>JAKELP010000020.1:10012500-12412500 GCA_029929735.1 Mimosa pudica
ACAATAGTTTGAATACGAGTTTCCAATTATTGTGATAATTTGATGCTACTGTTTTTATTGATTGATTGCTAGTAGCATGTTCAAGAAAACATGGTATAGTCTTGTGAAAATGACAGAAAATACCTTCTAAATTTCAAAACTAAATGATCTGCAGTTGTTAATCTATTTAGTCAACAAGTTAATACCGTTAGTTTATAGGATTTTTAAACCTAGAAGGTATTTTTGCCATTTTTTCAATCATCTTTTAATGGTCGGTTTGACTCAACGGTAAGTTCATTTGTCATGGGGTCTAAGGTCATGGATTCGAATTATTCTCTACATAAAGTGGAGACTAGAACTGCCTAACATATTCTCTTCTTTAGTATCCTAATCAAGTGGAAACTAGAATTGTGTTGACCCTGTTTTTTTACAATCATTTTTCCAATGATAATTTTTATCACCAAAAATCAGGTGCAGTGAAATTTCAAATTTCAATGATTTAATATATATTTATCTAAAGTTGACACATGGACTCTAAATTTAAGTAGTAGATGTCTGCTTCAAGTGCTCTTAGTCACAAGGGAGACTGAAAATGTATACTCCCGTCCTAAATATAGGACCTAGATAGAGACTTCATTTTGGTCCTAAATATAAGACCTAGATACATTTTTGGTCACCTTTTTCCTAAATTACCTTTCTTCTTCTTAACAACTCCTTTGATAGGGGAGAAAGAGCTACTAAGTAACTAAACTAATTAAGGAGAGGTATTATTGGAAAGACATATAAAATTAAGCCTTCCTTAATCTCACCAAAAAAAGTTATCTAGGTCCTATATTTAGGACCGGAGGGAGTTGTACATACTACCTATCATTATTAGGTATCTACTTATCTTTGCATGTCGACAATACATTGCTGAATTGTGGTGGGATTGTTATTACTATGTTTCCCTGAAACTTAAAAGATGAACATCTTCATTAATTCCTAGTTTTTAGTTTCGGGATTCCTTGATGCTGTTAAGTGTTAACTGATTAGTTCCAGACTACCACGTTCAGGTAATGGTTGCTTTAACCTTCCAATATTCTTGATTTTTTTATTCTTGAGATTCCAACATTGAATTCAACCCCTAGGATTATTGATTTAGCAATTCAAAATTCCTGTTGTGGGAATATTCGCCCCTAAGAATTGGTAAATCCATTTTGGTTATTTGCTTAATCAACTTGGGATTAAAGGGATTAATAAATATAATTCTAAAATCAATCCACCTAAAATAACCCTAGTATAAAAGGATTATTCCTCTAAGGGCCTTCTAATTAATCAAAGAATTTTCTAAGTATCTAATTGAAGCAAAGAGTGTTTAATTCTCCAAACACTACAGCTCCAATCATATTCATAAGACTCTGTTAATCCAATTGATTCTTTCTCACCAATTAGTTCTTGAAGGCAAGGCTTAAGGTGGCACTGCATTACCCTCAAATCACGGTGTCTTTCAATAGGCACATGCAAATTTTGATCAAATTAGATACATATAGGTTGTACAATTAACTAATAAAGATAGGACAAAACATACAGAAATGCCAATGTTTTGGATAGTCAAGAAGATAGCCCTATTGATTAATCAAAATTAATCTTGTTCCTTACAATTACTTTTTCAAAAAAATTTAACGCGTGTAGGATTCAAAATAATCTATTCTGAAGCAAATACAATGTCTCAGATGTCAGTTTTTTTAAGAAAAACGTTTTCAATATTTAAAAACGTTATGATGAAAATGTGAAGTCTAAATTTTTGAAATTATGTTCCAGCCATGCAGTATGCGTGTTACGTGCTCTCAATATTCTTGTATTTTTCTGATTATTGCTGAGAAGAGGACATATGAAGGTAAGTGACTATACAAGTGTGTGAGCTTGTGTTTGGGTCATTACATATCAGATGGACCACAATACATTGAGTGCCATGTTCGTGATGAGATTCTCCCACGTGATACTCCAAAAATGTGTGATCGGAAACTCGTGGACGTTCACAAAACAAATTTTTTCCTTACTATTTTTGGAGTAGATCTATTCTTTCTTCCAGTTGTAGATATTCCAATTGTAGATATATACGCATATATATAGTTGAAGAAACAACTTGCTTGGATAAGTAGCATTTGTATTTTAGTGTAAGGTGTGATGCTAAATAAATCAGCATAATTGTATACTATCTTTTAAATAGTTCCTATATTTCTATAAAAAATGATACTAAACTTTACCCAAATTGGGTGCAAAAAGACTGTTATGCGTAACAGTTTTTTCATATCTGAATTTTATTTCCTTCAAGTGAAAATACTATATTTGCACCTGAACCTCAAGTTGGTGCTTCTATTTTTTAGCAAAGTTCTTAAAGAAATTCAATTTTTATTTTTATAGATTATCTCACAAGATTAAATCATCTGCACTATATAATCACAATTCACACACACACATTAAGAAAGGTTAGCTGAATTTTTTATTTAATAAAAAATATATTTTATAAAATATTAGAAATTTTAATAATGTATATATTTTTTTGTATATACATTTATCCCAAATATAAATAATGTTAAATGATTTTTATGTTAAGGAGGGCTATTTTTGTCATAGAAAAGTATTAAAGTTGAACTTAATTAATGTTTCCTTAATGGATGGGAAGATGAAAATAATGTCCCATTACAAAGTATAAATTCATTGTAATAACTAATAAGACAATCATAAAAAAGTACGATTAATATTATACTTGTTGAATTATAATAATGACCATCTATTTTTTGTTTCCTATCATCTAATATATATATTTTTTTGCCTATATATTATCTATATAAAAAAGGAATGGATTCTCTCATCTTTTTTTCTCCCCAACCCTCATGATCTCATCACCACCGATAGATTGACTAATAACGAATGGTTAAAAATCAATAATTTTGACTACTATGATTTTTATTATTTTCATATCATTCTATAGTAAATTAACCAAATTAAATCTTAGTAGTTTAAATGTACTTAATTATTTATTTTATATAGTATTTATCCTAATTTGACTCATAATCAAATCAAAACTGTTAATCATGTTAATGAAATGGTGGTGGTGAAATGATCAATGATAATGAGAAAAAAAGATGATGAAAGAGACGCAATCGAACATCTAACTTTTAAGGTTGTGCGTAAAATCATCCTAACATTTTAAAGTTTAAATTATTCCCCCTTAACCTTTTACTTTTTTTTATAAAAGATCCCATGTCATTAATTTTCCATTATCGTTTGACTAAAGTTGACACCTCAAACTATTAATTATATATTTTTTTGATCGAAACCTCAAACTATCAATAAGTGCCTTATTATTAATACATCCTATAAGTGGCATCCTATTAAGTATAATTGCTTGAAAATTCTGCTGCACTTTAGCCTAGTAGCATTTAACCCTGTTGTAGTTTTGAAACGTCAGGGTATCATATAAATTCAAACTAAACTTTTAGGATTTTGGATTTGGATGTTTAACATTAGTTTGGAATGATAACTTTCATCAAGGGGTCCTATTAGTTAGGGCTGCACAAAAGCCCGGTGGTATGTTTGGTCCGGCACGACCCGACCCGATCATATACAAAAAATGGTCCGTCACGATGTGGCCCGGAACCAACCCTATTAGGACATGACTGGCCCGACCATCGGGTAGGATATGACCAAGGCATATACTCCATGACCAATCGGGCGGCCTATCCCGATTATTTATTAATATTTTTATAATTTTTTATTATTTATTAATATTTTTTATAAAAAAAAGTTTTATTAATTTTTCTATTAAATGTTTTTTTCTTTGCTTGTTTCTATGATAATAGCTTAAATTCCTATACGGTTAATGTTTATTAATATCTCTAGAGTAAGTTATCAGGTTATGTTAACAATTGTATTTGCATTTTATTAATCTTCAGTTAATCATCTTAATTTAAATGTCACTCAACTATCTCTTTAATTTTCAATTTAGAGTAGTTGGTGCTATATTCAAAGTGGTTTTTGTTTTCGAGAGCTATATTCAAAATGATCACTAACTTCTTTTTTTAGCTCCTTTTTGTAGTAGTTATATGTGACTCATTATATTTATCATTGCATTGATGCTTCTTAATTGTTATTGGTGAATGGTGATCAAATTTTTCATTTGTTCTTTCTAAAATTGGATTTAAGTTTCTCTCATTTTATGCTTGGCATGACCATCATGGTCCGTCATGTGGCCCTGCAGTCATGTCTTGTCCGATCTTGGTGTCGGGCCAAACAGGACATGACCGGGTCTCGGGCCAAAAATTTTGGCCCGACAATTATTTAGGACATGACCAGGGCATATGGGTGGCCCGGTCATGTCCGTCATTTGTGCAGCCCTACTATTAGTTCTTCAAGGGGTACATTTGTAATTTACCTCTTTTAGAAAATGAGTATGTAACAAAAGTTTATATTCCCTCCGGTCCTAAATATAGGACCTAGATAGACACTTTATTTTGGTCCTAAATATAAGACCTAGATACATTTTTGGTCACTTTTTTCCTAAATTACCCTTATTCTTCTTAACAACTCCTTTGATAGGGGAGGAAGAGCTACTAAGTAATTAAACTAATTAAGGAGGGGTATTCTTGGAAAGACATCTAAAATTAAGTCTTCCTTAATCTCCCCAAAAAAAGTTATCTAGGTCCTATATTTAGGACCGGAGGGAGTACTTATTTTGGTTTAGGGATTAATGAAGGTTTAACACCATGTTAATTAACAAAATTAAGACTACTTTGTTGGCTAGATTCAATCTTGAGAATATTAAAATTAGAAAAAATTTCAAGTAAAAGCTAAATAACTTGAATCACAAAGTTTACCAAATCTGATTGAACAGTTTGTTGATTGGGTGATGGAGAATTTCTCCGAACAATGCATTGATATATATGTGAATAGAAATCGTTTACACTTTCAAATCAAATAATAATAAATATGCTTTGAAATACTGAAAAATTAATTTTAAAAAATATAAAAAGAATGATTGGGCAATAGCACCCTTTCAAAAAAAATTAATTAGTATTTAAAATCGATTCATCATTTTCAATAGATTATGTTAGTCCTGTAAGGGTTGGATGATTGAAAATAGAGAAAATTAAATATAAGTCCCTGGTAAGGGACATAATACTGGAAAAGTCCCAAAAACTTGAAAAATTAAAGTAGAGTCCCACATTTTGCAAAATATTAATTATTTTGGAAATGTGGGTCCCACAGTTAATAATATTATATTCTCTCTCTCCTCTCTCCTCTCCCACTTCTTCCTCTTCCTCTTCTTCTTCATCATAACCACCCACCCCCTCCCCCCACCTTCTTTCCCATCACTCACCCCCACCCTCGGCCCCCCACCCCACCCACCAAACTCACCGCTGCCGGAGGGAGGCGGCGGCCGGAAATGGTGGGTGGGGTGGGGGGCCGTAAAGTCCCACATCAGCTGAGGAGGAGAACGAAAGGTACTATATATAGGCCTGGATACCTCCCCCTCTAGACGCATTTTAAAGCCGTGACGGGTGAGGATTCCCCGAAACGGACAATTTCTAGAGCGAGACGCTGGGATGTTATAGGGGCCTAGGGTGGGGGTGAGTGATGGGAAAGAAGGTGGGGGGAGGGGGTGGGTGGTTATGATGAAGAAGAAGAGGAAGAGGAAGAGGAAGAAGGGGGAGGGGAGAGAGGAGAGAGGGAATATAATATTATTAACTATGGGGCCCACATTTCCAAAATAATTAAAGTAGAGTCCCAAGACACTCTACTTTAATTATTTTGCAATATGTGGGACTCTACTTTAATTTTTCTAGTTTTTGGGACTTTTCTAGTATTATGTCCCTTACCAGGGACTTATATTTAATTTTCCCTTGAAAATATACTTTATAAATTTAAGAGATAAGAGTAAAAACCGAACTAACATCACAATAGTAAATTTGTACTTTTGGTTTTCTTTCGAAAATAATTGTAAATCGAGCACAATATGAAATTTCTCTCATTAAAAAAAATTTATAAAACTCAACTATTGTGAGATCTTGCCATCCTCCTGTTGTAATCCTTACACTAGAGTTGTACCTGCTTAACCATAGGTCTCGAGTTCGAGCTCTAAGAACGCGGCAGTGTTAAATACTTGGTGGGAGAGCTTTGTCGCCCTTGTGGTCTTGCCCGACTTGATCCGGATTAGTCTGGACCCCGATAAATATCCTCTGAGTTAAAAAGAGGTAGGTCTAAGATACCGGATAAAAAAATTCAAAAAAAATCTGAAATTTACAGTTACGTAAACATTTTATAGACTTGCACTTGAAAGTTTATTTCACGTGTTCCTTTACTGTCACCAGAAAATCTCTATATATACGAGGCACACACATGCAAGTATAGTAAGCCAGTTTCTTCATATCTCATCTTATTGATTGAACAATGGCTTCTCTCATCTTTAAGTCTTGCTTTCTTGTCTTGTCTCTCACTTTGATGATATGTCTCTCTTTTAGTAATACTATTCCTGGAGACTTCTCTACTCTGAGCAATGACCTCGAAAGGTTCACTTCTAATGAAGACATCTTTGTGTTGTTTAAAGCCTGGCAAAAGGAACACCACAAAGAATATAAAACCAAAGAGGAGGAGTTAGAAAGATTTGAGATATTCAAAAGCAATTTGAATATCGTCAATGGGAGGAACTCGAAGAGGTCATCAATCTCTAGCTATCGTTTAGGTTTGAACAAGTTTGCAGATTTGACTTTTGAGGAATTCAGCAAAACACACTTGGGTGCCGCAAAGATAGATGAATCTTTGTTGGAGGAAGAAAGAATGAGTACTATTAACAATAAAACTGGACAATTCGAATTCAATGCATGTCCAAGTGCACCTTCTTTCTTGGATTGGAGGGTATTAGGTGTTGTGACAAGTGTTAAAAACCAAGGCTCATGTGGTAAGTGTAAATTTTGTTTCTATATTTCTTTTTTTTTTTAATTTGTATAAAAAATAATCTTTTCCATAGGAAAAATTAATACTTTATTATCGTTTTACAAAGGTACCAATATTTTCTTTTTGAATTAAAAATATCCAAATTCAATTAATGCTCTACTAGTTTCCTACAATTTTGACATAGTTGAAGCCAAGTCCATAATTAATACTCTACTAATTCACTTTAAATCAATCTCTAGCTGTAGTTTTTTTACTAACATCTCTAGCTATAGTTTTAATGTATCTATTCAAAACTTTAGAACATGAAACATTTTGAAATATTAAATTTTATTCTAAAATATGGGGACATATTTTAGATGAGGTCTTAAAGTGTTTTATAAAGTCAAAATTTAGAGGTTGAGTTACAATGGAGTCAAAACTACAATGATTGAAAATTGATTGTGCCACAACAATGGAGACGAATAATTAAAACTAACACATTTTTTTCATAATCTAACTTAGCTATATTTTTATTTTAAGGAATGAATCAAATTGAGATTATTTATTTTCTTAATAGTACATATTTAAGCATTTATATAGAGACTAATTATAGTACTTTATGATGTTTAAAGGGTCTTGTTGGGCATTTACTGCTGCTGGAGCGATTGAAGCAACAACCGCAATGACTACAGGACAACTTATAGACCTTTCTCCACAACAACTTGTATCCTGTGATGCTAAAAGCTTTGGATGCACTGGTGGCTTTATCCACACAGCTTTTGAATATGTCGCCCAAAATGGAGGAATAGCCCCAGAAGTAGTTTATCCTTATACTGGTACAGATAGTGCTTGCAATACCGCACTGGTTTGTGCTCTTTTCTTACTTTGTTATCTTTTCATATAAGGGTTAAAGTGCAATAAATAAACATATCGCGAAGGTGCAAAATGACCATGTAAAATTTTTTAGAGTAAAACTGGTCATTGAATTTTAAAATTGAGGCAAAAATAGTCAGCACAGTTAATTTTAACTCTTTTTATACTTTATCTTCTGCTGATTTATCTCTCATTAAAATATGTGATAAACTAATGTATTTATTTGCTTGTGTGATGATGATGCGACTATGGATGATAAGTGAAAAGTCAAAAGATTAACTGCAGTGATCATTTTAACCCCGATTTTGAAATTCGATGGCCAGTTCTACTCCAAAAAATTTTACATGGTCATTTTTCCACTTTCGTGATAATTATGTGGTCATTTTTGCACCTTAGCCCTTTCGAGCTAACAATTAGTTAATGAGTTTAGAACTCTATTACTTACATTTTGTACTGATGCTATTGATATATTAACACACATCAATTTTCAAGCAGGCATCAATTACGGCTGGTAGAATTAATGGCTTCCAGTGGGTATTGCCTCAAAGATCAGATGCTTCTCTCTTTTGTGCAGTTGCTCGGCAGCCTGTTGGTGTTTTAGTGCAAGCGAGCGCAGAATTTATGTTATACCAGAGTGTAAGTCACACACAAACACCCACACACACACACACACAATATAATTACTCCCTCCTATTCTTCATGTATGATTTATTTCCATAGTTACATACGTTGATCTTGATTAATTCCAAATCTAGCTTAACTATCATTGTTGATCCCTTCAAATTATAAAAGTAGGTCTTAAATCTAGGGGAGAATGAGGATATATATATCTTCATAGCTGATTATATAAAATTAAAGTTAAAGTATACTTTTGGCCCCTTATGTTGCATCAAGTTTCAATTTACTCCCTTTTTTTGTTAACATCGTTAGTTTTACTTCACAAAAATGTTAACTTAATAATGTTAAATGGTTATTAAATCTTGAAAAAAATGCTTAGATTAAAATACTTAGTGTAATTAATCTTAAATTTTCAGAATTTATCATTTTTGACCCCAATTTAATCATGAAATAATCCTTTAAATTTAAGTGAATTTAACGGTGTTAACAAAAAAGGAATAAAAGTGCACTTTCCAAACATAAAGGACTAAATTGAAATTTGATGCAAACGGACTAAAAGTATACTTAAATCTAAAATTGATAATGTAGATCTTTCAGTTGAGTGGGATCAATTACCTAAATGTTAATTTTTTAACTTAACATCTACGTGTGTGTTTCTTTCTTAGTGTTTACCATATTTGGTCCTTAGTTGGAAGCTAATAATGAAATTATATTATTTTGTGACATGGGCAGGGAATCATGGATGAGTCAACCTGCATGAACATTGTTCCATGCGGCACTTATAATCATGGCGTGTTAATTGTTGGATATGGTTCGATTTTTGGTCAAGACTATTGGATCGTGAAGAACACATGGGGAAGCAACTGGGGAGTTAATGGATACGTCTTCATCAAAAGAAACACTGGCAAAGATTATGGAGTTTGCAACATCAATTGTTTTCCAGTTGTCCCAACTGTAAACTCTGCCGCGACAAAGCTTCATTCTGCCATGTGAATTGCTGCTAAGCAATAGTATTTGCTAAAGCCGAACACAATTATGTGTGTGTTTGGCATAAATAAATGCCATATTTGGCATAAATAAATGGCATATATGTGAACTGCCTGGCTTAATATATTATGTCTGCCTTCATAATAAAATGATCTGTTAGTTCTGAACTCCCCAAGGCCCAAACTTGTCCGTGATGGATTCCACCCCCACCCCGCAGATCGTCACATTTGATGATAAAAAAATTGGCCACTTGATGTAGTTTAGTATAATAATTTTAAAAAATAACTTATGTATTTAAAAATATAGCTTTCATAATTACATGTATAAAAATAAATTTAAAGAAACTTTATTCCATATTAATGAAGCTAACTCGGTGAAGTTGACTCGAATGAGAAGACCACAGTGAAAGTCACTCAACTAAAATTGGCAGTAATAAGAAGAGAGCAAGGTGAATACTAAGGCTAGAAGTAGTACATTATCTTTTCAAAAATTTTCCACTCAATTTTTATCACTATCCAAACATGGAGAAAATGTTCAAGTATCCATGCCTTCCATTCCGCTCCTTTTGAGAAGAAAATGATAACGAGGAGGAAAAATCATGCTTATTCAATCAAATGATCAACATGAGAAGCAAGAGAAGTGAAACTCATTTCTGATAAACTGTTGAATCACATTTGAAAGGATTTATAATCAAAACTTTCATCTACAAGCTTTTCACTAGCAAACTATTGAATGAGTAATAATGTTATTCATACTAGGTTTTCGAGATACCTTGGAAATTTTCAAGAAAGAGCACCCAACACCTGGAAGTTTTGATATTAGATATTAAATATCCTAGAAATATTATTTTGTAACTTTATTATTCATTAAGCGTTATGCTAGAGTGTCCACTCAACCCGTGAACTTGTCACCGTTAAAAATGTTCAACAAAGTTACAACATAATATTTCCAGTGTATTTAAATCCAAAAAAAAAAAAAAAAAAAAAAAACTTCCTGCTGATAGCTCCTTAAGTAAATCCCCAGGAGTACAGTTTTGTGTTACTATCATTTCTTCTAGAAGTGTGTGATAAAAAAAATTACATATGTAGGTGTGAAGTTTTCCAACTGATTCAATATCTAAAGACCACCTACATAATCTTTTCTCCTTCACCCAATAAAATTTGCTTTTGAAGCCAAAATCAGATGAAAATCAGGTTTGAAGAGAACATGTCATGTTCAATATCATGACCAAAAACTCACCCAATAAAATGTCTAAATCAGATCAAATCTATACCTACCAGTTCCAAATGTCAAAACAGAGATTTTCATTTGTTTGGAATTAGCCCCTGCTCAATGTTGCCTTCCTAATTTTAGAAAGGTCAAATGTTCATCTGTTCCTATCTTTAAGGTTGCTCCCATGGCTACCAGCAGTGTTGAAGGTCAGACTGTTTCTTATCAATATCTAAGTTTCACCACATTTCCCCAAATTTTAAATTGGTGGGATTTAAGGTTAAGTAATAATCATGCGAAAAGAGTCTGAATTTGTACTAGACTCCAACACTTTTTTTTTTTGGGGGGGGGGGGGGGGGGGGGGGGGAGGGGGGGTGGGGGGGTGGGTTTCTTAATTGTAATTCATAAGGCTATACTACCTGTACACTGAGAAACAGCAACAAAAACTTATTCATGTGCATATAGGTGTATTTTATCAACAATGAGCTCTTTAAATATACTATCATTAACTAAAATATCTCATTCAATAACTTCATTAGATATAATTGGTTTACTATCTATCTTCTACCAAGTGGCTAGTTAAAAAGGACTTGGAGATAAAAAAAATGGAGTACAAACCTTTCACAGCTGGTGTTTACAACTCCATAAACTTCTCAGGTTGGCTCAAAAGCACCAATGTCAGGCAGGACATGAAAATAGGAGAGCTAAACCAAATCGCTATATGAACTATATCTAAAGGTAAATTGTGAATGTTTGAACATGACAAATTTCTCTATCCTTTTAATGATTGCAAAAAATGGCACAAAACCGTTTTATGGCCAAGTGTAAGGATATTAGCCTAGAAGACCTACCTGTTCATCAATTCCAGAAGAATACATCCACATGGCTTGCTTACAAGCGCACAGCAATTATTTTATACTGAGTTACCATGCTATGAAAATGGTTCGACACCAAATTTGGAAACAGTTAACAATTACAATGATAGCAATAATAATAATAATAAATTATTTAGATTCAGCATCAGCAGCTAATGTCATCAACAAAATACTAAGATGAGTTGTCACCAGCACTAGGAAGCAGTGAACACAGGACAAAGAGCTTCTAAACACTTAACTGTTATAAAGCTAGACCAAGCAATAATGGAACTATACCCAGTAAACCTGAAATAGGCTAAACATATAAAGCCTGTTATTCAGATATGACATAGTTCTGCACAGATGATTCATATGACCACATTCCACACCTAGCAGCCATACCCTTCTCTCTTTGGCTACAATAAAAGGTCCTACATTAAAATGTGCAAATACCCACACAATTGTAGCAACATTGTTTTCCTTTCATTAAAGGAAGGCAGGCACAAGGAAAAATATACAAGGCATTGGTGAACATATACAACATGAGACCAACATCAATGACCAAGAAACCGTAACATGATCATAAAAATCACAATTGTGGAAAACGAAAACCGAAACGAACCAAAACACCAAACCACGCTCCCCCTTCAGGGCGCTCTAGGATCGGTCCCATTCTGCCAAACATAAACAAGCTCATCCCACCCAGTACTCGCCATAAGCCCCTCCACCAACACACTCATATCCACCCCAACCGCAAACTCAGTATGATGATCATACCGGCTCACCAGCGCATCCTCCACGCCAAAATCCCACACACACACCGTCATATCATAAGAACACGACACAACCATGTTCCTCACATGCGGCGAAAACTTCACCCTCCTCACCGCGTATCCATGCCCATTTAAAATGGAAATCGGAGCCCGGACGCTCCTCACATCCCAAACCCTAATCGACTTATCGACCGAGGCGGTCGCAATAATACAATCATCATACTTATTCCAATCACAACCAAGAATCTCAAACTCATGGGCCGGCACGACCATGGTGGCCGCCGGCTCCCGGACATCCCAAACCCTAAGGGTGCAATCCCCGGAGGCCGAGGCGAAAACATCACCATGTCTAGGGTTCCAAACAGAGGAATAAACACAATAAGCATGCTCCTTAAAGGTTCTAACACTAGTGGGTCTATCCAAAGTCCATAATTTAATGGTATCATCCCATGAGGAGGTAATAAATGAGTCTTTTCTTACTTGATTGTAGTCTATGGAGTGGACTTCACGCGTGTGCTCGTGGAAGGAGCGGAGGGGGTTGAGGTGGGGGGGCTGGGCGGTGTCGAAGAGCTTGACGGAGCCGTCGGCGATGGCGGCGACGAGGAGGGAGTCGTGGGATTCGGACCAGGAGAGGTCGAAGACGGCGTCGGCGGTATCGAAGGAGAGGGATTCGGAGATGGGGGAGAGGTGGAGGATGTGGAGGCGGCCGTTGCCGAGGATGCCGAAGTTTTGGGCGGTGGCGACGGCGAGGCGGTGCTCGTAGAAGGGGCTGAACTTCACGGAGTAGCCGTTGAAGGGGGTTTTGAACACTGGCATGGTGGAAGGGAAATTGAAGGGATTGAATGAAGAGTGGGAAGCTGTGGAGAATTGAAGATGGAGGGGATATGGATTAGCTGGTGAGCTTCAATCTTTGTTTCGTATGTATGTGGTAACTGGTATGGTGTAAGGTAATGGATTATCCAAAAATTTGGTAATCTATTGTATTATCGTGCATTTTGGTGATCTTTTTTACACAGTTGGAACTTGGAAGCTCTATTGTAGGAACCGGATTGAATGGTTGAACCGGTTTGACGGTTGACCGGTTCATGTTTCGGGTGAAACGGTTATTAGTTTGGTTGTCGGTTTGAGCGATTCGATTGTGTTGAACCATGACTTGAAAGTCTGTACAGCTCGCCTTCCGGTGTCAAAAAGGTTTTATACTGTTATGGTATAGTGTAAAAAAAAATATTGCCCTGATATGTTATAGAAAAAATAAATAAATACTGATATGCTACACTTATTTCAAAAAAATCATTCATGGCAAGAACAACTTTAGTAGTCGATAACATGAGTAATTAATTGCGATACATAAGTAGTTACTGAGAAAGGTAGTTAATAGTAATACAAGAGTAGTTAATTGCGATACATGAGTAGTTACCTCGCAGTTAACTACCATTGTATCGCTGTTAACTACTTTTTTTTTTGCACAAAGTCACAAACTTCATTCAAGACAAATTGGGGACTATCATTATTTGTCCAAGTTAGAATTGTAGACTCCATCCAACTCAAATTCAAGTGTTATTTTTTTTCCATTTTCCCTTTAAATTTGGGTAACATGTTATTTTGTCCATTTTGAAATTACTTGACCCATTGTTTCCTTTTTGAATTTCAACGTTCTTTTATTACCTTTTTCCCTATTGATAGCTATATATCAGCTAAGAAGAAATATCGGCATCTATAGTTATATTTAATTTTAATTTTATTATTAAATACTTTACTTTTATTTTGTAAGTGTAATTAGCTCATATAAAAAGTCTAGTAATACCAATAGAACAAAGTAAGACATGCTTAATAATGATAATTATGCAAAACATAGATAACAACAAATGAAATTTCTCTATAAATTTAAACTTACTCCATTTAATATTGAAAAATATTAGAGTATTTGTTGAGAGTAAATTAAGAGTTAGAGATAAATTGGTTGTTTTAATCTTGGTAGCTAGCCTTTCCAAAATATTTTTGTTTTTAATTGCAAATTTTTATTATTCAAAATAAATTAGTAAGAAGTTTTCCTTTAACTTTTTATTATAGGATTAGTGTAATATAAGGAGCTGAGATTCATGGATGGAGAAGGGATTTTCATCATCTCACGCTTTGTGCTTACTTACAAGTAATCCAAACAGTCCGAAGAGGAGAGAATTAGGCGACTAAGGCACCCTCGGCAACAGATTAATGCTCTCACCCATAAGAGGAGAAGCACCAAATGAAAAGAGAAAATGGGGGAAAACAGGATGGAGGTAAGAAATAAGAGGCCTTAGGAGGAAAGAATAAGGGGTAGGGAGTTTCTAATTTTAAAGTCAATCACCCCTAAGAGTTTTTCCTTTCCCAAGGCTGCTGAGTATTAGAGAGTATTAAAGTAAGCAAAGTCCCACATTGAAAAGATTTGAGTTGGATTAAGGGTATATAATGATGGGTTGAGTACCATCACATTGGCTTAAGCTTTTGTGATAGATTGACTTTCCCTCATTATGTGTCTTTGATCCAAAAACTCTAAATCTTAACATGGTATCAGAGTCATTTGATCGATGGGACCCAGATAAAGAAAATGAAAAAAAAAGAAAAAAAAACGAGAAATATTTGTAAAGAAAATGAAAAAAAAAGAAAAAAAAACGAGAAATATTTGTAGACCTGAGGCCTCTGAGACTAAAAAAAGTACAAGCCCAGGCAGACCTAAGGCCCCTGAGACTCTAAAAAACAGAGTACAAGGTCAGGCAAAGAAAAAAAATGAAAAAAAAGGGAAAAAAATTAGTAGGGTGAATATTAAAGTAAGCAAAGTCCCACATTGAAAAGATTTGAGTTGGATTAAGGGTATATAATGATGGGTTGAGTACCATCACATTGGCTTAAACTTTTGTGATGGATTGACTCTCCCTCATTATGTGCTTTTGATCCAAAAACTCTAAATCTTAACAGAGAGTAGTGGTTGTTGTGACTTTTTGAGAGTTAGAATGTGGAGGAAAACTCAACATGAATTAATAACTCTCACATGCATAGAAAGGTAAAAAATGACTGATCACCCAACTAACTAAACTAGAGACTAATGAAAATAGAGAGATTTAGGCAAGTAAGCATAACACTTGCACCAATCAGGAACCAGTTACAGCATTTGCAGTATGATTGATGCATCTTGGGCCTATGTTATTTCTAAAGCAAAACATGGAGCATTTTAAATTAAATTTAAAAATCCTGTTGTTTCGGCAATATTGTGTTTTCTTGGACATCTGATCGACATCTCAAAGTTTATTCAGTGGGAATAAGCTTGAGGACAAGATCCAATTCAATGGGGGAGGTAATGTCATGGACTCATGGTTACAAAGTGCTGGGCTAGAATGAAGCCCAAAATTACCATCCCAAGACTAGAGCAAGTGCACCTTCAAAGGGTTTTAAGAAAGAGATGGAATATTGGCAGTGCATGAAATGATTTTGTAACTGTGGAGTTTCTCCATCTTCCTTGTTTTCTTGTTAATTAATACATGTTGGATATCCATTATTAAGAGAGATCGATATTACAGCAAATTTTCCTAACTTCTAAAAATTGACAAATTTAAAAGGACTTAATATCAAATGTAAATATTTCAAAATTAAATCGCTCTCATATATTCCATTTTAAAAGAGAAAATAAACATAGATAAATTTCGTGTTTGTGCTTGACTTTCACTTGGTGACAATGTTTGTTGACTAAAATATTTCATTTGTTACTCTATTGTTGGACAAACAAATAAACTTATTTGAACCCGATTAAAAATCTTGTACCTTTGATTTTCTTCCTCTTTTATCTGTTTTTTCTATTCTTATCTTCTTAAACCAGTTTTCTCTCATTGTGATTGCCCTTGGGCATTTTCCCCTGGGTAACTTCTATGCTTCCTTACATAAAACAAGTAGACATATTTGCTGCTCTTCCACGAAATTATCATCCGAAACAAAAAAAAAGGTTTAATATTTATGATGGAGATAATATAAGTACCCATCCCTTCAATCCTATATATATTAGAACTAATTACGTTTGTTTAAATTGGTTTTAGTTGAATTAGTTGAATTTAAATCATTTGATATTACTAAAGACCCAAATCATCTAATTTTTCCCTCCTTATTGTGTTTATTTATTGAGGAAAATCGCAACTAAGGATAATTTGGGGAAACTGAGAACAATTAGAAATAAGTTTTATATTTGGGACCAAACACACCTCACTAAAATAGGTCATATATTTAGCAAAAGAAGTATAATACTTAATAGGAGTTTATATTTTCTCTCATGAGGTGCCCAAAAACTAATGTGGAGAATTTTTTTATCTCTCAATTGGTATCGTAGGGTAAACCATTTTTCATACTGACTAATCCGAATCGCTTATTATGGAAAACCCAATAGGTGAGACAGGTGGTAGGAGTTACTAATTGAGAGATTATTTTCAATGTTTGTGATTTAATTTAGTATTTTGGCTTTGTTTAGAGTGCCATTGTGGAAGGAAATCATGAGTTCAAATGGTCGAATTGTGTTTTTTTTTTTTGCTTATTTTTTATTGCTGCTGGAGTGTTTTAATCCAACTAACCTTTAGGATTAACAAACTTCTTTTTGGCCAAAAGGGTTGAAAAATCTTCGAACTAGAAGTAAATGTGAGCCACATTGGGAGGATGCCAAAGCCGATTTGTTTTATTTATCATTTTTCTCCAAAGTCTTATCAGTTATCATAATAATTTTAAAAAAATTGAGGAAGTAAAATAAATCTTTTTTAAATATTTATGTTTATTAATTTTTCTACAAACTTATTTATTTGACTCAAACTGATGATGCTATAATAGGACTAAAGTGCAAAAATGCCCACGAAATTGTTAAGAAGGTGCAAAAATGCCCGTGTAAAATTTTTTAGAGCAAAACTGCCCATCAAATATCAAAACTGGGGCAAAAATGCCCATAACAGTTAATTTTTTTACTTTTTCACTCATCATATTTTGTCGCGTCATCATCACACATGGGTAAATAAATACATAAACTTGCCACATGTTTTAGTGAGAGATGTTCTGACAGAAAACGATGAGTCAAAAAGTCAAAAAATTAACTATGACGGGCATTTTTGCCCCAGTTTTGAAATTTAATGGACAATTTTGCTCCAAAAAATTTTACATGGGAATTTTTGCTCCTTGGTGAATATTACATGGGCATTTTTGCACTTTAGCCCTGCTATAATATATATTATAATAATTAAGTTATTTATTTAGCGTCTTTAATCCACCAAACAAAGTAATTTTTTTAGTTTTTTATGAATATATAAATATAACTACTATTACGGGTGAACAAATTATAACCGAAAATGAAGATCAAACAAAACCTAACTCAATTAAAATTTTTCAATTCGGTTATTTCAGTTACCGAATAAGTGATGTTCAAAACAATTTTTTTGTGTAGTGAGGGAGGCGGGGGGCCCTACAAATGTTGGACTACATGGGCTCAATTTTGTCTATATTTTGAGTTGATCAACTTGCTTTTCGTTTTGGACACCTTCGTGGTTAAGCTAGTCTACACCTCTAGCAAAATTATGTCCAGTTGAAAATCACATGAATGTTTAGTTGAAAATCACATGAATGTTCAGTTGAAAATCATAAAATGCTTAGTAAGAAATCATGATTTCTCTGAATAGGGTATTTTCAGTATTTAAAAGGTACCCAAATCCTTAATGGAGTACTATTTTAAAATTTGGAGCTATGAAGAGATATTATCCTTTTTCGTTTAAGAATTGAAGTGGTGGTATCTTCAATATAACTTAAAGAGAACATTACATCACATCACACAAACTTTGAAGTACCATTATCAAGGGCGCTGTTTGAGCATAAACAATTCAACCAAAAGAAAAATAACAGTTCAAAGTTGTACGTTATGTTTTTATTGGCTATTAAAATTAGCCTTTCAGGTTATTTCATTTTCAATTTCTTTCTCAAAGTCAAATGTCATTTTCACTCTCGTTTAGTGCAATTGTTAAAAATGAGGGTAAAGATGTCAATTTAAAAATAAAGCTTTTGCATAGGAGTATCTACCGCTATAAAATATATGAGATAAGGTTTCATAATTTTACCGGAATTAGTATTGGCTAAGGATCATTGTTGCCCTAAAAGTTGCTTTAGGATCAATATAATATTACCTAGAAGTTACCAAAACGGGTGAATACTGTTAATCAGTGTTAAATTTGATTGGTAGTTTGACATACACATGGAAAACCACCTCATCATCATCCTCTCTCTCCCCTGCCACATGTATGTTTCATCATCTTAATTTGCTCTTTGGTCTTCATCAATCAACTCCTTTTTCTGCAACTTATTACAATGGAGAAGCAAAAAGCTTCCAACTTTTCCACTGAGCATGAGAATTGGGGCAAATGAGGATGATGAAGCATGTGCCAGGGGAGAGAGGCAGGGGAGAGAATGATGATGTGATGAGATGGTTTTCGGTGATAAGGTGGATTTTTCATGTGTCACAAATAAATCAAACTAACAATCAAATTTAAAATCTAATTAACGATTGGGCAACATTGACCCATTTTTGGTAGTATTCGGGGCAATATTATTGATCTTAAAAAAATTTTCAAGGTAACAATGATCCTTAACCAATACTTTTGAGCAAATATGATATTTATTCCAATAAAATTTTGTAAGGTTCAAATATACACTTAAATGTTATAAAAGGGTGCAAATTTAACAAAGCGTTAACACCATTTAAGTCTCCGTTGTTTTATGGTTTCTGAGCTCCATTTTATTAATTTTAAATGATTATTTTATAAAAATTATTTTTGAAACGTTTTCACACTCCTTCCTCCTCTTTTTCACCGTTTGCACATCATGGTCACCAAAGCCTGAAATAATATGATAACTACAACACAAACGAAACCACAGTTACAACTCCAAAAGTTCATTTCCAACAAATAAGAGGCATGAATTAAAGCTCTGCTTCACAAGATGATATTGAAGAGAATGTAGAGAAAAAGACAGGAATATTTGAAACAATGTGAAAGCCTCAATCTGAGAGAAGGGACCATGGAATTTTCTTTCCCTTTTCACCTGACATGGAATTTCCTTAAATTTTATTTGCATCGTTCAGCATGATTTTTTGTCCTACTAACATTATTGAAGCCTAGTCGTTGCTTACACTCAGATCTTGACCACTTCATCCGCGTATGGCTAAAAACTTAACTCAATTTCTCCCAACTACTAATTTCCCTCCCTCTGCACTATTTCATGTTAATCTAAACACATCCTAGTCAACTACCATGACACAAGACAATTTTCCAATAATGGAAAAAAATCACATTTAGACAACCGTCAGCCAAACTTTCCTGATAAGTTATGAAGTTATCAAACACATGGCAGAGCCAAAACCCACAATAACAGTTGAATACTTGAATGTTGAAACAAAGTTTTTTTAATCTTAAAATGATTATTTTATATAAAAAAAAGAGAGTTTAATGACCCGGATTGGAGTAAGATACTGTGAGTCAACTCCGGAGAGTAAGAGACTTTCAATGACCGCATCAATATGTCGAGCGAAAACAAACTACAATAAGAGTTATGTTGGGGTTATTTCCTAAAATAAGTTGTGACATGAAACAGTTTTATTTATTTTTAAAATAAAAAATCATGTCACACACTATTGCGCGACATGAAGCATTTTTTTTTGTTTTTTCTTAATATAAAAATTATGCCGCGCATCAATGTCGTAATGATGAACGCCATGTGAAGGATTTTTTTTATAAAAACATGTTTTTTTAAAATTCTCATCAAGCTAATTCGATATGAGCTATAGGATGTTTTTAAAGAGAATGTCTATGTCAAAGTTTATATGGTGCGACATGACGCGATGTTTTTTTTAATTGCGTTTATATGTCACGGTTTTAGTCCCTATTGTCACAATTTTCCAAACAACGACATTTTATTTTGTCTCGTACATTTACATCACGCGTCGCTAAACGCGATATATTCATCACGTCCCTCCTAAACCCATGATTATAGGCTTTTTTAACCCGCGACTAATGCCTATTTTTCTTGTAGCTAAATAGTAGCATATTCACAACCTATTGTGGTTTGCAAAACAAACATTAGGGAAGCTAAGATATTAAAGAAATCTTATGCTCATATATGTTTAAACATGTGGCTTAAAATTATAATCTAATGATATAAAAGCTCATTTAAGTGAGAAGTTATAAATTCAATCCCACTATCTATATATAACTTCAAATATTTGATATTATTCTCCTCTAATTAAAAATCCACTCATAGTTAATTAATTATAGTTCATGGTCCAACATGTTAAATGAATGTTGCAAGGGATTCATGGGTAGTGATTTCATGTTAAATAAGAAAAGAAAATGCAACCATAACATGAAAAATATAAAATAGTTAGAGTAATTATTATACGTACATGATGAAATCGCTCGTACTAATTTTTACTACTGCATTATGGTGTTTGATTAAAACAATAAAGTAATCTAATATAAACATGATTAAAATATGACATCGAAAATAGTAAGATATGTGTTTAATTCCATGCATAATGATTATTACATGTAGTCATAATACTTTTTACTGCGTTATGGTGTTTGATTGGAACAGTGAAGTAATTTAATCTAAAACATGATTATAATATGACGACGAAAATAGTAAGATCTGTGTTGAAATATTCATGAGGGGCGGAGGTAAATAATTAAAATGGTGGAGTAAAAGCAGATTACAAAATCATACCAATAATAGGAGGCAAAAATCGAACAAAAATGTACCTACCATGCATTGGACATATCGACGTGAACAAGCACAATTAAGTCTTTCCATGTTTTGTTTTAATAATTGTTTTTTCCACGTTATTTTGTCGTTTGTTTTCAAAATTTAATTTACTCATCATACACTCAACAGTACATAAAATACAATTACAATATTATTACGGCCACACTGTTAAGTATTTATATTATATTGTTTAATCCATATGAATCAATTGATAGCTCGCCATAAATTGAGAAATGTGGTTTTGTCAAGCCTTGTGGAGGCACCGACTCTGCACAATCCCTTGATTTACGAAAGATCTTTTATTTGACCAAAATTATCTTAATTCATGTATAAATAATAATAAAAAGTATAAAGGGTAAAATTTTGGTGAGAGGGAAAAGTTCCAATGATAGTAAACAATATATTTTGGGCATATAAAATAATGTTTTGAAATAAAATATAATAAATTACGTACGTACATATGATATGATAAGGAATTTGACAGATAGCACTAAGCATAAAGTGCCAAATGAAAAGCAATTGGAATTGGACTATTTTCTTGATTGACTAAAAGACTTCATTCCGCCCTAAGAAAAGAGACTAGTTTGTTCAGTTGAGAACTAAATACACTTTTGATAGCAAGTTTGAGTTACTGTGATACAAAGGTATGATATATATATATATATATATATATATATATATATATATATATATATATATATATATATAATATATATGACCAATGGAGTATAATATAATATAATTAAGGTCAAATTGTAAAAATAACCTCAAATATTATGTAATGAGCTGCCGACATCCTCAAAATTAAGAAGGTGCAGTATTATCTAGCAACTCTCACAAAACAGTGAACAAATAATCCCCAAATCATAATAGTAGCCTTTCATTTCGTCGGGGAAAAAAATAATAGTAACCTATCATCCATTTAATAAGGGATGTGGGTCCCACGTGCCTCAAATGAATTAGAAAAAAATACCTCTGGACAATCACACACAAGTCACAAGTCTCAAGTAAGAGAATTAATATCAAATAGATCTATTGACAATTGTTTCATTTGTCAATTAACTAATATTGTTATAATTGTTAATAGTGGTTATTATCAATTTCTTTGGACCTCTATAAAATTAAATCATTTACTTAGAACTTGAGTGCAATTGTGTCAAACACTTTGATTGCAATTATGTCAAAAACTTACTCAATCTTAAATATAAAGCATACTTTGTAAGATAGTTTGCTCCCAAATTGTTATTATTTCCAACTTTTTCTCATGTTATCTTTACTCATGTTTATCAATAATAAACAAGAGTGAGGGAGTAACGACAATGATATATGGTTAGGGTGTTTTGATATTATCACGTTATTTTAACTAACTTCAAACATCATTAGTCTAATCAAATTAAATTAATATGTTTGAGATAAATTATATTTCTACTGATGAGACATACATATATTAGCAAGTGTTCATTGTGAATACTTTGTAATTGGTATTTTCTCATATTATCTATAAGTTATAAACAATATGAATGTGACTAATAAAAACATTTTCATTAATGTAAGGGAAAAGTGTATTGTATGTAATAAAAATAAATGGGGAGCATGAAAGGTAGTTAAAGCTGAAATAGTAAATTAATGCACTCGAAACCAAATAATTCAGTTGTCCCAAAACAAAGAAATTCCAAAAATGTAAAAAGACAAATTTAAAAGTACACTTACTTAATAGGCCATGTTCTTAAGAGTTACAAATAATTGCAAAAATTAATCTTTAACGTTTTATTTCTAAAACTTCTGTGCTTTAATTTTATGACATCAAACTTTGTTAATGCTTTTATGACATCGACTTGCTCTCTTAGTATGTTTGATTCAAGGGATGGTTGGAAAGGAATCTAATAAGGGGATGGGAAGGATTTCAACCTGCTGGTTATGGTGTGTTTGGTTCAAGAGAGGGAGTAGGGATTTTAGAGCCATAATATAATTTGTTTGGATTGATTTGAAGATAGGAGAAACTAGTGGTATTAATGTCACTATCTTATTACAATTTTAAAATATGTTATTTATGTTTCTAATTGTTTTTTTAGAAATGTTATGAAATATATAGGATTAAAAAATAATTATGAGTAAAAAAATATAAAATGTAATCTCCTAAGACACACACATTTGGAGGAGAGAGAGAGCTAGAGAGTGGAAATTTCAGAACATTTTCCATCCCGTCTTAAAATTTTTAGCTTGTCAAACATGTGGGTCGGAGTAAATTCTCTCTTTCCTTCTTCCTCCTTCCCCGGCCTTTAATTTCCCTGCCCTGGTACCAAACACAATTAAAATTTTTTATTGATACTTTCAACTAATAAGTCTTTTAAGGATTCTATTATGATGAATATAAACAATGACTACACTAATTTCGAGGTTTGTGCATGGTTTCCCCTCCTAATACAAGTTACTTCTCTATTTCTCTAATTCATGACCTCAAGAGATTTTATGGGATATTATTACACCGCTAGATTAGTTATGTGTTGATTATTAATATAATCAATAGATACTAGGTCTTTCCTAGATTAATATATACACACACACGTTTATGCGACTAACTACTCCATTTTCATCCTTCAGAACTTAAGTTTATAATACAAGTGATTATAGACCCTTACATTGCTAGGCTATTCATAGGTTATTAGAGCTATATTTGAACTTAGAGCTATACCTTCAAGTTGGCATTCTTACTTACCATAGAAATTTATCCATCTCTTGGGAAAAAATAGTGATTAAAATCTGAATAAAGCAAACACGCTTATAACAACGACAACATGAAATTAAAAGCATGATTAAACCTACGAGTTCCCCTTTATATACATAATCTAGTCTTATATTTTAGAGCTGATTGGGTTTTTCTTTTGTCCTAACTATAAGTTTTATTAACATTTTATGTCTTATTACATTTAATTTACTATTTTTCTCCAAACTAATTTATATGACTAATGAACTAATATATAATTTAATTTAAGTAGACACATGAGTTCTTCAAAGACATCACATAATTACTCATGCTATCATCAAGTAGTTTATTTAAGTTGTTTAATATCCCTAAGTTAATCATCTATGCTTTATATGAAGGAATGGATTGCACGACATTCTTGTCACTGTGGTTATAAATTTGTTATTGTTACAAGTTAGAGACCTTGGTTCATGAAAGATAATGCAGTTTATTGGAGCTTTATTGGTAAAATATGAAAAGTGGAAGAGATATGGGACCAAGGTGTCTCTATGCATCACATGAAGTCCATTAGCATCGATCTACATCTCAAAACATCAACATCTACGTACACCAACAGCTATTAAATGAGTGTGTCCCACATATTTTGGTTGGGCCATTTTGCAAATCAACATTTTAGTTTCAACCATCCAATCTCTTTTAGCTTCATATCTTTTCTCATCCAAATTATATATATATTTTTATAGCCCATATAGTCAACAAGATAATTGATGCCATTCACAAGTCTAGCAATCACTTAAACAAGCACATTCTTTTATAAAAATTTAATAAAACTTCTTCAAGATTTTATATATATTCTATAGATCGATAACTGACCTGCCTCATAACTTGTACATCTATGATGTTAATGCAATAACATTTGAGTGTGTATAATATATATTAACACACGTAAAAGAATAACTTGTGCGCGATGCTATATATATTATATATATTCACAAATATAGCTCAAATTATTATTGATACGAGTACGTAGCATATAAAATAAACACGTTTTGTTAAATGAACTTTCTTTGATTGACTAAGTGTGTTTGGAGTAGCGTTCACACTACAAGAAAAATGGGAGCAGACGTTGAAGAATTAATGTATTTCTTCATTCCTAATTATGAGATCACATTCTAATTGTACAAAACTTTTTCTCAAATTGCCCTATTAATGTTTATCAATAATAAATAATCAAGAGAAGTAGGGTGGGGATAAAGATATATGGTAAGGTTGAATTGATAATATTATGTGATAATAATTAATTTAACTAATTACCTTAATATAAACAAATTAGAAAAAATGTGACCTTATATACAGAAGGATAGAAAACAAACATCCTTTATAAGTGTTTGGCTTGTAATAACGGCACACTCCTGATGATAATATAAAGTAATGGGTATATCAAAATTGCTAAGTATTTAAGTAGGACAAAAGTGTTGATTTAGTAATTGACTATTTCACTTTGAGTATATATAATAAATGACTGTTTCAAAAAATAAAAATGACTAATCAACAATTAAAAAAGGTGCATATATGATATTACTGTTAAATATTGCTAACTTCCGTTAAGTTGAGACTTGATGACAATAAAATCTAATTGTGAAAAGACTAAAATACTCCATTCTTCCATAGATCTAATATACTTCCCCTTCTTCCCCAGGACCATCAAACTTATTCAGTAGTTCACAATGCACACTCAAGCTGTATCCAGGGGTCTGGTATCAGAAGTGGTCGAAGGAGGAAAGATGATTTGAACTATGAAAGCTAACACCAGGAAACCTGAGGAAGCATGAAATAACCAAAAATTAAAAGTGCTGAAAAATAAAAAAAAAAGAAACTCAATAAGTGTAATCAAATAGCATCGAGAAGTTAGGAATATAAATCCTTCATAAGGTTTCAAGATTTGCTGAGGGAATAATATGTGAGTTAAAGCATGTTCTCATTCCACATCGTAAAGCAATGATAACTACCCAGAACATTAAAATCAAACATTATTTCAGCAATTTCTACTCTACACCAAGCAGCAAAATAAACTCCAAATGAGAAAAGTAATCAATGAAGATGGGGATATGGGTCATGGGTTGCGTGAAGAATGGAGGCCTTGAGCACGGTGGTGATTGAGGTGGAGGGACGCTGAAGATGATAGTGTAGATAAAAGAGGTGGGAGGCAGGGAGCGATGCAGAAGAATATCAAGGTGTGTATGTTGATTTTAATTGGAAGGGGTAAAATGGTATTTTACATTTTAAAAAATAATATCATTAAGGTCCTACTAAGCACAAAATTCAATG
The DNA here is from genome assembly GCA_029929735.1 of Mimosa pudica. Classification (NCBI taxonomy): domain Eukaryota; kingdom Viridiplantae; phylum Streptophyta; class Magnoliopsida; order Fabales; family Fabaceae; genus Mimosa; species Mimosa pudica. The sequence goes on from JAKELP010000020.1 coordinate 10,038,540, forward strand.
TTGTTAACGTCACCGGTTTTATTATATTTGCTCTGGTTCAGAAAAATTGACTATCATTTTTACTCCTTGAAAAATCTTTTATTATATATGTCCAAAGTGAAATAGTTAATCATTATATCAATGTTTTTCCCTAAGTATTTATAAGCATTTAAGTATCATCCTATATGATCAAATTAGGGATGTATGTAAAATTGCCTTTTTTTTTTTAATTTTAACTCACTAATTCTAATTCTTTGGTGGAATCCCAACCAATGACTTGGAACTTCAAGTTGAAAGCTCAATGTTACTCAAACAATCAATAGGTTTATTTTGGCAATTTCAACTTTCAAGAACTAATTAATATTGAAGAACTTTAAGTCCACAATTTGGCCCCGCAATTGCTTTCTATTTCTCTTAAAGTTTTGATTTCTTAATAGCTAACCAAATAATAAATCAAATCTAATAAGAGTTATTGTCCAATGTTTCAACACAACTAATTAACCCTAATGCTATTTCATCCATGCAAACACTTAACACTAATAATCCATTAACCAAGCACCCTTGAATTAGCATAAAATATACGCAAAGAAAATATTTAAATCATGAACCAAAAAAATTAATTAAACTCAAAACTAAAATAACACAATTTCAAGTGTCTAACAAGAGGTAAAATAACATAAACAACAAAAACATTTGTTTTTACCATCCTCGTATAAAATATAGATGAAATACATATTCAATTAAATAAATCAATCCCTACAATCCTAGATAAATTGGAATACATAAAAGGAAGAGATAATATAGAACAAAGAACTCCTCTTTGAAGAACCAAAATCTCAAGTAATCTTCCTTCACTCCCAAGAGCGATAGAGAGGATAATTTATCCATTGAGGATGGAAGGAAATGGAGGAAGGTGAGAAATGGAAATGGAGTGAAGGAAAATGGAAGAGATGAAGATAGATAGGATGGAGGTGGAGGTGGAGGTGGTGGTGAGAGAAGATGATGAGAGGGTGGCGGCGGCGGCTGGGTACACATGTGCATATTTCTCTATTTTGCTTTTTGGTCCTCTTTTTCATGCTTTTTGTTTCGTCCTCACTTTTCTTGGTTTTTTCTTTTAGTCCTTGTTTCATATAGGTTGCTTTGGATTAATTTCAATTCATCCCGAATAATTATTCAATGGTCCTACAAGTAAAAATAACAAAGAAAAATGATCAAACACTCTAGAAATTAATTATTTCTAATTAACTATCAATTATGACAATTAATCCAATATCTTCATGCTAATTTTATTTAAGGGCCTAAGATATTAATCAATCATAATTGGACGAAAGTTGCATCTCTATCATGTTTTTTTTATCAGGAAGCAGAAATTTTTATTAAACTAGAAAATTAGAATATAAAATAGGTTTGCAAAAAAAGAAAATCCAAATGATAATACATAGAAAACCTAAAGAGGTAAACATGGATAGGAGTGAGCCGTCGACATCGCAAAAACTCTACCATCCTTTTCATTATTTTTCCTTCATGAGAATTTGTAGGTAGAAAAGAACCGCCACCGGTAGAAAAGCCATTGAGTAGTGGTTGTTCTAAGAACCATCCCAAATGATCCACACCTCTTATCAGCAATAAATCAATCAATTTGGTTTTCAAAGAAGCTCCATGAGTAGATCTCACGGAAACAAACATACCCACAAAACTAATGCATAAGATAAAGATTAGGTAGAAGAAGTTCCTCTTATCGTCGAAACTCCTAGACCAATTTATTTGAAAATAAAAGAAACATAAAAGCAGACCAATGAAAGTGACGGACGTCTTTTTCCCCGACAAGAAACAGGGAAGGAGACGCCAATGAAAAAACTCGTACAACGACGAGAGAAGAAATCTCACCACCACCCAAAAAATTTGAGAGGAGGAGGAGAGAGCATCTCTTTCATGTTGATTGCCTCAAATTTACCATATAAAATTAATACAAATTTTGCAATTCATCACAAAGTCTACATGTACAATATTTAAAAAGTTAAAAATGTATATTCATAGGAGAAATTTAATGAAATTAGTTGTAACTATGTCAAAAAAAAACTTTTATCTCCGCCTTATTATTAATCGATAGTAGAGGAGTAAACTTTAAACCAGATGAGAAAATACTTCCATAAGAAAACCCCTTGAAAGTACATGTTACTGATTACAAAGAAGGGATTTAGTCATGCATTTATAATGTGTCCATTGAATAAATGTTTATGTATACAATTAACGACACCATTTTTCTGACATTAACAATAAAAAACTCAAAAACCAATATGGTTCAATTTTTCAATTATATCATTAATCAGCAAAAAAGAGAAGAGAGTTTGATAGCGCAATAGGAGAACCAAAAGTAGTCCCTTAGTCAAAGCACTTCACAGCCGGATTATTGCTTTTGTTTAAAGCAAAACTGTTTAAATGTAAATTGGAGGAATCCAAAAATTGCCTTTCCACGAGCAAAAATATCGTTTTAGATTATTTTTTAAAAATATATTGATTTATATGTGAAAGTTAAATGACAAAGGAAAGTCGGCAAAAACATTTTGATGTTTGATCTTCCAAACAATCTAATGTAATCGTCAATAATATATTGATATTAATTATTAAAAATATTATCTCACTTCTTTTTTTTTGGTAACTAAAATATTATCTCACTTCTTAATTTCAACAAACACAATATTTTCGATCCACAAGTATAGTGTGATAATTTTATCTGTGTAAAATAAGTGCCAACACACTTCAAATCATTTCCTTTCCTAATAATTTTGATTTAAATATTTTCATCATATGTTATAACCTGACCCTTAGACATTTTGAGTTATTTTAAAATTGTACTCCCTCCGGTCCTAAATATAAGACTTAATTGATTTTTTTTGGAAAATCCTAAAAAAGCAAAATAAGTTAATTATAAATTGATGATTTACCTAATTTTTCCCTTGGACTAGTATATTTTGCCTATAAACTAATGTATAATCTAAAAATATATCGAATATGTCAGAATTTAATAACATATTTCGCAACCTTAATCTCTCCAAAAAAAAGTCATCTAGATCTTATATTTAAGACCGGAGGTAGTAACAATTTTATCGAAAATATGAGTTAAGTGAGAATAAATTTATGAATGTAATATATACACACATATATATATTCTGTTTTATTAATCTGTTTTATTAATCTGTTTTATTAATTGAATCAAATGATTAAAAAACTTGTTTCATGGAAATATGAATCACAGTTACACAAACAAACACATACATTTCATGTGGCACTAAGATAAAGATATGGGTAAAATCTATTTCCTCCCGGTTTGCTAGGCAGTCGCAATCATTCTCTAATCTGTCACCAATCATGTGTTGTCCTAATCTTTATATTCCAACCTAATAATAATAACTTTATATATATATATATATATATATATATATATATATATATATATATATATATATATATATATATATATATATATATATATATATAAAGAGAGAGAGGGAGAGGGAGGGGTGGGGGTAAAGTGAGGGTCCATAAATATAATGAATCAAAATTCAAAAGCTAAAGCTACAATATGTGTGGGGAATTATTCATATTATCATACATCGATTTCATCTGAAACTAAGCTTCAATAACACAATCATTCCTCAAATCCACTCTAAAGCTAAACAAATAAATTAACTAAAATTCCCAATAATTATAAACATCTCTCCATTAAGAATTATATTTGATTGTGCATGTTAAATTAGGCGATTACTTTCAATTCAGAATATATACTCCATTGTTGTTAAGTCAAAAATGTAGCATTATGCAAGTCTCTTATTATGACATTTTTTCATGATCACCTTTGTTTTATTATTTGGTACAATGAGCAAAAAGTTATCAATACATTCTATGTATTTATAAAAAAGATGGGTTTAATGTCATTGAGCCAAAGGCTCATCGGCAACACATTCTATGTACGACATATTCATACCATGACTAATCATATAGTTAAATATTAAAAATATCATAACTTAGTTAACCATTTTTTCATGAAAATAAAATGGAAAAAACCAGAAACAAAAAATTGAGAAATGTAAATTATACCTGCAAATTATTAATTCATTGAAAGGGTGATATCAAGTTAAAATCTTTGTATGAAACCTCAATAATTAATCAAATTCAAGTTTTAGAGTTATTTGGGGTACCGAAGTTTCTTTATTATAAGCACACACATTCATGTGCAATCCACATTAGGCCGTTGCTCGTGAATAAATTGAAAAATCAAATTTAAGTCAGAACATTAGAATAAATTAAATAAACTTAATTAAATTGATGGAAACCATGAACATTTGGTTGAGTAGTAGGAATCATCCAACCTTAATCAAGTTATCAAGGTTAGAGGTTCGATCTTTGCTTGGGCATGAAACACGTTAAAACACTTGGTCAGTTGTCTCACCCATCGTGGTGCTCACATTCATCTATTCAATTTAGTCTGATGCCGATAATGTATTTGAAAGATAACCTACCCCTGGATATCGATAAGAAATCCCAAAAAAGAAGATAAATTGAAGGAATAAAATGAGAAAAAAAAATCTTCTGGTATCAAATTGAGTTTGTTACCCATTGTTCGTGGGTTAGTGACGAGTGAGTTGGACTTAAAGTGTCTAATTGTCCACTTTTGCACGAATTCGATTCCTAGAGGTGACACTTAGTTGTGCTCTATCGCGGCGCTTGAGGAGACAAATTTGTAACCAAGGGGGAACAGACATATATAGGAGTTAATAGTTGACTCTATTCTCACTTGTTCCATATAGCATTGACTAGGTGTTCCGCCTTTGAATCGGGTTAAGCCCGAACCCCTTCCTAAAATTTCTCATTAATGAAAAAAAAAAAATTGAGTTGGCTATTACATTGAAAGAAGATCAACTGAAGAAAGCGTGGGATAAAGAAAATTCCATATTAATAAATCATCAATTTTTTCTCCTTTAAAAGAAATTTCCATTCCAATAATCTCCCCCATCATATTCCCTCTCACTCTCAAACCAAAACTAACTCCCTCTCACTCCCCACACTATTCTCTCTCTCTCTCTCTCCCTATGAGAAGCAAGATACCCCAACTTGTCAAACAAGAACAAAGAAGAGAATAACAAACAAAGAGAGAAGAAACCATGAAGAACACCATAATGTGTTGCATCTCTTGCATTCTCCCATGTGGATCTCTTGATGTCATCCGCATAGTCCATTCCAACGGCCACGTTGAAGAACTCTCCGGCGCCGTCAAAGCCTCCGACATCATGAAAGCCCATCCAAAGCACATCCTCAAGAAACCCTCCACCTCCTCCGCCGCCGACGCCGCCGGCGACCCCTCCTCCGGCGCCTGCGCCGGCGCCCGCATCGTCATCGTCCCTCCCGACGCCAATCTCCAGCGCGGCAAAATTTACTTCCTCATGCCCCTCCCGGCGCCGGCGCCGGCGCCGGAAAAAAGCCGACCATCGGTTTCGTCTTCATCGTCTCTTTCGACTTCTTCGTCGTCATCGACCGCGACGACGACGAAGACGAGGAATAAGAAGAGGAAAGAAAAGAGAGAGAAAAACGTGGGTGAAAGTCGTGTCGGGCATTTGATTGTTTCGACAGATCGTTACTTGAACGATATTTTGTCGGAGAAGTTATCGAGGCGGCCAGATCGCCGGCGGCGACGTGTCGCCGTCTGGAGGCCTCATTTGGACAGTATTTCAGAGTCAATCACTGATTGATATGTAATCTTGTCAATGAATATATATGAATTAGTTTGTTCAAAAATCTTTCTCTATCCATTTTTGAATTTACAGAGAAATGGTATGTTTTTTTCTTTTTCTCTGTATTTGTTGCAATTGAGTATTTATGTTTATAGCTCGAATCAAGAAGAGTATATTTTTTCTTGCGGTTTTGAAGTTGATATTGAGTTTTGCATATAGATTATGTGAATCTTCTGGTAAACTATTTGAACTTCCATGGTCATTCTTGATATATAATTGAGTATTCTTGACTTATATGCTATTCAGTACAGTGAAGTGTTCTGGTTGGAAATAAGAGATATTGATGGAATGAAAATGATAACGAATCATCTAAGTATTAATATAGTGTTTTAATTTAAATGTATAGTCTGATTTTTTAGCTTATAGTCTATTGATATGCTTTGAATTTATTGTTATTATTATCTTCAAGATTTTGAGTCTTGACTCCTGTAATAGAAGAAGAAAGTAGGCTGGAATTCTCTTGTAACAGAACATTGTATTAATTTACTATTGAACTCATTTTAATTATTTTTTATTGATCAAATTCAATATATATACATAAAAACTTCTTTGTTAAAGTTGATATAGTATGTATATTGATATATTAAATCTACTATCAATATTCAAAATATATTTAAGTAAAATTATTATTATATTTGTATTTTTATTTAAATTATGTTTATTAATGAACGTAAACTCTTTTTTTATCAGGTATGAACCTTGTTATGAGATGTTGTTCAGTTAAGGTCGTATATACGTAAACTCTATGTATCAAAAAAAATTTAAACTCTTATTAGTTTACAATTCAAGTCTATAATTCGATTTTATCTTATTTTGTTTGCTTAAACTAACGAGTTTGACAACCTTATTTATAAAGCACTAATACTTTGTTGTATATGGACCCCATTTTTCAAAGGAAATCTTTCTTGTAGTTGTTCTGTTCATTCAAAGAGTCAGATATTAGCCACATAAATTGTGAGATTAAATACCTTCTATTTGTGAACTTTCATGTCACTGAGGGGGTGTTTGGAAATTCCATAATCAAGGAAGAAAGATTTGCTGCACTTCATGAAGTAAAACTCTTGTATACTTACACCTCTTTGAGCAATAAATATTACGTCAAATAAAGTTACATAAACACCCAATCTATAGCAAGATGTTGGAAGATATCTTGTGAGCGTTGTTTTGCTAGTAACGAATTGTTTTTTTTTTGGTCACCACTAGTAACGAATTGTTTAAAAATCAACTTTCATGGTGTCCATATGAATCAAAAGTACAAAATAATTTAAGCAACTTTTAGTTATAATAATTAGAACAGATAGATAGAAAGGAGGTGCTGTATGATAATTATGTGATTTTGAGAAAGGCATAAAGCTGAAAGCTCGAAATGAGTAAATGAATGAATGTGGTTCTGATTAGCTGTGCCTTTAATTGATGTGAAAGAGTGAGTGAGTACAAAGGAGAAAAAAAAGGAGTGAGAGACTAAGATAGAAAGATCCTACTTTTCACTGTGCAATGCTTAGAGCACTATATATCTGTAAAATTCCGTATAATGGTGATTGCGACGTGATCGATGTTACGGGAAAATGATATCTTGGGAATAAATAACAAAAATACTAAAGTTTTAGGATAAAAACAATTTTAAAATGGTCAAGCTTTTTCTTGAATTTTATTTTATTTTTGGTAGCTTTAAATCATAATTTTTAGTTCGCATATTTTGACATAGGTTAAACTTAATAAAAAATATGTGATGAAAAATTTAAAGCTGTTTGATCAAAATAACGAGTAAACACATGTTTAATAATTAATAATTTTTACAGAAGTTGAGAAGCCTTAAAATAAAACATTTCAATCAAACACCATTTTATATTCATTCATCATTTTCTTTAAACAATGCTTGAGGGGCTTAATATAGTCTTGACTCTTGAGGGGTTTTCTCCCTTTTCACATATCAAAAGAAAAAAAAAATGCTAGAGGCTGTGTTTATATTATCCCTGTTTTAATGCCCCCACTTGGGTCACAAGCTGATGTAACCCAACTCGGCTGTGTTTATCAATTTATTAAGTTCAGGAAAATTTAAAAAGTTAATCGAATTACTTAATCATGCATAAATTTGTTTAATTTAATTTCATATAAGTTTACAAGTCAAACAAATCAATTCAAAAACTAATGTGAGGATTATATTTAGATCCCAAGAATTACAATAAAAAGTCTAAATGACTTATCAATAATGTTTTCCTACTTATTAAGAGTGGCCCTTTAATGCTTAAAACTTGGATGCAATTAAAAAATGATATATTTATTTTTTTCATTTCTCTTTTGATATCTCTGGATCGAATTCGTGGCTTTTATTAAGTTTGATGTGCCCTTTGTCATTCAACCAAAAACTCACAGTTTAACTTGATGATGTGTTTATTTTCTTTTGATTTAATTAAACAAAATAAACTAACCCTTAAATTAACTAGAAAACTGTTCATTTAGACAAAATGGGTGGCTTTATAAATGTCGGGGGTGAACGTTTGACAGAGGAAAACGATGAAGTAGTTCATGTGTAAGCGTCATTCTGATTTTCTGAGAGGGAAGAAAGAACATGACATCAGGCTTCCATCACTTTCCCATTCCTTCCCTTCAGTTTCTCATTACCACTTCTTATCATCCACAATAAATTTCAACTACATAACCCACCTTTCACTCTCGTCTTTTTATCGTTAAAAAAAAGAAATTTTTTTGAGGGACCCCTTAAAAAAGAAGGAGGATAAATCCATCCATCTCGATAAATCCATCCATCTCTATGCGGTGCAAATCCTTTGTGTACCTCCCCCATAACTGAAGGGAATTTAGAATAATCAGAACTAAAAAGTTACAACAAAAGCCAGCACAAGAATATATATAATTCATCTCCATATTCCCTAATAAACTTTACATATTCTTCTTAAAGAATTTTTCACATACATAGGCAAAAATGAAAATAATGAATACTTTTTCTAATAAAACTGTATTCTTTTTCTGAATATTCAAAACAAAGAAATTATAAAAAAATTACAATATGAATACTACTTTTGATTTTTCGATAATTATAAATTGATAAAATATTTGAATTTTTAAGAATTCACACTTCTTCAATCTCCTTTTATTTCATTCTTAAAATGCACGATTTGAGAAATTTTTTATAAAGGAAGTGGCCGATTAAAACAAATTTTGATTTCAAATGATTAATTTATTAGACCCTTTTCTATGAGAATAAAATTCAATAGGATTTATCTGGATAAATTTGATATTAAACTGTTAATAAAATGAAATTAAAAACAAAGAGATAAGTTGGAGTTAAAAGATCTGGAGGGTCCCTGCCATGCTTTCCACGATATGTGCTCTTATTAATAATACACCTTCTAGTTTGTACTATTGAGTGGAATATGATCTCTTTTTTCCCTCAAATAAATAACCACTTTATTTAAAGAAGATTTATTTTAAAAAGCATATTGATTTATTCATAAACAACTACATGTATATTAATGTAAGGATTGAGCTTTACTCAACAGAGTAATGTCTCATACTCTCATTGAGGAACAAAAAGATTTAGCTACATATAAAAAGGGTCCGTTAAATCTAATCCTTTTTTGTTGCTACTAAATACCTAAGCTTCTCATTCAAGTATATTTTCTGTATTGTCGAAAAGAATCTTTGTCTGTCAAAAATAGATTCACCGAGTTTTATGTAATTTTGTTAATTTAGAAATCTCCATGAAATATGTTTAGATTTTTTCTTCGTCCTTTTTTGTCCTTCTCCCTTCTTCCCACCACCACTGTAATGTTGATAAAATTAAGGATTGACATTCACCACTATCATGTTGAAAAATTTAAGAATGACATTGAATATCATGTTGAAAAATTTAAGAATTGACATTGAATAATGTGTAAAATCAAGATTATGATAGAAAAAGAGGGAAAATATGAGTTCAGAAATCAGAATCGCCAATTTGTTGACCGAAAATTCTTGATCAGTTTTTTTTTTCAATTTTTCCCTCATTGATTACTCTATATTAATTAACTAGGCATTTTCTCACTTTTTTTGCTGATTTTCTCAATCTTTCATTTTCCCTTCATAAGTAAAAGTCGTACTTTTAATTTGAAAAAATAGTTTTTCAAAACACTATGTCCTTTTATTTGAGTTAAAAAAACACTATGCCTTTTATCAATTTTGAAATCTACCTATTTAATTATTTATATTCTATACAAAGGGCATAAGATAGCATGTTTAACTTATCAAATTAATTAGTGGAATAGAAAGTTAATCAGGAGGAGCATCTTGAAAGTGAGAAAACTGAAGAAGTCAAGAAGCATCTAGCTAGGAAGAGTGACATAATGAAGATTGAAGAGTACACCCACAAAGGTCCTCTGTTCTGACTCCTCCTTATATTTCTGAACTCATTCTGATCCTTCTGCTCACTGCAGGCATATTTTTATATATATACCGTATATATATATATATATATATATATATATATATATATATATAAACACACACGTATGACTATTAAACCCTTTGATTTTACTTTTCTGACCAGAATTCGGGACAAACACCAACGAATACGTAAATACACTCAGCAAATCGTCACGCTGATCTCAATCTCTATGACTATTATACCGTATGCTCTCTCTGTTGCTCTCTCAAAAGGTACATACGTATTACCTCAACTCTGCACACTTATCAGTTCAAAAGAAAACTCTGCACACTTCCAAAGAAACCCAATACTCCTCTGTCGAATCAAATGAACGTGTAGATAAATTGTTCTGTACTAAAATGTAAGGTAACGTTGAAATTGATTAATATAAATAAATATACCTTTTCCAATATCTCAAATATCATATATTCTCCAATATGATTTTTCCTCCTTAAAAAGAGACATTTTTCGATACAAAATTTTGTCATATACACAATTATTATTTTTTAATTAGCTTTAAATTAATATTGTGAGAACACATTATTCAACTAATTTTACCTTACATTATAGGACAGATGGAGTATAATAGTGCTAATGTGATAATGTCTCACATTCCATGTCAATTTTGATTCCTTAATTATCTATCTCAGGAAACACATGTTCTTGTTCAGTTTGAACGTGTGGTTTAAAGCATAAATTTATTACTCATTAAACTTTAATTTCAAGGATTACTAGATTTCGTATTCCAGAGAGAGTACCAAATATTTACAACAAAAAAAAAATCCTATAGTTGCTCATAATATGTCGAGCCCATGGAATGTGTGACATATATAAATTGTAATGGCGCAAAATATGTCATATCAAAACAAACTGAAACATAAATAAGAATTTTATTTTTTTCAATTAAAAAAACATGTCATGCAAAGAATGCTTGATATCGTACGGTAAATGCGCGACATTAATTACAATTTTTTAAAATTTTTTAATGAAAATATCATGTCATATTGTCATGCATGGGCAGGATGAGGCATCTTAATTTTTTTAAAAAATCATGTAGTGCAACGTGGGGGTGACATGCACATTCATAATTAAAATAGGCATGTCGTGCCACAAGCCGCTACATGAAAGATCTTTGTTTTTAAATTGAATAAACATGTCGTGCATGGTGGTGCGAATAATGTAGTTTTTATTCTTTTTATTTAAAATATTGTCACGCCACGTGGGCGCGACATATTAAAAAGACATCTATATAAAACTTACAATCCTTCTCATATTTCTTTCTCCAATTTTTCCTCTTCTTCTCTTTCATTCTACTCGCTTTCTTCATTTTCTCTCGCTCCCCCCTTTCATTCAACTCGTTTTCTTCATTTTCCCCAACATAAAATTGTTTCCTCATTATTCGTATACTTAACTAATTGCATTTTCCTATTTTTGCAGCTTGAAAATTTCTTAACACTATAATTTCTATCTCCTATTATTTCTTTTTCTACTAAATATATAATTTATCATACCTATTTGTTTTAACATTTGTCTCTACCAAATATATCATTTCATTATCTTATATTTGTTTATTCATTATTGTATCACTCTACTCTTTCTCGTTCAAAAACTACCTACTCTTTCTTTTAAAAATTTTGACAGCTTATGTCAGGTGGCGCGACATAAGTTGCTGCATTTTTTAAAAAAGATTAATGACATCTTTCATCTTTTTGGCTTGAAATCTTTTTGAAAAATGTAGATGTTGCACCTTTTTGGCTTGATGACTTCTTTCATCTTTCTTAAAAAAAAAATAATAATGTTGCGTCCTATATATGGCGTGACACTATGTGTTTTTCTATAACCGCGACATATGACTTTTCCTCACACATTTATATCGTGAAACGATAAACAAAGATACAAGCCTCTATCTATCATACCATAATGCAGGACATACTTCACATTTTTTTTTTCATTTTTTCTGTGACTACCAGTAAAAATTCTTGTGGTGTGATTACTTCATTTTTCCTTACATGCATACAGGTGTGTCTAGAGGAGAGGTGGAGTACGTCGAGTTTAAAGACTATGTGATCATATGATAATAGTGTGCAGTTCATGGGATTCCAATTATATGACGCCTTCTAAATAATTTTGATTGAAAATATAATTTATTTGATGGTTTATGATTTTTTTTTGGAATATATATTATACCTATTATAATTATTAGGAGAAGACTTGAAGTCTAATATAGTAGTTTACTATGTTCTTGTGTTGAAATATATTTAGTTCATCATGTTCAGTGAATTGATCTAAACCTAATGTTGAGAATGAGACTATTATATAGATAATGGGAAATATGATCGAGTCCAAAGAAGGAGTTCTACCGTTTTCTTTAAAAATTCAATCCTAACAATCGCTCATATCACTACAAGAAATTGTGAGGGTAGTCGCGCATAGAAAATACATATAGTCACGTTTTTTTCAGTGACAAAATAGGTTTGTCACGTTTAATGCAAGCGCGAGTTATCCTGTCGTAACAAACTGCAATAACGTGACAAGATGTAACAAACGCGACATCATAAAAAGTTGTGGGAATATAATTTTACTCGTTTATGTCGCATATGGAAGTGGACAAACGCGACAAAATTCTTTTCATACGCGACAAAATTCTTTTCATACGCGACAAAATTCTTTTCATACGCGACATTAACCAACTCTCATACGCGACATTAACCAATTCCCATACGCGACAGAATATAATATATTCTCATACATGAGGGAAGTTCAATTTTTTCTCCACTTCAGTGGCAGAAGATTCAAATTTTTAACCAAATCAAATTTTCCTTTTATTTTGTTGCATCTAAAATGTTTTTATTTTAATACGTATAATTTTTTAGGGTCCTGTTTTGCAATTTGGCACTTTAATGTGTGACTAGATAATAGAGGAGTCTTTTGTCTCAAATTTAGCTAGCCAATTTTTTAAGCAACCTACAAAATTAAAGAACAAAATTAGCTTAATTCATATAATAATAGACTAACAACATTAAGTAGAGTAAAGAAAGTTAAAGAAGAGTAGATGAAAGTGTGCAAATGCAAGTAGGCCATGACAAAATAATATAGGAATGTAAGTGAAGAATTAATGATAGTGGGTAGAAAGAAAATTAGAAAAATTAGATGGAGGAGAAAGGAAAGTGGAGAGGGAGGAGGGAAAAAATGAGGAATGAGAAATTGAGAAGGAGTGAGGTATATATAGGGAGAAAGTGGGGAGAATAGAGGGAAATTTGAATTTGAATTTTTGTTTACATTTTAAATTTTTTTTAAAAAAGTTATGTTTTGTCGCGTTTCCTCTTTACATACGCGACAAAGTTTATTTTTTTAAAATATTTTTGTGTTGCGTTTACTTTTTACCATGCGTGACAACGCTTTTATTTTTTATTTGTTTATTTTTAAAAAATTTAAAAGTAAATTTTGTTGCGTTTTGATAAATTTAAACGCGACAAATTTTTTTTAAAATATTTTATGCCACGTTTTAGTTTGTAATACGTGACAAGACATGCAATTATTTTTAAAAAATAAATAATGTGTCACGTTTGCTTGTTACGCGACAATTCATGCGTGACTAGCCCCATAATTTTTTGTAGTGTATGAGTATGAGAGTTTGTGGATAATATGAGTATGTATGTATGAGTAGTTTGTGGAGATTGACAGAAAACTCCTATGTTCGTTGACTTATTTCTCTAGGCGTTCGCCATCTTTATCGTAACTTTCATGTGTAACATAATCGGAGTTCTTATCAATAATGCTTCGGTTCTGTTTGGATATTTTGACGAGTCGTTTAGATTCTGAGTGTGCTTGAAATTCTTCAGCTCAATATCTACATGCATAATCAACTTTTTTTGTATTTTTTATTTTCATAATGTAGTTGGAGGTGATTGATATATAGTATCAACCCGCTTGAGGGAGTATATATGTGGTATAAATATTATTCCTAACTTTTTCCCCATATAGTTGATATGGCGAAGATATAGTGAATATTATCAACGGTATTGTGGAAATAAGCACTGATTCATAACTAATTTTGTGAAAATATTGGGATAAGAACAAGGATAGGGAAAAAATTGCATTATAATGCATGTTTGATTAGTGGAAGAATTTAGAAAAGTCAAACTGCCAGATTTTTTTTTCGTTTACAAAAGGAAAATCTAAAAAGATCAAGTAACAACTGCAAGACGATCTTGGCCAACATCATGCTCATCTTCATCTAGAAGTCGTCGTAGACCATCAGGTGGGTGTTGCAGAAGGTGTTTTCCCACATCAAGCTGGAGTGCAGCTAAAGCCAGAAAATCGACGCACTTATTGCCCTCTGTATAGATATGCTGTAGCTCAATTTGTCATTCTCTGCCCAATATAGAGTGAATCTGTCTAATAAAATTAGAGTGAACATTAGTATGTTTTCCCTCCTGGTCTAACAAAATTGTGTATTTCTCATTGAGGTGTACCAAAGCTAGAAGGAACAGCTACGCCTTCAACAGCTCCCACAAGGAGACGTTCACGCCTTCCACAGCTTCATTTTTGCTCGATGTATCCCCAAAGGAAACTTTAATGACTTCCAAGGCATCTTTGGAGATATACGAGCCACCTGGTTTCTTTCTCACCTTGAGATTATTAGAAGAATGCAATTTCACTCCATGTTTGCTTTGGAATCTACCACCACCTCTTTTCTCACTTTGTTGGGCTTCATGTTGTTTCACCTTATCAACAATAAGTGTTTTTTGTTAGAATCTTAAGTTTTGATGATGTCAAATATAGATATCGATGATGTCAAATATAGATATAGATGATGTCAAATATATTATGATGAATATGATTAAGTCTTGACATCAATACCATATGTTTAAATGATAAGCAAAAAGATTGTTTTAAAGCATGATGAATCTTGAATGTTTGAATATGTATGAAGCATGCTCGCTCGTGTGACTATTAGATTAATAGCTAGTGAGCGTTGAATGTGAATGAATGAGAAGCTATAGCTTGGAATAGCTTAGGATAGTTTGGGACAGCAATAGCCAATGAAGACTTAGAATAATCTGAGATGTTTATTGTTAGAATCTTAAGTTTTGATGAAGACTAAAATATGAAAGAACATAATGAACACTTAGGTAGAATTAGGAAGAATTGAATGAAGTTAGAAATCCTAAGTTAGAACACAATCGGATGTAAAATCACAACCGGATGACTTAGAGTAATAACAACGTAACTAGCGCTTGCGGATGTAGTACACATCCCATAGCGGAAGTCAATTGAACACTAAGTCTGATCCTAGTTAACCTAGTCTAAGTGAAAAGCTTTCCATATCCGGAAGCAGGTAGGCACATCACCAAGCACTAGTGAAGTTAACACAGCCTAATCAGAGTCTAAGTAGAATAGCTTCCCATAGCAAAAATGCTTCCCATTGCACTTGATTATATTATTCTGTTGGACTAACATTTGTGTGCAGAACTTAGCTCTCACTTCCGATAGCAAAAGAGCATCCGATAGTGGACACTATTTGCATTGCACAAACTTGGACTAACACTTGCAGATCGAAGCACTTATTTCCGATAGCCAAAATCCATATGATAGCAAATACAAGAGTCAGAGTCCGTACAAGTGTTCAGATGTCAGAGTTGCTTTTGTCAGAGCAGAATTGTCAGGGCTACTTTTCAGAGCTAAAGCAAGTCAACCCTGCTAAACATTAATGAGCATTAATGAGGACGACTGTAACATGGGATTAACGGATATATTCAAACGGACGTATTGCCCTCAAACAACTGGAGTATTAGAGGCTACTATAAAAGGAACAACTTCATCATTTATGAAGGTTGGCGAAAAACAACACACGCAAAAGTCATTGAGAAAAAGCCAAGAGCATTCAAGCATAATACCCAGAGAATATTCAGAAAGCTTGAGAGTTCAAAAGAGCACTTAATACCTTGAGAGTTATTATCATCGTACTCATCTTATACTCTTTGTATTTAAGTCTCTACATTTATTGAGAGCATTCATTGTACTTAAGTGTGTAACACAATCTGTTCATTAAGTGAACCTTGTAGTAAATCCTTGTGTAAAGGTTGAACCCATGCAGGTATTAAGGGGAGTGAGAAAGGTTGCAAGTGAGCCCGTAAAACTTGCGGCTGTAAAGGTTTGCAGGTAAGCCCGTTGAAAACCTATGGGTTATTAGGTGAACCCGTGTTCGTAAAACCTAAGGTGTGAAGGCATCTCTTATGCCTGGATTAAACAAGAAATTTAGTGGATTGAAAATCTCAGGTGAAGCCTGGGAACTGGATGTAGGTCAGGAAGTGACCGAACCAGGATAAATCTGTGTGTGCTTATTCTATCTTTAATCTTCTTATTTCCAGCACCACACAATCATATACTTATTTGTGCATAACATGATTCATCGTCATTATCATCAAGCACAAGAAGTCACGTTTTAAAGAGCATCGTAAGTTTTATTCCACCACCCAATTCACCCCCCTCTTGGGTGACAGCCACACATTTCATTTTTGATAGAGGAAGAGTAAAGTGAGGCTCATTAATTTGCTCTGGCGCTGTGTTTGTAACATCATGAAGAATAGGTCACTTCTTCTCAATGATCATTACCGTGTGTTTAGTACTGTCAAAGCGGGTTTGTCCTTTACGAGCTTTAGATTTAAAGGAATTGAAGATGGAATCAACAGATGAGTTTTGGTCTGGGCTTATTACCTTATTCTCCTTTTGGGCTTCTTTATTGTTAGTCTTGCTGGGCACTATACTCCCCTCCTTTAAAGGTACATTTATCTCAATTGATTCATTCAAAACCATTTTATTAGAGTCCACTTTCGAAGAAGTTTCTCCAGAGTTCTTCACTCTATACTCCTGTGCTGCGTTCTTAGGCTCTTGCTTGGGTCTTTCTCCCCACAATGAGTCTTTTCTATTTATTTCCAGTTGTTGTTTTTTTGCTGCTGCCCCCACATTCTTTTTAGAAAAATTCAAATTGTCTTTATTCATATTTTGATTATGAGGAGTGACGGAAGAATCATCAAGAGTTGACTCATTATTTGCCTCTATATTCGCCTCATTATCCTCATGATCAAATAAGACATTATAACGAGATCCTTAATTATTGGCTGATCCCGTCAATCTCGCACCATTTCCCCAATTTGATTTGTTTCCTTTTTTGGGATATCTAACTTGCATCCATTCCCCATACAGCGGTTTTTGCTGTGTTGCAGCTCCCTCGGTTTCCAGAGATGTTTTTGGAGGTAAATCCTTGGAAGAGGTAGGCTCCGTCATCATCCTATTGAAATCATTAGTCTCTGTCTCACTTTCACATCTATCTTTAATGTGCCCATACTTTCCACATCCAAAGCAAATTTGAGGTAGTTCTTCATAAACAACCGTGTACAAACGGCCATCAACTCAAATTTGGGGTATAAGAGCGTTCATGAGATCCACTAAGACTGCAATCCGAGCATATTTTCCTCTTCCTCTTGCCTCTGTTGTGTAATCAATCTTAACCACTTCTCCAATAAGTTTTCCAATAGCATTGAGAGTACTCTTGTGATAATACCGGAAGACAAGTCCTGGAATTCTAATCCAAGCAACCACTTTGGAAACAGTGGTAACTCTAGGATCAAAGTCAAAGGTCCATGGTTGTGTAGTGAGATAAGAGCCATAAATCATCCATGGTCCTCCTGTTAATGCTTTAAGATAATCTTCTTGCAAGTCAAAAGTCACCAGGAAGAAGTGTTCCTCCACATCCACCAGACGAAAAGCACCTTTTGGTTTCCATAAGGATTGAATACGCTGCATTAAATCATGATATCGAATACCCAACAATTTGACTACTATGGTTCGTTCCATGCCTTTTATCAACATGTCTCTCACCCTTGATGAAAAGTCAATTGTGGGTATATCCCCTTCATGACCAGTCGTATAATCATAATCTTCAATAACAATCTCTTTCTCCTTATTGCTATCCAACAATATTCCCTTGGTTCAAGAGTTTGTCTCGGTATGAACTAGTGATGTGATTTTCAGGGATCACCATCTCTATGTCCTCCACAGTCTCTTCCTTGTCACTTCCATACTCAGCAACCCCGTTGCGCATCCTTACTTTCTTCGTTGAACGGTTGTTGTCCGGCTCGTCAGCGGCAGACTCAGTCTGGCCAGAGATAACTCTCTCCATCCTTATAGTCTCCGATACAAAAAGGTCTTCTCACAACCGGTGACGTTAGAGAGGCAGAGGAGAGAAACTTAAAATCAAATTGCCAGATTTAAATAGGAAAAATATGTAGATCAAAGAATAAAATCAACATGCTTTGCTCCCAGATGACTTAGCCTTTGCTTCTGTAGTTTTAAGTTCAAATCCGCGTGGATGTGGAAAAGCTGTTGGGAGAGTTGCCCTCAATCGAAATTAACGTTTTAATAATAAGGTAGTTAGATCTCATTATAAAAAGGATAAAAAATTAATCAATTAAAAATGTAAGGGCCTTTCTATGTTTTTTATCATTTTGAAATTAAACTTATGAGTAATGCTAATTAATTTAGAAAAATATGATAAATATGATTGACAAAAATGATAAAAAAATTCTATATTCTCGACCATAATCAGCATATATATTCGACATATATATTGAATAAAATGAAATGTATTATGGTATATGAAGCCTGTGAATCAAATCAATACAGTCAAGCAGATCAGAATGTGCTTGAAGAACTAAAATTGAATATTTTAAACTAATTCTCACATCTTGAACCCGTGGATTTCCCTTGCTGTGAATTGTACACTGTCTGTCGCTATCTTGGAAATTAATGCCCTCGTGCCTTGATACATGAATACAACTAGTTTGTGGGCATCTGTTTCTTCCTAAGTACTGAGATGAGCTGTGATATTCATGGCCTGCGTATTAATTCATAATGTGATTTTCCATAACTCTCCATAAATTGACACTTATGAAGTTTGTAGCATAAGTGTCTTCAGCTTCTTGTTGTTAGCGTTTTCTCTTTGCTACAATACAATTAATTATCAGAAGGTGTGTACTTATTTACACATGATCTACTGATAGATAATGTACTCAGTGTATGGGACTACTTGATGAATCTCATCTAACTGTTGAAACTCTGGACAAGGCTATTGAATCCTTTTATAAAAGTCTTACATGTTTTAATATGACTGCGAGTTAGGGTGGTTGTGGTAGTTATGTTTGTTTTCATGTTTAATCATGCAAGCTTTTCTATAAGTTGATGGATGGTATACGCGTCATACATCTTTGTAGTCTTTATATATATGCTGTGCTAACAACTTTTATAAATATGTTTGATCATTTAATAAAACAAATAAAATAAAATTCAGGCAAAAAAAGAAACAGTATAATAAAGACATTGGTATGTAGGGTTGTGCAAGTGGTCTGGTTGCCTAATTAGCCCATCTTACCCTAGCTATTTAGGCATATCAGGTCAGGCTTTGGGCCTACACCGGATTAAGGCTACTAGCCCTTCCCGTTTTAATTTAAACATTCAAATTTCAATTTCATAAAATCACATTATGTTATGTAAAAAAATTATTTATCAAGTGATATGTTGTTTTTTTTATCAGAAAGTGATATGCTGTTTTGATGATATTAAATGGATGCAAATTACTTAAATACCTTTTGAAGTTTTAGATTTCAGTTTTTAACTTAACATTATGTAAAAATAATGGATAGCTATTAGGTCCATATAATCTTAAGAATAAAAATAATTGATCAAAATATTATTTAATAACACATTTATTATGAATTATGTTAATTATAATTTTCTATTGAGTAAGTTTTTTCATTTTCGAAAAAAATTCTGAACTTTTTATGTTTTAAAGTTTTCTTGAAAAATGTTTTTCAAGTTGGACCAAACCGAGCTCTATCACATGGGCATTACACTGGCCCAAACTATAAATCGAGTCGGTCAATCGGTTGGTAAGAAATCAGATTAACATGGTCCATATGTAGTTATGCGCCCCTATTTGGAAACACTAAAATATTCAAGATTAACTGAGGATTTTTTTTTTATAATAGTTTCTCATTTTGTAGATTTATATTATGTCCTTTCTACAATAGCTTTGATTAAAACTTAATTTAGCAAGACATTAATGAAAGGAATGGTCAAATAAGAGTAAGATCTTTCTCATTGATGGAGAAGATTTTATGTCTTCTATCATTTATGGAAGATATTCTTTAGTATGATCTGGACTCTTGAGGGCTCACTAGAGTAAAGTAGGCTTCCAGGCTCAAAATTGCTTACAAAGATACTTATAGTTTGCCCACCAACAATATCCTCATATCAGCAGGATTCAAACCACCTACTACATAGTTATAAATTAAACTATTTACCAATTAAATCAACCTTTGTTGGCATGTTTTCTTTTGTTATATAACTTTTTTTACATGCATTACTTTTAGACTATTCCTCGTTGAACAAGGATTTGAGTATTTTCTTTAACAGCATTGCTTTTTTATTTACTCAATTTGTCCTTAAATATAAGGTGAAAATAACTATTTTTTCTGTATTCGGAAAGTTGTTAAAAGTAATAAAAAACAATTAATGTTTCTGAAACATATTTTATTTTTGAACTTCGCCTCCATTTAAAAAGAGAGATGTAATGTATGGAGAAAAGAGGTGGTATTATGCAATAAAGAAGAAAGAGTAGAAAAGAGAGAGAAGAAATAAATGAAGGTCACAAACAAAAAATGACACTAAATGAAGAAACAAACCATAACTTCATCTTATATTTTTTTTGTTAATCACCGTCTGATTTAATCCGGACTCGAGGGATAGGAGTGTTGCTCACATAGGCAAAGTTGTCTCTTTCCCAATGAGAGCATCTTACAGGGGTTATAGCTCACATACTAGCTCAAATGACTACCCATTGGTAACTTCATCTTATATCTAATAACAAACACTTTCACAAAACTTCACTTTATATTTAAGGATGGAGGGAGTAGCTTCAGTTTTCATAAAATTCAATTTTGACTTACCAAAAGTTTAATCATCTATTGTTCATTCAAATGATGTGTTTGTGACCCTCAATTGTTGCAAACGACAAAAAAAGGATGATATGGAGGAGGAGTTAAATGTCCAAACATTCAGGAATCAATTGAAAATCAACCATGTAATCCTCTTTCTATCAAAGAAGGACAAGACTACAGGATTCACAGGAATAAGGAAGGAATTCACAAGGCTAAAGAGAAAGAAGAGACCATGGGAAGAGTGCCTCCCTCATTTTCTGGGTTCTTATGGAGCTTCTGCCAAAAAGCTACGTAGTTGTGGATGATATCATTAGGGATCTCTATGTTCCTATGTAGCCACTTAGAGATCCTTCTTGCAGAACTGCATCTTTTTATTTCTTCACACGACTTTATAGTTTGTTTGTTATTTTTCAGTTCTAATCTATCTTTCCTTCTATTTTGCTGCTTTGGGCTCTGTTTAGGCAACTTCCTCTACCTTCACAAGCTTCATTATGTCATGTTATTAAATCATCCAATTCTATGTGGGTGGCATGTTTACGGCATTGTAACAACGAAGAATATTTCAATACCCTTTAATTTGAGGTATATATGTCTTGAGACTTTGAGTTTCTCTTAACTCTTGTAGTGGTGTGCCTCTCTGGTTCCAACCATTTGTTACTCTCAATAGGTCACAGGTCGTTGGAACTACATCACCGATTCTATATGACAGTCAGCTTGCAGGTGTACGAAAAGAGTTTAATGTTGTCTCTCTCCAATTTATTTTATTTCTTAGCTAAAGGAGGGGGAGGGGGAGGAAGATGACGTGGCGGTGGTTGTGGTTAGTGGTGGTTAATAGAGTTAGTCGGTCAATACATTGGGTTAAGTTTGTTAGAACTATAATTAGATTAGTTTAATTATCTTAACCATAGTTGAATGGGAAGGGAGACAAGTAAGGAAGAGGAGGGATGAGTGAAGGAAATGGCGGGACCAACCATGGGTGTTTTTAATGGGGTATAAGTGTCATTGAACAAATGGACTTTATTTTTTCCACCACCTAGACAACTTAAGTGACTTGTCCAATGAATAAGTGTCTATGTGTACATTTCTAGTGACATGTCAAACGATATTAACTTTTCCATCTATAAAGGGCAAATGTGACCCATTTTCAAACTTTCAGGACAAATATGAGCCTAAAAAAATTTTGAGCGCAAATATGATTTTCTCTTCAAACTTCCGGGGCAATGGTGACCTTTAACCGTATTTTAAAAAAAGTCAACTAGGTTGATGAACATAACAAGTATACTTTTTTTCATTTGAGTAAGAAGAAGTGTTGCACATTATTTTTTCTAGAAAAAATATGTAACAATTGGTCAAACGGTTATTACCAAATTTCATATGGTTTATATATTTGTGTGTGTATATACAGTGAAGAGCAGGTAATATAAAAACAATTTATTATATATAATTCATGAAATGTGCAAAAAAAATCTATAAGAAAGTTGAAACGGAAAAAATTATTTTCATTCTTTTAGACACTGCGTAGCTAGTAATCTAGGCATATCGTTGACTGACGAATCCATTAAGGGGTATGAGCGCTAATCATATAGAAGATTTTTCAATGAGATAACTTCTTGGGATTCAAATATACAATAACAACAACAATTAAACTTTATCTCACTCAAGTGAGGTCGGCTAAATGAGTCATACGTCGTCATTTTGCACGATCATAAGTCATACCTGGTAATAAACATTTTGCTAAAAGATCTCTTTGGACAACTTCATTAAGAGTTCTCTTTGGTCTCCCTCTTTTTCTAATAAATGGATCTTCTACTAACTGATTCACTCTTCTTACTGGCTCATCTAATTCTCTTCTTTGAACATGTTCATACCACCTTAAACGATTTTCTACCATTTTCTTCGAAATCGGTGCTACCCCAACTCTTTCACGGATATAATCATTCCGAATTCTATCTTTTATTGTATATCCACTCATCCATCTCAACATTCTCATTTCTGTCACATCCATCTTATGTTCTTGATGTCTTTTAATTGCCTAACATTCACTACCATATAACATTGCCGGTCTAATAGCTGTTCTACAAAATTTTCCTTTTATTTTATCTTGAACCTTATTATCACATATAACTCCAGAAGCATTTCTCCATTTACACCACCCAGCTTGAATTCTATTGTTAACATCACCATCTACTTCACAATCTTCTTGTATAATTGATCCCAAATATCTAAACTTGTTCACCTGTTGTATAAAATGATCACCCAATTTAATTTCTACATCCTCATGCACTTGTCTATAGCTAAAACTCCAGTGCATATATTCCGTCTTGCTTCTACTTATACTAAAACCTTTTGACTCTAAAGTCCTCCTCCATAACTCTAATTTCCAATTAATTTCAACTTTTGAATCCCCTAAAATAACTATATCATCCGCGAAAAGCATACACTTAGGAATTTCTTCCACTACAAAAAACGGGGCCCATATCGGCGTTTTATAGGGCCTCGAATCGGCGGAATTTTTTCGGCGAAATCGCGCTACGGCGTTTTGGTAAAACGCCTAAAAATGTGCCGTGGGAATGCTACATTTCGGCGTTTTGCAAAACGCCTAGGCGAGGGGAGAAACGCCGGTATGAGGGTTAAAACAAATAATATAATATTACCTCATACCGGCGTTTTGCAACACGCCTATGCGCGTATTATTTTATTATTACCTCATATAGGCGGATACTAAAATGCCTATACGCGGAATAATTAATTTTTTTTTAGTCACGCACACCGGCGTTTGGCAAAACGCCTATGTGCGACATAGAAAAACTTTTTTTAATTCATGCACATTGGCGTTCTGTCGAAACGCCGGTAAAAAAATAATACTCCCTCCGGTCCTAAATATAGGACCTAGATAGAGACTTCATTTTGGTCCTAAATATAAGACCTAGATAGATTTTTGGTCACTTTTTTTCCCAAATTACCCTTCTTCTTCTTAACATCTCCTTAATAATAAATAAACACAATAAAAAGTTAAAAACTGAAACTTTTGCACCTCATTATATCACATGTGCATCAATTCACTTTTTTCATATCCCAATAATTTGAAGTAATCTTATTATTTTTCCTAAATTACCCCTATTACTATTTCCTCAAATATTATTAATTTCATAACACATACTCCCTCCTGTCCTAAATATAGGACATAGATAGAGACTTCATTTTGATCATAAATATAAGACCTAAATAGATTTTCGGTCACTTTTTTTCCCAAACTACCCTTCTTCTTCTTAACATCTCCTTAATAATAAATAAACACAATAAAAAGTTAAAAACTAAAACTTTTGCACCTCATTATATCACATGTGCATCAATTCACTTTTTTCATATCCCAATAATTTTAAGTAATCTTATTATTTTTCCTAAATTACCCCTATTACTATTTCCTCAAATATAATTAATTTCATAACATATACAACGTTAACCATTACTTACACATCAAATTCAATGTTAGTATTTTTTTTTCAAAACGTGTTTTATCTAATTATCTATCACCATAATTATTGTTTCACCGAAAATGACCAAACAAACTAGCAATACAAATCTTTCTTTTTTCCAGATAAGTAAATAATTTTACACCTAGCTTTTTTAATCAACATAATACACCCAACATTTTTTATCAACAGGATACATGTAACATAATACACTTAGAATTATCTCAAATATGTTTACAAAACAATGTGGAATAGACATGTAATTACATCAACAAAGAATAAATTTAAATACTCCATAAAAATATAGAATGACCCATCTTTCACATAATTGAAAGTCCTATTTTTCATGTTTAGAGATAGCATAAATTGAACGCATTAACCAAAAACAGTCATAGACATCTATGGCAATTCCAATTCTAACTCCAATTGGGCTTGACACTGCAAATGCCAAGGAATAAGCCAATGTTGCCACAAATGGTCTCTTTGGAAGCATCCTCAGAAGAGCTATTCCTATCCCCTTCGCTGCCACAATTTTTAATGTGTGTGTTTGTCTCTTTGGAAGCATCCTCATAAGAGCTATTCCCATCCCTAAGTAGCTACATTCAAATGAAATAGAGCAGACGCCACATTTAAAGCAGTCAATCCAAAGAACAGAAAGCAAGCAAGAATTGAAGATTGAACTAGAAGACATCAAGATAATTTGTTAATTTGAACCTTAGGATTAAATTAGGTGACACTCAAAAAACATCGCAGGTCAACGAAAAGTAAAACAAATTCAAGTTATGAAATAACTTAAACTGAACTTAAGCCAAAACAGTATCTTAGCATCATTTCTATTAGAGGATAAATCAAACAAGATACACCACAAACAAATACCATAGAGAACAGAAGCAATTACAAAGTTATTGGATAAAATACCTTAGGGGCGGCCATAGGATATTTTCCTCTGGCAAAAACAGTTCTCACTTGAAAACACCTCCTAGCAATACCAAAAAAAAGTTATTAGTCAAACAAAAATTCAAAGTTGGGATGTGGAGACGAGTCACCTGATCAACAGAAGACATGGTAGTTAATAAATGTCAGATCAATAAACCACCAATTCACCATATTATAAAGGGGTAAGGAAGACATCTTTCAACATGAATTTTTTTTCTGTAATACTACTGGATCAAAACTAGTGAAACACAACTATCTGAAGTGTGAAATTAAATAACGGCCACTAATCCATATAAGACTAATGGCATTACGGATTTGAATAATCACTTCAATGATATGCTTCAAGTAAATGCAATGATTGTATAATGTAATCAGAAACCAGCGTTAGCTGTCAATGCATGTTCAGAAGACCATATGATAAAGAGGATGGATATACCACAGTGCCCTGTGGCATGACTAGCTCCAAAGGAACCTAGAGCAACTATATGTAAACCACTGAACCTTCTGTTGAGAATTCTAACAGAAATACGTGATACCAACAAATATTCATAGCCAAAAGCTAAGAACAACACAGAATACATAATCTCCCCAAGTGTGACAAGTTGCACTCTAACCACGGCGAGTAATTTAATCAGTCAAAACCCACTGGATCCTGCTTTTTCTTCAAGGTACAGCTGCTAAACTAGAGATTAAACTATAACATTTATCCCTTGTGATCAAATGCACTTGAATGAAAGCCTTATGGACAGAGTTCATGCTCCTAAATTCTAATGTAGTTACAAACATAGGGACAAACTACGGAATTCTCAGACCGGACAAAAAGGCCAAGTATAAAGTAACCAACAAACCATGAGCTAAATATGCATGGAAGACCCTTTTTCTAATCATTCAGAAAACAATGAGACATTCAATTTTCATGAAGCTAAACAGAACTTTCATCATCTACCTCTTGTTCTATAGCAGCACCAATCTGAACAGCAGCCTTAACAAAATGAACATATCCTGACTCAAGCTCCATCATAACCAAACTCATCATCTTATGCATCACAATAACAGCCATTTTAGAGGCAGGCAACATATGAATTTGAAACAAGGAAGACATCACCAGCATATGAATATTGGCTCACTCTTTGCAAATCTACTTGACAATCCTGTTTTTTAAGGGGTAAGGAATTGAAACAAGGACAACAATAATTTTATAGAATACATATAAAGATATAAATGGAAGTAACGAATGTGGAATAAAACAGTAGATAAAGTTACCTCAAATAATCCAATACTTCTTGCACTAATTGTGAGTCACACTTGATTTGATGAGGCAGTAAACCTTTTTTTCCAAAAGTTCTTTCCTTATTTGAGGAAGATCATACTTATTCGAACCCTTTTTCTTCATTATTTCTACCATACAAGATTGTAGTGTCAAAAATATTATGTTAGATTTAACAGAAGAAAATGATTCAAATGAATTAACCACAGCAGCAATCAAATCATCGGTTGTTTTTGGGGCTTCCTTGTACTGCAAAGCTTGTAATCCATTGAAAAAGCCAAGATCAAGAACATTTAAGTCTGGAGAATTTGGGGGCTGGTTCATCAATTGGATACAAAACCCATCTTCTTAGAAGAGAAGGGAAGCTCAAGCTTAGAGTAAGACTCAGATGATCCCTTTCAATCATGGTATTATTACTTGCATCAATTTCTCCACCACCAAAATCCATCAAAGCCTCAGGAGCAAGAACACCTACAGTCTCAGAAAGTGAAAGATCAAAGAACTATAAGCTAACTCAGCTTTACATGTCATACACTCAAATGAGATGTATGACATGTAAAGCTGAATACACGCCCATATAGCAATTTCCCAACAAACACACAAAACTAAGATCAAACTGCAAGTTCATAGTCAGAGAATGCCAAATTCACAAATTGAAGGAAGACAAGTGATTTGAACATCCAAGACGCACAAAATGTTATGATATCACATCACTCATATTTCAAGAAATGCCCTATCCACAAGGATTGACAACACGAAATGCTAAATTCTTAATACGATGAAGCAGGGTACAAGTTACATGATATCACGCCACTTGACATGTTACAAGAAAAGAGAAAGTGCATTGATCATCCACAATCTAAGCTAAGAAATTCATTGTTCAGGACAACAGAACCCTTTGAAATTGACAGGGAACAATTAGTGTCTTTCCTCTATCCAAAAAATGATTGAATTAACTTTGCATTTATTTTTTAGCTTGGCAATTCAAAAATGATACAGAAACATTCAAGGATAAACAATAACCATCTCAGTACTATGGTAATTTTTCTGAATTCAAAGGCCTTAAATCACAATATTTAGCTCAACTCCTTATGGTCACTTAATCTTCTTGGGCCTCCTCCTGTAATAAGCCCAAGATGACTCAGCTGCATCAGAATGGCAAAAAAATGGCCAGTCCATGGTGAATAGAAATAACTTTACTGACATGCGAATTACTTAGAATTGATCAGAACATAAGTGAAAGTATAATTCTACATCAAAATTACTTGCAAGCCTGTCAAATTTATAGATAAACCACTAAAAAAATAAAACCAAGTGCATAAACCACTGTTTCATAAACCTCCGTGATATAGCAATGAAACTCATAGTACTTAAAGTTCACAATGAATGGCAAGCAAAATGACCAGTCTATGATGGATAGCAATAACATTACCGACGTGCAAATTTTCTTTGGAACCGATCCGAACACTAGTGAAAGAATAATTTTATATCAAAATTACTCGCAAGACCGTCGAATTTATAGAATAAACAACTGAGAAAAATAAACCAATTGCATAAACATAAACCTCCTGTGATAGCCAAGAAAATGCATAAAAATCAAAGTTCACAAAAAATCGCAAGCAAAACGGCCAGTCAATAATGAATTGCACTAACATTATACAGAAAATTAAAGACGAAGTGATTAATTGAAGAAGGAAGAAGTTGAAATCGAACTCGTTGAAGAAGGACGAAGTTGAAATCGAACTCGTTGAAGAAGGATGAAGTTGAAATCGATCTCTCAATCTGCCATTGACGAAAATGAAGCTCGAGGGAAATTTTGACAGGGGAAGGGCAATGAAGTAATTAAACTAATTAAGGAGGGTATTATTGGAAAGACATCTAAAACTAAGTCTTCCTTAATCTCCTCAAAAAAAGTTATCTAGGTCCTATATTTAGGACCGGAGGGAGTATTTTTTATTATACCGCACATCGGCGTTTTCTAAAACGCCTATGTGCGGTATTATAAAATAATATTTCATACCGGCGTTTTGGCAAGCGCCGATATGAGTATTCCAAAAAAAATAAAAAACATTTTTCTTCCTGATTGTTTAGAACCAGGAAGAAAAATGTTCATATATAAGGAATAATATGATAATCCCAAACTTACATACACATATAGAATATTATATATGAAATAACAAGAGTAATTCATAAAACAAGATACCCCAATATATAAAATCAAAACAACAAGCAATATGTGAAAGAAAAGAAATAAAATCATGTTAACATTATAAAATCAAATATCACCATAAAACACGAAATAAAAAACAATATCAGCAATACTAAGCAAAAAAAACAAAGCAACAAGGCAAATAAACAAAGCAACAACAACATGAAAGAGAGACGAAGAGAAGAAAAATAGAAGAAAACGAGAAAATGAGCAATTTCGCTGAAGGAGGGAGGTGCTATTTATAGGGAAAGGAGGTGCATATGGGCGTTTTAGCAAACGCCTATATGCAATAATTATATTAAAATAACGCATATAGGCGTTTTCTAAAACGCCCATATGCGTTCTAATGCATATAGGCGTTTAAGGGAAACGCCTATATGACATTATTTTTTTATATAATATTGCATATAGGCGTTTGAAAAAACGCCTATATGCATGTTTACATTAAAATAATGCATATAGGCGTTTCCATGAAACGCCTATATGCATTATTTTAATTTTAATTAAAACAATGCGCGTTTCCCTGAAACGCCTATAGGCATTATTTTAATGTAAACATGCATATAGGTGTTTTGCAAAACGCCTATATGAATTATTTAATCTTAAAATGCATATGGGCGTGTTGCAAACCGCCGGTACGACTTTTTTTCAAAAAAAACTCCTCAGACAACCTACATTTCTTAAACGCGGAAAAGTAAGATATATTGGTTATAAATATGCGTCTAGAGCATTAGTCAGTTGCCACATTCTTTCTCAAACCTCTCATTCTTACATATATCTGTCGTTTTGTTGTGAAACAGCAAAAGCAATAATGTTGGATAAAACGTGGATCTCTTTACCCAGATCGTCTCCGCAATACTTGGTGGGGTTGAATCAATTTCTGGATTATGCTTTTATGCACAGTAGTGTTAGGGGTAAGATACGGTGTCCGTGTGAAAAGTGTAAGTTCGACAAATGGAAGACTCGAGATGAGGTAGTTATTCATTGTCTAGATAAGCAGTTTCCCAGATATTATGTCACTTGGGCGTTTCATGGAGAGGATGGATTACACGACACTACCGGTGATCTAGAAGTCAGTTCGAGTTCTCACGTTGGCCGAATGCAAGGCGAAGACAGTGACGATGACGGTGAAGGAGGCGGCCAGCCAACAAAAGATGTGTTTTCACAGGGAATGAAAGATACTCTAAACTGTCGTTTTTGACCAAGTTGTACAGTATTAAGTGTAAACGTGGCGCATCTGATGCGACCATGTCGGACGTGATTGAGCTGCTTTCAGACGCCTTTTATAACATTGGAGCCGAGCTACCGTCGTCGTTCTACGAGGCAAAGAAAACAGTCAGGAAGATGGGGTTAGATTACATTAAAATCTTTGAAGACGCCCTTCTTGATGCCCTTCGCCCTAGCCTCCTGCCGCTGAAATATGTGAATCGTTAAACTATGATCAGTATTATTATAACATAAGATATTAGATATAGAAAGAGTACTAGTGGATAGTTATATACCATCTCGTCGTAGCAAACGATCATCGGTACGCTCCCATTCGAGTGGCCAACCTCCTGTTGTGCCCGAGCCTCCTGACCGCGCCTTTCCCTGGCCCGCCCCAGGTCGCCCATCCTCCAGGCCATGTAATTCCTCCACTGCTTAGGGTCAACTCCATCGGGCACGTCTGCCTCCACCGCCTCCCTAGGCCTAGTCCCCTTCTTGGACTTCAGCAGGTACAGCTTGTTTCTCTCATCCTTCCAATTATCCCCGACCACCCCTTTCGCGAATTTCTTGAGGTTCAAGCTGTCGGGGACCCACCACTTGCTCTGCAAAAAGAAATTTTTTCATATTATTTAATAATAAGTATAATAACAATTATATACGTATTATAATATTTTGAAATACGTATTACCTTAATAATCTCCCAAGCCTCCTCTTTCCGGCTATCCGGAACTTTCCTCTAGCTGGTCGGGTCGATCGGGAAGCGCCGGAAGTCCTTGCAGAGGAGTCGGCAATGGCGGCGGAATAGAATGACAGCATCCGTTGTTGGCTGCCCGGTGGTGCTGTAATATGGCAGCTCAATCTTCTCATTCGGCGGAAGCGCATGCACCTGCTTCGCCGTCAGCCTCATCCTGGTGACAGTGTCAGTGGTATCTGTAAGTAAGAAAAATATATTAGATAATATATATTGTAGAAATTAAATTTGTAACTATTAATTAATATCAAATTCAATTACCTCTGACATCCACCAGTTGACCAGTACTAGAAGACTTCCTCCCGCGCTGCATTTTGATCATAATTTCCGGCACCGGGATGTCCCCCTCCTCCCTCTCCGCCCTCTCCCTCTCCGCCCTCTCCCTATCCTCATTCAAAATCTGCTGCATCTCTTCGTAGCTGATGTCGACGTTCAAGTCTCTCCAGACCTCGTCCTGCGTGACTTCCGGGTTACCATCAAACCCGAAAGGAGTCCAAGGTGGCGCCTGAAGAGGGCTCACAACAGGGGGCCTGGCGTACTGCAACACCTCTGGCGGATTAGGCTCCTACTCAATCTGTAACCGGCGCTCTTCTATACGCCTGGCTTCTGCTTCGTCCGACAATCGCTGTTGTTCATCTCGCAATCGCTGCTGCTCTTCGGGGTCTATTGGAGCTTTACCGGTACGACGAGACATGATCTATCTATCGAAGAGGAATATTTATAGGAAAAGATAAAGAAAAAAGATAATTTCTGTGGGACCCTTACACTTTTTCACGTTTCGAAAACGCCAAAATGAACATCGGCGGTTCTTTTATAGGCGTTCACATATCGGCGTTTTGGGACACCATACAGGCGTTTTTGGAAACGCCTGTAAGCGATTAAAGTATTAATTTAATCGCATACAGGCGTTTGGCAAAACGCCTATATGCGATTAAATGATATTTTAATCGCATATAGGCGTTTTGCGAAACGCCTATATGCATTAAGTGCATTAAAAATGCACTTAATGCGCAGATAGGCGTTTTGCAAAACGCCGGTCTGCGCATTAAGTGCATTTTTAATGCACGTTACGCACATAGGCGTTTTGGCAAACGCCTATGTGCGATTAAAATATGATTTTTAATCGCACATAGGCGTTTTGCCAAACCGCCGATGTGCGGTTTTTTGAAAAAAAAAAAAACCAGCCAGCCCCTTTTTTTATATTTAAAAACCATACCGGCGTTTCTTATACCCCAAAACGCCGATATGGAAACGCGGGAAATATGGTGGGAAGCGCGCGCCAAATTTATCGGCGTTTGCGTATAGGCGTTTTGGTCCAAAACGCCGGTATGCGTCTCATATAGGCGTTTAGGACCAAAACGCCGGTAAGCGTGCCGCCGGAATGGCCCGTTTTTTTGTAGTGTTCCTGTATACTTGTAGTTAAGGCATCCAAAACAATATTAAACAACTATGGCCTCAATGCCGAACCTTGGTGCAGTCCAATTCTTATTGGAAAATCAATCGTTTCTCCTGCAGGAGTTGTAACCCTAGTCCTTACTTCTTCATACATATCTTGAATTACACTTATATACTCATCTTGTACTTCTTTCTTTTCTAAAACTTTCCAAAGTCCTTACTCCTCCATTTTCTCCCAAACATTTCCAAATTTCAATAGGAATACCATCGAGTCCCACAGCTTTACCACTTTCCATTTTCTTGAGAGCAATCTCAACCTCACTCACTCTAATCTTATTATTATTATTATTATTATTACCATTATAGTTGATATTCCTTACATTAAACCCCAAATCATCTATATTGCAATTCAAGGTTTCTACACTATCATTAAACAACTTATAAAAGTAATTCTCCCATCTATCCCTAATTTTATCATCTGTAATCAATATATTACCATCTTCATCCTTAACACACCTTACTTGATCTAAATCCCTTGATTTCCTCTCCCTTATTTTTGCTATTCGATACATTCTTTGTTCCCCAACTTTTGTCCCTAACTCTTTAAAAAACTCTTCAAAAGAAATAGCACGAGCTATACTTACAGCTTTTTTCGCCTCCTTTTTTGCTAATCTATATTTAACCCAATTTTCCTCACTATCACACATATGTAAATCCTTAAAACACTGTTTTTTGAATTTAATTTTCTCTTGAACACTAGTATTCCACTACCAAGTCTCCTTTTTACACCTAATATAACTCTTTTATTCACCTAAAATTTCCTTAGCTATTTTTAACACCTTCTTAATCATTTCTTCCCATAAATCATTAGCATTCACTTGTTTATCCCAAACACATTCATTTGTCATCCTATTCTTAAAATTTATCATTTTTCCCCTTTTAATTGCGGGCGAAGGGGCAAAACTAGCCACCGTAATTTTCCAAATGGACAATTTTGGCACCCATAAATTGGATGGTGCAAAACTGGACATTACAAAGCAAAATGGGACAAATTTAGTCACGCCGTTAAGTTGAAGCTAGAGGTTAATGAAGGTGGGCCCCACGCCAACACTCACGTCTGTTAGCTTCAACTTAACGGCGTGGCTAAATTTGTCCCATTTTGCTTTATAATGTTCGGTTTTGCACCATCCAATTTACGGGTGCCAAAGTTGTCCATTTGGAAAATTACGGTGGCTAGTTTTGCCCCTTCGCCCTTTAATTGCCACCATTTAATTCTTGGATTAAACATTTCTCGCTTTTTCATTCGATTAAACTTCATACGAACATCTAAAACTAAAGGCCTATGTTGTGTTGTCACTCCATCACCTAGAATTACCTTGCAATTTGTACAAATTCTTCTGTCCAAATTTCTTACTAAAAAGAAATCAATCTGTGATCTATTATGTCCACTCTTATATGTAATCATATGTTCTTCTTTTTTCTCAAAACAAGTATTAACAATTTTTAGATTGTGAGCTATGCAGAATTCAATAATAGACTGTCCTTCATTATTGATCCTACCAAAACCAAAACCACCATGAACTTGTGTGAATTGTCCTGCATCTTTACCAACATGTCCATTAAGATCACCACCAATAAAAACCTTTTCATTGATAGGTATTCTTTGAATCATCTCTCATCCAATTCGTCCCAAAATTGTTCCTTAATGTGCAATTCTTCCCCAACCTGAGGGGCATATGCACTAATAATATTAATTGCTTTCTCTTCAACTAATATTTTTATCGATATTAATCTGTCTCCAATCCTAAAAACTTCTACCACATTCTTCTTACATTCTTCATCCACAATTATACCAACACCATTCCTATAACTCACTTTACCAGTATACCAAAGTTTATAACCACCAATATCCCTAGCATTTTCCCCAACCCATTTAGTTTCTTGAAGACATAAAATGTTTATCTTTCTATCCCTCATTACTGAAATGCGTGGCTGTCACCCAAGAGGGGGGGTGAATTGGGTGAGGGAATAAAAACTTTATTTCTTTTCGAAAGACTGCTTGTGCTTGGTGATGATGTTACTGAGTAATGATATGCACAAGTCAGTATGTTATGTGATGCAAAATAGAATGTTTAAATGTAAGTTTATGCACACATAAATTTATCCTGGTTCGGTCACCCAGACCTACATCCAGTCCCCAGGCTCCACCTGAGATTTTCAATCCACTATTCTTGTTTAAACCAGGCACAAGAGAAGCCTTTACACTTTAGGTTTTACGAGCACGGGTTCACCTAACAACCCACAGGTTTTACAACGGGTTCACCTGCAAACCTTACAAACGCAAGTTTTACGGGCTAACTTGCAACCTATGGAGATTTAGAAAACTTCTAAATGCTCCCCCTTACAAAATGTAAGATTACAATTATGTTCACTCTATGAACTGATTGTGCTAAACACTTAAGCTCGAATGACTCTCTCTAAGAGTAGATGATGTTACTCACTTAAGCACAAAAGAATCACTCTCTAAGAATATTACATATCTAAGTCCGAGAGTAAAAGATGAGAGGAATGTAGAATAGTGTTTCAGACAATAAGCTCTGTTCTCTCTCTCTCTTCTGAATGTAGATGTTCCTTTTATACCAGCCTCTGATTATCCAACCGTTGGAGAGGCAATAAGGCCGTTTGAATATAGCCGTTGGGCCTTGTTTACGTTGTCCTCATTAATGCACAACAGAGTTGACTTTGCTTTATCTGAATAGGGTGCTTTGTCCAGCTGTTCTGTCAACACTGTTCTGACAACACTGTTCTGGCAAAAGTCGTTCTGACATCTATACACTGTACGGTCTGACTCTTGCTTGTTGTCAGATGAGGACTTCGTTCCTCAAGCATAAGTCCAGGATGCTAAGAGACTTACTATCGGAAGCTCTCTTGCTAACTGAAGTGAAGCTCGTGGACTCTAACATTCTGCTTGCTATCATAGAGGAACTTTGTCTTCCAAGCACTTGTCCATGAATGATAAGAGTGCTTTGCTATTGGATGCTCTCTTGCTATCAGAAGCTCTCTTATGGACTCCGACTCTTGTGGGTAGTATGAGCTTTGACACCTTGAGTGAATCTTCAGATTATGTTCTCATACTCCTCATGCTTGGTAGGTAACAATGTTGTTTGAATATCTGTTATCCTTTTGTTACCGTTGGAAGGAACATCTTCCTAAATGCTCAGCAGGGTTGACTTGCTTTATCTCTGAAAAGTAGTCCTGACACCTCTGCTCTGACAAAAGCATTCTGACTTCCGAGTATGTGACATTTACTCTTGTACTCTTGCTGACGGATGATCATCGTTCATCCGGAAGTGGCAATCTTGCTCTGCAAGTGTTAATCTCTGAAATCCAATGCCAAGAGTCTTTGCATCCGGAAGCTCAGTTGCATCCGGAAGTGTGATTAAGTTCTGCACATACTGGTTAGTCCAACATAGCAATATATATAATCAGATATAGTAAAACTATACATGTTGTGGGAAGTTTGCTATGGGAAGTAGTCTTACTTAGACTATGTTCTGACTTAGTGTAATGTCTACTGACTCTAAGGGATCTCTATTCCAATAGTCAGCTTAAGTCTCGTTAGTTTACTCTAAGTCTTCCTAAGTGACTCAGTGTGTCATTTGTTCATGCTATGTATATTAAGTCAACACACAATCACATGAAGTGGGAGTTTACTTAGTCTAGGATGTATCCGGAAGCACTTCTACATCCGGAAGTACTTTCACTTGATGAAGGATCTAGCTCACCATCACTTACTCTCGCTCAGTGTATTTCATTCCAACAGTCAGCGCTAGTCACTGAGCTATCGGAAGCACTTTTACTTGACGTGGTGAACTCACTGAAGCTTAGGGTTATATCTCTTTTATCAGCCTGTGCAAGTCTAAAATTAACAGGAAGCAATTTCGCTTGACGAGGCTAATTCACTGACGCTTGGGGATATATCTATTCTGTCAGCCTGCGCCAGTCTAAATCTATCAGGAAGCAATTTTACTTGACGAGGCTGATTCATTGACGCTTGGGGTCATTCTATTCTATCAGTCTGCGCCAGTCTAAATCTAACAGGAAGTGCTTTCACTTGGCGAAGTA
Source organism: Mimosa pudica (assembly GCA_029929735.1). Classification (NCBI taxonomy): domain Eukaryota; kingdom Viridiplantae; phylum Streptophyta; class Magnoliopsida; order Fabales; family Fabaceae; genus Mimosa; species Mimosa pudica. The sequence continues at coordinate 10,075,090 of JAKELP010000020.1, forward strand.
GACTCACTGACGCTTGGGGTGAGATCTATTCCATCGCTCTGCGCCAGTCTAAGTCTAACAGGAAGTAAACTCACTTCCGGTTGAGTCATAGCTTAGTCTTAAGGTTTTTGTACATCTAATGCTCCTAGACTGAGTTATGACTAAGTGAAGTGCTTGCTGTCGCTGAGGGATGAGACATTCATCCGCGAGCGCTAGTCCTAGTCCATCCGGAAGTGATTCCGCATCCGGTTGTGATTCCGCTGTGGGATGAGTCTTTCATCCGTGAGCGCTAGTCTTAATTCATTCGGAAGTGAATCCGCATCCGGTTGTGACTAAACTTAGGATTCAGTGTTAGCAATCTAGACTGGGTTCTAACAAAGTGTCTCACTTGCTTCCGTTTGCGTCCTATGGGATGTGTACTCCATCCGCGAGCTCTAGTGCTAATATTACCGGAAATGATCTTGCATTCGCAAGTGATCTAACTCAGGATTCTAACCATGTCATCTAATCCTTCCTAAGTGTTAATTATGTTCTTTTAAGTACTAGACCATATCATATCTTAGTCACCATCAAAACTTAAGATTCTAACATTCTCCCCCTTTTTGATGATGACAAACCCATAGATGACTAGAGAACATAATTAAACTTAGATCACTCCCAGAGCACTCCCAGAGCTATATTTCTTTCCCCAGTTCTCTCCCAGAGCTATAATTAAACTTAGATATCTTATCTTATCTTTCAGCTCTAGACATCTCATGTCTCATCTCATATCTCATCTCTAGACATCTCATTTCTCATCTCTCTCCCCTTTTGGCTTCATCAAAATTCAACAAGTGCAAGCTAGCCTTAGGGATGGGGATACTGCTATCGTTCTCCTAGGAATGGGCTTTCTACCTAATATTTCTCCCTATGTATCGTTAATAAAGATTTGTTCTAGACTATTCAATACAACGTACGAGAATTATCAAGGGAAAACAATAATGATTCATGATCCTGAATGATGGTATTCTCCCTAAACATTATGTAGGATAGCTAAACAGTGTGAGACAAAAAGAAGAAATATTGATGCAGTATTCTAAGTGAGTTTGCTCTCCCTAACCATTATGCAAGAAATCAGAACATGTTTTGCAAGGATTAAGTCTAGATCAAAACATACAAAAACAGTTCTCTTTTTGAAGGTGAAAATTCTTTTCAAGTATAAAAGACATCAAAAGTAATTTTGACCCTCTTGAAATGATTAACATGATATCAAAATAATTTTGGTGCGTTTAAAATGATGATTATGATATCAATTGAAAATTTGTGATTTTAAATTCGTGATACCAAATGAAAATGAAACCAAATCAAATGAAATTTGTGAGATTAAAATACCAAAAGTAATTTCCAAATAAATTGCATCACAGCATCTCAAGAGTTTATTATCGATGACAGCATGTAACTCTCTATTTTCAAGGGATCATTATCGAGTAATGTCCATTTACTTCTCTTCTATATTTAAGATTAATCATCACAGAATCAAGAAAGGAAGCATATAAGAGAGGTATGTTATCAATTACTTTCCAGCATGTCATATAGAGGATACAGATGTGTGAGCTAGGATGATTTTCTAAGACAGTGAATGATTTTGAAGTCAATGCAGATTGAGAAAAAAAATCCTAAACTGACACCCTTATCAATGCCATGTATGCATCATATATAAGAGATGGTAAGGTGTAGATGTTACCACAGATGAGGAATCCTCAGACTCTATTAGACTCATGAATCTTAATCATATGCAGATAAGCATGCTTCCTGACATCTTCAAGAGATGTGCTATCTCAAGTGGAAACCCCTAGTGCAAGTGCTTTGATGATTCGCTTCGGCAAGCTGAGCTACAACCAAAAGCAGACATGACTGGGCAGTCACTCTACTCTTCCCATGGTTCAATAGTTGGCCTGCTATCGAAAGCGCTGATTGTTGCGAAAGCATCCTTGCTCAAACTTGATGATTGGGCCTTCATGTGCTTGAGGAAACAAGTGCTTTTCTGTTGGACAGTGAAAGAACTTAAGATTTAACATTGGAGACCATCCTCTGGACATTCAAGTCAATCTGTGTTAATCAGCACAAGTTAATAATTTTAAGAAATCATGCTTGCTAATTGGTTTAAGAAAATATGAGTAATGATTATGTGAAAACTAATTTTGAAATTGTCTATACGTTCACATAGTTTCACTATCAAGACATGAACTCTATTTACTCTCATAGATAAATATCAATGTGATAGTACAAAGAGTATCAAACAGGTGGCATATTTTCAGAGTTTCATAAGCAAGTATAGTTCAATAAATATGCCTCAAGGATGTTCATGTTAGATCATGAAGACATGTGAATTATTAACACTATGAAATTTTGAAAAATCTTTATCCTCACAAAAATGAAATACTGGAAATTTTCATGCTCACAGAATAGTTTGATTTTAAGACTAAATTCGGTTTACAAAAACAACCAAATTTCAGCATATGATTACGAGAATAATTTCCAAATTTTTGCTCAAGTTCTTCTAGATATGCTCAGTGTGATCTCATTGTTCTTAGGATATCAACAAGCTTGAAATTAATACAGATTATAGCATGCTTGTGATACTATGCCATGTTTTACAGATCTTAGCAGAGTTCAATTCAAGGCATTTCCTAAGATTTCTAATGCATGTCAGACAAGAGAGAGACTATCCATTTAATTTCACAACAGAATATGTAAGGGATAGAAATGCTCATGTGTATTGGCGAGAGTTTCTCAGGTTTAGTATAGCCATTCCACACATCTTGATAAGAGACATTTTCGTTGCCATTCTCTCTTGGTTATATTCATTGTTCAAGCTTCAATAATCTGTGTCAACATTCTTAAACCACAAACTTGAACTGAGATCATTAGTAGATTGAGAACTTAAAGATGTAATTAAGAGGGACGTATTGTTCTCGAAACCATAGCTGCTTATGCATTGAAAAACTTGATGCAAGAGATACCACATGAAATGGAAAATCAGAAATAACTTGAGTGCTATCATGAGGTATGGTTGTCATGTAGGTTTAAAGAGGATCGGAATCTGTTTTGAAAGTTTGTATTTCAAAAAGATCTTTCAAAAATCAAGGTGAATGCATAAACCATTTTCTTCCATGAGAGGTGCCCTTAAAAGAATTCACTAAGCATGTATGAGTAAAATAATTTAGACACCATATGAAAACTCTGAGGAAGGTTTTTAGTTTTAGTGTCAAAATTCTGAAACTAGTTTTGAATCATCACAGATAAGGGAAATCATATCAGTTTCAGAAAAATAAAATTGTTGACCCAATTATGCATTTACTACCCAAGTGATTATTCAAGTAAAGAGGAAGGCAAGAATGATATCACCATAGTTCCATTCGCATCTAGCAGTAGCTCGCTTGATTTTGGTTGGCAATGCAAGGATTCTATTTTCAGAACAGCACCAAAATCCATGCGTGACAAATGCTTATCAAGACTTGACTAATTGTTCAGATGAGGTACAGTCCTGAGTCTTGCTGAGGCTAATAGGATGGATTGGAGCTGGTGCAGAGGGATGAATTCACTTTGTGATCACTACCAGTGGCATCTCTGGCCTCTTGAACCCATACTTCATACAAGGCTCTTCAATCAGATTGGGTGCTGGCACAGACGGAGATACAGGCTCAGCAGAGGGTATCTCCGTAGGTTGATCACTCAGCGCTATCTCAAGCTTGCCTCTGTGCTAGCAGATTGTTGGGGGCACATGAATCAGATGGTTTCCCCAAGGGCGAGCCTTCGTTCTTGGGCAATCTGCGTCATTTCAATTTGCCTTCTTGTTTATTCAGAACATTCTTAGGATCAGCAATTGACTCTTCTTCACTGTCTTGCTGAACCTTGAAAATGCCTTTCCCAAGGAGATCTTCTACTTATCCTTGGTTCGAAGCACTTTCTTCTGAGGGGTAGGATTCAAGATCCTTTTCAACGTTGATCGAGGAATCCACTCTCTCTTGTTCTTCTCAGGATAGTTGAATGGAACTTTGTGATAGCTCATCCTTGAGACAGAACCATTGTCCCTTGTGGTTGCCGACTGCTTCTTATGATTGTACCAGGGGGTTGCAGCAGTGACATCACCACGAGCTCTCTTCTTTTGGGCAAGAGAAACTCTTGATCTTTCCTCCACAAGTAAGGCACTGGAAGGGAGTTTTGGTACCCATTTGTACTTGGGTCCTACATGGTTAGCGCTGGACCTTACTTGTCCTAATCAAAAACATCCCACATTTTATAACCCAAGTCAGCCTAGGTCTTTGCACTTGAGATCGTTGGATCCTTTAAACAAGTGACCTGCTCTGATACCAAATGAAATGCGTGGCTGTCACCCAAGAGGGGGGGGGGTGAATTGGGTGAGGGAATAAAAACTTTATTTCTTTTCGAAAGACTGCTTGTGCTTGGTGATGATGTTACTGAGTAATGATATGCACAAGTCAGTATGTTATGTGATGCAAAATAGAATGTTTAAATGTAAGTTTATGCACACATAAATTTATCCTGGTTCGGTCACCCAGACCTACATCCAGTCCCCAGGCTCCACCTGAGATTTTCAATCCACTATTCTTGTTTAAACCAGGCACAAGAGAAGCCTTTACACTTTAGGTTTTACGAGCACGGGTTCACCTAACAACCCACAGGTTTTACAACGGGTTCACCTGCAAACCTTACAAACGCAAGTTTTACGGGCTAACTTGCAACCTATGGAGATTTAGAAAACTTCTAAATGCTCCCCCTTACAAAATGTAAGATTACAATTATGTTCACTCTATGAACTGATTGTGCTAAACACTTAAGCTCGAATGACTCTCTCTAAGAGTAGATGATGTTACTCACTTAAGCACAAAAGAATCACTCTCTAAGAATATTACATATCTAAGTCCGAGAGTAAAAGATGAGAGGAATGTAGAATAGTGTTTCAGACAATAAGCTCTGTTCTCTCTCTCTCTTCTGAATGTAGATGTTCCTTTTATACCAGCCTCTGATTATCCAACCGTTGGAGAGGCAATAAGGCCGTTTGAATATAGCCGTTGGGCCTTGTTTACGTTGTCCTCATTAATGCACAACAGAGTTGACTTTGCTTTATCTGAATAGGGTGCTTTGTCCAGCTGTTCTGTCAACACTGTTCTGACAACACTGTTCTGGCAAAAGTCGTTCTGACATCTATACACTGTACGGTCTGACTCTTGCTTGTTGTCAGATGAGGACTTCGTTCCTCAAGCATAAGTCCAGGATGCTAAGAGACTTACTATCGGAAGCTCTCTTGCTAACTGAAGTGAAGCTCGTGGACTCTAACATTCTGCTTGCTATCATAGAGGAACTTTGTCTTCCAAGCACTTGTCCATGAATGATAAGAGTGCTTTGCTATTGGATGCTCTCTTGCTATCAGAAGCTCTCTTATGGACTCCGACTCTTGTGGGTAGTATGAGCTTTGACACCTTGAGTGAATCTTCAGATTATGTTCTCATACTCCTCATGCTTGGTAGGTAACAATGTTGTTTGAATATCTGTTATCCTTTTGTTACCGTTGGAAGGAACATCTTCCTAAATGCTCAGCAGGGTTGACTTGCTTTATCTCTGAAAAGTAGTCCTGACACCTCTGCTCTGACAAAAGCATTCTGACTTCCGAGTATGTGACATTTACTCTTGTACTCTTGCTGACGGATGATCATCGTTCATCCGGAAGTGGCAATCTTGCTCTGCAAGTGTTAATCTCTGAAATCCAATGCCAAGAGTCTTTGCATCCGGAAGCTCAGTTGCATCCGGAAGTGTGATTAAGTTCTGCACATACTGGTTAGTCCAACATAGCAATATATATAATCAGATATAGTAAAACTATACATGTTGTGGGAAGTTTGCTATGGGAAGTAGTCTTACTTAGACTATGTTCTGACTTAGTGTAATGTCTACTGACTCTAAGGGATCTCTATTCCAATAGTCAGCTTAAGTCTCGTTAGTTTACTCTAAGTCTTCCTAAGTGACTCAGTGTGTCATTTGTTCATGCTATGTATATTAAGTCAACACACAATCACATGAAGTGGGAGTTTACTTAGTCTAGGATGTATCCGGAAGCACTTCTACATCCGGAAGTACTTTCACTTGATGAAGGATCTAGCTCACCATCACTTACTCTCGCTCAGTGTATTTCATTCCAACAGTCAGCGCTAGTCACTGAGCTATCGGAAGCACTTTTACTTGACGTGGTGAACTCACTGAAGCTTAGGGTTATATCTCTTTTATCAGCCTGTGCAAGTCTAAAATTAACAGGAAGCAATTTCGCTTGACGAGGCTAATTCACTGACGCTTGGGGATATATCTATTCTGTCAGCCTGCGCCAGTCTAAATCTATCAGGAAGCAATTTTACTTGACGAGGCTGATTCATTGACGCTTGGGGTCATTCTATTCTATCAGTCTGCGCCAGTCTAAATCTAACAGGAAGTGCTTTCACTTGGCGAAGTAGACTCACTGACGCTTGGGGTGAGATCTATTCCATCGCTCTGCGCCAGTCTAAGTCTAACAGGAAGTAAACTCACTTCCGGTTGAGTCATAGCTTAGTCTTAAGGTTTTTGTACATCTAATGCTCCTAGACTGAGTTATGACTAAGTGAAGTGCTTGCTGTCGCTGAGGGATGAGACATTCATCCGCGAGCGCTAGTCCTAGTCCATCCGGAAGTGATTCCGCATCCGGTTGTGATTCCGCTGTGGGATGAGTCTTTCATCCGTGAGCGCTAGTCTTAATTCATTCGGAAGTGAATCCGCATCCGGTTGTGACTAAACTTAGGATTCAGTGTTAGCAATCTAGACTGGGTTCTAACAAAGTGTCTCACTTGCTTCCGTTTGCGTCCTATGGGATGTGTACTCCATCCGCGAGCTCTAGTGCTAATATTACCGGAAATGATCTTGCATTCGCAAGTGATCTAACTCAGGATTCTAACCATGTCATCTAATCCTTCCTAAGTGTTAATTATGTTCTTTTAAGTACTAGACCATATCATATCTTAGTCACCATCAAAACTTAAGATTCTAACAATTACTCCCATTACCTCCCAAGATTTGTCTTTCAAGGTTCCTACATTCCTCGTACTAAATCTAATCTTACTCTCGTGAACTTGTTTCTTTATATATCCCGTCCTATAAGAGTTTGATAACTCTTGTGAAAAACCAGGCAATGACCTATTGTTAAAATGGTTGTGTATGCTCATGCTTGATAGATTCGACAAATTTTTACGTTGGCTGCCGAAGCCTAACACAACCTACTCTTTTTATCCGGGCTTAGGACGGGCTATAAATATAGGCAGAGTATTTCTCAATATACACAATAATAAAACAATACATAAATAAATAAATAAAAATAAATAAATAAATAGACGCTAAATAAATTCAACAATATTAATAATGAAACTGGCCACAAATAATATCAATAAAATAAAATAAAATAAAACACTAAAACAATGAAGAAAAAAGCTCCACAATAATAAAACAATAATTAATACATATACTATAAAAATAAAATAATAACAATGCTCAACAACAATATTAAGATATGTATAGAGTAAACCCATTTACTAGCTTTATTAATTAATCATCATTTTCATTTTATTAATAATTATCTTATTATTGTTTGCAGATATAAAGAAGTATGCTCCGCTAAGTCCCGTTGATATCAGTTCAAAAAAAGTCTCGTTGATATGGAGAGAGCGAAGGGACCGTTACACCTTGAACCCTTGTTTAATTAATGGCAGGCAATTTTATTTTATTTTCTGGTTTTCTGATATTGTGGGAAAGAGATGAGCCATTTTTTGGTTTTCCTAGGGTATCCCTCTTCGCGTGTCAGGATAGATTAATTTCTCGCTGTTCAGAAATATTATATAGGTGCGTAGACATATGGCTTGTGAAATTGCATGTTCCAATTACAAGGGCTAGCGAACTCCTAACCACTTGTTTAATGGACGAGAATACCTACCACTCATGCAAACCAGACAAGTTAGAGATGTGCAATTTTAAATAACCCCTCTATGATTCAGAATTTGAGTATAGTGGGATTATTACTATTTTCTTTAAATCCAATATCGTAGTGCATTTTGAGATACTGAGAGTACATAAAAAATACTTTTAGGGTTGTGTATATAATTATTGAAAAAATACTTTAATATTCCAGGCACTCATGGAAAGTAATACTCATTTCAATCTTAATTATAAGATTAAGTAGAATTCCTTTTGTAGATATTTAAAAACCAAATAGCCCACTTAATTTTACCAAATGTTACATGTAATTAAGGTTAAAGTGCAAAAACACTCATGTAATTATAGTCAAGATGCAAAAATACCTATTTGATGTTTTTAGAGAAGAAGTAACCATAACATTTCGAAATAACGGCAAAAGTATCAATCACCGATTCGTATATTTGCCCTTCTTTTAAAAATGTTATGAGTATTTTTACCCCTCTTTTGAAACATTTTGGTTACTTTTGCCTCTCTTTTGAAATGTTATGATTATTTTTTCCTCGAAAAAAATCACATGGGTATTTTTGCACATTAGTTTTGACAAGTACATAAAAAAACAGAAGAAATCTGCAAATGGCTCCATAAGAACCTTACATAACATATATATGCTACACAAAAAATTAGTAGGCCTCTTGATCTATTTGGAAATCTGTTAAAAGTGTAGACATAGAATTTGAGTTTTGATATTTTGACTTGATTATCATTGAGATATTTCTGAGAAGGATTGCATAAACAAAATAATTTATGACCTTTTTTGGCCCAAAAATAATTTATGACCTTTTTATTGTACAACTTTGCGTCGGAAAAATAACATCAAATTCATCTGGCACCTTACCATAATATAAGAACCACGAGTCAGATGCCAATATAGATTTGGATTCAAATAGGACAATTCACATAAAAGCTGACAATTTTCATTTCTCAATCCTTAGTATGGTTTTCACCTATTTCAATGAGGAGATATCATGAAAAATTAAATGTGAATAAACTCCTTGCATATAAATAAAAACCAAATTAGACTTTCTAGTGTCGTTCAGTTAAACTCACTATAGTACTCCAGACATTGATTCCATGATCTTAAACATGCTAGCAATCAACTTGCAATTCTATATATATATATATATATATACACACACACACACACACACAAAAACAAAACACCCAAATCAACTTTCACTGTTCATAAGGTCCATCAGTTCGCAAATCAAGTGGAGGGTCTCTCTTTTGAACGCTAGTGTACCTTACCTGAAGTTATTAAGCAAACCTCCTCACTTCCACCGCTCACCGCAAACACTAAACAAAGGTCCCACCACTTCAAGTTGAAGATCCTTTAACTTTGGAAACGAGCTCTCCTGTATTTCCTTGTCATCCACAACTTGTTCCATTATCCCACACAACTCTATCTTCAATACCTCCAGAAGAACAAGATCTTCTAGCACAGTAATTGAAAGTGGACTCTTGATTAAGCTACACTTGATGATTTCTAATTTCCCAGTTTACGAACACCCGGCAAAGCAGTTTTCAACCTTCATTTCCTCAACATTATATGACCGACAAAGCAAAATGTACAAAAGTTGGTTCAACCCAATGTCAATCTGCAAGACCTTTATTTTCTATAGTCCCATGAAAGATGATTGTTGAAGTTCCATTTCCATATACATTATTAATCCTTCAAGTTTGGAGAGTTCATCCTGTAAAATGGTACCAGAGTCAACAAATTATACATACTGCTGTGCTGATTCACTGCTGAGCTAACTAGCAGTTTTAAGACATCAACATTATTGTAAACTAAGATAAATATGTGGTCTATCTTTCTCTACTTATCAATACAAAACACCTACTACATCCAGAAGCATGTTAATTAATTCAGCATTAATTAATTTCATAAGTGAGCCAACTGTGATATACAAGTACTTATTTAATAAATTTCTTTTTTAACAAGACCACAACAAGAGAGAGTACTTACAATTAATTGGATAATATGATCAATTAAGTTATCTAGATCTTCATATCCTGAAAGTTATTATTCACCACTCTGTGGGATGTCAAATGTTGTGAATGTCAAGCCCAAAGTTATTATTCACTACTCCGTGGGGATGTCATCTTAATTAAAGGTAGTGCAACTAATTTTACATTTTTTAACTATGCCAGACGTTTTTTCCCCCTACCTAACCTCTTTAAAAGAAACAAAACATGTATGCATTTTCCAACCAACTCAACCAGTACAATGGAGACAAAATGCAAAAGAAACGAATGAAAGTTAACCTGTATTAAAATATCTAAAGAAAAACAAAAAAATATAACTGTTCTGTTTCATCCCTTCTTATGTAAGTTATACTGTTAATAATATAAGAGATGCTAGTTACTTTTACAGTTGTCCCTTCACATTTCAGATTTTTTTTATTCCATACTACTCATTCTAAACAAACCGATAATAACCAAAAAGATACAAATAGTTTTAGGAAAGAGAAAGCTCTTTAGTAACAAAATCATAAAAGAGCAAACCTGAAAGATGATAAAGATGGATGATGAGCTTATTCTTCTACATATGAACACTTGTCCTGCAATACCACATAAAAATATCGCTTTGCTTCAATAAATGTAATTTTGAAAAAGAGACGACAATGAATAATTATAAGCATGATATAATAACTATTTTTCTCCACCTCATTAAACAATATATTTTATAAGAATATTTTGTTAGTGTGGAATTATCATACCTTTGCATAGGAATTCTCTTGAATTACTTTGTTAAGGTCTCCTCCATTTTCCATTTCTATGTCATGCTCTTCTATTTTCACTGTAGGCTTCTTTGGTGTTTCCAACCTTCCTGGACAAAGCATCTTCATTTCAGGGCATCCAGTAATTTTTACCTCCTTTAATTCTGGGAATTCAAAGCTGTGAGGAGTTTGAGAAAACATATTCAAGCTTGGTATATCAGTAAGTTCGATCTTCCACAGTTTGTTAAATAAAATTGCTCCTTCTACATCTTCATTGGTCTCATTCATGACAACTTCCTCCATCTCTTTACAATCATGTATCTCCAACCTTTCAAGACTCACCAAGCTTTTGGCAGTCGAAATAGTCACTAAATAGATGAGCTGATGGCATCCAGAGATGGACAATAGGGACAAATTTTCAAACAAAGCATAGGATGGTGCTAACTTGTTCAAATTACAACAACTTTTAACTTCGATGACTTCAAGATTTTGATGAATTGATGGTAACTGAAAACCATCTTTCCATATGTTCTTGAGCTTATCCAAATGGGCAATGTATAACTCTGTTAATGATGGGATATTCCCCTCAAAAGCACTAATCTCATCTTGTGATGGGAATATTTCCTCAAAAGAACTATTCTCCACATAAAGCTGACCCATCTTGGGAAACCTTTCAATGGAACTAAAAGGAAAGGTTACCCCTTCCTTCATAAAGCTTTCTACAAAAAGTGTTCTCACTTCTGGAAATACATCTTGTACTGTTTTGATATTCTTCGCATTCAATACCATACTCCTAGTTCTTGTTATGACCTATAAAATGATAATTGATAAAGTAAGTACCATGTATACAAGAAAATTCGTAGATTAAATCAAGATATTTCTTAAAAAAATTGAATCCTTGTTCTTTATGGGTCACTCATCTTTTTCTGACATTTATATTTTTATTATTATCATATAATCATACATGCATATTAAAATAAGAAAGATGATTTAAATTATCTTGTTGCTAGCCACTGCTAACCTCTATATGCTATCGAAGTGAATTTAATTATTTGAGGTTTCGCTCTATTTTTCATCATCCAAATAAAGGTGAACAGAGCATGGCAAACCATATTGATGAGGCTCCCTCCACACATTGAAAATACACAGAAAGTATTAACCCTATAACCGATTCTATACTTTAAAATATTTAAAGTTCAAAATACAACAAAAAATAAGGATATATGCGGAAAAATTACATCCATACTATATAATTAAAGTAAAACCTTTGCAATCATTTTATTTCATGTTACTTTTTGGAGAATTTACAAAACAAAAGCTTGTACAGTTTTGTGTTCAATTAGAGTCAAGTAAATCTTGTAATACATGTAGATGACAAAATGTTCAGAATTCAATAGTTGTATTAAATATTTTATATCATGTTAAATTTTGTAGACAATGACAGATTCTATAATAAGTTGAAAAAAAGAATGTTAATGCCTTCAACGTACCTCTGGAAAAGTAAAAAGATATCGGATGGTGTTGTTAAGATCAGTCTTCCAAATATCTATATGAGGATACTCATTCACTCGAACACTATGAAGGCGTGAGGCATGATGTTGTCCTAGACAGAACATAGTGAGTTGAGGACAACCTGTTATAGATAGCTGTTCCAATAATGGAAACCTGAAAGTATAATTGTAGCCACAAAAGCTCTTCAATCTTGGTAAACCAACAAGTTTCAAAAACTCCATCTTTGTAAAAATTATTTCCTGGTCCTCATCATCCCCTCCTTCCTCCTTTGTTATGATTTCCTCAATTTTATTGCAACACCTTATTTTGAGATGTGTGAGATGGACCAAGCTTCGAGCTGCTGTTGACGTCATCAAAGTGGTTAGCCCAAGACAGAAATACACTTCAAGATGTTTGATATTAAGTGGCACAATCGCTGATGATGACCCCCTCTCTTTGTAATAATCATTCAAATCTTCATAACCAAACACCTTTTCCAACCTGTCACAGTAGCTGACTTCCAACTTTTCCAAGTTGTTTAATAATTTCAGCACAGGAAGGGGCACTAATTTGATGAAGTCACATCTATCCACAGTCAATGTTTTCAGGTTGTTGAATGAGTTGTGTATAAGAGGATACTTCAAGTCTATTGTGGTTTCTTCAACGCATGTTCCTGACGAACATGATATTTCCTTTTCAAATATCTCTAATTCATCGCAATCTCGAATAGATAACTCCTGAAGGCATGACAATTCTAATTTGTGCTTATGTGGATAAAAGTTCCTCAACTTTGAAAGGCGAGCAAGCTGAAGGGAAGTCAGCTTTGGAAACTCAAATGTAACAGCAACAGATTCTAAAACTTGATCCTTCGCAACAATCACTTCTATGTCACAATCTGCTATCCTAAGCTTTTCAAGATAACCAAGCATATCTTTGGCTATTGATACAGGAAATATACTTGTGAGGCTAGTGCAACCATCAACCTCCACACTCCTTAGATTTGGGAAGGAGACATTTCCTTGGCAGTAGTGATTGCTCCACACATTCTTCAATTTTGGCAAATTCCACAGTACTAACTTTTTAAGTGACACAACCATCGATAATGACACAATGTCTTCATTATCGTTCAAATTTTCAAAATCAAACACAGTCTCTAGCATGTCACAGTATTTGACTTCCACTTCCTCCAACTTGTTTAAAGACTTCAATAGATGAAAGGGGACCAATTTCACAATGCCACATCTTTCCACCGTAATTTTTGTCAAGTTACTGAAAGAGTTGAGTGAAATTCCATTATCCCATATCAATGAAATCAACTCTTTTAAATTGGATAGTTCCAATATCTCTAGCTTTGGCAGTATCACCTGTTGCAAAAAACTATTATTAATAGAAACTTAATTTTGATTTGTACACTAATTATTTTTCAAAGCATATCTAAATTCAATGCCCTACTGAGTCTCTCTTCTGCCACTATACTTTTCGAGATATTGCTAAAAGTTCCATTTAAATGACTGAAGATCGTGAAAAAAATTCAGTAAATAAAAAAGGAAACATTTTAGAATTTTGTATAGCATCTATCATACATGCAATCCATGTGAAACGGTAAAAAAGCTACAAGGCGCCATTATAGTCTTATAGCAAATTAAGAAGATAATTTCAGTAAATATTTCTGCATGCAATTCAAGTACGTTTGAAGTTTAACTATATGATAAATCAAGACAAAATAAGAATAATTAAAATAATGAATATACCTTAATATTGAAAGATGATAAAAAAAATTTGCAGAACACTTGATAATTTCTGAACTGAATTCTCATAAATATTTTAGTGATAAGAATGTAGCAATAGAATGATATATAAAAAGCCATATGCTTTCTTATGAGGCTATCTTCAAATTAAAATTTGATACTTCCTCGGTTTTATCAATTGCTTTTTCATTGATGTAAAATATTAATCATGATAAATTACAGTGGATATGAATGTTCAGTCTGGAGTTTCAATCTTTGTGTTATGACAAACGAACTTCATATCTCTTTTTCTTTAAATTAGAAAATATAAATTTAAACTTATAATGTTTCGAAAACACTTAAAGTCCAATACATCAATGAACATGATCCTTTGTGTGAAGATAGAAAGCTAAAGATTGGTGTCTCTCTCTATTGTTAATATGCCCTAATTGGGTAGACAGGTGACCTCTTCTTTTATTTCATTGTTTAATAGTATATAGTATTAATTCAAATAATCAATATAAATTTTTAGTTGAATGCTAAAAGTCATTTTTAGCCTAGTTTATTTTTTAAATAATAAGCTTTACATGGATGGCTAATATAGGAATGTACCTTGTCGTGAGAGAGTAGAGGATACTTCAAGTCTATTATGGTTTCTTCTTCGTATGATATTGATGAACTTGATACTTCCTTTTCAAATATCTCCAATTCATCGCAAGCACCAATACACAACTCTTGAAGGCATGGCAATTCTAATTTGTGCTTCTGTGGATAAAAGTTCCTCAGCTTTGAAAGGCGACCAAGATGAAGAAAATTCAGCTTTGGAAACTCAAATGTAACAGCAACAGATTCTGAAGCTTGATCCTTCGCAACAATTACTTCTACATCACAATTGTATATGTTAAGATCCTCAAGATCACCAAGCATGTGTTTGGCTATTGATGCAGGAAATATACTTGTGAGTCTTCCACATCTATAAATATACACGCTCCTTAGACTTGAGAAGGAGACATTTCCTGGGCAGTAATGATTGCTCCACACATTCTTCAATTTTGGCAAATTATTTAGTTTTAACTTCTTCAGTGGCACAACTACTGATAATGATGCAATGTCTTCATTATCGTTGAAATTTTCAAAATCAAACACAGTCTCTAGCATGTCACAATCACTGACTTCCACTTCTTCCAAGTTGTTTAAAGATTTCAATACATGAAAGGGAACCAATTTCTCAAAGCCACAACTTTTCACAATAATTGTTTTCAAGTTACTAAAAGAGCTGTGTGAAATTTGGTTGTCCCATATCAATGAAATCGACTCATTTAAATCGAATATTGTCAATATCTCCAACTTTGGAAATAACATCTGCAGAAACAAAATGGGATAAAATGGAAATCACTTTTGAAAGTAGGTTTAATTTTCATGGAATATAGTTAGAATGTGTACACAATGCTCCCATCTACCTCTCTATTGTTTGTTTCAAATTTCAAGTGCAACAAAATGCCAAAGATTTTAACTAATTAATTCTAGTGAGCGTAATTTTTTATACATACATTAAAACAAAGATAAAAATCTGAACAAACATGAAAATTACTCCTTAACTACCTATACGTAATTAGTTTTAGTACATATAACTTCTAAGATAATTGACTTTAAAGATTTGTTGGAATAAAAAACTAGAAAAAATAACAATAATTAAATATGAATTTACCTTCTTGTAAGAAAGCCTTTTGAAAATGTTATTACTACTTTTAATCACCTCGTTTGTTAAAATATTCTAAAATATCACATTTACTTGGTTTTCAAGGTGTTAGAATCAAGTAGTTTGAGGCTTAATTATTTATTTGAATACTTGAAGTTAGTCTTTCTAGATAGCCAAATAAAAAACTGCACATTTTCATAATATCACCTAATTGCAAAGCAAGTGATTCTAGTGAAAGTGAATTTTGCAGCTAATATAATTAGGTTTAAAATTATATGAGAAAATAAAATGAGGGAAAATGTGAATAAAATAATGTGAGCATACCTTAGTGTTGAAAAGTGACTTGTAAAGTTTATTGGAGGGGCTATTTGTTGCTCTAAGCTTTAGAGAGATATTTCCAGTAAGAGTAGGCAAGTCTACCATCTTAAGAGTGTGTAACTTAGGAAATTCAACCTCAGCATCTCCTCCTTCACATAAATTCTCAAGGACCTTTAAATTTTGGAGTTCCAAGGTCTCAAGGATAGGGAACACATGTTCTTGTTGTGCTGAGTTTAAAACAATGTATTTAATATCATCATTACTTTCAATCTGAAGATGCTTCAAACATGGGAATCCTCTTCCATCATGATTGTGAAGAACATTTTGATGCCCATTAGATCCGTATAAATGCAAATCTTCAACTTCTCTCAGTAACTTTTGAATCCCATCCGTCAAATAAAAACCACTCTCTTGCTCTAGTCTCAATATCTTTGACGATTTATCCTTGTCTCGCCCCCATTGCCAATTTCCGATCACTATTTCGTATCTCTCCAATTTCATGTGTAGGAATAAATTCTTTGGCAGCATAGAGACATTAGGAATACGAATATCCAAAGAAGAGATTGGCAAATCACTCAACTCGTCAAGACTTGCATTTTTATTAGCTTCAATACTTTGTTTATCATTCCACCCATCAAAGCTCTTTCTCATGTACAAAGCCTCCAATTTTTTCAAGTTGGATAGAAGATTTTGTGGAATCACTTTGAGTTTGTAGCAATCAGACAAATTCAACATCTGTAAAGAAGTCAACTCTGCCAGCTCAATCGGTAACTCTTCAATTTTAGAGTGAGCTAGACTTAGGACTTTTAGTTTCCTCAAGCTTCTAACCTCAGTGATATCTTCTAGCACACAAGAATGGAGACACAATGCTTTTATTTTTTCTAAGAACCTGAGTGATGCCAGTGATGAGAAATGCACATTGGTTAAAGCCAACAATTTCAGCTTCTTTGATGATTTGAAAAACATGTCAGGTATGGCCAAATCAACGTTTCTACCATCTAAAAAAAACCATTCTAACATTGGACCATATAACATTTCCGGAATAAGATCACTAATGTCACTCTTTTGCAAGCAGATTCCCCTGCAATGTTCCAGCCTATCTTCATCTGGCCAATCATGCAACCTTCTATGCCACACAATGACTGCCTTGAATTCATCTGATGCTTCTGATAATGCCCAGTCTCGATAGACGTCATGTATCGAAAAACGAAGCATAGAAAAACTATCAAGAAATAGGTTTAGTGATTTTAGCTTCCCTACTACATCGAAGATTACACCGCGGGCATCTGCTATGGTTACTGTGTGTTCAAGAATATCTAACCCCACAGAGTACATGACAAGGTCTTCAATTAAGGGATCATGGGACATCATGGCAGCAAGTAAGAAAATCTTTTTGTTCTCTTGGCTTAAATCGTCGTAGCTTAACCTCAAAATGGTATCAACCTCTTTAATTCCTGTAAAGCTTCTCTTTAAATGTTTCAATCGTGTAAGGTAGTCTTTCCACCCATGCATACCTTTTTTTTGCTTCAATGCCTTCGCAGCTGTGGCAATTGCTAGCGGCAAGCCTCCACACTTTTGAACAATCTCAATGGCTGTAGATTTAATGCTTGAGTCATTCGAAACTCCAACAATTCTCTCAAACAAATTCCATGCTTCATCCTCTGACAAAACCCCCACTTTAATAATTTTTTGACATTTCAAGCTGTTTGATAGTAGAATTTCATTCCTTGAAGTAAGTAAAATTTTGCACCCTTCATTTTCACTATTTTGGTCAACATCAACAAAGGGAATCCCAATTTTGCTCAATTCAAGTTCCTCCCAAAGATCATCCAAAATGAGAAACATATTTTTCTCTTGCTTCAACCTTTCTCTTAGGCGAAAAGCTTTTACTTCTTCATTTTTAACATTGAGTTGCATACCCAACTTGTCAATAATCTGGTCTTGAATCTTCCCAATGTTATTTTCTTGAGAAACAGTTGCCATGATTACCTTGTTAAACTTCTTTTGAATCTCCTCCTCCTTTGCCACATCTATAGCTATAGTTGTCTTTCCAACACCACCAAGCCCACACAACCCCACCATTTTAACACTAGGATCTCGCAGAGCCTCTATAATTTGACTCTTGATTTGAACTCTTGAGTCAATCCCTCCATTGCTTACTCCAGTTGGTAATTCAATCAGCGACGGGGGAGGAAGACGATGTGCAACTCTAGGAAAGTCTGCCCTCCCACAAATTTCAGAAATTTCCTGTGTCATTTCCTTAGCTGTTTTGCTTAGTTGATAGCGCAGCCATGGGTTGGGACATGACCTTAAGCTACATTCTCCTTTCTCTCTATTCTTTTCAAGAAGCTTTTGCACTTTGTCCGATATCTCATCTACATTGCTCAACCAAAGTAGAACTTCCTCTTCAACTTGTAGCACATTGTTTTCAGCTTCTTCTTTTCGATTTTGTATGGAAATTCTTTTATTTGTGAGTTGTTCAAGCTTTTCGTTGAACTGCTCCATGTTTTTGTGATAGTAAATCAGATAGCACAACTGCTCCCAAGTGAAGTCGAGCACTAGGTCCCGAAACTTGTCAACCAAGCCACAAGTGGAGCAATCCATTCGATCTGTGATTTTTCAAACAATACAAATAAAGGCAAACATGATCAGACTTGGGTTGTTAATGCATATATACTATTAATTTATAAACAAAAGTGTCAAAATATTTTTCCTAAACTAAAGACGATGAATAATGATCTCTCATATCTTGCAAATAGTTATTCATTTATTTAAAAGAATAAGGTTCTTCTTAATCTCTAGCTTTTGCTCTTGAAGAGCTTGTATTTTTAATATTAGAACACACCACTAACCAGAAATACAAGTGGAAAAGATTTAGACTTTTTCATAAACTTTTTTTTACTATGATACAGAGAAAGGAATTACATGGTTTAAAGTGTGTGCAGGATGGACGATTGAGGAAGATTGTTTTGGAAGGCAAGAGAGCTTTGTTGGGGAGTTCCTCCTTTCGAGGTGAGGATTTTTCTGCAGAGTAGATTAAGTAGTTAGTACGAGGGTATCCCTCTCATTTTGAATAAAAAAAACAAAGCAGAGAAAGTAAAAAAGAAATTTTTGAAAAGATGTTTTTAAAAGATAATTAAATTGAAAACTGAACTTTGTAAGTACAGATCATGTAAACACCAATTGCCTTTAGCACCTACAAACATCGTTTGTCAAACTTACAGTAGCCAACGTGAAACTATGCAATTTGAAGGTATGAGAATCTCAAATGTCGCAGCTATAATCAGCTTAACTTAGTGGTCCTTTTTTCTTTTTCTTTTTTTTATGGGTAGTGACAAATTGAAAAAGTAGATTTCAAAACAAAAATATTTTGAGAATTTTTCTGGAAAGAAATAACACAAAACCAGCAAAATAAAGTTAAATTGATCACAAAAAAGTGCCAGTAAAAAACTAAAAGAAAAGGTGCAAATTGAGGATTTTTTGAATTTTTTTATATATACGTGGGAGAGACAAAAAGAAAAAAGAAATAAGGAGATACAAGCAAAGTGGCTACAAAAGAACACGTTGAAAAATGAAGAAATGAGGTTTTTCTGTTTTTTTATTGGTGGAGAAGAAAATGAGAAATCAGAAAGTAGAGACTACTAGCTAACACAATGCAAAACTGCAGAAAACAAGCTGAGGAAGCAATAAAAAAGCAGAAGGAGAAAACGGGAGATTTTGCAGAACTAGATGGAAGAACAAGAATCAGATCTGTAGGCTTGTAAAGAGTAAAGTGCGTAGTTGAGATGATATGGGATTCAAGTCAATGAAGTGAGGCAATGAGTATATAATAAATTATCCCTGCCACATATGATATGAAAATATGAATATAAAATGAATATATACAATAAATTTTCCCTATTGGATTGGATTCGGACGTATTGAGTTGTAACTACTCCCTAAACTTTAACTATAAGATCACCTTCACTTTTTGTGGAGATTATGAAAGCTAAATAGACCACTTAATTATGATGTAACTTGCATGTGATGTGATTGTATTATAAGATATATTTTATAAGTATAGTGAACTAATTTTGAGGATAAAAGATAAAATAAATATTTTGAAGTGAGTAAATTTTCATCATTTACTTCTAAAAAGAAGTTTAAGTGAAAATGTAATTAGAACCAGAGCGAGTCCTATCCATGGAATAAGTATATATTAAGATCTTACAAAATAACTGATGTCACACTTTGCAATCTGAATCAGATCTACCAGAACGAATAATCTGTTTTCTTGGTGTTCCACCGCAAATTAAGAAGACCACCTTTTCCACTCTTATCAGGTGTTTTGATGAACAACCTGTTTTTTCATCAAGACATGAGTGGTGAAATCAAAATGAAAGGAGAAAATAAAATTAAAAGCTCATTGGGAATAACTATTTATGTTAGTTATATGAAAAAATATCAATTTTTACGGAATTGTTCTTGAAGTAAGAAACCAGCATCTGCCCAAAACAATTCAAGTAAGAAACAAGCAAGGTAAAGTTGGAAATGATCATAAAAAAGGAGAAGTCAAAGCAAAATAAGCAAGATGAGCACATATGGGAATTGTTTGTTTATAAAAAAAATATGAAACGCATAATGGAAAAAGGTTAGTTATTAGATGGAAGAGAAGGTGCAAAAGAGATGTTCAACATCAATTCAACAAAAAACTACAAGAAAGAAGCTAACCTCGAAGAAAACTAAAATTACATGGAATAAATAGTCTTTTTTTATTATGAGCAGTGACAAATTGAAAAAGTAGATTTCAAAAGAAAATATCTTGAGAATTTTTCTTCTTGAAAGAAATAACACCAAGTGCCTAAAAAATGTTGAAGAACATGATGAATAAGTGGAGAAATAAGGATTTTCTGTTTCGTTTTTGGTGGAGAAGAAAATGAGAAATCAGAAGTGGAGATTACTAACCCTATGAAAACTGCAGAAACGAAGCTGAGGAAGTAGACGGAAGAACGAGATTCAGATCTGAAGGATGAGATGAGATGGGATTCAAGTCAATCAAGTCTAGTTCAGGCAATGAGTATAGTTTTTTGATTCTTTCTATTACTATTGGGTGGGAAAACGGTCGTGCTTGGTTTATGCTATTATTTACATGTTTTTTAATAAATTTTAATATACTCCACGTGTTACTAATTTTTTTTTATTACAGTGTTACTAAATATTTACCTCGGAGAAAGAAAAAGGATCCCACATGTCATTCCCAAAATATATAAGAAGGGCCACAGGCTTCATCATCACAACACAATGCCAAATAAATATATAAGTTTGTCATATATTTTGGGGAGTGATGATGCGACAGAAAATTATAAGTGAAAAAGTAAAAAAAAATGATGATAGACACTTAGGGTCTGCGTGGATGGAGGGAAAATGGGAGAGGAAAGAAAATGGGAGGAGAGAAAATGGAGAGGAAAGAAAATGGGAGAGAAAATGTTATCCCTCATCATGCTTGGAAGGATGAGGGAAAATAGAAAGGAAGGAAAATGGGTGGGTGAGGTGGAGCATGGTCATTGGACAATGATGTGTAACTTTTCTCTCTCCTATAATCCCCCCATTTTGGGAGGAAAACTTTGGGAGGAAAATGGGGCATGTGGCCCACCCACTTTTCCTCTCCCCTTTTCTTTCCTCTCCCATTTTCTCCTCATCCAAGCAAGGGAAAATACTCCCCCTCACCCCATTTTCCTCTCCCATTTTCTTTCCTCTCCCATTTTCCCTCCATCCAAGCACACCCTTATGCCCTAGTAAAAAAAATTTAACATTGGTATTTTTTGCACCTTCGTGACAATTACATGGACATTTTTACATTTTATCCCTTTAAAATAACTAAAATATTTTTCCTTAAAAATAATTTATTTCACTTATAAATTAACATATAATGTAATTACATATTTCATATTTTGTAATTTAATTTGTTAATTTGTTTCCTTAACTACCACAAAAATAGCCAAAGATATTATACTTAGGATTGAAGGGAGTATTTGATATTATATTAGTTTATAAATAAAGTAAAAATTAGTTTCTGAAAAAGAATTGATAAATAAAAAATTTCTTAAAGTAGTTTATTTTGTTTTTAAAACTTTTTAATGAAATCAATGTCATTTGATACTATGGTATGAAGCTTGTTGAAATTCTTAGCTAATTGTCTAATCATCATTGTGTCTACGATTAGCGATCTAGGTTAGTTTTCAGCAGTTGATGTGTCCGAAATATAACATGTCTTCGAGTACCCAAAGGAGAAGGGGAAAAAGAAAAAAAAATTCAATTAAAAAAAAGGAGAAGAAAAAAAATACATTTAATAGTAGGAACTATAGTAACATCTCATTGTATTCTATATGCATTTCACTAATAGTGGAGTGCGCCAATCCATTCCTTGGCTGTGCAATTCCGCTCTTACATTTAGCTTTGATAAGAGTATACAAGAAGCCCGACACACCATTCCCAGAAATAAAAGATGTTAAAATAATTTGTTTTATTGAGCATCGCTCAATGGTGTGTGACCATTTTTCTACATGATCCTACAAAAAAAGCTTTAGAGGGAAGAGGTGAGAGTTGGAAGAGGAGAGGATTTTCCTCTAAAATAATTTCATGTCCCAACTCATTCTTTTGAAAATAAAATTGAATTTTACCTTGAAAATCATTTTATTATAAATAGTTAAATCTAGATCATATAAATCAAAGGAAATGACAAAATTGACATTAATTTCAAATTCCTAGAAAGGGGATTTTAAGTAGTCAATATCTCTACTCAACTAGTAGATTACTCTACTCAACTAGTCAAAATAATTTTGAAATTCAAAAGATATTGAATTAGGAATTTTCCTATAAATCAGATCTAGAGAGTTTAAATCTAATAACCTCTCCCTACTCGGTAAAGAAACATGTGATCTCACATGACCTTCTTTCTTTTCTCCCTTGGTTTTCAATTTTCTTTTTCTTTGTTTTGTCAGAATTGGTTTGCAATCTTCGAAACGCCTCCTTTTGCAAATGCTCATAGACAGACACATGGACCAGCAGGTTGGCATAGTCTTAAATAAATATTTAGTAATATATTAGAAGATTATAGATTATAATATTCAATTGATGCCACCTCATTTTCGAAAACCCTCTGTGTGCAAATGCTCGTTGACCCACATGAACATGCGCAAATGCTCGTTGACCCACATGAACATGCTGGTTGGCATCATCTTAAAAAAAATATCTTTAGTATTATTATAGATTATAATATTCAAATGATACTTCCTCATCATAAAGAAAAGATCAAATTAACTTGTTGTTAGTAAAGATTATGGTGAAAAATAAAATTAAACATGTTATATAATATTCGAATGATACTTCCTCATTATAGTATTACTATTTGGTTTGAGGTTAAGACGATAACAAACTTCATTTCATAGTTTCATTTCATGATTGTAGGAATTAGAATTTGGTATTATATTGTCTTATATATCTTGTGTAAGATTATTACGAATTGTTTGC
The DNA here is from genome assembly GCA_029929735.1 of Mimosa pudica. NCBI lineage: Eukaryota > Viridiplantae > Streptophyta > Magnoliopsida > Fabales > Fabaceae > Mimosa > Mimosa pudica. The sequence goes on from JAKELP010000020.1 coordinate 10,098,582, forward strand.
AATGGTGAATCCAACATGTATTTTGAATCAAGACCTTGTTGTTTATCGTGTAGTTTATGGTGGGAATTTGTTCTACTAATTCTTCATCTTTTGTATGTGCTAGTGTTTGTGGATTCACTACAAAAAACGGGCTCTTTTCGGAGTTTTTTTCCTCTTTTCGGCGCTTTTTATCGGCTAAAAGACGCTACGGCATTTTGGCAACTCGCCGATAAATTCAACGTGGGAAAGCTACACATCGGCGTTTTGCAAAACGCCGACAAAAACATAAACGCCGGAAACAAATCCCAGGAAAATAATATTATATTAGCACACCGCGTTTTGCTAAAACGCCGGTGTGCGTATTATTTAAATATTATTGCAAACCGGCGTGACCCAAAACGCCGGTTCGCATGTCATTTAAATATTATTTTTATACCAGCGTGTATAGAAACGCCGGTATGTGAAGATATGTGAAAATCTTAAAAAAACATCTCGGCACATTGGAAAACGCCGATGTGTAAATTACTTTAATATTACGCACACCGGCGTTTACCCAAAACTCCGACATGTTATTTAAACAATATTATACAACCCGGCGTTTCTCAAAACGCCGGTACGCGTTTTTTCATAATTAAAAAAAAACAATTTTTCGTCTTGCAACAATCAGGACGAAAAATGGTAAAAAATGAACAAAAGATAAGCAACCATGGTGACAATAAAAATAATAGATAGAACCATATACAATAAGAAACATAACAATTCGAAAAACATGATACATCAATATAATTTATGAGATAAAATTAAACAGATAACAACATTGCAAAAGAAATGTCAACAACAACCATAAAATAAACCATAAAATAAACAAAAACAACATTGAAGTAGAGAGAGGAATGAGAGAAAATGATGAGAACTGGAGAAAATGAGCGAGTTAGCTGAAGGAGGGACGAGCTATTTATAGGGAACGGTGGTACATAACGGCGTTTCAAGTAAAACGCCGGTAAATATTATTTTTTAATAAGAACAAACGCGTACGGGCGTTTTGTAAAACGCCAATACATGTTTAATATTAAAATAACACATATTGGCGTTTTGCAAAACGCCAATATGTGTTATTTAAATATTAAACACGTATTGGCGTTTTTGCAAAACGCCGGTAGGGTTATTTTAATATTAAAACACGTAGCGGCGTTTGGAAAAACGCCGGTACGTCTACTTCATAAAAAAAACTCTTCAAACAACCTACCTTTCGTAAACGCGGAAAAATCAGATGCATTGGGTATAAATATGCGTGTGGAGCATTAGTCAGTTGACACAATCTTTCTCAAACCACTCATTCTTTCATATTTCTGTCATTTTGTTGTGAAATAGCACAAGCAATAATGTTGGATAAATCGTGGATCTCTTTACCCAGATCGTCTCCGCAATACTTGGTGGGGTTGAATCATTTTTTGGATTTTGCTTTTATGCGCGCTAGTTGTCGGGGTAAGATACGGTGTCCGTGTGAAAAGTGTAAGTTTGACAAATGGAAGACTCGAAAGAAGGTAGTTGCTCATTGTCTAAATAAGCAGTTTCCCAGATATTATCTCACTTGGGCGTGTCATGGAGAGGATGGATTACACGATAACGCCTGTGATCTAGAAGTCGGTTCGAGTTCTCACGTTGGCCGAATGCAACTCGAAGGCAGTGACGATGACGCCAACGGAGGCGGCCATGCAACTAATCCGGGTAACAACACTGTGAGGGAAGCATTTGGTCTACAGGAAGCAGGCTACGGCGGGGATGGAGTGGTTGATGGACCAGTCACAGAGTACTTACGCACTGAGGTGGCTAGAGATTTCTTTGAGCTCATGACGGAAGGTGACAAACCGTTGTATCCAGGTATGTATAAATGATTAATCTATTCTAATAACTATTTAAGCCACTTATTATCTCCGATGAAGTACGTATATTATGTACGTGTGATGACAAAAGATGTGATTGCACAGGGAATGAAAGATACTCTAAACTGTCGTTTTTGACCAAGTTGTACAGTATAAAGTGTAAACATGGCGCGTCTGATGCGGCTATGTCGGACGTTATTGAGCTGTTGTCAGACGCCTTTTATAACATTGGAGCCGAGCTACTGTCATCATTCTACGAAGCAAACAAAGCAATCACAAAGATGGAGTTAGGGTACATTAAAATCGATGTGTGCCTGTATGATTGTATGTTGTTTTGGGGCCCTGACGCTGCGTTAGAAAAATGCAGATGTTGTTTATGAAGTTGTATTTATAGATGTGATTTGATTTTGTTGAGTGAAATTGTTTTGTTTGGGTTGTTGATTAATAGCGATTGTCCTTTCAATTATGTTAATTGATTGAAGCACATATTTATATCACTATTTATATAATGAATAATTAACCATGTGTGTTATTTGAAATGAAAAATTCATTCATGTGGATTAAGAATTTTATTAATAAAGTAGAATAGCGTAGTTACAAATCAAAGAGTTATATATGCTTGTAGCTTTTAGTGTTCATGTTTTAAATTGGATTTGTTTATAATTTTTTTATTTGTTGAATCATCTGAAATAGTATAAGTTAATTCCTTAATTGTTTTATTTGGATAATGATTACAGTGGTGTTTAATTTTATGATATGTTAGAGTGATTAATGGGATTGGAGTTGAATTTTTGTACTCTACTTGATCTGTTTATCTTGTTTGGGTTGTTAAAGAAAGGAAAAGAAATTGATGATGTAAGATTTGTATTAAAAGTAAGATAAATCAATAAATTAAGTTGCAAGTGAAAATCTTAAATAAATTTGGCATACATGAAATTTAAAAAGTTGTGCTCTATCTAATATGGTTGTTATTTGAATTGGTTTCTTTGGATCGATTGATGTGATGTTCTTATATGATAATGCTTTTAAGTCCAATTTGGTAATAGCATGTGATGCCTTGTTTTTTAGGAGTATTATAGATTCTAAATACTAGTCTTGCATGAACCATTTTCTAATATAAATGAGATATTATAAAAAAAATTGTTTAGCTACTTGCTTCATTATTTCCTGAAATTTTAAGGTTAAATGGAATTGTTGATTGAGTTTTGTTAATACGTGCATTTGATGTTTATGTGATTCTGAATCTGATTGGGTTTGAATGAATGAGAGTCATTTGGGTAAATTCATATTAGGTGTTTAATGTTTAACATTAAGATTCACCCATAAAGTAAGAGACATGTATATGCTTAAATGGTAATTAGCACAATTTTGAAATACGAATTACTGCAGAAACTAATATGAAGTAAACATGATTGAAGTAGTTCTTGATGTTTAAACATTGTAAAGAGATTGTATACGTTTTCTTTGGTCTGTTTGGAACTAAATGTTAAAAAGTTTGGTATGAATTTAAGTTTTTAAGTTAAAAGGGTCAAAGTATTGTTTTCCCGGTGCTCTTCAGATTCAAATGATAATGAATGATTATGTCATAAAGTTGGGTGATTTTGGTATATTTTTGTTAGAATCAGAGAGATATCTTCTTATTATTATGCAATTAATTCCCTAATTAAACGATGATTGTAATCCCCTTATTTTCCTCTTCTACTCCCTCTTCTTTTCTATATATTGTAGCATTTTATGACTACTTCACACATCAATAACAGAAACTATTTCTTCCCCTAAAATCTCTTTTATTCTTAAACATTTTAAATGGAAATTCTGAGTCAGCTAAAAAGTATAATTGTACAAATTTTAATTAGAATTATTGGATCAAGATAAACATAAAGTAAATCTAATTGAAACTTAATAATATATGTGTTGAAAATGAATACATTGTGTTGAAGTCATAACGAAATATGGAAGAATGAATTTTGTTCTATGTGTGTGCGTGTGTTAAAAGTTTAAGTAAAAGAGGATGACGGAAATATAATTTTTAGTGTTATGTAAATGCGTCTATTATGCTCTTTTATAATATATAAATTGAATATAAAAATCTTACAAAACTGATTAAACTAGTTAGCAAGGTGATAAATTAAACAAAAATTTGAATTAGTTTGATGTATTAAATTTAATTGGATATAAATAATTTTGACGGATTTTAGAAGTATACTAGATTGTGATTTTGTAGGATTGTGGGTGATTGCTTTGTTCTTGGTCTTAAGTAACCTATGTGTATGTCGTGTGGTGATCTAAATTGGCGGTCAGATTTCTATGTGTAACTAGAGTTTCATAACTTGTGATGTATATATATAGAAATATACCGATAATGTAAGTGGAAGGTAGTCTCATTTCATTATGACATTATTAGAATTTTAGATTTATGATCTCCATGACTTGTTTTTCTAATGCTAATGTCTGTATGAATTTGTAATTTGGCGAGTTGGATTATGAATTGTTAATTATGTGGATATGCGGCATAATGACTATTTAATTTGTTGACTCTTTTCTATGTGAAGATATATGTAAATATTTTAATTGAAATTGATTGGAATTTAATTTGTTAGACTTTGAGGTAGTTACTCGTGTGGAAGATAATAAAATGGATATAAGTGGTTTCCAATAGAATATGAAACATTGTTGACCCTCTTCTTTTGTCTTTTGTTGGCTTGACTGTTCTTTTTACTATATTTTTATTTCTTTTAAAAAAATGTGAATGTAAATGAAGAAGCGGAAACAGAATTCTAAATTACAATAAAAAAAATTCACTATATGAAGTTGGAGTATTTTTATCCCACCTTATATTGATTGATAATCATTAATGTTGCTTTGAAGATTCTTAAAATAAGATAATCTTATTGTAAATTAAAAGATTATTTCTTAGTTGTGGTGACCGAATATATTTGATTAAACAAGGAAAATAATGGAGTGTTATTGAATTTATCTACTGGATGAGAACACTTGTGTTTGTTGTTTTGACTCTAGTTGCTTGGTAATGTGAAATTTGATTGCTGCTCAATTAGTCACTAATCAGATACATTTTGGGTTGGAAATTTAGTATTAATTGTTTACCTTATTTTACATAGGAAGATATCTGTTGGAATGCTTGCCATGTGCCACGGTTTTATATCTATGTTCCAATGATTTATTATGAAACTTCATTAGTTTTTGTTGCTAAATAATTCGTTGTTATTGTATATATAAGTGATTTTCTTATAATGTGTATATAAGTGATTTAATATATATAGTTTCTTTAATTAGTAAGACCTATGGGAAATTTTGCAGTGAATTAATCATACTTAGTTTGTCTAAATTGCATAAAACCTTGTTAACTGAATGTGATATGAGTGTTTGAAAGCACGTAGTACTAATCTGAAATTCTTACTGAATCATCATTGAAATTTAGTAATTTTTATAAATTATTATTGTTGGCGTTTACTAAATTTTTACTTGATAATAATCTGATTGAGATTGCATAAGTTGTAAAATCCTTTCAAATCATTTCTTTTGGGATAATTATGAATTTATAATTGTTAAATTGTAAAAGAAATTTATGGATGTTGTTGACTGATTGTGAAGACATTAAAGTGATGGTAAGTGACTATTTTGAATTGGGTAGATTGGGAGAAATGGAAACTATTGAATTAGTGTTGGTTTGGGAATAAATTCACAAGAACCTCATTATATAGTTCAAAGTAAAACGATGAAGATATAGAACTTATCATCTTTCTCATCCATACTTTCAACCTCATGATTCCTCCATATCTTTTTTTCCTGCTTTTGCCTTTTCCTTAATACTCAAGATTCTTAGTAGACTGGTAAGGGTATACACCTTCTAGTTTTCCTGGCGTAATACTTCTAACCTTGATCAGAAGGTTAAATGCATTTTCTTCTAATTTCGAGGGCGAAATTATTTAAGGGGGAGAGAATTGTAACACCCCAAAAATTTAATAAGAGATAATACAGAATTATTGATAGGTTATTTAGAAATTTAAATTATTAAAAATGAATTCAGGATATTTGAGGTGTTTTAGTGATTTCAAAATTTATTTTCTTTAGAGATTAAGGAAATTTAATTAAAAGGATTATTTAGAGTTAGGAATTTTTAAAAAGTACTTTACACTTTAAGACTTTATTTAACATTCCAAAATTTCATTTTAAAATATAGTTGAACTAAATAGGAGGAGGGATATAAACTATAAACCAATGCTTTGTATAATAGGAAAAAAAGAGAGAGAGAGAGAATTTTTGTACAAACTAAGTTGCTAGTAAATAGGAAAAGAAGAGTTAAATGGAAAGAAAATGGTACAAATGACATATAGGATTTTAGGGTCAAAGTGTAATTGAAAACAAACATATGGGGAGTTAGTTAGAATTTTCCCTAATCATTATATTGATGTATCCAAGTAAGAAACCCTAGCCTCCTTATTGAACAAAAGCATCGGCCCCTTTTCTCCCAAATTCAATGTCTTCATGTTTCTCTCCAAACCCTACACCTCTTCTCTTCCTCCCACTGCTCCCTCACTCCTCACACTCTCTTCTCGTTTTTCTCTCTGCGTTCAGCCTCCAACGGCGGTCGAACGATGAATCACGAAGGTGGACGCCTCCAATTTGTCATGCAACACCAAAATCGAACCTATGTAACTTCTCCATACCATTTTTCATTTGTGTTTCGCGAGATGGAGAGGGATCCGAAATGGGGTTTGGGGTTTTCAAAACTTTCATAATGATTAAATAAAGATTAAGCTTCCAAAATGAAAACTTGAAAGAAAAGTGATGTTTTGAGATTGTGTTTTATATTGGTTTGATTTCTCTGTTTGGGATTATAAGTGATGTTCCCTCTGCTGTTTAGTTTGCTATATGTAGTAGAGATTGTTTATTGTTTCCTCTGTTTGTTAGTTTGCTTGTTTGCTTGCTTTCTCTTGTAAGTTTATGTTGCCATTTTTGAAATCTAAGTTAGAGATGTAGGAATTATTTAAAGTGATATATACGATTTAAATGATTCTTCCTCTTAATGTAATTTTCTTTGTTGGAACTTGTTTGCAAGAATATTCAGGTGTATAAAGATGGTACTTAATCTTGAAATTATTACTTGAAGTTTCAGTTTTATATTGAGCAAGAAAGGTCTCAAAGGGAGAAGTTATATTTTAATGAATCTAAATTTTACAACGTACTTACTAAGGGAAGATTGTCATTGAAATTCAAGAATATGAGAACCTTAATGCTCCTTTGGATGCACTTGAATTTAATAACTATTTTGTTAAAATTTGTTATAATAATTATTTTAGAAATCTGATTTGATGGATTGATTTATTTTTATTTTCTTGAATGTTTTATGGATATTTGTTTTGCTTAATTAGTATAACAGTTTCCACCTTAATAAATTGAATCTTCCTATTGTTGTTAATTGATATTTGGTTCCATATATGTACCTCTACTTTCCTTTTATTCCTCTATTACGTAATAATGTTGATTGATATGCTTTCATTAAGCGATTTCATTGAGAAATCTGAATATGATGATGCTTGAAATTGTTGAAATGATTTACCTTTACGCTATACTTGATTTGAATTCAACATGAGTTATTAACATGGTCAAGTTTGAGAATATGGTTGATTTTGAGAATTGGATGAATAAGTATGATAGATTATATAAAGTCAAGGAAGTAGGATTTCGAAAAGAAAAAAAAAGGATTGGGTAGTTTGATAGGAATGAGAGGCGCAAAATATATATATGTACCATATAAGGACAATTATTAATTCTCTATTATTACTTGATGTAATAATAGGAATAAATGGTGGATTGTGACTTAAGGCAGTGAAAAGAAAAGAAAAACAAAGAAGTTCAGATCGTATTACTGAAGAAGTATTATTGGCTGGAGCCCAGGTAGCGGGTTATTTTAGTCATAAAAAAAATAGCATGCTATAATTGATTATAAATATAAATTTTAAAATTGCCTTAGATTTTGATAGAGTTTATTTCTGCATTTATATTTTTGGTGGAGTACTCCAGGTATGAGGAGGGTCGCTCCCCCCATGCCATATTGTTGAATTTATTTTTCTTAGAAAATCCTGTCAAGTGTTGCCTACTACGAACGGCAAAAATATTGCTAATGGTAGTTGGTGGTGCAATAGGCACATGCAATAAAATATTCTACCTATAACAAATATATTGTTAAGGTAGGGGCCCTGTATGAGTGTTATACTAACGGCAGTATGATGCCAACAGGTAGCGTCACTATCATTATCTAAGCAGGTTTAAAAGATATATGAATGAAATAAAAAGATAATTGAATAAAATAAATTGCTATTGGGATTCTTTGAATCTCACCCCCGTTTTTCAAAATGTTTTTCACAGATGCAGGAGAAGGTTAATTTGAGTAGCAGAGAAGCTTGCTAGGCCCTATGAATTCTAGATATAAATAGATAGTTTTAATTTGATTTTGTTATATCATTATGTAATAAGCTAAAAGCTTGTGATATACATAAATAGGAAGCTATCACCTGGGATAACCAATTTGTATTAATTGTAATTATAATAATAGGTGTATTTATTTAGATAATTAAAATAAGGTTCTAGATAGATTGACTAATTAAGAAACCTGATAGAATTAAGTATTAGATTTAAATTTAGTCATTTAATAAATTTATATCCACATGAATTTTCATAATTATATGATTTATTTATTGAAGCTTATTTTACAAAAGAAAGATTTTAAATATTTTACATAACAAGAATTATTTATTTATCTTTCAAAATAAAAAAAAATCATTCATATTTTTGGGTTTCCAATGACATAATTGTGGTATAAATTGATTAAATCACTTATATATATTAAGAAAAATCTAGGTGTTACATTTTGGTATCAGAGCAATGGTTCTGGCACAGATTAGCTAGAATGCTTTGCTCGTACATCACATATTTATGGATATCATCAGAACACCTTTAGGAAATTTTAGGTATGACAATAATAGGATTAGATAGAAAGAGAAGTGAATCAATGAACAATTGAGAATATTAGATTAAGTTTAAATCAATAAAGGATTTTTTTCTGCTAGTATATAGGAGCAATAGAAGTTAATAGGGAAATATCCTAACAAATGGAGTCAGAAAAGGATGAAAAATGAATAGATTTAAATAATTTATTTCCTTGAATATTGAATAGGTCATTGAGTGATTCTTTCCTTAAAAGTGAATATGTGATTTTTTTTCCTCAGAAAAGTGAATAGGTGATTGGATTCCACATATTGGAGATGTGAAATTCAAAAGTTAAGGTTTATGATTAGGTAGTTGACATTTGGTTTTGTAATAATATTATAGAATGATAATGTTCTAAGGGCCTAGAGGTTTTCTTATCGAGATAAAAACAAATGGAAGATTAAAATGAGTTGCAAAAAAAAAGGTTGTAAAAGAGTATTGAAATAAATGGAATGATATTCATTATATATGAAACTAATGAATGATTTCAAAAAAAAAAATTAGGGGAAAACTACGAAGAAATATGATTTTACTTGAGAACCATAAGGAGTAGATATTATGATGTTGATAAGAATGTGAGAAGAGTTTAACGGCATAAGGAATTCTTTAGTGGGGTCTCGAGTATAATTATGATTCGGACATAATCATAGTCGAGGCATCATGAAAGACCTTATTGGGTTTGGGGGATTAAAGATACATTGAAAAAAAAAACGATATGTGATAATGAATGTAGTATTATATGGGAAACATTGAATTGACATGATGGATTGTGGTATTATATTGTACTACTGATTATTTGATTATTTGGTTAGTTTAATCATGAAATTTAGTGAATAAGTGAACTACATTATGTTTAAAAAAAATGATAGAGTGTAACTCTGTGTAATGTGATTTTGTTATGTTGTGTAATTGAAATGTTTGGTTACAAATTGTTTATGAAGTTGTATTTATAGATGTGATTTGATTTTGTTGAGTGAAATTGTTTTCTTTGGGTTGTTGATTAAGAGCGATTGTCCTTTCAATTATGTTAATTGATTGAAGCACATATTTATATCACTATTTATATAAGGAATAATTAACCATGTGTTATTTGAAATGAAAAATTCATTCATGTGGATTAAGAATTTTATTAATAAAGTAGAATAGCGTAGTTACAAATCAAAGAATTATATATGCTTGTAGCTTTTAGTGTTCATGTTTTAAATTGGATTTGTTTATAATTTTTTTTATTTGTTGAATCATCTGAAATAGTATAAGTTAATTTCTTAATTGTTTTATTTGGATAATGATTACAGTGGTGTTTAATTTTAAGATATGTTAGAGTGATTAATGGGATTGGAGTTAAATTTTTGTACTCTACTTAATCTGTTTATCTTGTTTGGGTTGTTAAAGAAAGGAAAAGAAATTGATGATGTAAGATTTGTATTAAAAGTAAGATAAATCAATAAATTAAGTTGCAAGTGAAAATCTTAAATAAATTTGGCATACATGAAATTTAAAAAGTTGTGCTCTATCTAATATGGTTGTTATTTGAATTGGTTTCTTTGGATCGATTGATGTGATGTTCTTATATGATAATGCTTTTAAGTCCAATTTGGTAATAGCATGTGATGCCTTGTTTTTTAGGAGTATTATAGATTCTAAATACTAGTCTTGCATGAACCATTTTCTAATATAAATGAGATATTATAAAAAAAAAATTGTTTAGCTACTTGCTTCATTATTTCCTGAAATTTTAAGGTTAAATGGAATTGTTGATTGAGTTTTGTTAATACGTGCATTTGATGTTTATGTGATTCTGAATCTGATTGGGTTTGAATGAATGAGAGTCATTTGGGTAAATTTATATTAGGTGTTTAATGTTTAGCATTAAGATTCACCCATAAAGTAAGAGACATGTATATGTTTAAATGGTAATTAGCACAATTTTGAAATACGAATTACTGCAGAAACTAATATGAAGTAAACATGATTGAAGTAGTTCTTGATGTTTAAACATTGTAAAGAGATTGTATACGTTTTCTTTGGTCTGTTTGGAACTAAATGTTAAAAAGTTTGGTATGAATTTAAGTTTTTAAGTTAAAAGGGTCAAAGTATTGTTTTTCCGGTGCTCTTCAGATTCAAATGATAATGAATGATTATGTCATAAAGTTGGGTGATTTTGGTATATTTTTGTTAGAATCAGAGAGATATCTTCTTATTATTATGCAATTAATTCCCTAATTAAACATTGATTGTAATCCCCTTATTTTCCTCTTCTACTCCCTCTTCTTTTCTATATATTGTAGCATTTTATGACTACTTCACACATCAATAACAGAAACTATTTCTTCCCCTAAAATCTCTTTTATTCTTAAACATTTTAAATGGAAATTCTGAGTCAGCTAAAAAGTATAATTGTACAAATTTTAATTAGAATTATTGGATCAAGATAAACATAAAGTAAATCTAATTGAAACTTAATTCTATATGTGTTGAAAATGAATACATTGTGTTGAAGTCATAACGAAATATGGAAGAATGAATTTTGTTCTATGTGTGTGCGTGTGTTAAAAGTTTAAGTAAAAGAGGATGGCGGAAATATAATTTTTAGTGTTATGTAAATGCGTCTATTATGCTCTTTTATAATATATAAATTGAATATAAAAATCTTACAAAACTGATTAAACTAGTTAGCAAGGTGATAAATTAAACAAAAATTTGAATTAGTTTGATGTATTAAATTTAATTGGATATAAATAATTTTGACGGATTTTAGAAGTATACTAGATTGTGATTTTGTAGGATTGTGGGTGATTGCTTTGTTCTTGGTCTTAAGTAACCTATGTGTATGTCGTGTGGTGATCTAAATTGGCGGTCAGATTTCTATGTGTAACTAGAGTTTCATAACTTGTGATGTATATATATAGAAATATACCGATAATGTAAGTGGAAGGTAGTCTCATTTCATTATGACATTATTAGAATTTTAGATTTATGATCTCCATGACTTGTTTTTCTAATGCTAATGTCTGTATGAATTTGTAATTTGGCGAGTTGGATTATGAATTGTTAATTATGTGGATATGCGGCATAATGACTATTTAATTTGTTGACTCTTTTCTATGTGAAGATATATGTAAATATTTTAATTGAAATTGATTGGAATTTAATTTGTTAGACTTTGAGGTAGTTACTCGTGTGGAAGATAATAAAATGGATATAAGTGGTTTCCAATAGAATATGAAACATTGTTGACCCTCTTCTTTTGTCTTTTGTTGGCTTGACTGTTCTTTTTACTATATTTTTATTTCTTTTAAAAAAAATGTGAATGTAAATGAAGAAGCGGAAACAGAATTCTAAATTACAATAAAAAAAAATTCACTATATGAAGTTGGAGTATTTTTATCCCACCTTATATTGATTGATAATCATTAATGTTGCTTTGAAGATTCTTAAAATAAGATAATCTTATTGTAAATTAAAAGATTATTTCTTAGTTGTGGTGACCGAATATATTTGATTAAACAAGGAAAATAATGGAGTGTTATTGAATTTAATTACTGGATGAGAACACTTGTGTTTGTTGTTTTGACTCTAGTTGCTTGGTAATGTGAAATTTGATTGCTGCTCAATTAGTCACTAATCAGATACATTTTGGGTTGGAAATTTAGTATTAATTGTTTATTTTATTTTACATAGGAAGATATCTGTTGGAATGCTTGTCATGTGCCACGGTTTTATATCTATGTTCCAATGATTTATTATGAAACTTCATTAGTTTTTGTTGCTAAATAATTCGTTGTTATTGTATATATAAGTGATTTTCTTATAATGTGTATATAAGTGATTTAATATATATAGTTTCTTTAATTAGTAAGACCTATGGGAAATTTTGCAGTGAATTAATCATACTTAGTTTGTCTAAATTGCATAAAACCTTGTTAACTGAATGTGATGTGAGTGTTTGGAGCGAGGAAAGATCTAAAGACCATGGGGATACGTCAAGAAATAAGTTTGCGCCTGCTCGGTTTGCTTTGACAAAAAAGAACAAGAGAGTGTTTCTTACCACGCTACAGGGTATTAGGGTTCCCGAGGGATATTCAAGTAACATCTCGAGGTGCGTGGACCTAAATTCGAGAGATCCAAAAAATTTCGGGTTGAAAAGTCATGGCTATCACGTTTTGCTCCAACATTTTCTTCCTCTAGCTGTAAAATACACCCTTCCCAAAGACGTGTCTATGGTGTTGGCCGACCTCAGTTTTATACTTAGGCAGTTGTGTTCAAAGGTGTTGGACAGACAAGAGCTTGACGAGCTACAGGCCAAAGCTGTTCTGATGCTATGTCATATGGAGATGATATTTCCTCCATCATTTTTCACCTCACAGGTCCGCCTCATTGCCCACCTTGTTGAAGAAGCAAAGATGGGTGGGCCGGTGCACTATCGTTGGATGTATCCCGTAGAAAGGTACGCTAACTAATTTCATCGTGTACTTCAATATATAATAATAATAATTTAATAACAAATCTTCTAAACACAGATACTTGGGAAAAATGAAGTCGTTGGTTAAGAATAGAGCCGCGTCAGAGAGCTGCATTGCTGAGTACTACGTTAGGGACGAGGTTGTTGCATTTGTTGAACGATACTTTAGTCAGAACATGCGTAATGAGCTTCTGCCCCGAGTTGACGATAACTCAAACTATATCAATTCCAGCTCTAACATGTTGTTTCCCGCCATTGGAAAGCCAATAGGAGCAGGGCACTTCCACCGTCTGAGTCTTATGGAGATGTTACAAGCATACAGACATGTCCTTACACGCTGCACTGTTGTGGACTCCTATCGAGAGTAGGTGGCGGACAGCTTCAATAATAGTTTATATTTATTGCTCTTCAAAATATATATCTAATTATATACATTGTACCTTTCAGGGATTACCAGAGATATGTCAAGTGAGAGAATTGAGGACGACGAGGGATCACTGCAACTATGATTGATACTATGGTCCACCGGGGCTTCGCTGATTGGTTCACAAGAAGAATACGCAACGATCCAAATTCACCACCTTCAGCCTGGCTTCGCGCTCTTCAACCTCTCGCTCGGGCGCCCGCATCTTCTCCTCTTGCTGTCGGGCCTCATATGATTGACTCGTCCCAGAGGATGAAGCTGAGTAGGCCTGGCTCTCACTGCTTCTGGAATGAGGGAAGAGCTGAGTCGGTCTGGCTCCAAAGCATAGACCTGGAACGCACCCCTAACGATCCTGAGTCCCGAGTTGTGCGCGGATAACAGCGACCTCGGCAAAGGGGCTCACGCTCTCCCCCTGCTGAGACTCGGGGGTCCCCCTGGCCTCGATATCCGCCTGTGCCTGAACAACATTCTTGATCTCCTCGGCAGCCTTTCGGGATAAAGGTCTCCCGTCCCTGCGGGTGCGCGCCTGAACGATGAAGTCTCGGTAGACGCCCGTCGTGATGCCCTTCACCTTGGCCTCCTCCACCTGAAATATTTGAAACGTCAGACTATGATCAGTATTATAACGTAAATTATTAGACAAAAAGAGTAGTGGATAGTTAAATCCCATCTCGTCATAGCCGACGATCATCGGTACGCTCCCAGTCGAGTGAACAACCTCTTGCTGTGCCCGAGCGGCCTGGCCGCGCTATTCCCTGGCCTTCCCAAGGTTGCCCTTCCTCCAGCCGATGTACCTCCTCCACTGTGCAGGGTCGACTCCGTCGGGCACATCTGCCTCCACCTCCACCATAGACTTAGTCCCCATCCCGGACTTCAGCTTGTATAGCTTGATTCTTTCTTCCTTCCACCCATCCCCGATCATCGATTTCGTGAATTTCTTCAGTCTCGCGCTGTCGAGGACCCACCACTTACTCTGCAAAAGGAATTTTGTTCGTATTGAAAAAGTATAATAAAAATATATATTTCAAGTAATTATATATTTTGAAATACATATTACCCTTATAATCTCCCAAGCCTCCTTTTTTCTGGGTATCAGGCACTCTCCTCCAGTTGGTCGGGTCGATCGGGAAGTGCCGAATGTCCTTGCCGAGCAGGCGGCAATGGCGGTGAAATAGGATGGCAGAGTCCTTGGTTGGCTGGCCAGTGGTGTCGAAATATGGCAGATCAACCTTCTCATTCGGCGGAAGCACATGTGCCTGCTTCGCCATCAGCCTCCTCGTGGTGACAATGTCATTGGTATCTGTAGGCAAGAAAAATATATTAGATAATATATATATATATATATATATATATATATATATATATATATAACAGTAGAAATTAAATTTGTAGCTATTAATTAATATCAAATTTACCTCTGACATTCACCAACTGGCTAGTTCCAGAAGAGGACCTCCTCCCTCGCCCCTGTTTAATCAGAATTTCCTGCACTGGGATGTCCTCCTCGCCACCGGCACCGCCACCAGCATTGTCGTCGCTGGTGCTCTCCTCCCTCTCCTGCCTATCTTCATTTAAAATGCGATGCATGTCGTCGTAGTTGATGTCGACGTCCTTCCCCAGATCTCTCCAGAGGTCGTCCTTCGAGACTTCTGGGTCACCGCTTAGGCCGAAAGGAGTCCACAATACGTTAGGAAGAGGGGGGCTGGGGTACTGCAACACCTCCGGAGGATTAGGCTGCTGCTCTATCTCTAACCGGCGAGCTTCTATACGCCTAGCTTTTTCTTCGTCGCGCAATCGCTACTGCTCTGCCTCGTCAATGGGAGCTTTACCATCACGACGAGACATATATATCGGAGAAGGAATATATATAATAGAACTTATATGAAAATGCCGAGAGAAATTTGGTGGAACCCTTCTTTCACTTTTTAAAAACGCCAAAATGAATTCCGTCGAAGTATATGTAGTGCTTCGCTTTTCGGCGTTTTGAGGGGCACATACCAGCGTTTTGACACTCGCCTCTGAGCACATTGGCGTTTTGCAAAACGCCGATGTGCAATTAAAAAATAATAAATAACACACCGGCGTTTTGCAAACCGCCAATGTGTTATTTATTATATTTTAATCACATATTGGCGTTTTGTGTAAACGCCGATATGCGATTTAAATATAATAAATCACATATCGGCGTTTTGCAAAACGCCAATATGCGTTATTTTCTAGAAAAAAAAGAAAAAATAAAAGTCACCTTTTTTTTAATAAAATATACATACCGGCGTTTTGGCCCCGTCAAAACGCCGGTATGAAACGCGGGAAAACAGGCGGGAAGTGCACGCCAATTTTATGGGCGTTTCGTTTTGGCGTTTTCAAGAAAACGCCGGAATGTATATTGTTAGCTGCGTTTTGATTGAAAACACCGGATTGATTGCGCCGGATAGCGCCTTTTTTTTGTAGTGGTTCTTTTGTTTCTTTGACATATGCTCATGGAGATTCTTCAAAAACCAATTTAGTTGGTTTATTTCTGATAAATGGTATGAATCCTTTAGATGAGTACTCTTTATACAACCATTATTCAAAGTGGTTTGTTGTCAGTAATGGCTTTTTTCTAGCTAGAAATTTTGAAGAATAATGATAAATACGGCAGTTTATAGGCGACTACGTCTCCCTCACACCTATGTTAGGGTTTTATTATATTTAGGTTCCTATTTAAGCTTTATTTTGCAAATTCAATGAGTGTGGTTAGAGGTAGCTAAGTTGAAAAGAAAATACTCTATCCAATCTTAATTATAAGACCAATTTAAGAGATAAAATTTGATCTCATGAAACTTCATACCTTGGAAAATGATCACTAAAAAATCAAACAGACTAGGTAAGGAGTTCACATCCTTTAGCATGCTTGTTACAAGGAATATTCTGTTCGGGCATATTCTATCTTTTTTGTCCATGAGCCAATTTCAAAAACTTATAACGCGATCTTCTTTACTATTTCATAGCTTAACTAACCAAGGGTTTTTTCCACATTAGGGGCTTGGGTAAAGACATGCCTCTAGGCTCAAAGAGAACTTATAGAAGTACTTACAGATCACCCACCAACAAAGTTCTCACATCAGTAGGTTTCAGACTCATAACCTATGATTATGAGTAACTCCATTTATCAACTGGAGCAACATTTATTGGGCTTAGCTAGACTCTTTATTCTTCACATTTGTTGTATCTGCCTTTATATACCGTAAGATATACAAGAAAATAATTATATTGGTGTATCTTGTTTTTATTGGATCCGAGGGGGAATTGAAAAATGAACAATCAAGTGTTAGCTATATACGGAATGAAATATTTAAGTAAAGTCAATGTTATCATAAAAATAACCTAATCTAATATTTTTAAGGGATAAAATGTGTTGAATACAAAACATACGATTTCATAGGGGTGATCGTGCGATAGAATGAGAACAGGACGACTCCATCTCATTTGTCCTTTTTCATGATTTTTCTGTTATTGTCAATTAAAAGATAAATTAATAACAAGCATTTACTCCTTTATCACTTGAGATTTTACCTAGCTCACACCAAAGTACTGATGGGATGAAAGTGTATGATATTTATTGTCTAAAGAGAATATTTTGTTTTATCAAAAAAAAAAGAGAATATTTTGTCCAATAGAATTTAAACAATTAATTATGGATGAGTTCTATAAAAAAGATAAATGTGACTGCAACTTCAAATGAGTATACGGTACAAGAAAAAATAGAAGTAGAAGAAATATAGTGAATGAAATAGAAAATTAAACAGATATAAAGAATAAATTTAAAAAATAAATTAATAATATGTATATGTGAGTATTTAACTATAATATATTGGGACAGTCGGTGATTTAACCATATTTTTATACACTTTTCATTGTCAAATCCATTGAATTAGTGCATGTTCTAATGTTAATGACACCTAATTAGTGTAGATACTAACCCTTGTTCAATTTGTTGAAATTTCTTCTAATTAAGGGCAATTTGAAAATAATATTAAAATGTTATGATGTTGAATACTTTTTCAAGGACATTTGTTACAATATCCTTGGCTATAAATAATTTTGTATTTAACCCAAAGACGCATCATAGCAAAGGTTAAATTAGATAGGAATAGGATAATATATCTCGTTCCACCCCTTTTTTCTTGTCTCGTCCCACAATGACTAGGATCGGGATGGGATGAGATGTAAAGTTTTGAGATGTAATTCTTAACATGTCCCAACAAACATTATCACAGAGCACCATATTTGAATTGTGCCGTTTTGTTTTCATAATTTGGTATTATTTTCTGTATGTTTAGATTTTGAGTCTCGTTATTTGATATGACTATATTACAGCTCGTTTTGGTCCTATTATCTAATCACCAATAAATTGTGACATTTTGGATTCTTTTATTTTTAACTTGAGGCATATTTACATAGAATCACGTCCCTCATTTACAAGTACAACAATACATAGATATGAAATTGCCTTCAAACTGTGAGCGGTGTGTTGAAGGTAGATGAATTTTTTTATTAACCTTTTGAGACACTTGCGCATATATGTGTTCATATATATTATACTCCTACCATTTATGGGTCTTATCATCACATATTCAAGAAATTCCGTAAGTCAGATGAGACTTAATAATAAAGATGTCTCTATCCAAGGGCCTTTGTGACCAATGGAAGATTAAAAGTCAGTTTGTCTATTTTGTGATTTAGTTGGTTCATCGTGATATGCTTAGATCAAGTACCTACGGATATCATCTACCAAATCATGGATCAGTTGTTCTTTCAACAAATGATTCATAATTGAAGTGAAAACTTAACATCAATAACTTTGACCCTTGTAAAAGTAAAATCCACTCCCCAACCTAAATTGCATTTACTTGATATTTATTTAATTGAGTTTTTGCATCTTACAATAGGTAACAAAGAATTAATTACAAACCCATCCCAATTATATCATCGATCAATATTCCTATGCTATAATTTCTTTCTCAATGGCAACTTTTGAAACAGAGAAATAAGAAAATACCAAGAATCCAAACGGAAGAAAGAGTTACTGATACACCAAGAACAACCTTATAAGGCCAATGAGGATTTTCTATACCAGCATGCTCTTCATTGTCATCATAATCTAAATTACTTGGATCATCATAAGAAAGATCCTTTCATCTTATGGGCAAAATTGGCAACCCATGTTTATTACATGGAACAATACCAAGTTTCAACTATGGTGACAGAACAGAATGGTTATAGCACAAATTTATGTTCCCACTAACACTTGAATGGTTATGTTATGGAAGGAAGGTCCAGAACAAGGATCAGTTAAGGTTGGTACGTTGAGGGATTTAAGTGCTTTAATTTGTTTGGGTCAAGAGTTTATTTTGAAAAGGTGGGTATGCTAATGAAGAGAATGAGAAGGCATGAAAGTGAAAGTGGTGGATTCATTTTGACTTTGAGGTAACAAAGAGGAACTGAGGAAAACAGAGAAGTGTGATTGGGAAGAAGAGTGAGAGAGAGTTTTGGTGTATTGGTGGCGGGTGGGAAGAGATTTGGAACATCTTCATTTTTAATTTCGGAGGGAGGTTGCTAAAATGACACAAGTTATAGAGTCTGTTATTTATAGCAAGTTGTACACATTTGAATGCAATTGTGAATGATATACTAACTTTTTTTCCCTAATCTACTATCATTTTCCCTAATTTGATTATATCAAGGATGGTAGTTAAAGTAGTTATTATCACTTGATATTACCAATTTGCCCAAACCATATACTTTATCTCTACTCCCCATCTCTTTTTTGTTTTTTTATTAATAAGTATTATGAGGTTAATTTAGAAAAAAGTTGGGAAAAATTAGAAAGTGATCTTATATTTAGGAGCAAATTGAAATGTAAAAGTGATCTTATACTTAGGAATAGAGAGAGTATTAGATTGCATATGCAAGTAAATGTTATGCTTCATTTTATCTAAGTAGGGAAAACTCAACATTTGATCAAGATTTCAGATGATTGTTAGATGTTTTAGAAACAGGGGAGAAGGAGGAGGAGGAAGAAAGCCGAAAGGATTTGGGACAACTTTATTTGTTTACAATGAAATAGATTGTCAAAATGATACTTCCTCAGTCTTAAATATAAGATCTATTTATAAAAGTGAGCTTAATTCTAAATATAATACATATTTATAATTTTCTATAATTTTTTCTCCAAATTATCCATATTGATCACCTCAATTTAATAAATAAGCAAGAAAGGGAGAGTGAAACTACAAGTAGATGCTTATGGTTATTTGGTAATATCAATAATTTTAATAACTCAGATGACATCCTTATAAATATGTACTTTATTTATATCTAGAGTACATAGAGTTCGCTATTTTAAGCAAGTTTTACATGTTTAAAAGCAATTGTGAATATTGTGCAATACCAAGTTTCATTTTTGGTGACAAAACAGAATGATTATAGCACAAATTAATGTTTTCACTAACTCTAAACACTTTTATTCTCTCTCTAAAACTCAAATTAAAAGTCAAAACCCCGTAATGATCATTATTTGCCAAATTTATATGCTTGAAATTCCTCATCTTTGAGAGAAACTTTGGAACCGAACAATTCAATTTATTTAAGCTAAGTTCCATGTGAACCAAGCCTGGAATAGCAGAAACCGAATTCGGTATGTCTCTGGTAATTGAATTTGAAGCCAAAGACAAGTTTGTTTTGTTAATCACCGCCCGGTTTAATCTGGACTCGAGAGGTATGAGTATTGCCCACATAGGTAAGGTTGTCCCCTCTCCCAATGAGAGCGCTTCCCGGGATTCAAACTCGCGTTCTCATCCTTACGGGGGGTTGTAGCTCACTTACCAGCTAAACCAACTACAAGTTATTTAAGGACATTAAAACACTCAACTTTTGAAGCCAAAGACTAGGGTCTATTTGGATAGCCCTCAAACCTAGGTTTTGAAATTAGGGTAGAAAAATACTCACAATTTTTTAGAATAGATTTTTTCTGTTAAAACTTTGGTTTTGGTTAAGTCAGATAAACACTCACAGCTTTCTTAGAACAATTTTTTTAACTAAAAATCTTGGTTTGAGGTAGAAAACCTTAGTTTTGCAAGAAACTATTTTTTTTCAAGCTTTTTAGAAGCTATTCTCTAGAATAGTTTTTCAACTTTTTTTGCCCAAAAACTATTCTCCAAAAAAGTTATATCCAAACAAATAAGTTTTAAATGGAAGTGGGTACTACACCATCTAGCAAATTATAAGATAGACTCAAGAATTCCAAACTGTCCAACCTTGTATGTGAAGAGGGTACACTTGTGGGTCACATTGGAATCTATGAAGCTGGGAAGAAAACCAGTGATATTTGCATAAGAAACATTGAGATGCTTGAGTTGTTCAAACGTCCAATGATCACAAGAAGACCATCAGAAGCATTCAAAAGAACGTTGGAGATAGTGAGTTGATAAGATTTCGAGACGAGAGAGCCAAACTCCGGTAAGCTTTCGCAGACTGTTAATGCAAACAAAGGATTTTAGAGAAGCAATGAGCTCAGAAGGGAATGTGATTGGAGCTATGGGGCAGTTTTGGAAATGAAGGGATTGAAGTGTTGAGAGAGACTTCTGATCAAAACAAAAAGTGTTGAGAGAGACTCATGGATTAAAATTCACACCATGACTCATGCATTAGAACTGTTCTGATTAAAGTAAGTCTAAGTATAATAGTAGAAGATTTTTTTGGCCCACTGCTAAATGAAGAGTTCTATCATCTATATGCTATTTACATGTATGATATTTATATAAATATTATCCATGGATTGAAATGATCAATGCAATAGTTTGATCATAAATATGAATTCTAACATCACTTTTTATTAAAAGCTCTAAGATTTGTCAAATTCAAATATAATAATTCAATAATTTTAAATTGTATACAACAACAAAACTTTATCTAACTAGGTGGAATCGCTACATAGATATTAAACGTTGTTGTGCTTAGTTAAAAACAAAATACTTGGATAAATTATTAATCAAAATGTCATAGTCCAAAATTTATCTAAGTGTTTTGTTTAGTCTCTCTTTCTATCTTTTTTAAAGATCTCTAACTACTTAGCTTGATAATCAACTTTTCTTACACAAACACAATTGCCTTATTTGAACTTGTCAAATTCACGTCATATGATTTTCTATCTTTCATATGGGATCATAATATTATTCATGCTTCTCATATATATGGAATCAACCAGTTATTAGAAATTGAGGATTATCATCTATATATTTTGACCATTGTTGTCATATTTTGAGCGGATTGACTAGCCAAAGATGCTTTAAATGGGTTGTTTAGGGGAAGATGGTCTATCTCTCCCCCAACATCTCTTCTTGTTAGAATTTTGTTCAATGATGTAAGGTCTCAAGACGACTTCGAGTGAGGTTAGTTTGTATGACTTTTATTGAGATTTTAATATAGTTTTGATTTTAACCAAAAAAAAAGAGAAGACTATTATCTACACATTTTGAGCGTCTTTGTTCTTTTTCCTTACATAAGAAAAAAACAGAGAGAAATTCTTGTGTGAACCCGATGCACCACTTTATATGTAGTATAACCAATCACAAGTATATACATATTATCTGATGTGGAATTTTTTATTTTTTGTGGCACTCCAAAAAAAGTCAATTATCACAAACCAAAAAAAAAGTCAATTAACTTTGAAAACATTTATATTTACATTATAAAATAAAAAAATATTGAAAACATCCTATTTAAATGTTTAAATCCGTTAATTCCTCTTTTGAGTGTCACCTCAAATTAAAAATTTCATGTCAGACTATATGTGTCTTCTCGTGATCAGTCAGATTATAAATGACGTGGTGCACCGAAAAAATTTCAAAAAAAAAATCAAAGTACTAAAAAAAACAAAGGAAAAAACTTACCTCAAGTACTTGACCTCAATTACATCCAGTAAGCCAATAAGAATAAGACACATGTCCAACTAACCCACACCACTTTCTCCCTCTTTTCTCTCTCCTCCATGTGTTAGTTGTGTATGGGGTTAGTTGGACATGTGTCAAATTCTTATTGGGTAATGGATATAATTGAGGTCAAGTACTTGAGCTAAGTTTTTTCCAAAAACAAATTTGTGACTCTCTCACTTTGCATTAAAGCCGCCTCCGACACGACAACTAATCCGTTGATCCTAATCTCCTTAGTCCTGACTCCTTAGTCCTTAACCCCTCCCTCCCTCTCTCTCTCTCTCTCTCTCCCCCCCACGCACCAACGAACGGCAACAATGATCAACACACAACATAAGCCACATCACATATTCGCATCCCCCCATTTTAAAAAAAAAACAAAAATTCTTTATTTTTTTTAAAAATTCAAATTTCACGATTAAATCGTTTTTCGAGCATAGTGTGCCGACGAAGCCGAGCCGAAACGGAACCATCCGATCCGATGACGCCATCCACTCCCTCCTCACGCGCTCTCCCCATCCCACTCCCCCACGCGCCCCTCACACTTCTCCACGCGCCCATCCCCGGCGACAACATCATCAACAACAACAACAACAACCCTTTCCCTTCCCTTCTCTCTCTCTCTCTCTCTCATCTTTCCATTTTCCTAATTTCCCATTTTGCCCTCCATGGCCGATCCCAACGACACCGTCACCGTCACACCACCACCGTCCACCGCCGCCACGCCCCACCGCACGATGCCGGTGAGGGAAGACTGCTGGAGCGAGGAGGCCACGTCGACACTGGTGGACACGTGGGGGCGGCGCTTCGTGGAGCTCAACAAAGGGAATCTCCGTCAGAAAGATTGGCAGGACGTGGCTGACGCCGTTAACGCCCTTCACGGCCACACCAAAAAGACCTTCCGCTCGGATGTTCAGTGCAAGAATCGAATCGACACTATCAAGAAGAAATACAAGGTTGAGAAGGCTAGGGTTTTGGAGTCCAATGGTAGTTTTGCTTCCACTTGGCCCTTTTTTGATAGGCTTGATGAATTAATTGGATCAAATTTTAATAATAATAGTAATAGTAATAGTAATAAGAAGATGATGATGATGACGTCGCCGCCGCCGGTGGTTTCGGTGAGGACCGGACCGATGGCAGTGTCGTCGTCGCCCCCGGTGGGGGTACCGTTGTTGAGAGGGTATGGGAGGAATTTGTCGCCGCCGGTTTGTGCGATGCCGTCGTCGGTGGCGCTGCCGCGGAGGCGGGAGGGGGAGGAGGTGGATGGGGGGTATTTTAGGAGGAATTATTCGGCAATGGCGGCGGCGGCTGCAGCGGCGGAGGAGGAGGATGGGGAGGAGGAGGAGGAGGAGGAGGATGAGGAGGAGGAGGAGGTGGTGGAGGTGGTGGAGGAGGAGGAGGGGGGGAGGGGGAGGGGGCGGGAGGGGATGAGGAGGTTGGCTAGGGCTATTGAGAGATTTGGAGAGATGTATGAGAGAGTGGAGAGGGAGAAGTTGAGGGAGATGGTGGATTTGGAGAAGCAGAGGATGCAGTTTGCTAAGGAGCTTGAGGTGCAGAGGATGCAGATGTTTATGGATACTCAGGTTCAGTTGGAGAGGATTAAGCGTGGCAAGAGATCTGCCTCTAATGGTGAGATCAAAATTCAACTTGATGTTATTAAAGCATGCTTGTTGGTATTGTTTTGAAAATTAATGGTAGATGTTTGATTGATGTGGGTTTTCCTAATTTGCTTTTGTTATATGGGGATTTTCATTATGTTAGATTAATGTTACAGTAGATGCGCCAATGAGGAGGGTGAACCAAACAGCTTTGAGTCCAATTAAAAGAGGGAGAGAGAGAGAGAGAGAGAGAGAGAGAGAGGGAGGGAGATTAAGGCAAATACTTAGTGAACTTATAAAATGAGATCTATTAGTGAATGATAGAGCACAATAACACTGTATGATCCATTTAGCTGAGAGCCTACGTAGTGGGAAAAGGCTTTGTTATTGTTGTTGTTCTTGTTGTTGTTGTAATGTTGTGGGATTGCTTGTTACTTTCTCCATTTACTTATCCCAGCATGGAGTGAGCTTTTTTGCTTTTTGATGGAGTCTTTGTCATGGTTTATCATTTATTTATCTGAGAACTTGTTTCAATTTAAAATGCAAGGGGCTTCTATTAGGTTGAGGTGGTTTTGCATTTGTCTGTGTGGCATGTTTAGGGATTTGAGTGACTCGAAAGTGAAGGACATTGGTTTAGCATTGTTTTGCTGTTTTCCTATTACTGTATGTGTCATGTATTTAATTTTTTTATATTCTATCTTGTGGTCTGAAGAGACATCTTGTATCAATTATGTATAATTTGGGATGTGAGTTGGTTTAATTTATATTTGACTCGAGGTTGTGATTATGTTTTGATCTTTGAACCTGTTGTGATTAATCATAAAATTTTTCTAGGTTACTGCTTAATATAGCATGGAATTTGTTACTGTTAAGTACATTTGGACAGTCACCATTAATTAGTCAAATTTGGTATATCTGAAGATCAATATCCTGTAAAAAGATTAATATACCATCAACTTGCTTCAGTCCCTCTTGTTTTTTGGGTTTCCTTCATCGAAGCTGAAATATTGTCTTGTTTTTTTTTTATTGATAACGAAAGTTTAGTTTAGTTCTTGCATATCAACTTCATTATGGATAATATCTGATAGCTTAATGGCGTTATATTTCTAATATATCACTTGTGTCTGGTACATGTTCTTATCCTTTAAAATATCTCACCAAGTGTTTGAGTATGCACTTTTTGGTAGAGCTGGTATTAGAAATTCCTTGCAGTTGTAGCTCATAATTAAATGCCAGCTTTCCGTGCCTGTTAATGCATATTACTTTCTATTTGAGGAAGAACCGTTTATGGTATATTGTTAGTGTAATCTATTTTTCATGTTGAAGCATTTTCTGAGTGGTTATTTGGATGTTATGGGTACATGCTTGGGTGATTCATCTTTTAGTTCTTTTTGATAATCCTTTTATTGAGGATATGGAAGTGAGGCAGCAATGAAGTCTAAATAATTGTACAAATGTTTTAATGCTCTGACGTGGGTTAGGATAGGATAGTTCCTGACTTATTTGAATCAAATTTAGTCCTAGATTTTAGGAGAGGAGAACAAGTGCCAAACTACTTGAACCACATGATGTTATGATATAGTAGCATTTTTTATCCTTATTATGCTTTGAATGAAATAATATGATTGAGAATCCTGTTGGAAATTTTCCACCCTTCTCCATTGATAAGTATTGTTACCCTTAAGCAATGGAGAGGAAACTACCGTTTTATTTCCTAGGTAGACATCCATAATGTTGGAGAGAGAACTACCACTTTTATTACTTCATTCCATTTCAGCCCACCTCATTTATAATTACTGCATTTTCATCTTCTTAAAACTCCCATACGTAGCCCGAAGGACAAAGAGCAGGTTTGTTAAACTGAACAGTATTATTATATAAGCATATGAAGGGTTCAGTTTCTTGTAAGAACTGCAGTTGAGTCCTTCACATAGTAGTCATGCATAACCCTACTTGGGTGAGCATCAATGTGCACATGTCATAGTGTATGTGCAGTGTGTTTTAGTGCTTGTTTAATCTGGCGGATTATGATGTGTTTTAATTAAATTGAATCCTGATTGAGGAAGATTTTCTTTAGCATGTGTGTTGATGTATTGTTTCTTGTTTAATTTGGCAACTCACAGTACCCTTTTTTAAAATGAATTCTGAATGAGAAAGGTTTTCTTGAGATGATTTCAACAGAGCCTGAGCACTTGTAGGAATTCTCATTCTGCAACTCTGATATAGGGATCCCCAAAAACTGCCCTTAACTTTTCTAGCCTCTAACATTGCAATTGTGGTTTAATTTATAATGTGGTAGGAATTAATTGATGTGCCCTTAGATAGTCCTTCTCGTTGCTGTTGGGCCTTTTGAAGTGGTTTAAGCTATTGATTCTTGTTGGCCAAAAAAAAAAGCTATTGATTCTGAATAATTCAGTACGGATATAGAAAGGGTAGTTCAGAAGGGGGATCCAAATCTAAAAGGTAAGGTTTGTAGATTGATTTTCTTACCTGAAGAAGTATCTGGACTGAATTCAAAGTTAAAAAGATGATTTTACATTTTGGGGCTTTTGGCTATATAGAAAATTGGAACTTATATGTTGATGTGCATGATATGCTGTGTCATCTTTCGCCTATATATTTTGATACTTGGAATATCCTGATGCATGTATTTGAAAACTCTCCAAATATGACTTGTTTTGTGATTTGGATGTCAATTTTCTATTAACTTTTATATTGAAGTTTAATTTCAATTGGGGTTTAGGATCTTGAGTTTACAAAGAAACGAAAATCAGCAGTACCCAAATTCCAGATAAAATAAGTAAAAAAAAAATGATGACAGAAGTTTTTCCATTTGGAATGAGTGTAAGATATCATTGCATTCACGTTCGGCTATGATTATATGTTACTGTTTATTTCGTTTATTTAATAGTAATAAGTGAACCTGTGAGTTTATACTGACTTTGTTTGGCACAGTGTTAGTTGCAATGTAATGTTGCCATTCTACAACGGGGAACATAAAACCATGGGGGTTACCAGTGAAGTTTTTCTTTCTTGTTTCTTATTGTATGGAGAAGGACAATCACTATAACCCTCAATTGGTATATGAAATCCATCTCTTGATAGTGTATACATCTATCTTTGCATGAGGATTACTGTATCTTTTTCCCTCCTTTGTTTCTACACTTGAATTGGGAATTGGGATTTGACCTCTGAAAAACCAAGCTGCTCAATTCACTGTATTTTCAGTTGATTTCTTGTTTTGTCTATCTTCCATCTGGTAATGAGGTTGATTCTTGAGGACGCTATGTTACTTGCTTTTACAGTTGTAGCTGCTTGTACTAATTGTTGAGTTCGGTTTGATTTTTAACATCAAAATTATTGTGTTTGGCAAAGTAAAAATGGAGTTATATGAATATGGGCATATAGTTGGTGATGCTGAAATTTTTCAAGGGAATGATAGATTATTTATTCCTAGTTGATTGCTTTTGAATCTCACTTACAGTTTTGTTGGCTGCTGCAGATATATATAGCTAGCCAAGAGGTGAATGGAATTGATGTTCATTGGTCGAAAGGCTATGGCATCCTGACTTGGTTATTTTAAAAAGTACATAAATGATCAGTTGATACTGTCATCAGGGAATCTTCAAGAACAGCAATTTATTATGTATTCTTTTTGCTGGCCTTTAATTGTTTAGCTCAATTTCTTTCTTTTTATTTTTTGTTTTGGGGAGAACAATCTTTGTTTTTAGGTAGCTCACTATGAACTAATTAGTTACTCTCGGAGACAGTACTTTCACAATGTATAACCACTTCTTATCCCAGGATCTGTCTGACTCTTGGCGTAGTTATTTTTCTAATAAAAATTCTAGTACATTAGTAAATTGGTCATGGTTGCAACCTCTTATTGCTAGCCTGTATATCAGAGGCATCTTTTAGAGCAGGTTGATGATCATTTGGGGCATATTAAAATCCATGTTTTGTTAGGCTTTCTAGCTCGAAATCAGCTCATCTACTGTTTATAACATGTGAAACTTAGTATTTAGTATCAGTTTATCCTGCATAAAAAATGGATGTGAGCAGTTATTAGTGTATTTTTTGGTGAATTACTGTGTTTCAGGGCTTAACTAGGGGACTGTCCTAGTAAGTCCTTTTTGATCTACGCAAGCGTACGCTTGCCACTATTGTTCCAGAGAAGAGGCTAAAAAAGTCTCAATGACAAATGAACACTTAAACTTGTCATTTTCTGCATTGAAATTTGTCATTTAACTGGACGATTAAATCCGTTCCTTTGCATCAAATCAGAGATTTACATCATTGTCCAACTAGATTGCGTTGAAGAAGGGGAATACTGAAGACTTTGGTTACTGAAGAGACTAATTAATAACTCAGATATTGTTTTTGGATGAAATAAAGAATATAATTGGCCTCAGTTACTTTTATAAGAAACTTTGTTTTGTTTAACTATGAGTCTATGACCAAGATTATGGAGTATATTTTATTATTGTTCTTTTACATATATGCTCTTTTTTACATGCATACGGGCCTACCATTATTTCTTGACTTATGGTATCAGCCCATTGATTCTTCAGAACACACATGCCCCACACACTAGGCCTGTTTACTATGAAAGGGGAGGGTTGGAAGAAATTTTGATGAGTTCAATATTTTTTTGAAATTAGATGAGGAGAATTAAATTGAAAAGCTTTTAATTAAATTTATTGCCCTTTTATCTTACATGTTATATTTATTAAATTGTTTTAACACAACTTATTCATTTTTTTTTGTTACAACCACTTATTCATTTTTTAATAAAAATTGAACTCATTAAAATTTTTCTAAACGAGGTTCCATTTTTTTTTTTGCAAATAGGTCCAAAGGTTTTTCTATTCGAATTCATGTGTGATTTTTTTTACTTTACTGAAATATAGAAGAGAATTTTCTCCACATTTTTTTCCGGGAAAATTAATTTCACGTCCCACTCGATACACATAATATTGGAAAGATCCCACAAACTGACCAAATTAAAGTAGAGTCCCAAGGGACCTAATTATGTTATAACAAAAAAAGACCAATGGTGCCCTCAAAAGAGGGTGATAAACAGTTTCTCCTTTTTGCCCAGTGCCGTCATAGACGTATCTGTTTCTCCTAGACTCTTCACAAGACAATAGCTCCCCCTTCCGATTTTCTTCTCTGGCCCTTTTTAATTCCAGCTCACTAAAATGATAGCATTGGTTTCTAAACGTAAACGGTGTGTTTGCAAGCCTCCTTCACTGACCCATGATCCCTTCTTACTCCATTTGTAAATGAGGTCTTTAATTCATTTCATATGTAGTGTGGTCTGGGCTCCTTAGTGGTCTATTCACTCTATTGTCTTGGGATCAACAAAAGATGAATGGCTTAGGTCTATAGATGGCCCACCATTCTAATTAGTCCTTTATTCATTGTCCTTTTGGTCACCAATCGATAGATTTGCTCTACAAATGGCCCATGATGAGAATCTGATGAAGGGTAGGAGAAATGAAATGTCAATGTATATATTAATAATAATTTTATAATAATAATATAACAACAATAGCAACATTTTTTTATATAGTTTCTTTTAAGTACTTTTTTTCACCAAATACATAATCATCTCTTTTTAATTGAAAATTATTCATGAGATTCCCTTAAATAATATTTAGGTCCTAAATATAAAACCTAGTTTACTTTTTTGAAAAATCCTGAAAAAGCAAAATATAACTCAATTATAAATTGATTTACCTAATTTTTCCCTTTAAACTAGTTTATTTAACCTATAAACTAATGACTAATCTAAAAATATATCAAATATGTCATAATTTAATAACATATTTTGTAACCTTAACATCTCCAAAAAAAGTCATCTAGGTCTTATATTTAGGACCAGAGGGAGTATTAATGACTCCCCAAATCTACTAAAATGCATATCAAATTTAACTAAAAATCGGGAGTCATCAATGACAAAAAATGTTCCAAGAAAAATCATTACCTCACTATATTTCCATGACAAAATTGTTTTTTATATTATCCTTTTAAGCTAAATTATGTATAGATCTATATATCATTTTAGGAATAATATATATATATGGATAAAAATGATTCTAGTATATTAGTTATGATTCTAGCTTGTGCTAAATTTTTAAGGGCACATAAAAAAAGATGGAGTATGAGAGAGCTAACGCAATGGAGCGCAAAAATGCTTCAAACCTAATTCTAGTGAGGAAGCCATATCTAATTCAGTTAAAAAAAAACAGGAAGCCATATCTAATAAATGGATGGAGCAATGAAGTACTCGTTTTTGGGTTCAAAACGCGAAATCTGAGAACCAAGTAATACTGCTCTTAAATAATCAAAATTACATATTTGCTACAAATTTTATATTGTGTGTGTGCATAAAAATGGATAGAGCAATTAAGTACTCTTTTTGGGTGCAATACCCGAAATGTGAGAACTACTAATCAATTACTCTTAAATTATCAAATTACATACTTGCTATCAATTTTTTTTATCATGTGTGTGTGTAACTGTGTACCATTCTGTGTAATAAAAAAAATATATCATTCTGTTCCGAAGTCCATTTTAACTAATATTCTCACATACCAAAAATTGTTCGTTAGATCACTCAATATGTATTAGATTGATAAATTTTTTCAACATTACCCTTATTTAAAATTTCACTCTCTCTCCATTTATAAATTATATATTCTCACATATGTCTTTTCTTCATCTCTTCCACAAGAATTAATTAATGCTAACGTTGGAAAAAATAATTAATAACCTTTTAGTAAATTTATATTTAGGACAAAATTTTCTTAGTAGTTGGAATTATAATAAGGATGAGAGTGGTATTAATATGTTCATATTAACTTGATTGATTTGCATTATTGTTCTAATCTATATTAATATTTTAGAACAATACTTGAACATAATATGGAAATCATATCTTAATTATATATAGACAGAAATACACTCGTAGTCAAGTTTACTATCAATTTATTTGCGTTTTGCACACGTTTTGTTTTTTCATTTTTTGTGTGCCCATGTATGTGTGAAGAGTACTAACATATTTTTGTTGATGTATGATGCATGTCCACAAACTTTTGAGGTTTTAACTGTATATATATAGCCATTATTATTAATGTACTCTTCTAATCTTATTTATAAACAACTTCATTATATATGTCCACTTAGATAAAGTAAAACCTTAAACATCTAACTAATCATATCATATAATTTGAAAATTCCAACTTTTCCAATATTTAATGGAGTATCTAATATTGATGACTACATCGCATATAAATAAAGACAACACGTAATACTCCCTCCGTTCCTAAATATAAGAGCACTTTGACTTTTTTGGAGAATCCTAAGAAAGCAAAATGAACAATTTAATCATAACATATTTTAAATATTATTAGATCATATGTAAGTTCATAAGTCAAATAAACTACTTTAGTGAAAAAATTTGGGAAAATCAATTTTTAATTACCATATTTTGCTTTCTTAGGATTCTCCAAAAAAGTCAAAGTGCTCTTATATTTAGGAACGGAGGGAGTAGATATAAAGGTTAAAATTGTACGTTTACATAAAAAGTTTAATGAAATGTCTTATAGACCAAATGAAGTTTTCATTCTATATGTCTTAAATAGGATAAAAGGAGTAAATATGAAACTCTAGGATAGTAAAGAAAGGTTCATAACCTCAGAGATCATCAGGACTTGCGCGCACACAAGATTGCATAAAAGTTCGAAAGCCCTTAATTTAGAAGCACGAAAGACGATGAGATCATAATCATGAAACAGATAATTTGCAGTATATATTTAGTCGTCCCTATGACTAACAAGTAGTTATGAGAACTTACAACTTACAATGTTGTAAATCAGTATCTCAAATATATAATACATATATGTATGTATATATACGTTGATCGATGAGAAGATTAAGACTACTAATTATATATTTTACTGGTGCCTTACACGAACATACAGCTCAACATATTTAATTTTCTGTGACCAGTTTTTGCAGACATGAAACTCGATCTGCATTCATGCGAGCTCTTAAGCTCTCTGCAGATATGACCAGTTTTCTTCTCTTATAGTACCTTCTCTGCATGCAAATCCAATCAGCATTAGATCTCTTTACCACAACTTCACAAAATAATAAGCATATATATACTAAAATTTGTTACTTGACAATATATATATTGGTAGAACTATGTAATTCGTGAGTCTCATTTCTACTACTTTTTGGCAAAGTAACACAACTTCCCTGAATGAACTTTGTACCGTGTATAAAAAACCCTTCAACATTTAAAACTTACCAACAGACCTTTTGAACTTTTATGTTAATGCATATTAACCCCAAAGTATCAATTATCTATCCCTTAAACTTCATTTTTGTGTATGCGTATCACCTCCTCGAAATTCGATTGATATGCAGATGACCCTCTAAACTTCAAGTTGTGTGCTGATAACTGATTATAAGTGATGTACAAAATTACTCGTATGAGATATATATCTATGACTAATGAAATAGTTCAGGGGATTCATGGTAAAACTTCCAAGGTTAGAGAAATTATATGTAAATGGTCTAAAACTTTCGAAGAAGTTGTGCATTATTTAGTCTTTAAGGTATATGATGTGCGATTACTGTTGGGCTCTATTCTATCAATTTTATTTGGAGGGAGGGAAAAGTGAGATAAAAATATGGGGAGAGAAATCGAAGAAATTAAAACTTTCAAAAATAGTTTGAAAATTGCTTTGATACGTTTTTGAGAATTTTTCATACTTGTATGATTTCTTCGATGATTTTCTTTTCATCCAATCTCCAGAATATAAACTTGAGATTAAAACATGAACAATTAAAGTAAATAAAATGTAAGTCTTCTAAACAAGATCTGGTAAGTTAAAAAAAAGCAGGGTCCATAGAGAATTAGAACATTTACAATCACGGATTTATGTATCAGATGAGAATGTAATACAGAAGAAAAGAATTGTTCTGCATATATCGGTTATACTTTCTTTTGATTTATTCTCTCCAGCCATGTCCTTTTGAATAAATTACATACAATCATGGCCACTACTTCGGAATTCAGATCATCCAAAAGATAACAATATCTGTGGCAACAATATAACTATTTTATTGATATGTGTACTTGAGGTTTTTTGATAACTGTAGTAGCTTATTCAAGAGAGTAATGTACACTTGTAGTATAAAATATATATACATTATAGACATTATGAAAACCAAACCTTAATTCTTATGATGGATAAAACCAAAGTCATACGAAAACTTTTGACAGTACTGGATGGAGAAGAACGTCTTGGTAAAAGAAAAAAAAAATAGAAGTAATATTATCTAGATACCTTAACTGATAAAATTGCTGAAATAAACTGTTGAAAAAACAAGTGGTAATTGTAATAACGATTTTTAGAAATTATATAAACCAATTTTCAAAATAAAAAAATTTTGCAGCAGTAAGGCAGGTCACGTATAAGAACTGGAGTATTCTACGCGACTTAACTATTATCACAATAAGTCTTTTTTATATCACAATGATATAGTGGACATTGTAGTATATCAGATATACAAAATGAAATACAGTATCAGGGAAAGATGCCTTAACTGAAGGTTAAATTGAGAGACTTATAAATTTGACCATTTATTAATTCGTTGATGTTAAAACAGAAAAAGAAGCAAAGAATAGAAAGAAAGAAACTTTGGAAAAAAACATTCAGCCACAGGAATTTATATGTATGTGCCAGATCAGGAACACCAGAACACAACAAATTAAATATAACACTTTTTCATATATATTCAGATGCATGCTATGTATATAGTTCGTTCAGCCACAGGATTTTTATTAAATCAATTCACAGAATTTCTATTCATAAAGTAATTTCATTCAATTCAGATGCATGCTATGTATATAGTTGGGGACAAAATAAACAGTGCTTAGATATGTAATTTCAAACGTTACTAACTAACAAAAACTTCCAATGTTAAAATCTCTGTTTCTTTCAACGACAAAGCATTTGATATATGATACCCTCAATTAACTTGGATTCAAGTCAACTATAATGCATCAATTGGAAGGTTTTAGTTCTCTAATCAAATGGTTTTTCCCCAATTAACAAGGCTTCAATTCGAGATTTTGCTCTAATAGTACTGAATCCCTTACCACTTAGACCAATTGTCATAGGTCTTTGAACTTCTTCTTGTTTTTACTTTTTATATCTCTAAAATGTTGCCTTATAGAATATGGATGCATTTTTAGTTCCCATTGCACCACTCTAGAAGTAAAATATGATAGCCAAGAAGCTTTCTCATACCATATGAAAACAAGTATTTTAAGTACCATCTCCAAGCCTAAACATAAAAGACATTAATGTGTATAATGTTATGTGGATTTTCCACTCTAAATTATCAAAAAGA
Source organism: Mimosa pudica (assembly GCA_029929735.1). NCBI lineage: Eukaryota > Viridiplantae > Streptophyta > Magnoliopsida > Fabales > Fabaceae > Mimosa > Mimosa pudica. The sequence continues at coordinate 10,133,345 of JAKELP010000020.1, forward strand.
GATTTTATGGTACATAATGGACTGATTTTACAAAATAATTAACCAAATATGTGTTTTTCATATATGACTTAGTTATTATCTTGTATGTATCAGAAATGGATGTGGAGTATTTTCCAAACATTTCACATTCCTAAAATCGAGGGATCTTCCAACCACTACACTATCCCTATATCAAAGGCTATATATATACAGTAGATCCATGCACTATTCAATTATAAATATGATCCCCCCGCACATTATCTTTTCTTGATTCAGAAAAGAAAAAGATGTGTGATCAAGGTATCACATTAATGATGTGATGTAATGTAATGTAATTGCTTTTGATGCATAAAAAGTGCACGCCGTAGACATCACTGTAATTAGTTAAATTGAATTTGCTATCTATCCCCTTTTTGCATCTTACCTCTAAGTTTTGCGCATCATTAATTTTTGACAAACTAATTACATTGTCTTGTAAATTTCCTCTTACAATTTTTATCAAGTTGACTATTCAATCAAAAACTCATGTGTATGCCATATATGAATGCAATGTGTTATCTGGTAAATAAAAAATACAATGTGTTAAAATTTAATTTAAGCTTAAACATGTTTTTTTCCTCCCCTCATCTAGTAAAATATCCATTTTTCAAACAAATTCAATTGCAAACAGTATGATCCTCTTACTAGTTGAATAATGTAATTTCATTTTCCCATTTCTCGTATATATCTATACATTAATTAACTTCTTTAAAATGTCAGATATCAATGAGTTCAATATTGTACCTTTCTCCTAGCCAAAAATTATTAGTTTGCAGTATCCTATATTTTGACAACTTGAAAATTTCCATAAGTAGAGTATAATCCAAGTAATTATTTATATACTAAAATATAAATATTATGTATTTTTTACCCAATAAGGCAAGTTCCAATTATTGGACTCTCTCTCTCTCTCCCCCCCCCCTCCCTTTCTTCTTTTAGACAACATTTGTCGTTAGTTACTTGGATCTTTTTCATCAATAAGATAACAAATCCTAACTAACATACCTAGAGAGACACTAATAAGAGGGCCTAAAAAAGCTCATAAAAAATAATGCACCATAGACACAAATATTCTAATGATACGAAATAAAGAATAGACATATGTAGACAATTTTGGCCCAAAAAAGACATATATAGACAATAAACAATGATATCATGTCCTAAACCTCTAGCCTCTTCACACGCATTATACTGACTATATTCAACCATTCAAAAAGTGCTTACATTATAAAATTAATGTTGGTACCAAAGATTTCTTATATAAACCAACAAAACCAAGCATTAACCAATGATGTTTTTTCTAATATTAATTGCCTTCTATGTACCACACTCTCTACAAATAATAAAACAATGTGCACATTGATTTGGTTGTAGTATTTTTATAGTTCGTCATGTTGACTTCATTGAAATTTAAAAATAAAAATTTTCATGTTTAGAAATAATTTTTGCATCACACTCGGCGGCCAAGAACTTAAATGTAACACACACACACACACACACATATTTGATATGATATGTTAGTATATATGTGTAGACATGGGGAACACAAGATATCGAATAGAATCAGAAAAGGCCCAAATTTAGTATAAAGTAAACGGCTAAGAGAGTATTTAATTAAGGAAATGAATCAACAGTGATTTGAATGATAGGAGAGAGAGCGCGAGATAGAGAGGAGCAGAGAGAGAAAGATTTTTCTTTCTGGTTTAATCATTGTAATCTCAGTCATATAACCATATCAGTAAAATATTCTCCTAAACCATTCTTCCCATTTCTCTCAATCCATCTCCTATGAAGATTAGGGTTTGAGTCAGATTCTAGCTAGGGTTTCATCACTACAAAGACTTCTTTGCTCTACCTCCAAGATTAAATTCTCCAACGATAACTTCAGTAATTAGTTAATATTTCAATAGATCAGCCAGTAGTGAAACAGATATTTCAACACACAAACAAACAAACAAAAAAACAAAATATTGGTGCAACGAAATGAAGCATATAAGAGGCTCAAACTTAGAAGACAAATTTACCATTAATTTTTCTCTCAAGAAGCTAATTGCTTGAGAGCCTTTGCAGCTTGATCAGTATTACTATTATTGTTCCCTTTCAATTGGCTTCTTCTCTTCTTCTTCTTCTTATAAGGAATCCCCCTTGCCTTTGACTGACAATCCTTCACTTCACGCAGATAAACTCTGATGGCTCCACTCCCAAAAGGGTTCGTCTCCGGCGAGCCGCCATGCTCCTCATAGGCGGCCCTTAGCCGCCCAATAAGCGCGTCGAGGCTGCCCCAGGCCTGCCGGAGCGGGCAGGTGCATGGGGCCGGAGGGTCAGGCTGCCCAAAAAAGATGCAGCCATGTGAATGGACCTTTGTCTTGCCAAATTGGTCAAGGTACCTAAGGAAATCAAGCACATGGTTGAAGTTGCACTGAGATAGTGCAACTGGTGGTGACTGATTCTTCAAGTATTGCCCAAAAGTGTTCCAATCTCGCTTTTTTTGTGACTCATATCGGCTTAAAGGAGCCGCCACAGTTGCAGCCGCCGCCTGTTGATCGGCGGCTACATGGCGCGATGAGGATGAGGAATCGGTCGGTGTTTCGCCGGACATGGCGGCGGACGATGTGGCAGTGGTGAGAGTGCTTGAGGAGGGAATAGGTATATGGATGAAGAAGTTGTAGAGAGAGAGAGAGATATGAAAATCACATCTTTGATAGGGTCTTCAGAGAGGACATGCCATGGGCCCTATATGAAGGTGCTTTTGTGCTCCTTTTTCCTCTATATATCTCTCTCTCTATCATATTTGTATTTCTACTTTTTACCTATTTGCAATAATGTGTTGTATATTAAAATGTTTATGTTTATTTAATGGAGTATGCCATCATCAATAATTCTATAATCATCATCATCATCTCATAATATCATGGATTTGGTATATTACATATTTCTATATCTATGTGTATATAATGTATATGCAAATATGGTTGAGGTGTAAGTTTGTGTCAAAAGTTTTCCCTCACACCAGCTATTTATTACCGTGGGAGTTTTTTTTAAAAAATTTACCCCACAAGTTTCACATATATTATCCTCTTTTTGATTAATTACCGACCAGTTTAATCCAGACTCAATGAGTTGGAATGTTGCCCACATAGACAAGATTGTTCCTTCTCGAACACGTGTTCTTATTCTTGCGGAGGTTGTAGCCACTTACGCTCAACCAACTACCCATTGGTACATATATTATCCTCTTTACCTTCAAATATTAATTGTTTTTGACAAATTTTAATGATAAAAGGTAAAATTGCTAGGTTTTGAATCTTTTAAGCAATTAACCATAAAAAAAACTCACAAGAAAAATAGTTTATGGACAAAAACTTCTGGGACAAATTCACATAGAATTATATTTAGTATTTTATTAATTGGTGATATATATAATATTATTTATTTACTGTTTTACCTATTTTGTAATATTTATGTTGATATCATAGAGTCGGTTCCGTTATCACTAAAATAAATCAGATCCAGTTCATTCTAGTATTTAAAATTTTAAAAATTTAAAACTCAACTTGGTTGACTTTAGAATGGTAATTGGTAATGACCTAAAGAAATTGAACATTGAACTGGACTGGATCTAAATTTGGGAAGGTTTAATTTTTCTGGATTATTATTACTTTATACAACTACATAATATCATTTATTTATCAAAAATAAAGTGGAATATATGTAGCGTGAAAGTAAATAATATCGAAAAGTTTAATTGATAATTTTTAGAAGTTGAATCAGTGAACAATATTAATTCTCTATGGATTTCACTTTTGATAGTGTTAATGGTGACCGTTATTTCGTTGAGGAAGAGTTTGTTGTTAATTGGTGTGGTCCATTGATTATCTTTGTTTTCAGTGTTTGTGTAAATATAATTATATAAGATATATATTAAAAATGTTATCAATGCAGGTAATTTCAAATGGTAAGAATCGGTTTCATATCGCACACTCATGTATGATTTACGCTACTACTATTGTCAAAATTAAATTTATTGATGGCTGATCCCTTGTTTATAAAAACAGTAAATAAAAATATTAATTTTTTCAACTCGCTAATTAATTATCCAATTTTACCGCTTTTACGTCTAGTCACTCAAAATTTTATTTCTTGTAATGTAAAGTTGGTAAAAGGTCATGAGTTTAAATTTTAAATATTTAAATTTTTATGTTCTACCTTGCAGAAGAACATGTTAATTTACTCTAAAAGACATTTTAATTATTTTTATTTAATCATATTCAATGAATATATATGTAAACATCATAAAACATTATTTATTGAGGTTGGATAAAGTATAAATGTTGATATATTTAATATTTTCTATTTATATTTTAACTATATTTAAGTCAAATTATTGTCACTTTTTTTATTTTTTATTTAATTATATACCAAACACACATATTTATCAATAAATACCGACTCTTATTAGCTTACAATTTGGGTTTTCTATTCGATTTCACATTCCTCACATGAGTTACTTAATCCGTGAATTTGACAACCTTGATATTACCAAACATGTAAACAAAGTCGCCAAGAAACTACTTTTGGTCTGAAAATTTTTATACTCTTTTCAAATCTACCTCTAATTATTTTTGGTCTGAAAGTCTAACTCTAATTAACAGGGGTATTTTTTAAATATTTTTTAAGATAAGATAGAATTCTAATCTATATAATATAAAAAGGATAAAAACTAAAAAATTATAATATGCATCATAAAAAAATATACGATGCATCATATTTTGGTAGGGGAGTATGCAAAAAATTTTGCCTGTCATTTGTTAGTTGTGAAGCTAGTTCTTTTTTTTTTTATACATGATTAAGGTATCCCCTCACTCGACAAGTGAGAGACTAATCCCCGCTGATTTGTAGGCACCTCAAAGGGTGGGACAGCTGGCCTGAGAGATTTAATGCTTCTCCATACCCAACGCCAGGGATCGAACCCCAGACAATTGGTTAAAGGTGAATGAGTCCTTGCCACTCAACCACACACCCCAGGTTGTTGTGAAGCTAGTTCTAATATTAGCGAGCCTTATTGAACATGCAACATATTTAATGACAGTAAAAAATATATGAAAGTTGTAGGTAGGAGAAGTTAATGCTAGCTTTCTCTTTGATAAATCGTGCTTACAATTTATAATGGAAATAAAAGTTTGATCATGTTTGCTAATTTTGAGCTGTCTAGCTATGCCAGGTTTTCAGACTGCATGTCCATGCATGAAATGACAAATTATGTAATGGTCATCATTGATACCCTTTAATTACTCGATAATTAAATAATTCAATACAATTCACTTAGCAGTGAAGGATTAACTTTTTAAAACAGTCTTTGCAAAGAGAATAGGAATTTCAATTAACTCTTTAATTGTGTCTGATCAACTAGAATGATTAGCTTTTTCCTTTTTCTTTCCCTTCTTTTTCCTTTATTTACATATAACAACCTTTACAATTAAGGTTTGCAATTTAAAGATCGGAAAACTCAACTTTAATCAGTCCCCATGATTATTCCATTCAAGTTTTTATTTTCTATTTAAAATGTTTTTTTAAAAAATTGTTTCAGTTCATCACATAAAAGTTGTACAAGTATTTAATACATTTTACATACAAATATTTGTAACTATACGAAACTTACATAAAATTATATACACTCATCATGTTCTCTAAACACATATGATCATATGTCCTATTTACTACACACACAAATATTTATTTTTATTTTATAATATTTCAAAAATAAGACACATGGTCATACATGATTGTAGAACTTAACAAAATGATAATGAAAAACTACAACTATGTATGTTTATATATTATCTTAACTTTATTGATATTACGTTTTATCTTCAACAAATAATAATAATAATAATTCATTGGCAATTCATGTATTTTCAGAGAAAACTTTGAAAGATCTCTTTAAATCTGAAATTGTTTATATAGCATTCATATTGTGTTAAAAATTTGCAGAAGTTAAAAATTAAAAATAAATCTTGTTGTAGATGTTCCGACCATTACAATGATATCTACGCTCTGGCTATCAGATCTGCAGATAGGGAGAAAGAGTTTTTTCGTAATGAAATTTCAGTTCACATTCATGTATATCATTGAAGGGCAAAGGTGTAATAATAAGCAACATGATAATTTCTAAAATATGCATTTAGCAGCATGGTAATTTTGAGAGTGCAAATTTGCGACTTATAACTTAAAACGGCCACCCAGCAGCATGGTAATTTCTAAAAGGTGCACTCAATGACATGGTCAAACTTAACTTCAGTTGATGGGAAAACAAATTTGCCTCATTTTAAATTACAATTGCCTAATTTACACTCTCAAAATTATCATATTGCTAAGTGCACCTTTTAGAAATTATCGTATTGTTTGGTGTACCTTTGCCCATCACTGAAAGAGCTCTTTTAATTTGAACTTGAATGATATCATCGGGTCCATGTTAGTTCATTTTATCGTAACAATTGGCAGTTAAAAAGGTACAGATTCATCTTATTGTAAATGTTTTAACTGAAGACACTAAACTGATAAATTTAATAATTGAGTAAAATTATAAGAAACAAAAAGCCTACAATTTTTCTTCAATTTTATACGGTTTAATTGAGTCTTATCATAATTGAAAATCTAAACACGATTATGTTTGAATGGCATATAAAATGGTAATCATACCCTTAGTCCCAAAACTATAACCTGAAAGTTTGTAAAAGCGATATTAAGTGGTCGTGATTGAATATTAAGTTACACGCATAATAGATTTCATAGAATAATTGAATTAAAATGGGATCATTTACTGAGTAAAAAAAGTTAGATACAGTTAATCATAATTGTCAATAAGTGTAAAAGAAATCCAATTTTTAGACAAATTCAATGATTTTCAGATCTTGTATATGAAAAAAAAAAGTTTACTGCATTCGGTTTTTAACATAACATATATAGTTTGAAGTACGAAGATACTACCTTTTCCAATCCTAAATATTGAACCTATTTGTTAGAGTAGTTTGCTCCTAAATAGAATACCTATTTATAATTATTTCTAATGTTTCTTCAAATTATCCCTATTAATTCTCCTCATCAATATAGGGAAGGTGAGATGAAAGTAGATGGTTAGTATATATATTAGTAATATTATATGATTTTAACTCACATATTAATATTTTCAATCTAATCAAATTAGATAAATACGTTTTGTTTTGAGGAATAGAGCGAATATATTTTAATAAGCTAGCAAAATTAAAATTGAAGAATAATGCTCGAATTTATCGGGTAAACAATATTACCTGATAATCTCTAATGTTATAAAAAGTGAGGTATTATAACGTAAAGACATAATAATTATGCCAACAAAGGGTGGTCTGATTGGTAAAGGGGTTGACTCATATCCATATGATTATGTGTTTAAATCCCGCTGATATGAGGACTTTGTTAGTGGACGATCTATAAGTATGCTTGTAAGCATTTTAAGTCCGGAGATTTACACTAGCCCTAGTGGGATTCTGATACCCAACTCATCTAAACTTTTGAATTTCCAAAAAAGACGCAATAATTATGAGCTGGCACAAAAGTAGTGATACACTGAAATGAAAATCATAGCAGGTACAAAAGTAATGTGATACACTGAAATAAAGATCATAGATAAATTTCCATTTACTGCAATAGGAAACTATAGCAAGGTTTGGAGACAAAAAATGAAGCACTTATATATCCTTTATGTTGTAAAAATCATCAAAACTGAAGATTAAACAATGAAAAGAGGAAATAAAGATTTTTTTGGCCAACAAGATATAAATAAAGATTGATAAAAATTACAGAGACGTCTTTATAAGACGAATGGGTCCAAGTCTCCCAGAAATGTCCTTAACGCCTTTTGGTGCTTAATTAGGATTTGACACTTGTTTTCACGTCCTTGTAGGTTCCATTTATTGATTTATTAACCGCACTGTTGACACTTGAGCTTATGTTTAGCAATGCAATAAATGTACTTTTCCATAAAGGAAACCAATAACATGCAGTAATAGTATTGCATTGTTTTTTATAAATGTAAATCATTTTCTAATTCCTTTGTTTATTGGTCAAAATGAGTCATTTTTTTGTTCATTGGCTAGAATGATACATTTTATTGTTGGTTGGTTAAATTAATACTTTTGAAATAGTTTATATATTGATTAGAATGATATTTAACCACAAATCAAATTAAATAATTAAATAGCAATTACATAAAAATATGTGTGTGAGAGAGAGTCTGAGAGATAGAGATATTGCATGTCAAATGGGATTCTACTATATTCTTGCTTCTCCCCAAAATATTGTATGGATGTAATAAAATATGTAGAATCATTAATATGTTACGTTTTTCCTAATCATTTCTCAGTTTTTGTGTAATAATAATACACTATACCCGTATGCTTATTTTCTGGGATTAAGACTAGGTGTCCACACTCTTATATAGAATTAGATTAATTATTTAAACAAAATTTATCATTATTTTTCTTTGAAAATCCTCATTCTTTTCACTTCATTTTGAATTTTAGTTTGTTAAGCTTGTTTCTCTAGCTTGCCCAAAGACATCCAATATCTTGCAATTGATTCTGAATGTACAAATGCTCTTTGTCGGACCCAAACATGTCCGTCCTATGTTAAATTATCTTCGCTCAGAAATGTGTCCTTTTTTTTTTGAGTGAAACAGAAATGTGTCCTTTATGAGCAAATAAAAGCAAAGGAAATAATCATTCTCTGCCAAAAAAGCAGAAAACAAATCAAGAGAGGTCTCGTCATTATATTACGAGTACTACCTCTTTGGTCGTTCACTTTAAGTCTATTAACACATTATGATCCTTCTCTCTCTTTACAGTACATCTAACAACACTGACTCCTGGCTTCTGAATCCTCCATATCAGTCATCTAAATTATGAATTAGTTGGTATTTATGATGCGAAAAATAATATAGATATTATGTATGATGTCCGTTATGATTTTATATGTACAATATATAATTGAGAAAATCGCCAGAAAATTTTATCATTGCAAATATTGCTTAAAGGTATCTAAATTTATTTAACAGTTCATGTGTAACTTATTCACCAGCTGAATATAAGTATGTTACTCAGTTGAAGTAGAGTTGCATTTGTCGTAAAGACTTGAATCTTCCCAAGCACGCTAATCTTACAATATAAATTGTCAAATAATAAACAGTGTGTAAATTCTCTTGTAATTTTTTCTTTTAATTATTAATGAACATAGAGTCAATTTATTTTTTATCATGAAAAATTTATCAAGTTATAAAAGATTATATCATTTGGTAGCTACTTTGAAATTTAGCTATTAGTGTCATCTCAGTAATTGTATATAGACATAGTAGTAAATTATGTTGATACTTGATCATTCTTTGGCTTATACATATTATTTTTAAATTATTTATTGGACTCGGGCAAACATGTTTAAGAGTTTCCCAATCCAAAAGACTCTGTTTTTAAATAAAAAAAATATTACTGGTAACGGTTCTAAATATATGACTTATTATTTCCCAAATTTCATTTGATTAGATGTTAGTCAAGTTAATTACTTGTATCAGTTCTATCATTGATTCCTTCATTCCATATATTGCTTTATTATTGTTGAGGGAGCACAATAAGGGTGACTTTGGGAAAATAATATAAAATAGGGTTGAGGGTAAAAATAAACATATGTTTTTCTTCAAGGTCATCCAATACCATATTTTTTTGTGATAAAAATACACATGTGTTTTATTTAAGGGGTTACAAAGCACCATATAAAAAATACACATGTGTTTTATTAAAGGGGTTACAAAGTACCATATAAAAAATATAAAAAATACACATGTGTTTTACTCTAAGAAGGGTCACCCAGTAACTTTCAAAGTTAAAGTTACCCTTAGGTACATGTGTATTTTTAACCGTTAGTGCTAGGTGAGACTTGGAATAAAACACATGTGCATTTTTAACCCTAAAAATATGGCACTTGGTTATTCATGGAAAAAAATACATGTATACTTTTTATTCTTAACCCTAAAAAATAATTAGAATTGGGCTTATATTTATGATCAATATCAACTCTTTAAATAAGTCATATGTTATTCACCGGAGAGAGTATTGAAATATTGTGAACTATATTGTTAAGGATTTATCGTCAAATTCAAATGCTATAGCTACCCTCATAAGTCAACGTGCCCATATTAAGATATGATTCATCTTAAAAGTGAGAAACATAAATTAATTTAAAATATTAAGAAAATATACGACTCAAATTGTTGAAAACTACAAGAAACAATATATGGGATGACATTGATGACCCCCTCTCGACCTGCCCCGAGGGAAACACGCACACACACACACTACATCAAGAAGACTTGAATGTTTAACCTCTACGTACTCAAAAACCACCTGTAGTACTAGCCTCATGTCTAAAGAACAAACGTTATTCAAATTGTTTAACACTCACTCTTTTTTAAATGATCTAAAGTTTGAATCTTGTATAAGGACAAAATTGGTGCTAGTACAATTCACTCATAAACTTTCACTAAAAAGGTATGAAATTATTGACGGAATTTTCTCAATAATTTCTAATGATGAAAATTTTGTTTTTGGTTGATTAGTGACGGATTTGTAATAAAAATTTAATCTATCGGTAAGTTTTCCGATAAAAATACTGACAAAATTGTGTAGCTAATTAGGCACAGAAAAATTATACCAGCCAATTTGCAACGAAATTTTATTGGCAAAAGTGTTGTGATTAATTAGTAATGGAATCCATCGGTAATTTTGACAAAGCTAAATTTTTGTCACTAAATTAATTAGCGATTACATGAATTCCGTCAATAATTCTGTCGATGAATTCAATTCCATTGGTAATCCATCAGAAAACTGATATTACCTAAGTAGTTTCATGGGTAAATTTTATCAATGATTTTTTTTCTGTAGTGTTTATATTAACTTGATCCGATGTTTGAGACCAAGGTAATTTTAAAAAACCAATCGGTATTTCAAAACAAAACAAAAAAACAAATAATACCAATAGTGCATAGCTAGTTCAATGGGGAAAACGATTCCATATAGTTTGGGGTGATGTTTCCCTTCAATTGAAAATAAATAAATAAATAAATAATAATAATAATAATAACAATAATACAACAATGAAGCGTTATCTGAATAGGTGGACTCAAGTATATATGAATCGTATGTTTGTTGTCAGGGCCTAACAAAACCCTCATAATCATAATCATCCTGATGACGATGCACATGGTATGGTAGTTTATAATTAAAATTTGGTATTGACTAGTTAAATACACTAATATACGCATAACCGGTTTTTCTAATTACGATATTGGCAATATAATTTGAAGTAAATTGAATAATCTTGAGGAAATCTTTTAGTGGGGGCAGGATCTTATATCCTATGACTTTTAACAAAGCATTAATAATGTTAAAATTTTTTTGTCATCGCACGGTTGCAGCGGGCCCCTTTCCGCTATTATGAATGCAACATTCTAGTCAGTCATCAACCCTACCCAGCAAGCAAAGTATAGAAAATTCAAAGCCAACATTCAAATTTTCAAATATTCCTCTTTTATTTCGTTTTTCTTTCACATGATCACAACTATCGTAATTTTTCTTTGTTGTGATGGTAATGAAGTATTTCAAAGATGATGTTAGTTTGGCACTCAATGCAAGTTTTGATTGTGTATACGATAAGTTGTCCTGATGTAACCTACCTTAACTCTACAAATGTAGAATGATAATACTTCTTTGATTCCAAATATGTAGACTATCTTATAGTAAAATAAAAATTCTAACTTTTATATATTGTCCTATGTTTATTATAAAATACTCTCAATATGTTCTGCCAATACAAAACAAAAATTCATGCTCCATGAACCTTTATCTTGAAATAATAACTTTTAAAATTTACTAACTATGTAATAGCCAAGAAATTAAAGAAATTAATATTCTATTGGAGGTAATTAACATCATTATAATGAGTATATTTATACAATAAACTTAATGAGGTGACTGATATAAACAAAAAGAATTACTCTCTCTATCCTAAAAACAAGGCCTAGAAAGTGCTCTACCAGGATTGTTCAGAAATTACTTTAGTTTTCAGTTTCACCTATAATATTAAAATATTAACACAATAATTAATTTCATAGAGGGGTAATTAATTTAAGGTTTCACCAAACACACAAAATATAAAAAATGTCCCACAAAATAATGAAATTAAAGTATGTTCCAAAGGACTTTATTTCAATTATTTTCTAAGTCAAGAAGACATTTTCGTTTTCCTTATTATTCTGAACTCAAATGTTGTGACTGACGCCCAATAACTTATTACGTGTGCTTAGAACATTGTTATTAATATTTCAAACACTTGTTATTAATTAAAACGTAAACTTTTATGACTGACATCCAATAACTTGTTACATGTAGTCAAAACGTTATTATCTACCACTCAAACCATTCTTATCTTATAAATAACAAAACGAGGGGAAAATGTCTTCTTGATTTGGAAGATCATTGAATTAAGGTCCTTTGGGTCTCTACTTTATTTTCACCATTTCATGGGACCTTTATATATATATATATATATATATATATATATATATATATATATATATATATATATTAGATGAAACCTCAAATTAACTAAACCCTTCATAGAATTTTCATCGAAAACCTTTAACACACACAAATCCATACATTAATAGTTGGTGTTGCACTCATCCACTCTAAATATATAACTAAAGTTGTTGCATTTGTATAAAAAAGAAGTTATGTCCTACGTTTTATGAAGTAGAATAAAGTGCAATTAACGTTATTATGTCTAAATAATGTGCTTGACAAGAAAATATAATCAGACTTCACCCTACAAGCTACTTAATTAATTTCTCACACAACCCATGGAAAGCTGTTTTGCTACTTCATTCATTCAAGGATATATTTGGAAAAATCACAATGTTTATACTAAACATAAATTAAAGTTTAGTAGGTAGATCCGATCAGATATATAATTTGTATGGTTCGAATTTGATTTTTGAGAGTGTATATTTAAAAAAATATGATTTTAATGGGTATGGAATATAAAATAAAAGTAATAGATTAACTATCATTTTTTAAAAACTAATTTTTACTTAAAAAAATATTTTAAAAATAATCAATTCCAGACAATCTACATTACATCTAGATGGTTCATATTTGATTAGCTATCTCTACTAAACTTTTTCAGTTAAAAAAAAATTCAGTTAAAAAAAATCTCTACTAAACTTTAAGCTAATTAGTAAGGAAATTGGTTCCAAGCATACAGGAACATCAACTAACTTTAACCTTTTTATTGATATGGCTAAAGTATTCATTTGGTCCCTTATGTTTGCATCAAGTTTCAATTTAGTCCTTTATGTTTGGAAAGTACACTTTTAGTCCTTTTTTGTTAACACCGTTAGTTTAATTAACGGAAAATGTTAAATTAACAATTTTAAATGATTATTAAATACTGAAAAAATGTTCAGATTAAAATATTTGAGTGTAAATATTCTTATATTTTCAAAATTTATCATTTTTTATCCAATTTCATTATAAAATAATCATTTAAAATTGTTAAGTTAGCATTTTCCGTTAAGTTAAATTAACGGTGTTAACAAAAAAGGACTAAAAGTGTACTTTCCAAACATAGAGGACTAAATTGAAACTTGATGCAAACATAAGGGACCAAATGAATACTTTAGCCTATTGATATTAAGTGGGTAAAAATGCTTTATACGATGAAATTGAGTATATTCTAATTATTTTCTTAATAAAGTATGACACCGAAATTAAATATTCAATTTTTAAGGACAATAAATGCTTTGCTTCTTTATTACTGCCATTAGACAACAAACTGCCTTTTTTAAAAAAACAATTTGCTACAGTCTTCGTATTTGATAAATTTCTTAATGTATTTCAATAATCTTAGCATCAGCAATCAAATGTTTCGAAATGAGGCATTTATGTAAAAATAGTATAAATTCATATACCAAATTCTATAGTGATCAATTGAAAACTGACAGTTCTGCTTTCCAGCGTTGCCTATATCTCCCAGAATCATGCTATCATGGCTGTTCTCTCATCCTATTCATTTTAAATATTATCTTCCATTAAAAATAAATGCGAATTGAGGTTAAATGACGGTAGATAATAACATATTCAGTACGAAAAAATAATAAATAAGGATAGAAAATAAAGAGGAAATTTTTATGACTATTTAATTAAGATGAAATAATATATCACTTTTTTATCAAAAGAAGAAATAATATATCACTTTAGGGTTTTTTTGTTCTTATTAAAAAACAGTTTTTTTTTTTGCTATCGAGTTTGAATAAATAAATTGCAAACGTAATCAAATATTGCTAGCCAAATCATCCTCAGAAAACTGAGATCATATGATTTTTCTTGAAGATGAAGTTACAACCCACAATCATGTCTTCATGTGTGTGATCGAAGTGATAAATTCACGATATGTCGGAGAAGTGTGATGCATGAACATCGATTGTGATAACATTTGTTTTTTTTTTTTCAACAAGAACTATGTGATCAAAATAGTGATTACTATAGCGATATGTTATTAGGGTCGATATTAAAACGAACTAATTAGGCTCAAACCTATTAAGTCCAAGCTTATGATAAAAAAAAATATTAAGTCCAAGCCCGCGATGGGCTAACCCATCAGGCTCGTGGGCTAACCCGAACCTGTTTTCCAATTTTTCTTCTTTTTTCTGTTTCTTTAGAATTGATGTCTTATTTACCCTAAATATAACCAATACCAGCGATAATTGAAACAGTCATTAATCTAAGTTCAACGATAATTGATGTCTTTTTTAGAATTGATGTCTTAAGTATCATGAATAAGTTATTTCCTTCTAATAATTAATCCAATGAATTGTTTGTTTGTGTAAAATTCTTGTGCAATTAAAAGCACTCTTTCGTGTAATAAAAAAAAGCACTCTTTCGAAAAGTTTCAATCTTATATTTTCAAACCGTTACACCTCACGCAGTCGTATTTATAAAAACAGAATCTAACTCCAATCCGAATTTGGAGGTGCAAGATTGATAGAAGAACAGAAAAGATGTATTGTACTAAGACAATTAACTCTTATGACATTATCTGGGGTCAATAGTTTAACAGTTTCCCTTAAACAATCTCTAGAACTGTTGTTCAAAGTTAATCTAATAAACGTTGATAAAAAACGGAAAAGAAGCATACACATGTACAATCCATATAATGGTTCTAAGTAAACTTTAGACTAGCATGTTTGGTACCAGGGAGTGGGGAGGCGAGGCGAGAGAAATTAGATAGAGGGAAAATTTGTGACTTGTATTTACAAGAATTTGATCGAGAAGTGGGGTCAGAAGTTTTGAATTAATATTGATTATTCTTTTATCTTACATCTTATCTTAAAATATCCTAATCTGACTTGTTCAATATTTTATTTTTTTATCGGAAACTTGTTCAATTTTTTTTAAAAAACTCAGTTTATAAAGATTTTTCCTCCCCTCCCTTCCAAACCCCTCATATTAAACCGACCCTAAGACCTAGCAACTCATAATAAGAGAAATCACAAGTTTATGAATTCTAAACAAGTTGAGATAAAATCAGTTAAAAAAACATGTTGAGATCGAATAAAATAAGTGAAAAACAATGCAAAAGATCCCAAATAATCTCTTGAAAGACTCCAAGAAACTCCTCCAAGACTACTTCTCCAATTCTCATTCTCTCTTCACTTATGCTCCTTCTCTCTCTAATTTTCAGTTTCAAATACAGTGTCTTCCTCTCTCGTGCATGTTCTCCTTTATATAAAACAAAAAAAAAATATTTTTATGAATAAAATTAAATAAAATCTAAAAAAGATGACAATGGTATTAAAAAGAAACAAATTATTTTTTTATTTTCACATATTTTTATTGTTTTCTTTCTTAATTTAACTATGCTATTTCAACTAATGATATGATATCTAAAATCAAATACACAAAATAATACATCAAATTGTCTTATATTAAATATTTTAAAAGAAAACTTTGAAATTTGAACTGGTGAATAACCAAATTTAACAATATATAAGGATTGGGAGTTATCAATAAGTGACCTAATAAAATAAAAAAATTTGATAGGTGATTCAAAAAAGTATCAAATGTAACTACAATGTCATTATATCCTGTGATTTATTTTATATTTAATTTTGAGCACATATATTTGAAAGGGGTTTTCATATATGGGATAATTTTAATGCAAATGATTAAAAAAAATCAAGAAACCAACACAATTTTCATAAGAGCAACACATTATATTTTATATATAATTGATAATTTTACTAATTTATCAATATCAATAAATTCATTATTTCGCTCTTATATTTTAGGACCCAATCAAGTAAAATTTAAGGTATGCAATGCACCGAATCCCGTAAATTCCACTCTTACAATAATGGCAGCAGGAGAAATGAATTTGGAAAAAGAAAAAGTAGAATGCGATATGGATTGACTAATTATCATTCTTGATAGATGATAGACAAGACATGCTTAGCAATAAATTTATAATCAAGTTTGGATTAGTCTTAGGCTTTTATCGTCTTTTATATCATCCGTCTCTTTCATTTCAGTAGATAATTTCCGTTTTTATATGTATTATTATTCCATTAAATAATTAGTTATCATTATAAATTATTTAAAATTAAAATGATAAAGTATAATCCTTGACCGTTAAGTTTCATTTACTCCCTCGTATAGTCATGTAAATAAAATACATTTTTAAGTTCATCAATCATAGCAATGTTAGTTTTATTTGACAGAAAATACTAATTTATCATCCATCTAAATGGTGAGTTGGTGACTATGCAAATAAAAGATGATAAAACATATTTGTATTTTTAATCTTACTATAACATGTTAATATATGAAATCATGTACGTCAAGAAAATAAAATGAAAAACAACGGCTATTTACGAACTCTTTGTAAACATTCATTATGAAATCATCATTTAAATATCTTAAGTCAGTATTTTCAATTAGATAAGATAGATGGTGGTAAGATAGAAGGATTTTGAATCTACTTAATAAATTTAATAGACTAAAATAAAATTTGAAACACACACATATATCAAATATATGTTTGTTGCTGTATAAAATTAGGACTCTCTATATTATATTGATTTTTCTCAAACCCAAATCATAAATTAAAGATTGGATACTTCCTATATATTTGATTGATTGCTAACATATCCAATACAGAATCGGGTGAAAATTAAAGGTGAAACATTTTTAACTTGAAGAACTCACAATTAATAAGACGGATCTTAATTAACCAATGATAGTTAAATTAAGTGAAATTAAAGGACTAGGTTCTTATTAGTTAAATTCAAAGAATAATCGAATTCTGTATATTAAAAAATTATTATGTTAAAAAGAAACAATTTTTAGTCAGGCTTAAAAATATATAAATATAATAAATAGTCCATAAGATCATTTTTCAAACACCTCATATAACTACTTTACATAAATTAATCAAGTAATTATCTTTTGTAAAATAATAAAATTACCCTAAATGATAGTTACTAGAAAGAAGATAAAAATAATACTCCCTCCAGTCCTAAATATAAGACCTAATTGATTTTTTTGAAAAATCCTAAAAAAGAACAAAATAAGTTAATTATAAATTGATTTACCTAATTTTTCCCCTTAAACTAGTTTATTTTACTTATAAACTAATGGATAATCTAAAAATATATCAAATATGTCATGATTCAATATACTATTTTGTAACCTTAACCCCTCCAAAAAAAAGTTATGTAGGTCCTATATTTAGGACCGAAGGTAGTATTAGGCAAGCCCCAATAAGCTATAATTAATAGTGTTTTTTTACTTGTTAACAATGACTCGTCAATTTTGTCACTAACATTGAGATTTGACTAATATTAATTATATTACTTAGTAAAAGCGGAAAAAATACAATAAATAATGCTCAAATAAAAGTGACATTAGCTTATAATATGAGACAAACTCTTTTAAAATATTAGCTTATATTGTAAGACGGAGGGATTATATATATATATATATATATATATATATATATATATATATATATATATAACTCAAGGAGTACTATATTATAAAACATGCTAAAGATACTTATAATAATACCCAATGGAGTACTACCAAATATGCAATAATAATTTTATAAAATATCACATCTAAATCATGACTTCTTCTATGCAAATGTGAAAGTAATGGGTAAGGCTTGATTAATAGGTCGATACAATGTACATGTTCAGTTTACATTTACTTTATGGAATGAGGAAAATGCATCAGAAGAACAACAAATGAAAATCACAACCTCATTTAAATATAAAGAAAGAATTGCAAATCCACGTGAAATGGTCCCCACTTAAGCCTCATTTGTCTCCAAATTGCTGAAATTTCAAGTCTAGGGACCCCTATGTGCAAACTATCTTTATTCCCACCTAACTTTCCCTCGTTAATAGAATTTATTTTGCTTCAATTTTTTTAACTTTTTGTTGAATTCTCATATTATAAAACCTTTAGGCCCGTTTGGTTGTAAGAAAGGAAAGTGGAGAAATGAAAAGTGAAAGAATGAAGATGGAGAGTAGATAAAATTATGAAAGTAAAGTTTTTAGGACCCAGAGAGAATGTGAGATGGAGAGAGAAAATTTGTGGGTTCTGAAATATATGTAAATTATAAAAAAGACTCTTACTTTCTTCACTTTCCCCTTTCCCTGTCACTTTCTTTATGCAACCAAACAGGCCCTTAACTTCGAGGAAGATAGATCTGCAAAAATAGGTGGTAGGGATCGAAATGTACCACGTTTCTTGTTGGGGAAATAACAAAAAAAATTACATATGAATTTCAAAATTTCAGAAAATGGATTTTCATTAGTAAATACCTCTACTCAACTAGTTAATTCCTTTATTCAATTAGTTAAAATGATTGTGAAATTCAAAATTTACTGAACCAATTAATTAATCAAATATTTTTTTCATATGGTGTTATACTTGTCTCGTCTCGCCTGGTGGTTCGATCTCATCCTATTTGTTACAGGTCTACCTGATTTTCCTAAAACTGAATTGGCCTTTGGCCAGTTTTGGAACGTAGTATGTATTATTAGATTATTACATGTTACCTTATAATTCAAATATATTAATTTAGAGAAAAATTTAAGAAAATCAATTTATAAGTAACTAATTTAATTTTTTTATGATTCTCTAAAAAAACTTAATTAGGTCCTATATTTAGGAGGAGAAGGAATACTAATTAAGGAAAAACATAGGGCCAAACTAATAAATCTAAGATGCCACGATTCTCATGCAACTTCGACTCCATACTTTCGAAAAGCAACCGCGGATGATGACGGTGAGGTGAGGAAGCTATTCGTAGAGGAATCTACAAGAAAGCAAAGAATTAACATCCCTTCTTCTCTTCTTGACATCAATGGTAGTGTCTCCGATCTTCATCCACTTTTCTCATTACTTATGAAAGCAACACATCATGCATGTGTCTCAGATTATTTTTCTAATGACATTTTTTTTTATAATCGAACAAAGCACCCATCATGAGAAGAGACTCGTCCTCATGTTTTGGGTTCCGGCAGAATCTGTGTTCCAAAGTTCGCACACTTGTCTATGATATCGATAGTTATTTGGATACCTTAATTATCACAAGATTTTTTAAAAAAATCTAAATAATACTCCCTCTGTTCCTAACTATAAGATCACTTTAAGGGGAGAGCTTGTTCCTAAATATAAGATTACTTTCTAATTTGATTCAAGTTTTCCCCAAATTACACATATACTCCCTTCACCCAAAAAATAGTGATTTGATGGTGAGAGGATATTTTTAAAACTTAGGTGAGGGGTATTTTGGAAATTTCATGTAATCTTAACTCATTAGAATGTTTTCCTTAATCTCTCCAAATTTGTTAAAGTAATCTTATATTTAAGAACAGAAAGAGTAGTTGAAAGTATGAAAAAGGTTAGGATTATGTGACTCGTTATCATTATTTGGCTCTGCATGTTGTTAACTTGTTATGAATGTTTTTGGTAATCATGTCACTTTTTCCAAATGTTCTAGCAATTTTTCCTGATCATTTTCATATTTTAGTGTTATGAATGTTTTTCTCACTAGGTTTCATCAGTGTCATGAAATCTTACAATAATACTGTTGAGGGATGAGGATCGAAAGCTTCTGTTTCTCAATTTCTCTCTCTCTCTTTTTTGCCGAAACAATCTCTCTCTCCTTTGCATCGACAAACACATGTTGGGATTCTCTCATAATTCTCACTCTTCCCATCCCTCAGAATCGGGATGAGAAGAGTGAGAATTATGAAACGAATCTATTCATTTTGGTCATTAAGATTCATCTAAGAGTTCATGATTTGTCACTTGCACCATTAAAAATAAAAAAATGTATTAGAATATAAAATAAATACAGTCAACTGGATAAGTCTGAATCTCTTATAAATATTTCTATTGAAATGAAATAGGTCTAGATAATTGAAATTAATAGATTTAGATAGTTGAAATTTTTTATACAAAAAGTTTTCAAAATTAAAAAAATTAAAATTTCTTCATTTATTTTATATTATAATACAATTTTTTTATTTATAATGGTACAAGTGACAAATTATGAGCTTTTAAATGAATTTCAATTGCCAAAAATCAAAATGAGCAGATTTTGAGAGATGAGGAGAGGGGGATTATGAGAGAATCCCAAACCATACACACACACTCTTTATTTTGGGTTGGGATTATCTCAGAATCCCAACCCTCACTGCCCTTGTTCCTTCTTCCCAAGATTTTGCATCCATTGAGATTAACTCAAAAATTCACAATGTGCCAAATAATCATTCTATCAAAAATAAAAAAAAATTATAAATTAATGAAAAACTTTAAGTCATTAATTTTTAAAGTTTTTTTAGCATGAAAAATTTCAACTATTTAGATCGATAGATCTAGAAGATTTATAAACTTTAAGAGATACAATATGATCCAATAAACTATAAAATACAAAAGATCTGTCTCAAAATATTTACATTAATTTTTTCAGACATATCAGACTGGATAAAATTAAATACAAAAGACCTGCCTCAAAAGATTTATCCAGTCCAGTCTGGTGTAAACTCGACTGGATAAATCTTCCTCTTAAAATGAGGTAAAAATGACTCAAAGTTTTTTATTAATTTATAGGTTTTTTTTAATCATATGATTATTTGACACATTGTGAACTTTTGGATTAATCTCAATGGGTGCAAATATTGGGAAGAAGGAGTAAGGCCCCTGAGGGGCGCTGAGGGTTGGGATTCTGAGACAATCCCAACCCCTTTATTTTACGGGGGCAAAACACAAAGTGCAAGGGCTTAGGTGATGAATAGTTCTCATTGAAACTTGAAAGGGCTGAAAAGATCTGAGCAAAAGTCCAAATTATTAAATTTTGGTGTACGTTCAACTTTGAGGTCTGTGGCTTGCAGTAGGTATAACCAGACTGAACTTCACTGACTCGGAGACCAATATATCTTCATCCGCAGCTTTATTCGATATTCCACTCATATATTTTTAAGCGATCAATATATATTTTGGTTTACACGTAAAAGTGACTATGAGGTTTTCATAGTTAAACATAAATTCTATATGTTTTACTATAATTGGGGAAATGGCAGCGGCATAAAAGTGTTTTGTCAACGTTTGTCCTATAATAATTGATTTTAAATATTTTAAGTTTTTAATAAAAACAATTTCTCTAGATGCTTCTTTTTTCTTCTTCATTTTCTCCTACTCTGCTCTTCTTCCATCTCTTGCACAGCAATCACCACCATCTTCCCAGATTAATTTTCTGCACAACATCATTGCCACTCTTAATTGCAGAACCTTGATTTCAAGAGGATTATTTTCCATTGAATTGGAGAATTGAGTATATATCCCTTAAATTAGTAGTGAAATCCAGCAACGAAATTATTATATTACGAACCCTCAATATATAATAAGTCTCTCCAATATATAATAAGTCCCTCCAAACCAAGTTAAAACTCGTGATGATCATGTGTCAGAGATCTAGGAGGATGATAGTGATTGTTGTGGAAGCTAAGATGAGGAAAAAGATAAGAGAAGGAGTAAAGAATGAGGATGAAGAAGAGGGATCTAGAGATAATTTTTATTTAAATCAAATTATTTAAAATAATGTTTTACGCAAACATTCATTTGCAAACACTTTCACATCAGTGTCACTTCAATTTCAGTCAAACATGTAGCTAGAATCCACAATCGACACCCATAATTTTAATAGAAATTGTGACTTTTGCTTGTATTTTGGAAATTTATGGTCACTTGATAAAAAAAACTATTTGGTATCGTTGGATGCACTTTTTGGCAAAATTACAGGTGTTTGTTTTACCTCAATCTTATATTTTATTATTTACTATATAATTTACTATTCCAAACTATTAAAGTTTACCTAGTTGTTAACTAAATGAATCAAAATTTTTAAGAAAAATTGTGAAGTTCACAATTAACATACGCGAATTTCAAGTAATCCAAAGTGGTGGTGGTCGTGGAGAGTTAAGGAATTTTAGCATGTAACAAAGGGAAAAAAACACTATAAAAAATAAGAAGTATATCTATAAAAGAGTGTGTGTGGGGTGTAACACCCTTTCAAAATCATATACAATTTATATAAAATTACACTTACACTCCAAAAGTCTCAAGTCAGTGACAAATTTAAAAATTGATGATACACCTTTTTAAAATAAAAACAAAGTAAAACATTAAAAGATGAGGTCAACGACAAAATAAATATAAAATAAAAGTGTGCTTGCACCTCAAGTGCCTTCCCCGGCTTGCTATTAGATCCCTTCACCTAAAATTGTTAATAAAGGGGTGAGATCGACATCTCAGTAACTACCGAAATCTCCTAACATACACAAGCAAGTTACATATAATTACAATACAAAGGTCATTCACATATTCGTTCATACAAATCAACTCTTTATCCATATCGATTGACCTCTTAATTCAAAAACGATTCCTTTACATTAAGATTTCACTCATGCATAAATGCAGTATGCCTCCCTTATATCACCTCCACCCTTATACCGCTGACAGGAGCCATAGGCTAACATATAGTCCAAACAGAAATAAATCTAATCAAATAGATTATCCCAAGCTCACCAGTACATGAGATATACCCTGCCGAGGTATAGAGCACAAGTATGGACTATGGCTCCCCTCCTTAAAGAACAAATATAAGGAGGTGTCACATGTCCCATAACTTCCATGCAATCCTGATAAGGGAAGACATAGAAGAAAGGGCCCTGACAAGTACCACTACCACTGTGCACCGAGTGGTGGTATAAAAATTCATCATCACATAATCCTCCTCTAATCCCTATCCCATAACAGATGCTCATGCAATGACAGATATCCTTGAATTAAATTACCATAATACACTCTCTAACACAATATAATATCATCATATAAGCAAACATGTTTGAAAAGAATCAAACCACATATCATTCGCATATTACATATAAAAGCATTAACAACAGGCATGCTTGAAAAGGAACAAACTAATCAATCATTCACATTTTTAAATTAAGAGGTAATCAGTAATCAGTCAGATTATAATTATCCATAACTTTCAAGCATACGAAAGAATCATTCAGAGTTACCTGTTACTCCTTGGCTCACAGGTAATCAAACAAAGTCACTCCAAAATTCTAAATGAAAGTCTACAATATCACACCAACATTGATATATATTAATAAAAGGCTCAACACTACACTAAATATTCTAACACAACTCTAACTTAAAATACCCCTATATATATACACATTTAGTTTATTCTTGGATAAAATATTATCGAATAATACCTTTTATAAATTTAACTTTTGTTTCCCATTTAGGCAACACATTTATTATAACACATGTACAAACCCATCACCACAATAAAATTTATATAAGTGGGTGTATTATATAATACTCAGCAGCACCTAAGTGTGTATGTATATGCACACAATTATTTTAAATCATTAAAAAATATAAAAAGGAAAATAATTGAAAGCAACCCATTCATATTTTCACATATACTGTTTACATGGGAAAATTGAATTTGTTGGGAGAGGTCTGAATAATAATATGAATAATAATATTAGAAGTATTTTTATTTATTATATATATGTGTGCGCGCCTTGCATACGGTTTCAATAAAAAGGAGGAAAAATTTTATAAATAAAAAAAACCCTTTATCCCTTACGATCATCATAATCAGCTTCCAAAAAAAATCATATAAGTAGGGAATCATTTTGGCCTTGGTGGTTGAGAAAAATAAGGAGAATAAGAATAAAAGAAATTACATGACATAATAAGGACAAATGTTGTACTTGGGCAAATATGGACTTGAAAATAGAAAATAGAGAATAATAAAATAATAGTAAATAGGAAGTGGTCAAAGTGGAATAGAAATTTGGACGCAAATATTGAATATTATGACAGCAAAGAAAAGAAAGAAAGGTGATAAGATAATACCTTACTGTAACAATTAGAGAGAGCAAGGTGAAGAGAGGAGAGATGTGACGGCAAAATGAGAAAGAAAGTAGAAGCATATATGTGATATGTAGGGGTTTTCTCAAATTGGGCCTTATTTGGGCTTTTATTTATATTTCCCTTATTTTAAAGAAAAACCTCTCTTATATAAATATGTATATTTTATATTTATGTTAATCCCACTCTCTTAATATACAAAATAAATTTACCTATCATTTTTATATTTTTACCCAAATTTATTACTTCTTTAACACACTACTTCTAAATAAATATTTTAAATGTCACAAAGTCCATTTATTTGTAAATGTTAAAAATATGAGATATTAGGGGGTTCTAAAAAAGCACCGAGACAGTGATAATAAGTTCTCTGCAAAATAGCTGAGTAGTACTGTTTGATTATTTCAATAAAAAAATAGCTGAAAAATCAAATTCTGAGTCAAGGGCATCATATCATTAATTTCATCACCAAGTCTGAGTAGTACTCATTTATTTACTCCTTTACCTACATGCATAGGCTTCTCATTTCTCATAGGCTTTTCAGTTTTTGGTGGAGATCATTCTGCTTCAATTGATAAGCATCACTAATGATATTCCCAATAACTCTGTGTTTGATTTCATGCATATTTTCCAAACATTATACTCTCCCTTCTTTCTATCTAAATCTATAAGCTAATTAAGGTGCCAGTGGTTATAATGTAAATTTAATACCTAGACTCATTTTTTAATCAAAATAATTAAATTTTGATGAGTTTGGCATGCTCACCAGAGTAAGAGCATGCCTTCAAAAACTCAGATTATTTACAGGAGATACTTACAAATCGCACTTCAATATCTTTTCATGGGTAGTGATACTTGAATATGTACACCCTCTTTTTTGAAGTGAAATGTAATTGGGCCTTATTTGGGCTTTTATTTATATTTCCCTTATTTTAAAGAAAAACCTCTCTTATATAAATATGTATATTTTATATTTATGTTAATCCCGCTCTCTTAATATACAAAATAAATTTACCTATCATTTTTATGTTTTTACCCAAATTTATTACTTCTTTAACACACTACTCCTAAATAAATATTTTAAATGTCACAAAGTCCATTTATTTGTAAATGTTAAAAATATGAGATGTTACAGGGGTTCTAAAAAAGCACCGAGACAGTGATAATAAGTTCTCTGCAAAATAGCTGAGTAGTACTCGTTTGATTATTTCAATAAAAAAATAGCTGAAAAATCAAATTCTGAGTCAAGGGCATCATATCATTAATTTCATCACCAAGTCTGAGTAGTACTCATTTATTTACTCCTTTACCTACATGCATAGGCTTCTCATTTCTCATAGGCTTTTCAGTTTTTGGTGGAGATCATTCTGCTTCAATTGATAAGCATCACTAATGATATTCCCAATAACTCTGTGTTTGATTTCATGCATATTTTCCAAACATTATACTCTCCCTTCTTTCTATCTAAATCTATAAGCTAATTAAGGTGCCAGTGGTTATAATGTAAATTTAATACCTAGACTCATTTTTTAATCAAAATAATTAAATTTTGATGAGTTTGGCATGCTCACCAGAGTAAGAGCATGCCTTCAAAAACTCAGATTATTTACAGGAGATACTTACAAATCGCACTTCAATATCTTTTCATCGGTAGTGATACTTGAATATGTGCACCCTCTTTTTTGAAGTGAAATGTGTACGCCATCAACAACTATATATATTTGAGAAAATAAGTTTCACAAAGCTTTCATATGTTATGGACAACTGTTCAAATACATGCCAAATAATTGGGCTCAAAACTTTTATTTCAAGAATGCATATCTAGTTGTAAAAAAATACTTTTTTTAAGGGTCTGTTTGGTCCGAGAAATTTAGAGGAGATATAAATGAATTGAAAATTTTTGCAAGCTAAATTGAATTTTTAAAAATTGTAGAAGTGGAATTATGACATTTTTTTAAAAACTATGAAACTTTTAACCTCACTTCTCAAATTTTAATTCCCAATTTTCGTTGTAACAAACTTGCTAAATGTCTTAAAGAATGGAAACAAAAGAAAAGGCGTAAATAGTAATTGAAGAAATTCATCTCAAATACTCCTACACCATGAGTTACTTGTTTAAGCTCTCAATTATATGTAGTTTGAATATTCTTGTCAAAAGTGAGAAGTCTGTTACTCAAGCCTAATCTATGGACTACATAGCTAAAATGCCAGTCAGGTTTTTAAATTTATCGGTTGGGTGTTCGTGCCACAAATGTACGAGTCGCGTCTAGTAATAAAGTGATAAGAAAATTATCGTTCGCCCCACGAGAATTTGGTTCCAAAACTCAGTTAAGTAATTATTAGCACACTTTTGCCCAATTTGAGTGAGACAAATATCACGAGTAAAAGGGTAATTAATTTAAACAAATATGAAAAACTATAAACAATGATTCTTAACTTTAAGGATAAAATGAGATCTAAGATTATTTATTCCTCTTGTATTTCTCAAATTTAAATTAACCTCCTCTTATAGATGCTATTAACTATAAACAGTGATTTTTTTTATCAAAAAAAATTAACTAACACATGTGCTAGTCTATGGTTCAAATGGTACTTGTAAACACTCCATCGAGTCAAGAACAAATGTTTAATTCATTTAATTTTTTAATCTCTTGTTACAATTAATAAAACCCAATTTTCAAACTTCAACCCTAATGTGACTATGCAAGGTCAATAAATATATCTCTATCTTATCAACAAAATAATTCATTCATCAAGCAAACTTCAATTTCTTGCACTATTTTACCTAAGTTCTACACTCAAACTAGCCCTCTCAAGTATCAATCAAATGAACTCAATATTTAAATGGTGATCAAGCACTTAGAAGCATTAGGAGAAGGGTGAAATAAACGCACATGTCATTAATCACAAATTAAGAAGCGGAATCAAGAGTTAATCCATACAAATATTCAAAATAATCCTAGAAACTTTAGTTCCAGATGATCATGAAATCTAAAAGAATATATACATATACCAGCACAATCATAGAAAAAAAGAGAGGGAAAGGAAAATGGAGAAGAAAAACCAAGATTTGAAGCCAAAATCTCTTCTAGACTTCAATCCTTTGATACCCACTCCTCCAAAAGTCAAACCCTAGCACCCAAAATACTCAAGAAGTGAAGAATGGTGTTTTTCTGTCGAGCTTCCACTTTTATACCCAAGAATTTTCATTTTTTCGAGTATGAAAACACAGAGTTTCATTTTTCGTTCTTCGCGCGTTCGTTTCGCAATGAACGCTCGACAACCATATATGGAAGGCATAGACTAAATTCGTTCGTGGCGCCGCCTTAGTCGTGCAATGAAGGCTCAACGAATATTAGTGAAAATTTCTTCTTTCCCTTTTGTCCATTGCTCCAGTTCTTGGCTTTCCCTATGCTTTTCTAGGTGTCTCCATGTTTTTCTTAACTTTTTTACACTTGTCCATCCCTTCCTACAAAAGAGAAATGAAGTTGATGAGCCTGAAAAATAACTTACAAACACATATTACTCCAAATTTCACATAAATGTATATCTTTCAATTTGTACTCTTTCCTATATGTATTTGTAACATTTTCAATTATTTACCACCGAAAATCATGTATATTTAAGGGAAATTGAGATGGAATTTGTGAAATTATGGAGTTTATCATTGGGATTAAGTAATAAGAGACAACTAGTTGTCTTTAAATCAATTTTTCATTTTGAGTTTGTAATTGTTAAAGTTCGAAAAATTTCTCTCCACACGAAGATTTATAAATTTGAATTCGATTTTTTTATTATCTAATACTTCTCAGTTTTTAAATATAATATCACTTTTAAATTTCATTTTCCCTAAATATTAGACTACTTTAATTTAAAATGTTCCTAACTTTTTTCCCAAAATAAACCCTTTTAATGGTTATCTATAATAAACAAGTAAGAGAGGGAGAATGGGGATATAGGGTTAGGGTGAATTGGTAATATCATGTGCTAATAATTAACTTAACTATCACATTTATTCTAATCAAATTAAGGAAGTAAAACATAAATGACATAATAAAAATAATGAGTTATCATGACGTTCAAGCAAACATTATAGTTGGCTTTTAAAAAAGTTCAATTATTTATGTTTTATTAAGACAACAATTCTTAAGGAAAATTTTATATGTAAGGGAACGGCACGAAAGGAAAATTATGTTTAAGGAAAATTTTGTTGAGATTGATTTAAAAGAATTAAGGAAGTAGGGCTAAACTTTAGTAATGCCTTGTTGTTGTTACACTATATCTCATCTTTATTTAAATTGAATAATCCCTACTCTTCAATCTTTTTTAAATTCAAGTCAAATGTTTTTCCTCCTTCACCTCGTATCATGACCCTTTATACCAAACAATCCCCTAATGATGCCAAATAACTAAAGAAAATGTTCATATATATGTGAATATATATATATATAATATATATATATATACCCCCTCCAGTCCTAAATATAAGACCTAATTGACTTTTTTAGAAAATCCTATAAAAAGCAAAATAAGTTAATTATAAATTGATTTACCTAATTTTTTTCCCTTAAACTAGTTTATTTTACCTATAAACTAATGTATAATCTAAAAATATATCAAATATGTCATGATTTAATAACCTATTTCGCAACCTTAACCTCTCCAAAAAAAAGTCAATTAGGTCTTATATTTAAGACCAGAGGTAGTATATATATATAAAATGTAATAACGTGTCCAACTATTCACGAGCCACAAATAATGTTAGTCTTTCACTTATTTGTTAAGCTTAAAGCCTTAGACATAAAAATCACATATTGATATGATTTAGCAAGCTTAAGGTGTAAATTCAACCTTAAAATGATTTTGGAGTTAAAGTCTCCGAATTAGGAGTACTCCTTCCATTACTACATAGAATATCTATCTTATCCATTACTAAATAGAATATCTATCTTATGAGGTGTGTTTGTTCCTATATATATGAGATTTTTTTCTATTTTTTTTAGATTTTTTCTAAATTAATTATCGTACTAATACTCTTAATAAAAACCAAAGGATGGAGAGTGTGAACAAAGGAGATGGTTAGGATGTTGTGGAAATATATCATATGATATAACTAATTTAATTAATATTTTAATCTTATCAAGTTGGATAAATTGCTTTTATATTTATGAATGGAAGGAGTATTAAGTAGTTTGAAGAAAAGGTATTTTAAAATGGAAAAATGTTACTCATATTAATACAAATGCAAAAGTTAATGTTAATGTCAGTTTTTTTAACAAAGTTGTGCAACAGAGCATTCCTATTTATAAAAACTTTTAGGATGAGAAAAATACAATAAAAAATTCTTAAACAATTGTTTTTATCTATTTATTAATGTGCCAAGTTGGTCTTACAAAGGATATTGGGTCCGAGCGGAACATATCTTCTTGTTTTTTTTTTCTCAGGAGAACATATCTTCTTGTTTAGTGTCATCCTTTTCCCTAATTCTAGCCATCTGTCAAATTCGATGGCTGAAAAAAAGTTTAGAAATACGAAGCTCTTGTACTATCTGTTCAACTCATTTTCTTTCCTATACTATTTCTCTATTATTTTTAGGGAAAATGACACTTGAATTTGAGTTGGACAAAATGGGGTCTCCAATTCCAAGTTGTATAATTAAGGGATAGTCCCCAATTTGTCCTAAATGAAATTTGTGACTTTATGCCAAAAAAGTAGTGAATGGCGATTTTAAAGTAGTTAATAGCGATATTTGAGTAGTTAACAACGATACTTGAATAGTTAATGATTAACTACTCAAAGTATCTCAATTAACTACTTTAGAATCGCAATTCACTACTTTTTGGCACAAAGTCACAAATTTTGTTTAGGACAAATTGGGGACTATTATCCCTTATTTGTCCAAGTTGGAATTGAAGACCCCATTTTGTCCAACTCAAATTCAAGTGTCATTTTTCTTGTCATTTTCCCTTATTTTTACTCTTTTCATTTTGTTTTTTATTCATTAGATTTGATGAATGGGTAAAGATTTGAAAAGGAGGATGAGCAAAGAACAGTAGAACACTTAAGAAGATGAGGTTTAATTTCTTCTTTGACGTGGGATATATGGGGTATAAGTAAAACTCTATTAAGTTAGGGATTGACTCTTCGAACAGACTATAGAGTAAACAGACTATAGAGTAGGGTTTCCTTAGAGAACTATAAAAGGGATAATAATATCAAGCTACGTAATAGACCAATCATATTGTTGTAAAAAAGTTGAGCCAAATATAATTTTATTTAATTAACTCGAGATGGAATTTTTAGTGTCACAAAAAAATTGAGAACTGTTTGTATATTTATAATAAAAACAAAAAAATTCTCCTATAACATAAACAAACACAATCATTGAACAAAATGAAAGACACCGACAAAGGTGATTTTGTCAAGTAAAAGTAAAAGGAACTATTTTCTTCTTTTTTTTTTCTTAGAGCCTTACCTGGTAGGTACGCAGTGCCTTACTTTCTCCTTTCTTACCAGCTGGTCTACACCTCTTGGGCAAGGAACTATTTTCTTTGAATTGGCCAAAACTAGCTCGCACATATGACTCAGGAGGAAGAATCCCCGGTAGTCAGTTAGATGATAGATATAATTAATACTAATTCTTACTCTTAAAATATATGTTTATTGAATTTATTTGGGCAGATCAAGAAGCTTGAATAAGTTATTTTTAAAATATTTACTGAAATAAGGAAATCAGCCACTTGTATGTATTGATCAGTTTGGGTCATGGGAATCTATAGAAAAATTATAGAATCGGTTAGAATTTCTTCACAATACCCAAGTAATTTCTAGTTCCGTTGCATTTGTTCAGATTTAATTTCCTGTTCACGTTTCTTTATGCATTTGTTCATATACGCTGGTTGTCAGTTAAAAAAAAAATATACGCTGGTTGTCAGACAAAATAATTTCCTTGCTTTCAGTTCTATTGCTTTTCTGCTTTTGGTTTGTGCCTTCTCGATCATTTCACTCCTAACTCTTATAATTTATTTTCATAGTTAGATATTCTAATTGGTTTTTATTGTTTCTTGTTGATTTTTTTATTTGCTCGATTCTTTTTATTTGTTGATAACCAGATAAATGATATGAGGTAGGGATTTTTCTAGCCAACAACGCTGTTTTCAACCTATTTCAGTATTTAATTTTTTTTTATTGTTTATTTAAAATGTAACATGTCTTTCGAAAAGGATTTTCAAGCTAGGCCATACTTTTTTCAGACCGGCTTGTTAAAAAATAGGCCTGGCCTATTAAGGGAAAGACACGGTCTCGTCATTCCTACCTGCACTATACTCATTTTTTAATTTGTACATGGTTGTTTCTCTTTTAATTTGATCATTAATTTTACTCTTATAACAAAAAATCATTTAATTTTCCTTATTTCCATCGTTTATATCTATAAATTTTCAAAATTAGAGCGTTTGATTAGGAGAAAAACATATAGGTACCTAATTAAAAATTCAAGAAAAGTATGTTTATCAACAAATGGGGTTTTCCTCAATTTTATGAGGGTTATCTTTATTTTATCAAAAAAAAAATGAGGGTTATCTTTATCATTTCATTTTTATCAAAAAAAAAGGGTATCGTCAAAACCCTTCTCACTCCATTTGTAAAATTCGGATCAATTTTATTTGAGAGAAATGATCAGGATTTAAACTTTCTTGATTTCTTAACTAAATAATAAAAGTAGAATATAAAAGGAAAGGCTTCACTCAAAAAAAAAAAAAACAAGAAGAAAGGCCAATCTTGTTATCAAAGCGTAAAAGGCCCATTTTGTTGTTCAAAAGTAAAAGTGACAATTTAATAAAAAAATAAAAGTGAACAAGAAGTAATGGCCCATTGATTTAGCCGATAATAGTAGTTTCAATTCGAAAACACAATTGACTTATGGCTGTTTTAAGTTTTTACGCCAAGGGAATGAGTTGTTAACCATAGTATAGAAAAAGGTCGTACCAACAACATGGATTAATACGGAAGATGGTTAATTATTACAATTATATCATCAATTAGCATCATAATGAAATTATGTGTTTTTCTAAGTCTCATGAGCATTTGGAAAAGTTTTCTCAAGTCAAGTTTAAATTTTTACTGATATTAATTGCACAATATGACAATGATAGGTCATAGTTATATCTCTATGTTACCAACTAATCATCCATTTAAATTCATAAACTTCAAAATTAACATGATTTTATATAATTCCAAAACAGAATACACTTGTTCAAGTCATATTTTATTTTAACAAATCAAATGGTGATCAAATATTGTATGAGAAAAAGAAGGATAAAATACACATATTATTTCATTATAATCATCAAGAGAGTAATAATTCAGTATCAATCTATGCAATGGCTTCAAACAATCCTAGGATAAAAACTAACTCCTCATAACAAACACTAAAGGTCATCCCTACAAATACCAGAAATTGAAGAGGAATTAAAAAGAAACAAGAGGCAAAGAAGTGTAACCACCAAGGATCTTAAAATCTCCAAAATTTCTCTTGCAACCCCAAATCTCACCGTTAAGTTCTCTCTTCTCCCTCTCCCACTCCCACTCTTGCTCCTTCCTCACAGGGCGAAGATGGTGATGATTCTCAAAGATGATGGGTGTTGTGTGAATAGTGAGAAGAGGGTTAATAATGGATTTCAATTGCCCTCAATTAGACTAAATGGGGCTGTCATTTGGTTGCTCAAATTCCCATTGAAAGCCCACAACGTTGGTGTCGCTCATATGGGCCATTAACAAGTGTGATGCTTCTCCATTCAACTTCACTTCTCATGCCCACGAAACCTGATCAAAGAGAGATAGAAAACCAATGATATAAACTAATAAAACACACAAATAAAACTAAGTTATTGGAATTCTATTCTCTTTTTCTTCTTCTCTAATTCTACTAAGACTATGATATTTACAATTAATCTTCCCAATAATGAACCAATTTAATATCTCATCAAAATATCAAACAAATCTCTTTAATTTAGTGGCAATGACTCCCCAATATATTAAAAGATATCACAAATTTAACTAAAATAGGGGAGTCATCAACAATTATGCAATTATTTTAACAATCGGGCCAACTTCATCCCATAAATGTTTGATTATATACTTAGTTATATTAAGTGTGCGAAGCCTCAATTTTTAAATACCATTTTAAAAAGATAACTAATTGAAAGAAAAATCTATATCTTGATTTTGGGCACTTTTATCAAAGATATCAACAACATAGCCCTTATATACTACTCCCTCTGTTCATAAATATAAGATTACTTTAGCAAATTTAGAGAGATTAAGAAAAACATTCCAATGAATTAGGATTACATGAAATTTCCAAAATACCCCTCACCTAAATTTTAAAAGTATTATCGTGCTTCAAACCACTATTTTTTGGGTGAAGGGAGTACAAGATAATTTGGGGAAAACTTGAGTCAAATTAGAAAGTGATCTTATATTTAGGAACAAACTCTCCTCCCTAAAGTGATCTTATATTTAGGAACCGGGGGAGTATATTTGTTACAGTATCTTTATCAAGAGAAATGTTTTCATAAAAAAATGAATATATATTATGAAATGCCGTTAATGTGCCTTTAGATGGCCTGCCCTGCGAAATCCAGAAAATAAAAAAACACACTTGCCTCGATTTTGATGGTAATCACTTGCTTAGGGATGTGGGTTCTCACACACCAAACAGCCTAATCTTATGATTCCATTTCATTTCTCTCTCTGGGCCAAGTTCCATTGAACCAAACGTGGCCACTTCTCATTACAGAACTTTATGCGTACTATTTCCCTTGTGTTATTTACCAAAGCAAGGACATGAGTTGATATTGGATTAATACCAAAAGGCCCTATGGAACTATATTTGTCAGAAATTGAGCCCAGTGGCAGACACTTATGATGATATCGTTGGGCCATGGGGTCGTCACAACTCGTAATACTCCTATTCTACTCTTAACTCTTTACAGGCATGATTAAGTTTAATTTTTGGTGTGGGGCCCTCATTTTCATAGGGTAAAAGATTTCTTTTAGCCAGATAAAAAACCAAACCATGCCAATGAAGTGAATTATGCTAATTCTTAGATGTACTTCAATAGCACCAATATAAGATAATTATGAAAAATTACTTTAATTTCTGTCATTGGCCAAAATAATATAATATGTATTTGAAAAAAAATCAGGCTTAGCGTACAAAACGAGGATATTATTCTGCTTGTATAATTTTAAAGTAAAACCCATGTCCAAATACTCCCCCTTTCCATAACCTGTCCCAAATAAACTTTGTTTCTATGTCACTTCTAAATTTCACAAAAGTATAAAAACTTTATTTCCTCTCTTGTGCCTCTAATCAATGTGCCCTTTAGTAATAAAAATGTATTTATTTAAATACTATAGATGAGTATGTTAGAAAATACTCCATGAGATTAATTATACCGAAAATTCGATTATACTCCCTCCGGTCCTAAATATAGGACCTAGATGACTTTTTTTTTAAGATGTTAAAGTTACAAAATATGTTATTAAATTATGACATATTTGATATATTTTTAGATTAGTCATTAGTTTATAGGTTAAATAAACTAGTTTAAAGGGAAAATTAGGTAAATCAATTTATAATTGACTTATATTTTTCTTTTTTAGGATTTTTCAAAGAAGTAAAATAGGTCTTATATTTAGGATCGGATGGAGTATTGATCTCTTTGATTTATTTGATGAATGTTTTATGGCATTTTCAATAAAACAATGCAAAAACCAGATGTTATTGTTAGAGTTCTAATCGATGCATGTCAAAAAGAAAAAGTTCACATTTGCTTGAAAGAGAGAAAAAATCCAAGTGTATAAATAATAACATGTGAGTTTAGACAAGTAAATAAGCAAGGGTTAAAGGTCATTTTAGCCTATCAACTATTTTCAAAGTATCAATTTGGCCTACAAACAATAAATGATTTCATTTTGGCCTATAAACAATAAAAAGGATTCATTTTGGCCACTGAACTATTGGAAAATACTAAAATACCCTTTATGATTTAATTAATATAAATTTTTTGAAAATGTGGGTCCCACTTATAAAATAAAAAATTGCTCAACCTACCCCACCACTCCCTCTCTCCCCTCCCCCCTCCCTCACCCATCCACCGTCCCCTCCTCCACAAAAAAAATTAAGTTGTAAACATCATCTATAGCACCACTCCAATGCGAAGATGTGGTGTGGGAGAAGGTTGTGATGGAGGATGTTCTTCACATGGTGAGGTGGAGGCGGAGGCGGAGGCGAGTGAGGTGGCGGTGGTGGATTATGATGAGGTGGCGGAGGCGAGCTATAAACCGGTGGCGGATAAAATACAGGCGGCGGCGGCGGCGGTGAACTTGGTGCTGGCAGCGGCATTGAAAAATCCTTCATGCTGCTGATTGTTAAATCTATGGAAAATAGTTTTAATTAGCAAACTCATGCTATAGCTGAGGCTAATTTGTTGAATATATATAATGATAAATCTGTGTGTGTAATGTAAGAGCAGCTTTGGTGGTTTTTGTTTTTTTAGCAAAATCGGCCATTGAATACTCAGAATGTGGCGGATGCATTGCAAAAGTTCAATCTCAAGCATACAGCAGTACAACTTCCCAGCAAGACTTCCAGAATGGCATGGGGGAGAGATGATGTTTACAACTTAATTTTTT
Organism: Mimosa pudica; assembly: GCA_029929735.1. NCBI lineage: Eukaryota > Viridiplantae > Streptophyta > Magnoliopsida > Fabales > Fabaceae > Mimosa > Mimosa pudica. The sequence continues at coordinate 10,169,674 of JAKELP010000020.1, forward strand.
TTTGAGGATGTTGGGTTGGAGGAGGGGACGGTGGATGGGTGAGGGAAGGAGGGAGGGGAGAGAGGAGGGGTGGGGTAGGTTGAGCAATTTTTTATTTTATAAGTGAGACCCACATTTTCAAGAAATTATATTAATTAAGTCATAAAGGGTAATTTAGTATTTTCCAATAGCTCAGTGGTTAAAATGAACCTTTTTATTGTTTGTAGGCCAAAATGAGACCATTTATTGTTTGTAGGCGAAATTGATAATTGATACTTTAAAAATAGTTCATAGGCCAAAATCAGCTTTAACACAATAAGCAAAGAAGATGAATAGTCTTGGGCACACAACATGGGGCCAGTAGGAGGGAAGAACAATGGAAATTCGGCAATTCCCTTTATACTCTGCGAAGTAAGATGTTGTACTCCATAATGATACAAATTGATAATGGCAAAGATATGAGAAACTTTCTTGGTGGCTACATGATGAAAAATGAAGGACGTAGTTCAGGTCAAAAAAAAAAAAGAAGGACGTAGTTTAAAGGACAGAGTAAATACGACATGGAGGAAGTGTTGTACCTCATAACTAAATTGTTTTTGGTGAATCTAGGTCTAACTTTTAAAATTAGGTGAAAAATGAGCATATAATTCCTACCTATACACATTTTTTAAAAAAAATAACAATCACGATTGTTAGATGGAAACAAAAACAGAGGAGCATACAAAAAATAGAGACCGATCGAAGCCCCTGTAACTTGCATATTCAATTTCAACAGAATTTTTTTACACTAACAGAATACACTAACAGAAACTAACACAAAAAAACACTTGAAAAAAATAAAAGCAAACCCTAAAAGATCCAAATGAATTGGGTCTGGTTATTGGTTTGATTTAGCATTGTATAGCCCAGCAGATGTTATAACTTGTTAAGAGAAATACAAATGCGCCCCAAAAACAACACATGCAACAGTAAATGCACGGGAATCTTTTGGGAGAGGACCACATGAAGGTCCCATTCATGTCTACAAAATGGTTGATTAAAAGTAATGAATCAACCAGTCAAGATAGTTAAAAGAAAATGGATAGAAAGGGCAGAATCTGAATTGGACATAATTTGTGAAAAAATGAGGACATCCTTTTTTCCAATCAAACCACCAAATTGTTTGTGTTCTTATTCTTATTTCATGCTAAAGAACAACTATTAATTAGATGCCTTCCCCATTTGTTTGTGCCTCTCGATTGTACGTGATATAATCCTCCCGCCTACTTCATAATCAGATTTAGATTTATAAAACTAGCATGCTTTGCTTGGGTAGTTGGCTAGCTATCTAATTTTCAATTCATTTCACAAAGTACTTCTTATAAGTTATATGTAGATAAATTTATTAACGGTTAACAAAACTTGACACCCTTTAAGAAGCAACAGTTTTAGTGGGGAAAATTATGGCAGCTTTAGTGTGAGGTATTAGATTCGAGCATCTATTAATAAATTTGTTTTGAAAGAGATATTATTGCTGTTAATATTGATTTTTGTGCTAAAAATAATGCAATTAATTTATATAAACTCAATATAATTATTTTTGATTAATTAGCTATTTGATAGCCATCTTATTTAAAAATTCGCAGAATTTATAAGATAGTATATTTCTTTTTTTTATAAGATAGTATATTTCGATTTAGTTTTTTTATCATTTTTAATTTATATTTATTTTTAATGCATTTTCATTTCCATAATTTTTCAAATAATTATTTTAAAATTTTAAAACATGTTTTGATAATAATACATAGAGTTTTTCTACTTAAGTATCCGACTTTCCTTATTATAACAAAAAGATAGGGGCAACTATATTTATTTTTATTATGTTTAAATTTCTTTTCCTATTCAGGTATTAGTATTTATTTTATTTTGTAAGTATTTATCTTATTTTAAGAGTATTAGAGCCTCGTGGTTTTGATTTCGTTTTCTTGAAATTGACACACAGACAGGTACAAATATGGACCAAGAGAAGACAGTGTAAACTAGTTAAGTTAGCTTAAGCTGTGAGCCTGTGATGTCATATCCAAGTTCTAAAAATTTGTTTCCATTCAATTTGGCTTATTATAAGAGACGATACTTTTTTGTTGATAAAGAAATAATAAATTATTGCTTTATTTATAAATGTTTTCATTAAGTTTTTTTATCTTCGATGCTATTTACTTGAGTTGAAAATGTTAAGATTATATTTTAAAACTTGTACTACTCTCTCTGTACATAACCAGACATATTCAACTAATTTGATTATATTAAAGATGCTAGTTGAATTGGTTAAAATACATAATATTATTAATACACCCTAACTACATTACTTTATTCATACTCTGTCTCTTTTATTTGTTTATTATTGAAGATTATGAATGGGGAAAATTTTCCTCCTAAGCTACCTACTTTAGAAAGAAGACTATCTTAATGATTTGAAGCCGATGTCATTCTCTGTTAACTTGAGGCAAAATTTCATCGACGCACTAATTAACTAATTACAAATACAACACATAAATAACAATGGACTGAATTAATAAAAGAGACTCATAATTGTGTGAATAAGAGACAATAGTTAGTTAAAAAAAAAGTAACTTGTTTCACACGAATTAATAAAATTGTTATGTGAAAAGAAAATAATATCTGTATACATAAAGCTTACTATTCTAATATGTCATTTTTTAAATTTCTACAATATATTACAACATGCAATTAAAGTATAATTATTATTTCTTTATCTACATTTATTTTCCTGAAACTTTTTAAAACAATGGTTTAAAATAATTTTTAAATTGAAAGTGAATGTGTGTGTGTGTGTGTAAATATTTTAAAAATATTTAATGGGTAAATTTGGAGAGTCGGTTTTCTTGATAGAAAAACTTGATATTTCAAATAGGTTTTACAAATACACATACAGATGGGCCAGAAAACAGCTAAAGTTAGCTCATCCGATCTTGTTTTCATACAGTGTGGCATTTCCTAAGCAACACAATAATACAACTTTCATTTCAATCCAAATCCAAAACCATATCGTACTGCCCCAAATATTTGAGTATCTATGTGGTCCTATTTCTATATTTTTATTTATTATTTTATCAATTATTAATGTTTTCAATTTAATAATTGGGACCCCAAGTTTGTGCATGTGCCTCCACATAACCATCTTTGCGTTCTTTCGTTTTCTGGAAAGAATTAATCCTCATTTAATTTTTAACTTATATATGATAATTGATCATTTCCAAAGAACTTCCTGTAAGAGGTAATTTAATTATTAGACTCTAATTGTATCGATGAGAAAAGGTTGGTCACTTGTACTTTGAATTCGGACGAAACTAAGTTTTATAGTAAACTTTAATTTGATCGCCAGCCAAATACACATTTTGCAGTTATAAAGCTTACCTAATCACTGGAATAAAATGTTTTCATTAGTTTTCCTGTAATTAAGATTTTTAAATTATCATTTGTTGTGATGAAAAGTATATTCAACTCTCTACTCTTTGATTAACAAATAATTCTATTTCAAACTTTTAAGGTCTGTTTAGCATGAGGGATTTAGAGGGAAAGGGAGGGAAATAAAACTTTTAGGGTCTTTTTTCGATAAAAAAAATGAAGTGGCGATATGATATTCTAAGAAATATAATATGTAAAATAAAAGAGTAATAGATATTGAATTAGAACTTTTGACCCCACTTCTCAAATTTATGAGAATTCAAGTTTCAAAAATTTTCTCTCCGCCCATTTTTTCTCCCCTACATGTTTTAAATTCTTGAAAATATTCATTTTCATCCTTTCATATCATATATTTATATATTAAGGGTTAAATATTATTTTCACTATAGTAAACTATTTCGAAACTATCAATTTTGCCAACGAACAATAAAATGAGATCAATTCTGGTTTAGCTTTTGATATAAATGAAGATGTAGATGCAGAGGAAGACAGAGCAGATGGATCACTCAATTCTAGTGACCTCACAATAGATCATCAAGATAACAGAGTTATTCAACATAATCAAATTTGAATATCACCCACCATAACCCACAACCTTTTGGATGTTTTTCTGAAACGATCACGAAGACGTTTTCTATAATCATATGAGTTGTGGAGGTGTCACTTGAAGTACAAGAGGAGGCACTAGGATAGATCACACGAGGGGTATGATTAGGCCAAACAAGCATTGAAGAATGAATAGAAAAAGCTTTGGTTCCAAGCTTTCATCAGATGAAGTCAAGCTTGAAGTCTAACATTAACGGTGAGGAATCTTTTGTTATTAGGATTGAAGACGGCAGAGAGAATTATATTTTAGTACTTTTCAGAAATTTATTGGCCAAAATGGGCCATGTTTTTTGTTTATTGGTTAAAATAAGATCTTTTATTGTCCGTTGACCAAATTGATACTTTCGAAATAATTTATTGGTTAGAATGATAATTAACCCATATATCAATAGCATATACTCTTTAATAAGAATTCCCTTATTATGTGCCAGCAATAATAAAAATATATATAAAATCAGATAAATTTAGATGATAAAGTAAAATAATGGTTTGATATATTATTTTTTGATACCAATAACAAGCTAAGACTGTTACCTACCTTTGCTTTTAAAAAGTGGAGGAGTTGTGTTTTGTTTTAATTACATCTTTATATAGTAGGTAGGTATTGTTATTTATATAGCTTGGGAAAGTATATAATACACATCTTATCGTTCTTTTAATTATTGGGGACCAGCTCATATATTATCCGCACCCTACATCTTATCTTTCAACATTCCCTATATCCTCAAGGCTCAAGACATCAATGCAAGTCTCAAATATAAATATTATATATCATTCCCATGCATCTTGAAATGAAAGTTTGTATTAAATATAACTTTAGTTATCAGTCATTATAAAACCATATCAGTCAATCTACAATTCAAACTACGATCCATATCAATCAATCTATAATATAAACTTTATATGCTGTTAGCAAAATATTGAATTAGTAGATGAAGATTTGCAATATAAATTACAAGTCAATCTCATTTATTTGAGAACATTATTGATAGATGATCTAGTAATTGTGCTAATGCCTTTTTAAAAAATTATTATAAGAAATTATAAATTACACATACCATTTCACATTATTTATGAGTAATATTTTTTTGGATCAAATTATGAGAAATAATTAACACATAAATATACTTTGATACACATGCAACGAATAAGGATATCAACTATAAAGATCTCATTGCCAACATAAATAAAAACTACAAAAATAAGGTCTACACTCACAATTTCATCTCCGTTTTAATAATATAAACAATAATCAAATATATAGCAAGCAAATTAAATTATTCGCTAGGAATATGAATAAGGGTTAATGTGCAATTTTACCAACAGACTATTGTTAGAGTTGCAGCTAGCATAATTGACAATAAAAAGGTGCAGAATTCCCAAACTATTGCTCATATTTACCAAAACCTTTTATTTTAGGTGAACAATGTTGCCATTTAAACTTTGAATTTGTTATCCAAAATATAAGGTTTTGGTAATTAAATTCGCTCATACTTAAAAGGTCGGTTGGTAATTCTACACATTTTTATTGTCAGTTGTGTCATGATCATTTATTAGGGTATTTTCATAAAAGAAAACTTATGTTAGAAAACTTTTTCAAAAAGACTTCTTTTTTTTTTTATCAAATTTCAAAAAGACTTCTTGGTGATTAGATATTTTGAAATTTTGATATGTGTATACATAAGATTAGATTGGCATTTTATTTGTTTTGTCACTTTTTCTCGGTTAAATGATTTATGTATTACTGTAAATATAAACATATGTCTAATATATACCAATATCTGGAGAAACAAAACACACACACACAGACACTGCACACACCAATCTGATCAATCCCTTGGCCTGATAGAAATATTAGCGATGGCTTTTACATAAATCGAGGAAATGTTTCTGGAAAAATAAATAAATAAAAAATACACAAATCGAGGAAATGTGGGAGTAGAAGAAGATCACATGACATTCACGTGAAATTGTTATCTTTGCCATCCATTTACGTGTTAATAGTCAGTTTTTAAATGCTAACATAATTAATTTATTAATTTAATGTTTAGTATGACAGTTCTAGATGTCCACTTTGGAATCCTATATCTCCTTCACGACAAACTACTTATGAGCAAAATGTATATAAAAAATAGTCTACTACTTCGTTTTAGAATCTTAATATTAATTAATATAATATCGATGGAAACAATATAAGCAAGGTATAATTAAATAATTATAGCGCACTTGAATCTAAGATAAAAAATTCTTTTTGTGATCTCTATAGTAATAAATTAATGAAAGTTGGTGATAATATATTAGCAGTTTAAGTAAATTAAAAGGCCACCTATAAATTAAAATTAATGCCAAATTATAAATTTGGCAACTGTTCAAAGCAGATTGGAGAACGAGAAATAGTTGTTTTAATTTGAATTAATAAATTTTCATTGTCGGAATTAATCAGTTCCTTTTAATATAGTATAAAAAATATCTGAAACACATGCTTACAACTTGGATTTGTTAATTAGTCTGCTTTGCCTTTTTATGTTCAGCTTCATTTTCTTACCATATTGTAATACATAAAAAATGTATCTCTTGGAAATTTCTTCTTTCAATTTAATTAGAAACGACTTATCTTCAGTAGATTTGTTACATGATATATAATTTTGAGAAAAAAAAATATACTCCCTCCAGTCCTTAGAAGAACCAATATTTGAATTAGTTTGTTCAAAATATAAGAGTTCATCTTACATTTATTCATAATTTAATGCATTTTTTTGTGTTTTACCTCTAACTCTCCTTCATATTCATTAATGTCATATATTTTTCTCTCCTAACAAACTTATCGTTAATAATGGTAATTTTGGAAAAATATGTATACTCTAAACACGTTTAATTCAATTAAAAAACACATTTAATTACTTTTACATATTTTCTTAAAAAACGTGATTTGATAATTTAACTCTCATTAATAGTACCAGATGTAGTAGTATTTAAGAGACCATCATAAACAAATTGTCCATGAAGAATTTTAAAAATTAAAAGCTCTTCTAAAAAGCATAAGAGTAATTTTATTACTTTTGAAAGTTGATATTTTTTATTTTAAATGTTAAGTATATTTTTATAGTATAATCAATGACAGGAAAATTTGGAACTTAGGGCCTGCTTGGATGAGAGGAAAATAAGAGAGGAAAGAAAGTGGGAGGAAAGAAAACATGGAGGAAGGAAAACTGAGAAGAAAATAAAATCCCTTCTCCTGCTTGGATGGAGGAGGGAAAACAGGGAGGAAAGAAAATAGGTAAATATTAAAATGACTAAAATACCCTTATTGTTAACACTATTAAAAGAGAACTATATATTTTAACAAAAAACTTATTTTTTAGATAAATCAATAAGTGGAACATCTCTTGAAATTAAATTAAATAAAGGGATATAAATATAATAATCTATTATTTAATATAAATATATTTTATTATGAGGACAAAGGAAAAAAAGAAGTGGAACACCTCCTTCGCAGTTGCCCAAATAATGCTTCCAATGTTTTTTTTCTCAGACTAATGCTTCCAATGTTGGGTTTTAGCTTGGTGGGGTTTTAGCTTCCATTGTCGGGATTTTGATTATTGCTTGGTGGAGTTTTAGCATAATAAGGAAAAAAAAAGAAGACATCCGCAAAAGAGAAAAAACAGAGAATATTTGTGTGAGTGTATAGCAGTGAGAAGAAAAGAAGAAAGCTATTTGTGTGAGTGTATAGCAGGAGACGAAAAAGAAAAGAAAAAGAGCACGCAAGAGCAGGAGACGGAGAAGAAAGCTATTTGTGAGTGTATAGCAGTGAGAACTGGACACGCAAGGACAGAGAGAGGGAGAGAAAAAGTTGTCCCTAAATCCCCCATTTTGGGAGGAAAAGTTGACGGGAAAATGGGGCATGAGACCCATACTATTTTCCTTCCCCATTTTCTTTCCTCCCCCATTTTCTCTCCTACCAAGCAGGGGAAAATGTTTTCCCTTGCCTCTTTTTCCCTCCCCATTTTCCTTCCTCTCCCATTTTCTTCCTAAACAAGCAGGCCCTTAAAGAAATTGTTATAGATATTGCAGTGGCTCATTCACATGAAGTTTCCATGACGTGGATAATTTAATTTAGTGCATTGGAATAAGTAACTAGCAGATTGCCGTGATGGCAAAGATTAATGATAATCATTCTTAATTAAGTTAAAACTTCATTTCAGGCACAAGTTGAATTGTTTGTGGTTTTACTCATCAAGGCATATTAAACCAAATGGAAAAAAAGGAAAAAGTGTAGATGACTTATTTTAAATTATAGTTTCTGCTACTTTTTTGATAATATCTTTTAAAAGTGCAGAGAAGGAATGGCGAGAATAGAACTACTTGCTGACTTTATAAATATAAGATATATTTGCTCAATTTGTTTAGATTGAAAATGTTAGTTAGGTTTGGGAAAAGTGTAAAGGTGCAAAAATGCCCATATTATGTGGTCAAATTAAAGTTACTTATTTTATATTCTCTGTTTACTGGATTTTAATTATTAATGCTCTACTTCGTTCATATATATTTGTTTTTGAAAATTGCTTTTGAATTCAAAGTTCTGAAAAAGATCTTATTGAAATAGCCAATTCAATCGACTATTGTGTGTTCATCCTGTAACATATGTAAAGTAACGATATAAGCATTGAAGGAACTAATTTGATAGCTACAAAGACACTTTTGAGCCAACGAAAAGTTCACAGTGTTAGATGACTGATAACTCCCCAATTTAAATAGATTATATATATATTTTTGATATAATTGGGGAGTTATTGTGACAAAATTAAAGGGATTTGTTGAGATTTGACATGATGCCAAGTGTGTATATTACTTTGGGGATATCACAATATTTTTCTTTTATTAAATAGAATTAGCTATATATTAGTTAACAAATAAATTGCAAGAATCATTAGTCATTAGTAAAAGAAAACAAAACAATATTTTCATTTGCAAGTGTAATGCTTCTTTTGTCTTATATGGTGAAGTGCTTCTTTATCAATTAAAAACCAGGTTCGGTGCTGATGAAGCAAATGGAAATCAAAAGAGAAATCAAATGGAACAAATGGAAAAAGGAAAAAGAAAAAAGAAAAAGAAGAGAAGAAGCATGTGGGCAGTCACGTGGGTGCAGAGAGAGAAGGGAATTGCAAGACCTAAACTAAAAAGGGAGGCACACAAGCGTGAGGAAAGGAGGGGGCGGACTGTTCAGGTGGCCATTTTCTACTGTTCATCGTCTTCTTCCTTAGGAGGCTGACACTGTTCATCCTTTCTTGTTCAGCTTCTTTGAGGGTGTAAGCCGAGAGAAGAGAGGGGCTTAGGTTAAGGTTATCTTCTCCATGGGAGGACGAGAGGACTGTGGAGGTGATTAATCTTAGACCGAAGCCGCCGCCCAACACCGCCGGACGCCGCCGAGAGCCACCGCTGAACGCAGCCACTTCTAATGCTACTGTCAATCCACCTTCTTGGTAGGACAGCTCTTGCAAGATAGGAAGGAGAGAAAGAAGAGTATTTGTTGAGGGAGTTCTCTAAACAATTTCTTGTCTTTTCTTGTTCCTTGTAATTTATTGTGTGGATGTTGATTTGGTGGCTGCTGCTGATGGTGATTTTAGGCTTAGTTATGAGTAGCTAGTTTTAGTTTAGGATTATTTTGACCCATTCCATGAATTGAGATTTGTTTAAGACCTCTTTTAGTTTTAATGACAAGCTTATGTGTGGTTTTTATCTTGCTCTTCATTGGTTTTAAGTGCTTGATCACCACTTACTTAGTTAAATAAAATATGACTTGAGAAATTATATTTTGTTTTAGAACTTGGATAAAAACATGTTAGACTTGAAGTTTATGGTTTTAAATGGATGGTTTGTTGGTAACATAGAGATATAGTTATCGACCTAACATTGTCACTAAAAGGTTGGCTTTGGAGTAGAGCTTGTATTAATTGTAGCAAGAGATTGCACAATTAATATAAGCATAAATTTGAACTTGACTTGAGAAAGCTTTTTCAAATGCCTATGAACCTTAGGCAAGCACATGTTTTCATTAACAAACTAATTGAGAGGTCATGAAATGGAATGGTAATAAATAATCCTAAACTTCCCTTTTCTTTTATTTAATTGTTAGTTTAGTTTTAATTAGATTATTTTTAATTTAGTTAGTTTAGAATCTCCAAACCCAAATATTTGCACTCAACCTAATTGATAACATAATTGAAATAGTTAATCCGTTTTGCCTTAGTCTCCGTGGGAACGATAACTTTTATACTACTTATTTTGACGACCCGTACGCTTACGGTAAGACCGGAAACGGCCGATAAGTCAATGACATACATGGGTATTTTTAAACATTTTATTCAACATAACATTGAAAACTCAATACTGTTTGCACATGTGATGCAATTTTGGCCACTTCGATAACAATATGGGTATATTTTAGCCAAAAAAATTGTGATGTTGGGTGTGTTTTCAACCAAACTTAATGGTATTTTTGCACATTCACCTTAATTAAGATCATACGATATTATTAAAACACTATAATTAACCAACTAACTTTAATCACTCACGGCCTCCATCTTTTGTAGTAGTGCCATTAATCAAATTATAACATGTTAAAGCCATTAATGATTATTTGTTATTATAATAAAAAGTGAATTATACTTTTTTGATAGTATAATAAAAAGTCAATCACTAAAATAGGAAAAAGGTTCTGTACGAGCGTTGAGATTATTTTGACGAGTTAGTATAATCATTGGTGTCATCCATTATTTATCTAATTATATTAATAATAATTATAGAGTCATTCTGATGAAAATTAATTTGACATACTTTTAATAATTTGAAATCTTTTATATGTGAAATAATGTGCCTGTTTCTCTATTACTTATCGTGTATTTAATTATTTTTTGTAAATCAATCCATCATTATATATTTCACTAAGCCTATCATGCATGCATGTGAATAGGTTAGATATACTTTTATTGAGTTCTATATAATATAATAATTTCCCAAATGTAATGTACCATGTATTAACTAATTAAGTGATAAAAAATATATACTCCCTCCGATCCTAAATATATGACCTAAATAACTTTTTTGAAAAATCCTAAAAAAAGCAAAAAATAAGTTAATTATAAATTGATTTACCTAATTTTTTCTCTTAGATTAGTTTGTTTTACCTATAAGCTAATGAATAATCTAAAAAGATATCAAATATGTCATGATTTAATAACCTATTTCGCAACCTTAATCTTTCCAAAAAAAAGCTATCTAGGTCCTATATTTAGGACCGGAGGTAGTAATAAAGAACTGTTTCAGCTAAATATGGTAAAATTAATCAAATATCATTTTTATAATATATGTAAAGAATTAGGAAATCGTACTATTTATAGGTCATGAATCAGTAATGGTCTAGGCTACTTTAATTCGTTCTAAATCTAATTGTGATGCACATAGCAATAAATTGAACTGGAGTGAATAAGATTCAGAATGATCATATACGAGAACAAGTTGGAGTGGTTCCCATTACTGAGAAAATGGTAAAAAATCGTTTGATATGGTTTGAACATGTCAAAGGAAGGCTAATAGATGCGTCAGTGAGGAGACCGTGAGTCAAACAACTTGAAGTTCAATTAAAAGATAAAGAAGGAGACCAAGACGAACACTCTGAAAAACTTCTGGAATGTGACTTATTGGTAAATAATGTACACAAAGAGTTTATTACTGATAGAACACAATGACGTCATATGATAAGACTTTGTTGTTGTTGTACTTTTTCTGAATCATTTTTAGAACCGAATAACCTAAAATCATGATGTGATAAATTGATATTCTTGTTTTAATCAACTGACTCACTATGAAGTTGCGAAACGATAAGTCCCAATTTATTTATATTAATGCCATATATTATAACTATACCCAAGTGGGAATCGTTTTTACTTTCTGCCATCAACTTGCATATTATTTAATCGTTGTTAATTAAATAATAATTAAATTAAGTGAGTTCTGTTATTGAGCGAAGAAAAAGTTTCTAGAGAGTAGATCTAAGTCAAAGTGTTCACCAAATTAATTAACTTATGACTAATAGCAACATTAATGGATTTGTTTGTCAACTCTAGATCTATGGTTGACCTAATTGATGCTTCATCATAGTATTTTATATTTCAAGGCGAATCTTGTCTGTGTATTTCTAATTTTATATATTTATGGATTATGGATTTATACAAGTACCAATTAGATAAGATCTCATGTATTTTGTATTTTTGTAATTTTGTTAACTTTTGATGCTCAAAAACCCCTGAAGTTTTCTTTAAACAAACTAATATATATCAAGTATATTGTGGTATAGTTAAACTACTAAGTTTAGTCCTTTTATTGTATGTGTTAAATTTAGTTTAAGTTTATATGAAATTTCATTTTAGTCCCTTTATATTATAGTAGCATATTTGTAAAGTATATATAAACCTATTTATAAAATAAACACTACTTCGTTATTAATAAATTTTAACACTGTTATTTCATTTAAAGGATGATAATGGCTTAGTATATTTAAATGATAATTCTACAATTAAAGCTTGATAAAATAATTGTGAATTTTAGTTCTTTAACATAATAATTTTAGATATATTTCAGAATTTAAATATACATTGTTATCATTGAATTAGAGAGTCACTATTTAATATTGTTGACCTAACGTTTATTTAGTAAATGAAAATTAACAGTGTTAAAATCAAATTAGTAAATATTCACTTTTAAATTTAATGGATTAAATTGAAACTTAATGTAAACCTAAAGAACTGAATCTATACATAAGCTTAGTACTATTAAATCATATTACATATTAGTTTGTTTCATTAAATATATTTGTATTATTTTTTTCAAATATGAGGTTCAAAGTGTTTAACACCAATATAATCTAGAAATTAAATTAATTATACGTTTTTGAGTATAAGCATATATGACATTGTATCATCAATTTGGTTGTATGAGAGAAATTTATTGTCTTTGTCATTGATTTTAAAGACAGATCTGTTTCTTTCACGCTTTCATTTTCTCCACATATCTTCCCCATCATTCATCTTGCAGCACCGTTAATTTACTCAGAAATGCCAATTTTATACTACACACACATATGTACGTGTGTGATTAAAATTTTCATAACTCGACTAGAATATAATTAATGTTGGCAAAAAACTAAAAATAAATTAATAATAACAATATTATTTAATTTTTAATATAATTTCAAATTTTCTATAAATCTATTAGAAAGATCATCACATAATCAGGATCCCCTCGCCATAACGGATTATTCTATATTTAGGGTTTGTTGCTCTCCCTCCCAATACAAGTATCTCTTGCCTGTAGGTGAACTCAATGCCCCAAAGGATTTAGTGATGCCTTAAACTGTTAGAATAACTATATGCTTATGCAAAATTTTAATATATTAAAAATGGATTAGTGGAAAACAGTAAACAAATGATCGCAGATCCGTTCAACTCGGGTCATGTACTTGTGTTTTTTTTTTTTGACCATACCCATGTACTTGTGTTCATACAACACATATAGGACAATAATAAAACGCATGTTAAAACGTGAAACAAGAGCAACGCAAATATCCAAACAATAACAAAACAAACATACTAAAATCATAAAATAATCAGAGTCATAAAACACAAAGCGCCTACTTTGATTGGCATTGGGAAGCATCTTATCTCACATGTTTATCATATATCCGCAAATCATGTAGGGAAAATTTAACACATGATAAAAATCGAAAACATCTTGAAATATTCAAGTGTTGTGAAGCGGCATAATGTGACCTACGTTTCACCAACAAGACGTTACTGAATAAGAATAAGCTATACTAACCCCACTTCATAACTGTGAGAAATTAAACACATATCTCTCCTCATGGGTTTGAATAAAGAGTGGGCATATAAATCTCACTCAATGATGCAGGAGTGTGTTAGTACAACAATGTGGAGCGTGAAAATCTGGTCGCTAAGCAATCAAAACGTATATAATAAAGTAAGTAGTACTAACTAGCTACTATTTTATTTAACGGCGTTCGGTGGAAACCTCTACAACAAAAAAACCATAACCCGAGGTCAAGAGTTTGGAAGTTATTTTACAATTTTTAGCAACATGTCCATTATATTACCCATATACAAGAAAGATCATTTCCACTTGTTTCAAAATTGGCAACACATGACTATAGGTTAACAATAAGTAGTAATTAAAAATAATTGAGATTGCTAGAGATTAGACCATATTCTTAAAGGAGAACATGGATACGTACCAGACTCGTACCGAAGTGGTAAAAGATGAAATTCAATCTGATCAGTGAAATGATGGACATTGGGACTAAACAAAGTGGTATGTAGCTTTCATGGAGAAATATCCGTTCACTTTAATTTCACGTATCATATGTAAGAGTATGTAATTTTAATCCTCTTCATATCAAAAATTAAAAATGAAGTGAATAGAAATAAATCTATTTAACCACCAACACTGGCCTTTACAACTTACAATAAATCGCACTAAATAATATACTGCAATTTTGAGAAAAAAAATTTGCCATTAGTAATTCCTTTTAAATTGTCACCGAAATCGACACTTTAAGAATGATCTTTCATGTTGCTTTCATCCCAATCCTCATGCTCATAAAACATTACTTTCTATCATTTATTCCTCACCTAAGACTCATATTTTGTATTTTCTTTAAATATGGAAATATTGGTTATATATTAAATAAAATATATTTTCGTTTAAAAAATAAAATGTTCCAAATCATAACGAGACACCACATAATCAATCATTTATATAAGAATTTAGGCTCAAATCTACCATATCAATGATTACTTGGGATCGATAAATTTTATAAATGTTCATTGCTTTCCGCCTACATGGGTTACACCTCAAAAAACATCTAGATATTTAATACTCCTGAATTGTTATTTCCTGAGAAAAATAGCATATTAACACTTTATATAAAACAAAAATTTAAAACTGATAAAAAAACAAAAATTTAAAACAATGCTGCTCCCTCCGATCCCTAATATCAGAGCAAAATATTTCAATGGTTTATTTGATCCAAAATATAAGAGCTCATCTTATATTATTTCCTCATTTAATGCGTTTTTTCCTATTTTGCTCATAAAAATCTTTCATATTTATTAATACTTATATACTTCTCTATTTTAAAAGTATCATAATAAATATGGACAATATTGGAAAAGAAGTATTAACTCTAGACACCCAACTAACATTCACATGTTTTCTTAAAAAACATTTTTTTGGCAGCTGACTTTAATATTAATGACCGGAGAGAGTACATATCAATTTTTTATTTTCAAAATTAAATAAAACATTACTTTTCAATTGAATAATCAATTAAATTTATTTTTAAAAAAATACATATACAAGTACGCATCTCTATAATCTACTGTAGCTAGGCTTTTACCATTTTGACCAAACCCCAAAAAGTTTGGGGCTCCCACATCCTCAATGTCCAACCTCGGAAAACCACACAAAGCCTGTAGAAACCGGGCCCACACCCAAACCTGTAATTTCATCAAAACCCCAAGGGACACAGCCGTCATTCCACAAAAACATAAATGGCATTTCCATGTTTTCCCCTAACTCCAAAGATTTTGGGAAAATTAATTTTGTAGTCTCTGATAATGGATTTAATAGTAGAAAAATCTCATAAACTGCACATATTAAAGTGGGTAGGGAGTTAATAATAAGGGATTTAATAGTAGTCCTTAGGAACCTTACTTTAATATATATACTGCAAATACAAAAGACCAGATTGCCCCTCCCTATGATAAGTTCATGAGCAGAGAATGACGAGGTCATGCACACGCATAACAAGTTCATGGGCAAAGAAAAAGGGACAATCTGGTCTTTTTTTTATTTGAAGTATACTAAAGTAAGTTTCCTAGGGACTCTACTTTAAAATGTGGAGTTTATGGGACTTCTACTATTCAGTCCCTTACGAGGGACTACAAATTAATTTTCCCAAAAATTTCCTCCCCCTCTCACTGTATATCTTTCCTTTCAAGAATAGCTTGCAGCATTGGCAATGTCCTCTCTCTCTCTCTCTCTCTCTCTCTCTCTCTCTCATTACACCAATCCGTACAATCTCACAACACACACAACACAGAGATATACAAAACCCATATTTTATTTTTCCCATTGGGTCATTCTCCATGGCAGTTAAGCTGCTTCAATCTCCTTCCCACCACCTACTTTCTCTCTCTACACTTCATACAATGCCAATTTAATTCTCTTCTCTCTCACCATTCTTTCATTTAATGCCACAAGCTCCTTCCTACATTATTACTATTCACACATTAATTCTCTGAGTTTTTGGTGTTTATTTGGAATCTGAAGAAGATGCCTTTGGCGAGGTTGAAGGTGAGAAATGAGTATGGTATGGGGATAGGTGAGGTGTATAAAGAGGTTAATAGAGAAGATCCTAAGGCTGTTCTTGATGCTGTGGCTGTTGCTGGTCTTGTTGGGATCTTGAGGCAGCTTGGTGATCTTGCTGAGTATGTTCTTTCTTGTAGTTAGTTTTTTTTTTTTTTGAGGTTGTGTGTTTGGTTGAATTGGTTTGTTTTGTGTTATTTGTTGTTTTTTTGGTTAATGGGGTTTGATGTTTTGGCTCATTTAGCAATGCGTTGACTGAGGTTTTGAGTGGGAAGTTAGTATGTTGTGTATGAAGTCGTTGAGATTGAAGTGTGTTTTGGGGTGGACTAAATTTCTCTATGGTAAATGACCAAAAATCTTTTTTTTTTTTGTTTTGACTTTTTTGAGCTTTCACATTAGAAGGTTTAAGCTTGATTGACGTGTGTAAGTTATATGTGTGAATTTTCTTGGGACAATTTCCAAATAAGATATTTAATTTCAGATAGGTCCATTGACAACTCGTGCACTTGTCAATGAAGACTGTTCAGTTGTTAATAGTGGTCATTAACAACTCTGCCAGAGAACTCTTTGAAATTAAATCTTTGCTTGTGACTATTTTGTAATTGTCCCATTTTCTTGTCTTTTCTTTTTATTTTGAAGTTCTTGTTCTTTGAACTTACTCTTTTTTCTTTCATCTAGTTCGAATTAATAAAAGTGATTATTTTATATGAGATGATTTTTTTTACTATATATTAAATTGTGAGATGATCCTTTGTGTTGTTGGAATTAATATTACCAACATAAAATTGTGAATCTAGTATCCATGTTTCTCTGTAAGATTGTCAGTGCATGAACTGCAGATTTGTTATCAACATAGTTGTAATACGTATATAATTTATTTATTTACATGTTAATTTGTTTTAATATGGAATTGTGTTTTTTGTTGAATTATGTTTTAGTGCATCGCTCTATAACCACCATTTCAGAATATTCTATCTGGATCTTGTTGGAAGCCTCATCTTTTATTGTAATCATGGAACTTGATTTCCAGTCGTGAAGTCTTTAGGGTGTTTTTTAACTTTTAGTTGAGGGTTGAAATAGGGAAGATATACATACCTTGACATGATAGTTCAGGAGAGATGGGCAGTCTGCACTTCTGTTCTGTTCAGAGACTTGAATTATATTGCTTGGTCAGTTTATAATTATCCTTTTATGGTGATGCAGCTTTGTTTACAGTCATAAGTCCTTCAATAATTAACTGTGGGTGTTTAAATTGGGAGTGAGAGATGGGTAGTTTGCTATTCTGTTCATACACCTGACGAAAATATGATTAACTGAGCGGTATGCACCCAAACATGTTAAGACTTGGCTCCAATTTCGATTTCTTATTGGCAGTGGTTGTAAGCTCACTTGCCATGAGTCCTAAGGTGGGTTCGAAGCAGCCTCTCTGCATAGAAAGCAGGGGTGAGGTTTCCTAGTATATTTAAGTGAGGACTTTAACTGGGTTGACCCTCTTTTTATTGGGGGTGGTGGCTAGCCAACCCCATTAAGTTGTGTAAGACTTGTTGTTATGTACTAGAGAGTGATGACTGTCAGTTGTATGTATGTGTCTTCACTCTTTGGATATATTAGATGAAAGATGAATGTGTTTATGCTATTCATCAACGAGATTGCTATATAGGTCAAGGGAAATTATGGGGTAGTTCTTGAAACAAGGTTACACGAAAAAGTTTTATTGCATTTCAATTTGCTACTAGTAAAATGGTGCTGTCTGTTGCAAGAGGAATAACTTATTAATAGACATAGAGTAATTGAAAAGTTTTAGGTTTAGTAAAGCACCCTACTATGAGGTTTTGAGAATTTGGGAAAGCTTAGGTTAAGAAATACTTATTTGATTGGTCAAAAAATCAAAATGAAAAATGTGCTTCACTTTTAGTCACTAAAAGCCAAAAAATATGTTACACTGTATAAGCATTTGTGCAAGTATAAAAAGAGTTTGAGTGGGTAGTGTTACATACGCTTTGAATGTGTTTTCCAATGCTCATTTGTTATGTGTTCCTCTCTTTTCGCTCTTACATTTGCTTTTCCTTATTTTCTCTATACTAGTCACTTGCAAATTTGACTTGGGATTGAATATACCCGATTCTGTATTGATGAAGTAGGAAAGATCATTTAATTTGCACATTTTTAATAGTGTTTCATCTCCTAAATTCACGCTATGGTAGTGTATGTAATATTGTTGTAATGACTAAATATCAAACATTGCATGGCTCTGACACGTCGATTGCACTTCTGTTGATATTCTCTATCTTCAACATTGATCTTATTTCATTATTATTTTATGTGATGATTTGTTGTGTATTTATTATATATTCATTGTTGATGATTTACCCATTATTTTTTGCTTAGGAAACATTATTTTTATATCAAAGTTAACAATGCCAAATTTAATATCGGGTATTCATTATATTCCTCCTTGCCATTGACATTCATGTGACTATTGTGTAACTGAGGAAACTTTTCCTGTGTGTAGTTTTGCAGCAGAGGTTTTCCATGGTTTACAGGAGCAAGCAATGATTACAGCTAATAGGAGCCACAAATTGATGGTTCGTGTCCAAAAAATTGAATCTTCCCTTCCTCCCTTGGAGAAGGCTGTATTAGCACAGACTAACCACATTCATTTTGCATACACATCTGGTATGGACATTGTGGTTGGTGTTCTCGTTCTGTTTTCTACAAGTTATATTCATAGATGAAGATCATAAAATTTCCTCTTTGAATGTATATTGCTTTTGGAAATTAGGTGCAATTAATTTCTTCCTGTAATTTGGACATAGTATTCACCTTTAAGTAGAAAATCAATCAAATGAAGTAACTTGAGATGTTTATTCAATTAAATTTTATTACATGACTATCTTGTACATATTAAATTTTCCTTTTCTTAAAATATGTCCCTAAAAATCTATATATAAGGCAATGTGAAACAGTTATCTACATTTCAGAACTTCTTTTATAGAAATTTGGGTAAAAGAATCCTTTTATGTCTATGATTATGCTCATTAGGCAGCTGAGATATATTGATATGTAACAGGTTTAAATGCATCTCGTTTCTAATTTTTTGTATGGTATTTGCTATTCATTCTGCCAAAAAAATCTCTATTTTTGTGAAGAGTTACTCTAGGTATCTGGTATCTATTAGTCCATGAAGCTTTTGTATGGAAAGCTGTTGTTGAAAATATTGATTTTTATTGGTATTTCAGCTCTGAATATTTGATAATCTTTACGGAAGGAAAAACAGAAAATTTAATATATTTAAGTTGTATGCTGTTGTGCCCTGTCTTACTAAGCTTCAGCTTTGCCCATTCATTTTCAATAACAAGTGGATATGCCTTGTGATCAAGATTATTATATTCAGATGATATGTCCATAATGAAAGCAGTTATCTTTCAGGTTGTGAATGGCATCCTCGCATAAAAACGAAAAGAAATCGTTTCATTTACGGTGACTTGCCGCAATTCATTATGGACTCGTATGAAGAATGCCGTGATCCTCCCCGCCTACACTTACTTGATAAGTATGCCATACATTTTCTTTATTATCTTTCCCCTCCCCTGTTTTCTTTTAATTTAAGATATCATGTGGGATTATGTGCCTAAGCCTAAACTAGTTTCTCATTTCTGAGTAATGAATGTTCGCTGATTCAATATTGTTACTAATATCTCTAAACCTTGCCCTGTTATGTTTTTTCTGGACTTCAAAGTGACTAGCAGTGTTGATAATTCAGTTTAATTTAATGCCATAAGTTAGTGAAACAATTCTCTGTCATTCAGATTTGATGCTGGTGGCCCAGGATCTTGCTTGATGAGATATTCAGATCCAACCTTCTTCAAGAGAGTCTCAGCTTATTCAGATGAAGCATACTCTGAAAAATTTCAAAGAGCTAGAAAATCTCGTAAAAGCAAGGTAACATAATAATTGAAGCATCAGACTGATGATATATAGCCAAGTTTGATACCTTTGGTGCATTAAATTACTCTGCAAATAAAATTTATTTCTAATGCCAAGAAAATTTTGTGCAGAAGAAAAGATCATTAAGAAGCAAAGGAAGTATGCGAGGTGAACCGATGCATAACATTAGTGGGAGGTATTATATCTTTGTGTCGCTTGTTGTATGCAAGTGTTATATAATCAAGGTAAATGCTGACATGATGTATTATCTTTGTACAGAGTGAACTTTGTTTCTTCCTCTGTCAATAGACGAATTTCTTCATCACAAAGAGCATCTACAGCGGACGTGTCAATGAAGTCGGACCCAGAAGATAATTCAAATTATTTTGATTCAAGAGCTAGTGCTGACTACATTGAATGTGTCTTTCATTCAGCTAATTCTATCCAACCTAATGATCAGGAATATGGGCAATTATCTTCTTCTAGGGTAAAACAAAAGGCATATACTGTTCATTCAGCATCTCCTCTTATGAGTGATAATAATGCATCTAGCACATCTGGTGTTACTTGGGAAGAAAAGGAAGAGATAGTGGAACCTATGAACCAAAACTATGATAACAATCAAATAACAGAGATGCGCACTCGAAAGCAAGGTCCAAATATATATGATGGTAAAGGAGCTACCTTGAAGAAAAATGATTACAATGATATCCTATTTGATGAAGTAAGAAACCTGAAACCTGTTGCTAGTAGTGTCCAAACAGATGAAATAGATAGTGAACCTGATAACTACATGGATGCTCGTAATAGCATTGAAATAGAATCTGAAAATGATCTTGATTGTGAAACAAAGAGAGAAGTAGATAAAGTCACCTCAAACGTCAAGGATGGAATAATGGAAAATGTAATTGGCACGGCTAATTCTGATGTACTAGACCACAATTTATCTTCTGTTGGTTCACAGAATCTATCCAGTGCTTCATTTGACAATGGAACTGGCAATGACTTTCCTGACATAGAGCAAGTAAATGCACCTCTCATATTGGATACGTGCGCATCTAAATCCGAAGCTCCTTTTGACAAAGAAAAGTTCGGGGATTCAACTAATTTTCAAGACTCTGATAGCCCCATCTGTGAACAGGTGTCTAACGTTTTGAGTGTTTCCTTAGAAAAGGAAAAAGATGAGGGTTTCCCAGATTCACTACAAGTAAATTTACCCCCTGCATCAGACGTCTGTGAAACTAGATCAGGGTCTCCTGTTAATGAAGAAATCTCCAGGTGTGTAGCTGATTCTCAGGTCTCTGAGAGCCCCACTCGTGAAGAGAAGCCTAGCGTTTGTGAAATTTCTGCGGTTGCCTGCTCAGTAAACACCGATTCTTCAAGTGGCAATTGTGCACTTAAAGATATTGTTTCGCCATCCATTAAAAGGGATATATCATTTTCTGGTTCTAAAAGTTCTAGCTTACCAGATGAAGATGCAGATAGAAATAACAGCAACATCTGTGAATCCAAAGAGACTCCTTCAGAGTCATCCAGTGACCTGTCAGTTAGATTTTGGACTAATGGTGGATTGTTAGGACTCGAGCCATCAAAACCACCTGACTTTTCAATGTCAGGTCCTTCAGGTAAACTGTCTCAGACTACAGAAGCTGAGTCTAACGGTGATCATTATCATAATCCAATGCTAACGAGCAACACATGTACGGTGGAACAAGATTTATTTGCAGAGGCTGCCAAAGAGATTGAAAAGGAATCAAGTTCTAGATACTTATTACCAAGTTGTGAAGATCAAGCTTCTATTACTGAGAAGGCATCTGATGTTCATAAGCTGCCTAATGAAATCAGTACAACTGATGGAAGTAATTTGGAGGAAATCACGGTGCTTGCACCAGGTCGTGTTCTCCCAGTTGCCCCTGATTCCAAAGCCACTCCGAATTATGGAGGTGGTGAAAATTCATCTCGTGTTTTTGGACTCGGTCAAATGTTACTAATGAATAGATTTCGCCACAAGGTTTCTTTTGATGAGAAATCTGGCAGATCAGAACAGAGTGGAGAAAATAGCATAATAGATCAGTCAATTCCGGAGCTAACCTTGAAAAGGAAAGTTGATGGTGGATATCCAATTGATTCATTCCCTCCTTCACCTCCACTTGAACACATGAAAATATCTTTCCATTCTGTCAGTGGGCGTGAGACCTCCAAACTGAAACTTAGATTCCCTGATGGTACTAACCGTTGTGAGAGTACAAGGGACATGTTTCCTTCATTCCATTTGGTCCCAGAGCTTTCCATTCCACTGCATGATTCTGGATTCAACTCAGACGATAATGACACTTTCTGTAGGTCATCTCCATATGTGTCTGATGATTGTCCTAGCCCTCATTCAAACTATAATTCTGATGAGTGGGAATCTGATGAAACTCCTGAAAGCAGTGACCATGGGGTTTATGATTATTCCCACAAATTATCATCAACTGAATCTCCAAGTTCACAAGAATTAGCAGGAGTATCAAGTAATGATGCCTGTGTAGCAAATGGGACACACTTTCATAATGGTGTAGAACCTTCTTTATCGGGGCGTTTTCTTGATTTTCCAAGTTTTGATAGTGTAAGGCCAGAAATTGATAAAAAAAGTAGTCAGGTTTCAACTGTCAAGAATATTGTAAAATCTCAAAGTCAAGCTGAACCGCCGCCGCCGCCGCCGCCACCACCACCACCACTTCCTATTGTGCAGCGGCAGATTTCAAAAGTGCAGTTAGATATGAAAAATCATACACGAAATCATATATTTGGGGATGCTGAACAACCTAAAGGTCTAAAGCTTACAGAATTAACCGTGTCCTTGCAACCTAGGCCCAACCAAATGGAGCGAAATCTCACAAATCGTGATGAACACAAGGATGGAATTATATCACAAAAGCCGGCATTTCAAAGGGTACTTGTAATTATTTTTCACTCTTATGCTTTATATTAAATTAATTAGCCATGTTTTGTAATGGGATCCTTTAACATATTCACTAAACCAATCCATCATGCAGATAAATCAGAAGTTAAGTGGAAAGAAGGAAGCACATCAGGTGGTAATGGGAAAAGAATTGGCTGATAAGGATGATTTCCTGCAACAAATCAGAACCAAAGTAAGTATTTTCTCATTGCATAGTATGTGGTAAAGTGAGTTGTGGAGATAAGAAATTACATCATATGATGATTTATTTAGTGCATGTATTTGACTTGTAAACATTTCGTGAGATAGCATTTTGAGTTTTGATAGATCTTACAAAAACTGAGTTTAATAATCCTATGTTGCAGAAAACTACCTCTTTATTTGTTGCTGCACCTGGATGTCCAGTTATCCACCTTATATTGACTTTAATCCGAGTTATAATGAATTTAATCTATTATTTTGTGATTTTATTGTTGTCACAGTCCTTCAACCTGAGACCTACAGTGACTGGAAAGCCAAATGCTAATAATACTAGTCCCCCTAAAAATGTCAATGTTACAGCAATTTTGGAGAAAGCAAATGCAATACGTCAGGTACTCACAACTCTTGACCTCAATTTTGTTACTTCTTTCCTTTGTAAGTCTGGGTATTAATTTTCATTTAACATCTCAACTAATTATCATAACTGATAATGTTTCCAGGTTGTTGCTGGTGATGATGGAGAAGATGATGATAACTGGAGTGACACCTGAATTTTTTGTAGTAGATATAGTTGATTTGCTTCCTCTGCTTCTACAACAATCTCAAGTGAAGGTTGCTTGAGGTGTTGTTGTATATGTACTTATGTGTGAA
The DNA here is from genome assembly GCA_029929735.1 of Mimosa pudica. Classification (NCBI taxonomy): domain Eukaryota; kingdom Viridiplantae; phylum Streptophyta; class Magnoliopsida; order Fabales; family Fabaceae; genus Mimosa; species Mimosa pudica. The sequence continues at coordinate 10,193,885 of JAKELP010000020.1, forward strand.
TAATCTTTTATATTGGCAATTAATAATCTTTAGCGGGAAGTTAGTTGATCTAATTTCATTTTCAGTTTGAATTTCACATTTTGTTAGTCAGTTTTACATGCAAATCATATGCCTAGTAATCAAGTTGACCCAATGTATCCGAAAAGTACAACTTGGGGCTATTGTTTATGCAAGATGTAAGACAAAATTTGCGCTTTGGGTTTTTAATTTTATAATTCATTCTGAGGCATGCGCACTAACTGTTAATGTAAAGAGGATTTTGATGAGAAAATTTCTAGTGTAGTATATTCAATCAAAGAAAGTATCACCTCCAATGGAGGATTATAAAAGCAAAACAGAGAGAAACAGACTTATGTGCATTCAAGAGGCAATACATGCATAACCAACTCTCAGGTGCTGATCCTATTTATATTCTCTGACCTTATCTAACTCTCAAGTACAATACCAGAAATACCCCTACTCAAGTAAACTCCGCCCCTTATCATCTCCTTAATTCAGTCACGTGAATTATCAGCTTTGGATCGCCTCCTATACTATGTAAATGCCGGTTCAATCTCAACACATTTGAACTGATAACCTTTTTCAGGTAAAAAAAACTCATAACCTTTCACTTAAAGTAAGCATTCATGCCAACGGTTTACAAGATCATTGCCGTTATGAAATGAATTGTGTATTATGCATTATGTTATGTTCTTGATCAATGTTCTTTATCTTTTGAGTTTAAAGAATATTAATAATGGTGTCTACTATTCTATATGCAAATTTATTGCTATACATTTATTTTAGCTCATAATTTTTATTTTATGTAACAAGTATGCTTTCTTCTTAACATAGGGGATTGATTGACATAGGGGATTATGAATAAGAGCCAATCATACTTGTACCAAAAGCTCGATTTTAATGTATGGTTTCTATCAACTATTTAGAGTTAAGGGTTGCTCTGTAGGTCTTATATGATGTACATAACTAATTATTAATGGGGTTGTCTTTTTAAAGTGCTATGTGATTATGTGGTCTGGAGCCTCTCCATTATATAGCTTATTCACATCCATTTTATTCAGTATCTCCACTATTGGATTTACTTTGGATGTACATCAAGATCTATTATAATTAGAAATATTGTTACCTATTATTTATTGATTGTATAATATTTTTTCAATTGTAATTATCTTGACTATTGAACGCTAATCGAATTGTGGAGATACTAAGTGTATAGAAAGCGGAATGGCTATGCAATGGAGACACCCTTAGTCGATGGACTACCTTCTATCACACATACCAAGAGCCCATTTAGTCTAGTGTTTAAAGTTAAAAAAAACACATGTGTTTTACAGTAATACACTTATACTCAAAGGGTCACCTCGTGCCATATATTTATTTTGGGGTCAAAAATACACGTGTTTTTTTTATATACATAAATACACATGTGTTTTAGTGTAAGGGACACCTAACACCATATATTCTTTTTGTGTCAAAAATAATAGATACATGTGTTATACTCTAAGGGTCACTTAGCACCAAATACACGTGTATTTAACGAAATGTTTGATGACCCTTAGAGTGGAACCATGCATATTTCTGACTCTAACAAAAAAATATTGGTACCAAGTGAGAGTAAAACACATACATATTTTAGATCCCAAAAAAATATATCATGCTGGTAACCCTTATACCCTTAACAATGGGTACAAAAACATGGTGACAACAAAAGCATGTAGGAGGAAGTGAAGATCACTGCACTCATGCAAGTGTCCATAATTGAAGCAGTGTTTTTGAATATTCACAAAGTGCTTTTCTAAAAATTATTATCAGTGACATCGCCTTTTGCAGTTTTCTTTTTTAACAGCTTTAATATGTTTCCTTTCTGCAGCACAAAAATGGTTCAATGATTAAGGGTTTCAATAATGGTGAGGGAAAGAAGACAAGAAGACATATAATTGATGGAATATCTCGATCTAAAATTTGTTTTATACACACACAGGACTATTTGATATTTTGATGCGACATTTTTCTTATTAATTTGTGTGGAGAAAATGTTTATTTTCTCATAGAGAACCTATTATAAATGAATAGATTGTCCCCATTTCATTTAAGTTTTTTATAAATATTTTTAACTAGTAAAAATATGGGAGATATTGCGTAATTTTTAAAATAACCATGGAGGTTTGTTTGTTTTAATTAATCCTATTTTAGGATAAAAAGCTGTTAAGTTACCTAGCTTTAAAGGCACGTGTAATTTTTACAATATATTGAAAACATTGTATTGATTTTGAAACTAATAGTAATATTGACGTAAAGACTCTCCCCCTCCTCCTCCCCCTCCCCCTCCCCCTTCCCCTCCCTCCCTTCCACTCTTTATAAAACATCAACTACGAAAATCATATTACATTATTCGATTAATATTTAATATATATTTTTTTATCTTTTTTATATACCTAGATACTTTTTTGTGTTTAACTTGAAACTTCAAATAATATATAAACTCCTATTGTCCTAATTATAATTATAAGATCAACTTAACTTTTTTTGAAGAAATTTAGGAAGAAAAATTAATAATTATATAAAATGTTATAATTATTTTTTTCTTGAAAAACTAATTTATTACATTCGTATAATACAATTACATGTAACATACATTGAAATTGAGTTGTCTATTTGTCATCTTTAATCTCCATAAAAAAGTTAAAAAGATTTTATATTTAAGACCGTAGCTAATGTATAAATTATATATATTTATAAAGAACCCAGTAGTGATTTTCGTTTGTAGGCCGGCTTCTCAACTAGTATTATTCTTTTCTTATTCTATTCTTCAAACGAAACCGGTCCTGTTTATCAGCAAAATAAATAAAATTAGTTAAAACAATTAATATGTAAGAAATGTAAAGAACTTACATGCTAAGTATGCCCTTATCTTTTTTTTTTTTGCTTAGAGCCTTCGGTGTCCGGCCCCCTTTGGAGAGCCGGGATCCCCAATTGGGGGTGACGACTTCCCAAGGGTTCGATCCCATGACCTGGTGGGTACGTGATATCTTACCTTCACCTTTCTCATTTGTCTTTCAATGAGAATTATATTATAATTAAAATTGGAATTGAAGATATGTAATGGCAATTGTAAAAATGTGGGTGCAAAAGTATAATGAAACAATAGATACCTCTTCATCTAGCAACATGAAGGATAGTTTCCATGCTGAAAATGGTGGTATTTTCCTACAAACTTCCCATTTTCTCATTACTTAAAACGTGATAGCACGGGTTTCCTTTTTGGTGTATAACCCATTAAGTGTGGTTTTTTCCATCTCTTTTTTTGTCAGTAGACTAACTTTCTCACCGTGTCAGATAGGGTATATCATACCATTTGGATCATGTCTATTTATAGTGCTAGTAAGTATGAGTATTTATACTCCTCATAAAAAAAAGGACGAGTATTTATTTATTTCTTATTTAAAGTATGAGTAATATCTGGGTCAATTTTATATAACCACTCACATTACCAATTATTATGTTATTATTGTCTTTTTGATAACATATGCGTTACATTTCTATAACCACTCACATTATCAATTGTAAACACCTATTTTGTCCGGACCCCACTAAATTTAAAAAATATAAAAAAAGTAAAAAATGAAAAAAATAAATAAAAAATAATAAAGATATGCTCTCTTTATTTCTTTCTTGTAAGGCAAGCATAATTCAAATTGTATGAGTCAAATATAATGATTTGAATTAGGAAATAAAATGGAAACAAATTATAATCACAATTATGTGGGTAATCAATAGAAATTTGATTTGATTGTGATAAATAGGAAAGTTTTGAAAGGAATAAGATAATGAAAGGAAATAATGATGCACTCATCAAATTTGATTGAATTATCATCATGGTAATTTGATTGATCACATAAATGAATTAAAGAGGTAAACCCTAGAGTGGTGGCCTATATAAGTTAGTGCAAGAGAGCATAGTAGACGGATCATTTTTTTTCTTTGGTGGAGAGGCTAGGTTTTCTAGTGGAGATGATTTTGGGGATCATTTTTTGAAGAGGAGTTAGTTTTTGAGAGAAAAAGGTCTAGGTTTTGAGAGCAAAGAAAAGAGGCCGTAAGAGGCTCCAGAGAGAAGAATATTAGAAAAGGCGCTACACATGTTACACACACTTGTATGCATCTAAAGGTATGAATTCTCCCTATCTCCTTCTTCGACCATATTGATACTTGATCATTGCTTAGTACATTATTGTGAATAATTTCTTTTTTCTCAAATAAATAAACTCCAATAAAAGTAAAACATTTGTAAAAAAAAAAGATTAAATTATTTTCAAAATGACGTTCATGTTGTGTGAAGGTTTTTACAACCTTCTCAATCATGAATGATTATTCTTCCGTGAGAGATATTAAATCTCCTCAGGAAGTTTAATCCAACACATTTCAAGAAATATATTTTCTTGAATAAAAAAAACAACCAAATATAAAACTTTATTTCAAAAATAAAAAAAAATCATTTTCCTAAAAAACACAAATCAAGTGACACACATTTCTACCCTGAACTACGTGAGCTTTGATCCCTTAAGGGTATGTAGGCCCTAGGTCAAATCCTAGGTCAAGTCAAAAAATGTAAAAATTATTTTTTTCCCTTTTTTTGTTTTATTTTTATTTTTATTTGTATATATATTGATTTCTCTAGGTAATTTAAAGTAAAATTAAAATTAAGGTCATATTTACTTTTAAATAACTAACTTAGGGTAACCGGGTGCTGTGGGGTGCCTAACATCTTCCCCACACACAATCGACTCTCGAACCCTATTTTTATTTTTTTTATTATTTTAAAAGGTTTTCCAAAATATCCTTTTTTAAAAAATTTTGGTGGCGGCTTCATTTTTACATTTTTAATTTAATTAATTTTTCAGGCGCTACATCAATTATTATTTTTATTATTATTATTTTGATTAATTCCTTTCATAATTGATAATTGATTTTCATATTTTGATAATAGTTATTGGTGGATTTCAATAACGTAGTTAATGGTAGCGCAAATGCTATGAGACATTACTTTTGTTTAGGTGAGTTAAAATTGTATTTACTTAGTTCCTTATTAAATTAAATGTAGAACATTAGATTAAGGTAACGTAACTGAATAGGTGTTATTGTGATTAAAAGTATTTAAAGGAATTACGTTATACCCCTAACATATAGGAAAAAACTTACCTCCAGTTTATTAGGTCAAGTACAACCAGTTACCAATAATTGCATGCCACATGTATTGTACACTAACTAAACAATTAACACCGTCAAGTCAATAATGTCTATCTTCTTCCCAAATTCTCTCTCCCCACCATCTCCTCAATGTCCCCCTCTCTCTTGCCTCTCAGATCTCTTCTACGATTCAACTACATGGCACCCACTTTCTCTCCCTGTACTCCAAACGCCTTTCTCAGTAAACTTTTGTTTTTTCAGATCTAAGGACATAAGAAAGCTTTTAATTTTTTATATATAAGGCCATGAGAAAACTTTCGATATGTTATTCATTATTGACGGTGATATTTCGATGAGAGATGATTGTGTTTACATGGAAGTGGTTGTCGAAAGAAAGGGGGAAAGTTGGAGGCAGTTGAAAGAAGACGGTGAGGGTTGAGAGGTGACGGCGTTAAAATTTATAAATGTTAAAATGACAGGTGTCAGTATATAAATGGTGCACTGGATAAACTGGTTGTATTTAATTGGATGTAAGTCAAACCCTAACATATATTGATAATTAGCAATAAATACATATAATAATGATAAATAATTAGAAATAAATACATATAATGATATACATAAGGGTAATCTTAAGTGTCGAATAATTAAGGTGAGAGATGCACATCCAAAACTCATGGCCAGGTGAGAGGCCAGGTGTTGTCTGATGAAGCCACGTGGTGATAGAGTTGCATGCAACATGATTTGCATAAATAATAATTTAATGATAATTTTAATATTACTTAAAATGTTCAAGATTAATAATGGCCTGTTGGGATGAATTATCAAAATTTTAAATTATAATTTGAATTTTTATAACCGTCACTTTTTGTACATGAATATAATTGCATGTACCTTTTTAAACTATTTGTACATATATTTGAATTTGAATTTTTATAACTAACACTTTTTGTAAAATCATTTGTATTTAGTTTTATTTAATAAACATAAATGAATATAATTGCATGTACCTTTTTAAACTATTTGTACATATATTTGTAAAACCATAATTTTATTTCATTAAAATTATGTATAGATAAGTATTCATAACTTGATGATATTGAATTAAATTTTAAAATGAACGATAGTAATGGTAAAAAATAAATGAATGATAGTATATTTTTCAATTTAATTATGGATAATATGTAATTTCTTCAATTAGTTACACTTAGTTAAATTAAGCTTCGTTGTCTTTTTCGTTGTTGTAATATTGTTACGTAGAGCAATATTAATTAATTAAAGAATAAAGAATAAAAATGGTGTTTTTTAAGCACCATAATTTCTTATTTTTTTATATATTAATTGTAAATTTCAGATAACACTGAACACAAAAGTTTCACACTATATTAAAAGTGGCAACATCTCAATTATTTGATTAACAACTGAAAGGACAAGGAAGATAAAACTTCAACACTAAACAAAATAAACTTAAAGATTAAAATAAAAACTTTTAGAAAGATAAAGAGTACAAAGATAAGCAACAAAAGCATTTTCGAAGGGACAAAAAAGGATAGAAATATTTTTCATCAACAATCAGTGGTTGTTGATGTAGTGAGGTATGATTCAAAGTAGAAACTTCTTCTCCCATGCTTTTTAACAACTTACACGTAGACTTAGCACATACAAAACTTATATATGAATCACGTTCAACTCTGCTCATTATCTCCAATAGCATGTCATTAGGGATGTCCAGAAGAGAAATGGATGCTGATTCAAATAAACCAATATCAGTTGTTTTCACCATTCCACAATTATATTCACCATTGCCCTCATAAGAAATTGTTTTACATAATCAACCCTCAAGAATATGTATAATATAAGAAACTATTTGCATGGAAGTAAACCGGAATGAACTACCAAAACATATCAATGTATCAACATATATATATATATATATATATATATATATATATATATATATAGTAAACCAAGGGGCATTAGTTTTTGTACGTTATAAACAATTTTTAAAGCAATTGAAAGAAATTAATTTGTGGTCATAAGAAATTAATTTGTGGTTAATAATCAAATTCATATTACAAGACACGTGGAATAGGAATAGTCTTTTGGGAAGCTATTGCATACAAATACATGTGATACAAATATTATCTTTTGGGAAGTTGTTGTAGTGATGACACGTGGTGGGATGATACGGGCTATTACAATATATATTGATATATCCTACATTATTAAAATTAGGAAGATATTTTCTATGACAATGAAGAGAGAGAACTAAGCAAGATGAATAAATGATTTTAATAATACATGTGGTACCAAATTACTTAGCTAAAATCCTTGATGTAATCAAATTAAGTAAAATAGTCTCACATTTATAAACCGAGAGAATATACTATAGTAACCACATGCAGTGTGAGTCATCGTATCACATATTGGACAAAATTTTAGTCAAATTTTTATATTTATTAAATTAAGTTCATATAGTTAAATTTACAAGTGCATTGCGCATTTGATGACTAAAAATAGCAAAATAACCAGTGTCTATACAACAAATTTTTTTAAAAATCCAAATCTACTGTTTTTTAAGGGGCAATGGCCCTATTTTATACCCAAAGTAACCAACCTGGACCACCCACCACCATAAACTAACAGGTGGTACAATATTACACCCAAAGTAACCAAAGTGGTCCAAAAATACCCTCAACCGACGGTCTTCAACGTTTGACCGTTAGTTTGATGATTTGGCGCCCACGTGTTATATTTTTTCCGCGTGGCACCTGTGCAAATGCCACCTGGGCAATGACCCTATTTTATACCCAAAGTAACCACCCTGGACCACCCACCACCATAAACTAACAGGTGGTACAATATTACACCCAAAGTAACCAAAGTGGTCCAAATAACCCTCAACCGACGGTCTTCAACATTTGACTGTTAGTTGGATGATTTGGCGCCCACGTGTTATATTTTTTCCACGCAGCACCTGTGCAAATGCCACCTGGATGCCCACATGCTATATTTCAAGCCTAGAGCAGAGACGCATATATGACAAGCTTTTTGTTTAATTTTTAAGCCTAGGGCATCGACAGTGATTAGGGCAGCAATTTAGAGAGGAGGGAGTGCGAAATCCTGTGTTCATTTTGCGAAATCCAAGTGCGAATTCGAAGTGGGATGCATGTGTATTGTAAGAAGTGAAGAGAAATGTCACGTGGGCATCTAGGTGGCATTTGCACAGGTGCCGCGTGGAAAACATATAACACGTGGGCGCCAAATCATCCAACTAACGGTCAAACGTTGAAGACCGTCAGTTGAAGGTATTTTTGGACCACTTTGGTTACTTTGGGTGTAATATTGTACCACCTGTTAGTTTATGGTGGTGGGTGGTCCAGAGTGGTTACTTTGGGTATAAAATAGGGCCATTGCCCATCCAGGTGGCATTTGCACATGTGCCACGTGGAAAAAATATGACACGTGGGCGCCAAATCATCCAACTAACGGTCAAACGTTGAAGACCGTCGGTTGAGGGTATTTTTGGACCACTTTGGTTACTTTGGGTGTAATATTGTACCACCTGTTAGTTTATGGTGGTGGGTGGTCCAGGGTGGTTAGTTTGAGTATAAAATAGGGCCATTGCCCTTTTTTAAGAGTTAATGTACAAATTTATAAATGTTTATAGGTAAAGTTATAAGTCCACAGCACAAATGCATTTTAATAATAGCCTAGTCATGATTGCCCGTATATATGTGTGTGCGCATGCGCATTACATATTTTATCTGAGGAGCTCATATATATAGTATCACTTCCTTTACAAAAAATCGGTTTTGACACAAATCATGAGTTAAACTTAGTCAGAGATCATTTTCAATGCCTTGGAAGGGCAATTCCATAAGAGCCTCTATTAATAATTATTGGAATATCTTAAAAAATTAGTTTGTGTACGTGTGTGTAAGTGTAAAATTGTAGTCATTGTATAAAACCCTTAGCTTAGCTGAGGGGTTCCATCTTGAACAGTTTTGACCTATTGTATTCTGAAATTCTAAAATGAAAATATTAATTTATAATTAACCAACAATTAGAAGTAATTGTATTTAAAAATAAGAAAACAAAACCATCAGACTATTATTTATGTACCCTTTTGGAAGTGTTGTTTAATTGAGAAGCTCTGTACTTCAGAAAATATAGTACTCCATTGTCATATAAGCTGATTGAAGGAAGCATGAGTTATCCTCATCCTCATCATCCATCTGCTCCCTACGATCAAGGTGATGCCCTAATGTTTGCGAAAAATGGCTACGCTAGCTAGTTTGTGTTCATTTATATATACAAAAAAATTTCAATATAAACATGTGGTGGTGGTAGTGTGGTTCACAGGCTATGTGTTTTAATAAATGCGATGTTATATAAATTTTTCTTCGAAGCATTTTTAAAAACAAACTATCATAAATGGTGTGTCCTGAAATTTCCTAGTTGCCATTTCATTATCACACTTTAGTTGCGATTTCAGAATCACAAGCTTTATTATACTCTTAAATTTATTAGTTATGATTTCATCATCACAATTCACAAGCATAATTCATATAGCGTAGACGATCGATAATATTAAATGACTAATAATGCTGCCTAGTTTAATTTATAACCAGCACATCCATTCCTTTTTTGTAAAAATGCTTAACATTTCGATAAAAAAATTATTAACACCAAATTCTGTAAATAAAAAATATAATTGGTTAAATACAAGTAATATATATTAAGTTTCTAACTTTCTTATAAAAACATTAAATATCCTTAATATATTGGGAAGAGAGAATAAGAAAAGGTTATTATAAATGAAAAGATAGATGTTTTAAGGGCTATTATAACGAGTAGTTAAATGGGGGGTTAAAGAAATTTTTGACATTATCTAATTTATAAATAGGAACAAGGTATATCTGGTATATTTGTTTCCTATAAAAAAGTGAAGCTATAATTAGTTGTCAACAGTCTGAATGTGTAATATATATTGTTCAACTCGACAATTTTTGTATTTTTCTTGTTTAATTTTATCAAATGTTTATTATTCATTTGCTTTTTTTCTTGGAATGTGATTCAGCTATGGGTCACCCTGCAAATCCCTACCAAACTCAATTCACGAGCACAAATGTTTCTGTTGTGTATATTGAAACTCCTCCTCGAGCTGCACCACTTTCTTCTACAACTGTATATGTTGAGGAAAGCCCCGGACCCAGCTTTTATTACTAGTAAGTTAATTTGATATTTATAAACATTGGACAAATGAAGTCTTAAGAAAACGAGTTTCACAATAGTACAGTTGTATTGTTTATATTTCATTAATATGTAGCTTTAATTTTAAGGTTTTCCTTTTATATTTGTTGGTTATTCTTTCACCGTAACGTTTTAAGAAGAACTTTAAAATTTAATATGACTAGCTGCAGCCTATATTGTTTGTGTGTTACTTTCATGAAGTTTTAAGTTGTATTCAAATTCAGACAAAAAAAATTTGTATTCAAATTTAGGCAATTACTCAAGATAATAGAATTTGTATAATAAAATGCATATTGATAATCTGTAAACATAAAACAAATATTGCATGTGAAAAATATGGGGAAATTTTGTCCAATGAGATTTTGTTTTAAGAAAGATATGATATTTTTATGAAAAAAAATATAAAAGGGGTTTGTCACACCTACGATCTAAGGGTATGACCCCTAATTCAAGTTCCACTAAGGCCTATCCTGTGGGCACTGGAGCATGCATGACAAACAAGTTCTTTATTTCTGTCCACACATATTTAATAAACTTTTATACATAGGAAGTGTCAGTAATTTGAAAATTTTATACACTTATTTTGCCAACATTCTAATGTATTAGTGTCAACCAATAATTGGAAGACTTTTCCCCAAAATTTCCTTTAAAGAACATATATAAGTTTGCGTGTATGTGTAAATTGAACCGTATATAATGGTCAAAATATTAATAAACTATATTAAGTTATAATTAACGAGACACAAAAATATGTGTGTTAAATGTCAATATATAACCCAAGCAATGCAAATATTATCATATACTCCCTCTGGTCCTAAATATAAGACCTAGTTGACTTTTTTAGAAAATACTAAAAAAGCAAAATAAGTCAATTATAAATTGATTTTACCTAATTTTTTTCCCTTAAACTAGTTTATTTAACCTATAAACTAATGACTAATCTAAAAATATATCAAATATGTCATAATTTAATACTCCCTCAGTTCCTAAATATAGGACCTAGATGACTTTTTAGAAAAATCCTAAAAAAAAGCAAAAAATAAGTTAATTATAAATTGATTTACCTAATTTTTTCTCTTAAACTAGTTTATTTTACCTATAAGCTAATGGATAATCTAAAAAGATATCAAATATATCATGATTTAATAACCTATTTCGCAACTTTAATCTTTCCAAAAAAAAAGTTATCTGGGTCTTATATTTAGGAACGGAGGTAGTAACATATTTTGTAACCTTAACATTTCAAAAAAAGTCAATTAGGTATTATATTTACGACCGGAGGGAGTATCATTTTTCCCAAAGCATACCGAGTTTTATTTCTTGTTAAATGTACAATACAAATATCATAGAAAATCCTTAGATAATCAACCAATTCTAATGATCATAAAAGAACTATAATAATTTTGTCTATATAATACAACTGATAACAAAATTGGCATTGTCCATTTAAGTCTAGTGATTCAAAAATTAATTAAAAATTGAACGGAGTAACATAATTATTTATAAACTGAAATAGTTGCATTTGGTGTTGTTCTGTTTCAGCAAAATAGTTTCGGCTTGCATCTCCTTCGCAGTATTCTGTGCCATCATTATTATTGTGATAAAATTGAGGATGAACCAGTACCACAGACAATATTACAGACAATATTGAGGAGCTACCAATGAACAGAAGCTAGTTGCTGAATTGAAAGCAGAATAAGAAAGCCCCGTTTAGTATTTAAAATGGGATTTTGATGAAAAAACGCCTATATAATTTTATCAACGTTTACTTGGCACCATGCACTTTTGGAGAAATCTGAAAAAAAAAGTTCAAATAAAAATACCATTTAAACTCTCCTCCCACTCATCTCCCACCTAACACCGGCGACTCCGAAACACTACCATTGTAAAGATGCCATTTTTACTCCTTTTTGGAAAAAGAATTGATCATGTGTATTTTAGCACTATAAAGAGTATATGATGACATGTTGATTTTTTCCTATATTTTGGCCAACATGTGGCCAATTTCCCATCTTTTGCAATCAGTTTGGCTAACATGTTGATTTTTTTCCCTTTATTTTGGCCAACATGTGCATGCTAAGATGTTTTAGTAGTTCATTGAGATGATGTGAAGTCAAAAATCATACTACTTTCGGTCCTAAATATAAGACCTAATTGACTTTTTTTTTGGAGAGATTAAAATTGCGAAATAGGCTATTAAATCATGACATATTTGATATGTTTTTAGATTATGCATTAGTTTATAGGTAAAATAAACTAGTCTAAGGGAAAAAAATTAGGTAAATCAATTTATAATTAACTTATTTTACTTTTTTATAGGATTTTCTAAAAAAAGTCAATGAGGTCTTATATTTAGGACCAGAGGGAGTATATGATTTGACCACACAGTAACTGGGTTGGATATATAATTTTACTAATCATGGTTAGTGGCTAATTATTAGTGTAAATAGGGGCTTCAATGAAACTAGAATTTGGATGATTCAACGCATGTTTGGTTTGAGTTGTGGTTGATGCCACCTCCCATTGTTTTAATAAAATTTTTTAAGGGAGAAAACACCAAACCACCCTTGCTTTTTAAGGGAGAAAACACCAAACCACCCTTGCTCCTTTACCTCCATTTAGCTCTCCTTCAAGTTGTGGAGTGGAACCCCTTATCGCTCCTTCTCTTCCTTTCCCTCTTTATAGAAAAGTATTGAAAGGTATCTTTCTTTGGGAAAATTAATTTGAGGTCCCCCACAAGGGATTTAATACTAGAAAAGTCCCAAAAGTTGAAATAATTAATGTAGGGTCCCAAGGGACCTCACTTTAATATACTTGAAAATTGAAAAGACACTTTTCCCCAGCAAGTTGTCACATTTGCCCATTCAGTTGTCAAGTTATGCACATCGTGTTGTTACAGCTGCCCATTAAGTTGTCAGGTTTTTCCCATTAACTTAAGAGTTTGGGCAATTAACTTAAAGCACATGCCCAACTCGTTGTCACATTTGCCCATTCAATTGTCACGTTATGCCCATCGAGTTGTCACGGCTGCCCATTAAGTTGTCAGGTTTTCCCCATTAACTTAAGAGAGTTTGTACAATTAACTTAAAGCACATACCCAACAAGTTGTCACATTTGCCCATTCAGTTGCCAAGTTATGCCCATCGAGTTGTCACGGCTGCCCATTAAGTTGTCAGGTTTTTCCCATTAACTTAAGACAGTTTGGGCAATTAACTTAAAGCACATGCCCAACAAGTTGTCACATTTGCCTATTCAGTTGTCAAGTTATGCCCATCGAGTTGTCTCGGCTGCCCATTAAGTTGTCAAATTTTTCCCATTAACTTAAGACAGTTTGGGCAATTAACTTAAAGCACATGCTCAACAAGTTGTCACATTGGCTCATTCAGTTGTCAAGTTAGGCCCATCGAGTTCTCACGGCTGCCCATTAAGTTGTCAGGTTTTTCTCATTAACTTAAGAGTTTGGGCAATTAACTTAAAGCACATGCCCAACAAGTTGTCACATTTGCCCATTCAGTTATCCAGTTATGCCCATCGAGTTGTCACGGCTGTCTATTAAGTTTTCAGGTTTTTCCCATTAACTTAAGAGAGTTTGAGCCATTAACTTGAAGCACATGCCCAACAAGTTGTCACATTTGCCCATTCAGTTGTCATGTTATGCCCATCGAGTTGTCACGGCTGCCCATTAAGTTGTCAGGGGCAAAAGTGTCTTTTCAATTTTCAAATATATTAAAGTGAGGTCCCTTGGGACCCTACATTACAACTTTTGGGACTTTTCTAGTATTAAGTCCCTTGTGGGGGACCTTAAATTAATTTTCCCTTTTTCTTTCTTTAAATAATAGTGTTTCAAGTGCAGTAGTTATCTTTAACTATCAAAAGGGGACAATGTCACCTTCAAAGTATTAAAAAAGGTGTATTTGTTTTAATAGATAAAAATGGAGGAAGGAAAAACAGAGTACACATGTGTACACCAGTAGCTTAGACTCACCACTCACCACTCAGCACTCACCACACTGACATTTGATTTGATAATTGAAGAACCTTTATATCCCGGTAATATAATGTATATTAGTTTTATGAAAAGTTTGACAATGTTTGGCTTTCTCTAATTTATATAACTCGTCATTCATTTTAGCTTCGTAAACAAGAAAATTGTGTTTTTAAGTATATTGAAGATTACAAACTTCTGCTTTGCATACACATATATTATATTCATATTCTATTATATGGAGAAGTGCAAAGTTCAAATTCAAATACAAGTATTTTTCCTCCAAGGTTTGATTTTTAGGTAAAAAATTAAACAGGGTCCCGTCCATAAGCATATGAGAGGAAAGGGGAAATACAAATTTACAGTTCTTCTGTATCTAGAGTCAATTGGAACATGCATGGAGAGCAATAGTAAGTCTCTTTTTTTTCAAGTGAAATAGTAAGTCTCTTTCATTTGTCATGAACCATTCTAGCAAAAATAGTCCCACAAGTTTTAATAAATATTTCCAACATGGTTTCCTTTTACGATGCTGTTTGGATTATCTTCTGGAGCCAAACAAAGGTTAAGGTTTTAAGGTCCATTTATGTTAAATTACGTACCCAACGAGATCCTACCACACCTTTTTACACATTAGCCTCCCCCTTCCAACACCATGATGGAGATGACAATTTTGCTCATTTAGAGAAGATCATGTGTATTTTTTCACGGGAATAAGTATATAGTGTCAAGTGCATATTTTGTAAAACTATATAGGCTGATGGAATATGAGAATGAAGCATATATCTTGAAAACCTACTAGAGCTTTTATACTATTCTTGTTATGGTTTTTGTGAAAATAAAAGAAACTTTTGTTTTGGGTTTTGTGTTTTATTTTGTTTTGTTTTGGAGTCTTTGCTAATGGCGACGCACTAGACCTTTTCTACTATTCTTGTTACCCCTAGTTGGCTAGTTTGATTTATTTCATACTAAAAGCATTCATGTTAACCGTCGGTGGCAATTTGTAAATTCCTCTTCCCCTGCTTTGTATGAAAGTTATTGGAGGAAGCCAGGAATTGCAATCTTGTCATAGACCTTACTAACCTTATGAAATGTGCGCATCCTTATGGAATTGCAACATGTATTTTGTTACTAATGGGTTATTTGTTGAGCTGACAAGTGGAATGAATCTCATAAGTTACGGAAGATGTAAAGTTCGCATCCTTATGGGATTGAGCCCACTTGCAAGCTCAACAAACTATTCATTAGCAACAAAATACAATTTGAAATTGTTGAAAATCCTTTTCTTGTTACATGTTGAAAACTCTTTAACACTATGAACAAGTTTTATTAAGGTGAATTAACTTAGTGATGGAAAATAACAATTATAAATAAATGGGTAATGGACCTAATCTGCCCCCCAAGTAACCACCAAGGAGCGCTGAGCACCCTGAACTAACAACAGGCCCGTATCTGGACTCCAAGTAACCAAGATGTTTAAAAACTACCCCGGTTGGACGGTCAACAACGTTTGACCGTTACTATGCCTATGTGGCTACCACGCGAGCACCTACTTGCCACGTGTGTATTTTAAATGGATCTAATCTGCCCTCCAAGTAACCACTCAGGAGCACTGAGCACCCTAAACTAACAACAGACCCGTATCTGGACTCAAAGTAACCAATCTGTTTAAAAACTACCCCGGGTGGACGGTCAATGACGTTTGACCGTTACTATGCCTATGTGACCGCTACGTGAAGGCCTTGTTTGTCACCCGACGCCTTGTCATCGCCACGTAAGATATGTTCATGTGGGTCTCACATATAATAATAAACAATTTCTCTCTCCCTCTTCATCACCATCACCACAGCCCCCCAACACCCACCACCCCCACCCACACCACCCCTCAAACGTGGCAAGCAGAGGTGGCGTGGGTGGGGGCTGTGGAGGTGAGACAGTGGGGAGTTAGGGAGGTGAGGGGGTGGCGTGGGTGGAAGTGGTGGGTGTTGAGGGGCTGTGGTGATGGTGATGAAGAGGGAGAGAGAAATTGTTTATTATTATAGGTGGGACCACATGAACATATCTTACGTGACGATGACAAGGTGTCGGGTGACAAACAAGGCCTTCACGTGGCGGCCATATAGGCATAGTAACGGTCAAACGTCATTGACCGTCCACCGGGGTAGTTTTTAAACACATTGGCTACTTTGAGTCCAGATACGGGCCTGTTGTTAGTTCAGGTTGTTCAGTGCTCCTGGGTGGTTACTTGGAGGGCAGATTAGGTCCATTGAAAATACACACGTGGCAAGCAGAGGTGGCAAAGCAAATGCTCGCGTGGCAGCCACATAGGCATAGTAACGGTCAAACGTTGTTGACCGTCCAACCGGGGTAGTTTTTATACACCTTGGTTACTTGGAGTCCAGATACGGGCCTGTTGTTAGATCAGGGTGCTCAACGCTCCTTGATGGTTACTTGGGGGGCAGATTAGGTCCATTACCCTAAATAAATACATTTGGTCCTATTTATAAGGCATTTTATCCATGTTTTACGCATACTAAAAACATAAATAATTCTTGGGTTATTACTAAATAGGAACAAACAACAACAACAACGACAAAGTCTTATCACACTATGTGGGGTCGGATACATGGATCACACGACGCCATTTGTTCGACCACTAGTCATGTGTGGATCCATGTTTATAAGATTCGACAAGATTTTTACGTTGGCTATTAAAGCCTAAACAACCCTACTCATTTATCCGGGCTTGAGATCAACTATAAATATATCCGTAGTATCCCTTACAGAAAATCAAGTAATAGAAATAATTTTTCAAGATTTTGTCACAAATAATATACTATTATATATGGAAAGAGAAGTTAGAGTGAAGATCTTTAAGGGTGAATTTATTGATGGTGTAAATTTGTTGATGGCAAACAATGGTGATGATGACTAGATGCCACAAACTTGCCGCTAGTAAGAGATGTGCATGAGGTTGTGGAATAAAATGACACAGTGGTCGTCAGAAGAAAATATGGAAAGGAAACGTGTAACACCCTTAATTTAGACCCGGAAATGGTTAAAATGAAAATTGAAAGGGTAAAGGTGCAAAAATAGGTCCAAACTATTACGCCAGGAGCACATAGGGGTAACAAGTATTTTCGGGTTCAATTCTGGGACTGAAGAATAAATATTGGTGCAATATAGGGAAAACTGTTAATGTTGACCTGCGTTGACCTTTAAACGCTGACGTGGCGAGGAAATAAGATTTTTTTGCTGACGTGGCATGCTTATGTGGCAATTTTTTTCTGAGTGTGTGGGACCCACATTATTTAAATCAATAAAAAAACACCCCCCACCCCAACATCTTCTTCTTCCTCCCGCCACCCCCCCCACCACCTTCTTCCCTGCCACCTCTTGCCACCTCCACCTCCACCCACCCACAACCTTCTTCCCTACCACTCCCCACCCACACCAACACCACCCCAAACACCAAACACTCACCCTTCCTCTTCATCCCACCCACACCCACCACCACCCCAACCTTCGGCCACACCTCCACCGTCCCCACCACCTTCGCCCCCCTGCCCAACCCACCCCCAGACCCAAAAATTGAAAACTGAAACATAACCCCAGTAAAAAATGGAGAACAGATTTGCAAGATAAAAAGAGTGAAATGAACAGAAACAGAAATACGAGTTCACTCTTGTATAATATAAATAAGACGAAGATTGAATCAGAGAGGCGGAAATTTGGAAAGAAAAAAATGTTGGAGTATCCACTGATATACAAAAACAAAATCAAGAAACTTGATGGTGATGATGTTTATATAAAATCCCAGGAATTTTTGTCGGATGAAGATTTGTGAAGAAGATCTGTGAAACTGATCGACAAAGTGGGGAGAGAAAATGTAGTGGTGTATCTATTGCCAAAAAGCACCACCAACCCAATGAAAATCGATCACAATCTCACTGAACTACCTAAAATTTATAAACGGCCCGAGACTGGTTGGAATGCAGAACAGACACTAGTGAAATGATTAAATATGAATTTTTCGAAGATATATACAGTGGGGATGTACACAAATCGGTAGTTGAGTTAGAAACTTTCCACCATTGAATGAAGTTTCTGAACAAGGTATATCTGGTATATTTAATTTGTTTTCTATAAAAATGAATTGAAGGTAGGTATACTTAGTTGTCAACAGTCTAATTTGTGTTATTATATATATATATATGTGTGTGTGTGTGTTTCAATTTGAAATAAAAGTTTGTATTTTCTTGTATTTTCGATTGTTTATGCATTTACTTCTTTTCTTGAATGAAATTCAGCCATAGGTTACCCTGCGAATCCTTACGAACCTCAAATCGGTCACAAACACAAATGTTTTTGTTGTGTGCATTGAAAATCCTCCTCCAGCTACACCATTTTATCCTGCAACTATGACAAATCCTAATATTTGTATGATTTTATTGAGCCAAAATGAAGATTTTAAGCATACTTAAGATGTAATATTGACTATTTTAATTAGATTCTATATACATTTTGATGCATTTAATGAATCATTTATATTAATTGAAGGAATTTGTTGCAAATCAAGTCATTTGGCTGCAGTGGGGTTAAGAGAAATTTTGAAGCAAAACATTGATGATGATTATGATGGGCTTGAAATTAAAAGAAGAAAAAAGAAGAGGCCCAAGTAAATGTGGGCTGCCCAAAGAAAAGTAAGTGTGTGTATTTGGGTGGCTGAAAGAAACAAAAAGAAAAAAAGAGGGAGGAGTGCAGTGAGCTGAACAGAGGAGCACGCAAGAAAGGGAGAAGAAAAGAAGCTGGGGGCGCCGAACAGATCTGGGAGGAGTGAAGAAACAAGGGCGTGTTTTTGGCGAGGAGTGGAGCAGTGAAGGGAGGTGCTGAAAAATGAAAGATATAACAAAACTCACTCTCACACTCTCTCAAATCTCCCTCCTTTCACTTTCATTCTATCTAATTTTCCTCCATCTACCCACCATGAGTGCTCATAAATTAGAGCTTGGGGTTTCTAAGCTCTTCTTTATGAGTAACTAAAATTCATCCTTGCTCTTGGGAATGATTTGAAGATAGCTTGAGCTCATGGTCTACAAAGGGGAGTCCTAATTCCTTTCCTTTCTCTTTATATTTTTGATTGCCTAGGTTTAGGTTTACCATTTATGTTTTGAGATTGGACTGGATTTGGTTATTATTGAGTTTATTTGTGATTTTGTTTTGTAATGAGAGATTTGGACTCATCAATATACATGGTCATGTATATGTTCATTATGGTTTATTTGATATCATTTTATTTATTCATGGTATTGATAGATAGTTTGATTGAATTGAATTATAATTGAATCTAAATCATTACTAGTCATTAATCACACTCTAAGGTACTTAATAATGCCTAATTAAATGAGTTCATTAGATTAGGTGTTAGACTTGCCGGTTGGTGAGGTTTGGTATTTTAGGAAACTTAGAGAAACTCAAAGTGAACCTATTACTTGTTTGAGTAACATTGGACTTCAATCCTTAGATTTTATTTTATTATGTGGGGTTCCGATAGTGAATTAAAATCAGGATTAATTAAGTGGCGATTCGGGGTTCCGGTGATGACTCCCCATATTTAGTGGTTTTTAGGAAATATTTTGTTGTATTTGGGGAGTCATGAATTAAATAATTAAGTGATTTTGATGTGAATTGGAAAGAAAGTAATTTGAGAGTATTTGAGTGATTCTTTTGGAAAATATGAAATTTAATTGAAATAGGAAACTTAATATATTAAAAGAAATATTTTGATGAGAAGTTTCCTATTAATGAGATTATGTGATTGAGTCATTGTGATTATTTCCTATTTCTTTCTCCTCATGAATGCATATTTAATGAAAAAGGAAATAAAGAGAAAGGGACATACAAGAAAAGGAAAGAAAAGAAACTTAACATGCAAGGCAAAGGCAATATGGTGTTGGACTATTTTATTATAAATATACACATGCAATTGAGGAGAAAGGGAGGCTTGGTCATAATTCTTCCAATTCCTATAGCCTACACGAGATTCACGAAGAAATTGAAGACGAGAGGAAGCAGATCACACGTTATTGACGCAAGGAAAAGAAGGAGGCACCAGAGACGTACTACAAAGGCACACACACATATGCATTGACATCAACACACAAAAGGAAGGAAGCAGCTCCTCAATCTTGTCCAATTCTTACTCCTTTGTGAACTTGTAGTATGTTTTTGGATTTTCACCCAATTCTTATGTTGAACCCTATGTGTGGCTAATTTCTTTTACAACCTAGAGTACTATGAACTTGTTTGTAACTTAGTATTTTATTTCCCACTATTTAGTCATGGTTAATTTGATTTAGTTTATTTAATTTTGCTATTATTGGTTAACTTGTTTAGTGCTTGATCACCATTAGACATGTTTAGGGAATTTAGAATTGGACTTGAAAGAGGGAATTTTAAATAGACCATGGGATTAAATAGTGTAGGATTGGATTTTTATCTGATTTGCGACTAGGATAGACATATACCTAGAAGCCCTACATAGTCACATTAGAGCGGTACCGATATTAATTGGCTTAGTAAATTAGTGCAAGACATTGTGTAATTAAGCTAGGCAAGGATATAGGTGGAAACCGAAAGGCATTTATAGACACTAGTACTCTAGATTAGCTAGTTGGATTAATTCATAATTAATTTAGTGGGGAATAAAATCTAAGAAGCAGATAAGGGATTAGTGGCTCTAGGTTGTTCTTTTGACTCGTGAATTTCTTTTGTGTGAATATTTTGTTTTATTTATTTTATTAGCTATTAGGTAATTAAAATCAAATTTTCTTGTTTACTCAACTTGAATGAAAATAGGAGATCTAATGCCTAGTTATTAATTGTCTGAGTCTCTGTGGGATCGACCTTGATTTACCACTTTACTAAAATACGATCCGTACACTTGCGGAATTTTTATCAAAATTTTGGTAGCATCAAGTTTTTGGCGCCGTTGCCGGGGACTCAAGGCAATTAATAATTAGAATTAGAAATTCTTTAATAGTTTTAGTTTGCCCTACATAGTCACATTAGAGCGGTACCGAGATAAATTAGCCTAGTAAATTAGTGCAAGACATTGTGTAATTAAGCTAGGCAAGGATATAGGTGGAAACCGAAAGGCATTTATAGACACTAGTACTCTAGATTAGCTAGATGAATTAATTCATAATTAATTTAGTGGGGAATAAAATCTAAGAAGCAGATAAGGGATTAGTGGCTCTAGGTTGTTCTTTTGACTCGTGAATTTCTTTTGTGTGAATATTTTGTTTTATTTATTTTATTAGCTATTAGGTAATTAAAATCAAATTTTCTTGTTTACTCAACTTGAATGAAAATAGGAGATCTAATGCCTAGTTATTAATTGTCTGAGTCTCTGTGGGATCGACCTTGATTTACCACTTTACTAAAATACGATCCGTACACTTGCGGAATTTTTATCAAAATGTTGGTAGCATCAAGTTTTTGGCGCCGTTGCCGGGGAAATTTTTATCAAAATAGTTTTAGTTTGAGTTTTTTTTTTCTTTGGAAAAATAGAAAGATGGACTTTTCAGAGCTTAATTATTATAAATGGTATCGATGTTATCACTGTGGAAATAATCATGTACCAAGAAATTGTCCATTTTTGCCCACCATAAATTGTATAGGAGATGATTTCACTAGGCAACAAACTTATGTTGATAATTTTTCTAGGCCTAGTTGGAATTTTGAGCAAGATGAGTGTTGGAACCCACATGTTGATTCTTATTCACATGCAATAGACCCACCCTTCATGTCTTTTTCACATGTTCAAGAAAATATTGATTATGAGAATTCTTGTTTTGAAAGGTTAGACAAATTAGAAAGATTAGCCGATATCTTTTTGGAAAGGAATGAGAAATATTACAATAGTTCTGGATCAAGAGTTCAAGTAAACAATTTTGAGGATAGTGTAAACTCTTGTTTAGAAGAAAGGCTTGACAGATTAGAAAGATTAGCCGGTAAATTTTTGATAATGCTAGAGGATAGTTTGAAATGGCAAGAGGATAGTTTCAAAAGGTTAGAAGATTGTTTGAAAATGTTAAAATCAATAATTGAGGATAGAGATGACCATGAAGTTAAAGAAGATTTAGAGGTTGTCATAGAGCCTGAAACTTGTTTAGAAGAAATTGATGGGTGTTTAATTGATGTTGAAGATGTGAATTCAAATGTTTGTGATTCTGATATACATGTTGATGTGAGTGTTCCTATAACTACTTTGGATCATTCTCCTATTACTGTTGTGACTCTTACTGATGAGAGTCAAATTGATTTTATCGGATGCTCATTATTCTTAGAAAGACATACATCTAATTGTTTGTATGATCATATTCTAATTCCTTTGAAATCAGTGATTGCTTGTTCTTTGAAATTGTCTATGATTGAAAAGGCACAAGTAATTAATTTGATTGATTACTTATACTGTTTGAAAAGGAATGAAGATGAGGTAATTATTGTGTTTGATACTTATGACTAAGATTTGTTTGGAAAGTCTGGCTGAAGACTTTAAACTTAGCGCTTCTTGGGAGGCAACCCAAGGTTTTGGTATTTGATGCTTTGTTTTTTTTTGAGTTTGTAGGATTTTTTTTCTTTTGACCTCAAAGGATGCTTCAACTTGATCTTGATGGATTAGGAGCTAAGAGTGGAAATCGAGAAGAGGAAGGGGAGTATTCTTCTAACTTTTTCTTAATATTATTTGACTGAGAATTATTTTGGTAATGAGTGATGGTGCTTATTGATATGTGCGTGTGTGATGATTAGTCTTGACTGTGTACCTCTTGAGTACTTTGCTTGGTTGATATGGAAGTTGAAATATTTGTCATCTTTACACTTGCTATGGATAATTTTTGTAATTCCACTACTTATGTTACATGTTCACATTGGGGACAATGTGACATTTAAGTGTGGGGGTATGAGGGTATCATTGTTCTCTAAAGATTGTCCTCAAGCTTTCATTTTGTAAAATTTTCTTGGAAAAAAAATCTTTTTGCCAATTTTGGGATTGATTTGAACTTAAAACAATTGGATTTGATTAGACTTTGATCTCATCTTCTTTGAATGTAAGTGAAAAAGCAAGCTATTTGATTTAGATAAATTACTCTAGTATGTCAAAAAGCCTTGTGAGGAATTTGAGCCTTAATTATATTTTTTTATGAGTGAGTACATCTATTGTAATTTCCCCTCTAGAACTTGTCTTGAATGTCTTTTGACGCTCAAATCTCTTGTATGCACAAAAATGATTAAGGCCTTCGTTTCATAGCTAGTTTAGCCAAAAAGCCATCCCTTTTACATTATTTCCATTGCTTAACCCCTTTGAGCTTGCTTCTCTTTTAAAAAGAAAGATTGCATATTTTAGCCTTTGAATTCTTTTGATGCAATTTTTCATCTCTTATCTATTTCTTCCATTTACGCTTTGAAAAGTGTTATACTATATTCATATGGAAAGGGGTGAAGGAATTAGAAAAGGAAAAGGGGAAATATAAGTGTTGAAGAAAGGAGAAAAAAAAAAGTGAAGGTGAAAAGGAGAAGAAAAAAAATCACACAAAGTGTGAAAAAAAAACAAAGAAAAGAAGAAAAAAAAAAGAAAGAAAGAAGAAGATGAAAATCAAAAGAATCGAAGAATTGTGGAGTTCAAAAGAGTCAACCCCTATGTGCTTGTTAAGTTATGTGATTCCTTCATTCCTTACTATAATTGAAATGGTTTAGCACTTTTCAAATATACCTCTATCTCATTTTCATTTCATTATCCTACCTTTTTCATTACGACCCTTAAAAGTCCTTTTGATTTGTGTGTGCATTGAGATATAAGAGTGGATATCGAGATGATAAACAAGCCTATGGTAGCTGGATTACATAGATGGAATTGAGTGAAACACAACCCCTATATACTTTGAGAGTAGAGTGTAAACACTTTGACCGGTGAGGGACATGCTTTTGTGATTTATCTCTATCAAATTGATTGTCTTATTGCTTGCATTTGGGGATGGTGAGAGAGATTTTTAAGAGGATTTAATTGTTGAGAGTTTGAATTGATTTCAACTTTGTGATGATAAAATCTTGATTTCATTTTTTGTGCTAATGTGTTAACAATTTGAAATCTTGAGGACAAGATTTAATGCAAGTGTGGGGGTGTGATGACTCCCCATATTTAGTGGTTTTTAGGAAATATTTTGTTGTATTTGGGGAGTCATGAATTAAATAATTAAGTGATTTTGATGTGAATTGGAAAGAAAGTAATTTGAGAGTATTTGAGTGATTCTTTTGGAAAATATGAAATTTAATTGAAATAGGAAACTTAATATATTAAAAGAAATATTTTGATGAGAAGTTTCCTATTAATGAGATTATGTGATTGAGTCATTGTGATTATTTCCTATTTCTTTCTCCTCATGAATGCATATTTAATGAAAAAGGAAATAAAGAGAAAGGGACATACAAGAAAAGGAAAGAAAAGAAACTTAACATGCAAGGCAAAGGCAATATGGTGTTGGACTATTTTATTATAAATATACACATGCAATTGAGGAGAAAGGGAGGCTTGGTCATAATTCTTCCAATTCCTATAGCCTACACGAGATTCACGAAGAAATTGAAGACGAGAGGAAGCAGATCACACGTTATTGACGCAAGGAAAAGAAGGAGGCACCAGAGACGTACTACAAAGGCACACACACATATGCATTGACATCAACACACAAAAGGAAGGAAGCAGCTCCTCAATCTTGTCCAATTCTTACTCCTTTGTGAACTTGTAGTATGTTTTTGGATTTTCACCCAATTCTTATGTTGAACCCTATGTGTGGCTAATTTCTTTTACAACCTAGAGTACTATGAACTTGTTTGTAACTTAGTATTTTATTTCCCACTATTTAGTCATGGTTAATTTGATTTAGTTTATTTAATTTTGCTATTATTGGTTAACTTGTTTAGTGCTTGATCACCATTAGACATGTTTAGGGAATTTAGAATTGGACTTGAAAGAGGGAATTTTAAATAGACCATGGGATTAAATAGTGTAGGATTGGATTTTTATCTGATTTGCGACTAGGATAGACATATACCTAGAAGCCCTACATAGTCACATTAGAGCGGTACCGATATTAATTGGCTTAGTAAATTAGTGCAAGACATTGTGTAATTAAGCTAGGCAAGGATATAGGTGGAAACCGAAAGGCATTTATAGACACTAGTACTCTAGATTAGCTAGTTGGATTAATTCATAATTAATTTAGTGGGGAATAAAATCTAAGAAGCAGATAAGGGATTAGTGGCTCTAGGTTGTTCTTTTGACTCGTGAATTTCTTTTGTGTGAATATTTTGTTTTATTTATTTTATTAGCTATTAGGTAATTAAAATCAAATTTTCTTGTTTACTCAACTTGAATGAAAATAGGAGATCTAATGCCTAGTTATTAATTGTCTGAGTCTCTGTGGGATCGACCTTGATTTACCACTTTACTAAAATACGATCCGTACACTTGCGGAATTTTTATCAAAATTTTGGTAGCATTAATAGTTCCTTGCAAGCAATAGGTCCACAAGCACTAAAGAGCTTAACAATGCCTAATTGGATGAGGTCTCAACATTTAGGTATTGGACTCATGGGTCCATGGGGTTTGGTAAATTAGGAAATTAGTGCATTAAAATTCACAAAAATTCTTAGAAAGCTATGATGACCATTGAAAATCATTTCCAAGAGTAATTCACTTCCATTCCACCCTTTTATCCAAAAATACCAAAAATAATTATTTGTTTTGCATCCTTCATTCTCATATTTAAAAATCAAAAGAAAAAATATTTTATTTACCCAAATTTCATCTTGCATTGCATTAAATTTACTAGGTTAGTTTAATTAAACAAGGCTCCTCTGAGACGATACCCGGGGTAGCTTCCGCTTACCTTGAGGTCCTAAAATTCTTGAAGGACTAGACCCAAGGCACACTACACCGACCCGCTAAATCGGTGTCCTTCAAGTGGCGCCGTTGCCGGGGAGTCATTAATTTGACTCCCTAGTAAATTTGTGTCGAACTTCAAGATTGATTTGGGTTAAAGTGAGCCATTAGGTTGCATTTAGTTTAGGTGCATCTTAGGATAGTTCACTTTGCATTTCTTATTCGTTTTAATTTTTTTTAGTTACTTGCATTTGCATATTGAGATTATTTGGTTGCAATTGTCATGTCTAGACAAATATTTTTGTGAACAATTGTCTTCCTTTTCAAGTGTTGATAAGCACAATGATTTGAGCTTCTTTGAATATATTGATCATGATGGAGAATTTATTTCACCCTCTTCCCCACATTCTTCCTTCATTAACACATGTGATTGTGATGAGTCTTGTGCTATTTGTATGGAAATTGATAGATGACTTTCCACTTCATATGATGTTACCCCTTCATCTAGTTTGATTGATAACATGACACATGCTACACTTGAAAATGAACATGAAAATTGCATATCTTTTGATCTCAATTCTTTTTTATCTTTGGGTGGGTCAATAAGAAAAGATTCTCATGTATTAAATGATAAAATTGTGAAAAAAGATGAATCCTTCCATTTGATTTTATCTTGTGACCTACCTCCCGATTTAGGATTGCATTCATCTTCCATTTTGCATAAATCTTCTTCTTCTTCCACTCTTATACCTCCTACCTCTTGTGATTGTGAATGCAATGTGGTGTACCCCAACACCAATTTTGGTTCCTCACCTTTCCGGTTGCAAGCACAAGAAGACTTTAAAAACATAAATGTTTCTTTGACTCTTATAAATGGGAGTAATGTTGATTTTCTTGGTTGTGATTCATACTTGGAGATTTTTGATCTTACATTGCTTAAAACATGCTCTAACCCTCTCCAAGTTTGTTCTTTTGAAATTGGTATTTCTCTTGGCTTGTTTTCTTTGCATGAACATCATTGTAGGAGCCATATGAAGTATCTACTTCAACCACTACCAAGGAAGATCAACAAAGGAGAAGTTGGAGCTCTTAAGTCTAAGATGATCCTCATAAAGGATGAGAACTTCTCCTTCAAGCACTTGAAGATACCATAACCAAGGTTGTCTCTTTCCTCACTTGTTTTTCTTCTTATTCTTCATGTGATTAGCTTAATTGTTGATTGAGGAATATAAGTGTGGGGGAGAGACATAAACTAGTAGTAATAGGTAGCTTTAGTTATTTTTCTCATTCCTAGGATTAAAAATAAAGTGCTTAGTGCTAACACCACCACCACACTTGATTTCAACATGCTTTGAAATTTAATTGGATTTTCCATGATTTTGCTACATTGAGGACAATGTAGGAATTAAGTGTGGGGGAGGGGTTGTGGTTGGGTTAAGTTTTGGGCTATTGCATCTTTATTATGTTTTTGGCTTCAAAATGACAAAATTTTGAAAAAATTTGAACTTTCCCTCACTTTTACATTTGTTAACCTTGGACATGACCTATTTTTGGACTCTCTTTGGCAATTATGAGAATTTATTGATGCTTTTGATATATCTCTTGTTTGAAAACTTTGTGAGTGGAATTAATGCCCTATGGTTAACCTTGATTGTCTTGAATCTTTGTTTATGAGTTTAGGAGAACTAGCCATATATTGTGAGGTTTATTTGAGTCTAATTCTTCATTCTTGAGTGAAATCCACTTGGTTACCATTCTCTAGAACTTGTTTGCATTTTTGGTCAAAGCTTGTTGCATATAGTGTAATGTAGTATGATAAAGGCCTTCATTTCATAACCCTCTATCCCAAACACCAACTCTAAACACTATACCCTTTTGCTACCCATTTGAGCCCTTCACTTGATGTTATTGCATTGTTTTGTTAATATGAGAAAAGTTGCATAATTGCTTTGTTCAAAATGAAAAAAAAAAATGTCATTGTTATGTTTCAAAGAAGCATGTTATGTATAGGAAAAAATACAAAAAGAAGGGAAATGTGAAAAAAAAAGAGAAAAAAATGAAAAAAATGAGAAAAAGTCAAAAAGTGAAAATAAGGCATGCATAGTAGTTTAGCAATGTGCAATTGGTACTTCAAATTGTAAATCAATGGCTAAACATGCATAACATCATTTCTTTTCATTTTCATTCCATCATTTGGCCTATCCATCACCACAACCCTCAAAAGTCCTTTTGTTGCATTGCACTTTATGTTTTAGTAGAGACCTTAGAATTCCTACAAGCATATGGTAGGATGTGTACCAAAGTGGATATTGAGAGTATAAATGAACCCAAATGGTGAGATGTGTGTAAACACCTATCCTTGAGTGATTTTCTTCTATACTCATACTCATTATATTCATTACAATCATTGTTAACATTATTCCATTCCATATTATTTATTGGAATTCTCATAATTGTCTTGCTTGTCATTGTGCCTTAAAGCTTTTTAAACTTGTCTTTGTCCGGGAGTACAAAGGTTTAAGTGTGGGGGAGTTGACAAATCCTAATATTTGTATGATTTTATTGAGCCAAAATGAAGATTTTAAGCATACTTAAGATGTAATATTGACTATTTTAATTAGATTCTATATACATTTTGATGCATTTAATGAATCATTTATATTAATTGAAGGAATTTGTTGCAAATCAAGTCATTTGGCTGCAGTGGGGTTAAGAGAAATTTTGAAGCAAAACATTGATGATGATTATGATGGGCTTGAAATTAAAAGAAGAAGAAAAAATAAGAGACCCAAGTAGATGTGGGCTGCCCAAAGAAAAGTAAGTGTGTGTATTTGGGTGGCTGAAAGAAACAAAAAGAAAAAGAGAGGGAGGAGTGCAGTGAGCTGAACAGAGGAGCACGCAAGAAAGGGAGAAGAAAAGAAGCTGGGGGCGCCGAACAGATCTGGGAGGAGTGAAGAAACAAGGGCGTGTTTGGTGAGGAGTGGAGCAGTGAAGGGAGGTGCTGAAAAATGAAAGATATGACAAAACTCACTCTCACACTCTCTCAAATCTCCCTCCTTTCACTTTCATTCTCTCTAATTTTCCTCCATCTACCCACCATGAATGCTCATAAATTAGAGCTTGGGGTTTCTAAGCTCTTCTTTATGAGTAACTAAAATCCATCCTTACTCTTGGGAATGATTTGAAGATAGCTTGAGCTCATGGTCTACAAAGGGGAGTCCTAATTCCTTTCCTTTCTCTTTATATTTTTGATTGCCTAGGTTTAGGTTTACCATTTATGTTTTGAGATTGGACTGGATTTGGTTATTATTGAGTTTATTTGTGATTTTGTTTTGTAATGAGAGATTTGGACTCATCAATATACATGGTCATGTATATGTTCATTATGGTTTATTTGATATCATTCTATTTATTCATGTAATTGATAGATAGTTTGATTGAATTGAATTATAATTGAACCTAAATCATTACTAGTCATTAATCACACTCTAAGGTACTTAATAATGCCTAATTAAATGGGTTCATTAGATTAGGTGTTAGACTTGCCGGTTGGTGAGGTTTGGTGTTAGACTTGTTTGAGTAACATTGGACTTCAATCCTTAGATTTTATTTTATTATGTGAGGTTCCAATAGTGAATTAAAATCTTAGGATTAATTAAGTGACGATTCGGGGTTCCGGTCGTAGGATTAATAGTTCCTTGCAAGCAATAGGTCCACAAACACTAAAGAGTTTAACAATGCCTAATTGGATGAGGTCTCAACATTTAGGTATTGGACTCATGGGTCCATGGGGTTTGGTAAATTAGGAAATTAGTGCATTAAACTTCCCAAAAATCCTTAGAAAGCTATGATGACCATTGAAAATCATTTCCAAGAGTAATTCACTTCCATTCCACCCTTTTATCCAAAAATACCAAAAATAATTATTTGTTTTGCATCCTTCATTCTCATATTTAAAAATCAAAAGAAAAAATGTTTTATTTACCCAAATTTCATCTTGCATTGCATTAAATTTACTAGGTTAGTTTAATTAAACAAGCCTCCTCTGAGAAGATACCCGGGGTAGCTTCCGCTTACCTTGAGGTCCTAAAATTCTTGAAGGACGTACTAGACCCAAGGCACACTACACCGACCCGCTAAATCGGTGTCCTTCAAACTGCATATGTTGAAGTAAGCCCCAGACCCATCTTTTATGGCTGGTAAGTTAATTTGATGTTTAAACATTGGACAAATGAAGTCTTGAGAAAATGATTTGCCAATATACCGTAACATTTGATACGAAATTTATAATATAATATAATTAGCTTTAGCTAATTATATTGTTGTGAGAATTTGAATTTTTATATCATCTTTAGGCAATTGCTCAAGATATAATAGAATTTTGTATAATTAAGGCATATTGATAATCTGAAAACATAAAACAAATATTGCATGTATGTGAAAAAGATAAATTCAAAAGTCGATCAAAATGTAAGAGTTAACAATATCACAAACAAAAAGTTTTCGTATGGCCAAAGAAAAAAAAACGCAAAAAGTTTTTGAGGGTTTTGATGAATGATATCCTAAACAAGCTATTAATTTGTTAGCATTTTTTATTTATAGGCTACGCCCATTCTCTTTTCCTAATCTACGATCTATTTTTATCACAAGCAAAGACGTCGGCGCGCGCGCATAGATAGGTAAGTTTCATAATTTTTTCGAGTTTAATTTAAAAATGTAAATTTATGTGAATAATTCTGCTATTATATAATTGAGATTAATAAGTTGGTATTGTAATTACCTAAGGTTACACTGTCATTAATATAGTACTTATTTATCAATAAGATTAAGTATAAATTAGTTAGGTCAG
Organism: Mimosa pudica; assembly: GCA_029929735.1. Lineage (NCBI taxonomy): Eukaryota > Viridiplantae > Streptophyta > Magnoliopsida > Fabales > Fabaceae > Mimosa > Mimosa pudica. The sequence continues at coordinate 10,225,100 of JAKELP010000020.1, forward strand.
TTAAACTCACATGATATTACCAAAAATTCTAACCATCTTTGTTCATCCCTCTTCCCATGTTTGTTTATTAATAATGACCATTAGTGAGAACCTTTGAGAAAAAGTTGAAAAAAATAGAAAATGATCCTATATTTAGGATGAAACTTACGTTGCCAAATATGTGTTACAAAAAAATATGATCATATATTATATACTCATATAGTTGAAATGTTTCTTTACATTTCTACGTGCATACATATCCACTCAATTGGCTTTTCTCCCCTTCTCTATTCCAAAACCCTATGATTGTAATTTGAACGGTACATTATTTAATGTGTTATAAAATTACTAATAAATTCTGAATTATGTGACAAATAAATAAATAAATAAATTAAAATAGCAATATTCTAGTTATTTTAGTTAGGATAAATATAAAAGTGTAAAGAAGAGGAGGGGGAAAGGACAGTTAAGAGAAGATGAGGTAAGTCAACCCCTTCACTATGGTAAAAAAAAACCCTTCACATGCCGAGATTTTCAAAATAAACTTCATGATGACAATGCGAACGTGTAAAACATGAAAGCAGAAAGTGAACAAATGTTAAATCAATTTAAACTAATAACCTTGATCTTTTCTGACATGTCCAGAATGCATGTTTGGCCTTTTATATTATTGATATTTTATCGGGTTATTATTCCATTTAACGTATTCGTAAAAAAAAGTCTATTGTGTTCAAAAAAAAAAGTCTATTAACGTCACCTATCCGTTACATATTCTTTAACTTATAATTCAAGTACTTATTATAACCATTTCCTCATTGAATCGACTAACTATCATGCAAGATACCAAAGTGTTAGTTTTAAGAAAAAGACCTCGAGGTTGTGATTAAGTAAGTTGGAAAAAATAGCGCGCAATCGCAGAATCACCACAAATTTAGGGAATTAAAAAAGCATGTTAATGAGTACCGCAAAACTTATGAAGCAAATATAGTAATTCAACCCCACGAATACAAGTATAAAAATGTCGCACTAATTAATCTAATCCATTCCTTTATAAAAAAGAATCTTTCCTATTACGCTGATAAGCATCATCAAGGCAATCAAATTGGAAATTACAGATCATAGTTAAGATTCAATATATGGATAAGTCTTCTATGTTCATCGTGTTGGCTTCTGCCATTTGCTTCTTCTCCTTCGTCGCTCACGCCCAACATCATAATCACTTCATCGTGCATGGAAAAGTTTATTGTGACACATGCAACGTTCAATTTGTGACCAGGGTCAGCGAAACCATGCCTGGTACGTACCTAACTTTTTAATACTCTTAACCATTTAGATTTTAATGTCTATGATAAGGGTGTTGGAATAATAAAGATGGTATGAGAGCGGGAGAAAATATGCGAATAAAGTTGCAAAAATGGAAGTCGACGCCCTTCCAAGCCCTGTTTAAGTAGAGAAGAACATCATGGAAGAGAAACCGTGAATAATATTCAATAAGAGACAAACCAAAAATCACTCTTAATTTCACATTATCAATAACCCACATATATATAGTACAATATTATCTCTGAAAAAGCAGCTTGGCCAAAGAAAAGCCTTGCTTTTGGCTCTTCATAATACAATAATATCTAAATATTATTAATTTATTAATTAAATAAAAGAAAATAATAAGGGTGTGAAACTAATCATAGGTTTGATTGGACTTCAGGCAATTAACAAAATAATAAATAACAATTAAATATTCCAAATAATGAACTCAGGAAATAAGGAACACGTGCATAATTTTGAAATAAGGAACACTCCCCTTACTTCAAAGCTGCACCCATTCGATGACCAAAAAAACGCTGCACCCATTCTGAAATTTTCAACACTGCCAATAGAGAATAATTTGAAGCAAAGTGAGTGTTGAAATTTATGTGATCCAAATGCTGCAAATAAAGATATTTTTTATTGGTTTAACAATATTTCTGTTTACATATATGTTAGTTGAATAAATTGAATCAATTATATTTATGTAATTTGGTTCGCTAGTGGCTATTAATAAATTATGTCAATAATCTTTATTTTTCTCTCCAGCTGTCTCTATTTTTTCAACAAAGGGATGATTGACGTAATTTTTTTATAGTTTCAAGTGTTTTTATTAAATTTGTGTTATTTTTTGTTTTAGAATTTTTTTATTGTTTCACCTAATTTATAATTGAATATTTATATTTTTTTCTCCTTTTTATCAAGCCCTTTTAGTTTCTCCTATTTTTAAAAGTTGAAAGTAATTTTTTTTCTAAAACAATATATTCATATAGTATTTTATGATTCTTAATTAGAGTTTATACGGTAAAAAATATAAGAGTTTGTATTTTTTATCATTTTTCCTTTTTCATCAATCATATGATACTACAAAGGCTCATTAAAAATCAATTGAAACTATAAATGATTGATCAAAATATGAAAAAACTCTAGAATTTGATGAAAACTAGGTGAAATTATAATGACATATAATAGAAAAGAGAAAAAACCACGCATAGTACCGATTAAAAGTTTGTAAAACTAAAATATCACGACTTACATGTTAATTATCCCTGAAAATGTGAGAGATGCTAAGTTTACAAGGATATAATTAGTAGTTACTCCCTATCGTCCTAAATATAGACTTATTTACCTAATTTTATTAAATTAATGATATTAGTTAACTTAGTTAAAATAATATGATATTACCAATATACTTTAACAATCACCTTCACAACCGCCCGCTTCCCTCTCTTGTCTATTATATTAAGGAACATTGATAAGTATAATTTTGTGAAAATTAGAAATATGTCTAATATTTACAACCAAATTGATCTCCCCATATAGATCTTATATTTAGGACAAGAGATAGTAAATTATATTGTTGATATCTAGAAGTTCACACACACACATACCCAATGAATTATATTATGAATGTTTTTTTTTGCACAAGGAACAAAAAAACCCCCCTATGTTTTATTAGTATCCACGATTAAATTCATTACTCATCATAAAATGTGGCAATGGTGAATTAGGTGCAAAGGTGAGACTGCAATGTGTGGACTTAACAAACGAGAAGAACATAACGGTGAGCAAAGAGGCTATAACCAACGAGAAGGGATTGTATGAATTTGTGGTGGAAGGTGACCATGCTGATGAAGATTGTGAAGTGAGTCTTGTCTCAAGCAGCAGAAGTGACTGTGCCAACTTGGATACCAACAAGCGTTTTCTCACCCAAGCCGCCAAAATTAGCATCACACATCACAATGGCATTACCCACTCTCCTTATCGCGTTGCCAACTCTCTCGGCTTCATGAAGGACCAGCCTCTCCCAGAGTGTGCTGATGTCCTTAAAGAGCTCAGCTTGAACCCAGATGGCACCGAGATCGAAGATAACTAGGTTGGTGGGACGATCAAAACTTGCTCGCCCTTCAAATTCATCATATTGTTTATTTCTTGAACCATGTATATTTGAAAATAATAGGGCTTGCTTTGTGTATTGCATTGTACTATATTGCATTGAGTCTAAGAAATGAGTTGTAAAAATGTTATAGGTTTTAAATTGGTGATGCTACTGTTGTAATTAAATTGTGTGGTTTTATTTTTATTTCGGTTATGATTTGATTATATATAGTGCGAGAAAAATGTAAATTTGATCTTCTAAATAGGGGTTGTTTGTAATATATGGAGTATAACCTCTCTTTCATGAATGTCAAAATTTTATTATTATTGATTAACTCTCTTCATGATTGTATCATTACTATCGATAGATATTTTTTTTATTTGTTAATGTTATAGTCTTTAGTTAGTGGGCGTTTATGATCAATTATAGTAAAAAGTTCAGCTTGAGGGATATGTTGCCAAAGAATGCAATGCATACAATGAGGATGAGTAAAAGAGAAAATCACTCTAAGGATTAGTTTTCACTTATCTCACCAAAATGGGTTCATTTTCCACTTATACACATTCTACTATAGGCTTGTAAACACTTTAATGTCTCTACAAAAACTTAAAGTATGATGTATCAAAAGGACTTTAATGGGTTGTAATGTTGGAAAAGACCAAGTGATGGAATGAGAATGAAAATGCAAATGGTGTTATGCATGCTCAAATATTTACTTTCAACTTTAAGCATCAATTTCTCTTTGCCAAACTACCAAAAATTGAGCTCAATTTTCAACCCAACTCATGACTCGGCTTGTGGCAGCATATTAGCTCGACTTAGGGGTTTCATTTAGTCAGTTATGAGTGCGGGTTTTTCAAAGATGAATTCTCTGTTCTCTCTTCCTTTTATGTATTTCAGTTTATCTAAGATTCTAAGAATTAATATATGTAATTGGTTTTGTGTTTCATTTATAATTTGTGTGAGAATGGTATATATTGGCGGTAACCCTTACCAGTGCTCATATTTTTGGAGAGTTGGTATGTGCCAAAAACTGCATTATTTAAATAAAATATATAAAGTAAGCGTCGGGCCAGGATAGATTGTATATTTTTATATTTTAAAATAACATATATACCGGCGCTTATATATATCAAAATAAAATACATATGTTAAAATATATATTTATACGGGCACGTATAGAGTAAAGCGCCATATAGGCCTTTTGTTTTCTAAAAAAAATTATTAAATTGCCTATACTAAAGTTGCTTTATAAAATTTAATTGCATACTATATAGTATTTATATCCTAATTTCTCTAACAAAAAAATCAAATACAAATCACCTTAGCACATCTATAAATTAAATATCGACCCAAATGATAACCTCCCATAAAAATTTACAAATTATAGGTAACTAGTAAATGTAATATTAAAAAAATTGAATATGTTCAGGTAAATTGCACAGCACAGCAAGGAATTAGACAAAATACCGAATTTGTTAACAGCACAACAGGCCATTTGTAGTTATAAGTGCAAAGATAGAACAAGAAGGTAACATTAGCCAATAGCCACATGGCAGAAACTTGTAAGCATATTCCACATGCTCACCAGTCATTTCTAAGTCAATCCCAATCAGAGGTAATTTATTCATTTGAAGTAGATACTGTTCTTTTTTTGCCTTTGATTCTCTCATCCACCAACCTCATCAAGAAATGGTACGTTGGTTAGTTTTGTGTCCGCTGAAAGAGAAAATTAACTCTAATATTTTTCAATTAAAAGTTATTTGCTCATTGATGACACCCATGACCCAATTTTTATTAGACTTAGCATGTATTTTAGTCAAATTTGGGGAGTCATTGATGAAAAATTGAAGAGATTAATTGAAATTTAATAAAAATATCAATTTGTTGTATGATTTGGGGATTCAATAATAAACATGTTGGTTTTGAAATTAAAATGGGTAATTTTGAGTTTGGTTGAACTACTAAATAAATAGGAATAGTTTAAAAAAACAAGGGAAAATTAATTATAGGTCCCTGGTAAGGGACATAATATGGAAAAAGTCCCAAAAATTGAAAAAATTAAAGTAGGGTCCCAACTTTTCAAAATGATTAAAGTGTAGTCCCTTTTGGGACTACACTTTAATTATTTTTGAAGATGTGGGCCCCACAGTAAATAATAAAATATTCCCCCACCCTCCCTCCTCTCTCTTCTCTCCTCCCATCTTCTTCTTCTTTTCTCCCACGGCGTCGGGCAGCCCCTCCCCCCTCCCAACAAAACCTCACCACCCTTATCTCTCACTTCCCGCCACCGCCGCCTTTTGGTCACTGCAACACATAAGACAGAAGCTAAAGAGAAAGAGAAGGTCATTGTCATTTCTGGCCCCACTGGTTCTGGCAAAACCCGCCTTGCTTTAGACCTCGCCAAGCGCCTCAATGGTGAAATTATCAGTGCTGACTCTGTCCAGGTCACCTCTTTTCATATAAAGATACCATCTTTGCATCACTCTCATATTCTCCACTACTAATGGATTACATGAAAAGTCATGAGAATGATGCATACTCAATTATGAGTGTCCTACTGTTGGCATTAACTTTTTAGCCTGCAATAGAAGAATTCTTTATATTCTTTGGGTTGTATTTATTTCCTTTTACAGGAAATTGAACCTATAGGATGGTGAATTTTTTTTTTGGGAGGGGGCTGCCGCCGCCGTGGAAGAAGAAGAAGGTGGGGTGGTGAGTTTTTGTTGGGAGGGGGGAGGGGGCTGCACGACGCCGTGGGAGAGAAGAAGAAGAAGATGGGGAGGAGAGAAGAGAGAGGAGGGAGGGTGGGGGAATATTTTATTATTTACTGTAGTGTAGTCCTAAGGGACTCTACTTTAATTATTTTGAAAAGTTGGGACTCTATTGTAATGTTTTCAATTTTTGAGACTTTTTCCATATTATGTCTCTTACCAGAGACCTATAATTAATTTTCCCAAAAAACAAGAACAAGAAAAAGAAAATATCAATGTATATTACATGTTTGTCTCATTCTCATCCCCTGCAGCTAGCTTAGTGACGTGGGCCACTTTATGGGCTTTGAACTAATTAAAAGCTGCAACATTTGGACTCAACAATTCAAAGAGAAAGAAGAAAGAAAAGGCAAGGTGAGCAGCAATTGCGAGCGTGGGTGTACAGGGGACAAAGGAGCAGAAAAACCGCTAAAAAATATTGAGGGGAGAAACTGTTTTCATCTTGTGTTTGCTGAGGTGAACTTCAACAGAATCCCATATCTACATCTCTTTCATTGAGTGATCAGCGATAATAGGGGGAGAATAGTGAAGAAGCTAAGGGAGAAAAATCTTGGGGAAAGAGAGAGTTTAGAGGAAGATTAGGAGCTGGGAGAAGGAAATCTATCTGTGTTGCTTGTGAAGAAAATATTTATTGGTTCTCTTCTCTTATTTATTCTATCTCTTTTGTAATTTTCTGTATTTGTACATGAATTTATTGTTAATATTTAAACCTCCTTTTATTATGTTCAACTAATTTCCTACTCTAGGTTACTTTGAATCATTTTATGAATTGAACTATTTATAATTCCCTCTCACAATGTTATGGATGAAATTTATGTTTGAATTTTATCTTAATTTCTTTTACAAATGCTTGATCACTATTTGATTTTTTAAATAGAATATGACTTGAGAAAGTGTATTTTCTTTAGAACTTGGATAAAATCATGTTAGAATTAGAGCTTATAGTTTTGAAGGACACCGATTTAGCGGTCGGTGTAGTGTGCCTTGGGCCTAATCCTTCAAGAAATTTTAGGACCTCAAGGTAAGCGAAAGTTACCCCGGGTATCGTTCTCAAGGAGCCTTGTTTAATCTAACCAACCTAGTAAATTATATGTAATGCAAGATGGATTTGGGTGAAGAAAATATATTTTGTTGATTTTTTTAAAGAGAGGATAAATGATGCAAAACAAATAAATATTTTTGGTATTTTTAATAAAAGGGTGTAGTGAAAGTGAAATGCTCTTAGAAATGATTTTAAATGGCTATCATAACTTTCTAAATATTTTTGGGAGTTAATTAGGATGCTAATTTTCTAATTTACCAAACCTCATGAACCCATGAGTCCAATTACCTAATTAGTGAAACCCCAACTAACTAGAAATTGCTAAGCCCTTTAGCACATTTGAGTTTTCTCTAGGTTTCCTAAAGTACCAAACCTCACCAACCGGTAAGTCTAATGCCTAGTCTCATGAACCCATTCAAATAGGCATTATTAATTACCCTAGAGTGTGATTAGTGCTTTGTAATGCATTAGATTCAATTATAATTTAATTCAATCAAACTATCTATCAATACCATGAATAAATAGAATGATATCAAATAAACCATGAACATATACATAACCATATATATTGATGAGTTCAAATCCCTCATTACAAACCAAAATCACAAATACCCACAATAACAACCAAATCCAGTCCAATCTCAAAACATAAATGCTAACCTAAACCTAGGCAATCAAAAATATAAAGAGAAAGGAAAGGAATTGGGACTCCCCTTTGAAGAACCATAGCTCAAGCCACTTCTCATCAACTCCAAGAGCAAGGAGGAACTATATTGAGGCATGGAAGAGGAAGGAAGGTGAAAAATTGAAGAAATGAGATGAGAAGTGAAGAGAAGAGGATGAAGGGAATGGAGGAACTAGGGTTTTTGGGGAGCACCCAACCCCCAAAACTTGAGTTTCTAACCTATTTTTTGCACCTAATATCAATAGGGACTTGGGCTTAATGTTTGAGTTTAAGTTCAGGCCTAAATTGAAGCCAAAACAGCCCAAAAAGCAGTGAAAATCGCGCTGGACAGAGCAGTTCGCAGCAGGGACCTGTTTGCAAAGTCTGAAAGTTGTGGGGTCAGATTCTGTAATTTTCGCAGGACTGTTTTAAAGCGTTTTCAGGATTCTGGGCTGATTCTGTAATTTTCTCCAAATGCTCAGAATAGCAATTTCAGCTCATTTTTGTCATTTTCTGCAAGGGAAAAATTACAACAACATAATACCTTTCATCTCAAAAATTAATCACTTAAGATAAACAATTAAATGTGACGATTATGCCCTTATCTGACCCTTTTTACTCAAAATCATTTTTAATCCAATTAAATTATAATCAATGCATTTTAATTCAATATTACATCTTTGAAATGTTAATAACTTCAAATTAACACATTAAAAACATACAAATACATGGATTTATCAAGTTTTAAATGAATATTTAGTTGGTAACATAGAGACTTCGTTATTAACCTAACTTTGTCATAAAGACGTTTGTTGAGAATAAATTGATGACTTGTATTTATTTTTATAAGAGATTGAACAATAAATGCAAGTAAAAATTCGAACTTGACGTGAGAAATCTTTTTCAAATGCATTTTTTTCCCAAAAATGCATTAAAATTACCTTATGCTCACATATAATTTCATTTAGAAGCTAAAGAATAGTGGAATTTTTTTTGTTCATGAAGCCAATTAAATAAACTTGGTGTTTCTCATATTAAATAAGTTTATTTATATCTATTTACAGTTGGAGCTAGAAATTTGGATCATCCATTGGAGGTTTAGGCTTAGGCTTAGGCCTAGGCTTTAATTTCAAAGGTTTTAGACACCAAACGAGCCAACCCTATTAGGTCAAAGACTTTAAAGGGTTGGGTTGTTAAATTTGTCACACATATTTATTTACTGTGAAAGGTTAAAAAGACGCACAATAATATTTATTTTCTCTCAATTTCTATATCATGATGTTATTATTAGCTCAAGACATGTGTGAAGGCCTGAAGGGCAGGACGCGCTAACTAACAGGAGCTGCTTGGAATTTATTTTCTCCGCAAAATTTCTCCATCCTCGAAGAGAAAACTTGGGAAGTAAAAGACATGTTATCTACATAATTTTTTTTTCCATTTTCCTTCTACCCTCTTTTCTCTTTTTTTGGCCACAAGAGAGAATTTCATTAATGTAAAATTAAGTTACATACAGCAAGACACTTATCAGAGAACAAGACACATAACAGGACGATGCTAAACTAGAGCAAGACCCAGCCTTAGCAATGGAGCTATCACTCAATACAACTAAAAACATCAAAAGACTAACACACCAAATTAAAAGCAACAAACTGCCGACACCTAACCATTGCAGGTTGATGGTGAAAGGGTTGAGCTCCCAATTCCAAGGGTTCTATCCTCTTTTCTCTTTTCTCTTCTAATTCAAATAAGGGCAAATGCATTCTCCCATCCATTTTCTCTCCCTTTTCTCCTCCTCCCCCAACTTTTTCTCTCCATCCAAAAATGTATATTTGGGCCGTTTATTGGAATTGGATAAGGCATTTTTTGACATGTTTCAGAAGGGTATAACAAGCAACTGGGCCCCATATTTACCCTTACCCTAATACTATAAGTGAGGACACAGCAAAAAAAAAAAAAAAAAACACAAGGTCGTCATGAGAGTCAACCTTCGGCAATGTGACTTTGATTGTCACGGTTGAAATTATCACTTAATAAACAAATTTATTTTTTTCCGGAAAAAGTCCAATGTTTTTTACTTGTTCATATGTTACTAAATTACTCATCAAAATTATATGTCATTTGAGATTGTGATAAGCTGCTATCAGCAATCTTATTAAATCGATAGGCCTCTGGCGCGTCCTACAATGACGACAAAGAGGTTGAACTTTTTTTAAACCAACAATCATTTTGTCATTTTACAATCTAAATGACAGCTAGTCATGGTTTACATGTTCTATATGGAAAAAAAAAATTTAAAACTTCATAGTTGAAATCAGTGATGGAGAGATCTAAACCACCCAAACATGACATGATTTCAACAACTCAAATTAGAGAAATTCTTACATAAATACAAACAAATACTCTTCAACTCAAATTACCTTGACATATCATAGTAGCAATGACGTCATCTTACATAACTCACAATTAAGTTGTGATTCTAAGATGAACAGGAATATTAACATTCACAATACTAATAAAATGTTTACATAAAAGACATAATAAAATGTGGATTATTGATTCCATATAAATTGACATCTAATGACGATTAAAACTATTTGAATTGTTACATTCGATTGCTAAGAGTTGAGATAATATGGTATTATATTCAATGGAATCTTAAGTATTTATCTTCATATAAAAATTTTTAACTAACCATTTTTAAATGAAACATTATTTTTAAAAAATATAGGTTTTTAAGATATTTTCTTTAATATATATTAGTTAATTTGAAAAAGATAGTTTTTTTAAAAAAAGAATAAAAGCGTAGAAAAATAAAAATATGGATTATGTAGATCGTATTTGCATTATTCAAATGTCTGTGCTCATCACCCAAATATCAATGATTCTATCTGGTAGTTACTATATCATGTCGACACAAGCTTTTAAAAATGAAGCAAATGCATTGGCACTTTAATGAAATTGTCGTTGACCCGTAAAAACGTATGCCCGAGAAAGCAAAGTTCTAACTTCTCTTTGAAGAGAGATGATTTAAAGAAACCTTTTCAGATGTACTTAAAGATTAGTTCTCTGATCTATCACTATCGTTAACTATTATATTACAATTCCACTACTATACCTTCTCTTTTTAATAAATTATTTGAAAATCAACGAATTAATTGACTTGGTTAGGTGTAAAATTGAATTAATGCTTTAACCTGACGGGTTGGCGTGAGTGGTAAGTACTCTCGTCCTTAAACAAGTGGTTGGGGGTTCGGTCTCCAACCCTTGCGAATGGAGCAAATTCACAGGCCAGCTGTCTACCCCTATATGGGACTTCAGAACAACGAAGAATTAATCCCACTTGACACGCGGGTGGGATACCCTTGAGAAATCAAAAAATTGAATTAATGCTTTCAATCCTAAATATATCATATATATAATTTTTAAAAAGTTTTCTCATATATTTTCTATCCACGCCAATCAACAATAATTAAATAAGCCATGGAAGGAGGGAGGGAATTAGGGGAACAATTATGATGTTTTAATAAAAATATATCATATTAACTAATTAATTAATTAATTAATTAATTAATTTAACTATTATATTTAATAAATAATCAAATAAAAATACAGCTTAATTAATCGAAGGAACTTCGTAGGTAACAGTTGGAGCTAGATATTTGGAACGGCCATTGAAGGTTAATTAGGCTTTCACTTTAAAGGGTATAGAAGCGAATAGAGCTAAATGAGCCAACTCTATTAGGTTGATGGCTTCAAAGGGTTGGCTTGTTACATCTGTCACAGTGTCACGTATATTGCAGAGGTTTTTTTCCATTAGAGTGATGAGCCAGGTTTGCCTATCTATTCGCTATCCATTATTCGTTTAGCGCAAGAGGTCTAGAAAGTGGGTTTTTTTTCTCTAAAAAAAAACTATGAAATAAAATAACTAAGTAGAGGTAAAAAACATTGAAACCTTCCAACAAATCCATCAAGTCATAACAGGAAAATCCCTGACACGGGTGTGAGGCCCATCTCCTAAGTTAATCACTCAGAATCCACATGTTAAGGGATAGGGTCATTGTCACACCCAAGAGTATACTCAAAGTGAAGCACATTCCAATGCCATAAATAATAATGTTATACAATGATAATTACAATGTTGCTATCTAATATATTTTCTTATATTATTTTGTGTGACTTATTTAAAAATATATACAATATATTTATCTTAACTTGATAATTTATTTGTGTTTATTGCTTGGTGGTGTTTGTATTCTAACTTCAAATTTATATTTGTATTAATGATCATGATTTTATTATTTTAATTTTTTCTATGGAAAAATTAAAATAGTGTATAATAAGCATTTATCCAACCGAAATAACTATGAGTTTGACAACTCACAAGTAGGGTTTTAAAAAAAGGAAATTTGTACTCGAAAAACTTTTTGAATAAGCTTTTATTTTTAAGGCTCTAGCCTTTCAAGGATCGGAGCCATCAATGATTTCTAGCTCTACTAAGAATGTTGTGGGTTATATGTGAGCTAAATCTATTAATATTTGTCATTATTGTAGATCATTTGTTTGTCGAAAATGCTGGCAAAGAAAGTGTGGCGAAAAACAATACAATATTCGCCATCGAATTCTCATTTCATTGCTGATATATATGGATTGAGTAGAAGAAAGGGAAAATATTATATAATTGCCCTCTGTTGCAACATAAAAAAAACTAATAGTGTTTTATAACTACAATACAATATTAGGGATTTTCAAGAAGTTTATACTATTTTCAAACATCAATGTGAATTATATTTGTCATAAAAAATTATGGAATTCAATTAGAGCATCCAACATTTCACAACTAAATTTACAGAACACATGAAAAATTTCATGGATGTTTGTGCCTCTTTCCAATATCAAAATGAGTATTTTTCAAGTCCAAAAAATCATATGATCATACACTTAAACATTAATATTTCACAAATGAATTTCCAATATACATATATATGAGAATTTTCAAGATGTTTGCGTTTATTCCAACACTAAAGCATTCAATATCTAACATCACTTCAATTTTTTTAAAATGCTTGGGTTTTTCAAACATCAATGGGAATATTTTCAAGTCTAAAAAATTATGAAATCAATAAGTATATCATTACCTTTTAGGTGATAGAAGCCAAGTAAGATTGCATATTATGTTAAGGAATTGAATTTTTTTTCCTACAGGCCTAAAAGTTATTTTAGACATTCAAGCTGAGAAAGTTTGGATCCGATCCCTTTATGGTATACGAATGAACTTAGCATAAAAAGAAATTAAATTCAAGCCGACAATCTAACTTTAATCATGATACATGTGAAACTATATGTATTCTTTATATCTATCGGTTCTTTAATTAATTCTTTTCTTTTCTTTTTTTAATTTAAATTGCTAACCATAACCGTCGCAGATTCTATAAATTCGTACTACAATACATGGCTTCCCACAACCATTTTTCTCAACTTCCTTAAACAATCAACACATCATTGTCTCTCCATTTCCCAAATGGCTACTACAAATGCTTCCAACTTCCAATCCAATAAACCCCACATAGTTGTTCTCCCAAGCCCTGGCTTAGGTCACGTGACCCCTCTCTTCGAATTCTCTAAGCTCCTCGTCCTTCACCATGGATGTCACGTGACCTTCCTCAACATCACCACCGAAGCCTCCGCTGCCCAAACCCAACTCCTCCACTCCCCCTCCGCCAACCACCCGCCCGGCCTCACCATCTTCGACCTCCCCCCGGTCGATATCTCCGGCATGGTCTCCTATGACACGTCAGCCCTAACACGTCTCTCTATAAACGTTCAACAAAACTTATTATCCCTAAAATCCATACTCTCAAAACAACTTTATAATTATCATCCTCACAAACCTCAAGCCCTAGTCATTGACTTGTTTTGCACGCAAGCTTTTGATATATGCAATGACCTTTCTATCCCTACCTTCATGTTCTTCACTGCCTCCACTCACTTACTTGCCTTCTCTTTATTACTCCCTCAGCTCGACCGCGACATCACCGGCGAGTTTATCGACCTCCCGTCCCCCATTGAAGTACCGGGCTGTTCCCCAATCCGAACCGAGGACATTCTCGACCAAGTTAGGGATCGAAAATCCGACGACTATAAATGGTATTTGTACCATCTTAGTAGAGTGCCAATGGCACATGGAGTATTGTTAAACACATGGGAGGATCTTGAACCGGGACCGGTTCGAGCCGTTAGAGAGAATCATTTCTTTAAGAAAATACTCAACTCACCTGTTTTTCCTATTGGTCCGGTGATAAAGGAAACTGAAGCTGTGAGTGAATTCGGTTTGAAATGTTTAGAATGGCTTGATAACCAACCGGAGGATTCGGTTTTGTTTGTTGCTTTAGGGAGTAGGGGAACATTGTCTACAGAGCAGCTCACGGAGTTAGCATGGGGTCTAGAGCTGAGCTGGCAACGGTTTATATGGGTTGTACGGACACCAAATGATGCAAATGCATGCGCTTCATTTTTCACTGTGGGAGATAATAGTACGGATGATCCTTTGTCTTATTTACCTGAAGGGTTTATGGAGAGGACTAGGGCTAGAGGATTAGTTGTGCCATCGTGGGCCCCACAGATGTCGGTGCTTAGACATAGGTCCACGGCGGCCTTTGTGTCTCATTGTGGGTGGAATTCGGTGTTGGAGAGTTTGGCTAGTGGTGTGCCATTGATAGCGTGGCCGCTTTACTCGGAGCAGAGGATGAATGCGACGGCGTTGGCAGAGGAGGTGGGCGTGGAGGTGAAGGTGAAGGCGGCGGATGGGGTTGTTGGGAGGGAGGAGATTGAGAGGGTGGTGAGGATGATGGTGGAAGGAGGAGAAGGGAGAGTGATGAGAAATAGTGCAAGAAAGCTTAAAGAAAGTGCAAAGAATGCAATGAGGAATGGTGGGTCATCTTATGAGTCACTTGCCCAAGTTGCTACTATGTGGAAGACCTAATTGAACATTTGAATGATGTGTTGTGGTTGATTTAGCAAGTCCAAAGTACTTTTTTAAGGGTTGAGATAAAGATTTCTAGCTCTAGAGCTATATTACCCAATAAGTTTCATGTTCTACACTGGCATGAAAATTTCAAAAGGTAGTAATTTTGCCATTTTTAATTAAAATTATCAAGATTGATCATTGAAAATGGCATCAACGTAACCACTGATATTTTCATGTTTAATGGTGAAATTTTTATTTTTAAAACTTCTATGGCAATTAATAACCTAAAGAAACTTACCAAGCATAAAAGCTCATTGGCGAAAATTAAACTTCCGAGACAAATTGTACCTTATCCTCCTTTTGAATCTCTATATGGTATTATGATGGAAGGTTTAAAGTATTTTGGGTGTCCATTACACTCCAACATAATTTGCTGAGTGCATCCAGGATGTTCAATGTGCCTTGACCCCCCCCCCCTCTATATGATTGACATACAACGAGGAGATTAAGTTAATCTTCTTGCATATTCTCATTTGTGTAATGCGTTTCCAAAATTTGAAGTATATGTAACTACTTAAATTTTTAGTTGAAGTATAAATTTATGGACTAAATAAATTATATATAACGAATTTATCTACTTTTACTACCTCCTCCTATGTTTTTATGTTTCAATATGAGCCTCTTTATCTACAAGATTACAATTGGCAATGGCGACTCCTTTCAGGTCTTCTATTCAATCTTTCTTGTTTAAGGTCTTCTTTACTATGGGTTTCTAGTTTAGGATATCAAGGCATGTGAATTACCTAAATGGAATGTGTACAAAAGATTACTGATTGACTTTTCGCACTGGACTCCCATAGTAAACTACATCACTACGCATGCATGAAAAAAACCCCATCACTACTAAAGATATTGTAATCTTCTCAAGTCATATACTGTTCCATCAATATCGATGGATCTATTTCTATTCACCAAATTTAATATTGCACTATATCATTATTTCCCTTTTTATATATTGTTAGACCTACATACTACTAACGTAATTTTCTCTATTACGTACTGATTTCATATTGTCATTTTATCAAGACAAGATTAAAGACAAATTAAGACAAATAATAAGTAAGGGCAAATTTGATTGAAAATAATTTTTTTTAAAAGAAAAAATTTGAATGCTAAAAGAGATGGAAAACGTGGGTCAGTTGTTGAAAAAGATTGATGAGACAGATAAACATGAGATAAGAAATTTTTTTTCGAATGAAACATGAGATAAGAAATTTGAAAAGAAGGGAGAGAAGATGGGGAATAAGGGACACTAAGCACTAAATTAGACTTGGTAGATGGCAAACAGAAGGATTACTAGTGTCCTTGCTATTATATATAGATAAATCGATGTTACTCAGTTAGTTTTATTTTTTCCAATTATTTATGAGCGAGTTGATAATATAAAGACAAATTTTTCGAGTTCAACTTTGACACAGGCTTAACGTCGTTGACATTAATAGGTGTGTTATTAATTAATTTATTACATATTACTTATTAGTCCTTAGTTTTGCCTAGGGCTGTTCAGCTAACCCGGTAACCCGGTCAACCCGGACCGGCCCGGTCCAGTTCTGGTCTGTCCGAAAAGAAAAAACAAAGCCCGACCAGCTTATGGACTGGACCGGGTCCTGGCCCGAAGTCCGGGTAAGACCGGGCCTCGGGTTAGCATATATGACCAACAAGTCTGGTCCAGCCCGACTATTTAGTGAGTGTGCTATGTACTATGTATTTTTTTATTGAACATAGTTTATTTTTAAACTTTACAAGCAACAAGACGTGGCTGAATGAGAGCCATTTGCTTTCTATCTTCACAGTACATGGAGACAAAAAAGGTTAAACTCTCTCTTCTTCTCAAAGCAACACATTCACGCAGTCACAGAAAAGGTAAAACTCTAGCTTGTACGCTTCATTCTCACATACAAGAAAGCTCTTTGATTTCTCAGTTTCTCACTTTCTCTTATCTATAGAGTCTTGCTCTTCTATGATTCAGTCTCACATTTAGAATGATAGAACCCTAATCTCAAGTCCTAAAATCTTCACTTCTCCTCACCATCACTACTCTATCATTTGCTCCACTTGCTATTTGTCGAACTTTGATTTTCTCTCTCAATCTCTGGTATGTAAAGTTGTAATCTTTTTTACTTGAAGATGTTAGTAAAAGTTCAAGTCTTTTTTATCAAGATGTTAGTGAAAAATCTTAAGCCTTTATCTTCAAGATGTTATTAAAAGTTTGAATCTCTTTTATCAAAATGTTAGTAAAAAAGATGTTTGAGCCTTTTTTCGTCAAGATGTTACTAAAAGTTCAAGTCTTTTTCATCAAGATGTTTATTCTTCAACATGTTAGTAAAAGTTTGAATCTTTTTCATCAAGATGTTAGTAAAAAAAATCTCGGAGCCTTTTCTCTTCAAGATATTAGTAAAAGTTCGAGTTTTTTTTCATCAAGCTTAAATCTTTGTGAAACTTTTTCTATAGTAAAGAAGCAAAGTCTTTTTTCTTCAAGATGTTAGTGAAAAGTTGGGGTTTTTTTTTACTAAAAAGTGCTTAACGTAGTATGTTGAATCATGTTAGTTTTTGGGGTTTCTAAAACTTAATGCTATGTTTGGTTTGGTTTAAGTCTTCTGGACATAAGGAATCTATCTTGTTTGGTTTCTTTTGTTAGTTTTTGGGATTTTTGAAGTGCAGGTTCATTGAAAAAATTAAGCCCAACCTAGACCACAAACCCGGTCTAGTCTGGTCCAGTCTGTCCAACCCGATCTTGGTCGGGTTTTCCATCGGACTGGACCGGACTTCGGGTTACGAAATCCAGCCCGAGGTGGTTGCTGGACCAGACCTCGGGCTGAGGGTAAGCCCGGTCTCCCCCGGTCTTTGTACAGCCCTACTTTTGCCCACCTACTTACGTCGCGTAGCTTCTTGTTTGTTTGTTCTTTGGTTTTTTAATATTGATGAAGAAGTGAAATCTGTTTTTTATTGGGTTAAGTTTATGGACTTAAATTTAAGTTATAAATAAATATAATTGTACTACTTTTACCAGAGCTGATTTTTTTAATTTCACTATAAGTTTATGGACTTAGTGCGGAACCATGTGTATTTTAGACCCACTAAAAAAAATACATAGTACATGAACATTTGGAATAAAATACATGATCTCGATAAAAAAAAAGGAATAAAATACATGTTTATTTTAAATTTCAAGAAAATATATAAAATATAATGACCCTTGTTGTTAAACACATGTGTATTTTTTATCTTTAACAATGCGTAAAATACATGGTGGCAATCAAACCATGTGATAGTGAACATCGTTGCACTCATGCAATAGATCCATAATTGAAGCGGTGCTTTTAAATATTCACAAGTGCTTTTCTATATCAATGACATTTCCTTTTGCAGCTTTGAAGAGATTTTTTTTTCCATGAAAAAAAATGGTTCAATGATTAAAAGTTTCAATAATGGTGAGGCTCAACATCCCCACCACTAAAATTTGTTTTATATACACCGAGATATATTTGCTGCGACATTTTTCTCTATAATTTGTGTCGAGAAAATAAAATTTCTCATAGAGAACCTTTTGAGTGAGCAGATTTCCCAATTTCATTTGAGATTTTTAATAAATATTTTTAACTAGTAAATATTGAAGATATTGCTAACCAACTGAGGATCTTTCGTTTGTTGCTTTAGGGAGTAGGGGGTCATTGTCTATTTGTCTATGCAGCAGCTCACGGAGTTAGCTAGTGTATAGTTTTATGGTTTGTACGGACACCAAATGATGCAAAGGCATGTGCTCCATTTTTTACCGTGGGAAATAACAGTACAGATTCTCCATTATCTTATTTGCCTGAAGGGTTTATGGAAATGACTATCAACTAGAGGATTGGTCGTGTCGTAGTGGGCCCCACATATGTTGGTGCCTAAACATAGGCCCACGACGACCTTTCTATCTCATTGAAGGTGGAATTTTGTGTTGGAGAGTTTGGCTAGTAGTGTGTCATTGATAACATGGCCACTTTACTTGGACCAGAGGATGAATAGACGGCTTTGGTGGAGGAGGTGGGCGTGGTGGTGAAGGCAAGGGCGGCGGATGGGGTTGTTGGGAGGGAGGAAATAGAGAGGGTGGTGAAGATGATGGTGGAAGGAGGAGAAGGGAGAGCAATGAGAAATTGTAATGAGCTCAAAATAATGATAGTTAATTATTTTTTTGATGTTGCAAATATGAATTTTCATAAAAATGTATAAAATTTCCTAATAAAGGAAATGATGGGTGAGGGCCAAAATGATGTTACTAATGAGAAAAATACATTGATAAAACTAATTTCTAAGAATTAGTAGCACTATATTTAATTTGAGGGTAATTAGAAAAATTTATCATATTCAAAATGGTTGATAAAATAATGCTTCATCTAAGCGCATATGTGGCGTGATCTTAGGCTTGCAAAGGAAGAGGTTTTTTTTTCAATATCCATTAATATTAACTCTACCATATTCATGACATTTCAGCAAGTTTACTTTAATGTTGACTCTAAGATATTCATGACATTTTAGTGTTAGAACAATATTTTTTGAAAGAGTAGAAAAACATAAAGTGAATATGAGATGCATGGGAAATGATGACAAAGAAAGCTTCTTGGAGTCTAGGCTAAATTTTGGACTATAGGTGAACTCACTATTTACCTAATGCTTCTAAGTACTTGATCACCTTTTAGATGTTGAGTTCACTTGATTGATGCTTAAGAGGGATAGGTTGAGTGTAGAACTTGAGCAAAATAGTGCAAGAACATGAAGTTGCTTGATGAATGAATGATTTAGTTGATAAGACAGAGATATACTTGTTGATCTTTCATAGTCATATTAGGGTTGGAGCTTATAAATTAGGTTATTAATTGTAACAAGAAATTGAGCAATTAAATATAATTAAACATTTGTTCTTGACTCAATAGAGTGTTTACGAGTACCTATTGAACCCTAGACTAGCACATGTGTTAATTAATAACATTTATAAGAGGACGTGAATATATATAAAATTGAGAAATACAAGGGGAATATATAATCCTAGACCCCAATTGATTAGGAACAAATTAAAATATGAAAATGATCTTATACTTAGGAACGGATGAAGTATATAGTACTAGGTGACCCTTGAAATAAAATACATGTGTTTGAGGTGTCAAAATATACATGATAAATCAAAATGAGGGCACCTTATCATTTTTTTTACTCTTATGGTGCTAGACACCCTTTTTACAATTTACCATGTTGCTAGATGTCTCCTTTACAATTTACCATGGTGTTGGATATCTCATGTTGGTTTAAACTATATATTTTTGCACCCTCAAAATTATTATGGTGCTCGAAACCCTTTTTTACAATTCACCATATATATTTTTGCACCTTCACGATATATTTAAACTTCATATATGCTCGAGTGAAGCATATATGACGAATTCATTCACTATATATCTTTTTTTGATCGAAAAAATTCATTCACTATCAATGTATCATAAAACTGTGAGATTTTATTGATAACCATTATAAAGAAGGGTTAAAGGTCATGGTTGCCCCTAAAGTATATAGTCAGGATCATATCTGCCCCTAAACTTTTTTGAGACTCAAATTCACCCTTAAAGTATGAAATTAGTATCATATTAGCCCTTTTTGGATGGAATTCAAACCACCATCTCCCACATAAGTTAAATGCCCATGTTGGCACAAAGTCATTAGACACGTGTCATTTAAATGATTTTATTGGGTGATGTAAACGGATTCAATAGGTGAATTAATTTCTTCGTCTTCTTCACTTTAGAGGCATACCCATTCTAGAAAATTGAACCAGAGATGCAATTCGAAGAAGGAGAAGTTGCACGCAAGATATTTCATAGAGATTTTCAAACTTCTTCTCCTTCAAATGTTTTCGATGACAATCAACCAGATCAGGCGCAAGATGAAGAATTTTCTTGAACCCAGTTAATTGCTCAAAACCTAACTAATTATAGATTCCACAAAGCTAATAACCCAGTTAGATGAAAGAATAGTACGATTAAATCAATATCCTCTACTCATTAGGAAAAATCCCAAACAATTTACAAAAGGGCAGAAGGGCCTTGAAAATGAAAAAAATAAATTGAAACTTGGTTCACGAGAAGGATCTCTGCAGCTACTTCATTTTCCCTTTTTCGTACAAGTATAGTCATCACATGCACCCCACTTCCTCTCCTTTGACTGCCACTCCCTCAAGTTCTCTGATCAAGTTGATTTCCTCTCCCTTCTCTTATTCAAACCAATTTGAACAGATTTTTTCTTTCTGATTCATGAGATGGTTTTGATTTCATCGTGGAGATGGTTTTTGACGAGTGCTTGTCTTCGACGATTGTGTGTTTGTGTTCGACGCTTTTTTTAGCTAAGTCTGGGTTTTTGTTTCCAAAATTCTACACCTAAAATCAGTTTCTATTATTTTGTTTGCCACGTGTGCTCCTATTAAACGCCAACTGTCTTTTAAAATTGATGTGGCAGACGGTGGTTTAAGTTCCATCCAAAAAGGGCTGATATGATACTACTTTCATAGTTTAAGGGTAAATTTGAGCCTGAAAAAAGTTTGGGGGCAGATATAATCCTGACTATATACTTCAGGGGCAACCATGACCTTTAACCCTTATAAAGAATGATTATTTCATATCATTATATTACAATTTAGTTATAAGAAAGCAGATACCTCCATACTTCAAAATGCAATTTTGTAATATTGGGCATAAGGAATTTACAAATATTAGTTACAAGCTAGCAGCCAAAATTAACGTTGATTCCTGATTATTTAAGGTGTCGGCAACATGAGCAATCACTCCTGCCCCTGCATTGTGAAGCCATCCATTTTTTACCTGAAAATAAGAGAAATACTAAAGTCATGAACAGCATCACTAAAATCAACATCTCTGACAGGAACATCAAGTGGTTGCAGTACATGAATGTTGTTATGAGCAAAGAAAGGCCAAATCGCTGAGTGAAAGCTGACATCAACTTTTTTCCATGACAACTTCTGTAACCCACGGATCATTTCCTCTGTTGAATAGATACAAAGTAGCTTTAGAAGTTAAACAAGCGTGACAACTTGAAGTAGGTAGATCTTTAGCTATTCTTGGTAAAAATAGTCACCTTCCATAATTTCATGATATTCCACAGTATTCTCTATACTTGGTGCATTTTGCACCGCCTCCTTTGCTTTTGCTACCTCAAGAGGAAATTGAGGGCCGTCAGAAGGAACTGGGGGGCAGTATTCCACATCAACAACATGCTCATATCCAACCAAAGATCGGCGAGGAGGCTGCCAATTAACATATATAGTTAGAATGCCATATATGAGATCTTTTGGTCAATAAAATATCCAAAAATTTTGTATATGATAAAACACAATGATGTCGTGTGATCCATATAGCAGGTTACCCGATTTCGTGGGATAAGCTGTGAGAACTTATTTTAATTTAGCTCAATAATAAATGGACAATTTTTGTCCTATGATGGATATCCAACTCTAAAGCTTCTAAACAATTAAGAAGTTCAGAATTGGCCCATGAGTTCTAGGGCCTTCATTCATCCATCCAGTGTAGGTCAAAAACCTATTAAATAAATTCTTGACATTCTGTTAATTAGGTCAGAAACTTCAAATGTCATACTGTAATGCAACCAGACAATAGCATTATTCTCTTGAATTATATAAAATTCGTCCAACAGGTAATTTTGAAACTGAGGTTGCAAGTGATAAGCCATATATAAGAAAAATTAAAGCATCATGAATATCCTATAGATAAATGCATTAAGACTGCCCTTAAATCTCACCATATTATCACGATTTAACAATTTAATGTAATGATATCCCTGAAAAACCATGGTGTTTACTCTAGCAGTTTCCAAATATTAAATCTAGCACATTTTTCTTCAAATATCAATCCCAAAGAAGAAATAATATACTGAGAGGATAAATTATCATATTCACCTTACTAAGTTCAGTTTCCCTCCTTATGGAAGATGTACGCCACCCAACCACATCTAAGAGGAGTTAAAGAATAATAATGAAATTGAAAAGGAGAAAGATAACAAAATTAACAAGCCACAATTGAGGAAAGATATGAAGAGGATACAGTCATATGATACATTAGCATAAACAATGCGACATCTGAATGATCCAAGTGCAGATCTACAAAGCAGAGAATTATATGAACACTGAATTGAATGTCACTCAGGAAAATCTCAACAATAAATAGCCAAATAAGGACACAAGTATGTTCTTACATGAATTTTCCATCTTCACAATCAGAAGCCATTCTCAAAAGAAGAGGCGGTCTATTTGGTTTACCATCAGTAAGGAACAGTTGACTAATAGTCCGTCCAACAAATATTGATACTGGAACAGCAAGCTTTTCCAGGATTGAGACACCCAAAAGAAATGGAAGCTGAAAAATAAAAACTGCAAGTAGTCAAACCTCATATAGTCATTTTTCATAAAATTTAAAAAGCAAGGGAAAAGAATTAGGAAGACTACAATAAGGATACAATCAATGTGAATAGGTAGAGTAAGGATAGTTAATTCTTATTCTTCAATTCTTAATTAGGTTTGTATTTTTCTAGTTCAATGTTGACTTCATTTTACATTTGCAATTTTAAAGGTACACTGTCAATGAGCTTCAACTTGTTTCTTATAGGGGAATACCATCTGGATTTTTCAAGGGACTAAAAAGATTTTGTTCTAATAAGATTTCATTAAATTCTATCTCATAATATCAAATATAGACCCATGAAAATTATTAAGGAACAACCTCCAAGCACAAATTCTGAGACCATCAAAGACGCTAGGAAGCATAAATATGGAACCAAATCAAACATTATAAAAGCAAAATAAGTGTAAAAGAAACACAAAGCAAAAGTTCAATGGCAAATTTCTTTTTTATATATTATAAAGAAACACTACAGCCAAAATCACAACTCAGATAGAAATCCAACATTTATCAACAACAATAATCCTATAATAATATAGGAACAATTGCACACTAGTCTCAAGTAAGAGATATAATTTCAAAAAGTTCTCAATGAGTTATTAATGACTACTATTAACAAGTCAATGGACTTATCTGAAATCAAATCCCTTATTTGGGACATAGGCGCAATTGTCCCTAATAATTATCATCCAAGATAGACCTGCTTTTTTCCCCTGACACCAAGATGAGGAGTTGCTAAGGTTATGAAATTGATTGGCTCTAACCCAGCAATCAACCCTCTCCTTGAAAAGCTTTTTCTCTCTGAACTCTCTGTCTTGCGCTTTTCTAGATCATCAGGTTGGTCACAATTATCAGCATCAGGTGAATAAAGGACAGCAATGGCGTATCTAGCAAGCATTCCACCTAGAGAATGGGCTAGAAAGGAAATTCTTTTCAGGCTTTTAGTCTTTGCTACAACCTGCATAACCTGTATATGACATGAATTAATTCACATCAAACTTCAGTTCATCATAGTCAATGAGGTCAACAAATACAAAAAATTGAAATATTATATTTCAGAACTCACTTCATCAGCCAATCTCTTGCCAGCACTATCTATCCCAGTAAATGTCTTAGCATAAGTGTTTGATGAACTCACTGAAAACACCAAAATACCATTGAGGACTTCTGCTCAATCATTAACTTTCATTCGCTAAAGGAATTCACATATGAGGAATTAAATAAATAAAAAAAGTTTATTCATCATTAGGACAATACTGTCATCACTTGTAGCTTAAGCTTTCTTCTATCTAAGTGGTATAACTAGACTTTCCCATGCACTACAAACTGAACAAGTTCAGCATAAGAGTATTAGAATGGTTTTGCTAGTCTGGAGCCTATAGATTGGAGTAAGATATACTGAGTTGGCTAAAGTAACAAAGTGAGCTTGTCTTTATTAGTTAAGTGATACTCCCTCCAGTCCTAAATATAAGAACTACTCCCTTCGTTCCTAAATATAAGATCACTTTAACAAATTTGGAGAGATTAAGGAATACATTCCAATGAGGTAGGATTACATGAAATTTCCAAAATACCTCTCATTTAAGTTTTAAAAATATCACCTTCTTCAAACCACTATTTTTTGAGTGAAGGGAATATAGGGGTAATTTAGGGAAAACTTGAGTCAAATTAAAAAGTGATCTTATATTTAGGAACAAGCTCTCCTCCCTAAAGTGATCTTATATTTAGGAACTGAGGGAGTATTTGGGAAGTTTTGTTTGGTCAAAATATAAGACCTCCTTTTAATCATTCCCAACTTTTCTCTAAATTAACTCTAATAATGAATATCAATACTAAACAAGCAAGAAAAGGAGGATGGGAATAAAGGTAGATATTTAGGGTAAATTAGTAATATCTAGTGATAATAACTAGCTTAACTAATATCTATCCAAATCAAATTAGGAAAAGATGTCTTATATTTAAGAATGGAGGGAGTACATATTATTAATTGTTTTCTTCAATTCTTTGGCCATCACATTCACTTATATAATCAAACACTTAACACATCATAAATCATGAATATTGCAATATTGAAAATCAACATTACCATTATAATATTAAGTGCATCTTGACCATATAAAATTGTTGTAAAAATGATTTTTGGTAAAAGCTAACTCATTTGTGAGATAACATCTTATTTGTAAGCTAATAGAATGAATCTGTGCAACGCACGGATAGATCGAATATCAATATAACTGACTGATATTGCATAAACAAAATTAACTTAAGTTTGGAAATAACTAAATGCAACGAATAATTTAAATTACACTTCAATTATCTTATATGTATTGGACTAATACTACTAAACAGGATAATACTTAACGAATCAAGTGATCATAATAGATCGCGTAATACAACAGCATCCCGTCGCACGGGGTGGATCACTAGTTTCATGAGTGTTACAAGTGAATTTGTCGACAAACTTAAGGAAAACCATAATTTTGCAATGAAACAAGTTTTTTCGCAATCATTACACTATTTTACATTAATTTAAAATGAATAATATCAACATCCCCACAAATTGGGATAAAGCTTAATTGTTGTTGGTTGTTGTTGAATAATATTAACAACAATAACACATAGACACAAGCACAATTTTTTGCGTGCATAATATAATATAGAATTCAGAGAAGTACAGTACTTCAAGTACAAAGAATTTTACCATAAATTAAAAAGTTTTTTCCGAGACGCCTTTTCAACTCTGCTTCTGCATAAATCCAGTCACTTGGACTGCAAATGTTGAGATATAGGAATAGATTATGAAAATCCAGAATAGATTGACTAGCTCATTGTCACATTGTGATATTATGTTTAATTAAATTGTGGGAAAGACCCTTTTTTGCCTATGAAATAACCACCAAGGAGCATTAAGTGTCCTAGACTAACAACCTATACATTTTCACGGTAGAATGATCACATGTGAGCCAATTCGCTCTTGATTGACTTGACGGACCCACCAATAGGTGTCGTCCATGTCAACATTATAGTCAGAGGGTGAATACTACACATATATTACTTACAGGGCAAATATGCTCAACTTATTAGTTTATAATACCCAATACTCTTAAGTGGTTACTTCCAGGGAAAAAGAGCCTTTGTCATTACATTGTTAAATGCTTCAAACAAATTTACAACCACTAAATGTGGAAAGTAGCTCAATTAAGCAAAAACAAGTTATTCAATAAAAAGGATTTTCTTATGGCTTTCATCATTATGAGAGCCTCAAGTGATTTATTCTGTAACTAGATAATTGCCCTTGTGCGTTACACGTGTATCCCACAGATATGTTGTCCAAAAAGTTAAATATCTTATAATAGTTGGAAAATAAAAAATTTGTAACCACATCAACAATAACTTGGGTGTTATAATTTGTAATTGGGTGATTTTTTATGTTTTGATTTTATTATTAGGTCTATTAATTTGTAAACAAATGATGAGATTTTGTATCAAACTATCAATTACAATTGTGCTACATTTATATACACACAATAATGAAAAACAATCAAATTATTTTTATTATTATTATTATTATTATTATTGATTGTGATAATAATCAAATGTATATTCAACAAAATCAAATGCATTAAACGTATGATAGGGTCAAAGGCAATAAACATTTGTCCTGTGAATTTGCTCCATTCGCAAGAGCTAGGGATCGAACCCCAACCACTTGCTTAAGGACTTAAAAAAGATTATTTGAAATTATTTGTTGATTATTCCTTGAATATTTACTAATTTAATAGCTAATAGCTAATTATAGAAAATTATTGCATTAATAATAATAAGATCCATTTATTTTAGAACGATTAAAAAATATTGATACAAGAATTTCGTAATTTTAAGTTTAGAAAAAACAAAAAATTAATAGTTAAAGGAATTCGGAAAATAGAAACTGATTCTATTTGATTTTTTTAACTTTAAATAATTAGGTAATAATATGGTCCAATCATATTGTGGCAAATGGTCCAATAGGAACATTGCCACCTCTTTTAGTATATATAATAAATTAAAAAATATTGTTACAAGAATTTCAGAATTTAAAATTGAATACAAATGAAACAAAAAATAATAATTCCTTAATAGCTCATGTGATCCAAATATATTGTGGCAAGTAGTCCAATAGAAATGTCACGATGACTTTTAGTATATATAATAAATTAAAAGATATTGTTCCAAGAATTTTGGAATTTTAAATTGAATACAAAAAAAATTGATAATTCTAGGAGTTCGGATAAAAAAATAATATTTCTGTTTAAATTATCTTTTCTGAAACAATAAATAAATAATTAGGTATCCATGTGGTCCAATCATATTGTGCCATGTGTTCCAATAGAAATGTCGCCATGAGATTATATATATATATATATATATATATATATATATATATATATATATATATATATACTTGCAAACTTTACATTTATGATAATCAAGTTCCATTTATTATATTTTATAGTGAATTTAAAGATATTGTTTCAAGAATTTTGAAATATTTTAGAATTTTGAAATTGAATACAAACAAAATAAAAAATATTAATTTGAGGAATTCAGATAAAATGATAATATTTCTGTTTGAATTATCTTTTTAAACTTTAAATAATTAGGTATTCAATGTGGTTCAATGATATTGTGCCAAGTGGTTCAATAGTAATTAATGTCGCCATTAGCTTTTATATATATAATAGATAATAGATAGATAGATTACAAAAAAGACATCCAAGCAAATGGGAAAAAATTCACTTAAATGCCCAAATATGCATCCTAAATCCATTTAGAAAAAGAAATAACAATAACATTTAAGAAGAAACCCATTCTTTTTTATTAATTTTTTATTTTCAGTAGAAACTCATTCTTGAATTGAAGGATTAAGCTCCAAATGTCTTGCTATGTGTTATAAGATTGATATCTTTATAACAAAAATCCGACATTCTTAGAAACCCATTCTTTAATTGAAGGATTAAGCTCCAATGCTCGGCAGTAGAAACCCATTCTAAACACGGTTAAGATGGAAAAACATTTGACCAATGAAACTGCCATATTTAACTTCAACTTTGGTTTCAAATATACAAAGCCGAAAGTTTGTGTTCGCACCAATTTTAAGGACTTAAACTTCTATCAGGACATTAAAATCTGACATCTATGGATGAATATGAATGTGTTATAAGATTGATATCGTGTAACAAAGAAATTATAATTATAGAAAAGAGCACAGAAAAGAAATTATAATCATAGAAGAACAGAAACTCAAAGGGTTTCAAGAAGAATCATAGAAAAGAGCGTTCATAGACACTCATCATCTGTTATCACAAATAAAATGCTCAAATCTATTTATGATGCAAGACAACTAAAATATTGAAACCTATATCAAGTTATATAGCCTTGACTCTAATAATAAAACATAATAATAAAATAACAACATAATAATAATCCCGAAACCCTAATTACCTAATCATTCTAATTGATTGAACCAATTAATCAATTAAGAATTAATTGAATCAATAACTACGTAAACTATTTTATTCCAAATATTAATTACATAACAAAATGGGAGGAGTTGCATATTATAAGCTAAATTGCTTTCAGCGCCCTAAGAACAAGACCTGCTATTAAGATCCACAATAGAATAATATGGATCAATGAAATAAGTTGTTAAAATTAAAGCAATAATTCATTTTGAGTCCAACTTCACCTAGATTTGAAGAAAGGATGACTTTCTTTATAACAATTCTTATATTATGTAAAATATACCTGGATAAGAAACCATGAACAAGGATAAGAAGATGATCAGGGTCATTCTTTGAATTCCCATTGTTTCTATCTAAAGACATTCCCTGAGTAGTAGAACTCATACTTTGTGCTCCAATGCCCTGGTATCTCAATCCACTATTTGTGCCTGCAAAAGTTTATCTATCCATGTAAAGTCTAATTGCCTTTACAAAAATTGTAGAGCCACTTCCCACCAATATAATTAAGTCATTTTCCTCACAAAATAAGAAGACAACAATTTTATAAAGAAAAAAGGTTGAGCAACCCAAAGAGTAAACCTTTATACTATCAATAAAAAAGGTACAAGAGATTAAAGCTGGTTTTAAAGTTTAAAATCACCACTAGAGGAACAACATAAATAAATTGATTCTTTTAAGCAATCAAAACAGCAAAAGAAACAGACCACATGGAATGCGTGTAATTGGAACCTACAATATAAATTGATATTATAATATGCTCATACTTTCTAGATTCTGAGTATAAATGTCTGCTGATAACCAAAATATATCTACTGTATTCTTCCTCTAAATTAAATCAAACTTACATGTGAATTTGACTCAAATCTCACGTTTGTCTAGTGGGCCACCATTTGGTGAACAAAGTACCGATTCAAACCACAAAAGAGCTAAAGCATCTTTCATCCAAATTACAATCCTTTACAATTTAAAATAATTTTTTTTAACTTATTCTACATGTATTATTGATAAGGAATGGATAATTCGGAGCCTGAACCAATTTATAAAGACATCTCACTGAAGAAAATATATGGCCCCCAACAATATAAAAACAAGCCCAAATCCAGCACCTAATGTCAACGTTTAACTACAACTTATTTCAAACATATACTCCTAAAAAATGGCTTACGTCCTATGTTATTATTCGACTTCAACAGACACAAGAAAACAAAACATTGATCCGTCTAACTCTAATAAACACATTAGCTCATCAATGGGTATATAGTTCTAGCATAACATGCCATACCTTTTTTTTCATTCACAAGGTATAAAAAGTTTGGCTCATAACTTATAATTGTATTTTTTAAATTAGGCATAAAAGCACTAAAAAAACAAACTCAAAATCCCAATGAAATATGTACACAAAGGATTCTTCTACATAATAAAGAGAAATGATTATACAACTAATGTCAGTAAAGTTTCATCACAACAAATTTATAATTCATATATGCTCGAGCAAAGCATACATGCTGAATTCATTCAGTATCAATGTATCATAAAAAATGTGAGATTTTACTAATAACCACTATAAAAGAATGATTACTTCATATCATTATATTACAATTTAGTTACAAGATAGCAGAAACTTCCATACTCTAAAATGCAATTTTGTTATATTAGGCATATGGAATTTACAAATACTAGTTACAAGCTAGCAGTCAAGATTAACGTTGATTCCTGATTATTTAAGGTGTCGGCAACATGAGCAATCACTCCTGCCCCTGCATTGTGAAGCCATTCATTTTTTACCTGAAAATAAGAGAAATACTCAAGTCAGGAACAGCATCACTAAAATCAACATCTCTGACAGGAACATCAAGTGGTTGCAGTACATGAATGTTGTTATGAGCAAAGAAAGGCCAAATCGCTGAGTGAAAGCTGACATCAACTTTTTTCCATGACAACTTCTGTAACCCACGGATCATTTCCTCTGTTAAATAGATACAAAGTAGCTTTAGAAGTTAAACAAGTGTGACAACTTGCAGTAGGTAGATCTTTAGCTATTCTTGGTAAAAATAGTCACCTTCCATAATTTCATGATATTCCACAGTATTCTCTATACTGGGTGCATTCTGCACCGCCTCCTTTGCTTTTGCTGCCTCCAGAGGAAATTGAGGGCCGTCAGAAGGTACTGGAGGGCAGTATGCCACATCAACAACATGCTGGTATCCTACCAAAGATCGGCGAGGAGGCTGCCAAATAACAGAGATAGTTAGAATCCCACGATGATGCTACACATATCCTTACCACCTTTGCATTAATTAGGCAATCAACACTATCCACTGTGGTTTATCTGTTATGTGTGAATTGCTTCTTAAGTTTCTTTTTGTTATAAGGCTAGATCTTTTGGTCAACAACAACAAAGAAGCATTATCGTACTACACGGGGTCAGTTTACATGAATCAAGCGACACCTTATATCTTTAGGTAAATAAAAAAGGGTCAATCCATTTCTAGTCCCCACTTGGTGAAGGTGCTGGGGAAGGAAATATACTAGGTAGTCTAACCCTTACTTTTTGCAAAGTGACTTATTCAAACTCACGACCTTAGATATGACATTCAATTTAAGAGCTATGAACATGTGCAAAGAACAGTCCACAAGGCAATAATGAGGATTGAGGAGGGGCTAAGAGTCCTTGGCCCTTTGAAAGAATAAAAAGGGGAACAAGAATGACAGTTAAAGAGGGTATCAAATAGGTAATCAGTATATTAGAAAAGTTGGTTGTTGATAGCGTCTAATACTGTCATGCAATCCATGTGGAGAAGTCTCACTTAATAGCATATATCTTTTTACAACAATGTCCCACATAATAGCAACGTCCCACATAAAGTGTATCCTGGCTTTTTCATGGTTTTCATTTTCAATTAACCGAAATGAAAGACTGATGGAAATATCAATATCTGAATCTTCCATTTGACTTTCTCTGACACCGAATCATTGCTCTATATCTCATAAAACACATGATTGTTTTCCTCTCTTTCTCGAATCATTTTGGAAGCTACTAGAACAACTAACATAAATTATAGATAAAAACAACTCAAAAATCTATTAAATAAATATTTGACATTTGTTTAGGTCAGAAAGTTCAACTGTTATACTGTAATACAACCAAACAATAGCATTATTCTGTCATTCTATCTAAAATTGTCCTACAGGTAATTTTGAAAATGAGTTTGCAAGTGATAGGCCATATATAAGACAAATTACAGCATCATGAATGATCTATAGATATATGCATTAAGACCACCCTTAAATCTCACCATATTGTCAGGATTTCAACAACTTAATGTAATGATATCCCTGAAAAACCATGGTGTTTGCTCTAGCTGAATCCAAATATTAAAACTATCTTGCACATTTTGCTGCAAATATCAATACTCAAAGAAGAAATAATATATTGAGAGGATAAATGATCATATTCACCTTACCAAGTTCAGTTTCCCTCCTTATCGAAGATGTACGCCACCCAACCATATCTAAAGACGAGTTAAAGAATAATAATGAAATTGAAAAGGAGAAAGCTAAAAACATTATCAAGCTACAATTAAGGAAAGATATGATGAGGATACGGTCATAAGATACATTAGCATAAGCCATGCGACATCTGAATGATCCAAGTGCAGATCTACAAAGCATAGAACTATATTAACACTGAATGGAATATCACTAGAGTAAATCTCAAGAATTAATAGCCACAAAAGGACAAAAGTATTTTCTTACATGAATTTTCCATCTTCACAATCAGAAGCCATTCTCAAAAGAAGAGGTGGTCTATTTGGTTTACCATCAGTAAGGAACAGCTGACTACCAGTCCGTCCAACAAATATTGGAGCAACTGGAGCAGCAAGCTTTTCCAGGATTGGGACACCCAAAAGAAATGGAAGCTGAAAAATAAATAATGTAAGTAGTCAAACCACATAATGTGAATTTTTCATAAAATTTAATAAAAACATGGGAAAAGGAGTGGAAGACTACAATATGGATACAATCAATGCGAATGGGTAGAGTAGGGATAGTTTAACTCTTAATCTTCATTTCTTCATAAGGTTTTTCTTTTTCTAGTTCACTGCAACAGGTGTGGTCAGATACAGGGATTGTAAACGCAAATGTCATTGATCAATGTTCATAAGACACGACAGTGTTTTACATTGACTATCAAGGTTTAACACAATGAGAGACGACACTTCTTTCAATTCTAAGCACAGAGCCGATAGAGGTGAATTTTACAGAAAGAAAAAAATTTAGTTGAAAAAGTGAATTAGGTCCTGCTGGTAAAAACCAGAGCATTGGCTGTCATGTAAACCAACACATGAATTTTTGGTTAAGCCAAAATATAAAGAAATTAAATCAATTTGAAACTAAAAGATGAACAAAAGAATGCATAAAAAGAGCACAAATAAAATAAAGGAAAATATACAAAAGAGAGAGAGAAACAAAAGCAGATGTTTAGCAGCACCACGGATGTCAATAAGAGGGTTTCAATTAGTTCAAAACATACTTGATAGCACTAAATCCAAAATAACAAAAATGTGAATGTTTGACGTAACATAATCCGTACACATCCAGAAAAATTGCAATAGAAAAAATGAAGATAAAATGCTTCAGCAGAAAAAAAGTCTGACTTCATTTTACACTTGCAATTTTAAGGGTATACTGTGGTTTTTCCCTTCTGGCTTCACAGTGAGGTTCAACTTGTTTCTTTTAGGGGAATTCCATCTGGATTTTTCAAGGGACCAAAAAGATCTTGATCTAATATGATTTCACTAAATTCTATCTCATCATATCAAATATACACCCATCAGAATTATTAAGGAACAGCCTCCAAGCGCGAATTCTGAGACCACCAAAGACGCTAGGAAGTATAAATATAGAGCCAAATCAGACATCATAAAAGCAAAATAAATGTAAAAAGAATCACAAAACAAAAGTTCAATACCAACATATTTTTTAAAATTGAAAAGAAAAAATACAGACATAATCACAGCTCAGGTTGAAGTCCAACATTTATCAACAACAATAATCCAATAATAATATAGGGACAATTTCACACTAGCCCCAAGCAAAAGGATTTAATTTCAAAGAGATCGCAAGAAGTTGTTAATGGCTACTATTAATAACTGCAATATCTATCAATGGACTTATCAAAGTTTAAATTGCTTATTTGGGACTTAGGTGCAATTGTGCCTAATAATTATCATCCAAGATAGACCTGCTTTTTTCCTCTGACACCAAGATGAGGAGTTGCTAAGGTTATGAAATTGATTGGCTCTAATCCAGCAATCAACCCTCTCCTTGAAAAGCCTTTCCTCTCTGAACTCTCTGTCTTGCGCTTTTCTAGATCATCAGGTTGGTCACAATTATCAGCATCAGGTGAATAAAGGACAGCAATGGCGTATCTAGCAAACAGTCCACCTAGAGAATGGGCCAGAAAGGAAATTCTTTTCAGGCTTCTAGTCTTTGCTACAACCTGCATAACCTGTATATGACTTTAATTAATTCATATCAAACTTCAGTTCATCATAATCAATGAGTAAACAAATACATAAAATCGAAATACTATATTTCAGAACTCACTTCATCAGCCAATCTCTTGCCAGCTCTATCTATCCCAGTAAATGTCTTAGCGTAAGTGTTTGACGAACTCACTGAAAACACCAAAATACCATTAAGGGCTTCTGCTCAATCATTAACTTTCATTTGCTAAAGGAATTCACAGATGAGGCATTGGATAAACAAAAAAAGTTTATTCATCATCAGGATAATACTGTCATCACTGTAATTTAAGCCTTCTTCTATCTAACCAGACTTTCCCATGCACTACAAACTGAACAAGTTCAGCATAAAAGTATTAGAATGGTTTTGATAGCCTGGAGCCTATAGATTGGAGTGAGATATACTCTGAGTTGGCTAAAGCAACAAAGTGATCTGGTCTTTATTAGTTAAGTGATACTCCCTCCAGTCTTAAATATAAGATCTATTTGGGAAGATGTGTTTGGTCCTAAATATAAGGCCTCTATTTAATTGTTCCTAAATTTTCCCTAACCCTAATAATACATATCAATAATAAACAAGCAAGAGATGGTGGATGAAGATAAAGGTAGATATTTAGGGTAAATTCGTAATATTAGGTGACAATAACTAACTTCACTGACATCCTTATTTAAATCAAATTAGGCAAAGAAGTCTTATATTTAAGACAGGAAGGAGTACATATTGTTAACTATTTTCCTCAGTTCTTTGGCCATTTCATGAGTGTTACAAGTGATTTATTTGTCCACAAACTGGGCCCGTTTGGTTGGATGGAAAGTTGTTGATGGAAATGAGTGTAAGGGGGTAAAGATGGAAAGTAGAAGTAAATTAGGTAATGATGGGAAAGTAAAATTTGTGGGGCCCATGGAAAGTGTGAGATGAAGAGACAAAGCTTGTGGGCCCCGGGACATATGGAAATGACCTTTCTCAATTCCTTTACCACTTTCCTGACAACCAAACAGGCTCAGGAAAACCTTAATTTTGCAATGAAACAAGTTTTTCCACAATCATGACACTAGTTTACACTAATTTAAAATGAATAATATCAACACCCCGATAAAGCGGGATAAGACTTAGTTGTTGTTGGTGGTTCTTGTTGAATACAACAAAAACACACAGACACAAGCACAAAGTTTGTGCATGCATAATAAAATATAAAATTCAGAGAAAGTACAGAACTTCAAGTACAAAGAACTTTACCGTAAATTAAAAAGTTTTTTCCAAGACGCCTTTTCAGCTCTGCTTCTGCATAAATCCAGTCACTTGGACTGCAAGTGTTGAGATATAAGAATAGATTGTGAAAAAACAGAATAGATTGACTAGCATTATTCATTGTCAAATTATGACATTATGTATAATTACATTGTGGGCAAAGGCCCCTTTATACCTCGGAAATAAGCATCTAGGAGCATTGGGTGTCCTAAACTTGATGCATTTTCGCCCTGGAATTATCACATGGGGGTCAATTTACCCCTAACTGGACGGATCTACCAATGAGCGCCATCCACATGTCAGCATTACATTCACCAAAGGGGGAAATACTACACGTGTTACCTCTAGGGTAAACATGCTACACTTGTTAGTTTAGGACACCCAATAATACTAAGTGGTTATTTCAGGGCAAAAAAGGGCCCTTGCCCTTATATTGTTTGGTGGTTCAAACAAATTTAGAACCACTAAATCTGGGAAACAGCTCAATTGAGTAAAACAGGGTTATCCACTAAAAAGGATTTTCTTACGGCTTTCATCATTATGAGACCCTCAAGCAATCGATTCTGCAATTACAAAAAAGATTTGCAAGCAAATGGGCAAAATATTCACTCAAATGCCCAAGTATGCCTCCCTAAATCCATTTAGAAAAAGAAATAACAATAACATTTCAGTGGAAACCCATTCTAAACACGGTAAAAATGGAGAAACATTTGTGTAACGAAACTGCCATATTTAAAGAAGAAGAATCATTGAAAAGAGGGTTCATAAAGAAGAAGGGGGTCCAGAGAAAGAGACACCGGCCATCAGCTATCACAAACAAAATGCTCAAATCATATTCATGATGCAAGACAACCAAAATATGGAACCCTATGTCGGGTTATATAGCCCTGACCCTAATAATAAAACATAATAATAATAATTCCAAACTCCTAATTACCTAATCAATATCATTGATTGAATCAATCAATCAGTTAATAATTAATTGAATCAATCAACTAAATAAACAATTTTATTCTAAATATCATGAAATAACAGAATGGGAGGAGTTGCATATGAACTCATTAAGAAGATTGTAAGCTTAAGTACTTTCAACGCCCTAAACAAGACCAGCTATTATGATCCACGGTAGAATAATATGGATCAATGAAATAAGTTGCCAAAATTAAAGCCATAATTCATTTTCAGCCCAACTTCAACTAGATTTGAAGAAAGGATGATTTTCTTTATAACAATTCTTATATTATGTAAAACATACCTGGCCAAGATACCATGAACAAGAATAAGAAGATGATCAGGGTCATTCTTTAAATTCCCAATGTTTCTATCTGAAGACTTTCCCTGAGTAGTAGAACTCATACTTTGTGCTCGAATGCCCTGGTATCTCAGTCCATTATTTGTGCCTGCAAAAGTTTATCTATCCATCTAAGGTCTAACTGCCTTTACAAAAATTAAAGTAGAGCCACTTCCCACCAATATAAGCAAGTCATTTTCCTCCCAAAATAAGAAGACAACAATTTATAAAGAAAAAATGTAGAGCAACCCATAGAGTAAACCTCTACACTAAATAAAAAAGGTGCAAGAGATTAAAGACAAAGTCCTGCGTTATGACTGGTTTTATACTCACCACTAGAGGAACAAATAAATTGATTCTTTTAAGAAATCAAAACAGAAAAAGAAACAGACCACATGGAATGTGTATTATTGGCACCAATAATGCAAGGATGCCGAAAGTGATAGCTTTTGAACCAAAGGAGGTTCTGTACCCATAGCGATTGATTCAATTAAACAGGCCACATGTCTCAGGTGTTTGCTAACCTGCCGAAGTTCTGTACCCATATACTTACTCGATACAACTAACTTATCCTTTCAATTAAATAAATTAACTTTGTTTGTGAGACCAGTTTCCAAAACAATCTCAATGTCTAAATGAAAATTGAAGATGATAAAGTAACGGGTTGGGGGGAATAATCCTACAGGACAACTCTTCAGAAAGACTTCTGACATTGGAATTTCATTTCACATAATGCAAGCATGATCTGTCTGTGATCTTCAAACCAACAGCAACCTATTTTCAAGCATCATAATGATAGATTTATAAAATAAATGTACCTTTCCTATCAAACTAGCAGTTATTCATGGCAACAACAGTCACAAAGCTAATTACTTCAAAGCTATCCTAGCTCCAACAAATGGCCAAAAATGAAAATAGTCACAGATTGGGTTACAAACCCCATAACAAGATTGTTCTCCAACAGTGGTCCCTATAGAACTATCACATAAAACAAGACACGCTCTAAAACCCAAAAACCTAGTACAGAGCCAATTATAATTAAGAAAAATAGGAGACTTCAATTAAAGCTAGAATAAACAAACCTTTTAATCAGAGTTCAGCAATCAACAGACCAACAAAACAATACAACACTCAATTAAACACCAAAGTTTCCGCAACTTACAAAACCAAATTCAGTGACCCTGATATCACATCAAATAAACCCAACTACACCTCTCTTCCTAATAACAAGACCACCTAGTTAACCTTTTCACTTTAAAATCTTAAGAAAACTAAAATGGCTTACTTATAAATTGATCTAGTTAAACAATTAGTTGGTTGACCTGGTAAGTGGGTTTCAACCAATGTTGTAAAAGCCAGACCGGAAGGCTAGCCAGACAGGCCTTCAAGTCATGGTTCAAGATACCGCTCAAACCAATGGTCGAACCAACGACCAAACTAGTAAACATTAAGTCAAAACACGAAGCGGTTGGACCGGTCCAACCGTCCGGTCCTTACAACAATCCCGAAAAACACTCTCACCAGAAGTGAAAACCTTGTCTACATGGGCCACACTCCTAAGTCCTACCAGAGTCCGGATTAATAGGTTGTCAACGGATGCCAAATTAACCAAGTGTTTAAACAAAAAAAAAATGATATGGCTAAGTTTTTTATCTGTTACTATTTGACTTATAAGTCCAATCTAAGTCAAACTAGAGAGAGGAAAAAAAACTTAGCCAGATGAATTATAAGGCTTTGTTGTTGACTTACAAGGGCAGTAATTTACAAGATAGTAAGTAGTGGTATATGTATATGTAGTAAATAAATATGAGAGCTTTCTGATTGTAGAGAAAGGGTTAAAAAGAAGAATTACCAGAAGGAAAATTAAAATCTGAGGTGGAATTTGAAGAAGAAGAAGAAGGATTTGCATTGGAAGAGGAACCTAAAGAGACATTTTTGAGATTCACAATTCGAGGAGTGTTATAGTGATAAGCACAGCGCGCGTGGATCAACGAGGCCGATGCCATATTATATGAATATATATATGAAATGATTTGGTAGTGTGTGGTGTAAGGCAGAGGATTACTATGTAGAAGGAAGGAAGGAATGATTGAGTTTGAGTGTTATCTTCTGAATCAGACGTCACTACAATCCTCAAAAATCAAAATCAATCACCCATATTCTTTCTTTCTTCCTTCACCTTACCTAACGCAGCTGGTCTGTCTGAACTCCACACCCATCACTGCCAACCAAGGTTGTCAAACTTGTGAGTTTAAGTAAACTCGTGGAGATAAGGTAAACTCGGATCCGTAGACTCGGATAGTA
The DNA here is from genome assembly GCA_029929735.1 of Mimosa pudica. Lineage (NCBI taxonomy): Eukaryota > Viridiplantae > Streptophyta > Magnoliopsida > Fabales > Fabaceae > Mimosa > Mimosa pudica. Next base: position 10,264,318 of record JAKELP010000020.1, read on the forward strand.
AAGTCGTAAGAGTTTACATTTATCAAAAAACATGTATTTCTTTTATATAATTAAATAAGAATACAAAAAATAATAATAAATTGACTTGAATTTATTTTAAATACAGATAGTAGATTTGAATATATCAATATTCATATTATATTATTCTTAATAGATAAATTTCTATGAAATCCATATTTAAATTCATTGAATTTTGTCAATTAAAAATAATTAAAATGAGTTTAGCAACAAGTTAGCACAATTTTCTGTAAGGTAGAAACGTAAAAACGGTGAATTAACAATGTAAATACGTAAGTTTCTACCAAATTTTCAAAGACTGAAAATTTAGGTGACTCGTGACACGTTTTATTTAGGTAGTGTCGTAAAAACGTTAAAATCGGAGAGTCAACTCACGAGTTTGACAACAATGCTGCCAACCATCATCATTGTTTCCTTAATATATATATATATATATATATATATATATATATATATATATATATATATATATATATATATATATGATAGAGGAAATGTCAAATAAATAAATTACTGTTGAATTTCAAAATCTTAATAAGGAGATGTTGAGTATTAAGTGTTGATATTTTATTAATTAATTGTGAATTGTGATACCTAACTAGTTAAGATTATTTTGAAATTCTACGGAGTATCATTTATCTTTTATTTTCTCTATTTGATATACTTTTGTATTACTACTTTATTAGTTTATAGGTTAACTAAAGATTAGGTAAACTAATTTATAAATGGCGCATTTTGTATTTTTAGGATTTTCTAAAAAAGTCAATTAGATCCTATATTATATTTAAGATAAAAGGGTGTATTAGTGGTAAATTTAGTCTTCATGACTTTCATCCCAATTACACTTGTGAACTGTGACTTGATCCTCTAAGTTTAGGATGTGTTTGGTGTTGAAAACGGAAAGTGGGAAATGGGAAGTGATAGGGCGAATGTAGAAATTAGGGTCTATTTGGTTGTGAGAAAGTTTCCCAAAAATAATTAAATATGTAAAGTGATATGGGTCTCACTATGTAAAAAGTTGTATGATGTGATACATTTCTGACATGGAGCAATTACATCACTATCATCCCCTAAAATCAATTTTGATGGCTTAAATTCAGTTCAAAATCGATTTTGAATCATCAAAATCGATTTTAGGTGATGGTAGTGGTATAATTGCTCTATGTCAGAAATGTGTCACATCAGACAACTTTTTACATAGTAGACCCATATCACTTTCTATTTCTAATTCTTTGGGACACTTTTCCACAGCCAAATGAGCCCTTAGAAGAGATCAAAATTTGTAGATGGTTCTTCAGGTTGAAGTTCGATCAGATGGCGAAAGCTCAAGATTATGATTTATGAGAGATCAAAATCCTTCCACACCCATAAATTTGCATATCATGAGTTTGTTTAAGCTCCGGGACAAAATCTAAAAAACATATTACTATTATTTAATCATACAACAAATATAATTGGGATTTACTCTTAAAAGCCGGATATTATATATTCAAATGAGGTCATTTCATTCAGATAAGAGAAGTATCAAGAGTTCAAGACTATATTTTCCGGAATCCCAATCATGGTCCAAAGTTCAGTTAAAAAAAAAATCATGGTCCAAAGTCTTAGAGTGAACCAACATCTATTTCATTAATCACAAACGATGCAATAAACATGTGTATGGGTATCTCCTAAATTAAAAAGGTCGCATTAAGCTTGGGGGGCGTATCTTGATGGTTTGAAGTGGATCCCCAAGGTGTGGATCCCGCCATTTAGCCCAAAGGTGCCAAGTTCGAATCCCGGGAAGTCAGTCACCCCGTTTACGGGAATCCCGGCTGGCGACTCCGGATTAGTCTGCACCCGAAGGGTGTGGGATACTGGGGGAAACAATTCAAAAAAAAAAAAGGTCGCATTAATTTGCACTTAATAGAAACAATGGTGATGAAGGTTAAAATATTGATGTAAAGCGTTGAATATAATTACTTCTCAAAAGAGAATAACGGATATAAAAAAATTAAAGAAATAATAACTTTCTTTTGAAGTAGCTACTAGCTAGCATGCCTTGAAAGAGCATAAATGAATGAGATTGCGAAATTCTTGAATCAACCTAAAATGGTACGTCATTTATATTGTGTAAGTTAAAATATGTTACACAAAATCGTTTAATTTGGGTTGGAAAATTACAAGATATTTAATAAAATAATCCCACTATTTCCCATTATGAATATATTTTCTCCTCTTTCCAATTAATATTTCTCGTATGTATTAAATGATGTGATTTGACCAAGTTTGTCAAACCAGTGAATGTAAGTAAATTAGTGAAAAGAGTATAAAATCAGATAGTGAACTTGAATAGTAAAATCGTTAGATCTTATCTTTATTTATAAATTAAATTAAAATACAAAAATATTTTGGCTTAACAAAATTGAAAGCCCCAAACCAAATTTACATAACTTTTTTATTTACATTTTCAAAAATATTCCATCACTATAAACTGCAAAGTACTCAGAAAAGCCGAATACAACAACAATCAAATCACTTTAAATTTAAATGAGGGCGTCATTTTATTCACCAAGAAAAGAGAAAAGAGAAGTATTTTTTTGGTCGAAAATAAGAAAAGGGAAGTATTAAAACTATAATTTTCAGGAATCACATGCGGTACAATGTCAAACTATAATTTTGTACAATGAGGAATCGAAAATAAAAAAAACTAGTAAGAGATGGAATGTCTGATGAGGCGGTGGAGGAAAAGGAAAACGCAGAGGATGAAAATAAGCTTTCAACTACATACATAAAAATTAGCAATCATCACTGTCCTACCTCTGCTTTCTCCTTTGTTCAAGTATTTTGGCAATAAATGGTTCTTAAGGTTAAAGTTAATAGAGATCAAAATCCTTCCTCACCCATATAACTTTGCATATTATGATTCTGCTTTCTCCCCGGACAAAATCTAAAACAAAATATACATTATTATTTTTTAATAATAATATATGTGTAAAAGCGAAATCGATGTATATTTAAATAAAATGAACTAATCTTTAATTATCAAATCATTAAAAACGAAATCAATGTATATTATTATTAATTTTTAAAGTTATGTCGCCTCATTTTTTTTTTATCCATGATTAATGTATCCCTCACTCGACAAGTGGGAGATTAATCCCCTGCTGATTTGTAGGCACCTCAAAGGGTGGAACAGCTGGCCTGTGAGATTTAATGCTTCTCCATGCCCAACGCCAGGGATCGAACCCCAAACAATTGGTTAAGGTTGAATGAGTCTTTACCACTCAACCACACACCCCACGTTTGCCTCATTTTATTTCCATAGAAGACATACAATTATCAAATCATTAATTTTCCATTATTGCAAATACGTAAAACTTCCAGAAACCAATTTCAATTGTGGTCGAATTTCTTATGCCAAACCTACATTTTGATAATAAAACACAAAATGCAGTGCAATGTACGTGAACTTCTTCGACTCCGCAACCAAATCCAGCACCTTCTTTTTCAGTGGACCATCCACGAATTCTTCCGTACATACAGTCTGGTAATTTGATGCGCCGCTCACCGCATTATTCACCTCGGATATTGCAAACTTGAAATCGCCGGCTTTGCCAGCCTCTATCTGACGTAGCATATCAAGTGAATCACTTAATAGATCCGTGGCTTGCCCAAAGCAGTAATCGCAGTTTTTGATGTACATTGTGGCCTTACCCTTGGCTTCGTTAGATAGACTGGAGATTGAGGTGGCTATATGGCGTACAACTGTTTGGGCCTCCTTGACGCCCACACAAGACAATGTGTTAGGGTTTTGCTTGATGTAGTGGGCATAGGGAGAGAAAGTGGAGTAGCAGATGACAGGGTCAACAGTTTGGTTACAAACGAACTTGATGAAATCGATGGAGGTGGAATCTTTGGGTTTGATGATGATGGAGTGAGAAGGTGGAATAATGTGGCTGCCACCAGTAGGAGGGATAGAAGCAGAGGACTTGGGCCTTTTTTCATGATTATCAATAGTTAGATAGAACCAAACTTGGTTAAGGGTTTAAATATGGAAATAGAGTTTTCCTGTCCAAATTTCATACGACCAAATTGTCAATCTCGTGAGTTTAACTAAACTCGAGGAGAAAAGGTAAACTCGTATCGTAGGCTTGAATCTTAAATCGTAAGAGTTTATGTTTATTAATAAACATGTGTTTCTTGAATATAATTAAATAAAAATACAAAATACAATAATGATTTGACATGAATATATTTTATATAGATAGTAAATTAAATATATTAATTTTCATACTATATCAACCTTAACAGAGTAATTTTTATGAAATACTACCTCCGGTCCTAAATATAAGACCTAGTTGACTTTTTTTTAAAGATTAATGTTACAAAATAGGTTATTAAATTATGACATATTTGATATATTTTTAGATCATCCATTAGTTTATAGGTAAAATAAATTAGTCTAAAGGAAAAAAATTAGGTAAATCAATTTATAATGAACTTATTTTGTTTTTTTAAGATTTTCCAAAAACGTCAACTAGGTCTTACATTTAGGACCAGAGGGAGTATATATATAAATTCATTGAATTTGGTCAATTAAAATAATTAAAATAAGTTTAGTAGCAAGTTAACACAAATTTTTGTATGGTAGAAACGAAAAAACAGTGAACTTATAATATAAAAATGTGAGTTTCTACCGAATTTTCAATAACTAAAAATTTATTTGACTCGTGACACGTTTTGATTATGTAGTGTTGTTATAATGGTAAAATTGAAGTGTTAACTTACGAGTTTGACAACAATGCATATAATTATAATAATGCCATTTTGTTTTGCGTTATTAAACCCTTAAGAAACTGTTCAGTTAAGAAAAAAACCTTAAACAATTAAACTTCCTTGATTTCCTCGCTCCTTATTACATATATTACGCTAATGATCATATATATATATATATATATATATATATATATATATATATATATATATATATAACTAGCGGTACCTCCCGTGCGTTGCACGGGAGATATAGGTGAAGGAAGCAATAGCACAGATTGGAAGAACCACACTTTGCCTTTCAAATAACACATGGAAAAAGTAGTAGTAGCTCTTTTTTTTATCATCTTTTTTAATCCATTCAACATACCACATGAAAGCACGACAATATTTGCATACATGAATTGGATCACCTCCATCTATCATAAAGCATCCGCAATTAGCACTATTGAAGTATCCCCAAAGGAAAAAAACAAATTATTCAGTATGCACCTTTATAGGAGGGCAAGCTAACTTTCTTTTTTTTTTGGTTTCTTTGTCCTGGTCCTTTTTTTTCTTTGTTCCTTTGCACTTGTGGAAGATCCATCTTGAATTTGCTGCTTTATCAATATGTCACTACTTGCAGAGCAAATAACATCAGAAGCATTGGCACAATCTTTGGAACTAAGGAAAAAAAAGTATGCATAACACCAACTCTCTCTTTATCAGATTCAGATTCATTGTGGAAGATGAAATCTTCCTGATATTCCAATTGAAAATTTATGTCCTTGCACAGCAGAGATATTTTCATTTGTCTTTTGTTTGGTTCTTTTTTTGGGTCTCTTAGGAGCCATAATTGGAGCAGTACATGCCTTAAGTTCTCTCCATCTTCTACTCATACGGATGCAAGAAGGTCGTACAAAATAAGCATCATTGTATCATGCTGAGTAAAATAGAATGCTGGTCAAATGTGAACTTTTAATATTAGTGGGATGTTTGCTGTGAAATGCATTTGCTCAGCAAATCAGAATTAGTAATTAATGTGACTAATTACCTGGATCATTTTGGTGAAGGGCAGCATTTGGAACTTGCTGCAAATTATCACTTTGGTTCAGGGTAGTTTCTGGAACCTGATATGTCTGAGGAGCACACTGCACAACTCTTTTTTGTCTAGATGATAAATCAAGAGTAGGCTGCTGCTGAGTTGGATACTCTTCATAATGGTAGGAAAGCTTTTCTGGCCTATGTCGCCTCTGTGATGTTCCTATAACATGGTGATGGTCACAGGAATGTTTTTTAATGAGCACAAAATAAGAGAAATAAAATAAGAAGGATAAAAACACAGTGAAAGCCCACAGAAAATGCCATAGAAAGTGACAATTCATGTAATATTAGACATGGAAACATGTTCCACAGTACCTCACCATGCAATATGACACATCCATTGCATCTTTAATTAATCAGGATTGATTCAATCACACGTGATGCCGCCATTAAATGTGAGGGGAAAACATAATAGCCACAAAAAATACTGACAAAGATGTTTTCTTGGCATATAAATATAATTGATAGTGCCTTAGAGTGTAATATCACACATTCATTGTTCCTCTAATTAATCAAGATTGACTCAATCACACATAATCTCACCAATAAATGCGACAGGAAAATATAATAGCTACAAAACAACAAATTTACCACATATACCTTCAAACGGATGACATGAATTTGGCTGTGCATTTATGACACTTGGCAGATTAAATGCACTAACAATGTGCACACCACTATTTTGGCCAAGCAATAAATTTTCATTCAGATAAAAAAAGCCAGCAAAAGCACATGGGCTATTATCCAGTGAGGTAGAAAAAGCAGAGGCACCATAAGAAAAGAGTCAAATTGTGCATCGATTTTTCTCCTCAGTAAGTGGGCCAACAATATTTATAACCAAAAAAATGCAGGAATCACCGCCTAAATATTTACATAATCTACACAAAAGAGCATACTATTCAGCCACAGAAATGAACAAATAGATGGTGGATAAGCAAACAGAATCACAAAGGAAGTTAACAAACAAAACCATAAGCCACATGAGCTCAACAATTTGATAATAAGGCAGACTCACATAGAAAATCTAATGGCTGCATGATTTGTGTTCTATTCAGCCATAGGTTTGAATAAATATAAGAACAGGGCTGAAAATAAAGCTAAAAAATATAACCATGAACTATTAACTACTATTTAACTAATTACATCAACACTGCAGAAAGGCGCATCACTGAAACTTAGGGCTTCAATTGTTATTATTATTACTATTGGAAAAGAAAACACGTTGATAAAGTAGGGTGTACATAGAATTGGTGGGGTACTTTTGCTTTGATTGGGAGGCTTTGTGCAGAGAAGAAGCTCTAACTGTGTTGACTTTATTTAACGATAAAATAAATTTATGAAAGTTTATTAATGTCCTCAAAGGAAAAATCACAATTTAACACCTATCTCTGATTTGGAATGTTGCTTTTCAGAGGTGGTAGCACATTCCTGGAAGACGCACATATGTTTCCACTTCATATCCGCCATGTCTTGGAGTTTCTTTGAATTTCTATTTTACTGTCTCTGGACTTTCATATTTTACTACGCTTTAGTTCAGAAAATAGTATATATTTTTCTGTGTCCAACTTGCAAGACCTGACAGCCTACTAATTTCTAGGAAACTTGGATTTTCTCAGCCCTGCAAATAGTTTAAGAGTTCAGTATGATAAACGATAATCCTTAAGTATGAATTTTGAGGTCATGACATAAAATTTCAGGATCAATCTTAGTAGCAAGACATGGTCTCTTCTGATAATTGAAAAATGCCCTGATTTTTTCAATCTCAATTCTCATACCCTAAACTAAATCCAAATGCCACTTCATTTATCAAATAAGGCAAAATGTCTGCAACTTGATTAGTCAAGCACAACTTCAGATTGAATGCAAGCTATAAAATTACAGAAACGTTGTCCTGTAATAATCAGATGTCATACAGCCAAGTAAATCACACAATGGATCAAGATCATTGACACAAATTATACACACTCATAAGACAACTATGCCCATTTTTTCACAATGAAAATCTTGTGTGAATATGAAAATCTTTTGACAAATTTACAATAAAAAGTAACCCAAAAAGTTGCATAAACTTGATAGAGGAGAAAAATTGAATACCTATTAGAAGAAGTTAACCTTTTTATTACCCTTCATCAATTGACCACCAAGACAAAATGTTTTTTTAGGACACTTTTCAAGAAAGAACCAAGACACCTCCATTGCATTTACATCCTTGGCCAATGTTACTTGTCCTGCAGAATTCGACAAAGAATAGCAATAAATGGTTGTTTCTAGTGCCACAACTTATTAAGGAAGCTAATTTCTGAAAGATTGATAAAAATATATATGATGAACCAAGAACCACATAGGTGTTAGGCAAGTCTGCAAATCTGCAATGGAAAGATAAGTCACATCTATTTCAAACGAAAAGTTCAGGAACAGTATATGTGGAGCTGGAGTTAACACAACAGAGGATGAGGCTACATGCAGAGAAATAAGCCTAACTGCAAAATTTGGACTTTTGTAAATTATGAACCAAACATCAAATCAGTATAAAAGGATTAAAAGTAGACATACTGTAGAAGGAAAAGGGTATAAGCCAGAAGATCACCCATTCTTTTCTGAAAAAGGGTCACAGTTTCTGTAAATGAAAGGTAGATCCTTCATTGTGTTACTTCTTTGCAATTGAATTCTCACCAAATGTCTAAAAAAAGTATGAACAACCATATTTCTTTCATGTTCGTTGTGCCTAAAAAAATTAATTAGTCAACATCTTACTATACCTTGCACAATAATCAAACTAAAAACTTGCATCCAAGTAAAGTGAAACAGATGGTCACAATCACACGTATTATCAAAGTCCCAATGCAAACAATAACAACAAAGTTAAATAGGAAGAGAGAACAAAGCAGCAGTAAGTTCAGGTCTAAAACAAAATTTCTGTCATCTTTCTCATACTGGTCCTTCCCTTGACTTAATATAGATAATACACTACACAGAAACATTAATTGGTGGCAAAAGAACAAAGATCAATTAAAGTTTAAGACATGAGCCAAACAAAAAGCGGACTTTTTAGTTGAGGATTTTGAACCTGCAAATCACAGTAGCTTGATGGAAAAAACGGCCAAATGATCAGCAAGAAAAGGTCCACTTTTTGGTTCAGCACTTTGAGCCTTCCAACCATAGTAGATTGATGGAAAAAGTCTAAATGATCAGCATTCTTACCATTAATATTTCTTACTTATAGAAACCTATTCTTTGTAAAATTTAACAAAATACAGCTGTAGGAACCTTAGCAACCATATGAGATCCATTCAATCATGAAGCAACATAGTTCACCCCAGAAGCTTTTTATCCAATGAGAAGGATAAAAAGAGCAGAAGAAAGGCTATTATGACAGGAGCATCGCTATGATACATGAGGACAACACACAATGATAGTGTAGTTTTTTAAAAGGCAAGAATGAACTTTCATCTATATAATAAAAAAGAGAATTCACAACAGTGTTATCGAGTAATGAAGATAATCATGTCCTTTATCACGTTATTCTTGCAGTCAATATGAGAGACAAATGCAAAAATAACAACTATTTCCACATCATAGATATCAAAAACTTTTGACAAAACAGCAGATACTTCTATTATTTTTGTCAAGGTAATAAACAAAGACAGAAATACAAAGTGATTTTTCTTTATCTCCATTGATAAAGACAAACATAATCAGAATTTAGAATCTTGGAAAGGCATATCATATTATTATTATTATTTGTTTTTATTTTATTTTCATTTTGTAATCAGACCTAAATATACATGCTACCTGTTTGCCTAAACATCAAAAACACCAGAGCCCATAAGATAAGTCAACAGCAAAAACATCATATAAGAGAATCACATACAACAAAAACAATAGACAAACAACTTATCACAAGAGACTAAAACACAACCAATGGACCAAATATAAACTTACTCTCATATAAACGCATCTCCCTTCTCACAAATGTCAACAATCTTGGCCTTCGGTTTACATTCAGAAACAACTAATTGCAAAGCCTCTGAATGAGATCACCACTGATCATCAGCCGACATGGTAACACAGATGCTAAATCCCTAAACCTTCTGAAAACCCTAGAAATGAGCGAAAATAGAAGAAAAAAAACGAACTTTAGATGTAATATCAGGCAATCAATTAAAATCTAAAAATAATGATTTTTTTTTGTGAAATTGATGAGGTGCTCACTGAAAGGAGATAGCTTGACAGCGATTCTGGGGAAAAAAAGAAAGAGAAGAAAAGGGTTCCATGGAAAGTTGAAGAAGAAGAAGAAGAAGAAGAAGAAGAAGAAGAAGAAGAAGAAGTTTAAAGGCAGCGAGAGAGAGAGAGATGGGGAGGAGGCAACGCAATCGTGGGTGGGTGACCGGAGGAGAGAAATAAATGATGAGAATGAGCATGAGAAAAGAGAAAAAGAAAGCATTCTGGTCAGCTCCTTACACGGCTAATGAACAGGGATACTGAGTGTGGAGCCGGACAAAACCATCGGCTCCTACAGTGATATGTGTCTACAGCAACAGTACCAAGGCAAAAATGTGATGGAACACTCTTCTAATATATATTGATGATAAGGAGTTTTATATTTAATTAAAATCGTTTATAATGAATGTGTTTTGCTTTCATTCTTTCAATAAGTTATTTTCTCTATAAATCTGGGAATAATTGATAACATGGGATTTTAAAATCATGATAATTATTAGTATTATTATATTAATGAAATACATAGCTTTACTTTCCTAGAAAATTACTAGACAATGCAGCCAGGAAGTAATAGGAAAAAATTTCAAATTTAAAATCGTTTTCATTAATAAGAATCTGGTAAGTTAATACAATTTTGAAGTAATTAGATTGCAATCGTTTACCTAAAATAGATTTTCATTAAATATTTGAACATTACATATCAAAATCCCTTTTATTTGTTACATCAATTAAGTCCTGAGTTGGTCTCACCTATTTATTAGATAGTCTAGGTCAAGGTTTATTTGATGACCTTATTATTTAAATAAGGCAAGCCAAATTTGTAAACATGGCCTGCTAGATAAATGAGTCAAACTATAATAATGAACTATAATAATGTCATTTTGTTTTGCCTTATTCAACCCTTCAACAATCAATCAATCAACTATACATCTTAGTTGTTTGTAAATTGTTGTGATTGGTTCACTTGGCCTCCGAATATGCATACATGGTATACAAGGATAATTAAGACTTAGGGTTGCTAATCCCCTATTTACTTCATGAATCAAGGTTTCCCTCTCCCTTTTAAGTGATTAAATGAAAATATGTGTAAGTCTAGGTTCAAAATCATTTGAAAAAGTTTTCTCAAGTCAAGATCAAATTTATGCTAGCATTTATTACACAATCTCTTGTCACAATAAATGCAAGCTCTTCTCAGGTCAATAACTATATCTCTATTTTATCAACAAACCATCCATTTAAAATCATAAACTTCAAGTTCAACATGTTTTTATCTTAGTTCTAAAACAAAATACACTTTCTCAAGTCATATTCCATTTAACTAAGTAAGTGGTGATCAAGCACTTAAAACAAATAGAGGAGAGCAAGATAAAAACTACATATATACTTCATTAATTACTTAAAGAAAGAGAGAGTAGATGGTTCAATCCATAAATAGGTTCATAACAACCCTAGATTAGGATTTTAGTTACACATAAATGTTAATAAAACAAACCCTAAAAATATGAGAGAGTTCATTAAAGAGAGGTGAAGAAGAGGGAGAAAGATACAACCACAAATGGAGAATGCCCAAATCTCTTCAAGCTTACCCACTTGATTCCCAAGAGATCCCAAGTTCTTCAAGCTCTTCAAGACTCCAAAGAAGTGCCCTAAATGCGTGTTCTTTTGTGTTTTTCAGCCTTCTCCCAAAATGCCCAAGTTTTCCTTTTATATACTGAGGAATGGGTTAAAATGCACAGCGGTGACGTGGCTCGCCAGTTGCTCGCCAGCTGGCGAGCCACTGGCGAAGAAAGGGGAGTCCATGATTCTTGCTAGCCAGTTGCTAGTCGGCTGGCCATCCACCGGCGAGAACAGCAAACATGCATCTTTGTTTTTGCCAATTGATGACCGAGCTTCCCCATTGTTCCCTTTTCTTCCTTAAGGCTATGTTTGGTTCAACTGAGGAGGAGGGGAGGGGAGGGAGGGGAGGTTCATTAAAGGGAGGTGAGGGGAGGTTCATTATAAGGAGGAAGGGAGGGATGGTTCAATTTCTTGTTTGATTTTGGAGGGGAGGGGAGGGGGGTAATTTATTAGTTGACAATTATACCCTTTATACCTTTTTTATGGCAGATAAAAAAAACAAAAAAATATTTTTGAAGTGTGTTTTTTTTTTCAAATTGGGTATTGGGTGTGTTCATTTTTAAAAAATAGAAAAAATCAAAAAATAAAAAATAAAAGAAGGAATAAAAAGAACGAATATTTGGTATGGATTTAGGTGAAATAGATTCACCAGATCTCAAATATTGAGGACTTATAAACGAGCAAAGAAAAAAAGAGCAACATTATCAAAAAAAAAAAAAAGCAAAGACGAAGATTTTCCTATGCTGCACCTCCATCTCTGTATGCTTTTCTTGTGAAGAAGTTCATCTTCTCATATGGTACTTGTATTTTTATAAGAAATTTTGCTGCAAATTTCTTCACAAGCAACAAGATTGGAACGATCAAAACAAGAAGAATGACGAAGGATAAGTGGTGAGGGTAGCAGACTCCCATCCTAGAGGAGCGCAGCGGACGGAGATGGCGGAGGAGCGGCGATGGTAGAGTGAAGAAGACAAAGTAGCATGAATAGTGTGAAAGGAGAGGGTAAAGTTGGAATATTGAAATATTGATATGGGTTGTTCTGTCCAGATATTTTCACCCCTCCAAAAAACCCCACTTTTGGAGGTGAGGAGAGAGAGTGCAAGGGGTCACTAGAAGACAAATTTGTTCCCCCTCCCCTCCCCTTCATTTTGTTCAACCAAACAAGGTTTTTTACCTTTTATCCCTCCCCTCCCCTAACCTCCCCTCCAAAACCCCCCAACCAAACAGAGCCTAATGTCTCACATTGATTTCATAGAGTTGATGACACCTATCCACCTCCTACTACACAAGCTAGAAAGAGAGTTGAAGATTTTCTATGCCTCATACATACACACATTAAACTTCAAATTTCACACAAATGAATTGTTTTCTATTTGGATCAATTTCTTTTAGTATTTGTGTGTTTTGTCATCTATGTATTATCAAAAAAGAGTGTGAACTAAAAGGAAATAGAGATGAAATGTGTGAAATTATGGAGTTTATCATTACCCTTACTAAAAACATGTGCAAAACAAATATCTTATTGAAATGGATATGCGACAACTCCATTTATAACAAATATCTTATTAAAATGGACACAAATTAAATCTCTCCCTAAAAACTTTAACACAGCTCATTTAGCTATCAGCCTATCACAAATTGGCTTCTCTCTTTTACAACTACACTTTGATCCAGTAATACATTTATACATTATGCTATAAATTAGCTTATAATTTATTAACGACAGGAAAGGTAATACGTACGTATATGTATGTACGACGGAATCCACTACATCTATTCGCATTATATATAGCTTAGCAAGTTATTTCCGCTTCATGATGCTTCTACCACAAATGTTTCTATTATATGGGGACAGTACAAAAGGAAATTCTAATTTATTACATATTTTATGAAAAAAATTACAAAACCGGATATACATGTCACATAATAGCACAAGCATGAGGGTTTTCATCACTGAACACAGACATGGCCTTTTCACTGACCACAGTTGACCCAATTGGCTTCTGATAGTATCCAAATTCGTCTCCATTATTATATCCATGCTTGTAGTAGTTATAATTAGAAGTAGAGGGTGGCTCATTAGATTAGAATATGAATAATAATGTTTCAAAACAGATATTCTCCTTCTTCCATCATCGTTATTATCATATTCATTGTTACTAATAGAGTTGTTATTGTTGCAGTACTGGCGGACGAAGGCATGGTATTCAGGATCATAAGGATATGGCCATAGCTCTGCTTTCTTACCAGTCTTCCTCACAGCCTTCAAAACCTTATTTTGATCTGCCCATCCTATTACTGTTACCTTCTGCATTCTCTTGTCTATCTCAACATCATCAACCCCTGAAAAACATTTTTATTGACTATTAAAAATTAATACATGAATTTAGTATATTTATGTGCATACATATACGTGTATGTGTAGTTTACCAGGTAGTTTTTTGAGGGCCATCTTTATCTTGCGTTCACAACCTTCGCAGTCTATATTTACACTGATCTCTACTATCTGTGTATATTGATGTATAAATCAAATCAAGAGAAAAGCAAATCAAAGGACAATGATAATTGTCGTTCTGCATGCAACTATATGTCTATATGAATATAAATTAATACAAACATATAATAAAGGCTTTAATTTGCAGATATATATGTGCGCGCGCGGGGATTTTACATGTTAATAGTTTTTAAACTATTAAGTAATGGAGAATGGATTTAAATTTTATATTTAGTACTCCCTTTAATTTATACTTAAACATAAGACATACTTTACAAATTTAATTGAATTAAGGATGCAAACTAATAAAGTTAATTAACACGACATGATAATACTAAAATACTATAATGACCTTTCATAAAAAATACTATAATGACCACATTCCTTTATTACCACTTCCTCTCTTGTTTGTTTAACAATAATGGCCCATTTGGTTGTAAGAAGGGAAAGTGGAGAAATGGAAAGTGAAAGGGTAAAGATGGAAAGTAGATGTAATGGTGAAAATAAAGTTTGTGGGACCCATAAAAAATGTGAGATAGAGAGAGAAAGTTTGTGGGCCGCTGAATATATGTAAATTACAAAAAAAATCAAAATTTTATTTACTTTCACTTTCTTCACTACTTTCCATGGCCAACCAAACAGACAGTATTATTAATTAATTAATATATAGGAGTAGAAATATTTTTGGGGAAACGTGATGAGGACAAATAAAAAATGACCTATATATTTAGAAATAATGAAATCTTCAAATCTTCCCAAATATGTTGTATATTTATGAATGATGATGGAGTATCAAATATACTCCTCAACTATGGTTTGCTCTTATACTACTCTAGTCCAATCCTTAACCTGTATAAGATTAATTTAATTTTTTTAAGAACTAAAAATGCAAAATAAATTACTTTATGTTAACATATTATCCCTTTCTCCCAAAATAATCCTACTCATAGAATAATGCATAAACTAATTACATGTAATAACTTATGTTAATGCTAAATGATTTTATTTAACTTTCATATAAATTTTTTTAAAAAAACTAACTTGACTTTATATTTATCACCGGTAGGACATGTCGTATTGTATATTTGAGTTTGGACATACTATGGTAAACCAGGTTTTGTACACGACGTACCATATTAGATGCCCCGATCATGTTCAATTAAAACAGGAAAAAATCTCTAAAATCTGGCTATTGAAAGGCGTGATTATACAAACTTCATGAAAAAAACTAGAACAAAATAGCAATGAGAAGTGTGTGTGTGTGTGTCTTATTACCGTCATAATCGCGATAACATAAAGTTGGAAAAACACTTGATGCTTCTGTCTCAAATTGATATATAAGCTTTTATAAGGGCCGCATGAACAAAACTAGTATGCATGAGACCATATGTGGTGTATTTATAGGCATATATAAACACCGACACGTCTTTGTATTGTCCGATTAAAGAATTTTATGATGTCACACGCGCAACGTGATCCCTAATAAGATTTCTTGATCTCCGATCAAATTGCTTAATGTTGAACATGATGTATATACATACATATTATTTATATTTATATACACACACATGACTTTTTATAATATATATACACATATATGTTGGTTTTAGAGTCATCATGCGAAAGTACATGGAAAATACTTCAGAATTTCTTTGAAGGGTTCAGAATCCTGAGAAAACAACGCAACAAGAAATAAGCCTCTGATGATGATATATTTATCTTTTTTATTTTTGGACTGATGTTTATCCGTTTTATAAACTTATATATATATTGTCAAAACTAATTTTTAATATTTTTGCCTAATTAGTATGCTTGGTTTCATCAATTTTCTTTGAGGAAGTCATCGTTCAGGATAGCGTGTTATTACAAAATCATCATATTATTACAAAATTTTCGAGTTTGAGCTTTTAGAATTAAAAATTGGGACAACGTGTGCTTCATATAATGATGTATATGAAATTGTCGCAGTTAAGTTCAGGAATCCACCGCATTCCGTACAGATGCGGACAATAGAGGAAACTATCAGGGAAATTGTTTTCATAGTGGCTTAATATTAAGCACTTTCTCCTGACTGGCTCAAAAAAAAAAGCACTTTCTCCTGAAAAATCCATTGATTTCCCTTAAAAAATCTCTAATAGTTTGAAAGTTTTTCATTCCACTAAGCAAAACTTTGCCTTGGCATACTAGCTAAAATTTACTAATTGTATTTAGGAAATTATAACAAATACAAAAGAATCAGCTTCTACATTCAAAATAAATAAAAGCCAACATGCACGTATGTGACTGCACGTAGGATATCTAATTACGTAAATCTCCCTTTTGGAATGCTAAATAACAAATATGATATAAAATAATAAAACATAGAACTAACAACCTTTAATTCATTGATAGTATTAAAAGCTCTTTAATCTTGAAATAAGAAAAAAGTAAAAACTCTGTAATCTATTTATGCAAAGTGAATTGGGAAAATTAAATACAAGTCCCTGGTAAGGGACATAATACTGGAAAAGTTCCAAAAATTGAAAAAATTAAAGTAGAGTCCCTTGGGACCTCACTTTAATTATTTCTGAATGTGTGGGCCCCACATTTAATAATAAAAAAATTCACATTTAATCAAAGTAGAGGAGAGAGAAAAGGTGGGTGGATTTTTTTATTATTAAATTTGGGGCCCACACATTCATAAATAATTAAAATGAGTTCCCAAGGAACTCTACTTTAATTTTTTCAATTTTTGGGACTTTTCCAGTATTATGTCCCTTATCAGGGACTTGTATTTAATTTTCCCAAGTGAATTTATGTATAAGTTTATTCATATGAACATATAGTAGGCATGCATCTAACTAACTAGATCCATCTCAAAAATACCTTTTCATTAAAAGTATGTTAGCAAAATGGCTTAACTTGACTAAACGATTTATATATACATCAATTGTCTAACTACTGGCATATTCTTTTTAACTCTACATGCAAAATCATAAGTTAATAAAGAATAAAACTATATTCAAATGATTAAACTTTCATTATACAATGCCTGAGTTGAACACGTGTAAGTCCAATAATGTATTGTAGTAGCCCTTCTCAATTTCCTCCTCCTTTACTTGATGAAGAAGTAACGTCTCTATAATCAAGTCTTCCCAATCAACTCCATCAACAAGCTTTCTTCTTCTCTTCAATTTTTTCTCAGAACAATCAACAACCAAATCAGAATTCCATGGATGCATTATTCTATCTATACGCACCTTAGCAGCATTGATCCTCTCTCTCCTCCTCTCATTCTTCATGCAGTTGGAAATAAATGAAGGAGGCATCGTTTCAAATCCTACATCCTTCTCAAGTATCTGTTTGAGCATAAGCTTTTTGCTGAATTCTGATTTTCCATTCCACCACTCAGTGCAATCCAGAAGACCAATTCTATCAGAAGACTTCTCATACAACATTGATAAACATTCAGTAGAGTATAACAGTTTGTTTTGTGATATACTACATTGAGAATCACTAGGCCGGGTAGGGGCATTAGTCTTGCGTCCATCTTCATGAAGTCGTCTTGAAAATTCATTAACCATATCTGCCAAATTATACTCTAGATGATCCAAGTCTTTCCTTTTATCAACAGATTTCATCATAGCCTTTGTCTCCAAATACTTCATTACAGATGGTGCATGTTTAACAAAGTTTTTAGGGGTGATATCTTTTCCCCAAGGCAAGCTTTGGGCAGCTTCTACAAGTTTCTCTAAAAGCTCTTTGTATCGAGCTTTACAAGTGGAAACAACGGCATAATTTTCCTTGGCCAACTCACTAATGTCAATATCAACTTGATTCAATTTTGCTACAAGAACTAAAACAGCAACTACCAATGGAAGTGGCTTTCGCCCGGTACTCAAAAACCACTTCATTGCACACTGTGTTAAAAATATCCCCTGCTTGCGCATTTTGTCTATTTCAAAACTGTCAATTCTAGCAAAAGATGGAGAAACCTTGAGGACTCTTTCCAATGATTGAACAATATCAAACTCGGGAAAATCAAAATTTTTCAAGTCCATAAAGTCAATAACTCGTTTGATCATTCTACCCAATTCATAAACATCACATCCAACTGCACAAGCCACTTCAGACATAGAAATTGGGCGATTATCCTTTCGCATCACTATATACACACATGCACCAATTAAAACCTCAAACCAATCACCTTGCCCAAATTCACCCTCTGTGATGGTAGAGATCATTGCCTTGATATCACTAGTTTTTGAGGATACACCTAATCTAGAAGTTAACTCATCTATCAAACTTTGGGCTTGAAAGAATTTCTTTTCTTTGTAACTGTATATAGTACCTGCACCTGCAGTTCCAACACGGATGAATGTTCCCTGTGGGCCATTGATGCCACCAATATGGGCCTCAAACTGATCATATTCTTGAACAACACCACAGAAGGAACATACCAAGTCCCCAGACACATCATCCCTTTCAAAAGAAGTTTTCCCACAATTTTTGCAGGATTGTTTGCTTGCCATAGAGTACCAAAAATTTTAAAAAGGGAATTGTTTCAAATGTTTTTCCTCCCAAGAACTGTTTGCTCAGAGAAGTCAGGTCCTAAAAAATACTCCAACAAGAAGATGCTGAATAGCAGCAAAGCTACACCTTTTTCTTTGGCAAAACTTCAGGTAAATCACTGGTAGTTTGGTACGCAGATAGCAGCACTGCATTTGGTCAAACAAATAAAATATAAGCAGAGTAGGATGATTCAAAAACAATACATTTATGGTCATCTTATGAAACTCGCTAAGCTCATCCAAACCAAGATAAATAAACTTATCAAAATATAGAATGGTATTCCGTATCATCTAAAACTCTACGCATAAATCATAGATGTTAGCAGTGGAATTCTAAATGTGCCGCCCACATACTCACAATATAAAAAAAGCTATTTTTTCTTAAAGAGAAAATTCGCTTAAAAGTTGTGCAATCAGAAATGTGAAAAAGCATAGCACTGCACTATCCAAAAATGCATCATTCAAAGTCTATTTTTGTGCTCTACTCATTTTATTCTCCAACCTACCATAGTATTCTTATCTTATGTCACAATTCAGTTTAACAGAACCAGCCTAAGATTTCCACAATCCACATCAACATAATTTGTAGACATATAATGCCAATAATTTTTCTAAAGTTTCAACACTAAAATTAATTAACCTCATTAAACAATTCATTCAATGCCATCTCAACATAATTATCCCTTCAAATTAATCAAGTCCATTGCTCAAACACTTTACGTGCATCCCAAGAACTAACATAAGAGGAAACAAACATATTCTTCCAAATCTCCCATCCACAAATCTTTCTAAACAAAAACAGTCACAAAACATACATACACAACCAATCATTTCACATCTTCACCCTATCATTCTTTTGCAAAGACCTACTAATCAATTACAGCTTAACATTACTCCCTACCCCTTCAAACTTCCAATTTATGTCCCTGATATCAAGCATTGAATCATAACTTTACAATTTACTTCCTTCCGTCCTTTTACTTCCAAATACTCCACTATTAGTGACTGCCACTTATCTCATCTCCATCTTATAATCAATCATCAATTAGTCCATATTAACTCATGTGAAACAACCTCCATAACAATCCATATGAAACAAAATTCATTCCTACTAGAATCTAAAATAATTCCTAATCCCACAAATCTAAAAAAAACAAACCCCATGAGTAAAGAAAATAAACATTATGTTTAACTAGACTACGCCATATATTTTCTTAATATCACTAACAGAGGCAGAGCCATTAGTCATTACAACATGACCTTAACATTCATTTCAAAATTTTGATTCCTAATTTAATCATATGACTACGTAGTATTCCTCATCACCTAAGCACCTAACAGAACAAGCCAAATTAAAATGAACCTGAGACTTCACATCCTAGCATGAATTAAACATACACCACCAAACAATAGCTCCATCATACCTTTATTATCCTCAAAATCCACTTCAAACCCATTAAAGAAAGGGAAAACAATCTTTCAAATATCCAAAACTCCGAAAAATACAACACGCCATCATACATTAATTCTTTCTTATTTTATCAGAAATTTCTTGAAAGAACAGACAAGAACCTAAGCCAAAATAACAAAGCAAAAGGGAAAAAAAAAACAACAACAGAGGCAAGAAAGAAAAAACAGACTTTCACACTAATCAAAGAAAGAAGCCAATCATTCCAACCAACTCAAAAGCTTTCCCAAAACACCAAAAATAAAAGCATAAGCTTCCTTTTTATGAGTTTAGGGACCCCTACATCAATCAAAACAAAACTCCACTTCAGAACTTCAAAACTCCCACACTCACTCCACATTTTTACACACAAAACAATGTACTCCCTCCGGTCCTAAATATAAGACCTAATTGACTTTTTCTAGAAAATCCTTAAAAAAATCAAAATAAGTTAATTATAAATTGATTTACCTAATTTTTTCCCTCAAACTAGTTTATTTTACCTATAAACTAATGGATAATCTAAAAATATATCAAATATGTAATCATTTAATAACCTATTCCGCAACCTTAATCTCTCAAAAAAAAGTCACTTAGTCCTATATTTAGTACCGGAGGTAATATTAATAATTTCATTTTACTTCTAACTTGGTTCCAAACCGAAATCACAACCAAAAAGCATCGATCAACATAAGCTTGCGCTCTGAAACTTTGAAAAATCAAGACTTTACGCATTTAAGGTTATTGCGTAGATGAAGCATGATGTTGATAGTTATAGTTATATTGAGTGAAAAGCCCCATAATTGTGGGAGCTCTGAAATAAATAGAGAAGAGTGACCCAAAGGAGAACATAGGCTTACATGTACTGAGCCTGCGTCTCCGGTGTCGAGAAGTCGCCGTCGCCGATTTCTGGAAACGGAGAGAGACGGCGGAGGAAGGAATCGGAGAGAATGGAAGGAGGTTGAGAGAGAGAGAGCGGAATGAGAAGGCAAATAATTTTGGGATATTTTGAGTGCAATATAATTTGTGTTTTAAATTCTAAATTTATTTCTTTTTTTTTTTATGAAATACTACTGAATAAGATACGTCTGGATTTATAAAAAAAAAATATACATCATAATATGATACATCTGAATCTGAATTATGTAATAAAAAAAAGATACGTCTGAATTCATCGAAAAATTTGGTAAAAAAAAAGATTCGTCGAAAAAAAAATTTTAAATTTATCTCTAAAACGTTTTAAAATGCTAAATAATATCACAACATTCTAAATACTCCCTCCATACATTACTAAATATAAGATTATTTTCAAATTTCAATTTATTCCTAAATGTAATTAGTGATTCCCAGTAAATGCATGGAACCAAATTATTAAAGAGATTAATATCTGAAACTATTTGTTGATTATTAGTTGAATATTTAATTATTTAATAGCCAATTATAGTAAATTATTGCATTAATAATAATAATAAGGATCTGTTTATTTTAGAGCGGATTAAATATTGATACACAAATTTTGGGATTTTAAAATGAAATAAAAATTAATGATAATTTTTTTATCATAAAAAAATTAATGATAATAGGAATTCAGAAAATTAAAATTTATTCTATTTGAACTGTAACTTGACAAGTGTTCTTTTTTTTATTTCAAAAAATTTGACAAGTGTTCTAATAGGAATGTTGACACCAGTTTTAGTATATATAATAAATAATAGATTTTATAATATAAAAAGAACTACCATACACGTTATAAGGCAAAGATAACACGTTAAAATCTCATTCTAACTTTCTAAAGTTATTACTCATTGTTGTGATCTATTACCCAAGTAAATTAAATCTCAAATTCAAATTGAGATTATCCGCTACCCCGAAAGTCATGGCATCTATCCATGAGTATGTGTTTGATATCAAATTTATTGTTTATGAGGAGGATGATGATTGGATATCATTTTTTCCTATGTTTGATCATCCACTCATCATACCTTGTGATCTAATACTTCAAGATGCTTCTGAATTTCTCCGTTCAAACTTATCTGACTACATCTGTGAACGCGACGCGGAGATTTTGGGGTCTCAAATCGTATCTTATTATGAACAAGCAGCAACAGCTGGCGATACTCATTTAATACCATTGAAAATATCTTTTAGTGTTGAGCCTCGCTCTGGTAGATATATTCCTTTATATTATGTTTTTGAATCTTTTCTTGACCAACATGAGGAGTCAACCCAGATCAATCAAACCATAGAGCAATCTACAGAACAATTGTCATTGGTCCCAGCATCACAGGATGCTTTGGAATCACTAATAAAAATCATAAATCCCAACGAAGAGATCAAGGCTAACCAATGCACTATCTGCTTAGAAGATTTTAAGGATCAGGATGATGTTTTAGCAACACCATGTGACCATGTTTATCACAAAAACTGCATTATAAAATGGCTGAAAACAAGTCATGTGTGTCCATTATGTTGCTATCAAATGCCCACATGAAGATGAAATATTCTTTCACATGGATACTATAATGTTTAATATTGTTTTGTAATTACTCTTGGATTTTTTATATCATATGATTTAAGTTTATCTTTATGAATATTGAATAATGATATTTAATATAAACTAGATAATTGCCCCGGGTGCAAGTGCGATGAACAGATTGTGTATTCTACAAATATGTTGTCCAAAAAGTTAAATATTTTATAATAGTTTAGAGATAAAAAAATTGTAACCACATCAATGCGTTGTAATTTGTAAATTTGGATATGTTTTTATGTTTTGCTCTTATTATTATGTATACTAATTTGTAAACTTCTGATAAAAAAAAATTTGTAAACTTTTGATGAGATTTTGTACCAAACTATCAACTACAATTGTGTTACATTTATACACACAGTGATGAAAAAGTATGATTTCGATAAAAAAAAGTGATGAAAAAGTATGATAGGGTCATAAAATCAAGAAATGCTCTCTCTCATCCCAAATTTAAAACATATGAAAAAGTATGAGAGTTTGTTCTTAAATATAAGAAAGCTTTCTGATTTGTCATAACTTTTCTTCAATTTATCTTTAATAATACTCTTGAAATTATTCCCCATATTTTCATCCCCCAATTCTCTCACCCTCTCCCTTATTATTTGCTTATTTATTTCTATAACTAATTTTTTATTTGTTCACCACCCTATTTTAATTTTTTTCTATTCTTTTTGAATTTGAAACAAAGTATTGAAGATCATGACTCATGTTTAATTTGTAACTTGTAGTACCATATTACCATTTAGTTATTCTTTATGTCAATTTCTAAAACTATATCTTTAATGTTTTGTTTTCAATATTTGTTTTAAAAGAATAGTTTATATATTTGTTAAAAATTGTTTTTAAAAAACAGATAAAACCCCTTAGTTTTTTGTTTTTTTATCAAAAAAAAAAAAAAGATCTAGTTGACTTTTTAAAAAATTCGAAAACAGTAAAATAATTCAAATATAAATTGATTTACCTAAGTTTTCCATAAACTAGTTTGTTTGACCTATAAACTAATAGATAATTTAAAATTATATCAAATATGTCTGACTTAACGCGGATTTGGTGCGCTTCCGTAAGCATACGGGTCTTGAAAAGTAGTATAGTAGAGGGTTGTCATTCCACATAGATTGTTGTTTAAACAAAGTGATTAGCACTAATTGTGTACTTAATTGTCTTAAGTAAAAACATATTGAGAGTTTGTTGTTTAAGTAAGAAAAGAGTTTTAAATTTTGAATGCAAAGAGAGTTGGAGTTTCAAACACGAGTTAACAATGATAATTAAAGCCTAGAGTTGCTAATCCCCTATTTACTTCATGAACCAAAGTTTCCCTCTCCTTTTTAAGTGATTAAATGAAAATATGTGCAAGTCTATGGTTCAAAATCATTTGAAAAAGCTTTCCCAAGTCAAGATCAAATTTATGCTAGCATTTATTGCACAATTTCTTGTCACAATAAATGCAAACTTTTTTCCTCAACCACCCTAATTATGACTATGTTAGGTCAATAACTATATCTCTATGTTAACAACTAACCATCCATTTAAAATCATAAACTTCAAGTCCAACATGCTTTTATCCAAGTTCTAAAGCAAAATACATTTTCTGAAGTCATATTTCATTTAACTAATTAAGTGGTGATCAAGCACTTAAAACAAATAGAGAGCAAGATAAAAACTACACATATACTTCATTAATTACTTAAAGAAAGAGAGAGTAGATGGTTCAATCCATAAATAGGTTCATAACACCCTAGATTAGGGTTTTAGTTACACATAAATGTAAATAAAACAAACCCTAAAACTATGAAGGAGTTCATTGAAGAGATATGAAGAAGAAGGAAGAAG
The DNA here is from genome assembly GCA_029929735.1 of Mimosa pudica. NCBI lineage: Eukaryota > Viridiplantae > Streptophyta > Magnoliopsida > Fabales > Fabaceae > Mimosa > Mimosa pudica. Next base: position 10,288,863 of record JAKELP010000020.1, read on the forward strand.
ATATACAACCACAAATGAAGAAAACTCAAATCTCTCAAAGCTTCCCACTTGAATCCTAAGTTTTTCCCAAGATCTTCAAGCTCTTCAAGACTCCAAAGTATGCCCTAGAAGTGTGCTCTTTCGTGTTTTTCTGCCTCCTCTTGAAATGCCCCACTTGCCCTTTTTATATGCTGAGAATTTGACTAAAACGCGCAGCTGCGAAGTGCTCTCGTCAGTTGCTCGCCGGTTGGCGAGCCACTGACGAGATTCCAGAGACGGCAGGCCGCTGGCGTGCCAGTTGGCTTTGTGATGACGCGAGCCACTGACATGCAGCTTTTCTAAGGACTTATAAAATTTGCTTTCCCTTGCTCCTTTTTCTCCTTTGTTGTAGCACTTGGGTTTCATCGAGCTTCTAACACCTGTCCACCTCTTCCTACACAAGCTAGAAAGAGGGTTGAAGAGTTTTCATGTCTCAAATATACAAGCATTAAACTCCAAATTTCACACAAATGAATGATTTCCTATTTGCATCACTTTCTATTAGTATTTGTGTGTTTTGTTGTCTATTTATCATCAAAAAGAGTGTGAACTAGAAGGAAATAGAGATGAAATGTGTGAAATAATGAAGTTTATCAATGTCATAATTTTATAAACTCTTTTACAACCTTAATCTATCCTAAAAAATCAAGTAGTTCTTATATTTAGGAAAAGAGAGAGTAGTATTTAAAGATTACAAGGTAAAAAAAATAAATAATGCATAAAAGTTGAGGCGAAAATTCCAGGTATAATATATTCAAAAAAAGAAGGATTCATATTTTGGTCATAATTTTAAATTTGTCATAGGTCATTTTACCTAGGTGTATGTAATTAAATCCTTAAAATTTTGACTTGTGTAATTTATTCTTTCTAGTTTTCATTTGTACCTCGATTTGTAATTATAAGTAACCTCGAAAATTCGTTCATTGAACTTCATAATTAAGTACTGAACATATTAATAAACGAAAAAAAAAGTATTGAACATATATGAAAAAGTAATTACATTCACGGCTATATCTTAGTCATAGGGATTTAAAAAAGAAACAGAAAGATTTTAAGAAATATTAAATGGAAAGTTATTGATATATTATTAAATTAAATGAGCTCAAGATATAAAAAGATATATTATGAAATAAAATGATAGAAACCTAATATTTAAATTTGAATTTGAATAAAATTATTTTTTTTAATGATAAAAAAATAGCTATAGATTTTTCAATTGTATTATATTTTTATGTGTGCGTGTGCGCATTTGTATGTCAAATGTTTGAACTTCTTTGTTGGTTGAGGATTGAGTAGAAGTTGATGGTTGATTGATTTTTACTTTTCCCTCGCCTGCCGTGCTCCCTAAAATTAAATAAAAACTAGGGATAATTAATTTGAGGTCTCCTCAACACACATAATATTAGAAAAAGTCCAACGAAATGGTGAAATTAAAGTAAGTTGTAAAGGAACATTACTTTAATTATCTTCTAAGTCAAGAATATAATTTTGCCCTCCCTCTTATTCTGCGCCCATATGTTGTGAATGATACCCAATAACTTATTATACATGGTCAAAATGTTGTTATTCACATCCTAAACGCCTGTTATAAGTAAAAATATAAACTCTTGTGATTTGCATCTAATATCTTGTTACGTGCAATCAAAACATTATTTAAGGCTCAAACATTTGTTATTTGTTAAAATATAAACTTTGTTACTAAAACCCAATAATTATGTCGCTTGATTGTAACACAATTATATGTTAATCAATAGTATGACAAAACAGAATTCATTAGATAAAATGAGATCATTTATTGTTCGTAGTGATATTCAATACTTTCGTTGCGAAATATATGATATTTAACGCAAAATTAATTGATGGCATGATGGGCAGAGAATGTAAGGGCGAATCAATGTAAATCACTTTTTTGAGATAAAATAATCACTTATATGTACAAAGAATGAGGCATATAATCTCATCAGCTTTTTATAGAGTAAATGGGCAAGTACAAAAGAAGGAATGAAGGAATGGCTTTGCACCCTTTTCTAGGATACCTCCAAGTTTACTATAGACCAAAATACTCAAAGATTCCCTCGGTATAAACAAATCATTTTACAACTTGGCTTGATGGTGAGAGCACTTAGCATTACCATTCAAGTAAGGTGTTCGAAACTTGCACTTCCCTTAATTCAACCAAACAAAATCATTTTACCTAATTTGATTATATTAAAAATGTTGGTTAATTAAATTAATTATTATTACATGATATTATCAATATACGCTAACCATATACATTTACTCTCACTTCCCCTCTTTTGTTTATTTATTATTTTGATAAACATTAGGGCTAAAGGGCAAAAATGCCCATGTAATTTTCACAAAAGTGCAAAAATGCCCATATAAAATTTTTTGGAGCAAAACTGCCCATCAAATTTCAAAATTGGGGCAAAAATGCCCGTCACAGTTAATTTTTTTACTTTTTCACTCACCATCTTCTATCGCATCATCATCGTACAATGACAAATAAATATATAAGTCTGCCACATTCTTTACTGAGAGATGAATTCACAGAAAATGATGCGTAAAAAGTCAAAAAATTAACTATAATGAGCATTTTTGTCCCAGTTATGAAATTTAATGGGCAGTTTTGCTCCAAAAAATTTTACATGGGCATTTTTGCATATTTGTGAAAATTACATGGGCATTTTTGCCCTTTAGCCCTAAACATTATTAAGGTTAATTTGGTCAAAAGTTGCGAAAAATTAAAAAATGGTCTTATGTTTAAGAACAAAATGAAATTTAAGAGTAGTCTTATATTTAGGAATTAAGGGTGTACATTTTAACCTAAGTCACACGTTCACCTCTAGTTCTAAAATAACATTCATATATTACAATTACTTTGCTGCTGTCACGGATTGGATGCAGTTGAGAGCTTGCTGCAGAATAGTATAGTAATCAACAGATTCATAAAACGTTTGGAGATGATGATGATAGATATAACAAAGGATAGGGGAATAATTGGAAGAAGAAAACTAGATTTAATAACCAGAATTCAGAGAAACTTGTGCTACTTTTTTAAATAAAAAATAAAAATAGTAATAACAATAAATTTTGAGTGCACTAAATAGATTTCAATCATTCAAACAAAAATGTGCACAAACTTGCTAATATGAAGGTGGTGAAGAAGATCAAATCTGCAGAAACCTCCAAAATGAACCGCCTTAATTTAAGAAAAGCTGCTAAGTGATATTTACGTATTGACTACTAAGCAAAAATTTTCCTATCCACTAGTGTAGATTCTGAGATAGCTAGGAAGTGTCTGAATCATGTATAATGCACTCATCTAAACGGCTTTTATGCAACTGAAATGCAGGATTCACCCATGCTCCACAGCTACACTGCATACCTGCCCAGTTGAAATAACCCAAACGTGCATTGCATCCCAAACACAACAATCTTTCCTCTACATATCCCTCATTAACTGCCAAACGAAGCAAATATTTAGAGTTAGTATGAAGAAACAAGAGAAACCTCATGTGAACTCAACAATATTTCCTTTAATCCTTAACTTTTGAGCTAGATAACTGGTATGCATATGTTAAGGGCATTAGTTCAATAATTTTTTGTAAGAAAATGTCCATTGATTTTCTTAAATACCATCTATATTTTATTTAAGACCAAAATTAACCATTCTACCAGATTCAACATTAAGGAATGGAGGGAGGATATGATTGAAATTTATAATAACCTGCTTGCATCCACTTCATGGGTTCTACAAATATTGAGGTACAGCTGATTGGTTGCTGTTCTGCTTTACCACTCCTTTTTTTCCATGCAAAACTCGATTCTCCTTTTCCACGCTCGTGGCAAACAATATTCTCGTCTGAAGCAACAATTCTCCGGCATTTCTTACATCGGTAAATAAGACGAGCTTTCTCTGTGGTCTCCACTGGCTCAGACTTACAAGTTTCATCAGCCATTTGAATGCACAAACGAATGATGCAAGTGTTTGATATTCTGCAAAGTTCAAAAGCATATGAGAAGACAACATGGAACGTATAATTCTCCCATAGCCATTCATCGAGGCTAGGTTAAATAAATCATAGTAAAAGAAATTAGAGGCGAAAGAACAAAACACTTGTGGAAACAGGACCAGTAAATATATACTATTCAACTGAAATTACTCCTCTACAATGTCTAGGTCACATGAAGTTACACATTAAGCAAAGAAAAACAATCCCATATCCTGCAGCACGGTTACTCTCCCAATTCACTCCTCAGACTTTTTATATCCTCTATAAACCATTTTTCATGCTATTTATATTCCTCTATATCATAATCATCACCTGTAGAATACCAAAAACACCCTTCCTCATGTGTTCTGCACCTACATTCTAACATTGGGCTTTTGACACACAACAAATTAGCATGAAGAGTCACACAAAGATTTCTCTAAAATATAAATATGGTATTTCCTCCTCAGTTCACACCCATTAATAATATCTGCTTCTTTTCATACCCACTCAAAACCAAGGACCTGAATAATCAAATTGGAAATATTATGTGTTATTAACTACTCCCTCCAGTCCCTAATGTAAGAGCCCGAAATTTGAATGATTTTGGTCCCTAATGTAAGAGTTCACCCCACTTTGTCTGAACATTTATTGCAATTTTTCCAATTCTACCCCTAATCAATTTGGGTTGAATCGAGGAGAGAAGAAAGAATAAATGAAAGCATTGAAAATGTAAACAACCTTCTTCTTCTTCCAAAGTCTTCTCACTCTTAAGTTTCTCCACTTATCACATTTATTATGCAACTCTCTCTCTCTCTCCACTTTTTCCAATATGCATTATTATCTCTCTCTCCTAGTACTAAGGGTAAAAATGGAAAAAAAGTATTAATTACAAACAGTCAACTAACAATCAGATGTTTTCGTTTTCTTAAGAAGCGGGTTTTTGGCGGCTGACTCTTACATTAGGGACCGGAGGGAGTACTTTAGCTTACATCCTTAATCTAATCAAACTAGGAAAGTGATCTTATATTTAGGAACGGAGGTAGTACATTGCATTTCCGGCCAAAACATATGGAGTATATAGAAATTTCAAAAATCCTCAAATCCCAACTAAATATATTCAACATGCAACAACAATTAAGTATATGTCCTAGTTTTATGATACCCCACTACGAAAAATTATAGCTTTGACACCCATGACAGAATTTTGAATCAAACTAAACTCAGCAAATCAAACATACAATACAAGAAATCAGTTTCATTATACTCCTAGCTAAGTATTAGAAGATTAAAATCCGAAATTCCCAAAAAACCCAACTCGTGGAATTAGAGAGGGACTTCACCTGAAAATGATTCTGACCTTGACAGTGACCTGCGCCGCCGTGAATGGACGGAAAAACGCCGCCGGAGCCGAAGAAGGCGGAGAGGAATTGAAGAAGGCAAGGCCGTCGATGATGCTTATAGAGTTTTCAGTTTAGTCCCTTTAGTCCTCAATTTAATTTTTATAAGTGACTTATTTAGGTCAAGTTACTTTCTCCAGGTTATCAAGTTCTTTTAATATAGGAGTGACACGTGTCCTTTTATAACAAATTGGTTGTTATAAAAGGACACATGTCACTCCTATATTAAAAGAACTTGAGAACCTGGAGAAAGTAACTTAATGTAAGTTTTTCCCTTTTTATAAATATATTTTTAATTAAGTTTAAATTTTAAATGCCTTTTATATAACTAATTCCTATTATCTAGGATCCAAATTTGTTGGGGTGTTAGAGATATCTACTAATTTATTTTATTGGACTTGTAAACTAATATACCATTTTTTTTATCAGAATCTAAATATACCATCTATTATAATATATGTTTTATTTAAGAATCTTCTTTATGAATTCTGCCGTGCCGTGCTAACTATAGGTAGCAGGCATCTTCTTTATGAATTAAGCAACATATTTTTTAATTAAAATAAGATATTTATTTTTCTTCCTTAATTTGTGAGAGTAAAGTAACAAAATCAGTAAATCTTATATTTATCTAATGAGATATCGTCATAAAATCAAGAAATAATCCCTCTCATTCAAAATTTAAAACCTTTTTGAAAATGTGAATTTGTTCTTAAATAATAAGTCCTTTTTTTTATCAGAAATATAATAAGTCTTTCGAATGCAGATAAAAATTAATAATAAGTCTTTTAATTTGTCACAACTTTTCTCTAAATTATGTTTAAAAATACTCTTCAAATTATCCCCAAATTTCAATAGCATTCGCTCCCCTGCCCTACTTAACCTCCCCTTTTTCACCTTCACTTCCCTTATTATTTGTTTATTTGTTTATTTATTTCTATAACTAATTCTTTTATTTGTTCACCTCCCTATTTTAATTTTTTTCTATATTTTTTAAAATTGGCACAAAGCATTGAATATCATGACTCATATTTTATTTGTAATAGTCAAGATGCAAAAATACTCATGTGATTTGTTTTGGACCAAAAGTAACTATAACATTTCAAAACAAGGGCAAAAAGTACCCATAACATTTCAAACTAGGAGCAAAAACATCCATTGGTGTTGAGTAATTTTTGCCCTTGTTTTTGAATGTATGATTACTTTTGCTCCAAAAAATCACAAGGTATTTTTGCACCTTGACCACAATCACATGAGTATTTTTTGCTTTAGCCCTAAAAAAATATATAAAAGTATTAAAGATAAATTTTATCCTACCTTAAACATTTTTGGGATGGGAAAATTTTAAGTTCCACTAGGTGGAATTTGCCACCAGGTAATCTACCAGTGTCTTCATCATTCATCAAAATTTGTGGAAAAAAGTTGTCAGCAGCAACAAACTATCATGAGTGGTGGTTGTTAGAAGAGTCACCCCAAATGTTGCAAACCTTTTATCGGTAGTAAACCAACAAAATCGGTTTTTGAATTTTTTTTGAGCATATCTTATATAGAAACAAACCAATTCACAAATACCAAAAAAGACGAAGGTTGAGTAGAAGATATCTTTATTGTCATCCAAATTTTTAAACCAATTTATTTGCATGGAAATAAAGCATTACTAATAGCTTGTTTGGTTGTGTGAAAGAAAGTTAAGAATTAGAAATGGAAAGGGTAAGAGATGAAAAGTAGGGGTAACGATGAGAGAGTAAAGTTTGTGGGCCCCAGGATAAGTGTGAGTTGGAGAGAGAAAACTTGTGGGCCCCGGGATATATGTAAATGACCATATTACCCCTTAACTTTTCAATTATTTTCATCTCACTTTCCTTTTCTTCATACAACCAAACCAGCCATAAGACCTGTACTAGGTACAGCTTACGAATTACAGTGTTGGTGATAATTGACAATCACGTCAAAACGACACTTAGTTCATCAAATTTTAATTTGATTAGGAATTATTTTTTAGCTGTACCCCACTTGAACAAAGACCTCGCCATAAATTATCATCCCCACGCTGAGCCACGCCAAATAAAGTAGTAATCTAATCAATGGAGTAATGTATATTTATTGACCAAATCAATGAGGTTCCATAAATTGGCAACGCGTATGTTTATACATTATATTACTCATGACTAAAAACGAATACGCTATAAAAAAAAGAACTAGAATCCTAGACGTACTATATATTCACCTGCTAAGGCATATAGCCTTATACAAAGTTGCGGCATGTAGTTTCACAATTTCTACCAGCGCACCTTTACATGCGCTTAGAAGAAACGCATGTATAGAGGGTCCTTTACATGCGCTTTAAGCGCATGTACAGGTAAGAATCTATACATGCGCTTAAAGCGCATGTAGAGGCCTTATCTCTACATGCGCTTTAAGCGCATGTATAGAAATGTGCATCAATTAAAATTCACTAAAACAATGACTAGAAAATGATTTAAGTATTTAGAGATAAAATATAAAATGAACTTAGGTGAAGAACTCAAAATTATATGGAAACACCCTTTACATGCGCTTTAAGCGCATGTAAAGGCACAAACACCCTTTACATGCGCTTTAAGCGCATGTAAAGGCACTACTGAAGTGCAAAACATGAAGTCATGCATAAGAGGTCCTCCTCAGACCTCATAAGGTGTTCCTGCTTGTGGAATTAGTGTTTCAACGCTCCATTACCACTTTTGGGTGCTATGAAAATGTTCAAACACCCTTTACATGCGCTTTAAGCGCATGTAAAGGCACTACTGAAGTGCAAAACATGAAGTCATGCATAAGAGGTCCTCCTCAGACCTCATAAGGTGTCCCTGCTTGTGGACTTAGTGTTTCAAGGCTCCATTACCACTTTTGGGTGCTATGAAAATGTTTAAACACCCTTTACATGCGCTTTAAGCGCATGTAAAGGCACTACTGAAGTGCAAAACATGAAGTTATGCATAAGAGGTCCTCCTCAGACCTCATAAGGTGTCCCTGCTTGTGGACTTAGTGTTTCAAGGATCCATTACCACTTTTGGGTGCTATGAAAATGTTCAAACACCCTTTACATGCGCTTTAAGCGCATGTAAAGGCACTACTTAAGTGCAAAACATGAAGTCATGCATAAGAGGTTCTCCTCAGACCTCATAAGGTGTCCTGCTTGTGGACTTAGTGTTTCAAGGCTCCATTACCACTTTTGGGTGCTATGAAAATGTTCAAACACCCTTTACATGCGCTTTAAGCGCATGTAGAGGTAGAAACACCCTTTACATGCGCTTAAAGCGCATGTAAAGGGTGTTTCTACCTCTACATGCGCTTAAAGCGCATGTAAAGGATTGTTCTTCAATGGAATTCACTATAACATTGTCAAGCACAAGATTTGAGCATTTTGAGATGAAGTATTGAAACAATTTAGTTGAAAAGCACCAAATCATATGAATATCCATATAATTAAATGGACATTGGTCTTTACATGCGCTTTAAACGCATGTATAAGCCATAAAATATTAAAATAACAAAGGAAAGTCAATACATGTGTAACATCTCAATTTTCAAATAAGGGATAATAGAGAATTAATTAAGGTCATATCATTAGAGAATTATAAAGCATTTAAAAAAAATTAATTAATAAACAAGGATAAATATATTTTTAAATGTTAATATACCAATTTTCTTTAGAAATCAAAGAAAATAGTTAGAGAGTGAGTTTTAAATTGTAAATATTATGAAAAATACTTAAAGACATAGGTAATATTATGGTGAAAGAAAATATGTAAGTTTGTATACAAACTAGTTTTACAATTTGTTTTAAAGTAGGGATTTAACATGGAAATGTGAATAAAATGAAGACAGAAGGGCAAAACTGTCATTTTGCCTCAAACCCTTATAAAAATCAATTTCCTTTTCTTCTTCCTCATTCCCGTTCTTATCTTCTTCTTCCTTACACCAAAACAGACCCACCTTCAAACCCTCACTCTCTTCTTCGTTCTTCACCCTCCTCTCCTCTTATCCATTTTTTTTCTCTTTCTCCCACACTTGAGCTGCCTTGTCTTCACTGTTTTGTTAGATTCCAGCACCCCTCCCCCTTGTTTTCGGCGTTTTCCGGCGACCTCACGGCGGACAACGGCGGGTGAGGTAAGCCTTGCCATTTCTTTCGTTCTTCAAGCTATTTCTTCTTTTCAAAGTCGATTCCTCACTTCTTCCTTTTTCCTTGGTTCTCTGTTTTTCGCCACCCACCACAATGGCTATTTCCGGCGAGTTTTACGGCGGCGGCGACGTCCCACAGTCCATACAATACCAGAATCGGACTTAGGTGACTTTACTCTTCAGATCCCTACCCGTATTCATTCATTTTTGGCGAGTTTTAGAGGGATCCGAAAATGGGTTTTAGGATTTGGGTACAATAATCACTTAAAATCAAAGTTTAGTGTTAGATTTTGGGTTTTCCTAAAGTAAATTGAAAGTTGTGATTGGTATAAGTTGTGATTGTTGCATGTTGATAATGGTGTTTGTCTTCTTTATGCTTTGGCCGAGTAAGATCTGGTAAAGGAAGAAAGATTTTGTTTGCTCTGGGGCTGTATTTGTTTATTATATGATTGGAGAAAAGAAATGAAATTGTTTATGTGATGATGTTTGCCATGTCATTTATTTTTTCAGATGGAATGACTTAAGACATGGTTATGTGGTTTAATAAACTTACTGTTTTGTAACATGTAATATGAAATTAGTAAGAATTGCTTGAACATGATTTAAAAGGATTTCTTATGAATGAAAGCTTTTAAGTGTTTGTTGAAGGGTGTAATTTTATGAAATTGTAACTGTCTTATGGGTTTCATGCATTATAGAGAATGCTCTTTAACTCCTCTGTGTTTGGGAATTGCTGAAATGTGTGTATAATTATAAAACTTTTGATGTATATTTTAGAAAGCAATATGGGTATTGTTTGAATTTGATAATGCATATGGGTCTTCAAATTTTTCTGCAATTTTATTATAAATGGCCGAATGGAAATTAAGTGAAGAATTGAAGTCTATATTTTGTGGGGTGTGATTCTAATTGATTCTTGAAGGTCTGATTATATGTATTAGATGTGGGAATTTATGACTTTCTAAGTATTAAAGAAGACTAAGAATTTGTTTGGTAATTTTATCATATGAACCTTAATTGGAAATGTGCATGTAAGTTGGGCTGAATGCTAAGATTGTGGGTTTTATGTTTCTTTTTACTTTGCTGCATAAATAACTTTTATTTTTCACTCTAATTGGCTGTGATTATATGCAGTGAAATGCATTTATTGGTTGATACATAATGCCTAAATTCTTGTCTTGAAATTCTTTTGAATTTTGGGGTTTCAATCAAAATGTTTTCTTTGGAAATTGGGACTTAAAAACATCTAATAAGTTGTTATAATAACCCATTTATAATTTGATTTAAGAACGACATGTTTGTTTGATTTGGTTTTAATGGTTTTGATGTTGGCATTTTCCCTTTTTCCTTGTCCTGTTGTTTGGGGTTTCTGTAGGGCTTGAACTTTGAAAATTCTGATTATATAAACTTCTTTAAGCTATAAAATGGTATTTAAGGTTGAGTTTTAATTTGGGTTAATAAAGTTATTGATTTCTTGTTTCTTATGTCTTGGATTGATTTCTTTAGATTAATACATATGTGAATGTGGTGAAATTGATTGATTTTATTATCAAAGTCACTGCATTTATTTTCTAAAAATAAATGTTGATTTTGGTTTTTCATCTGACTTCTTGAATGTTATTTTCTAAAAATAAAGGTTGATTGTTTGCTTTTATCTGACAAAATCAGCACTAATTCCCATGGTTCCTGTCCAGCACTACAATCTCAACTCTCCAACTTCCTTCATTGAGAGCCCTCTTCACGTTCTCAACACTGTCCAAGTTGACGTGGACCACCAAGCTGTCACCCCAGATAGCTTGGACAATGACCATCATCATAATACCCCTCGTGTTGTATGTGTAAAGATTTGGTTTTTTCTCTCTCTGGTTTTTTTTTGTTGGTCTGGTAAGCGATACGTGTGTGTAGTCACTTCTCATATTTGGTGAATGGCACCTTCTTTTGTGAATCAAGCACAATTTTCTTATTAATGGTGAATTGCACCTTAAAAACACATGCATTGATACACTTGACACTACTTTAATTGGGGAAATAAAATTAGAGACCATGAAAGATATTTTAAGGCAAGGTCATGGTTGAACTTGTGAGCTCCCAATTATATGAATACTTAATTACATCCAAGTTTAGCTTAAGACCATAATGTAGAGAGGTTTCTTTATTTTTCGTTAGTATTGCAAACCAGAGCATCTAAATGTTGAAACTAAATCCCTTGGTACTTTTCATAGTTCATATTGGCTTAATGCACAAAGCATTTTTCTCACATTGCTTTGTAATGAAAGTGAATCAAAGTTGTCCAAGAGAGTTGCTAACTATCTTCGCTGAGCTAAACACCTTTACAATAGAGTTTCTTGGTTAATGCTATCAATTGCAAACCTTGTTTTTAATTTGAAAGAGGATTGATAAGTTACAGAATACAGAGTAACAGAATACAGTTAGGGAAGTTTTGTCTGATTTGTCTCACTATCCGAACCATCCTAACCCTTTTATGGTCTTGCTTTGTCAATATACAGGCAAACGCAGGGGGAAGCTCTTGAAGGCAGCTATTATGAAGGTTATCACATGTGTTATGATGAACATGGAGATGCTTGTGATTGCTCAAATTTTCTTGATGTGGACTGGCTTTCATCCTCTGGAAATTCTCTTGAGGAGGAATTACTTGAAAGGTAATATCTGTTAGCGTTTTGCCTATACTTTTGCAGAAGATGTATGGCATTAACCCGTTTTGCTATCCTCAGTTATTGAGTGAATGTAGAAACATTATTTTTGAATTTAAGCTTGAAATGTTCATTTGCAGGAAAGTTACGGCACCTCAGCTTAAATTGGGTTACTCTGGCAGGTAAATCTATGGATTATAATGGCTGGCTAACTCTCTGTCAACTTTTTCGTTTGTGACTTTGTGCTAACATGCTCAGATCTCACGGCATTGTTGAGAGCAATATTTGGTCAATCTTCAGAGGTTATTTGTTTCATAGAAAGAAATTAGTCTTAAGGAATTTTGGAGGTGTAAAGTTTCTAGTTGAGTTAGGAGAAACATTTAATGTTTGATGTTAAAGTAAATGAACTGGATATGTATCCAAACATCGTGGATTTACTATGGAGTTTAATGTAATATTGTGGTTTAAAAAGTCCTTTTTATGTGGTTTAAAAAGTCATTTTTGTAGTAGTGGGTGCAAATGTATTGTGTGGCAAATGTAAAAAAAAATATTAAAAAAAAAAATATATAGTTGTACATGCGCTTAAAGCGCATGTAGAGGTACCTACCTCTACATGCGCTTAAAGCGCATGTAGAGGTACATACCTCTACATGCGCTTAAAGCGCATGTATAGCCCCCCCTCTACATGCGCTTTTTAAAAGCGCATGTAGAGCCTTTACCAGCGCCCCCCTCTACATGCGCTTTATAAGCGCATGTAAAGGCCAAAATAAGCGCATGTAAATGGGGTAATTTGTGGTAGTGTTCATGAAAAAAATATGCATTTGGTTTTTTTCTACAAATATGGATATGAACAAGTTAAAAGTTAAAAAGTATAAATTTTTACATACAAGTGCACATGTAAAGAGCCACCCCCTTGGGGCCCAGCGCCCTCGCTAGCACATCGACCCCAGTTTGGCTTTGATTCCATCTGTAACAACCAGATCGGTTGGGGAGGAGGACAAAAGGTGTTATATAAAGGTCTAGATACCTCCCCCTCTTGACGCGTTTTAAAGACGTGAGGGGTGAGGATTTCCCAAAACAGACAATTTCGAGAACGCGTCACTGAGAAGTTATAGGTCGTATCAGAGCTAGGCAAGTAGGTGTTTTTGTCACGTGTTAGAAGCTTTTTTTAGCAAGAAATCATTTTATCTTCACTAACATAAGACATACTGTTCGCACAGCAAGTGCACGGGTCGTGCCAAGTAATAAAGTGATAAGAAAAGCATCATTCCCACGAGGATTTGGTTCCAAAACCTAGTCAAGTAGAGATTATTGCACTCTCGCTCAATTTGAGTGATCCAAATGTTGAGAGTGAAGTGTAACTATATAAAAAAGATAAGAAAAACTATGAACAAGTGATTCTCCAACTTCAAGGATAAATTGAGACTTAAGACTATTTATCCCCCTTGTATCTCATAACCTTAAAATGGTCTCCTCTCACAATTGGTTTGAATAACTATATATGTGCTAACCTAGGGTTCACAATGTACTTGTAAACTCTCTGTCGAGTCAAGAACAAGTATTTAATTCCATTGATCATGCAATCTCTTGTCAATCAATAAAACTCAATTTCTAAGTTTCAACCCTAATGTGCTATGTGAGACTAATAAGTATATGTCTATCTTATTAACAAAATCATTCATTTGTCATGCAAACTTCAAGTTCTCACACTATTCCACTCAAGTTCTACACTTAACCTAACTCTCTCAAGTCATAAGTCAAATGAAAAAATCAACTAAATGGTGGTCAAGCATTTAAAGGCATTAAGGCTAGAGTGAAATAAACATATATATAACATTAATCACAAAAGGAGAGGAAGAATCAAGAGTTAATCCATACAATGGTTCAAAATAATCCTAAATCAAAGTGTTTAGCTACTCATGTTTAACAAACCCAAAGGAAAAGATACAATAATAATCATAAACATTGAACAAAAGTAAGGGAAGGAGAATGGAGAAGAAAAACCAAGATGTGAAGCCCAAATCTCTTCAAAATTTCAAACCCCAACTCAATCTCCACCAAGATTCATTCCCTAGCACACCCATAAGGCCCCAAGGATGCCCAAGAAGTGAAGAATGTCGAGCTCCCTCTGTTTTGCCTCTTTTAAACCCTAAATTTCGAGTGGAAACAGTGTAAAACGCAGAGTTCCATTTTTTTCGCAGGTTGGCTGTTCGTTCACTAGGTGCTAACATCCAGCGAACCCTTTTCGCAGGTTGGATGTTCGTTCGCTATATACGAACCTCAAGCGAAGAAATTGGCAGAATGTGTGCATTTTGGGGTAGATTCGCTGATGGCTAACGTCCAACGAACCTTTTTCTTCCATTTTTCTCTTCTTTTGTTTATTGCTTCCATTCTTTCGATGTACCTATATTTGTCCATTTGTTCCTACTCACATTGAGTAGAAAGAGATGGTGAGCTCCTCAACACATATATATCAAAAATTAAGCAATTTCAACTCATAATCTCACACACATGTAATTCTTATCATTTTCTTTACCATATGAGTAATGTTATATTTCTATATATTTATTTACCAAAAACATGTGATAAATCAAAAAATTCAGATGAAATGTGTATGTTATTATGGAGTTTATCACATACCCATATGACAACTTCGTTAGACAGATTTTGACTATAGCTAATTACTCCTCATCTAACCCACAACTATGCGGGCCCACCTAGAAAGTAGCGTTTGAATTTTCTTTTCTTTTCTTTCGTCCGATAGCTTGTAATTGCCTTTAATTTTTGGGTCCTTTGTACAAATATGTTTTAAATTTTGAATGAAATTACCCCTTTCACTCAAAATAAAGCAGTTGTATTGAAGGACTGATCGAACAACCCACTTCCTCCATACTTTATGAAAAAAAAATTATATTAAAATTGACCTACTCAGTAACTTATTTCATACTGATAAACATATATACTAATTTGGTGTGATTTTTTTTCATGTTTTACATATTTAAATATAAATATTAATTGTCTTGTGCCTCTCATAGAATAGTTTGAACAAATTCAGATGTATGACTCTTAACTCTTATACAAGAGCATATGAAAGGGGAAAACATCATGGTGATGCAAATAATAGGAGGATTCAGTCCTTTTATACTTGATTTAAGAATTGTTAAAATTAATAATTTAAATTGGACAAACACTCTTGTTTATTGAGAGAGGCCTAAACATTTTGGATCAAACATTGAACATATTGAACATATTATTTCTAAAAAATAAGGAGAGTGTGATTTATTGTCACGCTTAATTATTTCCAATTAAGTTTTTTGTGATGTAATTACTCAGTCAATTAACCTAGGTTAAAATTAAAAGGAGTGTAAAGATATGATTAACTTTAAATTTTAAACAAATCTGAACACACAACACGTAACTTAGCCAGCTCATCATAGTTTCGCAAACACATATCAGAACACGAACAAAAAAAAAGAACAGAGCACCAGGAAAGTTTGTTAGCCCATCCCCACTAATCCTTAGCCCACTTCCAACTGGGTTCCTTAGCCCATCCCCCACTAATCCTTCAATCAAAATACTACAAAACAAATTAATTTCTTTTTTAAAAGTAAGTAAAAAACTAAAACTGTCAGTTGAAAAATATAAATTGTCCGTAAATCATAATGACTCCATATTTTTTCATGCAAAAATAGTTAGGAGTAATAGAATGACAAGTAGTGGGTTACAACTGTAAAGAATTTTATGTCTACGAGTTAATGTAGTGTTGATTTGTGGATCCTACTAATTAATTTTGAAATTGAAGATTGGGTGTGTAACAATTCTGTCCACATCTGATTGCAATTTGGTGGGTATTCATTGTCCTTATTTGCCTCAATAACAATATGAGCATCATCTCCTCTTATGATTCCCCTAGGCCCACATCCTGACCCTTTTGTTTGCAAAGCACCATGTGGAGGTTGCTTTTGATGTCCATGTTGTGCCTCAATCCCTTAGATTGTGTACGTTGATATAGATTATAGTGTTTCTCAAAAGACCAGTTATGAGTTTCGTTATGAAGTGAATTTAAATTGGTTTCATGTCAAAAGTGTTATACGTAGACCTTTTCTTCTGGTTAGTGATAAAAGTAGAAATGTTACTATCAACATATGATACAATAATTACCCACCATTCTATGTTATATAGTTTCTGAAATTTGAAGTTAATTTTCAAGTTCAGATATGCATCAAAGCTTACATTTTCATTTTTGAGTGTATTTCATGGAGCAATGAGTTGTTAGAAAAACAATTACCCAACCTTGCATTGTCCATAAAGTATAAACTATGGAAGTGTGAAGGAAGGGTGCGGTGGCCTGCAAGGTGAAATTATGAAGCCGAATAATACATGTATACTTCAGGAGAATGAGCTGTGGTGGCATATTGAATTATTGATTTGGAATTTTTCAAGATATGTACTCCCTCCGGTCCTTATTATAAGTCACTAACCGCTCAAATCTCACATACTAAGGAATGAAAGTTATATCATTAAATGAGTCATCTTTTACTTGCCTTTTTCCATTTCTGCCCCTTTCATTTCTCTCTCTCTCTCTTTATCTTTCCATTGTTCTTTTATATTGGAAACAAGAGTAGGAGGAAATGTCAATGTAATTAAAGAGTTCTCTTTTTCCCATGGATGATGAAGGTATATTGAAAAAAATTTAATAAATGAATTAGTTAATGGAAATTGATGACATATATTAAAGACAAAAAATTAGAGGTGGTTAGTGACTTATAATAAGGATCGGAGGAAGTATATAGCGAATTCTAACATTACAGACAATAAGAAGAGTATATAATGAATTCTAATAAATGAGAAAGAGAAAGCATCAAGCTGAGATAATGATATTTTGAAAGTCGAAAGATTGATGGTATGGTGTACTACCTCCGGTCCTAAATATAAGACCTAATTGACTTTTTTTTGGAGAGATTAAGGTTGCAAAATAGGTTATTAAATCATCACATATTTGATATCTTTTTAGATTATCCATTAGCTTATAGGTAACATAAACTAGTGTAAGAGAAAAAGTTAGGTAAATCAATTTATAATTAACTTATTTTGCCTTTTTTTAGGATTTTTTAAAAAATTTAATTAGGTCCTATATTTAGGAAGGATAATGATGGTGTAGTATGATTATATGATACTCCCTCCGGTCCCTAATGTAAGAGCCCAAAATTTGAATGGTTTTGGTCCTAATGTAAGAGCTCACCCCACATTCTCTCCTCATTTAATGCATTTTTTCCTACTTTACCCCTAACTCTCTTTCATATTTACTAATGGTTATGTATTTCTCTCTCTTAAAAGTACCATAATAAATATGGGCAATTTTGGAAAAGAAGCATTAACTTCAGACATCCAACTAACATTCACATGTTTTCTTAAGAAGCGTTTTTTTGGCGGCTAGCTCTTATATTAGGGACCGGAGGGAGTATTTAATAGTAGATGCTTAACATTTGAGGAACTACGGTGTGGACCAGTATTATGGTTATTGTATGATAATTAGTGAATGAATTGATTGATGCTCAACTATTTAGTAATTACGTGTGGACCAGCCAGTAGTATGATTATATGGTATTTAATGAATGAATTGGTTGATGCTTAACTTTTTAGGAATTAGGTGTGGATCATACGTGATCCACTTGTCCAATGGAGTTCAGGCAATGGGAAAAGCAACCGAGGCTAACTTTTGTTTTCATCTGACTTTTAACTCATTACTACTCCCCGGTCCCTAGTATAAGAGTTAGCCGCCAAAAAACGCTTATTAAGAAAACATGTGAATTTTAGTTAGGTGTCTAGAGTTAATGTTTTTTTTTAATATTGCTCATATTTATTATGATACTTTCAAGATAGAGAAATACACAAACATTAATAAATATGAAAGAGAGTTAGGGGTAAAGTAAAAAAAAAAACTCATTAAATGAGGAGAGAATGTGAGATGAGCTCTTATATTAGGGACCAAAACCACTCAAATTTTGACTAGAGACTGGACGGAGTAATAATATTTGCTTGATCGTGTTGCCCACCAGGCCAGGCTTCACTTATTTATTCTACTCTCTGCTTCCTCTCTTGTCACTTCTCACTTCTAAGTTCTAACTTATTTTCTTAAAGGCGTTGCTAGCTTATTTATTCTCCACACCACTCTCTGCTTTCTTCCGTACGTTCTCTCTTCTCTCACTCTGCCTTAACCCATTATATTCATTCAACCTTCGTTGGTGATTTGCGGTCTTCCCTTTCGCCATGGAAGTTGGCAGGTTAAGTTTTTGAGTTTTTTTTTTCTGATCAGGATAAAAACACATAAACACATGAATTGAACGGCCAAGATGTTTTTTAATTAACGGGATAGATTGTTTTAGTGAATGCAACTGTGTCTTTTACTGATGAGAAAATGAGATCTCATCATAGTGATGAGTAGGGGTGGGCAAACGGTTATTCGCTTCAAAACCGAACCGAAAACCGAAAACCACCTAAAATGAAAAACAAAATCGAAACCGAAATATTGAATAACCGAAACCGAAAAACCGAGAAACCGAAATGCTACAAGAAAAACCGAAAACAATTAGCTTTATCACATTTTTTTGTGCTAATACAACCATTTTACAAAGGAAACCGAAAAACTGAAACCGAAAACCGATAAACCGAACAAAAAAACTACCTAAAACGAAAACCGAAACCGAATAGTATGGGAAATGGAAACCGAAACCGAAACCGAAAACTGAAAAACTGAAACCAAAAAACCGAAACTCATTTGGTTCGATTTGGTTATCGGTTTTCGGTTTAATTTGCCCACCCCTAGTGATGAGCCTAGAATTGAAACCTTATTTTTAACTATATGCTTCCAGTGTTGATTGCTCCACCCTTCTGAATTTTGCTTTTCATTTCTATTTCGACTTTTTTTACTTTCTTTTTCTTTTTAATTTCCTTAACTTTTTTTTGGTCAAATTAATTTCCTTAACTCATTCTCTATTTTTTAAAAAAAAAATGGAAAGGAATTCGTATTAATGAACCAAGTTGTACATTAGGGCAGCCAAACAAAAAGCTACTGTTCAAAAAACAGCAAAGGCTAACTCATTTTTCTCTCTTTTGCTAATGGATGAGATTCATTTTGCCATTTTTACTAATTTTTTTTCATTTTACAGATTGGGCTGCTTCAGCTGCTTTTGCGGAAGTGACCAACAAAGAAATTGTGACATCAACAATGTTATTGGGATTATGATTGAAAATTATACATAGGGACATGAAGCATCGAATGTACTTCTTGATAAGTAGTACATTGGTGGCTTTAATGTCTCTAACAATCTTTATTCTTGATTCCTCATGGAGGTATGCCAAACCTCTAGGAATCTCGATACAAATCTTGTGTCTGGTTGGCCAATCTAATTTTCATTTGTGAATGTAATAGTAACAATTAGACAACATTATTTACCATGTATCCAGTTGAATATTTTTTCTGAGATATTGGATTATTGCAAATAAATTTATATATCAACAATTATAATCTCCTTCTCGATGCTCATCAATTTCAATAGGCAACATTCTTATTAGTAATAACTTCTTTTTGTTTGTTAGTATACTTTTGAAGTTATGATTATGAACGTCACCATGATCTATATATAACAGAAAAAAGATTGAGTATTTAGAAGTGGAGTAATTATAATCATTTTATTCTGAATGATATATTTGGTTATATCCCTCTAGACTTATCAATATAATCCCACTTGAACGAAAGAAATTCAAACTATATTGTCACCTCATTCATATTTATAATTATAAGAGTCTGTTGACTTTTTTATGGATGTTGAAGAAAAAATAGAGAATTTAATTTTAATATGATCGAATAATCTATATTTAATTAGTTTATATGTTATTTTATAGGTGAAACAATTTTGGTTTAGGTAAAATATAAAAGTTGTGCAATTTGCGTCATTATTTTTTGGAAAAATTACTGATCTGGTAATAATTAACTATTTCAATTTGGGAAAAATAATGAATGACACTATTTTGCATTGCATAAATAATAACCAATTTTGTGGTCCGGTGTAAAAATGGGAATGGACAAGAGTTCATCAATGAAATGGAGACTATATATGTGCCACATTCATCATGTCAATGTGGCTCGCTTGGTTGGTTACTGTGCCGATGGATTCAAACGACCTTTGGTTTATGAATTTGTACCAAATGGATCGTTGCAAAAGTTTACTACTTCAGCTGATAGAGTGGACCTCTTCCTAGGAAGGGGAAGGCTTCATGATATTGCTCTAGGTATAGCCAAAGGAATTGAGTATCTTCATGAAGACTGTGACAAGCGAATCCTTCACTTTGATATCAAACCTCACAACATTCTTCTAGACAATAAGTTCACACCAAAGATATCTAATTTTGGTTTGGCCAAACTTTGTTCTAAGGATCAGAGCATAGTGTCAATGACTACGGCTAGGGCCACTTTGGGATATATTGCACCAGAGATATTCTCTAGGAACTTTGGCAATGTGTCCTATAAATCTGATGTTTATAGTTATGGAATGTTGCTTCTTGAAATGGTAGGAGGAAGGAAAATCACAGATGTCAGTGAGGAAAACAATGAGCAAGTTTACTACCCACAATGGATTTTTAATCTTTTAGAGAACAAGGAAGACATACAAATTCATATTGAAGGGGAGGAGGACACTAAAATTGCAAGGAGGCTATTGAAGGACACCGAAATTAGTGGTCGGTGTAGTGTGTCTTGGGCCTAGTCCTTCAAGAAATTTTAGGACCTCAAGGTAAGCGGAAGTTACCCTGAGTATCGTTCTCAAGAGGAGCCTATAAAATGCAAATGATTACCTAGTAACTAAATGTTAAACTTGTTTGAAATAAGGAAAATTGTTATGGATTAATAATGAAAATTAGTGAAAGGTGTGATATGCAAAAGGGAATATAAGAATTGGTGAAAAGTAAAGATTTGATAAAATAAAATGGAATTGCTCTTGGGAAATGATTGGGAATAGTTATCCTAGCTCAATTAATATATTTGAGAAGTCCTAGGGTTCTAATTTACTAATTTACCAAACTTCATGGACCCATGAGTTCAATACCTAATTGTTGGAACCCACCCAATTAGGCATTGTTAAGCCCTTTAGCACCTTGAGTTTTCTCTAAGTTTCCTAAAATACCAAACCTCACCAACCGGCAAGTTTAATACCTAATCTTATGAACCCATTCAACTAGGCATTATTATGTACCATAGAGTGTGATTTGTGATTGCAAAGCATTAAGTTCAATTACAATTCAATTCAATAAACTATCTACTAATATTATGAGTAAATAGTGTTAGAATCTTAAGTTTTGATGAAGACTAAAATATGAAAGAATGAACCAAGCACTTAGAAAGCATTAGGTTAATATAGAATCCCAAGTCAGAGTGCAACCGGATGTGGATTTACTTCCGGATAGACTAGGACTAGCGCTCGCGGATGAATGACTTATCCCCCAGCGACATCAAGTAATTCACTAAGGAAATAACTTAGTCTAGAAGCACTAGATATACAAAACCTTAAGACTAAGCTAGGATTCAACCGGAAGTGGATTTGCTTCCGATTATATTTAGACTAGCGCTGGCTGTTGGCATAGATGACACTAAGCGTCAGTGAACATGAGCCACGTCTAGTAGAATTGCTTCCGATAGCTTAGTGACTAGCGCTGGCTGTTGGAATAGGTAACGCTAAGCGTCAGTGAACATGAGCCACGTCTAGTATAAGTGCTTCCGATTGCTTAGTGACTAGCGCTGGCTGTTGGATTGAAGAACACTGAGCGAAAGTGAGTAAAAGTGAATATAACCCTTCATCCAGTAGTAGTGCTTCCGGATGTAGAAGTGCTTCCGGATCCAAAGCCAGGAATCTTGCCCTTGTTGCTCCCAACAAGGAGATTGATGATGATGATGAGGAGGATGATGAGGAGGAACTGGACGATGAGGAGATGGCCATGATGGTGAGAAAGTTCAGAAAATTCTTCAAGAAGAAAGGAGGCTTTCAGAAAGGTGACTCTAGTCAGAGGAAGGGATACAAGAAGGAAAAGGCCGCGGTGTGTTTTGAATGTAAAAAGCCTGGCCACTTCAAGGCTGAGTGTCCAAGCTTGCAAAGATCAAAGGGGAAAGACAAAAGAAAAGTCTTCGTGTCCTCCATCTGGGTGAATAGCTCAGACGATTAAGCTAGTGATGAGGAAGAAGTTGCCAACCTTTGCCTGGTGGCCAGAGAAGATGATGATGGAGCATCCTCAGATTTTGATCTCACCCAGGAGGACAATGAGGTAACTTTCTCTGAATTACAAGAGGCTTACAATGAGGTTCATGAAGAATTCTCTCGATTATGTAAAGCCTATAAAGTGTTGAAAATTAAAAAGGAATCACTTGAGTCCAAGGTGGACTCACTGAGTGAAGAGCTAGCGGAAGCCAGAAAGCTTCCGGTAGTGGATGGCAAGGGTTCTCCCCAAGCAGAACCCAATGCCCCAACACTTGAGAGCTGTCCTAGTTGCAGCAAAATCTCAGCTGAAAGAGATAAACTGCAAAATGCCCTGCAGAAGTTCACAAATGGATCTGAAATGCTAAATATCATTTTAATGAATCAAAGGGCATATAGGGACAAGACTGGCTTAGGATACACACCTAGAGGGAAAAAGTGGGTGGAACCAAAAGTGAAGCCCTACTTAAAATTTTTCCATAAAGCCACTAGTCACAGCTCCACACCCTTTAGCTTCTGTAACTATTGCAACAGGAAAGGACACTCCACGTCCACCTGTAATGCCAAGAAGCATGGAGCAAGTAGCTCTTACAAATGGATCCCTAAAGGAACCAAGGCTACAAAGGATCCTCCCCCAGGAAAAGAAACTAAGGGAGGACAGGGATCCCGAGCCTGGAAACAATCCACAGGGAAAACCCAAGAGCCTAGAGCCAGCACTAGGCCAGAGGCACAAAATGATCATAAGCCCAAGGTCAAGGCTAACACTAGACCAAGGGCACTGAAAACTAATGACAGAGGACCCAAGAAAGGTTGGGTACCTAAGCTTACTTGATTCTTTCAGGTGTGTCTCAAAGCATCCAAGAATAGGAAATGGTATATTGACAGCGGATGCTCGAGACATATGACTGGGGACAGAGATAAATTCAAATCTCTGGTGATCAAAGACGGAGCCACAGTTACCTTTGGAGGAAATCAAAGTGGAAAGATCACTGGAGTTGGAGAAGTTGGACCAGTAAAAGACGTCTATCTGGTGGACGGTCTCTGTCACAACCTGCTGAGCGTGAGCCAGAGCACTGACAAAGGAAATTGGGTAATCTTTGACTCACATGAGTGCATAATAGTTGATAAGCAGGATCTGAACTTAGATAAGGCCAACTTAAAATGCAAACTTAAGGCAAATAGAAATGGAAACCTATATACTCTAGACTTATGTCAACAACTGGAAGAAAAATGTTTAATATCTAGTGATGAGAACAGTTGGCTTTGGCATAAGAGGCTGACACATGTTAACTTTACTCAACTTGACATGCTAATTAAAAAGGAGCTAGCTATAGGTATTCCATCCTTTAAGGTAAAGCATGATTTTATTTGTGAATCCTGCCAACGAGGGAAGCAAACAAAGTCCTCGTTTAAAACCAAGAAGAAAGTCTCCACCAGCAGGCCCTTGGAACTAATCCATATGGATCTGGTTGGGCCAGCGAGAGTGAAGAGCTTGGGTGGAAACCTGTATGCTCTAGTGGTTGTGGATGACTATTCTAGGTTCACTTGGACTATGTTTCTTGCCTCTAAGCAAGATGCTTTTGATGCTTTTGTTGTCCTGGCTAAGAAAGTGCAGAATGAGAGAGACCTCAAAATCACAGCCATAAGGACAGACCATGGAGGAGAGTTTGAGAACCATAACTTCTCTGAGCTAAGTGAGCAGAATGGTATTGAACATAACTTCTCAGCTCCTAGAACTCCTCAGCAAAACAGAGTGGTCGAGAGAAAGAACAGGGTTCTGACTGAGATGGCTAGAAGCATGCTCAACGAGAAAGAGGTTTCTCAAGTGTTCTGGGCGGACGCTATGAGCACTGCTTGCTATATCTCTAACAGAGCCTATGTTCGCAAGGGCTTGGACAAGACTCCCTATGAGCTGTACAAAGGCAGGAAGCCCAACATCAGCCACCTCAGAATCTTTGGATCAAAATGCTATGTGCATAACAATGGAAAGGTAAATCTGGGTAAGTTTGATCCAAAAGCTGATGTAGGTATATTCATAGGATATTCCCTTAGGAGTAAAGCATATAGAATATACAACATGAGAACTAGAATTGTAGAAGAATCAATGCATGTTGTATTTGATGAAACTCCTACATGGGGACAATCCACAGAAGATGATGAAATACTTAATCTTCCAAAACCACCATCATCTTCTTCACCACCAAAAGAAACACCAGCAAGCAATCCCAAAGAAGAAGATGAACCCAGTGATGAGCCTAGAGTGCAGACAGTGCCTGATGAGGCACAGTTGCCAACAGCTAGGAGACATCACAGGGATCATCCTCTTGATCAAGTGCTTGGTGATGTTTCTTCTGGTGTCAGAACCAGAAGGTAGGTTCAAAATGAAGTTGAGTTTGGAGCATTTTTATCTCAAATCGAACCAACTTCAATTGAACAAGCTCTAGAGGACTGCGACTGGATTATTGCCATGCAGGAAGAGCTAAATCAATTTGAGGCCGTCTCATCAATCCATTGTGGGGACCAAGTGGGTCTTCAAAAACAAACTGGATGAGACAGGTCAAATTACAAGGAACAAAGCCAGATTAGTGGCCAAAGGATATAACCAAGAAGAAGGCATTGACTATGAAGAAACCTTTGCTCCAGTCGCTAGACTCGAAGCAATAAGGATTCTTCTAGCCTTTGCATCCATGAAAGGCTTTAGATTATATCAAATGGATGTAAAGAGTGCATTTCTTAATGGTTACATCAAAGAAGAGGTTTATGTTGAACAACCTCCTGGCTTTGAGGATCACAAGCATCCTAAACATGTGTATAGGCTAAAGAAAGCCTTATATGGCCTGAAACAAGCTCCTCGAGCTTGGTATGAGAGACTCAGCAGCTTTTTGCTGGGCAAGGGTTTCTCAAGAGGCAAACTAGACAATACACTGTTTATTCTCCACAAAGATAGAAATATGTTAATTGTCCAAATTTATGTTGATGATATTATTTTTGGGGCAACTAATGACAAGCTTTGTGAAGAATTCTCTAAGACTATGCAGGGTGAGTTTGAAATGTCAATTATGGGAGAACTCACATTCTTCCTAGGCCTGCAAATTAAACAAAAGAAGAATGGGATATTCATCTCCCAAGCTAAGTACTGCAGAGAGCTACTCAAGAAGTTTGGGATGGATGAATGCAAGGAGTATGACACTCCCATGAGTACCACTGCCGCACTCGATGCTGACGCAAAGGGTAAATTTGTCAGCCTGCCCATGTACAGGGGAATGATAGGTTCCCTACTATACTTAACGGCAAGCAGGCCTGACATTCAATTTAGTGTAGGCATGTGTGCTAGGTTTCAAGCCAACCCCAAGGAGTCACATTTAACATGTGTTAAACGTATTCTGAGATACCTTGAGGGAACACAAGAGCTTGGTCTTTGGTATCCCAGAGGTAACCAAGAATTCTTGTGGGCTTACTCTGACTCTGACCATGCAGGTTATAAGACTGATAGAAAGAGCACCAGTGGACAATGCGCCTTCCTTGATGGTTGTCTGGTGTCTTGGGCTAGCAAGAAGCAAACCTGCGTGTCATTGTCATCCACTGAGGCAGAATACATTGCTGCTGCAAGCTGTTGTGCCCAAGTGCTGTGGCTGAAGAACCAACTGAGAGATCTTGGCTTGGAGTTCCCTGAGGCACCCATCCTCTGTGACAACACAAGCACAATCAGCCTCGCCAAGAATCCAGTTCAGCACACAAGGACAAAGCACATTGATGTCAGACATCACTTCATTAGAGATCATGTTCAAAAGAAGGATGTCAAAGTGTAATTTGTCCCCACTCAACAACAGCTTGCTGATATCTTCACCAAGCCTCTGGGAGTTGATCAATTTACATTCATAAGAGGTGATTTGGGAATGGTAAACCCAAATGAAGTTTAATTTTTCAAATAATCATATGCTTGATTGATTAAACCTGCAACAATACTAACTTAGGCATCGGAGTGCCAATCCTTGTTTTTGCAGGTCCCCAATGTTAAATCTTAAGCAAGTGCAACCGGAAGCAAAACTACTTCCGGATGATCACCCGCTGGCACTGAATGTTGAACTAAAAGAGCGCCAGTGGCTGAACCAAGGGACACGTCACTTCAGAAAACGTTTCATCTCCCTCCATGAGAAGTTGTGCCTTCTCTGATAAGGTGAAGCGACACATGTCATAAGGTGTGTCGTTTCAATTAAAATGTTTACGTTACCCAATGTATGAACGTTTGCTTTCATCTGAAGAGTCATGCCCATTTTACCCTCTGTAACTTTGCATATAAATAGGAAGTCACTTTCACTTTTTACTTGCACAAATTTTCTTACCAACAAACTCTCTGCATACATTTATACTCTCTTCATCTTGTTCTTCCTCTTCTTCATCTTCTTCTTCGCATTTCATCTTCCATAAACCTTAAACCCACACAAAAATGGCCGGCTCACATGAAACAAACCCAAACACAAAGAAAGCCACTTCATCTAAGAAGTCGAAGTCCAAAGGGGGCAAATCTGGGCACTCGCATTCTGGGAAATCTGGGCAATCCCATGAACACCATGAAGAACGCCATGAACGCCAAGAACATTCTGGGCAGACACAAGGGCAGACTGAGCAAGTCCAGGAACAGCCTGGACATTCCGGGCGAGTCCAAGAACAGCCTGAGCAGACTGAGCAACAACAAGAACAGGCCAAGAGGAAAGGAAAGAAGAAGGTTCAATTTAGTGAGGAGCCTTCTTCTAAGCGACAAAGGGTAGAGGAGGATGACCCTTTGGTTTACAGAGATGGGCCTTTGGAGGCTGTTTCCTCCAAGTTTGAAACTCTCAAACCCTACTTCAACAATGGGTTGTTCCTAGATCTGGCCAAGATTGACGAACTAGGGTTTCCACATCTGCGCCCTTATCTGGAGAAGTACATGCCCTGGCTGGGGATCAACCAGGACTACAACATCAACGTCCTGCGAGTATTCTGTGAATCTCTCTCTGGGAAGGTGAAGCATAAGAAAGTGGATGGGAAAGAGTAGATCGGCAGACTCACCTTCACTGCCACTGTCAGAGGGAGAACCTTCAGTTTCACCTGGAGGGACATAAATACCCTAATGGGGATCACAGAAGAGGGAATGAATGAGTGGCTGTACCCTGAGTCACTCAAATACAGCAAGGAGGAACTCGCGAAGATCTATGACACCCAAGGGAAGAAGGTGTCCAAGATGTCTGATTCCAACAGACTCTTGTACTATGTTTACTCCCGCATGATGACACACAAGGGGGGTAACTTCAACGAGTTCACTCTGCTGGACAACCCGTGGTTCCCCAGACTTCTCTCCAAGCAGCCAATCAACCCCGGGCAGTTGATCAGCCTGGAACTTCATAGATGGTTGGTCAACAACAAGGCTGGGTATCTTCCCTACCCCACCATCATTGCCTTCCTCCTTGAGAAGAATCTGATCAAGGCTACATCCGATGTGGAGGAAGAGAATGTTAAGTGTGCTCCTGTGGGTGCAACTAACATCAGCAAGATGGAAGTCAAGTACCTGAAGAAGGCCAAGCCCACTCGCTCGGGATCACAGGCAGGCAGTGCCTCTCAAACCTCAGTCCCCTCAATATCTGGTGCAGGGGATCAAGAAGTTGACTCCCATCCCGGGCCAAGCCGTGGTGCGAGGGTACCAGCCACTGTGAAGGCTTTTGCTCAAGAGATGAAGGCAGAGATTCTCCTTCAACTCTCTGATTCTTTGGTGGCCCCACTAAGAAATGACTGTGATGCTGGGTTCCAACAGCTAGGGGAGCGCATCCAGCGACTCGAAGATAGAGTGGGTCAGGTTGAGACTCAACTTGCCCGAGTGGACGCCAAGCTAGATCTTATCCTCCAACACCTTCAGATCCCTCAACCCCAACAAGGTAACTTACCACCACCTCCTCCTCCAAATCCACCTCCTCCTCCACCTAATCGACCCTTACTTCCCCCTCCTCCTCCTCCCAACGCCTAACAGCCACAGCCACCTCCACAAAATGACCAACAACCCCACACATCACCAAACAATGACCAACAACCTCAGACTTCACCCAACCATGAACAACAACCACAAGACTCACCCAACAATGACCATCAACCATCACCTCAAACCTCCACACAAGACTCACCCCAACAATCTCCTCGCCAATCACCTCTTAACCCCAATAACTCCCCATCTCCACATACTTCCCCTAATCGCTCACCACCCAACACTTCTGCCGGGCCGTCCAATCCTAACCCAACCACATCTCAAACCCCCATAGTCTTTACCTCTCGCGATAACCCAGACCACATTTATTACCTCCGAGACCAATCCCCCATTAGGTGGAAGGTTAGACAACCCGATGTCTACTATGCCACCTACCCATTTGATGACCTCTTTACCCACCCCTCCTTCTTCGAAAGAAACTCCACCTACTTTCCCAACCCTCCTAAAACCCCTGAACAACCACCTTCCCCCACATCCTCTTCAACCACCTCTTCACCTAACCCTTCCCCAACTAAGAAATTCGGCCCTGAACCTCCACCCTCCTCTTCACCCACTCCATCCTCCCTGGCCCTCGCCCTTGTTGATGATGACAAAAGGGGGAGAGATGCTGTTATCGCCCTTCGCCAGACCATGGAAACAAGGGATGTTTTGACTCAGCCATCCCTCTGGCTGGATGAAGATATTACTGCCGCCCTGCGCCGAGCAATGGAGTCCCAGAGATTGGGTGGTGCTGAGAGTCTAATCAGAGGGGAAGTCATCCGATTTATGCAACAGCGGAGGTCGGATGAGCAAAGGTCAAATTGGGACATGGTTGTGTTTGGGCAAAATGAGGAAATTCCACAACCAGTCTCTTCATCATCAGAGCCTCCTACAACTGAGCAGAGTAGGAATATTGTTGAGGAAATCATGATGAAGTACGGGCTGAAGAAGGTCAATCATCCTCCCATTGTGATTGCTAAGCCAATACCTTCACCCCTTGGGCAAACATCTGAGACTCCTGCTTCTGAGCAAACTACTACTTCTCCTCCTCCATCTGAGACATCTTCTGCTCCTCCTCCTTCAACAGTTAAATTCAGTGACTCAAGGAAGAAGGCAGTCGCCAGAAAGCGTGCCAAAAAGGGTGCTTCCTCCACTGAGTCAGCTGAGAGTGAGGAAGAGACCCCATCAGACCAACCTGAGCAAGAAACTACAACTGTCCAAGCTGAGCAAGAGATCTCATCAGTACAAGCAATTCCAATTCTAAAGGAAGTCAAGTTGGAGATAGAGGACATGACTCCTGAAGAATTCGAAAGATATAGGTACACGGACAGAATCTCTTTTGGTCAGATGGCTTGCCTGAATGCTGAGAGAGCAAGAGCCAAACCTACTCAGCCGTTGGGCAAGGGGAAAGGAAAAGGAAAAGGCAAGGGGAAGAGGAAAGCCCAGGAAGTTGAGGAGGACCCCAACTTCCCTGTATGGAATATGAAGATCCGGGCTGTCCACTACCCTAATGGCGAGGTCACCCCCTTCTCAGACGCAACAGGGTTCCCAGGCTTTGAGGAAGTTGAAAACTTGAAGAGAGCCTTTGACGAGTCTGTTGAGTCTGAGAGACTCAGAAGGGAAAGGGACGAGGAAGAGCTTCAAAGGATCATTGCCCAGATCGATCAGAATGTTAAGGAAGCCCACCTAGCCCAGCTCCAGAAAGAGAATGAGGACAGGCAGAGAGAGTGGGAGAAGAAAAAGAAACACCAACTCTAAACCCCCACTTCAACCCTTTACCTTAGAATTTTTCTCTGATTTTCATGCATATTTCATTTTTGCTTAGTATAGATTACTTGTATATTTTATCTGCTTGTGTAACACTAACTTGTAATCTTTTGTTTATCAATGATAATTGTCTAAGTTATTTTTGCCTTACTTATTTATTGCTTTAATCCTTTCATATGGAATTAATTGATAGACTTAGTTTGTCATCATCAAAAAAGGGGAGAATGTTAGAATCTTAAGTTTTGATGAAGACTAAAATATGAAAGAATGAACCAAGCACTTAGAAAGCATTAGGTTAATATAGAATCCCAAGTCAGAGTGCAACCGGATGTGGATTTACTTCCGGATAGACTAGGACTAGCGCTCGCGGATGAATGACTCATCCCCCAGCGACAGCAAGTAATTCACTAAGGAAATAACTTAGTGCAGAAGCACTAGATATACAAAACCTTAAGACTGAGCTAGGATTCAACCGGAAGTGGATTTGCTTCCGATTATATTTAGACTAGCGCTGGCTGTTGGCATAGATGACACTAAGCGTCAGTGAACATGAGCCACGTCTAGTAGAATTGCTTCCGATAGCTTAGTGACTAGCGCTGGCTGTTGGAATAGGTAACGCTAAGCGTCAGTGAACATGAGCCACGTCTAGTAGAATTGCTTCCGATTGCTTAGTGACTAGCGCTGGCTGTTGGATTGAAGGACACTGAGCGAAAGTGAGTAAAAGTGAATATAACCCTTCATCCAGTAGTAGTGCTTCCGGATGTAGAAGTGCTTCCGGATCCAAGGAAGCCATCTTAGACTAAGTGAACACCCACTGCATGTGACTATGTGCTTATATTGTTAGACTAACGTTCAAGTGCAGCACACTAAGTAGAGTTGCTTCCGGATGTGAATCTGCTTCCGCAAGCAATCAGAATGTCAGAACGTTCAGAAGTGCAGTGTCAGAATGCTTTTGTCAGAGCAGAGTTGTCAGGACTACTTTTCAGAGATAAAGCAAGTCAACCCTGCTGTGCATTGATGAAGCATTAATTGGGCAAACGGTAACATGGGAAAAACGGCCATATTCAAACGGCTATCCCACCTACCAAGAGTGAGAATGTTTGAAGACTATATAAAGGAGCTCACCTTCATTTATGAAGACATCAATTATTATCCTTGACATCTTGAAGAAAGCTAGAGAGAGAAAACCGAGAAATCCTTCAAGCATTCAAAGCTGCCCAGAAAAGAGAAAGAGCATTTAACTCATTGAGTGAACTTTTCATCTACTTATCTTGTACTCTTTGTAGTTAAGTCTCTTCTTGTATTAAGAGCATTCATTGTACTTAAGTGTGTAACACTATCTGTTCTTGAAGAGAACTTAGTTAGAAAATCCTTTATTTGTAAAGGTTGAACCCTTGCTGGTTGTAAGGGGGAGCTAGTTAGAAAGGTTGCAAGTGAGCCTTGAGTAAAACTTGTGGTTGTAAGGTTGCAAGTGATCCCGTTCAAAACTTGTGGTTGTAAAGGTTCCAGGTGAAGCCGTTGTAAAACCTGGGGATAGTGGAACTCGGCCTGGGTGGTTGAGAACTGGACGTAGGTCAGGAAGACCGAACCAGTATAACTCTTGTGTTGCTTTTATTTGAGCATTTATTTTTGTAGCACAATTCACCCCCCTCTTGTGGATCCATTACTTTCAAATAGAAATATCTAATGAATTATAAAGAACATATGTATGACCATACATATTGTTGAGTCCAAATCCCTCACTACAAATTAAAACCACAATCAAACTCAAATAAGCACAATAGTTCAAATATCAAAGTATAAATGACAATCCTAAACCTAGGAAAATAAGTACAAGAGAAATGGAAAATAACAAAACTCACCTATTAAGCATGTGAGCTCAAGCTACAAACTTATCATTCCCAAGAGCAAAAGGGATTTAGTTACCTCTCATGTGAGAAGCACCAACAAGAAGGGAGTTGAGAGAAAGCATGATATAAAATGGAAGAAAAAGAGTTGATGAATGTAGAAGGGGGTTTGCGCCGCCACCCCTTGTCACTTGCGCCTCTACTTCTCACTTCATTTCTCTTCCTTTCATTCTCGCGTCTCTGTCTCTCCCTGTAGCTCCCATTAGTTTTTTGCCCCTGCTCTCTAATTCCTCTCTGTCTTTATTCCATTTGTTTCATCTTGCTTAGCCCATCAACGTGTCCTCCCTCCAATCTTTTCTTTCTTTCCTTTCTTCAATTCACTTCCTCAGCCCATCAAACAAAAAGTTGGCCCAAAATAAAATTAATTTTCTTAGCTTCGCCCATTTCTATTAATCTCCAACTTTTGCCTTTTGTGGGCTTTTGATTGCAATTAAAATTAGCTCTACCAATTCTCCAAAATGCCTGCAAAGATAAGATATATGATAATAATAACAATCCGCCTTTACTATTTCTTCTTCTCTTTTGTTTATATATATTCAATACTTTTTGTCTAAGCTCAAATATTTTTCTTTATCTATTTAAACTCAATATTGCATCTTTAATCATATTAGTTTCCTCAATTAAACACATAAAAATCATATAAATTCAAGGATTTGTCAGCTAGCTATTGTTGGACTTTGGTGCATTCAATGGCATCCACAAAATCGTCCAACCATGAAAAATGTGGTTCAGATGTTGGAGGGGGATGATGGAAAGCTAATTATGCCTCCTAATCCTTTTGGCTCTTCCAACACAACTAGAGAAAGAGCTGTTAATGGTGTTAGGAAATTGAAACCAGAGTTATCTGTCATTTTTGAAATAGAGTGAAATTGATGGATGGTTGATAGTATTGTTTACTTTGTTGGATATATTAAGAGTTTGATTAGGTGTAATTTGCGTTTATATTCTATTGTTAGTCTTTTATTTATTCTTGTACTATTAAGTTTATAATTGGATCATATAGTCTGTTTGTGTGTGTGTGTGTATATTAGTTCCATCGTGTTTTGATACACTGAATACATAGTTCACAAAAGCTAGATGATCATGTACGTTTTCTAAAGGTTGCAACGATCATATTTCGGAGGTCCTCTCATGTGAGCAACTAAGATGACTCAATAGGTTTTCTAAAGATATGTGATGAGTTTTTACTTTCTGTGAATTTTTTTAGAATTTTTAAGAGAATGGTATAGTTTAAAAAGTTTTTTTAAAAAACAAACATTGTTCCCTTGCTTCCACAATTCCACCTTTACAAAGTCAAGTTAGTTAAATGACTCAATAGGTTTGACAAGGACGAATTTCAAGTGACTGTTAGTCAGTCAATGATGATTCTAGTTAAACTTTACTAACAACGGTTGACTTGTTGCCTCTGCCGTGGTCAAATTAAATCTATCAAACGGTATCACCCAATAATCAATTCCGCGAGAATTCCCAAAGGAGATGAAGGATGATCATGACATGACAGTGAATTTTAAAAATCTTAGAAAAAAATTAAACCTCAAAATTGCAAAACGCGGACTATGATATTGGTAAATTAAGAATTTTGTTTGCTAATTATTTAATGACAGTCTAATTTTTACAAGAATTTTTCTCGAAAATTCACTATTTTTTTTGGGTTAGATCTCAAACAAAGTTTGTTGCATACCCGTAATATGCAGTTCGCCACTTTTCATGATGCGAAACCACTGGCTGAGGCAATTTTAGAAGTCTTGTTTGCCATTTTTCCCAGAAAAACTTGAATAAATTTAATCTATTTAATGTAAAATATAAGAAGTTATTAAGACACTACATTTGCAATTGTTTCAATTTGTTTGTCATATTTATTGGAAGTAAGAATAAAATCACATTAATGGAAATATAGAGTGAGATCTTTTAGTTAGCATAATATCTAGATTTTTTGAGCAAAAGTGGAAATATATACATATTAAACCAAAATAGAGCAAAAATATAGTTATGTAATTAATGTTCTCCTATCACCTAATTTTGTTCTCCCCTAAGTTAGCCACTCAATATTAATTTTTATCCTCTCTCCGAACTTTTTCTCCAAATCATTTTTCTCATATCTATTCATCTTCCCATATCATTTGTCTTAAATTTGATCTTACCTATTCCTTTCATTTCTAAGTCACCTAAATTTTATTTTTGATCGAAAAAAAAAGAAGTCACCTATTTTATCCACTACTCTCACTTCTCTTCCAAGATACTAATGGATGTAATCTATTATCTCATGAATATAATTAATCTATCTATACAAATCTAAATACATATATACATAAACACATATATAAATATAAAATAATATTTAGAAAATATCAAATTAAATTCATAATAATTTCTAAATATTTATTAATATAATATTTAAATATACATGTATTTTGTTTTTTTTTGGGTGTTACATTTACCAATGTTCATTGCCTTCCTGCAAATTGGCCTAGATACAATGTCATTTTATTTGTTTGTTTCTTTCTTTTTTTGGTTACCCAAGGGTATCCTCACCCGCGTCAAATGAGACTAATTCCTCGCTATTTTTTTTGGTTACCCAAGAGTATCCTCACCTTGGACCATTGAGCACCCTAAACTAACACTGGGTACAATTTTACCCTTGAAGTAACTAAATTGGTTCAATTTTACCCTTTGGCGAATGTAATGTTCACATGTGGATGACACGTGTCAACATTAGATTCGTCAAAGGGTAAAATTGGACCACTTTAGTTACTTCAAATGTAAAATTGTACCCGACATTAGTTTAGGGTGCACAGTGGTTCAGGGTGATTACTTGAAGGGCAAAATAAAGCTATTTTCCTTCTTTCTTTGATGAATGATATATGATGTCCTTTCTAATATTATAGTGTACATACATAACTAAATAACTAAATGATGGATGTTTACCTGCACGCAGATATTTTCCTCAAAGAGTACAACTAACGATGTTTTTTAGAAATCGTATTCAAACCGCAACTGCATAGTCTTGTGAGGTAGAAATTGTTAAAGAACAAAGACTTTATTCCTTTTGGCCACATCAAGGCATAAGGAATTTATTAAACGGATCTACGTCTTTTTTGTAGCTTTAATTTGAGTCTCTGTCACTGCGTGGAATTTCAATTCTTAAAACACATAATCTCCAGTACAGTCAAGCTACACTCAAGCATTCAGTTTTTTTTTTCTGATAAAAAAAAGCATTCAGTTTTGATGCTGCCAAAACACCGTTTTAAGTTTGGGGCAAAGTCTATCATCACTTGTAATACACATCTCAGATGCAAACAACAACTTCCAATACCCAATTTAGTAGTCAAATATCCAGTTTTTCATCAATATTTTATGCACTCACGCATTAATACACTATGTAGGAAAATACCTAGTCCACACTTGGTGGATTAGGCCCAAATCTAGACCCAAATAAGAATTGGGCAATTATGTAAATATGGGAAAATTATGGGTTCAAGTGATTAATTTTTCCAATTAAATATAACTTCCATAATGGGTAAGTTATAAAAGTCAGGATTCTATAGAATGAAAATAACTGGGTTCAAGTGATTAATTTTTCCAATTAAATATCAGTTGCATTAGTCAATAGCTTACTAATACTAATCTTTACCACTTTTAATGCTTCTAGGCATTCCTACGGTGTCTTCATTAAGTAAGGTCAAATTTTGATGAACATCTTCCTATTCTTGATATATTAGTAACTTGAAATTATTGCTACATGCAGCCTATCCTTTTTTTATGCTAGCCGCGCATCGCGCGGGAGTGAAATGACTAGTTTAATACAGAAAACAAAACTGCTCTTGAGAGAGCATTATCCTCCTTTCTCTTCTCTCCAACTCTATCAAATGTTGTCTGTCGTATATCATAATTGGATCTCAAATGGTGGTCCAATTTCGTGTGGGTACTTGAAGAATAATGCTAAGGACTCCAGTTATTACGCCCGAAACCCAACACACTATATACCTAGCCCATATATCTAGTATGATTAGGTTGATAAGAGCTGGTTGAGCTCCTCCCTCTTATTTTATTTATGAACGTAGTCAACCATCTTACAAAAATTAAGTAAACATAGTGAAGTAATTTATTAAGGGTAAAATTAATGTGTTTTCCAATTTTAGTTTTTTTTTGCCCGAAATTTTAGTTACCATTATGTCATTTTAATACACACTCTCTCTCCCATCTTTTATATTTAATATTTAAAGATAAAAGTGAAAATCAAACATTTATTATATTACCTTTTATTTGTTACCAGTTACAATGTGGAGGGTGGAGGCCGAGCAGCGAGCAGCGAGCAGACCAGTGTGAGGACTGAGCGTCACTATATCTGTGAAAGACAAGCTAGAGTCTGGAGAAAAGGAGAGTTGTATTTTTAAAAGAAAAAAATAAAAGCCTTGAAAAAATGGGTCAGTCTTTGCCTTAAGCTTCCATCCTATTTTTCCTTCTAAATTCTAAACCCGGCCCTCCTTAGAATTGGATAAAACCGGGAATTCTTGGCTCGAACTGTACCACATTTCATCTCAATCACATGCACATATATGCCCCAACATGACCGCCACATTAATATTGTTGACCGACCCAACTAACCAATGTGTGTCATGATGATAAAAGGTTCTACAAATATCTGTGTCCAACTATATATACATTACACACACACACAAACTTCAAGAAATTTAGCCTCAGTTTTATCTCTTGATCCTCTCTAACCATCATGAAAATCTACTCTCCAAAACAGCTAATTCTATTAAATATTTCATTGTTCCTTCTCTTGGTGCTTCAATCTTCATGTCACACCCTTCATAGAATAACCCAAACCCAACCCCTCAAAGACGGCGACATTTTGGTGTCAGATGAAGGAACCTTTGCTCTCGGCTTCTTCACCCCAAGCAACAGTTCAAGAAAGCGCTACGTTGGAATATGGTATAATAGATCCTCCAAACCAACCATTGTATGGGTTGCAAATAGAGAGAATCCTCTTTATGATACTTCTGCTCTTTTATCCATTGATAAACATGGAAACATTGTTCTTCACAATGATACTTATTTGAACAGAACTACCTCCATTTGGTCTTCTAACATGTCAATTACATCTTCTAGTCACACCTTTGCTAAGCTCGAAGACATTGGGAATTTAGTTTTAATGAGAAATGAAGGAAGACCAAAAGTTCTGTGGCAGAGTTTTGACCATCCTGGCGATACTATGATTCCATACATGAAAATTGGGGTGGACCGAAAAACCGGTTTTAATCGGTTCTACACGTCATGGAAATCCCCAGATGATCCAGGATTGGGGAATGTCACTCACATGATCGACCCAACAGGTTATCCTCAAATGTTTATTTATAAAAATGGAGCTCCATTATGGCGGGGTGGGTCTTGGACAGGTCAAAGATGGAGTGGTATACCTCAAATGACGCCAAACTTCATCTTCAATGTCACCTTTGTTGACGATGCAAATGAAGTTAGCATGATGACTAGAGTCATGGACCCTTCAGTATTCCTACGAATGGTGCTAGACAACACTGGTCACGAGACACGAACTATTTGGCAAGCTAAGGAGAAAAGATGGCTTCAGGTATGGTATGGTCCTGTAGAGGAATGTGACCAATATCGTAAGTGCGGGTCAAATAGTAAATGTGACCCATATAATGGGGCAGAGTTTGAGTGTGTGTGTTTGCCAGGATTTGAACCTATGAACCCTAATGAATGGAGTATGAGAAATGGGTCAAGTGGGTGTGTGAGGAAGAAAAATGTGTCCACGTGCCAGAGTGGGGAGGGGTTTGTGAAAGTCGCACGTGTGAAGGTTCCAGAGACATCAGAGGCACGTGTGGATAAGAGGGAGAGTATAAGCTTGAAAGTATGTGAAGATATGTGCCTAAGGGATTGTTCGTGTGTAGCGTATACGAGTGTAGATGAGGTCAAACAAAGTGGGTGTTTGACATGGCATTCTGATATGGAAGACATTAGAACATTCAACAATGTGGGCCAAGATTTGTACGTCCGTGTGGATGCACATGAATTAGGTACATTCTTTTTTATCACAAAATTTGTATATAACCTTAAGTAAACTTGGTTCATGTGACAATTAATTGCTTTAGGTGCTAAATCAAATTATAATATCCATGTCACATCTTATGTGTTGCATGTGATAGGAGCATATCACAAATGAGGTGGCGAAAAATCGGGTTTACCTAACAATTTCTATACATGCACTTCATGTATATTTTTGAAGTAAAAAAATCACCAGTCATCTGTAGGGAAAATGACAAAAATAACGGTTCAAATTCCAAAATCATAAATTAATCATTTTGAGTTTGTTAATGATTATTGGGAAAATGCCATTTAAATCCCTCCGAATATATAAAAGGACAATTCAGGAACTCAAACTTCCAAAAGGACCATGAAGGAACTAGGACCTAGTTGACATTTTAAAATTGTGTGAAAAGACAAAATTGCCCTAATCATAAAATAGAAATTACTAACCACCCTTACACCCACCATTTTCAATAGGGTGGTTAGTACTTTCTGTTTTATGATTAGGGCAATTTTGTCTTTTCACACAATTTTAAAATGTCAACTAGGTCCTAGTTTCTTAATGGTCCTTTTGGAAGTTTGAGTTCCTGAATTGTCCTTTTGTATATTCGGAGGGATTTAAATGGCATTTTCCCATGATTATTAATATTTATTAGGATTTTGAAATTTGGAAGGTATTTTTTGTCATTTTTCCTACATTTATCATTTGAAGGTGTTAATATATCATTACAAAATATATAATTAATATTAGAAATAATAAAGTATATTAAATATTTTGTATTATAATATATTTCTAAGAAGAAATTTCTTTCAAAATTAAAAATTAGAAATAAAATATATTACATATATTACTTCCCAAAAATGTTTTTAGTAATATATAACGATATAATATGTGTTTGTAATTTGATCTAATATTATTTTGTTTTAGACTTTTTGTGAATCAAGTTTATTATATTAAAAAGACTCATGTATTTATTGTGTGTGTGTGTGTGTGTGTGTGTATAATATGGAAGTAAACCTACCTTTTTAATGAATTTTTAAATATGTTTATAAGAGTACGCCATCGAAAAGGTTCGGAACTAGATATATACATATTTTTGTGAGGAGCATGTTCAACGAAAAAGTAGAAATAATATTAGATTGGCAAAAATAGGTATGAAATAAGACCACAAGACTACCAAGTTGCATATATCTTGTTTTCTCAAGGCTATCCAAATCCTTTTCACCAAAAAAAAAGGCTATCCAAATCCTATATTCATCTTTATACTGTCGAACCTACAACGATGTTGGCCTTTAAGAGATGCTCAAGCCAACTGCTTGATGCACAAGGCTACTGACACAATGTACATATTCTGAAACATAGTTCTATACATTAATTGTTACGACTCCTGTGAAAAGATAAAAGCATTTTAGGCCATGTGATTCTTATGAACATAAACTCGTTGTGTTATTGTCTGCGCAGGTAAATATGGAAGGAAGGACAATCAAAGTTCTCTTGACGAGAAGGGGATGGTAACACTAGTAGTCATTTCAATTTTCCTGATAACGTTGTTGGTGATTTTTTGTGTGTATTGCTTAATAAAGAACAAGAATGATCAAGGTAAGTTTTATTTCCAATTTTCAAACAAAATAAATATACCTGAATGGTTGTCTTCTTTTCAATATAAACGAAATAAATTGATTTGCATGTATTATGAGTCAGATCATCTCTTACATCTTACCTTTTGTTTGACATAGCTAAAGAAATACAAAAGGAATATCTGTTTAATGGAGAAAACAATTCCGATGTAACTCTCTTTGATCTAAAGGACATATGTGAAGCAACAAACAATTTCTCAGATACTAACATGCTTGGAAAAGGCGGTTTTGGTTCTGTTTATAAGGTATCTATTCTATGTAACTATACTCAACTCTCTTAAATTGGATCAAAATTTTTCTCAATGCACGCCTTCGATAAGCTTATCATTGCTAGTAGTATTTTCATATTACATTATAAAATGAGCACATTATTCAAGGATGGATTTTGACATTAATTATTAGGGTCTACTCAAAGATGGAATGGAAATCGCAGTGAAGAGACTATCAAAATATTCAGGACAAGGCATAGAGGAATTCAAAAATGAAGTTACTTTAATTGCTAAGTTGCAACATAGAAATCTTGTAAGAATCTTAGGTTGTTGCATGGATGGAGACGAGAAAATGTTGGTATATGAATACTTGCCAAACGGAAGCTTGGACTCATTCATTTTCGGTATGTCTTATTATTATTATTATTATTATTATTATTATTATTATTATTATTATTATTATAGATACACACACACACACATATTTCCGGGTTAAGCTAAGGTACAATTTTGACAATAAAATTGTGTCAAGGTAGCATCTTACGCCCCTCAAAACTTTCTTGTGTCGGATGTTCCTATATATTACAAATTTTTTGTTCCTTATATTATTGACTTGGGAGAAGGTCCATTTATAATACATAACTATTGCCCTAAGATTAATAATAATGGGCGAAGGCCCAAAAATGATACACAACTATTGGCCAAGGAACAAAAATAGTACATAACTATTTCAAGGTACAAAAATGATACACAACTTTTACCATGGGATCAAAAATGATATTTTCATTAATATGACAATAATATTAGACATGAAAAGTCCAAAATGCCCTTATAATCAAATAAACTTTTACTGGGCAGCGATTAATTTATAAGGGCATTTTGGACTTTTTATGTCTAATATTATTGTCATATTAATGAAAATATCATTTTTTATCCCATGGTAAAAGTTGGGTATCATTTTTGTACCTTGAAATAGTTATGTACTATTTTTTTTCCTTGCCCAATAGTTCTGTATCATTTTTGAGCCTTCGCCCTAATAATAATAGTACATAATTATTTCAAGGTTTAACAATGATACCCCAACTTTAGTCATGAGATCAACAATGAAATTTTCCTAATATGACAATAAGATTAAAATGAAAAGTAAAAAATGCCCCTATAAAGCGGAAGAAAATGTTTAATTTATTTTATTTTTAATCTTATTGTCATATTAAGGAAAATCTCAATGTTGATCTCATGATAAAAGTTAGATATCATTGATAAACCTTGAAATAGTTATGTATTATTGTTGATCCTAGGCGATAGTTATGTATCATAAATGGACATTCGCTCTATTGACTTTAATAATTGTTCACAATTTTTATTTAGATCCAGTGAAAAAACTACACTTAGATTGGAGGAAAAGATTTGACATCATTTGTGGAATTGCAAGAGGAATTTTGTACCTCCATCAAGATTCAAGATTAAGAATAATTCATAGAGACCTAAAGGCTAGCAATGTCTTGTTAGATTCTACAATGAATCCAAAAATTTCAGATTTTGGTATGGCAAGAATCTTTGAAGTAGACCAAACTGAGGCAAATACAAACCATGTTGTTGGAACCTAGTAAGTATGCTCAGCAATAATATAATATATTGCTATGATTTCCTAGAAAGTATTGCATTACACACTCACATTCCTACTTTCCAGAATTTCAAATATACTAGTAATGAAAATTTAACTATTAACTATTTAGTTGGAATGTTTTTCTACATACATCATCAATGTAATAGCATCTTTATCTAAATAAGGTGGACTTTTTATGATGGACAAACAATGAATTAGCAACAAAATCCATTTTGAAATAGTCATTTGATATAAAATCATCTAACAAGTATCTCATTTAGCCTGCTAGGAATTTTGTCTTTTTAAAACAAACTATGTCGCTAAACTACCTAATTAACTCTCTTACTTTTAAAGTTGCTAAATATAAATTCAAATAACAACAATGTTGTCCACATACTTGATAACATGTGGTCATTGACAAAATTTTTAAACTATTTTATAGCGGATATATGTCACCAGAATATGCGATGGAAGGAAGTTTTTCAATAAAATCGGATGCATACAGCTTTGGGGTCTTACTTTTGGAGATTGTTACTAGTAAGCGAAACAGTGGTCAATATGATGATATTTCGTCTACTTTGGTTGGACATGTAAGTATACATAATGAAGAACTTGGGTTCAATGTGCTCATCATTAGATATAGTCCAAGCTAAGTATCTAATATAGTATGTATTAACTCAGATTTGGAACCTATGGAGAGAAGGTAGAGCTATGGAGATTGCTGATCAATCATTTATAAGTAAAGCAAGCCTTGACTATGAAGTTATGAAATGTATTCACATTGGGCTTTTATGCGTGCAAGAATATGCAGTAGACAGGCCTACAATGTTTGAAGTTGTTTCCATGTTGGATAATAATGACTCAATGCTTACTCATCCAAAGCAACCAGCATTTCTTTTCAGGAAAACTAAGTGCGATGATTCAAATCAATCTATCAGTGAAAGGGTTAGTTCAATATATGAGATGAGTACTACTGTGGTTGAAGCTCGTTGAAAAATCGACTCATACTTGGAAACGTTGTTATATATAATGATATTGAAGACATGTGTTATAGTGTGTATGTGTGTGTGTTGTGATTACTTTATGCCATATAGTATAGTGTATATGTATAAACTACTTGTGAATTGAATGTCATATATTGTATGATTATTAAAACATAATCCAACCTCTTTTCTTCGTTATGAAATAGGTAACGATCCGTTCAAAGTGTTACAGTGAGGTCAAAACTTTTTATGTTTATAACAAAAAGTTATTATTGTTGGCTCAAAAATTGTTAGTGACATTCTTTGTTGCTATTAACTTTTGAGCATACAGTTACAAAATATTAGCCTCTAATTAACAACTTTTGGCCTCACGTTCACAGCATTAGGAGATTAGGGACCTCATATTAATGACCTCTACAATCAATTTTCCCAACAATGATTGTGATTTTGTAAAAAGAGAAACAATGATTGTAAAGAGATTATTTTTATTTAAGACTCTGTATGAATCAAAATATTTTTTTCCCCTATAATATAAATGT
Organism: Mimosa pudica; assembly: GCA_029929735.1. NCBI lineage: Eukaryota > Viridiplantae > Streptophyta > Magnoliopsida > Fabales > Fabaceae > Mimosa > Mimosa pudica. Next base: position 10,332,018 of record JAKELP010000020.1, read on the forward strand.
TTTTCCCTAAAACACATTATTATTTTAAAAATCAAATCTAGATAAGATTTAGACTGTTTATATATGCTTACTTCTCGTGCTCATCGTTGATTTGGACCGTTTGGATAATTGATTTAGGCCCACTAAAGGAATTAAAGAAAAATGAAAGCCCATTAAATCCACTTTTGAATCTTTCGGTTTGAAGTTTGAACTTTGAGGAGTCTCAGTTAGCAAAAATTATGCATTAACTCATTAACTCTCTGGGTTCCTTTTTCACATTAATTATCTTTTGACCTTTTCCATTGGTGTCTTCGTTTTCGCATACTGAGAAAAGAGCACTGCTTTATTGAAGTGATTGCATTAGAAAGGGACATTGTGATATTGAAGAACCTCATAAACCTTACAATAAGAAACTGTGATTCCAAACTGCGAATTTTAACAGTTGCAAATTGCCGAGTTTGCCATCAACGACTGTAAATTAGACGAGTATTTATTTTGCTCAATTGTACTTCGTTGATTTCCGTGGACCTGGTTTTGGTTTTCATTGTGGAAGTATTTGAAAAATTTTTATAATTTTCGCAAATGATAATGTATTGGTGAATTATGAAAATTCCTTTAGCTCTTGAATGGAGCACACCACGAATATGAAAATTTTCAATTTGTAAGAACAACAATCTAGCGTTAAGTGTGCAGTATTTCTTTAATTTAGGAAATCATGAATATTATACATATCGTTTAAATATATATTATTGTATCTTTAAGATACTCCCTTTTGTCCTAAATATAAGACCTAGTTGAACTTTTTGGAAAATCCTATAAAAAGTAAAATAAGTTAATTATAAATTGATTTACCTAATTTTTCCCCTTAGACTAGTTTATTTTACCTATAAACTAATGAATAATCTAAAAATATATCAAATTTGTCATGATTTAATAGTCTATTTTGCAACCTTAACCACTCCAAAAAAAGTCAACTAGGTCTTATATTTAGGACCGGAGGTAGTATTATTCAACCCAATCCATGGTTGTAAGTATAAAAACTAGTTGTCGTTTTTTTAAGGGTAATGGACCTAATCTACCCTCCAAGTAACCACCCAGGAGCACTAGGCACCCTGAACTAACAACAAGCTCATATATACACTCAAAGTAACCAAAGTATTTAAAAAATACCCCGAGTGGACCGTCAATCACGTTTGAACATTAATCTGCCCAAGTGGTGAGGGCGATGTGGAGAGTGTGGTCGATGGTGAGGTTGTGTTTTTTGAGGGGCGGCGACTGTGTTGGGGGAGGAGGTGGGGCTGTTTGGAAGTGACGAAGAGAGAGGAGAGGGAATTGTTTTTTTATTATATGTGGGCCCCACATGACATATCCTACGTGACAAAAATTTAACCCACGTAGCAGTCACATAGGCAGATTAACGGTCAAACGCGATTGACCGTCCACTAGGGGTATTTTTTAAACACTTTGGTTACTTTGAATGTAAATATGAGCATGTTGTTAGTTCAGGGTGCCCAGTGCTCATGGGTGGTTACTTGGAGGGTAGATTAGGTCCATTACCCTTTTTTTATTATATGTGGGCTCCACAAGACATTTCCTACTTGGCAAAAATTTAACACATGTGGCAGCCACATGGGTAGGTTAACGGTCAAACGTGATTAACCGTCCACTTGAGGTATTTTTTAAACACTTTGGTTACTTTGAGTGCAAATATGACTTTGTTGTTAGTTCAAGGTGCCTAGTTCTCTTGGGTACGTGGAAGGTAGATTAGGTCCATTACCCTTTTCTTAATAGTAGTACTATGAAAATTAAACAAGTATTACTCTCTCGGTTGATAAATATATGACCCAATTGAATTTTGTTTATCGGCAAATTTTAGGGAAGAAGTTTGACTCACACACAATCTAACGGTCAAGCCTCTAACTAATGACCCAATTGAATTTTTTCATAATTATAGAAAAGCTTAATGAGTTACTTATAAGTTAATTTGCTTTATTTTTTTTCTCTTTAAACTAAGTTATTCAAATTATAAATTAATAAATAATCTAATAAATACACAAAAAATATTATGATTAAATAGCTTATTTAATTTAATTTCTCAAGAAGAATTTGACTTGTATATTTAATAATGAGGAAGTAATTTATTTCTGTGGATTTACTTGAACTTTTGTTATTTTTGGTCCGTCCTTGATAATTTTAAATATTACCTCCTCATGTCTTAAATATCAGATCACTTTCACCTTTTAACTTGTTCGTAAATATAAGATTGAGTTAATATAACTTTTGGTCCCTAGAGTTTGATGTCATTTTGGTTTTAATCCTCAGAGTTTGAAAATGGAGGTTTTGGTCCCTCAAGTTTGCTCAGTCAATAACATTAGTCCCTAGAGTTTAAAAAGGGTCTGACGGTGTTAAATTTTGCTGATTTGTCAACTAACACCGTTAACTTTGCTTAGTTGGCATATGACTGGACTTATAATTTTAATTAAATTTTAAATTAAAAAACACGTGTTCTCTGCCTACACAATGCATCAACCACATCTTTATCAAATCCTCCTCCTTCACTACGTCGACCCCTCCGCCGCCGCCTCCTACCTCCGCCGCTGGCACGACGACGAGCTCTACAACCTAGCCACCCAGTCCCACGTCGTGTCTCCTTCGAGATGTTCGGCTCCACCCCGCCGCCCCAAGTCCGAGACCTCCCCCTTCCACGAGTCCCGGCCCTCATAAAGAAAAGACATAGAGGAGGAGGAGGATCTAAAAAACCTGAAGTGCTTTACGATTAAGAGCTTTCAATTAGATTTGGGTTTATTTTGCTGATTTTCCTTAATTGGGTATTTTGGGATTTGTTTATTGTTCAATTGGGATTCATTATTTGCTGTGAAATATGTGGTAAATGGGTTCTTTGTAATGCAATTGATTCAACAAGGTTTTAGTGTTCATGGTGAAGGTTTAGAACTGATGAAGGTGTATTATTGATTCTTCGTTACTGTTTTTTTAAACAAAAAAAACCATTACTTTTGTATATGTTGGTGGCCTTCATTTTTTAAAATAAAATTTCTTCTCCATATTTGATTTGGAAGAAGGGTGGGTCGGGGAGAGATTGGTAGTGGAAGCAGGGCAATGGGGGAGGGTAGGAATGGGGGCCGGTGAAAAGAAGAAGAAATGAATATTGGATGAGATGATGTTTTTTAAAATAAATTTTAAAATTAAAATTATAAGTCCACGCAGATGCTAAGTAAGCAAAATAAATGCCACGAAGCAAAGTTAACGGTGTTAGTTGACACATCAGCAAAACTTAACATCGTCAGGTCCTTTTTAAACTCTAGGGACTAATGTTATTGACTGAGCAAACTTGAGGGACCAAAACCTCCTTTTTCAAAATCTAGGGACTAAAACCAAAATGACATCAAACTCTAGGGACCAAAAGTTATGTTAACCCTATAAGATTACTTTCTAATTTTTCCTAAGTTTTCCCAAATCAACCCTAATGATGCTTATCTAAGTAACAAGCAAGAGAGTGAGAGTGTGGATAAAAGTTTATGGTTATGGATAAATTGGTAATATCATATGTTAATAATTAACTTAACTAACATCCTCAATTTAATCAAATTAAAAAAGTGATCTTATACTATTTAGGAACGAAGGGAGTATTAAGAAGCGTCGACTAGGAGTCAATGCCGTCAGCAAATTAATCTACTACGCCATCACCCATAAATCAATACCACAATCACAAGATTTTTTAACGAAGAAGATGATCATGACCCTTTTTTTACAAAATAATACATACTATTTCATTTAAGTATGGAAAAGTGAGATATAATAAATAGTAAAAGAAAAGGTCTGGAAAAAGGAAAAAAAACCAAATAACAATAGAAATCCTAAAAATAACAGAGCCTAACATAAGTAGGTGGAGGTTATGTCCACGAAGTATCCTATCTGTGTCTTCATCCTTCATCAGAATTTGTAGGTTGAAGAAAACTCTCACCAGCAGCAAAGACATTATAAGTTATGGTTGTTTGAAGATATATCTCAAAGGACACACACCAAATTTTTTGAGCATACCTCACAGAAAAAAAACAAACCAACAAATATCAAAACAGATGAAGGTTGATTAAAAGATATCCTTATTGTCATCTAAATCTTTAAATCAATTTATTTTCATAGAAATAAGCAGCACATCTATAAGAAAGAAAATTAAAGGAGAAATGAAAATGAAAGTGTACTATCAAAATACGTCTCACATTCCCCTATCGGAATCGAGGAAGGAGATACCGTAAGATGAACATGACATGAACATTTGTTTCATTCTAGCACTATAATTAAACAAAATAAATTAGCAAAAACAACAAGGGCAAATCTAAATAAAAAAGCCTTCAAAATTATAAGGCACTAAGAAAATTATTTTTGTTAAATAAAGAATTTTGTCACCAATTATTTATTCAAATTTTTTATGATGAATTTTGTTACTAATCCATTATTTTTACCAGTAAAATCTCTAGTAAACTTTGTTGCAAACACTTAATTTGCAATTCGCCACTTTTTGTACGAAAAAGCACTGACAAAAATTGATGTTTTGCTATTGGACAATTGGTTGGATGGAGTTATGTTACGGAAAATGAAATTAATAATGCCAAAAAAATTGACTCTAAGTCAACCAAAAATTGATATGAGTTAACATCACTGAGAATTTTTTTATATATAAATACTGAGAATTTATCATTGAGGACAAATTTTCAATGAAGTAATGAGACAAATGCATTTTTTCCAGGGTAGTGTGAATTGATTATAAAATATTTATAGTCTATTTATTATCCAAAAATATGACAAAAATTGCTGTTTTTGTCCACAAAAATTTATGTTTTGATATTTGACGATTGACTGGATTGAGTCCAAATACAAAAAGTGAAATTAATAATGCTAAAATTGATTCCTTTCTTCAAATAACGTCTAAGTACTCATTAAATTAAGGCATATAGAGATACTAAGCACAAAACAAAAGGCACGCAACAAAGAAAACAAAAACTAAGGGTAGAAACTCTATAAATAACATAACCTAACACATTAAGCTTTTGATCATTCTTTTTTAATTCAAAAATTTCATATTGAATAAATACATCTTATATTAAATTCTGAGAAATAAAATAAACATTTTTGTTTAATTAAAAATTTTAAAAATGAAAATAAATTCTAAATAGATTTATGGATAAAAAATTCATATGTGATTTTAAAAAGAATAATATTGAAATAAAAAGGTACTAATCCTCTTAAGAAAGGCGACATGTTTAAACCACATCTGAAATAGTAATATTTAATTTTATAAATTAAAATTACATTACTTTTTGGTTTAATAAAAGAAAATAAAAAACCGCTTCAAAATTCTTGATCAGGAATTAAGTTTATCAACTTACTTGTATGACTAGTCAGTCAACTTGGGTCGGATTTTTTTTAAAATTTAATGCTATAAAACATACAAATAAAAATTAAATTAAAATTTTATTTTTTTTAAAAGCATGCTTATATTGATTTATATCAATAAAAAATCTACATTGGAAAAGCAATGAACATGAGATCCAAGTTGTGAGATGCATGGCTTTCCACATGGGGTGTGATTGTCTGGATCGGAATTGAAGGCGTTCATATTGCATCAAAGACCTGTCCATGCTCAGTAATGAATGTTTGACTTTTAAACAAACTATAATTACTTGCTTGAAAATTCAGTTGTAAAATTAAATGCTCTTTTATTTTCTTGAATTACTCCTACCATATTGAGAAACTCCATTGTAATATACTCCTACTAAAAGCTTATATGGTCTACGGAATTTCGCAAAATCTTATAATCAGACCAACTTGATAGGGAAAATTCCAGAAAAAAAATCTATAAATTATACCATTGAAAAATGACACATTTTACCCTTAAATTCATGAAATCTCATGTCAGAAAAGGGGGATTCTACGAATATTATAAAGTTGGAAATCCCTGTTTTGAAAATGTAAATAATATTGAAAATCATCGAATAATATTTACAATTATAAAACGGGAATTTATAACCTCATCATAATTATTTTCTGATTTAATTTAACAATACACAACTCGCATTAGGAAAGTTAACTCGATTTAGCGTGTATGTACTTCCTCCGGACCTATTTATAAGTCACCAACCGCCTAAATTGTACTCCCTCTGGTCCCTAATATAAGAGCCCAAAATTTCAATGGTTTTGGTCTCTAATATAAGAACTCATCTCACATTCTCTCCTCATTTATTAATGCTTATGTATTTCTCTCTCTTAAAAGTATTATAATAAATATGGACAATATTGGAAAAAAAGTATTAACTCTAAACACCCAACTAACATTCACATGTCTTCTTAAGAAAGGTATTTTTTACGGCTAGCTCTTATATTAGGGAACGGAGGGAGTACATACCAAGAAATTGAGGTCAATGGAAGTTACATCATTAAATTGGTCTTTTTCTTTCCTTTTCCATTTTTGCCCTCCTACCTTTATCACTATGACTCACTACCTTTTCTCTCTCTTCATTAATCTTCTATCTTTACGAGTACAAGTGTCTTTTTCATCTTCTCTCTTTCTCATCTTCCAATGTTCATTTTCCAATGATAAGGGTATATTGGAAAAATTTTAATAAATGAGTTAGTTAATGGAAGTTGGTGACTTATATTAAGGACCAAAATTTAGAGGCGGTTGGTGCCATATAAATAGGACCGGAGGGTGTATGTTTCTTTTGGTCCAATTTGAAAGGCTTTAATTCCTCCATTGGATTTAATTTGGGATTTTCATAATTTAAAAGATTCAGCTGTAATTAATCACTCAAAAATAATTCATATAAATTATTTTTATTTGCCCTTACATTTTAACTCATACACCAAAAAGACATGTCCTACCTGCACAACTCTAGGAGATGAATCCAATCATATAAGCTCATGTCGTGGAGCATAATATTTTTGTGACCCTAGTCCAATAGGTGCGAACAAACACCCTCGACCAAGGGATACACCTAGAGTCAAAATGAGGACTGACTCGATTCTCAGGGGCTATTCCCCCACAAGGTGAGCCTAAATGGGTTAAGCCTGTTTAAGCTCACCACCCAATACCTATTTTATGAAGTTCAGCTTTAGAGGCGTCGTGCCTAAGGCTAGCGCTTAGGACTAGTTGACAAAGCAGTCAACTGTATGCCAATACTTTAGATTTTTAAAAATATTATTTAGATATTTTTTGGCCCTTTTTTTATAACACAAAATATAAATATGAAAATATTTCCCATTATTTAAGCTATTATGGAGTGCCTGCAATCATAGAGAATTTACTTAGTTGCCTGTATCTTTGTATGCTTTTTCTCTAACTCATTAACTCATTATTGAATAATCAAAAGCAACTTAAGAAACCAATATAACAACATTTGCATTATATGTTTTTTAAGCAAATCCTTATAACTAGAAGACTCAAAATCAACACTAGATTTTCCTTTTATCTAGCATAACTTCATTTAAATCTCATTAAAAATTAACAATAAATGACAAATCACAATATTTATATACTTTTACAATGCATAAAAATGTTTTTAACCTATTAAAGATGCAATATTGGTCCTATTTATTTGAATTAAAAACTTAGATCTCTAAGAAAGAATTAGTTTAGGAAGTGAATTAATTAGCAAAAATTATAAATTTTAATGTTGTTAATTGATTTTGAGAGCCAATTGATGTGTTTCCTTATCTTCTTTCACTTGTAGGGTCGTTCGAGGATTAAATATGGAGTCCGGAAGGGAAAAAGCAAGAAAAATGGGGCAAAAGCTGAAAAATGAAGTTTTGATCGTAGGATTAATAGTTTCTTGCAAGTAATAGGTTCATTAGCACTAAATAACTTAACAATGCCTAATTATGTGTGTTTCAACAATTAGACATTGGACTCATAGGATCATGAGGTTTGAAAAGTTATAAAATTGGTGCATTTAACTCCCAACAATCAACATCTTCAGAAACCTATATGATAGCCATTGAAAGTTATTTCCAAGAGCATTTCACATCTATTCCACCCTTTTATCCAAAAGACAAAAAATATTTACATGTTTTGCATCCTTCATTCCCACCATTAAAAACTAAACATATCATTTTACCCATATTAATCTTGCATTAGATTTAGTTTACTAAGATGGTTAGATTAAAGAAAGTGAAAATTGGTTGGTTTTAAATAAATGATGAGAAATGGGCTTTAATAATTCTTGGGCGGATCAATTTCTTCTTAAAAAGATAAGTGGGAGTTTAATTTACCACGTATTTAACTGAAAATCCTCTAATGACCACGTAGAGTCTACTAGCCCTAATTGACAATTATTCAAACAACCATTATCATAATCATCACCGAGGATTAGTATTTAATTCCACTTGGTTTGTGAAATAATTTGATCAAAATGTAGGTTTGCTATTCATGAAATGCAATCAAAACATGTATGGAAGACAATTAGGTACAATTAATAACAAACATTAATTCACTATAAGGAGATAGACAACATATAATAATCACATCAAATTTAAATCAGCCACAAGATATTTTGAAACATAAATAGCAAAATACATATCAAGGTCTCACATTCCAAGTACCAATCCAATACAAAAGTGTATAGTCAAATACAAAGATATGGAAAAATTGAATGAAGGAAACTCCGCTATGAAACCATTGATTGCAGCAACAAGCACCCAAAAATCTAGTCACCCTAGTGGATTTCGCCCAACACCTAAAGAGGTTATGCCATGAAGGAATGTGAAGAATGGAGAAGAAGGTTGGTAGAAGTGGTGGAGGAAACTGTTGAAATCCTAACGAAAGGGATAAGTTTTCGTGCTTCAGGCCAGCTTAGAATGAAGTCTTGAGCTCAAAATTGGAGAGGTAGGTGAATTAGAAAAAAAGATTAAACTTTTAAAATTGGAGAGCTCAAAACTGTATTTTCACTTTGACCGGTACGGTTGAATCCAGGATCACTCCAAATGTCCTTGATAGTTGTTACTATCTTTTAAAGCCAATCTTACTCGGTTAGACACATTCAATCATGCATAATCTTTTCTAGAATTCTAAGAAAATGCAGTAAAATTTAAAAGGCATCGTGATATTAAAAAGAAAACATCGACTTGTTACGCAAACTAAAGCAGTCAAACTAATTAACAAGATATCATAATAAAAAGAAGGCCAAGTGAATGAAGAATCAACGGTGATGCAATGAAAAGAGATATAATTAATAATGAAGGCATGAACTTCTAACTGCAGATATTTAGATGTTTCAATAAATAGATTGATAGATATCTATAAACAAAGCGTGTTTGTGTTGGTCCTCCTACGCTGTTTGTTGTTGAGCTGATTTAATATCCAACTATTCTTCTATTACATTTTCCTTTTAGTTTTTTCTGATAATATATATTGATAATTATTGTATAGGATATGTGTGGGCTTAAAGTCAAGAATTATATTCTATCGAATATGTGGATAATTATGGTAAAAACCAAAAAGAACATGTGGACAATAATGTACCCGATAATAATACACGGTCCTTTAAACCCGATAATAAGAGTTGTATTTTTGAAAATAAATATATTTCAAGATGTTTTGTATTGAGTTTTTTATCTTAAACGAAGTGTACCATACTGTAAATTTAGTTTAATTGTTCTGTTTATGAAACTGTATAAATTGTTCTTTTTATGTAACTGTAAATTTATATACTTTTAAAATTACAAGCTATATAAGAGCCTTCATATAAGCACCATTTGTAACACAAATATTCTATTATATACTCCCTCCAGTTCTAAATATAAGACCTAATTGACTTTTTTAGAAAATCCTATAAAAAAGTAAAATAAGTTAATTATAAATTGATTTACTTAATTTTTCCCTTAGATTAGTTTATTTTACCTATAAACTAATGTATAATCTAAAAATATGTCAGATTTATTAATAGACTATTTCGCAACTTTAACCTCTCCAAAAAAAATCAATTAGGTCTTATATTTAGGACCGGAGGTAGTATATAAAGATGAAGATTCTATATAAACCATTTCAGGACTAGATGTCTTATCTTAAGAGTTCATGTACATGTGTAATTAATAGGACAGATCATGATTTTTATTTTTGGTCCCACTTGCTTGTACTAATAATACATATTTAACTAGATATGAGTCTTATCAATCAGGCAAGTTAAATCCGAAATTCGACTGCGTAAAACTGTTATAATAATTATCCCATGCATACAAACTCACGTTTATATAAATCTTATCCTGATTCCATCCCATCTACATATATTGCTTGTCTAATCAAAGAAACCATATTTTGATACTTGTGAGAAAATGGCTCGTTGTTTTTCTTCTTCAACTTTTGCCTTTTTCGCCTTATCTTTATTCGTGGTTCTCGCAGGGAGTTCTTCATCTCATCTACTCCGTCCGAATTTCTATCATAATACATGCCCAAATCTTTTCCCCATTGTCAGATCTGTTGTTAAACCAATTGTGTCCAATCAACCTGTTCTTGGAGCTGGTTTGCTTCGTCTGTTCTTTCATGACTGTTTTGTCAATGTAAATTTTGCTATCTCCACTTCCTAAATCCATGTTTCATACCATTCTTATCATTACCTATTGTCCTTTTCTCTTGTTAAAAATATTTTCAGGTTTTTTCTTTGATTCGTTTTTTTATTTTCTTATTCACTTTTTTCTTGATTCACCGTTTTTTATATTATTTTTAACTATGCCATCCACTGCACTATTTTTGGTTAAAAAAAAATCAAATCTTATTTGACCGGAAGCACGTACGGGCCCATGACGTGGGATGTGATCATATATATTTGCCGGTAGATTTAACAAATGATAGAAATTTTTCTCCATAGGATTTAGCTGATGAAACATTATAAACTTTGTATAATATGGATCCATGTTTGCATGCAGATCATTTTCTTCATGTTCAAATTCTCGTTGAAAGATTATGTTATTGTTCTCATTTTCCTTCACAGGACATGATCAGACTATGGGGTTAATATGATGCATATTGACCATTATTATGTAGTTAAGAAAACAATAAATTGCTCCAATCAATAAATACAAAGAACTCGGCGGCTATCGAAAAAAATATAGAACACAAAGATCTCCTCAGTCATATGACCTTTTATGTCATGGGGAGCTAATTATTAGCGTTGTACTATGTCTCTTAGCGTGTAGAAGTTAAGAATTGACTTTTCTATGCCTGTCATGAATTGTTCATGTTTCGTAATTGATAAAAATAGAAATGCAACTACAAAATGATGTAACAAAGTAAAAAAAATGATCGATAATTGTATTCATTTTACTCTCCATTTTTTTGCAGCTCTACTTGCAAAATATATAGTAAATACTATGCAAAACCAAATCATTAATGAAACAAATTCTTTCTAGCTATAGTTTACTTCAAGTCTAGCATGTCATAATAAATAGATCAGTCTTTGTACTTTAATATTTTTGTAGCTTCGATGCAAATTTATACAAATTGTGTAAATATATGGTGGAAAATTGTAGGGTTGTGATGCATCAATATTACTTGATGACACTCCAACGTTCACCGGAGAGAAGACTTCACCTCCCAACAATGGATCTATCAGAGGTTATAATGTGATTGATGAAATCAAGTCTAAGTTGGAAGCAGCATGTCCTGGCGTCGTCTCTTGTGCTGATATTGTATACATTGCTGCTCGGGACTCTGTTGTTATAGTGAGTTTCATTCTAATTCCATTGCATATAAATTTAATTAATTTAGTTAGATAATTGTAATGAATATATGTTGGTTTCTCTAAAATATAACTTATTTAATCATTTTCTATTAAATGTCTTTGGCAATAACACCTTAATATGTGTACTTTTTTTAACTGATGTGTACTTTTTATATAATAACCTTTAATATGTATAATCATCAAAATTATTTTGTGGGGAATTATAAAATTACAGTACAAGTGAATGGAACTCTTCTAAAGCCTTTGTCATCTATATAAGAACCAGATGACTAGTTCGATCTCTTATTATATATGGAACTAATTTTGGTGGTCATTAAAAGGATGAGTAGGGGACCACTACTCCTCCACTCTAAACCATTCATATCTATTATGAATGGTTTAATATTTTAATGTTGATTTTTCAAAATGGAAATTATTTTAGTTGGCGAAAAATCTAAAATTAAATAATGTTTGGAATATCAATTTGTCAAAAATAATAGTTTTCATTTAAAAATCGTAAACCTTTAAATATTACTCCCTCCGGTCCTAAATATAAGACCTAGATGACTTTTTTTGGAGATGTTAAGATTACAAAATATGTTATGAAATTATGACATATTTAATATATTTTTAGATTAGTCATTAGTTTATAGGTTAAATAAACTAGTTTAAGGGGAAAAGTTAGGTAAATCAATTTATAATTGAGTTATATTTTGCTTTTTTAGGATTTTCAAAAAAGTAAATTAGGTCTTATATATAGGACCGGAGGAAGTATTAAATATGAATTATTCACATTAGACTTGGATAACTTAAATTAAAGTGAAGGGAAGCCGCACTCATTTTTTTTACAAGCACTAACACTGATTCCATTCTACCTAGATCTCTGGGTTGGAAAGACACATCTTAATCTAATAAATGTAAGTATATGTGCAGTGGTTATCATATGGATAAGATAATATGTCATATTATGAGGAGAAGATATATGTGTGTGTGGTATGAATTCTAGTTGAGAAGGTTATACGCAGATAAAAAAGAGTTATACATGCTAACAGTAGTAAGCTGCATGTGGGTCTTCAAACATATTGTGTATACCGAATGGACAACGCACTCCTACCCCTTAAGTTTATATTATACAGCTATCAATAGATGCTGGATTATCAGGTGATGGTTAACCAATTTTTTTATATACATATGTAAGTAAAAAAATTTCTATAGAACCTAATTAAATATTTGTTACATCTATGTGTTGGCATATATATATGATACACCAAGTTTACAAGTGAATTTTGGTTCCACGCTTCCATGTAGAGAGAGGGATGGACATAGCAAGTTGGGTTTAATATCCAATTTCTGTTTAGCGATCTAATTCACTTAAGTGCAAATGTGGAGGTAGTATATGTGTGTGTGAACAATAGATCAATTATTTTCGTAATAGGTCGCACTTAAATAAATTTGGGTCTCGCTGGCTTATTATCCGTCTATAAATTAATTGTTCAATTGGTTTAATTGATCTAAATAGAAATTTCCAAATCTAGCTATATTTAAAAAGGAACTACATCTTGAGTTAGAAGAATTACTTTAGCAAAATTTAAGAACAACAAAACCTTATCCCATTAGGTAATTCGACTAATGGATCAAACTTTAAATTGGGAATGTTCAAAAATAATGTAATTCATACAACCACATACTAATGACTTATTATAAGAAGGATCACTCACTGATTTCTTTTAGAAATTTTCATATAGTGGAAATTCGAAGGAGTAGTATATCTATCAATTATTCAAATCCTATATACATGAGACCCAATTATCTATTAAAGTTTTTGTTTTGGATTAATTGATTTTAATAAATATGGAGATTTTAATAAATATGAACGCAGCTTGGAGGGCCAAATTGGGATGTTAAACTGGGAAGAAGGGATTCAAGGACAGCTAGCTTTAGTCTTGCACGGAGTACGCTCCCACCTCCATCATTCAATTTAAGCAACCTTATATCTTCGTTTCAAGCTCAAGGCCTCTCTGCTAGAGACATGGTCGCCTTATCTGGTATGATTATATAACTCTGTATCTTTTTTTTTTTTATAATATAACCTCTTCTTTGACTTCATGATATCGATGCATTATTGAACATTTCAATGTTTGAACACTACCAAATAAAACAGATCAATGCCAAATTCGTGCTCTTCCCAAAACCTTCTTCCCCATATCTCTAAAATGCCTCATTTAGTCACTTTCATTAGAAATTATCCCTTTAATGGAAACCCCGTAAATAAGTACGTACGTGTGTGTGTGATGAAGTGAATTATAGGATTACACCTAGACTCAAATTAAGAATGCACTCTACTAGATCCTATCTGGTTATATGATGAAAGTGAGTATCCTCAAGACGTAAAACCATTGATGATGATAGTGTAAATATTTTTTATACATGGAAAAAGTTATAATTCTTATATAAAATGAAGAGAAACTTTATATAGCTAGTAAAATGTAAAACAATAATAAAACAAAATAAAAATTCATCAGTTTTAGTAGCCATCCCTAAATGCATCTCAATGTATTTTCCAAATGAAATGCGAGATGAGTTGCACAAAATTAATTGATTGTGACATTTGAACCACTATACAGTCATATATGTCACCGAGTGTTTTCAATAGTTAGGATCGGAGGAGAGTTGCAAAAAAGTATGTTTATCTACAGGGGAAATGATATAAAATTAAAATAACACATATGCCCCTTTTTAGCGTATACATTTAATCCTCAAGCATTGCATTAGACACCTATGCTGAAAAAAAAATAAAATACAATAAAAATACTTACAATTAATAATAGATCCAATCTTTTAAAATGTTACATACACTTTTTCATCATTTAAGATTTTCTGACTAATGTCGGTTTTACTTTTTTTTATATAAATGTATTTATAATCACAAAATGGATCAAACTGTGAAAATTATTGAATGCAAATACCAAAGTATAATCATCACTCGGTATAATCACCTGCCACAAGATCCTTACAGACAGAATTCTTTATATTTTATATTGAATTGATGAAACATTAATTAAAGATATTGTTTATGAAAGATACTGAACTAAAAATTTCTCTTTTACAACATGACCAGGCCATGTACTCTTCTTTTCCTTTTGTTGAGATTATGTGAACTATACTAAGATCAATAAAATTATTAAAATGAGTTAAAATATAAATGTTTGTAGAACTTTTCTTAATTGACCTTAATTTGATTCAAGTTATTATTTAATATATAAGTACAAGAAAAAATGGTACTTTTGAAGATAAAGGACAAATATTATTTAGGAGTAATACTTATAGTCTCCTGCTAGTATCATATTTTTGGCTGAAGAAGTCTTATAATAGAGTGCTTTAAATTGTGAACATGCATTAACCTTATTTTCAGGAGGACACACCATAGGGCAAGCAAGGTGCTCCAGTTTTATATCTCGCGTATATAATGAGAGCAATATTGACCCTTCTTTTGCCAAGTCCAAGCAGCAACTTTGTCCACTGACCAATACTCCAACTAATTTTATTGGAAACTTGGACATTACAAGTCCTAACTATTTTGATAATGGCTACTTCAAGAACCTCCTCAACAAGAAGGGACTTCTCCACTCTGATCAAGTTCTCTTCAATGGTGGCTCCACCGATTCACTTGTTCGAACTTATGCCCAAAATAAGAACATCTTTAGTAGAGACTTCGTTAACGGCATGATCAGGATGGGAGACATCAAACCCTTGGTTTATCCAAATGGAGAGATCAGGAAGAACTGTAGAAGCGTAAACTAGAAGAGACAACTATTAAACCTTTTTTTAGTCCAAAAAAAAAACTATTAAGCCTTTTTAATTTCAAGCCTAATATGTTGCTGGGGAAAATAAATATTGGTGAAAGTATTTTCTGTGTCTTGTGATGTTGTTCGTTTAAATATATTCTTCGTATCAAGCTATGAATTAAATTTCTTTTCAAGCATGTACTTTAGACTCTAAAAAATAAATGGCAAGCCTTATTATTACAATATGCATATCCTTCTCCTTTGGTATATATGAAAGTTTGTAGGGATAATCATAAGCAGGTCCCTCACATAAGATAATTAATCACATTGAGGTCTCAAAGAATTATCAAATCACATTGAAGTCCCAAGAGACTTGAGTGATATTAAATGACTTACCATTGAGTTCTCCAATACCATCCAATTGAGTTAGTTATCAATGCAACTATTGATAAATTTAATAATTGAAGGACACCAAACGGTCGGTGTAGTGTTGTCTTAGGTATGCTCCTTTAAGAAAATTTAGAATCAAGGGTTAGCGAAAGTCAACCCCCAGGTGTCGTTCACTTGGAGGAGCCTAAGAAACGCAACTAATTACCTAGTAATTAAATGTTAAACTTGTTTGAAATAAGGAAAATATCATGGATTAACATTGAAAATTAGTAATGCATTGTAATGCATTAGGTTCAATTAAAATTCAATTCGATCAGATTATCTACCAATACTATGAGTACACTAAAAGATATTTAATGAATTATAAAGAACATATGTATGGTCATACATATTGTTGAGTCCAAATCCCTCATTACAAACCATAATCACAGTCAAACTCAAATGAACATAATGATCCAAATCCAAATCTCAAAATGTAAATGACAAACCTAAACCTAGGAAAATCATAAATACAATAAATGGAAAAGATCAAAACTCCCCAATTAAACATGAAAACTCAAGTTATAATCCCATCATTCTGAAGACTAAAAGGATTAAGAGGGCATTTTAGACTTTTCATGTTTAATATTATTGTCATATTAGTGAAAGTATCATTTTTGATCACATGGTAAAAGATTAGTATCATTTTTGTACCTTGAAATAATAATTATGTACTATTTTTGTTCCTTTACCAATAGTTATGTATCATTTTTGGGTCTTGGCCCGAGAAAATAAAGATGAGGGAGTGAGTATTTTGGTGCCCTTTCTCTCCCTCACTGTTCAGCTACTACCCTCACTTCACTTCTCTACCCATTTCCTTTCTTTGCTTCGCGTCACTCCCCTCTGCCCAGCAACTCCCTCTTTTTTCTTTGGGAAAATTAATTTGAGGTCCCCCACAAGGGACTTAATACTGGAAAAGTCCCAAAAGTTGAAAAAATTAATGTAGGGTCCCAAGGGACCTCACTTTAATATATTTGAAAAGTGAAAAGACAATTTTGCCCCTAACCTTAATAAAAAAATACCCCACTCACCCCCTTCTCTCTCCCCTTCCTCTCCCATTCTTCACCGAGCCCCACCTGCCCCCCTCCCCCTCCACACCCACGTCATTCCCCACCCTCCCCCTCCCCCTCCCCACGCTGCCCCCCTCCCCCTCCACACCCACGTCACACATGGAACGGCTCCTCCGTCGTCGCCGGGGGTGGGTCCTACACCGCCGTCACATGGCACGGCTCCTCCGTCGTCACCGGGAGTGGGACATTCACTGCCGTCACCGGGAGTGGGTTCTACACCGCCGTCACATGGCACGGCTCCTTCGCCGTCTCCAGGAGTGGGATATTCGCCGCCGTCACATGGCACGGCGCCTCCGACATCCTCGGGAGTGGTTCCGTCATTGCCATCACCGGGAGTGGGTTCTACGCCGCCGTCGCATGGAAATGCTCCTTGTAACACCTAATCTTTTTGCTACTATACTATATCATTTTAATAGATTTTCAAATATTTTTCTTATTGTAGAAATCCCAAAAATACTAATAATTTAAAACTTTTCTTTTCAAAATATTTTCCTAACATTTCATTTCTCAAAATAGGTTTTTCAGTTAAATCAAATTGCAAATCTAGAGGTTAGTTAATTTTATACTTTATAAAGATTCTCCATATTCTCCACATATCTACCCTTTTTATTATCTATCATGTTACTATTATTATATTTATTTTTATTATTATTATTATACGCTCAAATCAAAGTATTGGTTATCGCACGACAATCCCTCTATTAGGGATGCTTTCTATTTCTAAGTTTAAGCATTTACATAATAATAATACAATTGCTATGCAAGCTCATGCTTGCTTTATTTCGCCTATTTTCACCAAAAATATTTCTCAAATATATACATACGTCGGAATACCTATGGATGATTGGCTTCTTGTTATCCCACATGTGCACTCCAAAAAATAGCCCACCTTATATCCTCCATCTCACCAGCACCAAGAGCCTCTGAAAAACACAGCAGTTAAACCAGTTTACTTCATATACATGCATATAATAATAATAAACATAAATATATCCTTTTTCATGAAAATGATAACGATAATCCCTCCAGCCAATGCTGGGGCCTCAACTACCACTAATAACGAGATACCCGCTAAATAGTGGAGACACCTTTACCTGCAGGATTTAACATAAGCTCTGGTATAGGGGGAGCTACCCACCTATACCTTGGAGTACTCCACTCAATAATTCCTCAAACATTCATCAACAATTCTCAATATTCCTCATTGTTCCTCAATAATACTCAAATATTGCTCAATATTCCTCAAAGGATTAAACATCATCATGATCATAAAATAAATAATTTTCATGAAAATCTACGAACTTTTATCATAATATATATGAAGTAAACTGCTACCTCAACACTTTGCACATTACTGTTACTCCTTCTCCGTGTCTGTCTGCTGCTCCAACATTTTCTCCTATTATTGCATAATGTATTAGAAATAAACGACTATTCTATATAATAACCAACGTCTCTCCCGAACCTATATTACTACCCAATTTTCTTTCTAGAGTACACCTTCGTCATTCTCTAATTAAGCTCTTTTACTTAATCTTTTCTGATTCTCAAAGTTTGTCTACCTTAAGACCTAAGACCTCTTAAGATTTTTAAGACATTTAGTACATAATCACCCATAATAAACCAACTAAAAGAAATTGTCAATTTGAAAGTTCACAATTCACAAACAACCTTAAATAAATAGCAAATACTTATGTAACATTCATAACATCAAAGTTCATCCAATTAAACCTCCATGCATGCATAAATGTCTTTAGGGAATATAATTTCACTTCATCACTAAACAGAGACCAAAAAAGGGAATAGAGAAGAAACCTCATTTTCTATGTTCCAAGCTTATTTTCAAGATATGCAAAGATTTGAACTTACATGAACCATAATATAACTAATTATATCTAAAGCTTCCAACTTAGTTTCTCAAGTCTAAACCTCGAATTGTAATAAATTCAATAAACATTCTTACATATTAAACATTACAGTTAAATACTAATCAGAAGATTAAACCATTACAATTACCTTATAGGAATACTTAAGTGTTAGCTTTCACATTCCGTCACTTAAAGCTATTATTATAACTTATACAGCCATTTCTTCAAGACACCATCTAAATGGTTCAAACAAACAGAATTTCTAAATAATCCTAGCACATAATTGGCAAAACAAAGAATTAGAATACCAAGCAATAGTAAGACCAAATTGAAAAGCAATCATAGCCAACACTTCTCATATTCGACAATCAAACCTCAATCTAATATTAAGTTTCCAACTTGAGAACTTAATCAACTAACCAAAAGTTGTACTCACTTTCTTCTACAATAGATACTTTCAACTCCCTTTCTCAAAATTTACCTCATGTCTCAACTTAATCCTAATCTTAACAATATCTTCCTTCCACCAGCAATTTCATTTCTAACTTCTCAACTAAACTCCCTTACATCCATATTTTCAATTCTAATCAGCAAATTCATCGTGCTAACTCCCAACATCACACTAAACAACTATTATTCACATTATCCTACTATCAAAAGCTTCCCAATCTGAAAGACTGAACAAAACAGCCCTATAGTCCCAAATCATATATCCTAACAGCAGTTTTCACATGAGTTCTCACTATACCTTTAACAAACCTCAAGTTATATATCATTTCCTAAATAATTCAACTACCATAGTGATACTTAAACAAATTTTTTTTTTATCTTTTATGTTTACTCCAAAATCATATGATTAGTTGACCATACAAACCCTAGTATCCTAATTTCTACATCACCAACAAATTGTAAAACTCTAACCCAAAATTATGCAAATTATGTTCCAACTTCAAACTACACTTCTAATCATCATACTACTTATTTTATATTCTCAAAAAGAACTTCTATCACATAGTTGAACACCAACAGATTCTTATTCTGCAGTACCTATATCAAACAAAATATGGCAACTAAAGAAACAAAAGAACACATATTTTTCAAAGCATAGACCAATCAGATAAAGACTCAAATTGAACAAATAACTTCATTACTTTTCTTTGAAAGGCTGACCAACAAAATTAAGTCAAGAGAATCATATGCCAGTACAACATACAAGCAACATCATACACAATGACAAAACTTGGGAGTTTTCAAACAAAATAAGTCAAACCTACAATCAACTCTAAAACCTTCTTCAACAACATCAAAATCAAAGCTCAAACTTCATTTTAATGGGTGTGAAATATATATAATTTCGATTTAATCAACACCCTCTTCGGCCTCCCCCTCTCCACTCACCCAAATTAAAGAAAATATAAAGGAATAAGAGAAAAGTCACCTAAACTGGGTTATGGTCTTGCATATACCAAACGAGCCTTCCTCCTTGCCTTTGACGAGGAAGAGAAAAACAGAGCGTGAGAGGAGGGAGTAAAACGAAAATGGTATAAGGAAGGAGGAGTGTCAAACCGAGAGAGATTTGGGAGAGTGATGGAGAGGATGACTGATGAATTGATGATGATGATGATCAGAATAGAAAAGGAAGAGTTGAGAGTGAGTTATGAGATAATGACAATGGTGAGGATAATGACGGTGAGGTGTATATATATTAGAAATTAGTGGGTGTGGTTAATTGTGAGAGATAAATATGAATTAAAAGGGAAAAGATATTTTAGAAAGAATGAATGGATGAGATTTGAAGAGGGTGAAGATGAATTTGGAATGATATTTTGAGTCCCAATATGATTTATCTAGATATGTTTTAGTTCCCAAATTTATTTCTAAAATTTCCTAAAAACTAAACAATACCCCAAGATTCCAAATTTTGCCTTATTTATTGTCATAGAAATTTGGGGTGTTACAATTCTCTCCCCCTAAAATAATTTCGTCCTCGAAATTATCAGAGATTACCTCGAATCATATGTTCTAGTATCACTTTTTTTTAATACCGTTTTAACAATTTATCCTACTGAATTTAAGCCACTTGACTTCCCATCCATCTTTAATAAACATTCTTGTGCTCAAGTAAACCTTATTCTATTAGCTCTTAACTTAGGATACTAAAGCAACAACACAATTTCCATTGTACTATTATATATAAGTCCTCCTTTTCATCAATCCCTAACTAAATGACAGTTTCAACTCAACATTCTATTTAATACCAAACAGTATTAACAAATACTCAACATTAAAATTCCCTATACTAAACAATAATCCATAATCTTGTGCTTGTCTCAAATTATTCTCAAACAACTACTATAATAAAATTCCATATCCTATAAACTCAGCAATCATTTCCATCATAAACATCATCTACTCCAATTTATCATCCTTCATTCATCAATAATGAAATAAACTTCTTGCACCTTTTAAAATTCACAATGTCCATAATCAAAATGCCACTCCTTCTAGCTTTCCTAAAAAGAACTCAATCAACATAGTAAATAAAAATTCCACATAGTCAATCTTCACTAGCATGATCCTTTATTCTCATCACTTAGCAATTAAACAATCATAAATACTTACTACAATTCAAGCTTACTTCATACACATACAAGAACATGAAATTATTCTTATTTATGTCAAACGTAGATTCAGCATCCTTAAATCATTCTCAAGATCATTTTCATTGTTAAAACTAGATTAAATTGAGGAAGTGATCATAACTCAAAATACAAGCAGCAATATCATTATCTTCAAATAATAGAACCAACTATAACTATTCAAAAATCACAACTTCTTATATATTTCGTGTTTGAAAATTATTTTCCAATATGGTTTACAACCCAAATTTACTCTAAACACATCCTAAATTTCAATATAAAAAAAATTACGTGTATTACTAATCAAATTTCAACTCCCAAGTTTTCACAAGTGACCAGAATCTTCTTATACCTCCATTCAAGTACTAAAGTGATCTCTCTCTCTCTCTGTGTGTTTTTTTTTTCACTGTGTACATTACATTTCCTGCCCCTCAACAAAATTTCTTACCGTTCATTTTGACATTCAGTATTATACTTTTCATCATATTCTGCATTCACAATCTAACATTTCTAATTCAAAATTACATTTCTCAAAACAACATATCTAAACCCCTTTTTTTTAATCCATAAGTTCAAAATCTAAAATACCTTAAAATGCTTAAATTATTCTCAATATATAGTCTAGGAACTAAATAACTTGAGTCATATATTCCATCAACGACCTTCCTCCCCAACTTTTTTTGTAACAATACATTCTGATATAATTCTATAAACTTTGAAATTACAAAAACTGAGATATCCTGAGATTGATTTTTCCAAAATTTGACATGGATTATTCAATTGTCTCAAAAACATATACCTGCTATTGGTCATCATATCCAAATCATATCTTGTCTCCAATTACTTTAATCAAAAACTTCCTTCTCAAAATATCAGCTTCAAATCTGAACTGAACATCCCTTCTCCCATGCGTTATCACATATTTACGGATTCTAAAATGTATATCTATAGCTCAAAAGTATCATAACATTTCATCCTAAACAAAGAGTCAAAGGAAGAATCTAGAAATCAACATCCTTAACTTCTCAATATTAGGACATCATCTTAGATTATATTACGCATAACCTTCATGATACACTCTAATCCAAAATTTTACTCAAACAACATGCTTAAACCAGATATCAAAACAATTTTTCACAATGTAAAGCTTCTTGACTTAAAATTACATTCAATACAACCCAACATAAAACATGATATAAAACTCACATCATAATATGTCCTTGACATATGACTGTTTATAAACCCTAAATCATAATCCTCATGTCATCTTCCTTACCAGAAACTATTTTTCACCTATAAAAACCATCCTTTTAATACTTAAATTCTTACTTCTACTTACTATAATATTAAGATATAACAATAACAACAAGCTTTAATAATTTAGCTTCCCCATAACACATCATAACATCTTGATTGCTAACTAAACCTCCCAACTACACAACCTTAACTATTCTAATCTCTCATTATGAACCATCATTCGTTTCTATCATAAATAAAATTTGGACGTACTATTAGAATTTAATCTCCCTTGCTCCTATTCCTCAAATATCAGCCAAATTTTCATGGAATTAGTTCTAATTAAACCATAATTCCTTCCGAAATCACAAAGTCTCAAGATCAAATAGCCATAACTGAAAATCACATTTTGACCCATACAAAATTGTTTTTTTTTTTGGTCGAAATATAAAAATGGTTTAACCTTATATCATTCATATACATCTAGCAATAATTTGCATTCAGCTTGCTTGGTAGCTCTGATGAAAAAAAAATAAAAAAAATAAGAAAATAGCATCATCACTATTAAAAAGATTTCCAAAATCTATGTTGTCTTTGTTTTCATATCTTCCCAAAATAAACTATCTCATTTGAACCATTTAAGATTCTCATGTACCACCAACCATCTCAAAATCTTTATGATAATACTAGTTCATGACTCCAAGAAATAACTTCCATTTTCAGAATTTCATGCAGAATTTGGGACTGCCAAATACATAAATAACACCACATAATTAAATTTTCATACACAAACTTGTTCCTTATTTATCTATGCTCTTTACTAAACTCGTTTCCTAAACAATAACCTGCAACATAATAAAATCCCAAGAAATCTATATGATAAAATGCTTATGTTAACAAATTCCTACTCTTTTTCTCACATAACTATTGATTTCTAAATTTGCTACTAATTATAAAACACACACAAATCATACATCAAGTCATAGATTCAGCTGTCACAGAATAGAGAAGCATCATTCTCATAGTTATCTTAACACAAATCAATCAACATAACCTTGGAATATTAAATTCAAGAAACCACGCATTATTTATGATCAAGCTGTTCAGCATAAATAACCCTTCCTCCTACAAAATTATTGGTAGTTCCTTCTTTTCATTTTTTTTTTCAGTTTAATTAACTCACTAAGAAATCGACAAGAAACAATAAGAACTGACACAATAACACACTCAATTACTACAAACAAGTCTAGATCTTCATAAGCAAATTTGAATCATAATATTGAACCACTGTTAAAGAGAATGCGCAAATCTACTTAACAATCCTATGAAATTAAAATTAACAATAGAAAGGGAAGAAAGAAAGTCAATAGTTATAACCAAAATAGAGCAATGATAATCAAATGAGAATCTCACATTCAAACAGAAATGAGATGTACCAATCCATCTTTCTACTTTGTATGATCTTATAATTAATATTTTATCTTACAGTAACACTAATTCATTACTTTTTGGTTTTACTTGATAATGTCAATCATATTGATTCCTACAAACATATATCAACAAAAGCACCATCCAATTTCCACAAATGAACTTAACTTTGATGCAATCTTCAAATTCTTAAAATAACTCATTCATTCCTCATTTAACATCTAACTCTCTTTTCTTCAAATCTCCATAATGCACCAAATCATCAAAATATCAAATATATCGTCAAAAAAATTCCAATCTTTGACATCCACAAAATGATTCCAATAATTTATAAAAAAAATAACATTATCTAATACTTCCCCTTTAACCTTAAAGTTCTCAAATATTCTCCTTAGTTATTATATATTTCTTTCTTTTCTCCTCTTAACCTACAAGGTCTTCAATGATGCCTCGACTATGATTATGTCCGGATCATAATTATATTCGAGACCCCAAGAAGAATCCTCATTAATTAAACCTCTTCAAAAATTCATATCATATCATGCATATTTACTTCCTTCTTTAGTCTTATTTGTCTCTAGTCTAGTCTAGGCATTGCCTAAATATCTGTTCTACAAGTAGCCTCTAGTTTCATCTGCAATAAATGCCACTTATTTGCTTTTATAAGAATACCTCTAGGCCATTGCAACATCATAATTCAGTTATATATACTTCCTCCTTGAATTTCACATCTCCTATTATGTAAATTCAAACTTATTTCCTCAACCATACAATTAATAACGTCTCATAATTCTAAACTCAAATAGTCTCCATTCACTATAATTTTTAACTCAACTGTTTCAAATTCTATTATACTTCTTTATTTGACTTCACTTACTAGGCTACTCCTTTTTACTTAAATTGCTTCGTTGTCTTTAAAGTCTATACTAACAAATATGCTTGAAACATACCTAAGTGTATAAACTCCTATAACATCTTTTTTTCTCACTAATTGGGTTCTTCACACAATTCCTCTCTCTCTCTTTTTTTTACTCCATTTCCTAAGACATTCCTCTTTTGACCTCATTTGTTACTATATCATCAAAATACTTTATCCTAATGACTCCATTTCCTACATGTCTCTTAATCAACTGGTCCTTCACAATATACTTCTTCTTTCTATCTCTTACTATTAGTAAGATGGTTCCTAAGGTTTTCTAAAGGTGATATAACGGTATCCATAAATATCTAACTAGTGAGCAAAGTGTTCTAGCTAAACTATGCCAGAACCTTTGCTCTGATACCAAAATGTAACACCTAATCTTTTTGCTACTATACTATATCATTTTAATAGATTTTCAAATATTTTTCTTATTGTAGAAATCCCAAAAATACTAATAACTTAAAACTTTTCTTTTCAAAATATTTTCCTAACATTTCATTTCTCAAAATAGGTTTTTCAGTTAAATCAAATTGCAAATCTAGAGGTTAGTTAATTTTATACTTTATAAAGATTCTCCATATTCTCCACATATCTACCCTTTTTATTATCTATCATGTTACTATTATTATATTTATTTTTATTATTATTATTATACGCTCAAATCAAAGTATTGGTTATCGCACGACAATCCCTCTATTAGGGATGCTTTCTATTTCTAAGTTTAAGCATTTACATAATAATAATACAATTGCTATGCAAGCTCATGCTTGCTTTAGTTCGCCTATTTTCACCAAAAATATTTCTCAAATATATACAGACGTCGGAATACCTATGGATGATTGGCTTCTTGTTATCCCACATGTGCACTCCAAAAAATAGCCCACCTTATATCCTCCATCTCACCAGCACCAAGAGCCTCTGAAAAACAGCAGTTAAACCAGTTTACTTCATATACATGCATATAATAATAATAAACATAAATATATCCTTTTTCATGAAAATGATAACGATAATCCCTCCAGCCAATGCTGGGGCCTCAACTACCACTAATAACGAGATACCCGCTAAATAGTGGAGGCACCTTTACCTGCAGGATTTAACATAAGCTCTGGTATAGGGGGAGCTACCCACCTATACCTTGGAGTACTCCACTCAATAATTCCTCAAACATTCATCAACAATTCTCAATATTCCTCATTGTTCCTCAATAATACTCAAATATTGCTCAATATTCCTCAAAGGATTAAACATCATCATGATCATAAAATAAATAATTTTCATGAAAATCTACGAACTTTTATCATAATATATATGAAGTAAACTGCTACCTCAACACTTTGCACATTACTGTTACTCCTTCTCCGTGTCTGTCTGCTGCTCCAACATTTTCTCCTATTATTGCATAATGTATTAGAAATAAACGACTATTCTATATAATAACCAACGTCTCTCCCGAACCTATATTACTACCCGATTTTCTTTCTAGAGTACACCTTCGTCATTCTCTAATTAAGCTCTTTTACTTAATCTTTTCTGATTCTCAAAGTTTGTCTACTTTAAGACCTAAGACCTCTTAAGATTTTTAAGACATTTAGTACATAATCACCCATAATAAACCAACTAAAAGAAATTGTCAATTTGAAAGTTCACAATTCACAAACAACCTTAAATAAATAGCAAATACTTATGTAACATTCATAACATCAAAGTTCATCCAATTAAACCTCCATGCATGCATAAATGTCTTTAGGGAATATAATTTCACTTCATCACTAAACAGAGACCAAAAAAGGGAATAGAGAAGAAACCTCATTTTCTATGTTCCAAGCTTATTTTCAAGATATGCAAAGATTTGAACTTACATGAACCATAATATAACTAATTATATCTAAAGCTTCCAACTTAGTTTCTCAAGTCTAAACCTCGAATTGTAATAAATTCAATAAACATTCTTACATATTAAACATTACAGTTAAATACTAATCAGAAGATTAAACCATTACAATTACCTTATAGGAATACTTAAGTGTTAGCTTTCACATTCCGTCACTTAAAGCTATTATTATAACTTATACAGCCATTTCTTCAAGACACCATCTAAATGGTTCAAACAAACAGAATTTCTAAATAATCCTAGCACATAATTGGCAAAACAAAGAATTAGAATACCAAGCAATAGTAAGACCAAATTGAAAAGCAATCATAGCCAACACTTCTCATATTCGACAATCAAACCTCAATCTAATATTAAGTTTCCAACTTGAGAACTTAATCAACTAACCAAAAGTTGTACTCACTTTCTTCTACAATAGATACTTTCAACTCCCTTTCTCAAAATTTACCTCATGTCTCAACTTAATCCTAATCTTAACAATATCTTCCTTCCACCAGCAATTTCATTTCTAACTTCTCAACTAAACTCCCTTACATCCATATTTTCAATTCTAATCAGCAAATTCATCGTGCTAACTCCCAACATCACACTAAACAACTATTATTCACATTATCCTACTATCAAAAGCTTCCCAATCTGAAAGACTGAACAAAACAGCCCTATAGTCCCAAATCATATATCCAAACAGCAGTTTTCACATGAGTTCTCACTATACCTTTAACAAACCTCAAGTTATATATCATTTCCTAAATAATTCAACTACCATAGTGATACTTAAACAAATTTTTTTTTTATCTTTTATGTTTACTCCAAAATCATATGATTAGTTGACCATACAAACCCTAGTATCCTAATTTCTACATCACCAACAAATTGTAAAACTCTAACCCAAAATTATGCAAATTATGTTCCAACTTCAAACTACACTTCTAATCATCATACTACTTATTTTATATTCTCAAAAAGAACTTCTATCACATAGTTGAACACCAACAGATTCTTATTCTGCAGTACCTATATCAAACAAAATATGGCAACTAAAGAAACAAAAGAACACATATTTTTCAAAGCATAGACCAATCAGATAAAGACTCAAATTGAACAAATAACTTCATTACTTTTCTTTGAAAGGCTGACCAACAAAATTAAGTCAAGAGAATCATATGCCAGTACAACATACAAGCAACATCATACACAATGACAAAACTTGGGAGTTTTCAAACAAAATAAGTCAAACCTACAATCAACTCTAAAACCTTCTTCAACAACATCAAAATCAAAGCTCAAACTTCATTTTAATGGGTGTGAAATATATATAATTTCGATTTAATCAACACCCTCTTCGGCCTCCCCCTCTCCACTCACCCAAATTAAAGAAAATATAAAGGAATAAGAGAAAAGTCACCTAAACTGGGTTATGGTCTTGCATATACCAAACGAGCCTTCCTCCTTGCCTTTGACGAGGAAGAGAAAAACAGAGCGTGAGAGGAGGGAGTAAAACGAAAATGGTATAAGGAAGGAGGAGTGTCAAACCGAGAGAGATTTGGGAGAGTGATGGAGAGGATGACTGATGAATTGATGATGATGATGATCAGAATAGAAAAGGAAGAGTTGAGAGTGAGTTATGAGATAATGACAATGGTGAGGATAATGACGGTGAGGTGTATATATATTAGAAATTAGTGGGTGTGGTTAATTGTGAGAGATAAATATGAATTAAAAGGGAAAAGATATTTTAGAAAGAATGAATGGATGAGATTTGAAGAGGGTGAAGATGAATTTGGAATGATATTTTGAGTCCCAATATGATTTATCTAGATATGTTTTAGTTCCCAAATTTATTTCTAAAATTTCCTAAAAACTAAACAATACCCCAAGATTCCAAATTTTGCCTTATTTATTGTCATAGAAATTTGGGGTGTTACAATTCTCTCCCCCTAAAATAATTTCGTCCTCGAAATTATCAGAGATTACCTCGAATCATATGTTCTAGTATCACTTTTTTTTTAATACCGTTTTAACAATTTATCCTACTGAATTTAAGCCACTTGACTTCCCATCCATCTTTAATAAACATTCTTGTGCTCAAGTAAACCTTATTCTATTAGCTCTTAACTTAGGATACTAAAGCAACAACACAATTTCCATTGTACTATTATATATAAGTCCTCCTTTTCATCAATCCCTAACTAAATGACAGTTTCAACTCAACATTCTATTTAATACCAAACAGTATTAACAAATACTCAACATTAAAATTCCCTATACTAAACAATAATCCATAATCTTGTGCTTGTCTCAAATTATTCTCAAACAACTACTATAATAAAATTCCATATCCTATAAACTCAGCAATCATTTCCATCATAAACATCATCTACTCCAATTTATCATCCTTCATTCATCAATAATGAAATAAACTTCTTGCACCTTTTAAAATTCACAATGTCCATAATCAAAATGCCACTCCTTCTAGCTTTCCTAAAAAGAACTCAATCAACATAGTAAATAAAAATTCCACATAGTCAATCTTCACTAGCATGATCCTTTATTCTCATCACTTAGCAATTAAACAATCATAAATACTTACTACAATTCAAGCTTACTTCATACACATACAAGAACATGAAATTATTCTTATTTATGTCAAACGTAGATTCAGCATCCTTAAATCATTCTCAAGATCATTTTCATTGTTAAAACTAGATTAAATTGAGGAAGTGATCATAACTCAAAATACAAGCAGCAATATCATTATCTTCAAATAATAGAACCAACTATAACTATTCAAAAATCACAACTTCTTATATATTTCGTGTTTGAAAATTATTTTCCAATATGGTTTACAACCCAAATTTACTCTAAACACATCCTAAATTTCAATATAAAAAAAATTACGTGTATTACTAATCAAATTTCAACTCCCAAGTTTTCACAAGTGACCAGAATCTTCTTATACCTCCATTCAAGTACTAAAGTGATCTCTCTCTCTCTCTGTGTGTTTTTTTTTCACTGTGTACATTACATTTCCTGCCCCTCAACAAAATTTCTTACCGTTCATTTTGACATTCAGTATTATACTTTTCATCATATTCTGCATTCACAATCTAACATTTCTAATTCAAAATTACATTTCTCAAAACAACATATCTAAACCCCTTTTTTTTAATCCATAAGTTCAAAATCTAAAATACCTTAAAATGCTTAAATTATTCTCAATATATAGTCTAGGAACTAAATAACTTGAGTCATATATTCCATCAACGACCTTCCTCCCCAACTTTTTTTGTAACAATACATTCTAATATAATTCTATAAACTTTGAAATTACAAAAACTGAGATATCCTGAGATTGATTTTTCCAAAATTTGACATGGATTATTCAATTGTCTCAAAAACATATACCTGCTATTGGTCATCATATCCAAATCATATCTTGTCTCCAATTACTTTAATCAAAAACTTCCTTCTCAAAATATCAGCTTCAAATCTGAACTGAACATCCCTTCTCCCATGCTTTATCACATATTTACGGATTCTAAAATGTATATCTATAGCTCAAAAGTATCATAACATTTCATCCTAAACAAAGAGTCAAAGGAAGAATCTAGAAATCAACATCCTTAACTTCTCAATATTAGGACATCATCTTAGATTATATTACGCATAACCTTCATGA
Source organism: Mimosa pudica (assembly GCA_029929735.1). NCBI lineage: Eukaryota > Viridiplantae > Streptophyta > Magnoliopsida > Fabales > Fabaceae > Mimosa > Mimosa pudica. The sequence continues at coordinate 10,362,673 of JAKELP010000020.1, forward strand.
TACACTCTAATCCAAAATTTTACTCAAACAACATGCTTAAACCAGATATCAAAACAATTTTTCACAATGTAAAGCTTCTTGACTTAAAATTACATTCAATACAACCCAACATAAAACATGATATAAAACTCACATCATAATATGTCCTTGACATATGACTGTTTATAAACCCTAAATCATAATCCTCATGTCATCTTCCTTACCAGAAACTATTTTTCACCTATAAAAACCATCCTTTTAATACTTAAATTCTTACTTCTACTTACTATAATATTAAGATATAACAATAACAACAAGCTTTAATAATTTAGCTTCCCCATAACACATCATAACATCTTGATTGCTAACTAAACCTCCCAACTACACAGCCTTAACTATTCTAATCTCTCATTATGAACCATCATTCGTTTCTATCATAAATAAAATTTGGACGTACTATTAGAATTTAATCTCCCTTGCTCCTATTCCTCAAATATCAGCCAAATTTTCATGGAATTAGTTCTAATTAAACCATAATTCCTTCCGAAATCACAAAGTCTCAAGATCAAATAGCCATAACTGAAAATCACATTTTGACCCATACAAAATTGTTTTTTTTTTGGTCGAAATATAAAAATGGTTTAACCTTATATCATTCATATACATCTAGCAATAATTTGCATTCAGCTTGCTTGGTAGCTCTGATGAAAAAAAAATAAAAAAAATAAGAAAATAGCATCATCACTATTAAAAAGATTTCCAAAATCTATGTTGTCTTTGTTTTCATATCTTCCCAAAATAAACTATCTCATTTGAACCATTTAAGATTCTCATGTACCACCAACCATCTCAAAATCTTTATGATAATACTAGTTCATGACTCCAAGAAATAACTTCCATTTTCAGAATTTCATGCAGAATTTGGGACTGCCAAATACATAAATAACACCACATAATTAAATTTTCATACACAAACTTGTTCCTTATTTATCTATGCTCTTTACTAAACTCGTTTCCTAAACAATAACCTGCAACATAATAAAATCCCAAGAAATCTATATGATAAAATGCTTATGTTAACAAATTCCTACTCTTTTTCTCACATAACTATTGATTTCTAAATTTGCTACTAATTATAAAACACACACAAATCATACATCAAGTCATAGATTCAGCTGTCACAGAATAGAGAAGCATCATTCTCATAGTTATCTTAACACAAATCAATCAACATAACCTTGGAATATTAAATTCAAGAAACCACGCATTATTTATGATCAAGCTGTTCAGCATAAATAACCCTTCCTCCTACAAAATTATTGGTAGTTCCTTCTTTTCATTTTTTTTTTCAGTTTAATTAACTCACTAAGAAATCGACAAGAAACAATAAGAACTGACACAATAACACACTCAATTACTACAAACAAGTCTAGATCTTCATAAGCAAATTTGAATCATAAAATTGAACCACTGTTAAAGAGAATGCGCAAATCTACTTAACAATCCTATGAAATTAAAATTAACAATAGAAAGGGAAGAAAGAAAGTCAATAGTTATAACCAAAATAGAGCAATGATAATCAAATGAGAATCTCACATTCAAACAGAAATGAGATGTACCAATCCATCTTTCTACTTTGTATGATCTTATAATTAATATTTTATCTTACAGTAACACTAATTCATTACTTTTTGGTTTTACTTGATAATGTCAATCATATTGATTCCTACAAACATATATCAACAAAAGCACCATCCAATTTCCACAAATGAACTTAACTTTGATGCAATCTTCAAATTCTTAAAATAACTCATTCATTCCTCATTTAACATCTAACTCTCTTTTCTTCAAATCTCCATAATGCACCAAATCATCAAAATATCAAATATATCGTCAAAAAAATTCCAATCTTTGACATCCACAAAATGATTCCAATAATTTATAAAAAAAATAACATTATCTAATACTTCCCCTTTAACCTTAAAGTTCTCAAATATTCTCCTTAGTTATTATATATTTCTTTCTTTTCTCCTCTTAACCTACAAGGTCTTCAATGATGCCTCGACTATGATTATGTCCGGATCATAATTATATTCGAGACCCCAAGAAGAATCCTCATTAATTAAACCTCTTCAAAAATTCATATCATATCATGCATATTTACTTCCTTCTTTAGTCTTATTTGTCTCTAGTCTAGTCTAGGCATTGCCTAAATATCTGTTCTACAAGTAGCCTCTAGTTTCATCTGCAATAAATGCCACTTATTTGCTTTTATAAGAATACCTCTAGGCCATTGCAACATCATAATTCAGTTATATATACTTCCTCCTTGAATTTCACATCTCCTATTATGTAAATTCAAACTTATTTCCTCAACCATACAATTAATAACGTCTCATAATTCTAAACTCAAATAGTCTCCATTCACTATAATTTTTAACTCAACTGTTTCAAATTCTATTATACTTCTTTATTTGACTTCACTTACTAGGCTACTCCTTTTTACTTAAATTGCTTCGTTGTCTTTAAAGTCTATACTAACAAATATGCTTGAAACATACCTAAGTGTATAAACTCCTATAACATCTTTTTTTCTCACTAATTGGGTTCTTCACACAATTCCTCTCTCTCTCTTTTTTTTACTCCATTTCCTAAGACATTCCTCTTTTGACCTCATTTGTTACTATATCATCAAAATACTTTATCCTAATGACTCCATTTCCTACATGTCTCTTAATCAACTGGTCCTTCACAATATACTTCTTCTTTCTATCTCTTACTATTAGTAAGATGGTTCCTAAGGTTTTCTAAAGGTGATATAACGGTATCCATAAATATCTAACTAGTGAGCAAAGTGTTCTAGCTAAACTATGCCAGAACCTTTGCTCTGATACCAAAATGTAACACCTAATCTTTTTGCTACTATACTATATCATTTTAATAGATTTTCAAATATTTTTCTTATTGTAGAAATCCCAAAAATACTAATAACTTAAAACTTTTCTTTTCAAAATATTTTCCTAACATTTCATTTCTCAAAATAGGTTTTTCAGTTAAATCAAATTGCAAATCTAGAGGTTAGTTAATTTTATACTTTATAAAGATTCTCCATATTCTCCACATATCTACCCTTTTTATTATCTATCATGTTACTATTATTATATTTATTTTTATTATTATTATTATACGCTCAAATCAAAGTATTGGTTATCGCACGACAATCCCTCTATTAGGGATGCTTTCTATTTCTAAGTTTAAGCATTTACATAATAATAATACAATTGCTATGCAAGCTCATGCTTGCTTTAGTTCGCCTATTTTCACCAAAAATATTTCTCAAATATATACAGACGTCGGAATACCTATGGATGATTGGCTTCTTGTTATCCCACATGTGCACTCCAAAAAATAGCCCACCTTATATCCTCCATCTCACCAGCACCAAGAGCCTCTGAAAAACAGCAGTTAAACCAGTTTACTTCATATACATGCATATAATAATAATAAACATAAATATATCCTTTTTCATGAAAATGATAACGATAATCCCTCCAGCCAATGCTGGGGCCTCAACTACCACTAATAACGAGATACCCGCTAAATAGTGGAGGCACCTTTACCTGCAGGATTTAACATAAGCTCTGGTATAGGGGGAGCTACCCACCTATACCTTGGAGTACTCCACTCAATAATTCCTCAAACATTCATCAACAATTCTCAATATTCCTCATTGTTCCTCAATAATACTCAAATATTGCTCAATATTCCTCAAAGGATTAAACATCATCATGATCATAAAATAAATAATTTTCATGAAAATCTACGAACTTTTATCATAATATATATGAAGTAAACTGCTACCTCAACACTTTGCACATTACTGTTACTCCTTCTCCGTGTCTGTCTGCTGCTCCAACATTTTCTCCTATTATTGCATAATGTATTAGAAATAAACGACTATTCTATATAATAACCAACGTCTCTCCCGAACCTATATTACTACCCGATTTTCTTTCTAGAGTACACCTTCGTCATTCTCTAATTAAGCTCTTTTACTTAATCTTTTCTGATTCTCAAAGTTTGTCTACTTTAAGACCTAAGACCTCTTAAGATTTTTAAGACATTTAGTACATAATCACCCATAATAAACCAACTAAAAGAAATTGTCAATTTGAAAGTTCACAATTCACAAACAACCTTAAATAAATAGCAAATACTTATGTAACATTCATAACATCAAAGTTCATCCAATTAAACCTCCATGCATGCATAAATGTCTTTAGGGAATATAATTTCACTTCATCACTAAACAGAGACCAAAAAAGGGAATAGAGAAGAAACCTCATTTTCTATGTTCCAAGCTTATTTTCAAGATATGCAAAGATTTGAACTTACATGAACCATAATATAACTAATTATATCTAAAGCTTCCAACTTAGTTTCTCAAGTCTAAACCTCGAATTGTAATAAATTCAATAAACATTCTTACATATTAAACATTACAGTTAAATACTAATCAGAAGATTAAACCATTACAATTACCTTATAGGAATACTTAAGTGTTAGCTTTCACATTCCGTCACTTAAAGCTATTATTATAACTTATACAGCCATTTCTTCAAGACACCATCTAAATGGTTCAAACAAACAGAATTTCTAAATAATCCTAGCACATAATTGGCAAAACAAAGAATTAGAATACCAAGCAATAGTAAGACCAAATTGAAAAGCAATCATAGCCAACACTTCTCATATTCGACAATCAAACCTCAATCTAATATTAAGTTTCCAACTTGAGAACTTAATCAACTAACCAAAAGTTGTACTCACTTTCTTCTACAATAGATACTTTCAACTCCCTTTCTCAAAATTTACCTCATGTCTCAACTTAATCCTAATCTTAACAATATCTTCCTTCCACCAGCAATTTCATTTCTAACTTCTCAACTAAACTCCCTTACATCCATATTTTCAATTCTAATCAGCAAATTCATCGTGCTAACTCCCAACATCACACTAAACAACTATTATTCACATTATCCTACTATCAAAAGCTTCCCAATCTGAAAGACTGAACAAAACAGCCCTATAGTCCCAAATCATATATCCAAACAGCAGTTTTCACATGAGTTCTCACTATACCTTTAACAAACCTCAAGTTATATATCATTTCCTAAATAATTCAACTACCATAGTGATACTTAAACAAATTTTTTTTTTATCTTTTATGTTTACTCCAAAATCATATGATTAGTTGACCATACAAACCCTAGTATCCTAATTTCTACATCACCAACAAATTGTAAAACTCTAACCCAAAATTATGCAAATTATGTTCCAACTTCAAACTACACTTCTAATCATCATACTACTTATTTTATATTCTCAAAAAGAACTTCTATCACATAGTTGAACACCAACAGATTCTTATTCTGCAGTACCTATATCAAACAAAATATGGCAACTAAAGAAACAAAAGAACACATATTTTTCAAAGCATAGACCAATCAGATAAAGACTCAAATTGAACAAATAACTTCATTACTTTTCTTTGAAAGGCTGACCAACAAAATTAAGTCAAGAGAATCATATGCCAGTACAACATACAAGCAACATCATACACAATGACAAAACTTGGGAGTTTTCAAACAAAATAAGTCAAACCTACAATCAACTCTAAAACCTTCTTCAACAACATCAAAATCAAAGCTCAAACTTCATTTTAATGGGTGTGAAATATATATAATTTCGATTTAATCAACACCCTCTTCGGCCTCCCCCTCTCCACTCACCCAAATTAAAGAAAATATAAAGGAATAAGAGAAAAGTCACCTAAACTGGGTTATGGTCTTGCATATACCAAACGAGCCTTCCTCCTTGCCTTTGACGAGGAAGAGAAAAACAGAGCGTGAGAGGAGGGAGTAAAACGAAAATGGTATAAGGAAGGAGGAGTGTCAAACCGAGAGAGATTTGGGAGAGTGATGGAGAGGATGACTGATGAATTGATGATGATGATGATCAGAATAGAAAAGGAAGAGTAAAGAGTGAGTTATGAGATAATGACAATGGTGAGGATAATGACGGTGAGGTGTATATATATTAGAAATTAGTGGGTGTGGTTAATTGTGAGAGATAAATATGAATTAAAAGGGAAAAGATATTTTAGAAAGAATGAATGGATGAGATTTGAAGAGGGTGAAGATGAATTTGGAATGATATTTTGAGTCCCAATATGATTTATCTAGATATGTTTTAGTTCCCAAATTTATTTCTAAAATTTCCTAAAAACTAAACAATACCCCAAGATTCCAAATTTTGCCTTATTTATTGTCATAGAAATTTGGGGTGTTACACTCCTCCGCCGTTGCCGGGAGTGGGTCATTCACCACCTTCAGAAGGCACTCCGCCTTGGGTGGGTCCCAAACCGCCATCACCGTCCCCTTGGGTGGGTCCACATGCACCACCATCACCCTGGTGGTCTCCGTCACCTCCTTCACCTTCACCTTATCCACATCATTCACCACCACCCTCGTCACCTTCAAGTTATGTGGGGGATGACGTGGGTGTGGAGGGGGGAGGGGGCAGGTGGGGGAGGGGGAGGGGTGGGGCCTCGGTGAAGAATGGGAGAGGAAGAGGAGAGAGAAGGGGGTGGGTGGGGTATTTTTTTATTAAGGCTAGGGGCAAAACTGTCTTTTCACTTTTCAAATATATTAAAGTGAGGTCCCTTGGGACCCTATATTAATTTTTTCAACTTTTGGGACTTTTGTAGTATTGAGTTCCTTGTGGGGGACCTCAAATTAATTTTCCCTTTTTCTTTTTAATTCATTTCTCTTCTTTCTTTCTTGGGATGTTCGGCCCAAAAGTCCAAAGCCGAAGTGGGACTTTTACTTTTTATCATTCTCCTTTCTTTTCTTGATTTGCTTCAGCCCATAAATGTTTATGGGCTTTAATTAATTAAAACTCAACTCTTCCTCTAACTCATGTTGCTTGTTTCTTGCCATCTATCTTCAAATATAATTAAAGATCAAATTCCTTTAATTTTCTATCAATGACTTCTCAAATATAATCAAAATATTTGTCAAATATAATTAAAAATGGGAGTCATTACACATAATAATCTTATATAATAATTAAGCACAATTGAATAAAAATTGCATCTCTACCATCTTAATTGCCTCAAATTTAGCATATAAAAACCATACAAATCAGTCAGTATTCATTGACAACCAAATTAGCTTATATTGACAATTCAATGATAAATCATATAATATTACTCAAATCTCTTGGGACCTCAATACGATTAATGATCTTATGATGGAATTCATTGTAATTTTTCCCAAATTTATATATGCTTCTTTATACTTTTGTTTTGTCTGCTGCAAATTAATCATCAAACATAGATGTCAAAAGTAAGTTATCAAAATCAAGAAGCACCTTCCCATACTTCTATTGAGATCAACTATATATGCTTGATACTTTTAACATGATATTATTTTAACATGAGCAATTAAAAAAATTGATGTCCTATGAAACCACCCTTCATAGAGATGTTTCCTCCACTACAGGAAGCTAAGTATCGTACGAAACAATGCCTCAGGAGCAGTCCTTTTATTCTTCTTCATAAGAAATAACATCCAAACCTATCTTTTTCCCATTTCACACAGAAAACAAAACCATATTAATCTGACAGGTTGACGTGAGTGGTAAGTATACCCTCGTCCCTTAAGCAAGTGGCTGGGGCTTCGATTCTTAGACCTTGTGAATGGAGAAAATTCACAGACCAGCTGTTTACCCCCTATCCGACTACAGAACAGCAAAGGATTGGTCCCACTTGACACGCAGGTGGGGATACCCTTGGGAACAAAACAAAAAAAATGAAAACAAAACCATATTAGCAGCTCAATTTTCACTTAACCACTAGCTTATCATATAAACTTTATATGCATGCAACATCCCAAATAATGAATACTTTGAATTGGGCCTTTTGATGACTAGCCCAACATTGGGGTTTTGCATGCGGGCCTGTTTGGATCAATTCCTACATGTTTAGAGATGGTAATATAATGTAATGCAGTGCACTGATGCACTGTTGTCCCAGTAGTTACACTATGGAGCTCCGATTCTCCTCACGGATCGTTGGTATCTACGGATCTACCAGAAGTCCAGATTCTTCCACTAACCCAAACCACTGTGCGATTTCTCTAGAATTCCCTATTCTATTATACATGTATCATGTATGTTTACTATTAATTATTAATATTATAGAATATTATAGATATAGATGTTTCTCGAAATTCTAATTATTAAACACCAATAATTCACACACACTCATTTCAACGGGGTCTAACTTTATTTCCTGAATAAATTGTGCCTCCACCTAGCTTATTTTAGCTAAATCGTTTTGAGCTAATAACTGAGGCTTAAACTTGATCTGAAATTATATTATTCTTCCATGGCGGCGGAAAAGCAAGTGATGGTAGTGGCGATTGATGAGAGTGAACATAGTTCTTATGCTTTGAAATGGACTTTGGATCATTTCTTCACGCCCACTCCTAATCCTTTGTTTAAGCTTCTTCTTGTTCATGCCAAACCTTATGCCACTTCAGCTCTTGGAATTGCTGGTCCTGGTATGTATTCATTATGATTTTCACCTGTTGATTTTACTTTTTCTTTTTCTTTTTTATTCTACTTTAATTAATTTGAATGTAAATGTTTTGTTGTTGGCAGGATTTGCTGAAGTTTTGCCCATTGTTGAGGCGGATTTGAAAAAGAGGGCTGCCAAAGTCGTGGAAAAAGCGAAAGAAGTTTGCCAAAAGAAATCGGTAAGTACTTTATTCATAATCACGTACTTTTTTTTTTTTACTTTGAATGCATCTAACCAGCCATGATGAATAAGTTTAGAAAAATTAATTAACAAAATTTTTCATGGTTAATCCTATGCGTTTATGATTTTTTAGTTTATCTTAAGGGAATACGTTAATGAGGAATCAAATAAGTGTGCGTTGAAGTACCTTGTGTGTGTTTGTGTGTACATACAACACCATGTTAAAACTTGAGGTAGCTTATTGAAAGGGATTATCTCTCATTATTTTTTCTCATCATGCCTCATCATCCATCACTGCTACCTCTATATTGACCAATGCATTATTAAGGTTGAATAGTTTTGAATATTACGATTTTATTATATCGTTGGTTATGTAACTATCTAGATTGGATCTTAGCCTAGTTAAGTTTATTTATTAATTTTCATATAGTATTTATCCTAATTTTACTCATTATTAAATCTGATTGTCATAAAGTATGTCATTAATAAAACAGTTATGTGCTAATGAGGGATAGTAAAAAATATGATGATGAGAGAAATCCAATGTGTGTTTGTGTGTTTTTGGTGAAGCAAAATGATGAGGATCGGATGTGTATGAACAGGTAAGTGATGTAGAAGTGGAAGTGATGGAAGGTGACCCAAGAAATGTGATTTGTGAAGCTGTGGACAAACATCATGCCTCCCTATTGGTTGTGGGAAGCCATGGTTATGGAGCTATAAAGAGGTACACATTCATTTCCATTAATTTATTCTGTCACTTGAAATATAATCAAGATTGATCTAGTATTTCTTTCTTTGTTTAATTTCAAAATAGTGGTATATATAAGATTTATGAAACCATTTCATATTTACAACCGGTTTCCCCTGCGGCTTTCTTATAATGTTCATACCAACATTTCTAAAGGTTATGGGTTCAAGACTGCATAACGTATACTGATTTATATTTACTTATGAGATTGATTAATTTACTTATTTTTGTAGAGTATGTGTTGATTTTTCTAGAATACACAATTGAATCATTTGTATTACAATACTCCTCTTCCACAATATTATTTTTTATGCAAACTTCCGTATCATATGGGTCATCAATAATGATAGATAAAAAATAAAATGATAAATATGAAGGAGAATTATTCAAATCCAAATCAGACCCTTTCACTAATTTTATATTTGAGACCAGGGGATGTATTTATGATTATGCGTACAAATCACAAACGTCATTTTGTAGCAATAGCTCAAAGCATAATGTGAATTTGCAGGGCGGTGTTAGGGAGCGTAAGTGACTATTGTGCTCATCACGCTCACTGTACTGTGATGATCGTGAAGAAGCCCAAAACCAAGCACTGATATCCTCTGCTTGCACGTAAATGGTTTTCATCAATACTACATAAAGTGATTATATAGTTTAATTTTCACAGAAAGTTCAATGTAATGGATGTTAATATTATGTGATGTGGTTGTTACTGATGTAATTTAATAATTATTAATATTAATCGAAGCAGTTGCCTTTTTTACTAAACGGAGAAACATTTGGTTTTATTTTTTGTTGTAGACCTATTCTACTTTGTATTCGATAATAATACATTAGCTTGAAATTTAAATAGCTTGAACTTTAAATTGAATTATGATACACGTTCTTCTACCAAAAAGGTTATCATTTGCATCTCCTAAAATTGACGACAAATGATAAAATTAATTATCCATTTGCTATGAAATAGTAGAAATGTAATATAAAACCATGACTTACATATAAGTTTCAATTCGTGAAAGCAAATACTCTCTATTTTATTTTTAATTTGTATCTCACCTTTACTTCTAAAAGTTGAAAAAGGAAAATTCTAGAACTAATACTCCCAAATTTATTAATAAAATGATAGTTTGGCTCACTCATTTTAAAAAGGAAAAATTGATGTAAATGACCTGATTCAAATTAAAAGAAAAATGAAAATGCCCCCTGGCCCAAAGGAAATGCACGTAAATCCATTTTGTAGATATGGTTTTCAACTTTGTATAAGTAATATGTCTCTGAATTTATCAACCATCTAACTTTATCAACTTCTTGTTGTTTGCTACCAATTTCAATAAAAGTTAAACCATTCGTGTAGCGAATTTAAACTTAATATAATATATTACCAATATGCCTCTATATATTTACTAGCTCTCTAACTTTACCAATTAACCTTCTTGTTTCTCTGTTACCGACTAAGTATATAATGGATTAACAACTTCACATTTTAGATTATTCTGATAATTAATTATTCATCAAAAGTAAAATAGATAACAAAATAAATCTCTAAATTAATTTGGTCACTTTTAGAAATAAATTGAGGGAAAAAATCGACCAAAGATTAGAGAACTTCAAATCTCTATTGCAGGGCTTGCACAACTCCCATACGTAAGAATTTTGTTTCCAATCACGGTAACAGTCATTGCCGTTTTTAGTTGAGGAAACTTGTGCACACACAACATCCCCCACGGTAAACAAATATAGAATAACTTTAGGATGGGTTATTACAATTCTAGAAATAACAAATGGGATAAATCTAGAGCAGTTGTGGGTTTCTTCCTCAATGGTTGTGCAGTTGTGAGATTTTCTTGAAGGAGTTAAGACAACAAACTAATGATAGTATGATCTAGTATGAGGTGCTGACTAGCTATGAGCGAGGATGAATAAACCTGAGCTAATGCTTTCCCCCTCAATTTATTTACTGAATACACATAGGATAATTGGACTTAAAATTCAAAAATAATTTATCTAATAAAGGATTCTATTGTTGAATTTTATTAGGGATAAAGGTACATGGGGGAATTTGACCCAATTTCATAAATCTATTTATGCTCTATATGTCTCGACCAAAAAAAAATTATGCTCTATATGGCTTTTCTAGTAGTTTTTAAGTTTAGGGTCCAAACTAGAATTTAGATAATTTAACCGTCATTTAACATGATTCTCCCTAAAACGAATATGCAAAAGTAATAATATTTTTATATGTTACCAATTGGTAGTTGGTTGAACTGGTAAATGAGCTAAACGGTATAACCTAAACCCTGTAAGAATTAAAACGCGTGTTCGAATCCCAGGAAACGCTCTCATTGGGAGAAGGGACAACCTTGCCTATGTGGGCAACACTCCTACCCCTTGAGTCCGGATTAAATCAGACGGTAATTAACCAAAAAATATAATATTTTTACATGTTAAAGGATTGTTTTGCTAACTACTTTTGCAGAATTATTTGAAATTAATTGAACTGTTTTTTTAACAGAATTAATTTGAACTTGAATCTGTCTATTGAATTGATCATATCAATTATATTATTATCATTATAGTGTACTAATCTCTATTATTTTTTTAATAAAATTAAGTCATTTGTTAAGAAAATTTACAATTCCGGGTTTGTCTTGAATTATAACCATTGTTATTAAACTTGCTGTAAAGTCGGTAAAAACTCACGAGTTTATGTACTGAATATATTGTTTTTATGTTTCTACCTTATTAAAAATAAAATCATGTTAATTGTTATAAAACTCATTTTAATTATTTTATTTGACCAAATCTATGAATTTATATAAAACTTTTATAGATATTTCTTCATTAAAGTTGATAAATTATGAACCCTATATGAGATTTCTTCATTTCATAACACCTAGAGATTATTCCCGTTTGACACGTAGGTAAGGATACTCCTCAGAAACAAAAAATGATAAATTATGAATTTTGATATATTTTTTAAAAAATATATTTCAGTCATGTTATTGTTACTTTTTACATTTTTTATTAAATTTATTATATACTAAAAGTGGTGACAATATTCCTATTGGATTACTTGCCACAATATGATTGGACCACATGATTACTTAATTATTTAAAGTTAAAAAAACAATTCAAATAGAATCATTTTCCATTTTTGTAATAAAAAAAGAATCAGTTTCTATTTTTAGAATCACTTTTATTATTAATTTTTTATTTCATCATTTTAAAATTCCGGAATTATTTTATCCATATTTTTTTAATTCTCTCTAAAATGAATGGATTCTGATTATTATTACTGCAATAATTCGCTATTAGTAAACATTCAACGAATAATTTTATATAATCTTTTTTTAATAATTAATTTTTTTTTATCCATGATCAAAATATCCTCTCACTTGACAAGTGAGAGACTAATTCCCGCTGATTTGTAGGCACCTCAAAGGGTGAGCAAGCTGGCTTGGGAGATTTAATGTTTCTCCATACCCAACCCAACGCCAGGATCAAACCCAGACAATTGGTTAAGACTGAATGCGTTCTTACCACTCAACCACACACCCCAAGTTTTTTTAATAATTACTTTCCATATATCACACGGGGAATTACTTTTTTTTTTTATAACAAAAAAACACTTTTATTATTTTTTTATGAGAAAAAACACATTTATTAATTATTAATAAACGTAAACGCAAACTCCCGTATATGTTTCGAAAAAAAGGAAGCGTAGACGGCTAAAAATAGCCGCATCCGAGCTCAACAGTAGGGAAAGATTTGGTTTGCCGTCTTCGATCTCTCAAAACTCAAAACTCAAAACTCAAAACTTGGCAAACTCGCAACAAACCAATCCCTTTATTTATTCGATTCATAACTTCAGTACTTTACTTCAATTTGGGGAACGAAGTTGTTGTAGAAGAAGAGTATATATGGCGGCGCATAATAATACTCCTTCGGAGGGATCGCTGCTACAATTCGCGCCTATGCATAGCTTAGTGGACGAAGGCTTCTGGCATAAATTCTCTTCTCTTAAGCTCAATAAACTCGGCATTGACGATTCTCCTTTGCCCTTAACTGGTTCCTCACTTTTTTGTTCCCTTAAATGTTTTGGCTTTGCTTCTCTCTTTTTGATTGATTTCCAATTTTGACCTTTTCTTTTTTGTCAGAAATCAAAACTAGCGTTGACTCACGATTTTATTCAGTTTATTTGAATTTGTTTAATTTCGAATATCACCTATTCGCTATAAGATCATTTTAAGCAAATTTGGAGAGATTAAAGAAGAAATTCTAATGAGTTAGCATTACATGAAATTTCCAAAATACCCCTCACTTAAGTTTTAAAAATATCCTCTCGCCTTCAAACCATTGTTTTTTGGATGAAGCGAGTATATGGGTAGTTTGGGGAAAACTTGAGTCAAATCAGAAAGTGATCTTATATTTCCCAAAAATGATCTTATATTTAGGAATGGAGGGAGTATATATGAGACGTCTTTCTAGTTTTTTTATACTCCCTCCATTCTTAAATGCAACATCATGATCCCTTGTTAGCACATGATATTACCAATCTACGCTAACTATATACTTTTATTCTCACTCTGCTTTTCTTGCTTGTTTATAATAAAGAAGCATTATTAGGGTTAATTAGAAAATGGTCTTCATTTGTGAAAAAATTGAATTTTGAAAGTGATTTTATATTTAGGAATGGTGGGGGTACATTTTTCCACATTGTCTCTTTGAATACTTCTTAATGATTAACAAGCAAGGGGTGGGGATAAAGATAGGTGGTTGGAGTGTTTTGGTAATATCATATGATAATAACTAGCTTAATTATCAGTTTTAATCTAATGAAATTAGGTATAATAATCTTATATTTAGGAATGGAGGGAGTATTATATTTAGGAAGGGAAGGGGTATTTGTTACTTCCTCTATTTCGAGATTTAAGATTCAAGTTGACTTTTTTTTGAAAAATTAATGAAGTGAAGTGAGTTATTGATCATGACATACTTTGTGTATTATTAGATTATATACTTTATAAATCAAATAAACAAGTTTAGAGAAAAAGTTGGAAATCGATTTATAAGTAGCTTATTTAGCTCTAGGATTCTCCAGAAAGATCAATTGGGTACTATATTTTAGGATTGGATGAAGTAATTTTAGCAGTAGAATGAACTTTTGATCTTATGATGGTGTTGTCTCGTTGTAGGATTCTATGCACCTTGCTCACATTCTCAAGTATCAAATTACTTAACTCTTTTAACTGAGTCATTGCCTTCCGAATCAAGTGAGTCATTATTGGCTCCAGAAACTAGCCGAGGTAACAGGAACAGGTGCTCTGTTCCAGGGACACTTTACAATACTAATACTATTGAAAGCTTCCATGCACTTGACAAACAGAACCTCTTGAAGGCAGAAGCAAGCAAGGTAAATGTTTATAAAGAATTCACTGTATGAAATAGTTGAGGAATGGATATTTGAACATCGGTTAGGGGTTATGATGAAACGAATTTCAAGCCTTTAAAGAACACTTCAAGCTTTTGAGATGAAATAGTTCTTGCATTGTATCAAAGTCTTGTCGTACAAGTTGCTGATGGCTATTATCTCTATTCTTCACTATTGTGTAAGGGAAGCGTTAGAAATATATTAAAACAACTTAATGACCTTTCATTCCACCCTTCAAACCATCTGGGACTGAGATTTATACATTCCTTGATTTGAGGTTCTTTTGCTTGAGTGGTTTCTGGATATAAAATTTATTTGCATGGAGAACATGTTAAATATGATAAGGCTTTTTTTTCTGTTGCTGTTGTTGGAGCATGTCTTTAATATATTAAAACCTTGAGCCCTTACTGTTATAGAATTTAATGGTTCTTGAACTGATAAAATCAAGTCTCATGTAAGTTTTCCCTCTTTGGAAAAAAATAGATCTGGGAGGACATTCAAACTGGAAAAGCTGTGGAGGACTCTGCAGTACTGTCACGATTCCTTCTTATTTCTTTTGCTGATTTGAAAAAATGGACTTTCCACTACTGGTTTGCATTCCCTGCTCTTATGCTGGATCCTCCTGCAATTGTCAACCATCTTAAGCCAGCTTCTCAGTGTTTGAGCAAAGAAGAGGTGCTTTGGATTCTATTTTATCGAAAAATTACATTTATGATTAGTTGACTGCTCTTAAGTTACCATTGGACTTGTTTCATTTTAAAATGTCAGGTAGAATCCCTCTCTGCTGCTTGTAACAAGTGGCGTAACTCAAGGTCAACAGCAGGTGCATAGATTAACATCTGGCTAGTTTGTTGTAAATATTTACAATTTGTTGCTTCCCTTCAGCTTTTCAAGATTTACCTAGTATTAAAAGTATTTGGCAGATGTTCCATTCTTTCTTATCACAATTGATGCAAACTCCTGTGCTATGGTGAAGCACCTAAAGGATTGGGAAACTTGTCAGAGTGATGCTTACAAGGTCTTAAATTACTTTAATTGAGTATTGTCTCTATGAAATTGATTTATTCAGGTGAAGCAATTTTTCTGGATGTTAAATTAGAGATCCCTTTTCTCTGAATGTTTCATCATTCTTTTCACAGACCCTCTTTGGTTTTTATGACCCATGTCATCTTCCAAATAATCCTGGCTGGCCTTTACGAAACTTCTTAGCACTTCTTTCTGCAAAGTGGAATCTCAAGAGAGTTCAATTTTTTTGTTATAGAGAGAGCCGTGGTTTTGCAGATATGGACTTGTCCCTTGTTGGTGAAGCACTGATTACAGATTTCCAAGGTACCGCTGCTGAAATTGTTTGATGAACTTGATCTTTAGCTGCTTCTTCTTTTTCTTTTTTCAGTTTATTATGTAAGCTTTCTGGCTTAAATGGAATGCATGTTTAGGAGGGAGTGACAGTGCACCTAAAGCCGTTGGATGGGAACTTAACAAAGGGAAAAAATTACCTAGGCGTATTAGCCTTTCTCAATCTTTGGATCCAACCAGGTATCTGATTCGCATTGCTCTTTTGTTTCTTTGTGTTGTGTTCCTGTGCTATTTGTACCCTTTATCTTCTTCATTATTTTTTTTCAATCTTGTATCTTTACAGGTTAGCAATATCTGCTGCAGATTTGAATTTAAAGCTTATGAGATGGCGTGCTTTGCCTTCCTTAAATTTGGATGCCTTGTCTTCTCTCAAGTGTCTTCTTCTTGGAGCAGGTACACTTGGATGTCAGGTCGCTCGTATGCTCATGGTGAGTATTTGAAGATCTTGGTTTTATTGTTTTTTCTTCTGCAAATGTTAAGATCATCAATGTTGCAGGCATGGGGTGTCAGAAAAATTACACTTTTGGACAATGGGAGGGTGGCAATGTCCAACCCATTGAGACAATCCCTGTATACTATGGATGACTGTCTTAATGGTGGCGAATTCAAAGCTACAGCAGCAGTTAGAAGTCTTCAGCGTATCTTTCCAGCAGTGGTAATTGTTTGGGTCATGAAAATACCTTAATGCTGGACTCAAACATTGTTTCTCATATGGGCATGCGTTTTCTTTTTTCCAGGAAGCTGAAGGGGTTGTAATGGGTATACCAATGCCTGGGCATCCAGTACATAGCCAAGAAGAGGGTAGTGTAATTGATGATTGTAAACGTCTTTCTGATTTGATTGATGCCCACGATGCAGTTTTCTTGTTGACTGATTCAAGGGAAAGTCGATGGCTTCCGTCACTTTTATGTGCAAACACTAACAAGGTTAGTCACTTCAATCTTTTAGATTACAGGCATGTCATTGTCTTACTCCACTTCCCTGCATCTCGTTTAATTAACATTTTTTATCTGAAGCATAAATCATATTTTTTTTCAGCTTATCAATCAGCATGCCTTATGTGGATACAATTTATCTATTTGCAGATCACAATTACTGCAGCTTTAGGGTTTGATAGTTTCTTGGTTATGCGCCATGGAGCTGGCCCCTTCAGTCAAGCCCCTAAAATAAGTACTGAAGCTGCCACTTCTTTAGGTGATCATATGCACCAACTTAGTGTAAATGATGTGACAGGAAAGGAAAGATTGGGATGCTATTTCTGCAGCGATGTCGTTGCACCAACTGATGTAATTTTTCACAGCATTATGTTGTATATGAATTCATGCACACAATCATTTTATAAGCTCTACATCCTTTGTCCTTTCTGCAGTCAACTTCAAACCGCACTTTGGATCAGCAGTGCACAGTGACTCGGCCAGGGCTTGCTCCTATTGCTTCATCCCTTGCAGTTGAACTTTTAGTGGGGATTTTGCATCATCCTCAAGTGTAATGCGCCAAATAGTTATTTTATTGTTTACCATGCAAAAATTTTAAGGGAGAATGAAATAGTTCCTTAGTAGAAACTACTAGCTGCTTTTTTTTTTGCATAACCTATTGTGGTTCACATCTTAATTACATTTTCTAATTTCTCAGGATACATGCAGAGGGTGAAATTAACTCAAGTGTCAGTGGAACTACAGAGCAACCTCTTGGTATTTTGCCACATCAGATCCGGGGCTCTCTTTCTCAGTTTTCTCAAATGACTCTTATAGGTCACTCGTCCTCCAGTTGTACAGCTTGTTGCCAGACGGTAAGTTTGGGTGGTGAATAGCCACCCCACGTGAGCGAATTTTAATGATGTATGCCTCAAATATCATCGTTGCCTCCAGCAATGCCCCTGGATGTGGTAAACAACATAGAGTCTTGGATCAAAAGTAAACATAATATTGGGAGATATTGATTCTTTTGATGAAAATATGTTTGCAGGAGTATTTTATCATTGCCATCTAACCAAATATAAATACTTCCGCCGTTCCTAAATATATGAGTTAGTTGATGTTTTTGAAGAATTCTAAGAAAGTGAAGTGAACCACTTAATCATAACATATTTTGTAAATTATTAGATCATATGTTAGTTTATATGTCAGATATACTAGTTTAAATAACTTATTGAGCTTTCTTATGATTCTCTAAAAATGTCAATGAACTCTTATATTTAGGAATGAAGGGAGTATATAAGTGTTGCTTATGCGGAAATTCTTTTGACATATGCTTGACAAATGTGAAGTTGCCTTTGATTTTTCCTTCGAGAGTTGATTTTATCCCAAATAGTGTGGCAATGTTGACAGGGTGCATAAACTAGTTTGTGTTTTAAAATTAAGGTTCATGACTAAACTAGTTAACACTAGTACACTACATATTCTTTAGATTTGTTTATCTCTTGTTAGTACGGATCAACGACAATGGCGTAATACTATCTATGTAGCTGATTCCACCTAGTAGAATAAGACTTTTTTGTTAGTATGAATCACGTTCATTTAAAAAATTGTTTTAGATTTGACATAATGTGCCTTTTAAACATTTCATGCATATATTTTCCCAAATTTGAATTCATGCACCCTAGCCATAGATCCAACATGAGGGGAGCGTGGGAATATTGTATTTATTGTAAATAAGTCGTTCCTTATTTAGTCATTATTAGATGTTATTAGTATTTGTTAGGATTTACTTTATTGTTTCTCGTCTGAGCTTATATGTAGACTCATTTTGTACATTTGCATCAATCAATTAAGAGAATTATATTTTTCTTTATACTTTGATCTCAATGTTCACAGTTTCTTTTGTGGGTGAATTTACAACTGTTTAGGTTGTATCTGAATACCGGAACAGAGGAATGGACTTCATACTTCAGGCAATTAATCATCCTACCTACTTAGAGGATCTGACTGGACTAACAGAGTTAATGAAATCAGCTTCATCCTTCTCATTTGACTGGGACAAAGACATCGATGATGATGATGATGAAGAGGATGACTATGTTGAAATTTAACAATCAGTCGGTAAGATTTCTGAATTGCTTGTTAATAAACATTGCCAATCTGTTCAAAAGAACTAATTTAAACAACTCATCATCTTTCTACTACTTACTAGTTTGCTTTGTTTACAACTTTTTCATTTGTACAAAGCTAATTTATTTATATGTAAAGTTAAATTATTTCTAAAAATTGTCATTGATGTAATTTATGACTCGTTGCTGAGGAATTTGGCTCTCTAACCTGCAACGTTGTATACTGGCAAATGGTATTTTTTAAATAGTTTGATGTTAATAAAGCCCTACAACGTTGTGCAATTGATGTAAGTGGCCTCGCTTAATGGGTTGAGGGCTGTTATTATTCTACTACTGTGCAAATATTGGGCATCCTTTTGTTGTCTAGTTGCGGGCAATCTTATTGAACTATGTAGCAGTCAATACCAAGAATTGATTAGTTTTATGGGATTCGAGAATTTTAAGATGTCCCTTTTAGTTTTAGGAGTGTGTAGACATTCATTTTAATTTATTAGAAATCAAATCAATTTGATCAATTTTGCAAAATAGAATAGCTATTCAGCTTCTTTGGTTTAATTAATTGTAATCAAATTATTATTTTTGTTAAATAAATTGTGATTGTGTGTGATTTCTTCACATGTACTTTTTTCTATTTAATTTTTTAAAAAAATAAATGTAAATAGTATTAGGTTGGAAATGTCCAAGATTATCTTAATACTATGGCCTCAATGTATAGTTCAATCATCATAAAAAGTTATGTTACCACTAGTTTAGATTTAGTCCAATTAAATGTAGTGAATTCACATTTCATTGACGAAATCGACAAAAGTTGATTAAGTTGATAAATAGGTTTTACTCAGAACTACTATATAGTTGTGGATTTAAATCCTTTCTTTCTACTGAAATCTTGTTTAAAACAAACCCACTTGTCCATGGTTTATGAATGACTCAATCCATTTTTTTCCAAAAAAAAAAGTCACACATAAACACACATACACCCCCAAACACAATTAATTGGGCTTTTGTCTTGCACACGCAACACGGATAGATATGCACTATGCCCTCACAAATGGCATAGTAAAATCTTAATTTCACCAGGCAAAAGAAAAAATGAAAAGAAAAGATGTAAATCTCATACAGGGAAGTTGGCCGTACATGTATTAAATATAATATGTAGAGTAAATAACCAATATTACCTCCATTCCTAAGTATATATCCCTCATGTCCTCAATAAGAGTATAAGATAAGACCACTTTGACTCTTTTTAGTGGAAATTAACCAAGCTAAATAGACAACTCAATAATTAATGTGTATGAGTGAAAGGAAATGAAGAATACAGGAGTGAGATAAGAAAAATGAAGTGGTTTAATTTAGAGAGTAAAAAATTTCATAAATACCTAGGACAGGACGGGGAGTTGAAGGGTGAGACCGGGTCTCATCCCGACCCAACTTTGGATATCCGTGATATGAAATATCAATCTATTGTTATTCTACATCATATTTAAGATGAATAATTTAAATATTACACAGCTCGATAGTTCAATGGTTGTATATTTTAACTTAACACTTAACTTTGTTTTGTCAGTGAAGAATAATTAGGTATGAGTTGATAGCCTAATAGAAAGAACACTCAAAATCAAACAACACAAACAAACGAAAGCAAAAGTCTCAATCAGCGTGGAGAAAATATCAACTTTCTAAATACTTCTTTATCACTGTATCGCTCATGAACAACAAATATAAAAAGCTTTGGAACATCCTTCCAAATTTGTCTTACAATCACGTGAGCTATTGTTTATCTTTGAAACCTTATAATCATTATTGAATCTTCACGAGCAGTAGTCTAAAATCTATATGGAAATTTTTTTCACCCAATGCTACACAAATAAATATATTTTTTCTAAAATTTAACTTGGTATGCCGTAATCTTAAAATAAGATAAAATATAATATAAAGTATAAACCATCCAACAAGAAACAAACAAACAATGAAACATGGGGACTAACTTTCTTAAACGCTTCAATATGACCTATCAGTATCAACCTTCAATTTTTGTCTTTCAAACTCGTGATTGACAAACATATCATATTGCGAAAGGTTTTCTTTCACATCGTAATCGACAATCACATTATTAGCACATAATATAAAAAAAATAAAATTTATGGTTTTTCATACTATGTATAAATTATAAACAACACAGACATATATTCATGAGATTCTAGGCAATGTCAGTGTGCATAGAAATATGTATATATTTTCCATAAAACCGAAGAAAGACAAGCTCATTGTATCTCTCAGTCGAATCATAGATATATATATTCAATGCATAGACAAGCCCATATTTTTATGATTTCTACATAAAACCGAAGAAAGACAAGCTGATTGCATAATATGCATTATATAATTAAGTAATTAATGTTATAAAAAATATAGCTATTTATAAAAATATCCAATTCCTCCAAATATTTAAATATAATTTTTGTATTGTTTCTGCCATAACAGGTCATCTTAATTGATATATAGATAATGGTAAACATTCTTTGGTTTCAATATCATAATTTAAAACTTTAATGTGTTATGTTGGAACCTTAAAATGATAGGATTTATCTGCAATCAATAATTTTCTTCGCGTTATATAAAATTAGCAACTTACATAATATTCCACATGTTTCTAATGATTTAAAATGACAATTAGGGTTTATGATATAAAACATTGTACGTGTTTAATTTAAGTTAGAGTATCTTGGAGCTACTTCAATTAACGTAGAGTTAAGATAAGTTTTTATGATTCGCCCTTATTTTTATAATCTACCTCGTAAGAATTATATAGAATAAATTTTAATTTATTATGACTTTTAATTCAATGTATTATTTTTATCAAGATTATATTTGAGATTATCCAAATTCTTTACACATCTTT
This sequence comes from Mimosa pudica, assembly GCA_029929735.1. Lineage (NCBI taxonomy): Eukaryota > Viridiplantae > Streptophyta > Magnoliopsida > Fabales > Fabaceae > Mimosa > Mimosa pudica. The sequence goes on from JAKELP010000020.1 coordinate 10,384,959, forward strand.
AGCTTGCAAAATAAATCGATAGTCAAATAAAACAAATAATGTGTGTGTGTGTGTAAGACGGGATAAATAATGGGAAAAACATGTTTTTAAAGACATGAAAGGTTAATTATTTACAAAATATTTATCGTTTTAGATCTTAATATAAAGGTTATATTGAGGACTTGATTTTAGTTATAAATATAAGATACTTTTCTAATTTTCTAAGATAATGAAACTTAGACAAGTCAATGAACCGGTCGAGGTGATTAGTTAAAAGTTAGTAGGTCAGCTCAAAATCTACCTTGGTTATGATCTGATGAGATCCAGCAAGAAGACACTTCAACTTCAAAAGATCCTTTGAAGATTCCAAGTGGACCAATCACAAGAGCAAGATCTAAGAGCATTAAGGAGGCACTGAATGGACTAGTGTAAGAAGCATGGGCAAAGCAAATGACAATTGGTTCAACAATTGGACGTAAAGATGTTGAAAACGTCACAAATGTTATTTGGGCTGAACATGGAGATGTTGATCATATTTTGGGCTCAAAGACATCAACTTAAAGGGCTTGGACCAAGAGCTACACATGGGAAGCTTCATTTGGGCTTAAATAATGTAATTTTGGGCTTTAAACACTAGTTAATTTTGGCCCATTATTTTTTAGCGAATTTTAGGTTAAACTTTGCTTCTTTGTAACCTTTAAATACTTTGTAAGCCTCTTTTGAAGACAAACTTGAATTTGAGAATAGAAGTTGCTTTATGCACTTTGTTGAGAGGGTTTCTCTCTAGGGTTCTTCATTGAACTAACAGACTTATCAAGGATTGATCAACCTTGTGGCGTCTTCCAACACTTCGGGTCCTTGTTCTTCCGTGCTCAAGGGTTCAAGTGGATCGTTCTAACCTTTGTTTAGCTTTCTTGGGGTTGTGTTCATCTTAGATTGTTGTGGGTCCGGGTTTATCCCTGGTGGGTTCGCATCATGATCAATGAAGGATAAAAATTTAAAAAATGAAATTCTAATCATACTATATATATCAAGGACGAAAGTATATTTTTGATATATAACTATGTTCCGAAAATCAACAATAGTACATAACTATTTCAAAGTTTATCAATGATACCAAACTTTTACTATGGGATCAAAAATGAAATTTTCTTTAATATGACAATAAGATTAAACATGAAAAGTCCAAAATGTTATAAGGACATTTTAGACTTTTCACGTTCAATCTTATTGTCATGTTAAGGAAATCTCATTTTTGATCCAATGATAAAAGTTGGGTATCATTGGTGAACCTTGGAATAACTATGCATTATTATTGATCCTCGGGTAATAGTTATGTATTAAAAATGAATCTTCACCCTACTATCAAATACTAAATATCAATATATCATTTTTCATTCACTACCTTGAATTATTGTCAAAATGATAATATATCTATTCAACATTCCTTACAATTTATTTGAAATATTGATATTATAACATCAATCCACCATCCAGTAACAAAAAATTTATAATTGCAAGTAAATATCAAAATAAATAAATATTATAATCATATTTATAGTCATTTAATCACTGAAATAATATTTAGTAGAATAATATTTTGAGAAGATTATATGAGATGATCATCTTCCATATATATTGTTTCAGTGATCCATTATTAGTGTTTTCAAATAAGAAGTAAAAGATCTTACCATCATGATCTTATATTTTGAGTATACATGTGTCATCTTAGTTAGATGGTGTTACACATACACTTGTCCTGATTTCATAAACTATGATTGGATAGAGATGCAGCCAATTTAATCTACATGTGTGTATGCATATCATATTCTTTCATCAGCAATTGGAAAATAATAAGCTTAATTATTATAATAATCCTTTAAGTTTGACTTCAGTATCATTTTTATCCCCCTAACTTTATAAAGCATACTTTCTTTTGATACAATTATAAAGCATACTTTTAGTGATCGATGCTATAATTTTAACATCAATAATGTCACTAACAAAAAATACGTTAAGGTAATATTGATCCCCTTAACCTTATAGAGTATACTTTTAATATTTTAGTTTTATTATATGAAATCGGTTTTTAAAATATTATCGATGATATTTGAAATTCAAACATGCTGTATTAATTGTATAATCATCATTTAGAAAAGTTTGGCTAACATTAATTTTAACCAAACTAATGGCAAATATTTCCCATTAGTAACTTAACCAATGGTAAAGTTATAGTACAAAATGTCCACTATAATAAGTTGTGGGACCAAATGAAACCTCATATATACAAACTTAAAGTATTAAAATTATACTTTAACCTATTGAAAAATGAGCAGAATTTAGTTCCATTTACTTATATTCAGTACATATCGTTCTCCTAATCAAAATTTGTCATGTGTAATTTTTATTTTTATTTATATAATATATATTATAAAATAATTTTGAAAAATTCTTTCTGTGAATTATTTTATTAGATAACATTTATTTGTTTGAAGTTTATTGGAGAAGTAGACCTAATGGATATAAATAAATAAATAAGCCTTAAGTTTATTCTTAAACAAAATATCAAATAATTCATCATTAATTTGATTTCTACTTTGTTTGAGTGACATGTTATCTCTCTCTCCTCCCCTCAATACACACACACACACACCAAATTTGCCTACTCTTTTCATTAACTAAACATTATTTTTAAAAGTATGCTATAATAATACTTTAATTCTTTCTACAAAAAAGCCTCAAATCTGTGTGTGTATTCTGTATTCCTTTTTTTCTGGCGGAAGTTAGTGTTGGTTGTGAAAAAAATATCATATCGTTGCTATTTAACTCTCCATTATTATAATTAATGTAAATTAGTTCACTAGTGAGTTTGGCCAAAATCATCATTAGTGGAATGCCCATTTTCATTCCCATTTGTTTTCTCAATCCCACTTGTGAGCATTGACGACCATCACTTTGAGCATCGAAATAGCTAGGGTTCTCTCAGCCACACATTGAATTGACTGGATGCATTACATAAACAGACACATATATTTAACATGATGTGTTCATAAATGTATGTGCACCCTTCGTATAGTATCATTCACCACTTTGTATCATTTAGTGTGAATAATAATTATAAAGCTTTTGTCCTTAATTTTTAATTGTTTGATCCAATTGTTTTTTTTTTCGGTAAATGGATCCGATGATGTTTTTTGTGTTTGAAAAGAAAGCAGAAAGGATAATTCAACAAAAAAGGAAAGTACATTAAAAAAAGGTTTTCATGATATTTTAGAATATATGTGTTCTTTTATCTTTTATTCTATAATTTTCACATCTAAAATTGTTTATTTGGGGAAAAAACGTCAAGTATATCGTGGTGCACTTTGGAGTTTTCAAAATATTATATTTTTGTCTCTATCTTTCTGTAAGATTACAATTTAGTCCCTTCATCAGTTTAATTTATAAAATATATTAGGGAGAATTACGTTTATGTACTTGGAGGATGAAATGTGCCTTTTTGTTTTTTCTTCATTTTTTGTATTTTCAATTAATTACTCTTAATTTAAGTTCAACAACATAATTACTAATTCTATGGTAATAATTTAAGTATGTGTGTGTGTGTAATAACTCTTCATTTAGGTACATTAGTAAAAAACGTGATTTCCACTCCTTGTTTTGGTATTGGATAAACAAGGGAGTTTTTTTTATTCAAAATCCAATGTTATTGGTAAATTTAATGGTGTCTGTTCAAACAAAAATATGGCCAGTATGACACATAGTAAATATTATAAATTAAAATGCCAATTTCAACGGAAAAAGAACACTATTGTCAATTCTTTAAAATATTGTTGATATCAATTCTAGATCTCAATGTTGTTATCCAAAGACAAACTCTCCATTATTTAGTCAAAAATTAAAATTAGAGCCAATAAAGACCATATGTACAAATAATAAAAGATCAATCAATTAAAAACAAAATTTATCACGTCAATAAAACAACCTGAATCTTGATATTTATTTATTACTAGGATTTAAATCCTACTTCTTTTTTACTAAGCACCGCCCGGTTTAATTCAGACTAGAGAGGTAGGAGTGTTGTCCACATAGGTAAGGTTGTCCCCTCTCCCAATGAGAGTGTTTCCCGGGGTTCCAACACGTGTTCTCATCCTTACGGGTATACTCATTGTCATTGGTTTTAAATCCTACTTCTCACTCTCACACTATATTAAACTTAATTAATTGATCTGTTGATATTTCAAAATCATGTAGATATTTGACATTTAATTGTGAGGGCAAGAATGCTTTAGGGAGATAATTACCCCGAGATGATTCAGGCTTTTTTTCCATAGTCATAACTCATAACGTGGGTGACTGGGTTATAGTGGCTCTGATACTTTTTGGGTATTAAAACTAGCCAGCATGAAAGCAATGTAACAGGTGTGGAAGAGGAACACCCACACACCAATCAGTAGTTGGTTGAGCTGGTAAGTGGATTACAACCCCCGTAATGATGAGAACGCGTGTTCGAATCCCGGGAAGCGCTCTCATTGGGAGAGGACAACCTTACCTATGTGGGTAACACTCCTACCTCTCGAGTCTGGATTAAATCGGGCGGTGATTAACAAAAAAAAAAAAAAGAGGAACACCCACACCTGATAACTGTCCTTGAGATTCAAAATATGTTACGATCAGTTTGGATTGTGACCATTAGCTTGTGTCAAGGAGGTTAACATGGTTAGATTCATCATTTGTACACGGATTTGTTTGGTTTAATTTGAGATGACCAAGTTCTTATTATAATGTGTTAAACGGAGAGGGAGTTGAGTATATCTAATTTTTTTTATTGTGAAATGCCTTAGCTATGTGATAAACAAGCTTGACAGTAGAGTATATCTAATTTTTTATTACAACATGTGTAGGCCATATAAAAAACTGACTTTTCCAAAATTCAAAAATTAATGTATAAAATCTCAAACATCATCATATGATGACTATATGTAAAATATCAAACAAGTAATGCATAAACAATAAATATAATATAAAATTGGTTAGAATACTCTATTCACTTTCGCAAAATTTGATGTTTAAGTTTAGAATTAGTTCTTAATTCGCTGTCATTTTCAAAATCAAAATTATTAAATGGAAAAATCATAATTGGAATCTTAATTTGTATAAAAATTGATTTAACATATTTCTTCCCTTAAACTCCAAGGTATAGAGGAACATTGCCCTAGGTAGTACATAACAATGCTGATAAAAAATGGTAGTACATAACAAAACTAGAATATCGGCTTTGTATCCACATATATCTTTTTTTTTTTGATAATAAATAAAGATCACAATTCACACCACGTATATCTTTCTGGGGAAGTGATTTCATCAGACTTTCATCGCTTATCAAGAACGATCAACATTGAAATTTGAATTGTTTGATTTAGCTTTACACACACATATGGATATATATTGTGAAGATATGTTTATAATTTGATTATGGATTTTACAAATAAAAAATATCTTTTGTTATTTTTAAAGTATTTGACGAAGACCTCCTACCCTCCTTGAGTCCAGATTAGTCGCTTGCCAATAGGCATTGAATTGCAGTGCTGCAGTATTTAAAAAAAATTGATCAGATTATTATTATTATGAGCTGTTGAAGCTAGCCAATGAAGAACATACATGTGCAAATCTTTAAGTTCGTAACTATAATCTCTAAAATTGGATGCGTCTTTCAAATGACTTACAAAATTTTCACAATTAGCATGACACACACACACATTTAAATTGGGAAAAGTTGAAATTTAAGATATTTTTCATATTTTTGTTTTTGTAAACTATCTCGATTGTTAATCTATCAACAAATAATAATTGAGAGAAAACACCTAGTAAATAACTTAAAAAAACCACATTGTTAAATTATGGGTATGTGAAGAGAGTTTACATGAATTACTGGGCCTTTACAATAACAATAACAAAGTTTTATCTTATTACATGTGGTCCGATATAGTGTTACACGAATTATATGCCATCATTATGTTTTATTAATAACCAAATCTTTAGATATATATTAAATTTTTATTTTAATTTTCATTCAACGAGATTTTTTGATGAAAGACTTATCTCCAAGCATGACTATTGATAGAACACAATGATACCGTGTGATCCATGTAGCCGACCCCATTTAGTTGGGATAAGGTTTTATTGTTGTTATAGTGCACTACCGACAAATTTGTTAGACTCTGAGAAGAAGAGTCCTTTCATATAGTGTGTGTATATTTATTAATTTGAACTAAAGATTTTGTGTGACACAATTACCAACAAACTATTGAACATTTTTAATGACATTTATAGTATTTCGAAATACATACTACTGTATGTTATATATATATATATATATATATATATATATATATATATATACACACGATCGCACAAATTTCGGATTGCAAGCTAGCTATGTATACAATTAGTTGATACTTGATACGTAGGAAATGAGGATGCCTTGTTGTACATGCACATTTAAATGCAAACCAAAAGTAATGGCTTAAATGGAACCCCTATCTTCAGGGATCATTAGCTAATATAAGTAATGAATAACAATACATCATGATGTGCCTCACCCTATTGAAGTGAATTGACCGAAATCTATTTTTTGCCCAACAATTGGCCAATTAATATCATATCAGGCCACACTGATTCTAATCTAACTTATTTTGTGACCAATCAAGAATTATACAGCAAGAAATATTCAATGAGCAATTATAGTTGGCACGTGTGTACTGCCTTCAAAGTTATGCTTATGCTTACATAGAGAACTAGATCAACATCACGTGTTTCATATCTGAGTTCATTTTTTGAAGTAATAAGTGATATCTATAAACTATATAGCCTATCAACTGGAGTGTTGATTATAATTTTTTAGTTTTAGTAATGTGCCTTTTTCGAAGGAATGATGCATATAATGTCTAATTTATTGTTTTTTATTAATGTAGGGAATTGTTTTTAAAAAATTCATAAACTAAGTTAAACTTAATAACTACTTTAGTTTTAATGATGTGATCATTATAAAAAAAATTTCTAAAACATAACATATACAAAAGTTCTCACCAATTGTATATTTTGACATAACATTCAGAAGTTAATAAAAAATTTGGTTCAATTGAAAGAGTGACTAATACAATATAAAGTTGTTTCAAATTTTGCCACTGACATAGTTTTTGATTGTGAGCATATATCATATAGAAAAATAATTTATGAGAATATATTTTGTAGATGTGCTAGCTTTTTTTTCCAATTCTGATGCCCATAATAAATGTCAAACGTTACTTGCCAACTTTTTTGTGGGCATCAGAATTGGAATAAAAAAGTTGGCAAAAAGTTTAGCCAACTTTTTTTTTTATATACATACATATCTTCTATATAAAGAAAAATAGAAACCAACATTTTACTGATCCATCGATATTTTTCATTGTTCAATATTTGTATCAAATGATATAAAATTATGTTACTCATTTTTCTTCTTTAATATCTAGATTGAAAGAATAAGCCAGTTCCTGCATATTGAATCTACATATAGCTACAGAGTGCATATAGGGGCACTACACTAGTTGTTGGTTTTCATTTCCTTTGGGGAACTATATCATGTAAGCATAATAAGAGTATATAATAAGGGACACAAAGCAGTATATAATAAGAGTATTTTTTATGAAGAAAAATATGCATACGGACTAAAATTATAAACATTTCTCCTCAAATCTTGAACATGCATGTGAATATCATCAGCGGAAATTCTTGCTTGATGGATCTCCAAATGCTCTGTTAGACTGTTACCATGTTAAGAATATAAATTGAAGTAGAAAAGGATATAATAATGAAGGTTTTTCTTATAAATCTCCTTGTTATTGAAAACCCCATAAACTATGTAACACACTCAGGACGACCCCCTGTATCTTTTGACTCCTTTCCCTTAATGCACACAGATTTTCTGTTAATGTGATGACTGATTTACCGCCAAATGTTTAAAAATGAGAATAGTAAATATAAAACGGCTTCACTACTACTCTTGTCTTCTTTTGGTTTAATTCCATTCATATTTTATGTGTCTTCCATAAAGTTCGTTGCTCTTTTGTGTGAAAGGTGCAAATTGAAACCCGAAACTCAATTTCACAACAAGGTAAGCTAAGGTTTTTAGACTACATAAGCAAATATGGTCGTATGATAAATCGAGTTTGTGGTTATCCAATTTCTGCACACACAAATGAGCAATAAACTTTGGAAGCTCGAATTAAAAAAAAAACAGAGAGAGCAGCAAACATCATAAAATTTGATATTTTTCTATCAGTGTGGTCAGCACACATCATAAATTTTTGAAGGAAAATACCTTTAACCTTCAGGATCATTTAAAATTTTATTAGGGAAATAAAAAGAAAAGATTTACAAATACGATCCTTATGGACAATTTTCTCCTTATGATATCAGCTGAAACTTTTAATCTCTTTTTTTAAATAAATGATAATTAATTAGTTAATTCATCTAATTTATTTTTTTAAAATTTTTTAGCAGAATTTCGCCTAAATCTACAATTTAGGTGAATTGTATGGTTTGAGAATTATATAATTTTAGTTGAAATAATATTGTATTTTTGCGTACAAAAGTTTTGAACCGTACAATAATATGGACCCTACCCAATAAAGATTCTCAAATGAAATTAGTTGGATCGGATGAGTAGGTCCAATTATAAATTATAATTCTCCCCCATCACCAAGAGGTAAAGACCACATATATCTCAAATCATTATATATATTATATCTTTTTTCAATCTTACTTAATTCTAAGTAACTACTATAAATGTATATTTGATTAATTCATATAGGCATTTGAATGAAGAGAGGAGAAAACAAATAATTTTAACTGATTAGGTTTCATTGAATTAAGTGCACAAATTTTGAGCATATAGATACAGAAATGTGTGTCAGATGAAGGATTAAAATATTAAACAAAATTAGCTGTGTATTATTCAGGGAGATCAACAACTGTACTTTGTTTATTTTCCCAATCTCTATGCGGAATTTATATTTGTTAGGCTATCTTTTTAGTAGTTTTTGGGCACATAGCTTATAAAATTTAAATACAAAATTTTACCAGCAAAACATGTTTTTTATACAAGAATTTCAATTTGCAAATAAATCATTGTAGGTAATATTGCGTAATATCGATAAAATTTGAGATATATGAAGATAAAGAAATGGGAGACTTTTAGAATTATCGTTATAATTTGTAGACTATTAATGCAGTGCCAAGAATATCCCCGCCCGAAGTCCTGAAATGTGAAAATCTACTCTAAACAACTGTAAAAGCTAGGATCTCATGCACGCACAAATTAGACTTTTTAACTTGAACTTGTAAACAGATCTTGAAGTAATTATTCTTTTAAACTAAATATAAAACGGTTCTATCCTCTCTCCCCTCCTCTCAAACTTTTTGGGTGGTGGTGGGATCTCTTCTCTCGTTGTCGTACGAGTTTTTTCATCGGCATCTCCTTCTCCGGTTCATGCCGGGGAAGGAGACGTCCGTCATTTTCATTGATCTGTTATATTTCTTCCATTTTCAAATAAATTGGTCTAGGAGTTTCAACGACAAGAGAAATTCCTTCTACTCAATCTTCATCTTATGTATTAGTTTTGTGGGTGAGATCTACTCATGGAGCTTCTTTGAAAACCAATTTGATTGGTTTATTGCCGATAAGAGGTGTGGATCCTTTGGGATGGTTCTTTGAACAACAACCACTCAATGACTTTTCTATTGGTGACGGTTCTTTTCTACCCACAAATTCTCATGAAGGAAAAATGAAGAAGATGATAGGGTTTTGCGACGGCGGCGGCTCACTCCTATGTCCTATCCATGTTTAGATTTTCTATGTAATTTTTTGCAGACCTATTTTGTATTGTAATTTCCTAATTTAATAAAATCTTTATACTTCATGGTAAAAAAAACTAAATATAAAACATAATTAATTAATTAATTAATTAAAGATGAATTAATTAATTAAAACTCTATATATGACTTTTTAATTAATTAATTCTCTCGCATATACTTAAAACTTGGTTACATTTGTAGTTTCCATCCAATAATTATAAAAAATTAATATATGTGTGGTTTTACTCAAAATACCCATTTTATGTCTTTTTTGTCAAACGTTTATTGGTCAAATGTCAAAAATTGTTTCACTCTCGTATCTTTTAAAAGTGGGAAACGATATTGATATAATACTTAGCAATTTTTCAAAGTACACTAAAAATGAATATCAGTTTTGAGGGGCATTTATGTAACACATTTAAAACTTTGGAGCATTTGTGGTAATTTCGTTAAATAAATCTAACTTCTGGTAAGCTTAGTTATGTGGTAGAAGCAAATATAACTCGCATAAAAAGAATGGGATGACATGGCGATAGTTTGACACTCCCTTCACCTTAGCTTGATCCTTCAGAAAGGGAAAGGGAGTGTCAAGTTGTCGCCATCTCATTTCGTTCTCTTATGCCACATTGTATTTATTTCTGCCACATAACCGAAACTTAACTGAAGTTATCTTTATTTAACGTAATTACCACAAATGCTCCAAAGTTATTTAAATGGATATCATGAATGCTCCTCAAAATTGTTATTTATTTTGGATGTACTTTGGCAAAATTGTAGAATACTAGACTAACAACTTTTCCCTTCAAAAGTTTTTAATAGTTGACCAAATGTAGATCTATTTTGTATTAAATCAGAACCACATAGAAGTAAGAGGGCATATTACTGTTAAGAGGAGTTAAAAGGGTAATAGGCAATAGACCATCCTCACAATACAGCCCCTTAATAACTTGGTTCTAGACAGTCTACTGTCAAATTATAGGATTTGAGGAACAAAATTCATAATAAATAAGCCAAATTCTCTTCTGTGATCTCTATATCTCATGAGAATTAATTTCTCACTATAGGATACGTGTTGATACAATATGAATTTTACATAAGTCTTGTTTTTTGTCAATAACAGCGGCAATATCATCTACAAAAATTCTACCAGTATAGGCATAGTATTTATATGTCATTTAGATTATATTGGGGAGGGATCATCACATGACATATATAGGAATACATTCAACAAAGCATTAATTAACACATTGTTAGTCTAGTAGTGTAGAAACCTCCTTTATTAAAATTCAAGTTCTAGATAAAATGCTTGTTTCATGAGTGAAATTCAAGAACCATACCTTGAATAATTAGTTGCTTGGATGCTTCATAATATTATCCAAGAAAAGAATTTATTAGCAATTAGTAATATATAAAAAAGCACCAAATCATTGAAACCATGTTAAAGGATAATAATGAAAAATTCTTCAACTTAATTATGCATTGGGATTTTATATTTTAGCAAAGGTAAAAATCATACCCATTAGTTAGTTATTATTATATTTAGAATAGAATTAATTAGAATTTAGAATTAGGCCTAAGAAATATTTAACAATTGTGATTCTTTTATTGAAACTCTTCATAACCAATAAATAAATAATTGTAAGTCAAATTCACAATTAAGAATTGCCAGAACTTTCAGAAAATTGATATCTTCTTTAAAGTTTCAAATATTTTACTAGAAGGACATCTTTATAATTTCATCTCATGCCAAATCAACCTTCAATTCCCACTAATTTCAATGGCTACAGTCATTGTTAAAATAAAATTCCATAAATTGTTCCTCCTCCTAGACTCCCACATGTCATTTTTCTTGTTCATCATATACCATATATATTAAAACACACACACACATGATCTACACACATGATCAGAAAATCATGTGTGTGAATTATACTGTACCCTCTCGTGTGCTCTCTGCTTGCTTCCTCTGTTCCTGGAAATCACAAAGCTCCTTCTTTCTCTCTCTCTCCCATCTTTGTTTTAACAAATTATAAAAAGAGAACAACTCAACGTTTCTTCAATTCAAAAAGTTCATCAATCTCTCTCTCTCTATCTATCTATCTTTCTGTGCCTAGCAGTCATAAACCAAACATGCCTTCTTCCTCTCCTTCTTTTTGCACTGTATCTTCCATAAACCTTCAATTCTTCAGCCGAATCAGAAGTTTTCTTCAATCCAAATCATGTAGAAAGCGAAACCAAAGTTCCCATCAATTCCACTTACCAAAATCCAAATCAGAAAACAACTACAACAAGAAGAATGAAAGGAAGGAAGATATTATTGAGAACCATGAATCAATTACAATAATCATGCAGAAACATAGTGAGATGATTGATGATCATAAAGAAGGTGAGAAGAAGAAAGAGTGTTGTGATATTTTGTTGCAAAAGTCAGTGAAGAAGCTTCACTTTGGTGATTGGGAAGAGAAGGAAATTGCAGCCAAAGAGATTGAAACTATGGCCAAACATGATTTCAAAGCTCGAAAGTTGATCATGGAGCTCGGCGTCGTGCCAGTGCTCGTGCCTATGGCGGCTTCCGGCGTGTCGGGTCGCCGGAGTTCTGCCATCACGGCGTTGATTCAGCTCGCTAATGGAAGCTTCACGTATGTTTTTACCATTTCTCAAGCTTCTTTCTTCTTTACTCAAAAAATATAAATATTGCTTTCCTTTACATAAAAACGTACATATACTCTAATACTCGCATATATGATAGTTTTTTAATTCAACAGGTAAAATTTTAGCAATGATATGTTGAAGTAGGCATCTAACAAAAATATGTTTTAGAGGGTGTTAAAGTACTTGTCAAGGCTTAGAAACAAAGCAAAACAACCAATACAACTTAATTTCTCCCTAGAAGCATTGGTTGTTTTACTACATCATTAAACGATTACATGTACTTTTAACACAATTGGAACACATATTTGTACCTTGTGTTCCAACCACAACACTTGATAGTAAAATTGCATGTTTATCCATTTTTTATAAAAAAAAAATTTAGGAATGTACTCACTTTTTTCTCAGGATTATAATGGTTCAATAATGAAAACTTCAAATTTTTATATATAGTATTTTATCAAGTACTAATTCATAAGTAGCACAACTGATGATTGAATTTTTGAATGAAATATATTGAGTTTTGATTTAAATGTGTTCTGGGTGATTTTGTTTGTTATTTATATTTAGGCATTTGGTTCGGTGCTGTTTGGTTTGGTTCTTGTTTGTTTTTGTGCCATTAGTTTGATTCTTGGTTTGAAATTATACCTTGACAGCATTTCTTTTAGTGGGCGGGCGGTGAAATGAGTAGTTATATAGGTTTTTTTTTTTGCCAAAATATTTATATAGTTACGTGCAACGTCAAAACTCTTTGATTTAATCTTATGAGCTAGTGTTTAAAAATTTAACTTTCTTTATAATTAAATCAGAAATAGATGGAGAAATGTGAATAGAAAATTATATATTTCTAGGTCGCACATTCTTAATTTTAAATATATATACATAAATAGAGAATATAGTATATTTGTAACGTTGTAATTAAAATGTTATGTTGATACAAGTGTTTTTTTCTGACTCAATCTCCACTACAAGGCGCATGACTGCTTGTTTCCATATTATCGTCTCATGCTTTGTCATCCTTTTCTTATCAACTTGCTTGTGTAAGTAATGTCACATTAGCATATTCCAATGGTAATAGGATTAATTATAAGTCGCAGTAACCTTTGGCTGGTATGGTTCAAGTGGCATCTTTCATAATTTTATTTTGACAAAAAGGGCCAATTATGAACAACTTTCTTAAACTGTGTTTAGATTAGAAACCTTCTAAATGTTTATGTTTTGCAAATAACTCCCTCATAAATTATTATTTTATGTTGGAATAAAAAATTTTAATAAACATGATTGGCTTATACTCCCTCCGGTCCTAATTATAAGTCGCCTTTGACTTTTTTTGGAGATGTTAAAATTATAAAATATGTTATTAAATTATAACATATTTAATAAATTTTTATATTAGTCATTAGTTTATAGGTTAAACAAACTAGTTTAAGGGAAAAAATTAGTTAAATCAATTTATGATTGACTTATTTTGCTTTTTTAGGATTTTCCAAAAAAGGCATAGGCGACTTATAATTAGGACCGGAGGGAGTACCAAATAAAGTGTAAAAAACCTCTTGGTCTTTGAATTATGTGATTTCATAGCAAAATTTTAATAGTTCAAGATGTTAATCATTTCGTAGTACTCAAAATGTCAACGTTGACCACGCTTTATTGTTTTTATTTTTCGAATCGATAATGATTTGAGGATTTGGGTAATCTCTTATATTTGAGGTACGATGTTGATTATTGAGCCAGAACAGGAGTAAACTCCGAAGCAATCGATCTTCCATAGGCTGAAAATTGAAATGTTTTAAAAGTGATATACGTCATTGAACTTCCAATAATGGCTCTAAATTTCAGAATATAAATTTTTGCCACTATTTTGGGATCCACAAGATCCCACTGGCACCCACATTCTTCGATCTACTATGTCAGAAAGATTAGTTGGAACAATAAACATAGTGATAATTAAATCTCCAAAATATATACGATCCCTTAATGCCAGCTATGTTAATAACAAAAATATTTATCGATGCAGTATTTTGTCTCAAGATTTCATTAATTGCATATTATAAAATACAATATGGCAGTTGAGAAAGACTCCAGTGTTGATCCTTAAATTTATACCGCCAAGTCTAATTTGTTGACCTGCTCTTCCCAACACTTATAGCGAAGTAAGATTCTTTTTGACTTCACACACCCTTAAACTTTTTATTTAAAGGTTTATTGAGATTGGTGGGAAATTCATTGAATACTTTATACAACCCAAAACAACACATTTGATATTTGTTTTGAACCTAACTTTGACTTAGTTGAAGCATGTTTTTTGTTTCTTTACCTAATGAGTTTGTTCATATTGTATTTCTTTTTTAGGAACAAGGCCATGATACTGGAAGCAGGAATATTATCCAAGTTACCTAAGAGGATTGACCTTATGGACGAATCAACAATAAGTCAAATTGCAGAGTTGCTTCTGTCATTATCATCTTTAGCTACCACACAACTCCCATTTGCATCATCATCACTGGAATTTCTCCCATTTCTCAGAGACATTCTTCAGTCAAACTCAAGCTTTGACACAAAACAGTTATGTCTAGGAGCCACATACAATCTCTCAACTGTATTGGAGAATGCAGGGCCTTTGGTTTCTTCTGGATTTGTCCCTATTCTTCTACAACTTTCCTCAGAGAGGCAATGTTCAGATAAAGCATTGGCCTCTCTGGGGAATTTAATTGTTACATTAATGGGGAAGAAAGCAATAGAAGAAAGCTCAATGGTGCCAGAGAGCTTGATAGAGATTTTGTCATGGGAAGATAAACCAAAATGTCAAGAGATTTCTGCTTATATTTTGATGATTCTTGCTCATCAAAGCTCATCACAGAGACAGAAAATGGCCAATGCAGGGATTGTTCATGTGCTTCTTGAAGTTGTTTTATTAGGAAGCACTTTGGCTCAGAAACGAGCTTCAAAACTATTACAATGGTTTAAGAATGAGAGGCAATTGAGGATGGGCCCACATTCAGGACCACAAACATCAAGAACAGCCATATCCATGGGTTCGCCAATGAATCAAATGGAAGCAAGAGAAGGGAGGAGAATGATGAAGAGTTTGGTCAGAGAGAGTTTATATAGAAACATGGAAACAATTACTGAGAGGGCAAATATTTCTGCTGCAGAATCTTCTTCTAAATTTAAGTCTTTAATAATCAGTACAAGTTCAAAGAGTTTGCCTTACTGATTGAACATTCTTTTGCTCCTCTCTCTTTTT
The DNA here is from genome assembly GCA_029929735.1 of Mimosa pudica. NCBI lineage: Eukaryota > Viridiplantae > Streptophyta > Magnoliopsida > Fabales > Fabaceae > Mimosa > Mimosa pudica. The sequence continues at coordinate 10,400,728 of JAKELP010000020.1, forward strand.
TAGACTTTTCAATCTAATTAGTCCTATAATGATGGCATCATAATAGAGTAGAAAGCAAAATGCAAATGATGACCCTTGGTGAAAATCTCACCAAAATTTGTATATATTGACCAGTATCAATAATAAATTTTCAGTTTCAAGAACTTGTGTACATTTAGGAGTTCTGTAGAAGGATAACACACTGGTTCATCTGACACATCCAACATAGGAAAGGTAATACTTGAGTCGTGCATCTAGGGTTTTCAAAGCATTCACAAGTCTATTTAAGCAACTAGAATTATAGCTTTCACACTTCAAGAATAACCACAATTCTGACATTCAGTAATTGGGTATCTGAACCCAGCCAGCCATCTTTCAATGTTATATTAATATCTAATTTTCCAGTTTTGGTACAAGATATGTCAATGGTCATACAGAAGAAATAACAGCATCTATTTGTGGAAACTGGTATATGCAGAAAATTTCAACCAAGGTAAGTTCATCCAAAAGCTAACATTAATCATCACATTGACTTAACGACCAATATTCTGCAATGCAGGATTTGTATGAGGTGGCAATGCAACTAAGATCACCACAGCTGAATGATTAAGACACCAAAAATGTAATATAAATAAAGAAGGAAAATTTTCATTTCTGATTGACATGGGAATAAACTCAATTCTAGCCACAAGACATATATTCTATCACAGACATTGCAAAAGCACTCCACACCGAAACAAATTCAAGACATGCCACTGCTCTCGATTATTCATTTGGGCCATCATGGTTTGGTATCTACCACCCCAAAAATCAGGTTAGTGGAAACTGATAAAACAATTCCGTCAACAATTGGTAAAATTTATCAAAGACCAGTAAAAACTTATCTTCATTTTCTTATATGATATTGTTTACACAAGATGAAAGTATATTAATTCGAGTACGACTGATTCGAACATAGTTGATCTAGGGTTAGACTAATAAACTTCGAATCAATGTTGCTGCCAAATTAAACTGCTGATTTGGTTTTGGAATCATTATCAGTTACCGCCTAATGTAACTTTCTTGTTCATTTCAATAAGAATGCTTGATGGCAATCATTACTAGAACAACAAACAAGGAACATACAAGATCGATTGATCATAAGAAATTTTTTCACTCAAATGTAGATATTACAGAAACCAACAGCTCAAGGGAAAACTAGGAATTCAAACAAGTTCATAGGATTTACTGCTTTTACCTAATGAAATAGGAAAATTAAGCACGTTTGCCACTATTTGGATTAGACTTTGTGCAAAGGATCTTCCGTCCCTTGGCACGTCGGCGCTTAAGTACCGCTCTTCCACTTGTGGTTCTCATCCTTCTGCGAAAACCATGAGTCCGAGCCAGTGATTTCCGTGATCTGTTCCTCTTGGTCATACAAAGAGTAGCTTTGCCTGCCCTCACAACTAGTCTGCCACCATTTCCCCTCCTAATACCAACACTAGGTGTAAAATCCAGACATAGTGGTAAACCTGAAAATTGAAAATCAACATACTGAAAATCAATGATAAGGGTTCAAAGCCTCTTTTAACCTATTATTATTACTTAAAAGTCAACCAAACCTTAATTTTAAAAGAGATATTTTCTTACATATTTCAAGAAAGTGTAAACAATTTAGAATGCCGAAAGATCAAAAAACACGAAAATTAAACAAAGTACTTATAGCATAGATAACAGCAGAGGCTCATTGATATTTGTCAGTTAACAGAGAGAAGTGCAAATCAAATCTGAATGAATCTTTTAATTAGTATGTACTTCAATAATTGTAATGACTAAATGACTGATAAAGCATGAGGAGAGCTAGAACATCAATCACGTTTCTGTATAATATGCACTATTGGGGAAAACACATTATCCTGTTCCTTAATGGTATCTACCTTAAAGAGATAGAACATGACTTATTCAGCTAGAAAAGTTATAACACATTCTCATGTCTCTACTCCTCGTTTTGTCAAACCACCACTATTATCACTCACAAAACATCTCAAAAATAGTTACTACTTCCTCGATTCCTTAACATAGCACCTAGTTGACCTTTTTGACCTTTTTCTGAAATCCTAAAATAGCTAAATTAAGTTAGATAAATTAATTCGTCTGACCATTTTCTCCAAGCTAGTTTAGTTAACTTATAAATCAACATATAATCTAATAATACACAAAATACACTATGAACAAGTCATATAATCCTAAGAAAGAAAAATGAACCACGTAATCATAATAAATTTTGTATATTATTAGATCATATGTTAGCTTTTATAAGTCAAATAAATTAGTTTAGAGAAAAAATTTAGGAAAATCAACTTGAAATTACCTCATTTAGCTTTCATGGGATTCTCCAAAAAAAAGTCATCTAGCTCTTAGAAAATGAGGGAGTTTAATTTAGTGAACTTACAATATAATAATACATAAAATAAGATATGAACTCAGGATTATCAGGCTCTATCTATCTTCCTTAATAATATAAACCTTAAGGTAAGAAAAAACATTTCCTTAATTTTCTAATTTCCACCAATGAACAAAGCAAACCCACTTCCAAAACTGCTATAAAACATAGAAATTTCAATAAAAACAAAATAAGGCAGGCATAAAATGTTATAACAAGAGACAGAAAAGAAAGGAGAATGAGCAAAATTACCGGAAAGAGAAGAGGGAAAGGAGAGAGAGGAAGAAGAGGAAATGAAGGAAGAGCGAAGAGAGGTTGAGGAAGTGAACGATAGAGACTTTGGCGTTGAAGAAGAAGAAGAGCGAGTGAGGAGTGTGAGAGAAGCCGAAGGAGTTGGAGCTCTCATGAGCGAAGAACATAACGTAAACGCCATTGCCGAAGTAGCTCACACTATCTTCTTTCTCTGACTCATCCTTTTCTTATGCCAACAACATCTTATCTTCAATTGTTCCCCATTGTTTTTTTTAACATTATTATATTATAAATTATAAATATAAATACACACAAATGATTTTAGGGGCTTAAAACCTTTTTTGAGTGAGTTATTTTTGTTCATTTTTATTACTAGATAGATTATATATAAAATTAGTGGTATTTTTGTTGTAGAAAAATGGTTTGATATTCAATTTTATATAGTTTTATAAAGATTCAATTATTTGAATTAAAAAATCCAAAATTTTAAGCATTGGATATGTAAAAAGGCATATATAAATTGAAAATGGAACAATTTTGTTCAATAATATATGGAAGCGTCGTGAGGAAAATCCCAAAAAAGTCCCTCTGAATACCCAAAAAGACAATTCAGGAACCTAAACTTCCAAAAGGACCATGAAGGAACCAATATCTATCTGTCATTTTAAAATTTTGCGAAAAGACAAAATTGTCCTCATCCTAAAACACAAATTCCAACCCCACCCTAATACCACCCTCTTATTGCAATTTGTGTTTTAGGATTGAGGCAATTTTGTCTTTTCGCAAAATTTTAAAATGACAGATAGGTACTGGTTCCTTCATGGTCCTTTTGGAAGTTTAGGTTCATGAATTGTCCTTTTGGGTATTTCGAGGGACTTTTTTTGGAATTTTCCCTAAATTTTATGTAGAATGGAAGAGAATGGGAAGTGAAGAGGGGCAAACCACTTATTTATGAAAATGTCATTAATTTTATGTAGACTTATATATGACCAGTCCAAGCCTAGATTATTCACATCCCTTATCAAGGTTAATTTGGTCCAAAGTTGAAAACAATTAGAAAGTAATCTTTTAATTGTGATTGAATTGAATCTTGGAAGTGGTCTTAAATTTAGGATAGGAGAGAGTGTAAAAAAATTAGGGTGAAAGTGCAAATATATACATGGTAAATGATAAAAGAGGCACCCAACATCATGGTAATTTTGAGGCTTTAAAAATAGACATGACAAACAAAAATTGGGCAAAAATATACATTGTAAATTGTAAAATGTGCAGAAGTATATGTGATAAATTCACTATGGGAGTGAAGAACAAAAATGATGGTGTGGCGCACCATTTTAGTTCACCATATATATTTTTGTACCCTCCAAATTATCATAGTTCTAAGTCTCGCTTCTATAATTTACCATGTATATTTGCACCTTTACTTTTGAATTCAAAACAGCTGAAATTTTAGCGGTTAAGCCTAATATGAAATTATGAGCAGGTGTGGACCATTAAATTGGAACATCTGTGAGATTACCTACACGATTTGTAAAATATCACGCACCACAACTACGACATTATCAACAAGGGTCTTGTAGCCCAGTGGTATAATATCTCCCCCTTTAGGTGGGAGGTTGCGGGTTCAATTCCACTTGTAACCTCAAGCCGTTAGTGCTTACCCGTTTGAATAAAAAAAAACTACGACATTATCAGACATTATCAATTACGTAGTGCAATTGATCTAGAAACAGACAACAATTACAATTGATCTCGACATATAAGATCGTCTCCTACAGTGTTACAATCACAAACCCATAATAGGCTTCTAAAAATTAAACATAGAAGGATACATTTACTTTCATGTTCTTGCAGAATTTCCATATCCTCATCTTGAGGAAAGCCTTTGGTGCAAATCATCAGCTAGAGCTTGCCTCAAGCTTTCCCCAAAGAAATAAAACGACTTCTCGGTGTCCGGCACTCTTGGTTGAGGTCCACTCTCATCAGGCTCCTTCCACAGGTCAGGCTCAGGCTCCCTTGCAATTTGACATAAATTGTGCAACACACAGCATGCAACTATTGTTTGTGGTGCATGACTAAGACCAACATTCAGATCCTGTAGAATCTTCCACCTACCCTTCAGCAATCCAATTGCCTCAGCCACTGCTGACCTTCCCTTCATGAGCATTCCATCAAATAGATTCTGGGCAGGAGTGCCCATGCCATTAGGGGAAAAGGGTGTGAGCAAAAATGGCATCAAAGGATAACACCAGTCTCCAACAATGTAAGGACGAACAAGATGGGCCCTGACATTGATAACTTTGTCCCACACGACGTCCCCGGATGTAAGCCGATTGTACAGATAGCTATCCCTGAAATGAGTGGCATCATCTGTGCCACCCGGAGCCTTAACACACACATCCCAGAAGATCTTCTTGTGATCAGCAACAACCTGAAGGAGAACTGAGGGATATCCATATCTGCATCTATAGCTTGCAGGAATTTTCTGATCATTAGGAAGGCTATGGAGCTTCACTGGGCTTGTATCAATCGCTCCACACATGTTTGGAAGTGAAGTGAGTTCTTCAAAAGCCTGGGTTGTTTCGACTAGCCGGCGACGACTAACAGGGATCTTGATGAATTCTGGGTATAGTTTAGTTGCTAGAAGTCGTGTTACCATATTGGTGATCTTGGAGACTAAATAAGGTTCAAGTGAGTAGCGGGTAGCGACAGTTTTTGCAGACAAGCCATGTGCGAGACGAGATAGGACCATAGCAACAGCATAATCAGAAGGGAGCGAGAGGTTGGATATGGCAATATGTGGTTTGAGTTTGTCAACGACAGTAGTAAAAACAGGGTAGGAAAGTCCATAGAGTGAACGCCAATGAGCATCACGAAGAGGAGCATCAAGGGACCAGATGTGTTCTGTAGATAGAGCCCGGAATGCTGAAACAGAGTAATCAGAGGCTGCAGCGGAGGAAGCAGGAGTGGCATTAGAGATTGAGGTGGGTGAGGAAGGGGTAGAACGGGAGGAGGCAACATAAGAGAGAACAGAAGCGATGGTAAAAAAGAGAAGAGGGGCAATGGAGGAGGAGTAGAGAAGCGATGTGGGTGAAGTGGCAGAGGGGGAGGAGGCACCAGCAGAGGAAGCAGTGGCAGAGGCAGTGGTAGTAGCAGAAGAGAGTGTGTCAGAGAGGAGGAAGGTAGTGGGATCTAAGGAATTGTGGAGGTGGAGAAGATTTGAGAGCATAACCAAAAAAGACTGATCCATTCTTTGTTGGTATTATTGATCTCAGAGTTAAAACCTTTTTTGTCCAATGAATGGATCAATCTGTGACTGAAAAGAGTTTTTTCTGTAGGGTTAACAATTTGTCGTAACTGGTAACAACAGCAATTGAGCTTCCGTTTTTCTTATCCATAACAGTGAACTGAAGAAAACAAAGAGACAATATTAGAGAAACAAAACTAAAGTAACTGTGAAAAGCGTATATTAAGCAACTTATCTCCATCATTGTGAAAATTAAGGTTGCAAATCAGATAGTTGGATAAAACAAAAGAGCATGACTAAAGCACCTGCGCTTTTGTAAGAATTTCCAGGAGAGATTAAGTCTAAGCAATTTGATAAAGTATCATTGACAAACAAGATTCAAACACATGTCATCAACAATGCAAATGTAACACAAGCTTCAACAACGCAGGTATGACTTTTGTTAAAATCATACATGGTTGTAAGCCGAAGCTTAAAATACAATTATATTAATTTAAGATTATAAACAAAAACACTAATTTATCAAGGGACTGACATAGGCAATGGAAACAGCACATAGCAACTTACAGAGTACTTAAGTGCACTTTGAAGCTAAAGCAAGGAATACAAACGAATAGATATAATGGCTTATTTTTGTATGGGACCCTAGGTGAACAAGCCATCCACTAAATCCCTCAAAATATATGTAATGTCATAACATGTGACTGAAAACAATATAAGGGTGCAATAAGAGAGGCAGTTACAATAATATAGAAGCTCCAGAAAATGAAAAGACAAGAAATCAAAGCTACCCCCATGCCAAATGGTAGCAATGAAAGAAAATTCAAACTTCTAACTACAATTCAAGAGTTTAGAGGTAACGAATCAAAGGCATCAAGAGCTTGTTGCAGGATGTGAACTATTTCCACCATTCCATGGCAGTTTCATCCTCATTCACAGCAGCTAGTACATAAAAAAACACATTCGTTGGGGTCGCTCACTAAACCAGATGCCCCATGGGAATAAGTGTCAAAATATAAATATGAATGTTAGGAAGACATATGTCCTCTAATGACCATGTGTAAACAAACTCATCAGAAGTCTGGAGAAGTATTACCTCTGAAAAAATACTACTCTGTATAGGGAACTGAAAGGAGCATCAAGAGGGTTCTAAAACTAACTTTTGGTGGGACCTTTGACCCTTATGATAAACCTCTTACCCATCAACGAAATATAAACTTTCATTATACAAATCCTTGGCTAAGGTGTATTCATTTGTCATTAAGAATGGAAACTAGTATCCACAAAAAAGCAAAATTTATATCAGAGTGGGTTAGTAGTACCTAAGGTGAAAACCGAAAACACACAAGTGAATAGTGCAGGTATTGTTAAGTCCAACTGATATCATGTTACTTGTACTACTCCACAGCATGAAATTAAAGAACAATGGTTTGGAAAACAGCTACAATCAAATACTTCATCTGTTTCTAAATACAGGACCTAATTGACTTTTCTAGAAAATATTAAGAAAACATATAACTTACTTTTAAATTGACCAGCCCGAATTTTCTCACTAAACTAATTCATTTGATTTATAAGCTAATGGATAATATATACAAAAAATACTTAACAATCAAGTATCTCATTTAACTTCTCCAATCACTAAAAAAAATAGTACTAACTAATGCACGGATAGCGAAAGAAAAAAAAACACCAACAAATCAATTAAAAATCCCTCAATCAACAAAAGCAGTGAAAAAAAAAACAAACACCAATCATATCAACTTCAACACGTTAAAAAACAGTCTAAATATTGCATACAGGTTAAAATCCACACAGTTTCAGTTGCTTCAAGCAGATCTAAACCCTAAAACACATTTCAATCATCCCAAGAAATATTTAACTACAAATGTACTACCAAAATATAAACAAACAGAAATGAAATCAAAAGCCAAACACGCCTTACCTTTAAAAAGGAAAGCAAAGACTAAGTATTCTCGTTAACGAAACGAAGCTCAAGTGAAAAAGATCAATTAGGGTTTCAAGAGGGCTCTACAAAACAGTAATCAACAAAATTAACCATCAATTTACACTAAAATAATACTCTAAATCATATATATATTTAAGTGAAATAGAGTATAATATAAAAACCTGGTGTGATTTCTTGGATGATTACAAAAAAAATTAATTTTATTTTTTGTGGAGTTCTTGTCGCCGACGACGGAGGATGAAACGACGCCGGCGAAATTGGTGAAGGAATGGATTGTTTGTTTTGATTTGGTGGATAGGGTTTTGGGCTTTATGTGAGATTTATGTATTGGGCTTTGGTTCTAATTATGCTTTGTTATGTTCATAGTGTGGTGGGCCTTTTTGGTAGTTTTATCACTTTACATGCATTTGGCTGGATTTTTTTTTTTTGAGAAAATAAGCGGTTTATTTTGAATAAGCCAGCTTATTTTGGGTATATGGGGTTTTTGTATGTTTAGCTGAATTTATTTTTCACTCAATTTATTTTAAATAAGTTAACTTATTCATAAGTCACTTTGAGTAGTTTATTTTAGAAAAAAAGAGTCAACTTATTTTTCTAGCTTATTATCGTTAGGGGGCATTCAACAAAAATAAGTCATCCAATAAAAATAAGTCAAATGGGAAAATAAGGCATCCAAACATGCTATAAGTCAAAGGGGAAAATAAGTTACTTTTTTTCACAGTTCATCCAAATATAAAAATAAGTCAACTTAGAGCTTATTTGTAAACTGACTTAATAATAAGCCACTTTTCCACAAGTCGAGTCAAATACACCATTTGCCTTTCTTTATTTCCATCACATCGAGAAGTATTTGCATTTGGGACACTTCTCCAAAGATGCATACTCATTATGAAATAAAATATTGTCATTGGAAAATGCATGTATTTTTTTCTTAATTCATCTTGGTAGAGCAGAGGATTTGCTTTACCTCGTAGGTTTTCAAAGGGAGTTGCATTTGCCTCATGAGGAATATCCCACAGAATGGGAAGTAGCAGGTTGAAACTTGCAATACTCCTACCATATAATGCTTTTAAGTTATAGGAGTACAATTTAAGCACCGTACGCAATCTTTGCTTGAATATTTGGTGCATCGACATACAATGACGTCTCTACATCACTCTTCAATGTCTTAAATATTTCATGATTTTCCTCACCGACATACATTCAGCATTTCTTCAAGGGCATCATCACACATGTTTGTCTTGATCACATCAATTCTTCAATGTCTTAATTGTTATTTCCTATCGTTTTACTAACAGGTATATAATTTATCATACCTTGTAATAAAAAAAATATATAATTTATCATACCTATTTGTTCAAATATTTGTTTATATCAAAAATATTATTTCATCATCTAATATTTTTTCATTATTGTATCAGTCTATTCTTGGGCATTCAAAAACTCTCTACTCCTTCCCCATTATAACCAACAATAATATTTTTTCTAGAAATTCAACAGCTTATATCACACAAGGTGGTGTGAAATAGGCTGCTACATTTTTTAAAAAAAATGGCAGGAACAAATGGAGTGCTTTAAATGGCTTTTTTTTTGAAGTTTTGATGATTAATTAAGAATCAAATAACTCAATTTTAATGTAGTAAAAAGGTTTTAAGAAAGAAACTCCTTGTTATAATTAAATGGGGAAGCCAGATATTAACTTATCGAATGCTAGAAAATTTATTAATTTAATTCTATTGTTAAGATCATTTAATTTCATATGATAAACATAATTCAAAATTACTTGAACTAAAGAATAGAAAAATTTAACAAAACGTTTAATCTGAATTCGAATGAGTTATTTTATACCTTCTACTTAATAAATACGGAAAATGAAGCTCTAGCAAGTTGTGGAGGGGTCACTTGCATATGCATGCATGCCGCCCTCAACCAAAATCAACATAAATATATAATGGGGAAGCATAGAAAAATTGACTGTGATACACTCCATAGAGAGAATAATATATATATATATATATATATATATATATATATAGATATATATATATATATTGTTGATTTTATATATATATATATATATATATATATATATATTGTTTTTGCATTGGGCCAAAAATAATATATATTATTATATGAGGTTTGAGTAAATGATATATATGTTGTCATATTTTATAGCGAAAATCACAATCAGGTCCATTATAAATGAATTAATCAAAAAAATCATGTGAGTTGTCAAGGGCTTCATTGAGTTGTTAAATATTTAACATGATTTTGATAAATTTCCTTATTAGAGATTTGACTATGATTTTCCCCTTTTTATATATACACACCTTATTATTAAATTTCAAATACATTATTTGTGTTTACAAAAATAATAAATTAGTTAAGTATAATAATATGTACGTGTGTGCGCGCACTTGCAAGAGCATATGAGAAAGGGTTAGTTGGTAATTAAGTAGATAACAAAATTAAAAGAAAATGAAGGAATTGCAAAAAAGATTAACAATAAGTAAAATTGGAAAAATAAAATAAAATAATCGTCCAACAAAATTAAAATGAAGCATATATTTTAGAATAATCATATTCACAAATTCCAAAAGCTTATAATAACTATGGTAAGAAAAAGCTTATAATAATGAATCAAAGGGGTATAATTTTTTTATTGGGTCATCCTTGTCCTTCAATTTAGTTGAAGGTTCCATTCTCAATCTTGATGTATAAAGTGAATATCGTTTGACGATATTTATCCCTAATCGCGTCCTCGCAAAAAATATAGTCGCTAAAATTAATGTAGGATATATACTCTTGATGTAATTCAAAAAGATCAACATGATATTACTCCCTCCGGTCCTAAATATAAGACCTAGTTGACTTTTTTGGAAAATATTAAAAAAATAAAATAAGTTAATTATAAAATGATTTACCAAATTTTTTCCCTTAAACTAGTTTATTTGACCTATAAACTAATGTATAATCTAAAAATATATCAAATATGTCATGATTTAATAACCTATTTCACAACCTTAATCTCTTAAAAAAAGTCAATTAGGTTTTATATTTAGTACTTTAGGTACTATATTGTAATGATTGAGATGGTGAAAGTGTAACGAGAAGATAAGGTCGTTGCCACTAGTTAGTAGGCCTGCAAGTCCATGAAAGATGTTGGCTTTTCAAGTGGTTATTCCACTGTTGTTATCATTCCAGCTGCTTCAGTACTGTATGTCTGTATCTTACTGATGACCATTTAAACGTAATGTTCAAGTTGCTTCTAGTAGCTTACTAATGAGGGAAATTAGAAAAATTAATGGTTTGTTTGTCATTCATTTTATTATATTCGACATTTTGTGTCTCTTCAATGCATGAGAGTGATAATTGTTTACAGGAAAAACGATTGATTGATAATGATTATAGCATACGCCAAATACAAAAACAGTAAAAATAAAATTGTTGTAGCATCGAGCCGTTCAACGATAGGAAGTTTAAATAATTACTTTACTGTGTGTATATTTTAAAACAAATATGTTTCATATCTTTTGGTAATATCATGTAATTTTGACAAACTTACCTAACATCCTTAATCTAATTAATTTAAGTATGTGTGTCTTATATTTAGAAATAGATAGAGTAATTATTTGATTTGGTGATGATGTGGTGCTGACATAGCCTAATTGGATGACGTGACAGAAGATGTGGCCTAATCGTGATAAAATTAACGATCAGACCCATCAGAATTGACAAAAATCGCTACATTTAAACCATATTTGTAATTGTTTGGTGCTACATTTGTGACTTGAAATTCTTGTTTATATTTGATAAATTTTTGCCAATAGTAAAGTGCTAGATTTGATCCTTAACCCTTGATTGTAAAAGTAAGATTTCAGTTCCTTTGTCGTTTTAAATCTATATTTTTCATCAAATTATTGCTATTTTATTCAAATCAAATTATAACTATTGATTGAACATAAGGAGTCTTAAAGATTTCTAATAATTGGATACATAATAGAAAATCTCCCTAAACTTAAGGTCAATTGCATATAAACCTCTCTAACTTGTGAAAGCTCAAATTAAATTAAGCATCTCTACTGTTTCATGGCTTTGCTATAAATACTTTACCGTAAAATTTCTTTGAAGTTAATGGTTTTTGTATCATCCAATTTTTTTCAGTTTTGTTTTGTTTATTAATACATCATTAAAATTTAAAATAAAACTTTTCAATCAATGAAAATAATATCTAGTATATTATTATTCTTCATTTAAAAAGAGATTATCAAATAAATATCTTACATGCATTTGAACTATATTTTATTTTTTTCTTGCCATTCTATTTATAAAGTGCATGGTCAAGAAAATATTGTAAATCCTTTTTCAAAAATTTTATATTCAATAATATGCTCAATGAAAGAACTAAATAATGAGCATCCAGAGCTCCTTCTACTACGTAAATACTTATGAATTAATTTAAATGATTCGGATCATTTTTCCACTTTCTTTGTTTTTCCAAAGAGAATTATTACTGAATCTAAAACTCAAATGATCTTGTAACTACCAATTTTGTTGAAAATGATTTTTCTTTTAAATATTAATAAGTAATATGTTTAAACGTTGCCCGTTGGAATTCTATTTGACTTGTGCAGATTTCACAATAACAATAAAGTACTACTCTTGGTGCTCTTTATTAGGAGGATGTTAAATGAATATTTTAATTATAGACGTATGCAACATATTTAGTTTTATATATCATCAATATTCTATACTTACAATTTAATTTGAATAAAGTATTACTTCAACAACGCTTAAATACAATATTTAAGTATCAAATTCCATTAACATAAATATATTAGATAAGTTGAATAATAGGACATATTTATTCTAAAATAAAATTTCCGAATAATTTTCCTTACATTGAATAATCTTCCTTCATTTCATCTCATCTCTTTTATTTGATGATATTGTTGAGGAATTATAAATCAGAATAATTTAAGAAAGTGACAACAACAATAAAGTTTTATCCTACTATGTGATGTCTGCTACATGAATCACACGATGTTATTGTGTTCTATCTATCAGTAACTCTTTGAGTATATTATTTACCAATACATCTCGATCTATCAGTTCAAATCACATACATTACCAATATACCCTTACCATTTATCTACCTTTACCTCCACTCTTCTTCTACCATTTGTTTATTATTGGAGAGCATTGATTAGGATAATTTGAGAAAAATTGGTAAAAATTATAAATATATTTAATATTTAGGACCAATGTATCTCTTTAAATATATCTTATATTTAAGATAAGATGGATGAAATATTTTAAATGATCGTGGGTTGTGCGTCGATTAGTGAGCCTCAAAAAAGATAGTTCAAGCTTTTGGTTCAGGGCTTAATGGATGCATGGGGCAGCCTGATTTGTCACTTTATTCCCTAAATGTTTGAAGGAATTCTATCACCGACAACCAACCACCTGGTCCACTGGAGGTATACACGGTGGTGTTCCGATGAGATTGTTAGGATTATGATTCATGATATATTATTGGACACTGACAATATAGCTTAACTAATTTTCTTTGTCGTCTTTAACTCTATTGATTTTATTACTTCACCGCTTAACCAGAGGTCTCGAGTTCGAACTCTGGGAATGCAGCCTGCCCCTTGGCCAGCACTTTACCCTTAAGTGGAGGCCCCGGTGCGGATCTGGATTAGTCTGAGCCCGTTGAGTTCCCCGTGACATTGGGGCTGGCCCAGGATACCGGATTAAAAACTCAAAAAAACTCTATTGATTTTATTTTAACTTTTATATGGAGTTCTTTTTTGCTATCATTATTCTTTTTGGTTTTTGGTTCACACTTCATGCATGATCCATTTTGAGTGAGACAATACGCCACGGAACACTTAAATTTGACTCTTTTACTTGTGACTTTAATGTAAATTAGGTTTGGGTTTAGCAGTAATATTATTTTGGGAAGGATAGGAAAATAAGTACACTGTTTTGAATTTCACATTAACAACTCTATCGTGATTATGACATTTAAAGGGATGTGTTGACACGTCATGTTAATACAAAAGTATACCAAAATAAATGCCAATCTGCATGCCATAATCAAATTAATTCAGAGTACTCAAAGTAGGTGTTTTATAATGTTTTCTGAGACAAGAGTCGCTTGCTTATCTCAATTGTAGTAACACAAAAAAAATTAATTCAAAAAAGCATCGATTTATTGAGTTTCATCATAGAGTAATTATTAGGAGAAACCTCTGAAACAAAGTATGCTTATTAGGTTATGTTCAAATTTTTTATTGATAAAGCTCTTATATACCTTCAGAATTTGAACTAAAAAAATCCTTTGCTAGATACAAATCCAATTATGATAAACTAGGTCATTTCTTTTGACAAAACGATCTCTTCCATAGGGTAATTGTTCATAAATATTTCAAAAATAGAATCCATAAAATAGCGTAGAAAAACAATTATAAAATAAATCATTTTTCTCTTTTAGGGGAAGCTAGAGTTACAAATGATAAAACTCAATTCCATGATAACAAAATAAAAATATAATCCCTCTAGTCATAAGTCATAATAAGTATATATAAGACTTCTTTAACTATATTCTGGAAACTAAAGAAGTAAATTAAACCACTAAATTTAACATATATTTGATACAGTTAGATCATTGGTTAATTTACAAGTAAAATAAATTAATTTTGAAACAAAATATAATTACACATTTTAAATTTGCTATTTTTTCATCCTCAATTTCTCTAAAAAAAGTCAAAGTACTCTTATATTTAGGACTAAAGGAAGTAGTTTATCTAAAACCAAAATACATTTATATAGTTATAATAAATTTATCAAATTTTAATAGACCTTGAATCTTGAACTAATGATCTTATCTATTCAATTTCTTTTTTTATAGAACTTATCTATTCTATTCAATTTCAACGTAGATGTAAAAAGCATAATTGATAGAATTTATATAAGATCTAGTTGACTTTTATAGACAATCCTAAAAAAGTGAAATGAAAAACTTAAACATAACATATTTTGTATATTAATAGAACATATGTTAGTTTATGAGTCAAAGAAACTAATTTAGAGGAAAAATAATTCTATTTACCTTATTTTGTTTTTTTAAGATTCTCCAAAAATATCAACTAGGTCTTATATTTATGATCAATTTAAGTGTATATTAGTGAACCATAAAGAAATCTTCTGATAAAAAAAACCATAAAGAAATTCTCGACAGGTACACCTGGATTTTCAATATAGACTTGTCATTTTATTGGTTTGACTTAATTTACACCATTGTTGAGTGCTCATTGAGAACCGTTATTAATCATGAAAACTTTTGAATAGATTGATTGATTTGTTTGAACTGATTTCATCATCATAACATCGAATGCTATTATCATGTAGAGATGTCGAATAAACTACTATCTCTTCAAATTTTTTATAATATATACATGAAAAAAATAGTTAAGTTAATTGTTTTTAAACAAATGTGCGTTTAAATTATTAAAAATCTCTTTAAAATATATCGTGCAACTATAAGGAAGAGTTTAGAAAAAGAATTATAAAAATAGAAGATAAAGAAAATCGAAGTCTCATAAATATTCATCACGAGCAAAGCAAATTCTGTACTAATTTTATATTTAGGATTGTGAGTACGAGCTAGCATTGTTTAATTATGATTTATATATAGGGTTAAATTGCAAAAATGTTCACGTAGTTCTCACGAAGGTGAGAAAATACCCATGCAAAATTTTTTGGAACAAGACTGTCTATCAAATTTCAAAACTGAGGCAAAAATGTCCATTACAGTTAATTTTTTGATGCATTATCGCCTGCCAATTCATCTCTCACTAAAACATATGGCAAACTTATGTATTTATTTGCCCTTGTGTGATGCTAATGCGACAGAGGATGATGAGTGAAAAAGTCAAAAAATTATGGAACAATTGTATTTAAGTCCCAAATGAGAGACTTAATTTCAAAGAGGTCTATGGAGTTATTAATTACTACCATTAACAACTTCAATAACATTCATTAACAAGTGGTAACAACTCCTAGGGACCTCCTTGAAATTAAGTTTCTTATTTGGGACCTTGGTGCTATTGTCACAAAAATTAATTGTGATGGACATTTTTGCCCAAGTTTAGAAATTTGATGGTTAGCTTTGCTCCAAAATATTTTACCTGGGCATTTTTACACCTTTGTAACAATTACATGTGCATTTCGATCTGCATTAATGACACATTCAATTTTAACAGAGCTCCCATCACTTATATGTCTCCATGTTCTCAAATTTCTTTCATCCTTACATTTTGTGGTATATTATCAATTCTACATGTTACACGAATAATCACATACAGATTTTGCCATCTACTATATATTAGGAGTGTCCATGGGATAGAATGGAAATGAGACGACCCGTCTTGCCCATGGCCTATAGGACATATTCCTCTCCTGTGTTCCGACCCGTCTTGCCCATGGCCTATAGAACATATTCCTCTCCTGTGTTCCGTCAAGTACCACACGAGACAGGACATGAGACATGAGACAACAATTTCCTGAATACTCTTAACATTTCTCTAATCGATCATTCATCCATATTTATGGTTAACTGGCATGCATAGTTTTATCATAATTATAAAGAGAAGAGGAAATAAAAAAGAATTAGGTAGTTTCGGCCAAAAAAAAAAAAGAATTAGGTAGTAATGAGTCATCCTACTTGTGTAATGTAGCTAACCTAGCCCCATTGAAACATCAACAATTAACAAATTTAAACTTGTATAATAGAAGTGATTATTAATGAGTGGTTGGAAGTGAAATATTACCATTAAAACTGATGTTGAAGCTGTACCGTCCCACAACAACGAAGGTTGACTACATATCATGTGGATGTGGTCATATAAATTACATAAACTTGGGGTGAACAAAATAAAACAAGCTAAGGTTTGGGTGTTATGAGAGTTAGGAGTGATTATGGGTTTAAGTTTTGGGCTTTGGGGGTTAAGCTATGCCAAATATACCTTTATTCATCTTTATTTTGGAGTTTAAATTTAAAATTAAAATTAAAAAAGTAATAATTGCAGGACAGGATGGGAATGAGCTGTCAACTCCATAATGTTCAGCAGCACAAATTTGTCCTCGTCCCAAAATGATAGGAAATGGGGCGGATCTTGCCAAATGAATTTTTTTTTTTTTGAATTCTCCTATCTGCCACATTTCTAGTGTTAAATTATCCAATGCTTCCTTTGGATTAAATTGTTTCAAGTTGAATATTTCTTTTTTCATTAATGTTTGAGAGCCAAATTTGTATTTGATTTTCTATTCATCTTTGTTCTCTTATGTACGACTTCTCTACAAGTCATGACACTAAAAACCAAACTCTTATTTGTCAGTGGTTATTATATAGTCCAGGCAACATTGTTAAATTGGATCTATCACATTCATTAAAAGCTTTATTAGATGTTAAAATCAAGTTTCGTATTTTTTTTATTCCAGAACTCTTTAATCACATAGTTATATTATTATCATTTTTATTTTTGTATAAAAAGTTAAAATAAAGATGATTTGCATGAAGCTGAGGGTAGTTCTAATGAACGATCTCTCATTCCACGAGTAGAAGATTTGATGACTAATGACAAAATGAAAGGGGGTGATGCTAAACCCATCCGTTCTTATAAAGAGGCTTGTACTAAGGTTGATGATAGGATGATTGATACGGATGAAGAAGATGAGGAATGGTGGAGGAATGAGGGGTGGAAGAAGGATATCACCGTTGATAGGTCCGGGAAAGTTCCTAATATCATTGTCTCAGAGGAGCTTCGCAAGAGAATGGCTAGGAGATGGAAGCGATCCCTATTTGTTTCGGTATTGGGAATGAATGTTCGAGAGGAGATTATGATACGGAAGCTTGAACAACTATGGGGTGACGTTGATACGATTGATATTGGCTCAGGGTTCTTCTTGGTTAATTGTAGGAGGGAAGAAACTTATGACTTGACTTTAGCTGGAGGGCCATGGCTCATTTTTTATCATTATATTAGTGTTCAACCATGGAGATCAGACTTTAATCCAGAAGGGGAGAGAGTGTCAAAGATTGCTGCTTGGGTTCGCATTTCCCAATTACCGCTTGATTATTATAATAAGGGGATGTTATATGTAGTCGGAAATCAAATTGGTCAAGTGGTAAAAATCGACAACACTACCTTGAGAAGAACTAAAGGTAGATTTGCTCGTATTTGTGTCATGCTTGATTTAACTAAGCCCTTGTTGCCGAGTATCATGATTAATGGAGTGGAAAAGAGGATTGAATATGAAGGTCTCCATTTGATTTGTTTTGCGTGTGGCAAGTACGGGCATGATAAGGATCATTGTATTGCTTCTAATATGATTATTGATCAAGATAGAAGTGATGGTAAGGAGCAGTCTCATGATGTGTTGCCGGAGAAAGGGGAAGAAGAGAAGCAATATGGTGATTGGATGGTGGTTCAACGGAGTTGGAAGGGGAGGTTTGGCGGACGACGTGAAGGGAAGATGCGTGGAATAAGGGGAGAAAGTGCAAATTCAGTTCCACAATTTAAGGGATCTCGTTATAATATTTTAAATGGGGTTGATCATGAAGATATTTCAAATAATGATGAGGAGGGCAATCATAATATTCCTGAAACGGTGGTAACAAATCATACGCACCTCAAGCCTAAAGTTTTTTTGAAAAAGTCAATAAATAAGGAAGTGAATGTGCCGAAGGTTATGGGTCAAAAGAAAGAGAATAAAGTTGTTCCTAATCCCATGGATGATTACGTGGCTATTAAAAATAGGATTGCAAAATTTGAGACTAATGTTGTCAATGAGAAGGCTGTGATTGTGGGGCCGAAAATGAAGCAACAAATGGAATCAAAGGCTGAAAAGACCCATGTTGTACAAGGAGAGGTGAAGGATAAATCATTTGGGCCTTCGAAGTATGCTGATAATCCATTGGATCCAGGTTCGAAGAAGGGGCAAGGAGTTTTGGAAATTAGGGAGAATATTCTTTCTTTTGTGCAAGACAATATGATGGGCGTGGAAACTACGACTAAGTCGTTAGTTTGAAGAGTGCTAAAATCTTGAGTTGTTTGGTTCATTATTTTAAATAGTATTATTAATAATGATGAATTATTTGTTTTGGAATTCACGAGGAGCGGGGGGGAGAACGCTTACTCCGCTTCTTACAGAACTTAGACGTCAGTACAGTTTGAGTCTAATAGCTATCTTAGAACCAAGACAGAAGGGTGATAAGGCAGAACAAATGAGAAGAAGGCTTGGCTTTGATGAGGTAGCTATCATTGAGTCATTAGGTTTTAGTGGAGGTATTTGGGTTTTTTGGGAGAAGGAGGCTGAGTTCGAAGTTGTGGAGAAGCATGAGCAAGTGTTACATGGAATAATAAAAAGAGGCACTAGCAATGAGTGTGGTCTTTCTATTATTTATGGGAGTCCACAGGTACAAAGAAGACGTGAATTGTGGAGACAGTTGGAGAGGGTTGATAATTTTGGTGTAGCTAGGTGGTGCTTCTGTGGAGATTTCAATGCTACACTTAATTATGATGACCGGTTATCTAATGCAAGGAATGTTGCTCCTCCCGATAAATGGTTCAGAGAATGGGTGTCTGATTCTTGTTTGAAAGAGATACAAGCGGCAGGTCCAAAATTTACTTGGGCAAGGAAAGGATGTTATAGTAAAATTGACTGGGTGTTGATGAATGAGGAATGCTTGTTGAAGTTTCCGGAGGCAAGTGCTGTTCATTTACCCAAATTTAAATCTGATCACTGCCCTATTTTGTTGAGAATGGAAGGGGGAAGGGTAAAAATAAGGAGGAGGAAGGAGTTTAGATTTTTTGCCCCTTGGGTAACCAATGATGACTTTAATGAAGTTGTCAAAAGATCTTGGGTTGAGTCAAGAAATTGGCATGAGAATGTTATGTCATTTGTGGGGAATGTTCAGGAATGGAATAAGGAGGTCTTTGGGAATGTTAATCAGCGCAAGAGAAGTTTGTTAAGGAAACTTGATTCGATTAATAGAAAGTTTGAGAGATTACAGTTTGATAGTAGTATTGAGGGGGAGAGGGAAAATGTGTGGGGCCAGTTGGAAGAGGTTTTAGCTCAGGAGGAGATTATGTGGCTTCAGAGATCTAGATGTAGCTGGTATAATGAAGGAGACAAAAATACGAGATATTTCCATTCTATGGCTAATAGTAGAAAGAAAAGAAATCGTATAGAGGCATTGAAAGGAGATGATGGAGAGTGGGAGTATGACCCAATGAAGATAAGGCAGATTTGGACAAGTTTTTTCACGTCATTATATATGGATGACAACGATGTGATGCCAAAAGTGAATTTCGGTTACCGGTTTCCTGAGTTATCGAAGGCAGATATTCAATCTATTGGAAGGAAGATAAGTTTGGAGGAGGTGAAGAGAGCCCTTTTTGCTATGGGGCCAATGAAGGCTCCAGGCCCAGATGGATTAAACCCCTTATTCTTCCAAAGCCAGTGGGAAACTTTAGGTATGTCTCTTTTATCTAAAGTTGATCTTATGTTTGAGAATAAGGAGGAGATTAGTAGTGTCAATGAAACTAATATTGTCTTGATTCCTAAGACTGATTATCCTGAAACTATACGGGATTTTAGACCAATTAGTTTGTGTAATGTTGTTTACAAGACTCTGACAAAGGTGATTGCTACCCGTTTGAGGAGAGTTATGCCGAAAATAATATCCCCAAATCAATGTAGTTTTGTTCCAGGGAGGCAAGGAACAGACAACATAATTGTTGCTCAGGAGGTTATTCATTCCATGAGGAATAGAAAAGGGAAGAAGGGATTTATGACCATAAAGATTGACTTAGAAAAAGCATATGATCGTGTGAGATGGAATTTTGTGTTGAAGTGTCTAGATGAATTAAAGATTCCTTCTAATGTGATTAGAATTATCGAATGGTGTCTCAGCACGGCTAAGTTACAAGTTATGTGGGATGGTGAAAAGGGCGAAACTTTTTCTCCGTCAAGAGGGTTAAGGCAAGGAGATCCTTTATCTCCTTATCTCTTTGTCTTAATTATGGAAAAATTTGCTCATTTGATTCAGACTGAGGTGGAAGAGGATAATTGGAAACCTTTTAGGCTAAAGAAGAGTGGGACATGTATCTCTCACTTGTTCTTTGCCGATGATTTGATGTTGTTTGCTGAAGCAGATATGGACCAGGCAGCTATTATCAAGGCCTGTTCAGATGATTTTTGTGCAGCTTCAGGGGAGAAAGTCAATAACATGAAATCCAGGATATTTTTCTCCAAGAATGTTAATCACACCAGAGTTAATGAAATTAGTAATTTCATGGGGTTTAGCCCATGTGTTGATTTGGGGAGATACTTGGGTGTTCCGTTGATTCATCAGAAAGTTACGAGACGATCTCAGGAGTATATTTTGGGGAAAATGGATAAGAAGTTGTCATCATGGAAGGCAAATACCCTGTCTAGTGCAGCTCGTCACACGTTGGTTCATTCGGTGGTGTCTGTTATACCTTCATATGATATGCAAACGATGCCTTTACTTTCATCAACATGCAATGAAATTGATAAACGCTGCAGAAAATTTTTATGGGGTGGGAGTGAAGCTCGATCGAAGGTTAACTTGGTTTCTTGGGATAAGGTGTGCATGAGGAAGGAGGTAGGAGGGTTGGGATTAAGGAAAGCTAAGTTACAGAACAATACATTTATGATGAAGCTAGGGTGGAGTTTAATTAATAGAAAGGATGCCTTATGGGTTCAATTAATGAGGGAGAAATATGGGTGCGGACTGAGGGTGATGCCACATATAAATTCGTCTAGAGCGGGATCTCAAGTATGGAAAAGAGTGAAGAATATATGGTCAAAAGTTCAGAATGGCATTTTTTGGCAATTGGGGAATGGAAATTCTATCAGATTTTGGGAAGATAGGTGGCTTCCGGGTCAAATAAAACTGGCAGAGGTGGTTATAAATAATCTTCCAGAAGAGTATTTGGAAGTTAAAGTTGCTGATGTTATTACTGAGGATGGAGAATGGAATCTAGATCATTTTGTACCGTACTTAACACCAGATATGGTACGTACAATTTTATACCAGAGACTTCATGTGGATGTGGAGGATTCCCCGAGTTGGAGGTATACCGCTTCTGGGGACTTTTCTACTAGATCAGCGTATATGAGCCAGGTGGAGAATAATAGCAGGCGAGATGAATGGCAATGGAGGAAGGTGTGGAAATTGAATGTGCCACAGAGATGCAAAATGTTTATGTGGCTTGCTTGTAGAGGTAATCTTTTAACAAATATGGAACGTGTTAGGCGTGATATAACTACTTTAGATGAGTGTGGATGTTGTGCAAGATTTCCTGAAAGCGACTTACATGTTCTTCGAGACTGTTATAAGGCGACAGAGGTTTGGTTATTAATGGTACCAGGAAGGTATTGCTCTACCTTTTTTAGTTATGGAGGAATAAAAAATTGGATGGAATGGAATCTTAAGGTCCAATTTAAAGCGTATGATATTCCGTGGCAAATTGTATTTTCCCTAACTTGTCAACAATTATGGCTCGCAAGGAATAGCAAGATATTTAATGATGGAGAGGTAACAGCTAGAACTATTATTGCTAAAGTTAGAGCATGTGCCTCATGGAGTGGGGAGTGTATACCTCATGGGTTGAACCGTGGTAGGGATATTGATGGATGGGAAGCTCCTGGGAAAGGATATGTGAAGGTTAATGTGGATGGAGCATGTAACCCGGATGGAGGAGCATCGGCGTGTGCGGGGGTTATGAGGGATTATAAAGGAAAGGTGAGAGGAGGCTTCTTATTCAATATGGGAAGAGGAGACTGCTACGTAGCGGAGCGGTGGGCTATTCTCATGGGATTAAAGTGGAGCTGGGAGTTTGGTGTTAGACATCTCATACTTGAATCTGATTGTCTTGAACTTGTCCAAGATATTGAGCAATACCGTGAGATGGATGGGAATGGAACAAATGAGATGGAAGAGATTCTGTCTTTGTGTAGGCGTGCATGGGATGTCCAAATATTGTGGTGTAATCGAGAGAGGAATAGTGTTGCTGACTTGCTCGCAAGATATGCGATGACAGTGGGTGCTGGAGTTGTGCAGTTTAAGGAAGTGTCTGCTCATGTTGCTGCTAAAGTTAGACAAGAGATGCCACATAATATGCTATGAGTTTAGTGCTTTATTGTATCAAAAATAAAATAAGTTTTGAAAATAATTAACTATGCACTTCACAAAAATTTTACCCTAGTTTATATTTTTTATATATGTATGATAATATACAAAATTCTGGATTTGCTGGCACTAGAAAGAATTATGTTTTGTCAAAAAAAAAATTACTCCCTCCGATCCTAAATATAGGACATAGTTGACTTTTTTTGAAAAATCCTAAAAAAAACAAAATAAGTTAATTATAAATTGATTTACTTAATTTTTTCTCTTACACTAGTTTATTTTACCTATAAGCTAATGGATAATCTAAAAAGATATCAAATATGTTATAATTCAATAACCTATTTTGCAACTTTAATCTATCCAAAAAAAGTCAATTAAGTTTTATATTTAGGACTATAAGTAATATCATATATGTACGTAATATAAAGACATAATAGCTCCACTGAATCCCCACTTGCAAATCAAACTATTTGACAGGCAAAATGTAAGCATGTGAAAATAATGTACAGATGAATGTAGCCCCGTGACCTGCAAACCGACACAAATCAAAACGCAGAACCTTTTGAAAAATTTTTAATTCTCGAGTCTCAGTATCTCACTCTCTCCCCATAATATAGCAACAAATTTTACTTTTATTTTTCCACTTTAATCAAACTGGTTCTTTCTCACTTCCATTCCAATACACTCTCCCACAGATTCAAACCACATCTCAAAACAATCACTCCAAGATCATCATTTTCAGAAACATCTCATCATTGTCAAAAATGATATCATACAACTTGATCCTATATTGAATCTTAAGTTTACATATAGTTTTTTGTTTCCAACAAAGAAAAAAGTAAAGATAAAGATATAATACAAACACCAACTAGCAAAAAAGATAAAGATAAATATTATCTATACTTTTTAAATAAGTTACGTAAAATAAACTAAAGAACCATAAAATTAAAACAACAAAAATGTATGTTCACCGCCATCATCATCTTCACAACTATCATCAATATAAACTACTTTTGAGTTTTTTTTTTATCAGGACTACTTTTGAGTTTTGACTGTGTTCGTTTTACTTTGAATAGACTCTCTTGGAGTGGGAAAAATGCAAAAAAAAAAAAAAATTCCAACATTGTGACACATCCATTATGTTTAGGGATAATTAATTAGAGGTCCCTCACAAGGGAGTTAATACTGGAAAAATCCCAAAAGTTGAAAATATTAATGTATGGTCTCAAGGGACCTCACATTAATATATTTGAAAAGTGAAAAGACAGTTTTGCCCCTATCCTTAAAATAAATTTTCCTCCTCCCTCACCCACCCCCTCTTCCCCCTCTCCAGCCGCCCCCACCCCCACCCTCCCCCCTCTAGCAGCCCACCCACCCTTCCCACCTCCAGCCGCCCCCCCACACCCACCCCCTCCCCCTCCCACTCACGCCCCCCACCCCCACCCCCTCCCACTCACGGCCCCCCACCCCCACCCCCTCCCCCTCCCACCCTCCCCCTCCCACTCACGGCCCCTCCCACCCACCCCCCTCCCACCTCACACCTCACGCCGCCACCCTCCCCCTCCAGCCTCCAGCCGCCACCCCGCCCCCACCCTCCCCCTCCAGCCTCCACCCACCCCCACTCCTCCTCGCGAGCTGGAGTGGGGTTGGGGGGCGTGGAGGGAGGAGGGTAGGGGTGGGGGGGGGCGGGCTGGGGGCGGCTGGAGGCTGGAGGGGGAGGGTGGCGGCGTGAGGTGGGAGGGGGTGGGTGGATGGGGGAGGGTGGGAGGGGGAGGGGGTGGGGGTGGGGGGCCGTGAGTGGGAGGGGGAGGGGGTGGGGGTGGGGGGCCGTGAGTGGGAGGGGAAGGGTGGGAGGGGGAAGGGTGGGGGGCCGTGAGTTGGAGGGGGAGGGTAGGAGGGGGTGGGGGTAGGGGGAGGGGGTGGGAGGGGGAGGGGGAGGGGGTGGGTGTGGGGGGGTGGGTGGGTTGCTGGAGGGGGGAGGGTGGGGGTGGGGGTGGGGGGCGGCTGGAGGGGGGAGGGGGGTGGGTGAGGGAGGAGGAGGGGAGGGGTGGGTGAGGGAGGAGGAAAATTTATTTTAAGGATAGGGGCAAAACTGTCTTTTCACTTTTCAAATATATTAATGTGAGGTCCCTTGGGACCCTACATTAATATTTTCAACTTTTGGGATTTTTCCAGTATAAACTTTCTTGTGAGGGACCTCTAATTAATTATCCCTTATGTTTATCTATAACAAAATATACACTAAAATCATAAGTACGCTATAACAAACAATAGTCAAATTTGTTAAATACAAAAATAACTCCATAACGAATACAAGAAACTTAGAGTTTGAGAATTAGCATCATACATAAATATATGCAACCAATTTGGAGGTATTAGGGTTTTTATCTTTAATTAATTGTTTTAATTATTTAAAAAAAATATATATGACAAGATTAGCAGGCCAACCTGTTGAAGCCCTCAACCCCACATGATAACCTATTAAACTTGATTCCCTATTGAAGCCTATAAATTATAAATTGAAAGTCTGGCCCCCAGGAGCCAGCCCCAAATTACCAACTCTAACAACAAAATAATAATATGTATGAATTTCGTTGTTAATGTAAGGATTTTGTTGGAAAGTAATTTATTAATAATATTTTTAACATTTAAGTATATATAATCAAATTCAAAACTCATAATTTTAGTTTCAATACTTTATAAGGTTTGATTGAAATCCATATATTCTTACCTAATTGCAATATATATGCCTATAACTAGTGCCTTTAATTAAAGTTAGCATCGTTAAGTTTATGTAGAGTTTTTATAAAATTATAAAGATTAAAAATCACATCTTGAATTTACAAAAAAATAAAACCGAAATCTGATCCAAAATTCAACAATGATAGTAAGTTATTAACTAAAGAAAAACTATTTTCTTTTCTCTTGAAAATGTGAAAAACAAAGAAAAATATCATCTCTGACCTCTATCTCAAGTAGAAGTGTAGAACCCACCACCACGTGATCTCACCAAGTAGTGTTCACTTCTGTTACTTTTTTTCTCTCTTCAACCTCTCTTAAGAATTCACATCATCTTTTTTTATTAGTTTAACTCAAAAGCACCAAACAAATAAACAAATACGTGGCCGATTCTGTTCCATCTTCAGTAATTCCCTTCTCTATATATATAAACTACATATACAAACCGAGACAAATCGTCATCACTATACTTTCAAATATCCCCAAAAATGGGCCGTCTCTGTTTCAGATTTAAGAAGAAGATTTCTCTGTTTCTGGCCATAGCTTATCTGTTTTCTCTGCAACAAAATGCTGATGCAGTTAGATTTCACAATGTGACTGGACATAATTTGAGAGGAAGACAACAAATAAGTGGTGGTTGTAACATTTTCTTAGGCAATTGGGTCATTGACCCTTCTTTTCCTCTCTATGATGCTTCAAGTTGTCCCTTCATTGATTCTGAGTTTAACTGTGCTCGAAGACCTGATAAACAATATCTCAGATACTCATGGAAGCCTGAATCTTGTTCATTACCCAGGTAAATATATACAACATAATATATATATATATATATATATATATATATATATATATATATATATATATAACACCACGCTATAATTGTTCTTTTCTTCTTCTTCTTCTTAAATAAAATCAGAGATTATTTTGGTTGTGCTTTATTTTATGAACTTTACATATGAACCAAAAAGGTAGAGTTTTGGGTATAAGTATTTGAATTAGTTTTTGAAAAATAGTTTAAAGAAAAAAGTGATGAGTTATTTTAGAGAATATAATATAGAAAATAGTTTTGAAATGACAATAAAATGAGCTCATGGAACGTTTTCTGTCCAAACTTAGGCTTTCGGGATTAGAAGGTATTAAAAAAAGAAAAGAAAAGAAAGGCATTTGGGTAACATAAAGAAAATCATGATTTTGACAATTTGAAGTTAATTTGAGAAAGATTGAACGTTTGTGTTTGCTTTGAGTTTGTTGCCTAAACAGGCACTTAAAAAGTGCTAATTTTATGCGATTTACATGATGTGAGTAATGTGAATGTGTGTTTTACAGGTTTGATGGGAAGGATTTGTTAAATAGATGGAGAGGGAAGAAGATAATGTTTGTGGGAGATTCATTGAGTTTGAATATGTGGGAATCTTTGGCGTGTATGATTCACGCGTCTCTGCCAAATTCTAAGACAACTTTTCAAAGGAAACAATCACTCTCCACTCTCATATTCCAGGTTTCCTACCTTTCTTTCCTCTGCCTTTTCTCTCATCTTGATGGGAATTACTTTCTCTGTGTACTTAAATATAAGATCATTTTCCCTTATTCGAGTAGATCATGAAAGGTAGTTAAGTTAGTTATTTACACATATATTACTAATTTACCCCAACTATATACCTTTATCCTACTTTCCCTCTCCCTCTCTTGTTATTTTAGATAAGCATGATAAGGTTAATTTGGGAAAAAGTTGGAAAACTTAGAAAGTGATCTTATAATTAGAAATAAATTGAATTTCAAAAGTGATCTTATATTTAGAAATGAAGGGAGTATTGATTGTTTCATCACTACTTTAAAATCCACTTTTTTTGTTGGTTAAATATATGAGAATGAGCATCATCCTAAATTATATCCATATTTCTTTGCTATTGGCAATTTAGTCAGTGAAATATTTCTTTAAATTAATATAAACTAAACGAATTTTCATACATACCATCAATTTTTGTGTTATTTACAATCATATTAATATTTTTTTCCTTTTAATTGTTTTACTCTAGAGGTTAAACTCACTTATCCTTACATATATATTGTTAACGCAAATGGTATTATTTAAAGACAATTAGATTTCTAATAAATAGAAATAATGAATAATACACACATAGGAAGTGGTAGGTGAGAAAAAGAAGCGTAAAAAATATTAATTATTAATTTAAATATTACTTTTCAATAGTTGATTGGTAGAAAAAGTTTCTTCTGTCTAGGTAAGTAGGGCTTAATCTTGCGTTTGAAAAATGCTAAAATGCAGATTATAGTTCGAAATAAATTGATGCCCTTTGAGGAAACCAAAAAACACTGGTAAGAGTCTCTCCATATAAGGTTATTTAGGTAGGTAATATGAAGATATAGGATGACGAATGTGGACCAAAAAGAATATTTATATGCCACGCCCATGTAACTTATATCTAGAGAAGGGCTTCATTTGTGTCATTATTCAAAGAAATATCTAGAAAAGGTGTGGTTTGATGAATATGGAGGTACATCAATGTAAGCTTCAAAAAAAGAAAAATATGATTTGTTTATAATTCAAATAGCAACAACAAATAGTCAATAAAAATATTTGAAAAATTTAGGAAAATGTTGTTACATTGTAAACGAAGCTTATGTAATAATAATAATAATAACAAAATAAATTCATAAATAAGTTTAGGAAAATGCAGATACTTGATATTTTATAAGTTAAGTAGTTATATGTAAATACATGGTGCTTATTCTAAATTATTCATTTTAGTGAAAGGATTTCGATAATTTAATTAAGTTTAAAGGTTCAATCCTTGATATTAGAATAATCATGTTTTAAGAGTTAAATGATTTGAGTATAAAAAAGTTTGAACACAAATTAAAGCTAGTTGAGGACTTAAATTTATAATTAAAATAACCTTTTTTATCAGCTCAAACATTTATGATTGACAAAATAATTATACATAATTAAAAGAAAATAACGAGAAGACAAAGTGATATACTTGGCGTCAAAGAACAGGCTGTCAGAAGAAAATGCCAGCCTGTGATTATTTACAGTTGGAAGGCTCCCTTCAATGATTACTTCTCTCTTGTGTGTTTAATCACTATCGACACCTCAACTTGGTCCATAAACTTTTTTTTTCAAAACAAAATCCTTTTATTTTAATTCAATAATTATATGTCACTTCAAAACCCCTTAAACACAAATTATGCACTCACATATCCTCAATATGGCTAAATTAATACCAATAATATTATAGGGAAATAATGATGGACGACTACCTTCTAAATGTGAAATTATGAAATAGGACATTTTAATTAGTTGAGTATGCCAAGTTAGATTATAATTTGTATGTTGTACTAGTACATAGCAAGACATTTCATAATCCAGAAAGAATTATGGGCTTGCTTTCCCCAGAAACAGTTAATTTCAATTAGTTGAGTATTTGTATTAATAATTGCAAAATCATTTATATGAGATTTTAAAATTAAGAAGAAATTTTTTACTATTTCCTCTAGCTAATATATAGTAATTGTTTAAAAGTTGCAATGAAGATATTTCATATATTACATAGATATAATTTATATATTATAGAAATAAGTTGTGTGTGTGTGTGTGTAGTTTGATTTGTTTTATTATTGTAACTATAAGTTTTATAATTTATTGAGCAGACAACTTTCGTGCATTTTGATTATCATTCATTACATTCCTCATAGAATTAAAAAAAAGACAAATTTGAAATCTTGCTTTATTCTGCTGCTCCAATATTCTACTGATTTAAATCACATATTGTATTCTTATACTTTGGATACAAGATAACCTAGAATAATTAGGGTTTAGGAACCCAGAGATTCCCGCCTGTTCAGACAAAAACATACTGTATATATTCCTTTTGGTGTTATAATCTTGATATTCGTGTTTCTGCTCTTAAATTAAAACAGCTGTTTTGTGTTTAACTCATAGTATGAGTGAATATGTAAATTACATCATGAATGAACTGGGAATACTTTTATAGCGTAGTTTGGTATTCATAGACACTATATTTATAATATTATTCCCTCCAATCTATAATATATGAGCTTAACTATTTAAAATAAACTTCTTAAAAAACAATAAAAATTAGTTGGATTATGAAATTAATTCCTTTTTTCAATGTTACTCATAATTATGATACTATTAAGATGGATAAATACATAAACATTAATAAATATGAAAGAGAGTTAGGCACAAAGTAAGAAAAAACACATTAAATGAAAAAAGAATGTAAGTTGAACTCTTATACTTTAGACTAAACATGAAGGAGTACTAATCTTTGTTTTGCCAAGTTTAGAACATTACCAATCAGTTAAATTATAAGCTATAGAATGGATGTTGAAATAAATCTAGCCAGCTAAAGTACACATATATCAAATATTACTTGGAGTTGGCCCCTTTAACAAATTTGCATTGGTAACGCTATTAATTTTTTAAAAACAAGAATTTATCAACAATCACGCAAAATTAAATTAAAGGATAATAGTTTCTTATAGCTAGATAATTTGTTGAAAGTTCAAATATAATACGATTTTTATGCATAAAAAAGAGAATGCACTTTTTCTTTTTGCTAGATAGCTTTGATGCCTTTTATAATGTTACTAATATTTAAACTGAACACTAAGAAAGACTTCTCAAGTTCAACTAAGAATATTAATTCATTATGGGGTACAAAATGAATTAATGATGCTATGTAGTTAATATGTGTTTGATTCCTGGGGACTACCACCTAGTTTTGGTTTTAGTTGCGGTGCTTGGGGTTGGGGAGACATCTCCACAACTAAGTGTGAACATGAATGAGACCTACCTATGTGGACAAAAAAAATGACTTGTTTGTCATGCTCCATAGCCACAATGACAGACCCTATTCAATAATGAATTATTTTAGAGGTCTTTAGCTTGGATCGTGGGTGAAACAAACCTCATTCTTAAAATTGCATTATAAAAAAAGTCATATATAATAAATGAAGATAAGCAATAATTAAGAATAGCATTAATTGAGAATATATTGAATGCACAAAATTCTGACGATGAACAAACAAATGAATGCTTCATTTTCATACACACAAAAGTAAGAATGAGAGATTGAGATTGACATTACATGAGCATGTCTAGAGATTATTTGTCACTTCTTCCCACGTGAACATTTTTGAGGAACAACAGCTTTCCTATTTTCCCCCGATTTTTAAAAATATCATTTGAATTTATGGTAAGTAGTACAGTACAACCCTCGTGACTCGTAAATTAAATGGTCACGATTCAATGTTCAGTGTGTGGTGCTTTTTTTCTGTTGTATTTTTTTTATTATTGGGACGATGATGGGATTGAAGTGGAGGGGGTTGTGATTTTGTGTGAATAGGAATATGGAGTAACGATATTGCTATATCGCACGCCTTATTTGGTGGACATAGTGAAAGAGAATGTGGGTAGAGTGCTAACGCTGGACTCAATAGAGGCAGGAAATGCTTGGAAGGGCATGGATGTCTTGATCTTCAACTCATGGCATTGGTGGGTCCACACTGGAAAATCTCAAGGGTATATATCAATTCACTTCCTCCATATTTAGCCTTCTTTTCTTTTCCTTGTTTCAAATTTTACTTAATTTGGTTCTCAACAAAGATGTTTTATGTTGGGTTATTTATTAGTTATATTAATATCATTGTCAATCCTTATCATTTGATTAATAATAGATTAGGATTTATGTAATTTCAAATAGTTAATTAATTTTAGTCCTAAAAGTTTGCTTGTCATATGTACTTTTATTTTTTTTTTTTGATGATTTTGATTTTAGTCCATGTTTTTAAACTTAGCTTAAACCAAATTCTCATAAAAATATGAGGACCACATCTAAGAATTAAAATCTACAAGGATCAAAACTAAATCTACAAGGACCACATCTAAGGATCAACAATGATTTTAACTCTCAATTTTTTCATAAAATGCACATTTTCACATTTGATTTATTATTGGGCAGACCATTCAAAAAAATTGTAAATGCTAAATATAAATAAAATTGGAAAATTACTAAATTTTAATGTAAAAATAACAGCTTTTGTCTTTTGATATTATGTTTTTGGTTCTAGTATAATTTGTTAGTATTGATTTTTCACAAAGAGAAGTGATTTTAAATATGACATAGTTTCATCTTGTTAACTCTCAAAACCATTGAAATGAGATGGGGTAATTAATTGGTTGTGATTGTTTTGATCAGATGGGATTACATAAGGGATGGGTCAAAATTGGTGAAGAACATGGATCGTTTTGCAGCATACTTAAAGGGAATGATAACATGGGCCAATTGGGTTGATCTAAATGTTGATCAATCCAAAACTAAAGTCTTCTTCCAAGGCATTTCTCCTACCCATTATCAGTAAGTTTTCCTACCCAGCTGCAAACATCCACTCATTTAATGTATTTCTTCAATCCTTCCCGTTCTAATTGTAACCTTGTAGAAGTCATCATAAAACAAATTTTAAGAAAATTAAAAAAATTGTATAATTATATATTTACATAAAATGTGAGTTTTTCACCCATAAGTATTCATTCTAATCATTGGTATTGAAAACAACTCTTTTGATATGGAAAATATTATTTATTGTTCATCCCTCGCCCAAAATGGTAAATCAGATTATGGTGCAGACAAGAAAAACAACTCTCTGATTATTCTTATTAAAAAAAAGTTGTTGAAAGAGATATCTTGAATAGATCTTGAGGTAGCTATAGTAATACTCCATCATCATAACCAATCATTATAACAAAATTCTCTAACCAAAATTAACTAATTTAACTCTATGATATATTCAAAACAACTTGTCTAATTCATTTTTTTACACTACGAAGGATGAAATACTAGAGAGATTCAACTGAGACAATTTTTTGGCTGTGATTTAAAACCAAAACAGAGGAAAGGAATGGAATCAACCAAAGACGAGTTGTAGTGGACAACTTCAACCATTAGCAGGATCAACATACCCAGCAGGTCTACCTCCAGCAGCTTCAATATTGAACAACGTGTTGAGGAACATGAGGACTCCTGTTTCTCTTCTTGACATCACTCTTCTCTCCCAACTCCGGAAGGATGCTCATCCTTCCGTCTACGCCGCTGACCGCTCCGGCAACGATTGTAGCCATTGGTGCCTCCCAGGCCTCCCTGACACGTGGAACCAACTCCTTTACGCTGCTATACAATAATAAGAAAGATCATGTACAAATGCAGCATTGAGAGAAAGATAGGAAAATATACATGATAGGTCTTCTTCAGGATGCCGGGTGATTATTTAATTTCCTCTTCACAATAGATAAACAAAATCTTACTTAATGTATTTACTATCAAGTTGTATTGAAGAAATTGTAACATTTGGATGTGTTGGGTGTATTGCATTAGGAGTTGTTTACAAAATTTTAACCACATGTTACAATTTAATTAGTTAAAGAAGAACTTGTTAGTGGATATATACCTGAAAGTTATTATTATTAAACTTTAGTTTGTTTTTTCGTTTTCTTTCATTGATTATTTTGAGGGTGGATATACCCGCTCGCTATGGTCCTAAATATAGCATCTTTTTCTGAAGATGCTTCAACCATATTCCTCAACATTCATTTCCCTCTTTTACTTGTTTATTGTTGAGAGATATATTGAAGAGGGTAACTTTAGAAAAATGGGACAAAATTTAGAATTATGTCCTACATTTATATCTATGACCAAGACCATCTACCCAAATATGTTTTATATTTAGAACCAGCAGGAGTATACTAATCATAAGACATAATGAGATTGAACTGAACTGTCTATTTTTGCACTATTTATGTGTACAATAATTTGCAATAATAGTATGTGTTATTGTGATCATGTATGTTTAAAAGGTAGTACATGTTCTCAAGTTGGAGAAGTTTGAACTCAGCTTGACCTGCCCTTTCAAGTTTTATCAATACCCCTTAGCTTATTTATCTTTTTTCTGTTATTTTTATAAAATTTATTATCAGAAAATTTTTTATAGCGTTTTTTTATACATCCTCCAATATTTCACTTCTTATTCCTGTTTTATTGATGGGGGCTTTGGATCTTTTTTTTACTTAAAAGAGCAGAGTAAGGGATATGCTAATAGGTTGATGTTACAAACATGATTGAGACCTTGAAAGAGCAATTACATGGAAGTATACTACTGTGACATAGGCAGCCAAACTTCTGTTTTTCTTTTTTGGAGTAGAAACCTGAATAACATTACTTAAAGCAGTAAAATCAATTTCATCTTGTCATTGCCCTCCCTTAACACCCGTTGGGGTTGACTTATTGATCGTTTTCGGTCTCTACCGTAAGCAAACATGTCGTCAAAATAGTATAGAAAAACTATTGTTTCCACAGAGACTAAGACAACAGATGATTAATTAATACAATCATATTATCAATTAGGTTGAATATAAATATTTGGTTTTTGAAATCTAAAATAAATAAAGTGAAAATAATTTAATTAAAACTAAACTAACACTTAAATTAAAAAAAGGGAAGTTTAGGATTTTTTATTATCATTCCATTTCATGACATCTAATCAAAATCATCCCAATAAGTATGATAACAGAACATGTATTTTCCTAAGGTTCATGGGCATTTGAAAAATCTTTCTCAAGTCAAGTTCAAATTTCTACTTGTATTAATTGCACAATTTCTTGCTATAATTAATACAAGTTCTACTTCAAAACAAACCTTCTAGTGACAATATTAGGTCGATAAGTATATCTATATATTACCAACAAATCATCCATTTAAAATAATAAACTTCAAGTTCAACATGTTTTTATCTAAATTTTAAAATAAAATATACTTTCTCAAGTTAGATTCTATTTATCTATGCAAGTGGTGATGAAGCACTTGGAGTAAGGAAAGAGAAAGATAAAAACCACACATGAAATTCATTAACAACCTAAAAAAGGTTTCAAATAAATTTCAATCCATGAAATGAGTCAAAATAATACTAAATCAAACTTATCATAACTAAAACTAAAATCATCCTAAAAATAGCCACCAATCCAATAATTATACAAGACAAAATTAAAGAGAAATGAGAGGGGAAGATGAAGATTGATTTGTGGCTCCCCCCCCCCTCTCCTGCATCAGTGCGTGTATATATACTACCTCCAGTCCTAAATATAGGACCTAATTGACTTTTTTTTGGAGAGATTAAGGTTGTGAAATATGTTATTAAATGATGACATATTTGATATATTTTTAGATTATTCATTAGTTTTTAGGTAAAATAAACTAGTTTAAGGGAAAAAATTAGGTAAATCAATTTATAATTAACTTAATTTCTTTTTTAGGATTTTCCAGAAAAAATCAATTAGGTCTTATATTTAGGACTAGAGGGAGTATAATTGAAGAACCCAACACTGCCACCTCTCTTCTCCTTCCTTTCTTTGTCTTTTGTTTTTTCTCCAACCCTCTTCAGAAGGTAAAAATGGTGTTACCCCTGAAATTCAAAAAGTCCTCAAACTTGCACAATAGCACCCATTCTCCACCTTTTCGCCTGGCCCATTTCTTTCATCTATGCCCACCGTTTTGTCCCTTTTGTTTTGGGCTCCAGTTCTTGACTTGCAATTGAAGACTTGAAAAGTCCACCTTCACCTGATTGGGTTGATTGTCTCGGCAGACAACAAAAACTAAAAAGGGAAGGACATATAGTACAACAACAACAATAACACATCATTTGTTTTTTTCTTATAAATATTCATTATCTTGTTCAACGTCTAGTTAATTCTAATGAAATCCCCAAGTAATGGACCAACTCTTAATTCTATCAAGATATTAACTAAATGTCTCAAATATATCAAAATATATATAAAATCTTATTGAAAATGGGAGTCATCAGGGGCGGTGAGAATGAAAATTCTCTACCACCCTAGGAGAGTCTTTTGCAGAATAATCTGCAAGAACAAGTTCACTCCATTCACAGTGTGATTACAGTGTCTTGGGATTACTTGCTAGTGAAGTGTATGCCTAAGATCATCTATGATTTCTCTAGGGAGAATTTCAATAAAAGACCTATATAACTAGAAAATTAATTTAAAAGAAGGATTAAATAAATATTCTGAAATATCACTTCAAATTTTGGGTCCTCAAAAAAACTTTATATTGTTGTGGAAAATTTCGAAAGTTTCATATGAATAAGCAAAACGGGCATATGAACAAGAGAAAAACTCATATGAATAAAAAGGGAAAATTCCATATGAACAATAGTGAATAAAACACAAAATAAACCTCTAACACTTTCTCCTCTCACACAATGTGTCTCTCTCTTTCTTTCACACACTTCATTCAGTCATATATGAACAAGTAAATCCATCATATGAACAAGGAAAAAACCCATATAAAAAAGGAAAATCTAACATGAGCAATGATCAATAAAACACAGAATACCCTCTGATACTCTCTATCTGATAACTCTTTGTCTCCTATGACACTCATCTTTCTCTTTTCCACACACATTCCACCGATGTTCATACAAACAGATAAAACAGTCATATGAATATGGAAAAGCTCATACGACTGTAATTGTTAAATAGGTTCAAAAAATGGAAAGTCATCAAGGGATAAAGTGCAAAAATGTCAATGTAATTGTTAAGAAGGTTTAAAAAAAGTCATGTAAATTTTTTTGGAGCAAAACTGCTAATCAAATTTAAAATTGGGGCAAAAATGCCCATCATAGCTACTTTTTCAACTTTTTGACGCATCATCTTCTACCGATTCATCTCTCACTAAAACATGTGGCAAGCTTTTGTGTTTATTTCCCTTGTGTGATGATGATGCGACATATGATGATGAGTGAAAAAGTGAAAAAAAATAACTGTGATGGATATTTTTGCCCCGGTTTTGAAATTTGATGGACAGTTTTACTCTAAAAAATTTTACATATTATTTTTGCACTTTGATGACAATTACATAGACATTTATGCACTATAACCCTTGATAATTCAAAAATTGTTAGCAACTTATTTTAGTTGTACGTCAATGATAACTAAGATTTTAAAGATTTGTATTGATAACTCTAGTATATGCTATCATCTAATATAACATTAATCTCTCGGGACATCAATATAGTTTGATGATTGTCAAGAATTTAGAGTTGATTAATTCCCTTATTAGAGATTTGGTTTTAGTTTTTCCTCAAAAAGTAACCAAGTAGTGTGGTTTAATGATTGTGTCGTTTTCTTTTAGATGTTAATAGATAATGGTTTTACACAAAAAAACGTTTTGTGTATTTTTGCATTGATAATAATATTAAACTTATTTTTACACTTTAAGTGATAGGGTTAAGGACAAAAAAATACATTTATGCTTTCCCCAAAAAATCACCAAACACTAAATATTTTTTTATTCCAAAAATACACATAATGTTTCATATTGATGAGTTTAAAAATTATAGGGCAAAAGTGCTGATTTAATAATTAACTATTTCAATTTGAGCAAAAATAATAAATGGCTATTTCGCGGTGCATAAATAATAACCAACTTTGTGACCCGGTGAAAAAATAATAAAATCGTTACTAAATATTAATTTGTAGTTTTGTGGAATCTTTCTGATATTATTTTTTAAAGTATAAATACTTTTTTACCCCCTCACAATTAAAACTCATCTATTCTTCCTTCCACCCTTCATTTCCCCATGCTAACTAGTATCAACAAAGTTTTAATTGGGAGGGGTAAAAATGTTTTTTCACTTTGAAAATAATATAAGAAAAGTTCCACATAACTACAAATTAACATCCAACACCGGTTTTATCATTTTTGCATAGGTCACAAAGTGAGATATTATTTATGCACCGCGAAATCGTCATTTATTAGTTTTTACTAAATTAAAATAGTTAATTATCAAATCAACGCTTTTGCCCAAAATTATATAGGATTATGTGACTTTTAAAACCAACAGAGAAACCTATGTGTAATTTTTAAACAAAAAATATTTGGTGTTGAAATGATCTTTTGTGAGAAAATATGTATATGTTTTACCCTTAACCCGAATGGAAATGGAAAAGTATATAATAACTATTCCCTCCAAAATCTGAATGATTTTGCTATAAAATATAAGAGTTCATCTCAATTTCTCTTCTCATTTAATGCGTTTTTCCTACTTGGTCACTAACTATCTATTATATTTATTACTCCCTCCGGTCCCTAATGTAAGAGTTAGCCGTCAAAAAAACGCTTCTTAAGAAAACTTGTGAATGTTAGTTGAGTGTCTGGAGTTAATGCTTCTTTTCCAAGATTGCCCATATTTATTATGGTACTTTTATGAGAGAGAAATACATAAGCATTAATAAATATGAAAGAGAGTTAGGGGTAAAGTAGGAAAAAATGCATTAAATGAGGAGAGAATATGGGGTGAGCCCTTACATTAGGGACCAAAACCATTTAAATTTTGGGCTCTTACATTAGGGACCGGAGGGAGTATTATTTATGTGTTATCTCTTCCTCATAAAAGTATAATAATAATTATGAACAATATAGAAACACAAGTATTAACTCCAAACACTCAACTAATTTTTACATGATTTTTTAAGAGATTTTTTTAAAGGTAAACAGTAGGATCATTATTTTTTAAATGGGATCATTATTTTATTATCACGTTTTTTTAATATATTGAGCCATCTATTGGTGGCAATCCTATAACCTATTTGGGACGCTGATAGGATATTTAAATGGGGCAACATCTCCCGGCAGAAATTCAAATATTCGTTCACACATAACGATGGACAAGCCGACAGGGAGTAAAAACGAGGGTCAACTTTTAGTGTTGGATGCCGACGATTGATCTGGGAAAAAAACGAATCTTTTTAGTGTCAAGATTTACAACTTTTTACTCAGTAGGTTTAGGAAATCAATGCTTTCTTACCATCAACCTTGTACTCCTAAAACTCCCTCTTAATTCTTATCTCTAATGAGTACAATATTTGAATAATTTTTATCTAAAATATAATAGCTTATCTCATATTCTCTCCACAATTAATGTATTTTTTCTTATTTTACCCATAACTCTCTTTCATATTTCTTAAGGGTTAAATATCATATTTACCCTATAAGTTTTAGCTAAGGATCAATTTCGCCCCTTAAGTTTTTTTACAATCAATTTTGTCTGATAAGTATATACAAAATAGATCAATTTTGCCCCTACATTCTACAAGTCTTCACACCTCACCATCTATATCAAAAATTGCGTAATCTCATTATCTTCTCCATCCCTTCAGTGTTGAATCTTCCTCAGAAGCATATGCTCAAAAACATGTCTATATTACAAAAATTATTATAATGTATATCCAAAATGTTATAAATTAGTTATATAACAGTTATATAACTAATTTATAAAATTAAAAAATTAATTAAGTTAGTTATTTGTAATTAATGGAAGTTGTGTTAATTAAATTAAAGTACTCTTGTTAATAAATATTTTGGATATACAATCAATCGAGCTACTTTAAAACAAACATAATACTTTCAGATAATAAAGAGATAAACTTAAAATACTAAGAAACAAAAGTGAGTGCGCTACGTCT
Source organism: Mimosa pudica (assembly GCA_029929735.1). Lineage (NCBI taxonomy): Eukaryota > Viridiplantae > Streptophyta > Magnoliopsida > Fabales > Fabaceae > Mimosa > Mimosa pudica. The sequence goes on from JAKELP010000020.1 coordinate 10,440,138, forward strand.
GTAATATACTCTTGAAAAATATGTTAATAAACTTTAATTTGCCTCCAAAATCTGATTTGGAGCAGATGATCAGATTTCCCAAAGTATGATTTTGTTTAAAATATTACCCTATATTAGTCCCATTCAATAAAAAAAAGAAAAAGACGTGATTGGTCGAAAAAATTATTTACGAACTTCAAGATAATGTATATAAACTATTGGTTTCCTTACATCAAGATATGTACATCAATAATGGACTTCAAATGATAGTTAGGTTCGGGACTCTGTCAGAGTCCCTTCCCTCATAATCCCTTATTGTCATTTTTTAAGGGCCGACTCTTTTAAACTGGCTCTATTCAAACCAAACTATTGGTTTGGAGCGCCCTCATAATCCCTCATAATCCAAACCAAACTATTGGTTTGGAGCCTGTTTGGAGCCAACTCAAGAGAGTCGGCCCTATCCTCCCTCACTCTCATCTCAAACTTTTTGAGTGAGAATCTCTTCTCTTGTCGTTGTACGAGTTTTTTCATCGGCGTCTTCTTCCCCGGTTCATGCCGGGGAAGGAGGCGTCCGTCACTTTCATTGGTATGCTTTTATGTTTCTTTCATTTTCAAATAAATTGGTCTAGGAGTTTCGACGACAAGAGGAATTCTTCTACCCAATCTTCATCTTATATATTAATTTTGTGGGTACATTTGTTTCCGTGAGATCTACTCATGGAGCTTCCTTGAAAACCAATTGATTGGTTTATTGCCTATAAGAGGTGTGGATCCTTTGGGATGGTGGAATGGTTCTTTGAACAACCACTACTCAATGACTTTTCTACCGATGACAGTTCTTTTCTACCCACAAATTCTCGTGAAGGAAAGATGAAGAAGATGATAGAGTTTTTGCGACGGCGGCGGCTCACTCCTATCCATATTTACCTTTTTAGGTTTTCTATGTATTATCATTTGAATTTTCTTTTTTGCAGACCTATTTTATATTCTAATTTTCTAGTTTAATAAAAAATTTATGCTTCCTAAAAAAAATAATCCCTCATTGTCCTCTTACATGTTGGGTCATTCAAATAATTAGTCTATAAGTGTTAATTATTTCGCACCGATGTGGATGGGTAATAAATGTTCAATTAGCTGTCAATATTTGGCCAACAATTAGCTGTCAATATTTGGGACCGACAATTTGGAACGTACATTTGGAAAAGTGGACACCTCTAGTCTTATTTAAAGATCACATGTAACATATTTTTTTTCAAAATAAAATGTTGTGGAGCGCGTTTTGGAATATAGTAGGGATAAAAGTGGTTTTAATTTGGGAAAATTCCAAATAAGTCTCTCAGAATACCCAAAATGACAAGTGAGAAACCTAAACTTCCAAAAGGACCATGAAGGAACCAGTACCTATCTGTCATTTTAAAATTTTTCGAAAAGACAAAATTGCCCACAGCCTAAAATACAAATTGCGAGAAGATGATGGGTGTTAGGATGAGTTTAGGGTGGGGTAGGAATTTGTGTTTTATCTATTTTAAATTTTTTTCAGATAAAACTAAGTGGTTGCTTTCATCTTATATTTAAGGACAAATAGCGTATTATTGTTATCATTATCATCAAAGAATAATACTCCCTCCATTTCATAATATAAGAGCCTAAAATTTAAATATTTTTTCTTAAAATATAAGAGTTCACTCTCACATTTTTTCATTATTTGATGCATTTTTTACTTTACCTCCAACTCGTTTTGATAGAAATTTTTAAATTTAGCGTTTAATCTACCATTTTCCATTGTACTTTGTCTTTTCTTTAACATATCAATTTATAGGTTGTGTTTTCATTCCGTTTGTTTAACCATATGCCTTCCAATTACATGTACATTCCTTTACCTAGGATATTTACAAATTCATTACTCTTTCTTACCATACATAAATTTAACTTTAATGACTATCTCCCCTTCTAGATTAAGTATAATTTATCCCTGAAAAGTCAATGCTACCCGGGCATCGGTCGGGGAATTATCATCTAGTTACTGATATAACAGCCACATATATTCTTATTTTTTTTCATGTTATCTTCGCACCTTATCCATCTCAATCTCTCTTTCTCCGTCTCTCTCCTCTGCCAACTCCCTCCCTCACCATCTTCGGCCCCTCCGACCCCTCCTTCTCCCCTCCCACACAACAAATATGTCAGTTTCTGCCTCATTGAATAAAGTGGCCATCTTTGAATTGGGATCCTCAATTTCTCACCTTCCTTCCTTTTCAATTAATTCTTATCTCATCTTTTATCTAGCTTCCCAACCAATCTCTGTTTTTTACTTCTCCTCCTTGCCCCCACAAATTGTAGATTACGCTTTCACGAAAATGACCCTTACGAAAAATATCCTATTGCCTTTTATCACCCCGAATCTAATCACCTCCCTTTTATTCAATGACATGTGCAACTGAGGTCTCATGCTTTCATTGGTAGCCTCTACTTCCCTTTTATAAGGCCCCGTGTACCCACCCTCATTATTATTCATTATTATTCTTGTCTCGTTTCTCACATTATTAATATTATATTCCCTTTCTCTCCCTTCACGTTTTATTCTCCCCAGCATTCTGATTGTGAGTTTTTGTCTATAAGTTTTCATCTTTTTTTAAAATTTCCCTTCTGGGTTTTTAAAATAAGCAATAAAAGTATTTTCATATTTAGATTTTATTTCTCTCAAGTGTAAAGTCTATAATTGCACCTTAACTAAAGTTAGGTACTTTTCATTACCAAAAAAATATATAAATAAAGTTGGGTACTTTTTGTACAAGTCGCAAAACTTTGGTATCACAAACGCTCATTGATAGAAGTTTAATATTAGATTTGCACTTTTGATATAAATTTGGCACTTTATCTAATTTCATTCTTAATTAAAAGATGTGATTTCACATTTCCAATTTTTAATCTTCATTAATGACAAAGGTAAAGTCAAAAAAACAATTAATGTGGCAATTGATATCTTATATTATGGGACAAAAAATTGATAATTAGTGTATCATAATAAGGATTAGATAGGGAGTATATTATATTATTCCGGCAAACATATACTCCATCTGTTCCTAAATATAAGATCACTTTGGGGAAGTGAACAAGTTCCTAAATATAATATCACTTCCTATTTTATCTCAAGTTTTGCCCAAACTATCCTTATACTCCCTCTTTTCATTGAAAACCTCTCCTCCTTTTAAAGTTAAGTAATTGAGGGGATTTTGGGAAGATCATGTAATTTTATTGTTTTCCTTAATCACCCCAAATTAACCAAAGTGATATTATATTTCGGAACGGAGGGAGTATATTTTTTTTTGATACATACATACATACATGTGTGTGTACATATATACATATGTGTGTGTTACAAATATGAATAAAAACAACACAATTATAAATCAAGGATAATCGTTGGCAAAAATATAAATCAAGGATAAATTTTAATTATATTCATATGAGAAATTCTATATATTAACTTATAAATCAGTCAAATAGATAAACATTATCTCTTTCCAATATAAATAGCATCACATAATAAGCATGCACCACGTGTAGTAAATGTTCAATCCGATGTCACAATTTGAAACATTTAAAGTTATACTCCCTCCTGTCCCTAATGTAAGAGCTAGCCGCAAAAAAAAACGCTTCTTAAGAAAACATGTGAATGTTAGTTGGATGTCTGGAGTTGATGCTTCTTTTCTAAAATTGTCCATATTTAATATGATACTTTTAAGAGAGAGAAATACATAAGCATTAATAAAAATAAAAGAGAGTTATGGGTAAAGTAGGACAAAAATGCATTGAATGAGGAGAGAATGTGGGGTGAGCTCTTACATTAGGGACCAAAACCATTCAAATTTTGGGCTCTTACATTAGGGACCGGAGGGAGTACAAGATTCAACACTCTGAAGTACTCCCTCTGGTCCCTAATGTAAGAACTCAAAATTTGAATGATTTTGGTCCCTAATGTAAGAGCTCACCCCATATTCTCTCCTCATTTAATGCATTTTTTCCTACTTTACTCCTAACTCTCTTTTCATATTTATTAATGTTTATGTATTTCTCTCTCTTAAAAGTACCATAATAAATATGCGCAATTTTGGAAAAGAAGCATTAACTCCAGACATCTAACTAACATTCACATGTTTTCTTAAAAAGCGTTTTTTTGGCGGCTAGCTCTTACATTAGGGACCGGGGGGAGTATTTATTATATATGTATCACCCCCACCCTAAACCAATACTAATCCAACAGTGTGAAATGTTTTGGTAGGTACATAAAGTACTTCAAAGTATTTTGTACTTCAATTAGCACCCTCAAGTATTTTTAGGTGCATTCATCATTTTATAAAGTATTTTTATTTGGACATTGGGTCTACCTTCATTTCACTCTTTGAAGAGTTAATAGCAATGTTCCACTTCTCTTAGAAAAATAAGCAATACTTTAAGGAAAAATAAGAGCACAAAACATTTTAGGATATAATTAGAGGCATTAGGAAAAATAGCTTCAGGGTGTTAATCTAACTCCAACCTTCTTTACACTAACCAACATCAAGTATCATGCGCGTGTAAACCATTAATTGTAGTTCACGAAAACGACGAATTACACGTGCAACACATGTACTCTATTATATTTTATCATTGGTAATAGATTCACACCAAAAGAAATCTAATTCATTGAAGGGTCTTTGACGAATTCAAAGATTAAAAAAAAGCAAACAGTAAAAAAATACTAAAACCATTCGGATTATGGAAACACCTATGTCTATATAAAGCAATAATTCAAGAGGTGGATCACAACCAAACTCGAACACAAAAAAGATGAGCAACAACAATATTGCAGAAAGGTGGACGGTCCTAAGTGGAAAAGACAACTGGGAGGGTCTTCTAAACCCTCTTGATGTCGATCTACGAAGGTACCTAATTCACTATGGAGAAATGACACAAGCGACGTACGATACATTCATCTCCCAAGCAGATTCCAAGTACGCCGGAGCGAGCAAGTATGCAAAGAAGAACTTGTTCGCGAGGGTGGGTTTGGAGAATGGGAATCCCTTCAAGTACGAAGTGACAAAGTATGTGTATGCAACATCAAACCTTATTGCTGTTCCTGATGCTTTTCTCATAACGCCATTGCCAGAGGACGCTTGGAGCAGGGAATCAAACTGGATTGGTTATGTTGCTGTGGCCACAGATGAAGGCAAAGCTGCGTTAGGAAGGAGGGATATTGTTGTTGCTTGGAGAGGGACAATTAAAACGTTGGAATGGGTTAATAACTTTCAGTTTTTGCCACTTCCTGCTCCTGACATATTTGGTAGTAACCTTTTGGGTCTGGTGGATCCTAAAGTGCATCGAGGATGGCACTCTATGTACACTTCAAGCAAATCTAGCTCTGAGTACAACAAGACTAGTGCAAGGGACCAGGTATTTTTTTCTATTCCATTTATGCATTAAACTAATTACTACTCCCTTTAATATGTAATATACAGAGTTCATCTGTAAAAACTAACACGCTTATTAAGAAATATGTTTTAGTTGGTTGATTGTCTAAAATTAATTCTTTTTTCTAATTGTGCCCCCATTTTTTGTGATACTATTCAGAGAACGAATGTGTAAGTATTACTAAATATAAGAGTTGTGGGCATAAAGGAGGAAAAATAATTTAAATTATGAGAGAGTGTAGGCACTACAAAAAAAACGGCGCTTTCCGGCGTATACCTTCCGGCGTTTTCATCAAAAACGCCGGAAATGGCATGCCTTCCGGCGTTTTCTAAAAAACGCCTAAAAGAAACGCCGCAAAATTTGGCGCGCGCTTCCCGCCTTCTTTCCCGCGCACACATACCGGCGTTTCTGGACACAAAAACGCCGGTATGTATATTTTAATCAAAAAATTTGTTATTTGCTTTTCTTTTTCTTTTTTTTTGGAAAAAAATAACACATATCGGCGTTTTTCATTCTTAAAAACGCCGGTAAGTATTAAATAATATTTTTTTGAAAAAACCATGCATACCGGCGTTTTATGGAAATGCCGATAAGCGTAAGAAAAACGCCGGTAAGTATTAAATAATATTTTTTTGAAAAAACCATGCATACCGGCGTTTCCTAGAAATGCCGATAAGCGAAAGAAAAACGCCGGTAAGTATTAAATAATATTTTTTTAAAAAAAACATGCATACCGGCGTTTTCTGGAAATGCCGATAAGCGTAAGAAAAACGCCGGTAAGTATTAAATAATATTTTTTTGAAAAAACCATGCATACCGGCGTTTCCTAGAAATGCCGATAAGCGAAAGAAAAACGCCGGTAAGTATTAAATAATATTTTTTTTAAAAAAACATGCATACCGGCGTTTCCTGGAAATGCCGTTAAGCGTACAAAAAACGCCGGTAAGTATTAAATATTATTTTTTTTAAAAACATGCATACCGGCGTTTCCTGAAAACGCCGCTAAGCGTATGCAAAACGCCGGTAAGTATTAAATATTATTTTTTTAAAAAAAAAACATGCATACCGGCGTTTCCTAAAACGCCGCTAAGCGTATGAAAAACGCCGGTAAGTATTAAATATTATTTTTTAAAAAAAAACATGCATATCGGCGTTTGCGAAATCGCCGGTAAAATAATAATACAATATCACTTTCCGGCGTTCCCATCATAAACGCCGGTATGCTCCACCTTCCCTATAAATAGCGATGCTCCCCCCTCATTTTCCCTTGCTCATTCGTTTCTTACTCCTTCCTACTTCTTTCTATTTGTTTCTCAGCGATCATTATAAATAGTGGTGCTCCCCCCTCATTGCACATTTGGTGGTTGCTTATTTTCATATCTCTTTTTGTTTATATTTGCTTCATTTTTGTTTATTTTTATGTAATTGTTAATTTTATATTTGATATACTTTAGTTGCTCTTACAGGTATTATTTTCTTTTAATATGTGTAATATGATTTTTCTATCATTATTATTTATTAATATTTTTTATTTATATCTATAATACTAAATTTTCGTCCCAATTTAATGTTAAATTGGGACGAAAATTATTTTTTTTAATAATTTTTAAACACTTTTCGGCGTTTCTGCAAACGCCGAAAAAGTTTATATTAAATAATAGCATACCGGCGTTTCATCAAAACGCCGGTATGTCAATTATTAAAATAATGGACATACCGGCGTTTCGGGAAACGCCGGTACGTCTGAATATTATATTATTTTCTGCATCCCGCGTTTCGGCGTTTGTGGGTATCCTACGGCGTTTGTAAAAACGCCGATGTGCTACTTTTCCACGTTTTTTTTTCGGCGATTTGAAAAAACGCCGTAGAGTTGTTTCGCCGGAAAAAACGCCGGAAAGAGGCAAAAATAAACGCCGGTAAGCGGCAAGTGTTTTGTAGTGAGGGTAAGCTCTTATATATTAGACAAAAATAAACCATTTAAATTTTGGGTTTTTATCTCGAGTTAAATCAGACTATGACTAATCAGGTTGAGTCAAGTCATGCCAAAATTTGAGCCATTAAGTCAAACTTAATGGTCACACCCGTTAAAGTTGACGGAAATGCTAGATTTGAGCCATTTTTGAAAAGATGTGTGCTACATTTGAGCCATCAAATTCTTGTTTATGTTGGGTGAACTTTTGACAATAGTAGAGTGTTAGATTTGACCCTTAACCCTAATTTCAATTATATCTAGTGTATGTACTTATGTTTGAAGAAAAGCAAATTCACTAAAGATTACACAACTTGAAATCCTTCAAATTCATGCGGGTGCAGGTCCTAAGTGAGGTAAGAAGGCTTGTAGATCTATACAAAGATGAGGAAATGAGCGTAACTGTGGTAGGACATAGTTTAGGAGGTGCACTCGCTACCATAAACTCAGTGGACATAGCTCACAACGGCTATAACAAGCCGACAGGAGCACCAGACAAATCATTTCCAGTCACAGCCTTTCTTTTTGCGAGCCCAAAAGCTGGAGAATTACTCTTTAAGAACCATTATGAAGGGTTAAAAGATTTGAAAGCCTTGAGGATTGAAAATGTTCTTGATGTTGTTCCAAAGGTTCCTCCTCTGCCCTGTGTAGAAGTTGGTAAAGAGCTCCTGATAAATACTCAGAAATCTCCCTACTTGAAGCTTCCAGGGACAGTAAGTACTTGGCACAACTTGGAGTGCTACCTTCATGGAATTGCAGGACTACATGGACTTACTGGAGATTTTAAGTTTGAGGTGAATCGTGATATCTCACTTTGTAACAAGAGTGCTGATGCTTTGAAAGATGAAAATCTTATCCCTCCATGTTGGTGGGTTCAAGAGAACAATGGAATGGTTCAGCAAGAAGATGGCACTTGGAAGCTAATGGATCAAGAGGAAGATGCTTTCTGATTTCATCAAGGTTAAATAATTAATTAAATTTAAAAAAATAAACGTTGTTTTGTGTGAGATGAAAATTTTATGTGATAATTAAGTATTTTCTAGCGAAATATCAACTGTGCATGTGAGTCATTGTTGATTTTCCCCAATAAAAATGAAGTGTTGCTTTCCTTGTGAAATAAATGTTACTTGTATCTCAAAAAATAAAAATAACAATAAATGTTTTATTTATGTTGCATCTTGCATGTGAGCTCGTTTAATTATTACGACATTATTGATATTGTTGTAAAGTTTCATTTTGTCCTTCACAACCACACATATCAGTGGTTGGTGAGTCCAGTGTGCATCCCACAGCAGTGTTCATGAAAACAGAAACCCTAAGTTCACTCCCCATTCAAAAGTTCACTCCCCTCATAGTACCCATTAATCAGATAAGATAGTCTCATAGGCAAATTTAGCATGATCGCTAATTCAACATAATTCAACATCCCAATAAAAAGATTATACTCCTTTGTTCCTAAATATAAGATCACTTTGAGCAAGTGGATAAGTTCTTAAATATAAGATCACTTTCTATTTTGTCTCGAGTTTTTCCCAAATTACCCCTATACTCCTTAACACCCCACTTTTCTCTCTCAATCCGCCGACCACCTAACTAACTCTCTCCTCCACCGAATTCTTCATCCACTCATCCATAACGAGAAAACATAACTCACGAACAGAGGAAAGGAGTTACGACACCGAACAATAAATTTTCTCAATTTAATTACTCTTTTCTATTGCTTGTTAAGTTTTCTCAACTTAATTACTTATTTGTTGGTTGAAAATAAATCGATGGCTACAATAATGTGAATTCTTGAAAGGGATCTTGATTAATGGAGTTGCGATAATAGCCGTCTGGAAGAGAAGGGAGAAGGAGGTGGGAATTGTGGTGACGTGGAGCTCTAAATTGAAGGCAATATCATTGTCATGGGGTTATGTCTATTTTTGTCTTTTAAATTTGATTGAGGGGTATTTTGGGAAGATCAAGTGATTCTAATGTCTTCCTTAATCCCCCAAATTAGCTAAAATGATCTTATATTTAAGAACGGAGGGAGTATATTTTTTTATGTAATAGTAAAAAATGGTTTACCCGTGTGTTGCACAGATGGATAAATTGAAAAAATAATCATATATTAATTTATGTTATAGTAAAAAATTTAGATTGAATTATAGCTTTAATTTTTTGTATTTTGATGAAAATTTGTTACAAAGAAATAATCAATAGTAATGTTTGTGTTCATTTGATAAATTAGTTGACCATTAGTTTATTTTTTTAATTACATTATAAAAGTAAAACTTATAAATATGTTTCATTTTTAATTAAGCACATATTTAGCACATGTTATACTATATATATTGTTTAAACTACTATGAAAAATACTCCAACCCCCTCTTATTGATCAAAATATATTTTCATAGAATGCCTAAAAATGATATTCAACATATTATATGACCATTACGATATTTATTATAACTGACACAATTTTTTCAAAAAAAGATATCAATTTTTCCAGGTCAATGATGATTCTCCCTATAGTATATGGGAACCATAAAACACATTTACCAAGAGTCATTGATATACTCCCTCCGATTCTATTTATAAGTCGCCAACCGCCTCTAAATTTTGGTCCTTAATATAAGTCACCAACTACCACTAACTAACTCATTTATTAAAATTTCCCTAATATGCCCTTACATTGGAAAATGAACATTGGAAGAAAAGAAAAGAGAGAAGATGAAAAATGCACTTTTATAGATAGAGGATTAATGAAGAAAGAGAAGAGGTAGTGAGTCATAGTGATAAAGGTGGAAGGGGCACAAATGGAAAAGACAAAAAAAAAGACCAATTTAATGATGCAACTTCCATTAACCTCCATTCCTTGGTAAGTACAATTTAGGCGGTTGACGACTTATAAATAGGATCGGGGGGAGTAATAGTTCAAGAAATGCCTTCTATTATGGCATTCCATTCAAACAGACATTCCATATCAATCCATATCAATGGGTTTTGCTCTACTTCTATTTTAAACATCCCTAAAAGGATCAAGCATACAGAGAACAAATAGTCAAATACTACCCTTGTAAAGTGAACTTAATGAAAATGGGTTATCATCATCTGTGGCTGAAATCAGATTTGGAGGCTCAAAGTGTTAAAAGTATTTTGTATTTATGTTAGATCGAACACTCTAATTGAATAAATTTCATTAGTATATTCCTTTTTTTACTATAATTTCATTAGTATATTCTATCCGCAAGTATATTGTGTTACTTCTAAGTAATCAGGCACATTATTCCCTATTATTCTTATAAGGCACCAACTAATAACCACAAAATTTGGTCCTTATTACTCCCTCGGGTCCTTAATATAAGAGCCAAAATTTAAATGATCTTTGTCCCTAATATAGGAGCTCATCACACATTCTCTCCTCATTTAATTTAGTTTTTCTTACTTTATCCCTAACTCTCTCTTATATTTATTGATTTTTATGTATTTCTCTTTCTTAAAAGTATCATAATAAATATGGGCAATATTGGAAATTAAGCATTAACTCCAGACACCCAACAAACATTTACATGTTTTCTTAAGAAGTGTTTTTTTAGCGGCTAACTTTTATATTAGGGACCGGAGGGAGTATAAGGAACCAACCGCCACAATAATTGCTTTGTCCGATCCCCACTTTAATTCTATCATAAATGGATGTCAAAAGTCGATAAAGTTAATTTATATTCCCTCCAATCCCTAATGTAAAAGCTAGCTGCCAAAAACCCTTCTTAAGAAAACATGTGAATGTTAGTTGGGTGTCTGTAGTTAATGTTTCTTTTTTAATATTGCCCATATTTAGTATAGTACTTTTAAGAGAGAGAAATATATAAACATTAATAAATATGAGAGAAATTTAGGGGCAAAGGAGACAAAAACGCATTAAATGAGGAGAGAATGTGAGATGAACTCTTATATTAGGGACCAAAATCATTCCAATTTTTGGCTCTTATATTAGGGACCAGAGGGAGTACTACATCCGGTCCTAAATATAAGACCTAATTGACTTTTTTGGAGAGGTTAAGGTTGCGAAATTGGCTATTAAATTTTGACATATTTGATATACTTTTATATTATACATTAGTTTATAGGTAAAGTAAACTAGTTTAAGGGGAAAAAAATTAGCTAAATCAATTTATAATTAACTTATTTTGCTTTTTTATAGGATTTTCTAAAAAAGTCAACTAGGTCTTATATTTAGTACCGGAGGGAGAGGGAGTATCATTTAATGGAGGGCGAAGTAGAGAAAATAATATATTTATGCCAATATTTAATAACTCAACTTCCAATATTTGATGTGTAAGAATTGATTTGTAAGAATTGCTTCATAATTGATGTATATTTCAAGGCAACTATCTTGTATTTGCATTGGGAGTGGAGTTTTGCGACTGCCTTTATATTTCCTGTAAGACTTGCAAATGTTAATTTTTTTATTTCATGCTAGACTTTCGAGAAGTGATTTGTAATGGCTTGTTTGGTTGCTTGAAAAAATTACAAAGAATTGGAAAGTTGAGAAAGTAGGGGGTATTTTTGTAATATACATATATCCCGGGGCCCACAAGTTTTCTCTCTCTATCTCCCACTTTTTTTGGGCCCCACACACTTTATTTTTCATCATTACTTAATTTACCCTACTTTTCATCTTTACCCCTTTCACTTTCCATTTCATCACTTTCCTTCATGCAACTAAACGAACCCAAGATTGCATTAGCTAGATACTGTCATTTAACAGTGCCCCCGTACACTTTTTAATATTGATTTTATTACTAATACAGTAACACTTACTACTACTGATATTAACCAAGTAGTATTGATATCCACCAATTAACCAAAAAAGTTGGATGTGTATAATTTCCTTTAAAGAGCTCTCTTTTTCCCATTAACTAGCAACTATACCCGGACCTTGCTCAGGGAGCAATAAATCGAGACATATCAAGTCGAGTCAATTAAGTTGAAAATGTAACTATATCAAGGTAAGTTATAAAAATAAGATATAAAATGATGGAATAATCAACAATAGGACATACAATTAAGTCAAACATCATAACATTATTTATTAAATATGAAAAAGAATTCTGAAATTTTATATAATTTTGTGATATTTAAATCACGTAAATCTGTATCTGATATTTGAATTTGCAGTACATACCTTGAAGCAAAGCAGAAGATAGTTAAATACACTCACTAAATACACTTTACATATCTTACCTCCTAATTTTTTTCTCTTCTATAGACCCACCTTTTTACTTCAAGTAAATGAGAAGAATATATTGGTAATATCATGTTACTCCAATGATTTGGGTCCAAACTATAAAAGCTCATCTCACTTTCTCTCTTTATTTAATGTATTTTTTTTTTACTTTGCCCTTAACTCTCTTTCATTTTTTTTCTAACTCTCTTTCATATTTATTAATGTTTATGTATTTTTTCTATTAAAGGCAATCAATTAATTAAATTATACCCATATAATGCTAAAGGAAAAAAAGAACAATAATTGCGCATACCAAAAGAGGGAAAATGGACCCACATGGTAAGGAATAAATAAATAAATCAATCAATAATGAATGATTATCATATAAATAAAATGACTGGAGGAGGATGATGATGTGGAGGGATACTGAATGATAAACATGATGAACTTAACGACAAAACTGTGTAAACAGTTCTTTGAACAGTATATTTACTCATTGCTATTAGGTACTCCCTCCGGTACCTAATGTAAGAGCTAGCCGTTAAAAAAACGCTTCTTAAGAAAACATGTGAATGTTAGTTGGGTGTCTGGAGTTAATGCTTCTTTTCCAAAATTGCCCATATTTATTATGGTACTTTTAAGAGAGAGAATACATAAGCAATAATAAATATGAAAGAGAGTTAGGGGTAAAGTAGGAAAAAATGCATTAAATGAGGAGAGAATATGGGGTGAGCTCTTACATTAGAGACCAAAACCATTCAAATTTTGGGCTCTTACATTAGGGACCGGAGGGAGTATATAGGATGAAGGTATATTGAAAAAATTTAATAAATGAATTAATTAATGGCCATTAGTGACTTATATTAATTTATAAGTTAGTTATTTGTAATTAATGGAAGTTTTATTCATTAAAATAGTTTTTTTAATAAATATTTTGGATATATACTTAATAATATTATCCTTGACCCTGGCAAAAAAAAATAATATTATCCTTGATATGTAATCAATTGAGCTACTTTAAAACAAACATAATAATTTCAGATAATAAAGAGATAAACGTTAAATTAAAATACTAAGAAACAAAAGTGAATGCGCTACATCAGTAATATACTATTGAAAAATATGTTAGTAAAGATTAATTCACCTACAAAATCTGATTTGGAACAGATGATCAGACTTCCCATAGTATGATTTTGTTTAAAATATTACTCTATATAATCCCATTCAATAAAAAATGATTCGTGCAAAAAATTTATTTACGAATTCAAGATAATGTTTATAAACTTTTTTGGTTTCCTTACATCAAGATAAGCACAGCAATAATGGACTTCAAATGATAATTATGGCCATTGATTTAAAATATTGACTATAAGTTGCAGGCTGCAGCCAGCTATTACAAATTACAATTTCTAAATGTTACTCCCTTTAGTGCCTAATATAAAAGCCCAAAATTTCAATGGTTTTAGTTCCTAATATAAGAGCTCACATCACATTCTCTTCTCATTTAATGCGTTTTCCCCTACTTTATCCTAAGTCTCTTTCATATTTGTTAATGCTTATATATTTCTTTTTCTAAAAAGTATCATAATAAATATGGCAATATTTATATGTTAATTTCTAACATATAAAAGAAACTATTCGTGCATCATTATATTAATGAACATCACTTATTATTCAACATACAAATGTATTTGTGTTGTGTGACTACCATACAAGCATTTCAAAGTGTTATTTTATCTCTCATGTTAACGTAAAATGTATCAACTTTTTGACTTAATTTAATACTCCCCCGGGTCCTTAATATAAGAGCTAGCCACCAAAAAACACTTCTTAATAAAAATGTTAATGTTAGTTGGGTGTCTTGAGTTAATGCTTCTTTTTCAATATTGTCCATATTTTTTATGATACTTTTAAGAGAGAGATATACATAAAAATTAATAAATATGAAAGAGACTTAAGGGCAAAGTAGGAAAAAACGTATCAAATGAGGAGAGAGTTTGAGATGAGCTCTTATATTAGGGACAAAAATCATTTAAATATTTCAGTTTCTGCCTCATATTGAATAAAGCGGGTCTATCTTTGAATTGGAATCCTCAATTTCTCACCTTCCTTCCTTTTCAATTAATTCTTATCTCATCTTTTATCTAGTTTCCCAACCAATCTCTGTTTTTTACTTCTCCTCCTTGCCCCCACAAATTGTAGAATACGCTTTCACGAATAGGATCCTTACGAAAATATCCTATTGTCTTTTATCACCCCGAATCTAATCACCTTTTTATTCAATGACATGTGCAACTGATGTCTCATGCTTTCATTTTTAGCGTCTACTTCCCTATTATAAGGCCCGTGTCCCCATTCCTCATTGTTTTTCTTGTCTAGTTTCTCACATTATTAATACTACCTCCGGTCCTAAATATAAGACTTAGATAACTTTTTTTGGAAAGATTAAGGTTGCGAAATAGGTTATTAAATTATGACATATTTGATATCTTTTTAGATTATCCATTAGCTTATAGGTAAAATAAACTAGTTTAAGAGAAAAATTAGGTAAATCAATTTATAATTAACTTATTTTTTGCTTTTTTTAGGATTTTTCAAAAAAGTCATCTAGGTCCTATATTTAGGACCGGAGGGAGTATTATATTCCCTTTCTCTCCCTTCACGTTTTATTCTCCCCAGCATTCTGATTGTGAGTTCTTGTCTGTCTATAAGTTTTCACCTTTTTTTTAACTTTCACTCCTGGGTTTTGAAAATAAGCAATAAAAGTCTTTCCATGTTTAGATTTTATTTCTCTCAAGTACAAAGTCTATAATTGCACCTTAACTAGAAGTTGGGTACTTTTTGTACAAGTCGCGAAAATTTGGTATCACATACGCTCATTGATACAAGTTTAATATCAAATTTGCACTTTCGATATAAATTTGGCTGTTTATCTAATTTTATTCTTCATTAAAAGGTGTGATTTCACATTTCCAATTTTAAATCTTTATTAATGATAGGGGTAAAGTCAAAAAAACAATTAATGTGGCAAATGAGATCTTATATTATGGGATAAAAATTTTGATATTTGGTGTCTCATAATAAGGATTAGAACATATATATACATATACATACACACACACACATATATATATATATATATGTATGTATATATGTATGTATGTATATGTGTGTGTGTGTGTGTGTATATATATATGTATATATATATGTATATGTACATACATATGTGTGTGTTACAAACATGAACAAAAAAACACAATTATAAATCATGGATAAAATTTTATATTATATTCATATGAGAAATTCTATATATTAACTTATAAATCAGTCAAATAGATAATCATTATCTCTTTCCCATATAAATAGCATCACATAATAAGCATGTACCATGTGTAGTAAATGTTCAATCCGATGTCACAATTTGAAACATTTAAAGTTTTACAAGATTCAACACTATGAAGTATTTATTATATATGTATCACCCCCACCCTAAACTAATATGTTAATCCAACAGTGTGAAATAATTTGGTAGGTACATAAAGTACTTCAAAGTATTTTGTACTTCAATTAGCACCCTCAAGTATTTTTAGGTGCATTCATCATCTTATAAAGTATTTTTATTTGGACATTGGGTCTACCTTCATTTCACTCTTTGAAGAGTTAATAGCAATGTTCCACTTCTCTTAGAAAAAAAAAGCAATACTTTAATGAAAAATAAGATCACAAAACATTTTAGGAGGTTCGACACACTACAAAATTACTTCAGGATAATGGAGTTGCATCAAAATATTTTAGTATATAATTAGAGGGGTAATGGACCAAATCTGGCTCCCAAGTAACCACCAAGGAGCGCTAAACACCCTGAACTAACAACAGACCAGTATCCGTACTCCAAGTAACCAAGATGTTTAAAAACTACCCCGATTGAACGGTCAATAACGTTTGACCGTTACTATGTCTATGTGGCTGCCACGCGAGCACCTGCTTTGCCACCTCTGCTTGCCACATGTGTATTTTAAATGGACATAATCTGCCCTCCAAGTAACCACCCAGGAGCACTGAGCACCCTGAACTAACAACAGGCCCATATCTGCACTCAAAGTAACCAATGTGTTTAAAAACTACCCCGGGTGGACGGTCAATGACGTTTGACCGTTACTATGCCTATGCGGCCGCCACGTGAAGGCCTGTTTTGCCACCCGGCGCCTTGTCATCGCCACGTAAGATATGTTCATGTGGGTCCCACCTATAATAATAAACAATTTCTCTCTCCCTCTTCATCACCATCACCACAGCCCTCCTAACATCCACCACCCTCACCCACGCTACTCCTCACCTCTCCAGCCCCCCACTGCCTCACCTCCACAGCCCCCACCCATGCCACCTCTGCATGCCACGTTTGAGGGGGTGGCGTGGGTGAGGGTGGTGGGTGTTGAGGGGGCTGTGGTGATGGTGATGAAGAGGGAGAGATAAATTGTTTATTATTATAGGTGGGACCCATATGAACATACCTTACGTGGCGATGACATGGCGCCAGGTGGAAAAATAGGCCTTCACATGGCGGCCGCATAGGCATAGTAACGGTCAAACGACATTGACCATCCACCCTGGGTAGTTTTTAAACACATTGGTTACTTTGAGTGCAGATATGGGCCTGTTGTTAGTTCAGGGTGCTCAGTGCTCCTGGGTGGTTACTTGGAGGGCATATTAGGTCCATTTAAAATACACACGTGGCAAGCAGAGGTGACAAAGCAGGTGCTTGCGTGGCAGCCACATAGTCATAGTAACGGTCAAACGTTGTTGACCGTCCAACCGAGGTAGTTTTTAAACACCTTGGTTACTTGGAGTACAGATACGGGCCTGTTGTTAGTTCAGGGTGCTCAGCGCTTCTTGGTGGTTACTTGGGGGCCAGATTTGGTCAATTACCCATAATTAGAGGCATTAGGAAAAAATAGCTTTATGGTGTTAATCTAACCAAACCTTTATTATTGGTACTAGATCCACACCAACAAACATCATCAAGTATCATACGCGTGGAAATCAATAATGTTGTTCACAAAAACGAATTTCACGTGCAACAAATGTACTCTATTATATATTACTCCCTCCGGTCCCTAATGTAAGAGCTAGCCGTCAAAAAAACGCTTCTTAAGAAAACATGTGAATGTTAGTTGGGTGTCTGGAGTTAATGATTCTTTTCCAAAATTGTCCATATTTATTATGGTACTTTTAAGAGAGAGAAATATATAAGCATTAATAAATATGAAAGAGAGTTAGGGGTAAAGTAGGAAAAAATGCATTTAATGAGGAGAGAATATGGGGTGAGCTCTTACATTAGGGACCAAAACCATTCAAATTTTGGGCTCTTACATTAGGGACCGGAGGGAGTATATTTTATCATTATTGATACTTTTTTTTATTTGATTATGAAATGCCTTTTTGTTATATATTAATAACATGGCTTATCATTATTGGTACTAGACTCACACCAAAAAGAAATCTACTTCATTTAATGGGTGTTTGACGAATTCAAAGATGGAAAAAAGTGAGCAGTAAAAAACACAAACCACTTGGATTATGGAAACACCTATGTCTATATAAAGCAATAATTCAAGAGGTGGATCACAACCAAACTCGAACACAAAAAAGATGAGCAACAACAATATTGCAGAAAGGTGGACGGTGAAATGCGTGGCTGTCACCCAAGAGGGGGGGTGAATTGGGTGGAGAATAAAATGCTTAATAATTTTCCCTTCTTGAATTCTTTACTCCTTGTGCTTGATGAGAGTGACGATGGATCATCCCAAGCACAAGTGAGTATACAGTGGTGTGGTGCTTGGTGTGAGATTTAAATAAGCAGAATATGCACAAGCAAGTTTATCCTGGTTCGGTCACTCCTAGACCTACATCCAGTCCCCAGGCTCCACCTGAGATTTTCAATCCACTAATCTTCTTGTTTGAACCAGGCACAAGAAAGCCTTTACACTTTAGGTTTTACGAACACGGGTTCACCTAACAACCCACAGGTTTTACAACGGGTTCACCTGCAAACCTTACAACCACAAGTTTTGCGGGCTAACT
The DNA here is from genome assembly GCA_029929735.1 of Mimosa pudica. NCBI lineage: Eukaryota > Viridiplantae > Streptophyta > Magnoliopsida > Fabales > Fabaceae > Mimosa > Mimosa pudica. Next base: position 10,458,830 of record JAKELP010000020.1, read on the forward strand.
TGCAACCTATGGAGATTTAGAAAACCTCTAAATGCTCCCCCTTACTATTGTAATATAACAATTCTGTTCTTCAAGCACAAGCTTAAGAACAACCTCTATTAATTAGAGGATTTAATAATATGTTCACTCTATGAACTGATTTTGATAATCACTTAAGTACAAATGACTCTCTCTAAGAGTAGATGATGTTACTCACTTAAGTACAATTGAATTACTCTCTAAGAATGTTACAACTCTAGATCTGAGAGTAGAAGATGAGAGGAATGTAGAAGATAATACATCAGATAATATGCTCTGTTCTTCCCATCCTCTTCTGAATGTAGATGTTTCTTTTATACTCGGCTTCTTGGGCGGCAGGTTGAATATGAACGTTTGAATATAGCCGTTAATCCCATGTTACCGTTGAGAAGTACATCTTCATTAATGCTTAGCAGGGTTGACTTGCTTTATCTCTGAAAAGTAGTCCTGACACCTCTGCTCTGACAAAAGCATTCTGACTTCTGAGTATGTGATGTTGACTCTTGTACTCTTGCTGACGGATGATTATCGTTCATCCGGAAGTGGCAATCTTGCTCTGCAAGTGTTAATCTCTGAATTCCAATGTCAAGAGTCTTTCCATCCGGAAGCGCATTTGCATCCGGAAGTGTGACTAAGTTCTGCACATACTGGTTAGTCCAACATAGCAATATATATAATCAAATATAGTAAGAACTATACATGCTGTGGGAAGCTTGTTTGCTATGGGGAGTAGTCTTACTTAGACTATGTTCTGACTTAGTGTATTGTGTACTTTGAACGTTAGTCCTCTTAGTCTATGATGTATCCTGAAGCACTTCTACATCCGGAAGTAAAACCACTGGATGAAGGATTTTGTTTACTATTACTCACTCTTGCTCAGTGTCCTTCAATCCAACAGTCAGCGCTAGTCACTACGCTATCGGATGCACTTTCACTTGACGAGGTAGACTCACTGACGCTTAGGGTTATATCTATTCTATCAGTCTGCGCCAGTCAAAATCTATCAGGAAGCAATTTCACTTAACGAGGCTGATTCACTGACGCTTGGGGTTATTCTATTTGATCAGCCTGTGCCAGTCAAAATCCAACAGGAAGCAATTTCACTTCCGGTTGAATCATAACTTAGTCTTAAGGTTTTGTGTACCTAATGCTCATGGACTAAGTTATTTCCCTAGTGAGTTACTCGCTGCCGCTGGGGGATAAATCATTCATCTGCATGCGCGAGTCCTAGTCTATCCGGAAGTAAATCCACATCCGGTTGCACTCTTACTTGGGATCCTATGTTATCCTATTGCTTTCTAAGTACTTGGCCTATTCCTTTATATTTTAGTCTTCATCAAAACTTAAGATTCTAACATTCTCCCCCTTTTTGATGATGACAAACCTAGTTCTATCAATTAAGTTCCTAAGGAAGGATTAGCAAAAGAGTAAAAGCAATGGATAAGAACAAGTAACTTGAACAAATATTATTGACAAGTAAGAGTTACAAGTCAGAGTATACAATCAAATAACATTTACAAGTGAAGAACATCTACAAGTAATTATCACTAAGCAGGTATGAAAGTATGCATGAAAACAAAACAAGAAAATTTCCAAGTTAAAACGAAAGTTTGGATTTGGGGTTCAGGGTTGATGTTTCTTTTTCTTTTTCTTCTCCCTCTCCTTTTTCCTCTCTTCATTTTCTTTTTGTAGTTGGGCTAACTTGGCTTCACGCTCACTTTGGTCTATCTGGGCAATGATCTCTTGAAGCTCTTTTTCATCTTTTTCCCTTCTGAGCCTCTCTGACTCGATAGACTCCTCGAATGCCCTTTTTAGGTTCTCTACTTCTTCATACCCAGGGAACCCAGTAGCATCATCGAAGTAGGCGACCTCTCCATTGGGGTAGTGAACAGCCCGAATCTTTACGTTCCATACAGGGAAGTTGGGATCCTCCTCAACTTCCTGGGCTTTCCTTTTCCCTTTCCCCTTACTCTTCCCTTTGCTCTTGCTAATCGGAGGAGTAGGCATGGCACTTGCTCTGTCAGCATCGAGGCAGGCCATCTGACCGAAGGAGAGTTTGTCCGTGAACCCATACTTTTCATATTCCTCAGGAGTCATGTCTTCAATTTCCAACTTGACCTCCTTTAGAATAGGAACTGCTTGAACTACTGGGGTTTCAGGCTCAACTTGGGCAGATGAGGTCTCTTGCTCAGGTTGGTCAGATGGAGTCTCTTTCTCACTCTCAGCAGTTTCAGTGGTGGCAATAATTTTCCTGGTCCGCTTCTTGGCAACGACCTTCTTTCTAGATTCACTGAAGGTGACTGCTGGCTTAGATGAGGGAGGAAGGGCAGATGATTGCTCAGACGAGGGGATCTCAGACTCTTGCCCAGTGGATGAGGGGATAGGCTTGGCTATCACAATAGGAGGGTGATTGATCTTCTTCAGTCCCCACTTCATCATTATCTCCTCAATATCCTTTCTACTTATCTTAGTTGGAGGAGGTTCTGATGAAGATGACTCAGGCTGTGAAGTTTGTTCATTTGGCTCAAAGACAACCATCTCCAATTGTGATCCTTGCTCAGACGACCTCTGCTGCTCCATGAATCTTATGGCTTCTCCTCTTATTAGGCTCTCAGCACCACTCAGCCTTTGTGATTCCATTGCATGGCGAAGGGCAGCCATGATATCTTCTTCAAGCCAGAGGGATGGTTGGCTGAGCACATCCCTTGTGTTCATGGATAGGCGAAGGGCGGTCATCACATTTCTCCCCCTTTTGTCATCATCAACAAGGGCGAGTGCCAGGGATGGAGTAGATGAAGAGGAGGGTAGAGGTTCAGGGTTAAGTGGAGTTTGGGGTGAGGATTCTGGGGAAGAGGCAGGTAAGGTATGTTCTGGGGATGTGGGTTGGTTGGGGAACCAGGAAGGATCTACGAATAGACCTTCGAATGGGTAGGTGGAGGAATATTCAGGGAAGGTTGTGGAAGAGTGTGGGGTAAATGGGGTAAAGGGTACGTGAGGATCCTCAGGGATTTGCTGAAGGCGAGGGTAATCTCGTAGATAGATATGGCTGAGGGGGTGAATGGCAGTTTGAAATCCAAGGTGTTCGTCTAAGGGGTTGGTTGGTGTGCGAGTGGATGAGGGAGGTGTAGATGGGGAGTTGTTGGAGTGAAGGGGTGATTGGCTAGGAGATTGTTGGTGTGTGTCTTGGGTTTGGTGTTCATGATTGGGTGAAGGTTGGGATTGGTGAGCATTGTTTGATGATGGAGGGGATTGATGGTCATTTTGTGGAGGTGGCTGTGGTGGTTGAGTGTTAGGTGGAGGAGGAGGTGGTGGTAGGTTACCTTGTGATGGTTGGGGAATTTGTAGGTGCTGGAGAATGAGATCTAGTTTTGCATCCACCCTGGCAAGCTGATTTTCGACCTGGCCAACCCTGTCCTCAAGCCGCTGGATCCGCTCCCCTTGCTGCTGGAACCCAGCATCACAATCATTTCTAAGTGGGGCTACCAAGGACTCAGAGAGTTGAAGGAGAATCTCATCCTTCATCTCTTGAGCGAATGCCTTCACAGTCGCTGGCACTCTTGCAGCACGACTTGGCCCAGCATGGGAATCCACTTCCTGATCCCCTGCACCAGATGTAGAGGGGGCTGAAGTCCCAGAGGCACTACCCGCCTGTGATCCTGAGCGAGTGGGCTTAGGGGCTCTTAGATACTTAATGTCCATCTTGCTGATGTTCGTTGCCCCCACAGGAGCACATTTGACATTCTCTCCCTCCACGTCAGATGTGGCCTTGATCAGTTTCTTCTCCAGGAGGGCAGCAAGGATGGTGGGATATGGAAGATACCTAGTCTTGTCGTTAGCCAACCATCGCTGAAGTTCAAGGCTGATCAACTGCCCTGGATTGATTGGCTGCTGGGAGAGGAGTCTGGGGAACCATGGATTGTCCAACAGGGTGAATTCATTGAAGTTACCCCCTTTATGTGTCATCATCCGGGAGTAGATATAATACAGAACCCTGTAGGAGTCAGACATTTTGGACACCTTTTTGTCTTTGGTGCCATACAGCTGTTCTAGTTCCTCCTTGCTGTATTTGAGCGCCTCAGGATATAGCCACTCAGTCATCCCCTCATCAGTGATCCCCATTAACTCGTTCAGCGTTCTCCAGGTAAAACTGAAGGATCTTCCTCTGACTGTGGCCGTGAAGTAGAGTCTGTGGATTTGCTCCTTTCCATCTACCTTCTTGTACTTCACTTTGCCAGAGAGGGATTGGCAGAAGGCTCGCAGGACGTTGATGTTGTAGTCCTGTTTGATCCCCAGCCAGGGCATGTATTTTTCTAAGTAAGGCCGCAGGTGAGGAAACCCTAGTTCATCAATCTTGGCCAGATCGATGAACAAGCCATTGTTGAAGTAGGGCTTAATGGTTTCAAATTTGGAGGCAACAGGCTCCAAGGCCCCATCTCTATACACTGTAGGGTCATCTTCTTCAACCCTCTGCCTCTTTGAAGACGGCTCTTCAGCAAAATGCACCCTCTTCTTCTTTCCTTTTCTCAGGGCTTCCCTCTCTTGTTCGGAAACCACTATCTGTTCAGTCACTCTGCCAGAAGTTCCAGGCTGACCCTGAACATTTTCCTCCTGCCCCGGTGTCTGCCCAGAACCTTCACGGTGTTCATGATGTTCATCGCGATGTTCTTCATGATGCCCAGATTTACCAGAGTGCTTGTGACTTGATTTCCCAGATTTCGACTTGTGTTTCTTGGATGAAGAGGTTTTCTGGGTAGTAACTGGGTTGGATTCATGAGATCCGGCCATTTTTGTATGAATGTTGTGGTAAAAAGGGATGAAATGCGAGAAGTGTGTAAAGAAAAATGAAGAACACGATGGAGAAGATGAAGAGACTTTTCAGAGAAAATGATGTGAGTGAAAAAGATGCAGTAAAAGATGAAAGTGAAAAATGGCATCTATTTATAGGTAAAACTTCTGAGGATAAAATGGGCATCTTCTTTCAAATTTTTCACACATTGGGTAACGTAAGATTTTAAGTTGGAACGACACACCTGATGACACGTGTTGCTTCAATTAGTCTGAGAAGGCACAACGTTTCATAGAGGAAGTTGAAACGTTTTCTGAAGTGATGTGTCTTTTTGTTTGCCACTGGCGCTCTGGCTTGCTTTATTTCAATACTCAGTCCCAGCAAATAATCATCCGGAAGTGGTTTTGCTTCCGGTAATACAGGTGCTCTGGGTTGTCCTGAGAGATCATCCAGCGCCAGCAAAAGAGTATCAAGAAGTGACTTTGCTCCCGGTTGGACTCACTTAAGATTTAACATTGAGGGAAACCTGCAAAAACTAAGGATTGGCACTTCGGTACCTAAGTTAGTACAGTTAGCAGGTCTTATCAATTAAGCACAGATGTTTAAACTTCATTTGAGTTGTATCAACTCCATGCCACACATCTGCTCTCAGCCCATTAAATTTGCTTTGCCTTTTTGTACTTCCTCACAGCTTCAACATTAGTGTCAGGAGAAGAAGCAACAATGTTGAGAGTTATCTTTCTTCTCCATCATCATCCTTGTCGTTGGAGGCCAAAAGAGTCTCAAGAGAGAAATCTTCCATTGATTGATTTGGTATGATTAAGCATCATTTGTATTGTGATGAATGTCAATTCTTTCTTTCCCTCCTTGTTGCTTTTTGACGATTAAGCTCTAACTCTAGCTCCCAAAATATGACAAATATCTCAGCAGATGTATAGTCTTGAATCTTGTTGTTGCTTCCAGTCTTCTTTCCTACAATATATCAAATAACCCCCTTTTTCTCTTTTCAGTATCCAGACTTGGATCTGACTTGTCAGTTTGTAGAAAGTACGTGATTCAGATGCACCTAAAGATTATTCACTATGAATATGGCATTGCGAATCAACTATGACTATATGCACATGGTTATACACTGATAGTCATAGATAGCATGTAGACTATGAACATTGTGATAAACTCTTATATATAATGTTCATATACATGATGCTTGATGTAAAATCTCAATAAGTCCATCTAACACTTGCATAGGAGATTTTACTATTGCATGCTTCAACCTTAAGTGATCCCTTGCTTACCCAAGGGAATCTTCTATACTTATCTTTGGTCTGAAGCACTTTCTTAGGAGAGACAAGATTCATAGGTTTTCTCCATGTTGGTTGAGACATCCTCTCTCTCTTGTTCTTCTCAGGATAGTTGAATGGAACCCTGTGATAGTTTATCCCTGAGACAAAGTCTTTGTTCCTTATGGTAGCGCACTGCTTCTTATGATTGCACCAGGTGGTTGCAACAGTGACATCACCATGAGTTCTCTTCTTTGAGGCAAGAGGAACTCTTGATCTTTCCTGCACAAGTAAGGCACTGGAAGGGAGTTTTGGTACCCATTTGTACTTGGGTCCTACATGGTTAGCGCTGGACCTTACTTGTCCTTTGGGGATCCATACATATTTGTTCCTCACATTTAAATTTCTTTTAAAATTGCATGTGTGAGAAATATGACCTGTTCTACCACAATAATAACAGATAATGGGATGATATTCAGAATAAGATTTCTTGTCATTATTGTGTTGGTCAGTTTTCTTTTCAAAGACACTATGTTTGTTAACTTTTGAAATCTCAGGGTCTTTTGAAAACTCTTCTTTTAAAAATGGAACTTTGGACTCCTTGGTTGTAGAAGAAAGGATAAGTTTCTCAAGTTCCCTATTCCTTTTTCTCAGGCCTAGAACTTCTTTTGCAAGTTTACAGAATTCAATATGTAACTCATCATAAATGTCTTGCAATTCAGAAGGTTCAAGTTCAGGTACCTTATTTTCTTCAGTTTCTGAATCTTCTAGGCACAGATTGACACTTTCTTCACTGATGCTAGCTTCCTCTATATCACCATCCAGTAGCTCATCAAAGGTAGATTCACAGGGAGCACATAATGAGCTTTGGACAGCCTTAACTTCAAGAGATTGATTAGAAGCATACATAGTGTCAAGAGTGTTCCAAATATCTCTAGCCCTAGAGCAATGTTTAATTTTCTGGAAATCATTTTCAGATAAACTTTTGTGCAAAATTTGTATTGCTCTAAGGTTTAAGTAAAATAAATTTTTCTCCTCTTCAGTCCAATTTACTTTTGGTTTGAAATCAGAGTCCTTTTCAAAGACGTCCCACATTTTGAAATCCGTGGATAGTATAAAACTTTTCATCCTTCCCTTCCATAAGTAAAAATCAGCATTTTCTAACACGGGTGGGATAGTATGATCAAAACCTTCAAAACACATTTTGTAACCCAAGTCAGCCTAGGTCTTTGCACTTGAGATCGTTGGATCCTTTAAACAAGTGACCTTGCTCTGATACCAAATGAAATGCGTGGCTGTCACCCAAGAGGGAGGGGTGAATTGGGTGGAGAATAAAATGCTTAATAATTTTCCCTTCTTGAATTCTTTACTCCTTGTGCTTGATGAGAGTGACGATGGATCATCCCAAGCACAAGTGAGTATACAGTGGTGTGGTGCTTGGTGTGAGATTTAAATAAGCAGAATATGCACAAGCAAGTTTATCCTGGTTCGGTCACTCCTAGACCTACATCCAGTCCCCAGGCTCCACCTGAGATTTTCAATCCACTAATCTTCTTGTTTGAACCAGGCACAAGAAAGCCTTTACACTTTAGGTTTTACGAACACGGGTTCACCTAACAACCCACAGGTTTTACAACGGGTTCACCTGCAAACCTTACAACCACAAGTTTTGCGGGCTAACTTGCAACCTATGGAGATTTAGAAAACCTCTAAATGCTCCCCCTTACTATTGTAATATAACAATTCTGTTCTTCAAGCACAAGCTTAAGAACAACCTCTATTAATTAGAGGATTTAATAATATGTTCACTCTATGAACTGATTTTGATAATCACTTAAGTACAAATGACTCTCTCTAAGAGTAGATGATGTTACTCACTTAAGTACAATTGAATTACTCTCTAAGAATGTTACAACTCTAGATCTGAGAGTAGAAGATGAGAGGAATGTAGAAGATAATACATCAGATAATATGCTCTGTTCTTCCCATCCTCTTCTGAATGTAGATGTTTCTTTTATACTCGGCTTCTTGGGCGGCAGGTTGAATATGAACGTTTGAATATAGCCGTTAATCCCATGTTACCGTTGAGAAGTACATTTTCATTAATGCTTAGCAGGGTTGACTTGCTTTATCTCTGAAAAGTAGTCCTGACACCTCTGCTCTGACAAAAGCATTCTGACTTCTGAGTATGTGATGTTGACTCTTGTACTCTTGCTGACGGATGATTATCGTTCATCCGGAAGTGGCAATCTTGCTCTGCAAGTGTTAATCTCTGAATTCCAATGTCAAGAGTCTTTCCATCCGGAAGCGCATTTGCATCCGGAAGTGTGACTAAGTTCTGCACATACTGGTTAGTCCAACATAGCAATATATATAATCAAATATAGTAAGAACTATACATGCTGTGGGAAGCTTGTTTGCTATGGGGAGTAGTCTTACTTAGACTATGTTCTGACTTAGTGTATTGTGTACTTTGAACGTTAGTCCTCTTAGTCTATGATGTATCCGGAAGCACTTCTACATCCGGAAGTAAAACCACTGGATGAAGGATTTTGTTTACTATTACTCACTCTTGCTCAGTGTCCTTCAATCCAACAGTCAGCGCTAGTCACTACGCTATCGGATGCACTTTCACTTGACGAGGTAGACTCACTGACGCTTAGGGTTATATCTATTCTATCAGTCTGCGCCAGTCAAAATCTATCAGAAAGCAATTTCACTTAACGAGGCTGATTCACTGACGCTTGGGGTTATTCTATTTGATCAGCCTGTGCCAGTCAAAATCCAACAGGAAGCAATTTCACTTCCGGTTGAATCATAACTTAGTCTTAAGGTTTTGTGTACCTAATGCTCATGGACTAAGTTATTTCCCTAGTGAGTTACTCGCTGCCGCTGGGGGATAAATCATTCATCTGCATGCGCGAGTCCTAGTCTATCCGGAAGTAAATCCACATCCGGTTGCACTCTTACTTGGGATCCTATGTTATCCTATTGCTTTCTAAGTACTTGGCCTATTCCTTTATATTTTAGTCTTCATCAAAACTTAAGATTCTAACAGATGGTCCTAAGTGGAAAAGACAACTGGGAGGGTCTTCTAAACCCTCTTGATGTCGATCTACGAAGGTACCTAATTCACTATGGAGAAATGACACAAGCGACGTACGATACATTCATCTCCCAAGCAGATTCCAAGTACGCCGGAGCGAGCAAGTATGCAAAGAAGAACTTGTTCGCGAGGGTGGGTTTGGAGAATGGGAATCCCTTCAAGTACGAAGTGACAAAGTATGTGTATGCAACATCAAACCTTATTGCTGTTCCTGATGCTTTTCTCATAACGCCATTGCCAGAGGACGCTTGGAGCAGGGAATCAAACTGGATTGGTTATGTTGCTGTGGCCACAGATGAAGGCAAAGCTGCGTTAGGAAGGAGGGATATTGTTGTTGCTTGGAGAGGGACAATTAAAACGTTGGAATGGGTTAATAACTTTCAGTTTTTGCCACTTCCTGCTCCTGACATATTTGGTAGTAACCTTTTGGGTCTGGTTGATCCTAAAGTGCATCGAGGATGGCACTCTATGTACACTTCAAGCAAATCTAGCTCTGAGTTCAACAAGACTAGTGCAAGGGAGCAGGTAGTATTTTTTTTCTATTCCATTTATGCATTGAACTTATTACTATTCCCTTCAATCCGTAATATACGAGTTCATCTGTAAAAACACTTTTATTAAGAAAACATGTTTTAGTTGCTTGGTTTTCTAAAATTAATTCTTTTTTCTAGATTTGCCCCATTTATTGTGATACTATTTATTAAGAGAAAAAATGTGCAAGTATTACTAAATATAAGAGTTGTGGGCATAAAGTAGGAAAAATAATTTAAATGATGAGAGAGTGTAGGGTGAGCTCTTATATATTAGACAAATGACATTTAAATTTTGGGTTTTTATCTCGAGCTAAATCAGACTATGACTAATTTGATTGAGTCAAGTCATGCCAAAATTAAACATCCTTCAAATTAATTTTAAGCATTTATACAAACTTGATTATATTGTAAACTGACTCTTCTGTAGATCCAATGTTGATCTTAGGAAAGAAACTTAATTCTTTATGCGGGTGCAGGTCCTAAGTGAGGTAAGAAGGCTAGTAGATCTATACAAGGATGAGGAAGTGAGCATAACTGTGGTAGGACATAGTTTAGGAGGTGCACTCGCTACCATAAATTCAGTGGACATAGCTCACAACGGCTATAACAAGCCGACAGGAGCACCAGAAAAATCATTTCCAGTCACAGCCTTTCTTTTTGCGAGCCCAAAAGCTGGAGAATTACTCTTTAAGAACCATTATGAAGGGTTAAAAGATTTGAGAGCCTTGAGGATTGAAAATGTTCTTGATGTTGTTCCAAAGGTTCCTCCCTTGCCCTGTGTAGAAGTTGGTAAGGAACTACTAATAAATCTTCAGAAATCTCCCTACTTGAAGGTTCCGGGGACGGTAAGTACTTGGCATAACTTGGAGGGCTACCTTCATGGAATTGCAGGACTACATGGACTTACTGGAGATTTTAAGTTTGAGGTGAATCGTGATATCTCACTTTGTAATAAGGAATATGATGCTCTGAAAGATGAATATCTTATTCCTCCAGCTTGGTGGGTTCAGGAGAACAATGGAATGGTTCAGCAAGAAGATGGCTCTTGGAAGCTAATGGATCAAGAGGAAGATGCTTTCTGATTTCATCTTTTAAAAAAATAAACGTTGTTTTGTGTGAGATGAAAATTTTATGTGGTAATTTTGTATTTTCTAGCGCAATATCAACGGTGCCTGTGAGTTCATTGTTGATTTTCCCCAATAAAAATGAAGTGTTGCTATCCTTGTGAAATAAATGCTACTTGTATCTCAAAAAATAAAAATAACAATAAATGTTTTATTTGTGTGGCATCTTTTGCATGTGAGCTCGTTTAATTATTACGACATTATTGATATTGTTGTAAAGTTTCATTATGTCCTTCGCGACAACACATATTAGTGGTTCGTGAGTCAATTATTGTGCAACCCACAGCAGTGTTCATGATAACAGAAACACTAAGTTAATTTTTTTTTTTAAAAAAATGACATTTCATTTCTTTTTAATTATAAAACTGACTACATAGTATTTACACAAAAATAAAAATAATTATTTACATTCTTGGGCTTGATAAAATTTAGCTCCAACATACTCCCTCCGTTCCTAAATATAAGATCACTTTAGCAAATTTGGAGATTAAGGAAAACATTACAATGAGTTAGGATTACATGAAATTTCCAAAATACCCCTCACTTAAGTTTTAAAAACTTCGAACCACTATTTTTTGGGTGAAGGGAGTATAGGGGTAATTTGGGGAAAACTTGAGTAAAATTAGAAAGTGATCTTATATTTAGTAACAAGCTCTCCTCCCTAAAGTGATCTTATATTTAGGAACGGAGGGAGTACCATTTAGAGGGATCAAAACTTCAAAGTAGAAATGGATGTTATTGGATCTCATGGCTATAGGAAAAATTTTTATTTATCAGTTTTTAAAGAAAAATATCTATCTTTGTTTTTTATCAATTAAAAATGTTTTCATTTTTAAAGAAATGACTTTCAAAAGAATCTTATGCTAAGTATCATGAGAATAATTGAATTTTCCTAGAGAGAGTCATTTCATTTTAATTTTATTTAAAAAAATGTATAAAAATCATGTTCTCATACAAAAGAATTAGATCATGACGAATATTGGAACAAAAAAGATTACTAGTGACTCCATATGTACAGAAAATAACAAGAAGAAACACTTGTCAACAAAAATATGGAGTTAAGGAAAACATTTCGTGGATAGACATGAATGAACTTAATAATTCAAATAAGATCACGAAAGAAATAGATGTGCTTTAATAGATAAACCTCAATCTAATAGATATGTTCATTTCATGATAATCCTCAAGACATCTACATGATCAATGTAATATTGGCTCAATTCTTGTCTCACTTGACTCTTATTTCTCCTAATTCATTTTGTGTTCCTCTCCCAAGTTCTTTCTACCACCTCTCCAAATAATTTTTGCCTCCATTTTTTCTTGTCCAAAAATCGTACCTTTTTCCAAATTCTTACTACTCTCATTGTCCTCTCCGTACTATCCTATTTATAGATAGGGTGTGCCTTATTAGATATCCAATTTTTCATTTTTTTATTTAATTTTACATTTGAAAACATTTCATTATTCTTATATCTAATTAACATAAATTAATAATAAGATTTTTTTTAAGTTTTTGAAAACTTTTTCTTTCGAAAGCATTCCCAATTCTAAGACCTAGTGAACATAAACTACTACAATTTTTTTTAATAATTTTCATTTTTTTAATTTTTCAATCATCAATGATGACTCACTCATTTTCATTGAATTTGATATATATTTTTTAATACATTTAGGGAGTCATTGATGAGAAATTAGGGAAATTCTTAGATATTCTGATAAGATATATATATCAAGTTGGAGTGTGTGATGTGATGATTTAGAAAAGGAAAATATTAATGAATATTATTATAAATATTATATATTACAGTCTTGGTTGCTTCTTCATTTTCAGTAAATTTATATGGCCATTTGGGAGAGTAAGTGGACTTCAAATGGAAAAATTCAAATGTATAGTCCAACAAGGACTAAAAGTGGGCATTATGTTAAAAGAAATGGGCCAAAACATGATGGCTAAATGGACACACAAACACTCAGCTAGACTGGACCGAAAATAAGCAAAGAAAGACATGAGAAAATGAAGGGGAAAAAAAGAAAGCATGAAAGAAAAGGGAGAAATGAAGAACTGATCTGCAGAGGAGTGAGGTACTGTTTTGTTCGTTCATTATTTACACAACACACACGCTGAACGAGGGGAAGCTGAGGAGGTGCTTCACACAAAATACAAAATCATTACTAACATCATCTCCAAAGAAAAAAAACAAGAGCCACAAATTATGTTGTTTGTCGGAGAGAAAGGTAGAAAGAGGTTCTCTAGCGGATTCGTGAGAGAGTACCCCCAGCCCCTGCGATGGAAATGTTTTTATAAATTATACTTGCTCCATTCCTAAATATAAGATCACTTTAAGGAGTAAAGTTTGTTCTTAAATATAAGATCACTTTCTAATTTGACCTAAGTTTTCCACAAATTACTTCTATACTCACTTCACCCAAAAAATAGTGGTTTGAAGGTGAGAGGATATTCTTAAAACTTAGGTGTGAGTTATTTTGGAAATTTCATGTAATCCTAACTCATTGGAATGTCTTCCTTAATCTCTTCAAATTTGTTAAAGTGATCTTATATTTACGAATGGAGGGAGTATTTATATAAGAGCATTTTGGACATGAAAAACCTAAAATGTACTTATAAATTATATTTATAAAGGCATTTTGGACATGAAAAGTTTAAAATGTCTTTATAAATTATATTTATAAGGGCATTTTGGACTTTTCATATCTAATCTTTGACAAATCCTTGAATTTGTATGTATTTAATGTGTTAAATTGAAGTTATTAACATTTCAAAGATGCAATATTGAATTAAAATGAATTGATTATAATTAAGTTGAATTAAAAATGATTTTGAGTAAAAATGGTCACATAAGGGCATAATCGTCACATTTAATTGTTTATCTTAAGTGATTAATTTTTGAGATGAAAGGTATTATGTTGTTGTAATTTTTCCCTTGCAGAAAATGACAAAAATAGGCTTAAATGGTGATTCTGGGCATTTGGCAAACATTACAGAAACGGCCCAGAATCCTGAAAACACTGCGGAATAGTCCTGGGAAAATTACAGAAAGCGGACCCACAACTTTCAGAAATTGCAGAACAGTCCCTGCGCGAACTGCTGCTGTCCATACCTGTTTTTGCTGCTGTTTTGACTGTTTTGCCTACCAATTTGGACCCAAATTGAAGCCCAATCATTGACCCAACTTCCATTTGATATTAATTGGAGAATTAGGCTTAGAAAACTTAAGTTTTGGGGGTTGAGTGCTCCCCAAAACCTTAGTTCCTTCCATTCCCTTCTTCCTCTTCTCTTCACTTCTTATCCCATTTCTTCAATCTTCCACCTTCCTTCCTCCATCCATGCCTCAATAAAGTTCCTCCTTGCTCTTGAAGTTGATAGGAAGTGGCTTGAGCTATGGTTCTTCAAAGGGGAGTCCTAATTCCTTTCCTTTCTCTTTATATTTTTGATTGCCTAGGTTTAGGTTTACTATTTATGTTTTGAGATTGGACTGGATTTGATTCAATTGAGTTTATTTGTGATTTTGATTTGTAATGAGAGATTTGGACTCATCAATATTTTATTTGATATCATTCTATTTATTCATGGTATTGATAAATAGTTTGATTGAATTGAATTATAATTAAACCTAATGCATTACAAATCACTAATCACACTCTAGGGTAATTAATAATGCTTATTTGAATGGGTTCATGAGACTAGGCATTAGACTTACCGGTTGGTGAGGTTTGATACTTTAGGAAACCTAGAGAAAACTCAAAGGTGCTAAAGGGCTTAACAATTTCTAGTTAGTTGGGGTTCCACTAATTAGGTAATTAGACTCATGGGTTCATGAGGTTTGGTAAATTAGGAAATTAGTGCATTAAACTCCCCAAAAATATTTAGAAAGCTATGATAGTCATTGAAAATCATTTCCAAGAGTACTTCACTTCCATCACACCCTCTTATTAAAAATACAAAAAATATTTATTTGTTTTGCACCCATCATTTACTCTTTAAAAAATCAACAAAATATTTTCTTCACCCAAATTCATCTTGCATTGCATTTAGTTTACTAGGATAGTTGAATTAAATAAGGCTCCTTGAGAACGATACCCGGGGTAACTTTCGCTTACCTTGAGATCCTAAAATTTCTTGAAGGACTAGGCCCAAGACACACTACACCGACCCGCAAATCGGTGTTCTTCAATCTTATTATCATATTAGTGAAAATATCATTTTTGATCTCACGCCCAATAGTTGGTATCATCTGTGTACATTGGAATATTTATATACTATTTTTGTTCTTGGGCCAATAAATATGTATTATTTGTGGATTTTCGCCCATAGTAAAAATAGTTAGGTGTTACACATAATGTTTTGACCACATTCATCATAACATCGCTAATTGCAGTCTTTATAGTCACAACATAATAGACATAATCATCATCATTAAAATTAGGGTGAAGGTCCAAAAATGATACATAACTATTGGTCAAGTAACAAAAATAGTATATAACTATTCTAAAGTACAAAAATAATACCCAACTTTTACCATGTGATCAAAAATGATGTTTTCATTAATATGACAATAATATTAGACATAAAAAGTCCAAAATGCCCTTATAATTTAATCGCCGCCCGGTAAAAGTTTATTTAATTATAAGGGCATTTTGGATATTTCATGTCTAATATTATTGTCATATTAGTGAAAATATTATTTTTGATCACATGGTAAAAGTTGGGTGTCATTTTTCTACTTTGAAATAATTATGTACTATTTTGGTTCCTTAGCCAATAGTTATGTATCATTTTTGGGTCTTTGCCCTTAAAATTATCAACAGTGAGGAATTAGTATCACTTGACACGCGAGTGAGATACCCTTGGGCAAGAAAAATAAATTATTAGTTGTAGTTGTCACATCATCACCACCGACCATAGAATTTTTATCTAAGTTTGTTATGTTGGCGAGGAGAATTGAGAATAAAGCAGAGTCGTACCCAGTCTCGAATATTATTTAAAACATATGTTTTTCACACTTTTTGTTGTCAAATATAATTTTTTAAAACGAAATATCTACATAGATTTTTTTTTTATTTCTTTTCAAAACTTGTGTTTAATATAGAAGGTTATATTTTATCAAAAAAAATATAGAAGGTTATAAAATACACTTTGAAAAAAAATAGAATCAAACAAGCTAATATATATACCTTTAGTCTTCACGAATATATATATATATATATATATATATATATATATATATATATATATATATATATATATATATATATATATATATATATATATATATATATATATACTCCTTCCGGTTCCTAATATAAGAGCCCAAAATTTGAATGATTTTGGTCCTTATATAAGAGCTCATGTCACATTATCTCCTCATTTAATGTGTTTTTTCCTACTTTACCCCCAACTATCTTTCATACTTATTAATGCTTATATATTTCTCTCTCATAAAAGTATCATAATAAATATGGGCAATATTGAAAAAGAAGCATCAACTCCAGACATTCAACTAACGTCCACATGTTTTCTTAAGAAACATTTTTTTGGCGGTTAGCTCTTATATCAGGGATCGGGTGTGTGTAAGCATTATTTTTTTGGTCGAAATCATAATGGGGACTGGGGAGTGGGGACTTGTTTGAGTGTTGTCGGAAGAACAATGGATAATAATTCTCGGCCTAGTTATTTGTATATAAAAGGTCTTTAATGTATTTTGATTGTAAACTCTAATATATCTTTTCAATCAGAATTTACCCTACTTTTATTTTTCAGAAGTTCTATAAATACAAGATATTATAATTGCTTGAACCGACCATATTTTTAATACACATCTTTATATTTTTCACTTTTGGATACCTAGCGACTAATACCGATCACCTATTTGTACGCTTCACCCATAAAAAAGTGCACATAGATCCGCATTCAGTAATAGACTGTTGAAGATTTAATTTGTTAATAAACTATGCAGTATATACTATATTAACTTCAAAGTTGAAGGATTATACCATCATTTTCTCCAAAATCAAGGGAACAAAAACATACTTAAGTTTAATTTCAATTATGATATAAATCAGTTTGGAACAACTACATCAAAATAAACTCGGTCATTCTAGACATATAAAAGTTAAACCAGGAATCAACTTTTACATTTCCTTATTGTTCTCTCTGGAGCATACAATGAATTATATTAATCAAAATTTCTTTAATGTCTTAATAAAGTTTTAATTTTCTATATGTCAAGACTTAAGCCTAATAATTTGGAACTGTTCAAATACAGGATGTACCACCATGTGCGGACTCCATTATATATTACGTTGAGAGGCCCATAATTTATCTCTAAATGATAAGTGCTTAACAACAAACAATATTTTAATTTTATGGTAACACATTGATCAGATTCGCACTCAAACCATAGAGTAACAACAAACAATATTTTAATTTTATGGTAACACATTGATCAGATTCGCACTCAAACCATAGAGTACATTGTTGGAGATATAAAATATTAAAATAAATTAAAAAAATCCTCCGGTTTTAAAGGTAGAAGAGAAATAGATATATAGATTAATGAATTTTAGGCAAAATAATCATACGTGAAAATAATATGCTTTGGTTTTCCTAATTAAAATGCCCCTGCGTAATAAACACACCATTCCATTAATTGAATTATTGTTATGAATTTCGTTATTTTTGAGGGGATACTGATAAAACTAGTTAATAAAAATAATGATAATCGATATCGGTGGAGACAAAGTGAATTAAGCATCAAACAGAATCATAAATATAGCCCTTTCAAATATGGATCGAAGAATAGATATTGTTGACATCAATTATTAATAATCCCCATTGTTTTTGTATCGGGAGTTGTGTCACAATTTGTGATTTTATCACATTTCTTTAACATATAGTCTTGAAGTGTTAGAATTGACGTTTTTATATAAATGCTCAATTTGCCGTCTAGTTCTAATTCCGATAGCTTGAAGTATTTTAAAAACGGTACGGAAACCATTATTATTGCTTACGAAACCTGTGATTCACCTCAAAATGATAAGAACGGAACTAAACAATAATAATCAAGGAATCGAAAGTCATTTCTTTATACTCCCTCCGGTCCCTAACATTAGCCCAAAATTTGAATGGTTTTGGTCCCTAATGTAAGAGCTCACCTCATATTCTCTCCTCATTTAATGCATTTTTTCCTACTTTACCCCTAACTCTCTTTCATATTTATTAATGTTTATGTATTTCTCTCTCTTAAAAGTACCATAATAAATATAGGCAATTTTAGAAAAGAAGCATTAACTTTAGACACCCAACTAACATTCACATGTTTTCTTAAGAAGCGTTTTTTTGACGGCTAGCTCTTACATTAGGGACCAGAGGGAGTATTATCATTGATCATAATTACACACAAAAGAAATCCATATAGTATGTATTGTATTATCATTGATCATACTTACACCCAAAAGAAATCCGGCAAAAGGGTGTTGATGAATTCAAAGAGGCAAAAGTCAAGGAATCAAAAGTCAATTCTGCGTATTAAGATCAGAACTAACTACCTATAAAGCATGTGTTCAATAGGCGCACATAACCATACCAAACACAGAAGCACAGAAATCAAAAGAAGGATTATTATTAAATATGAGCATTGCTCGAAGATGGAGAGTCCTTAGTGGAGATGATCATTGGAAGGATCTTCTAAACCCTCTTGACATTGATATAAGAAGGTACATAATCCACTATGGAGAGAGAACACAAGCCACTTATGATACTTTCATCTCACAAAATGATTCCAAGTTTGCTGGAGCAAGCAAATATGCTAAGAAGAACTTGTTCACGAGAGTGGGTTTGGAGAATGGGAATCCATTCAAGTATAGTGTGACAAAGTATTTATATGCAACATCATCAATCCCTCTTCCTGATGCTTTTATAGTAAAATCATTGTCAAGGGAAGCTTGGTGCAAGGAATCAAATTGGATAGGGTATGTTGCTGTGGCCACAGATGAAGGCAAAGCTGTGTTAGGAAGGAGGGATATTATTATTGCTTGGAGAGGAACAATAAGAACTTTGGAGTGGATAAACAATTTCCAATTTCTTTTGCTTCCTGCTCCTAAAATTTTCGGAGGTTCCGGCTCATCCGATCCAAAGGTTCATCAGGGTTGGTATTCTATGTACACTTCAAATGATCCTAAATCTCCATTCAACAAGACAAGTGCAAGAGACCAGGTATTTGTCTTCTTTTGTTTCCCGGATTTTTGTACTCCCTCGTCTGGTCCTAAATATAAGACCTAATTGACTTTTTTTAGAAAATCCTATAAAAAAGCAAAATAAGTTAATTAGAAATTGATGTACCTAATTTTTCCCTTAGATTAGTTTATTTTACTTATAAACTAATGTATAATCTAAAAATAAATCAAATATGTCATGATTTAATAGCCTATTTCGCAACCTTAACCTCTCCAACGAAAAGTCAATTAGGTCTTATATTTAAGACCGGATGCAGTAGTACAAAACTAAGATTTCAAAACCAATGCAGATTTCAACTAATTAAGGTTACCCCCAAAATGAGGGATAATCGTCCCCGTAAGTCCCATATTGATGGTTTCCCCCCGTTTGCAAAACACATGTAGTTTTTTTTACTGAAAGCAATCTTGTTCTAGCGTTTGGATTGAAGTTACAAAAGCAATTTAATCACATAATAGAAAAAATAAAATATAAAAAATAAAATGACAAATATAAACAACTTTTGGCAAAATTGTAAATCCTTTTCTATAAGTTGATCCAATATCTATAGTTGATGCATCTTATTAAAGCAATTGATCTATCCTTTATGTGCAGGTCCTGAGCGAGGTAAGAAGGCTTGTAGATTTATACAAAGATGAAGAAATAAGCATAACTGTTGTAGGACACAGTTTAGGAGGTGCACTTGCAACCCTAAACGCAGTGGACATAGCTCAAAATGGCTATAACAAGCCAACAAATGCACCAAGAAAAGCATGTCCAGTTACAGCCTTTTTATTTGGGTGTCCCAAAGTTGGAGAAGCCAACTTCAAAAAGGTTTTCGATTCATTGAAAGATCTAAGAGTGTTAAGGGTTGAGAATACAAATGATATTGTTCCAAACTATCCCCTTTTAGCATATTTAGAAGTTGGTGAAGAACTCAAAATCAATACTCAGCAATCTCCATACTTGAAGAGTCCAGGGAATATCAATACTTGGCATAACTTGGAGTGTTACCTTCATGGCGTTGCAGGAACACATGGAGTCAATGGAAAGTTTAAATTGGTGGTGAATCGTGATATTTCTCTTGCGAATAAGCGTTATGATGCCTTGAAAGATGAATACCTTGTTCCTGCGTCATGGTGGGTAGAGAAGAATAATGGGATGGTTCAACAAGATGATGGTTCGTGGAAATTGATGGATCATGAGGAGGATTCCTTTTGATTCGTGAAGGTTAAATAATAAACAAAAGACGATGTTCTTTTGTCTTTGAAATTTTTATAATTCCGAGCGCCTTATTAAAGATTTATACGTTTGATTTTAGTTGTTTTTTAATTGTGGTGTCCGTTATATTGTATCCAAAATGATTATTTAAGTTGGAATAAATTTATATTACAGGTGTGTTCTTTAATACGGCATTGACATTGTCTATTTTTATTAATATTGTAAAATTTTTGGCTTTTTTATATCTGTAATTGGCTAATTGGTTCTAGTTCCTTCTCCAGTATTCGCTTGACGTTTATACAGTTGAACTATTGGAATGTAGATACAGAGTACAAATTAAAAATCAATAATTATGATAGAGTGTACTATGTATAGAAGGTACATATAAGGTTCAAACCATATTTCATTTAAAAAATCAAGTGGTAATCAAGCATAGAGTAACAATCAAATTGAAAGCTCAAGCCTAGAGTGAAAATACACACATTTCATCCAAAAGATCGAAAGAGGAAAATACATAGTTCAATCCATAAAATTGTTTAAAAGTAAGCATAGAGTAGAGTTTTAGTTAGACATAAATGAAACCAAAATAAAGCATAAATATATATTGGAGTTCATGACAGAAAAATAATAAAGGAGGAAGAATGACAACCAATTATTGGAAGTTCAAATTTCTTCAAGCTTCTCCCAATTCAATCTTCCAACTTCAAGTCACTTTACAAGTTCTCCAAGTAACCGAAAGGCCTAAATTTATTTTTGTCCAAAATGAGTTCTAATATGTCCCCCAAAAAACCTAATTTTTATACCCAACAAAATCTGCTTAGTGAGCCCCAAAAATCTACGGTTTCATTGTGCATTCACCGAGGTGAACAAAGAGATTGTCATAAACATAATGGTTTGGGGTTCACTGCAGGGAAGCCACAACGAACGGCAGAGTGTCCTGCTTTCCTTATTTAGCTTCATTTATGCCTTTCCTTTTCTTCTGCTTTGTCCTCCTGTTCTTTCTTAACTCCTTCTACATTTCCACCTCTTTCTATACAAGAGATAAAGAAGTTTGATGAATTTTACAAATTACTCAAATAGATAACATGAAGCTCCAAATTCTTTGGCAGTGACAAAAGTCGCCACGAAAGGGTAAAATTAAAGCTGTCACTAAAGTATTTCATGGCGACATTTTGTTGCCATGAAGTCGCCGCATGAGAGTCACGATAGCTAATGGCAGTGGCTTAAAATTGTTGCAAAACATCACACTCTAGTAGAGACGAAGAGTTGCAGCTAAAAGTAATAGCATAATCGCAAAAAACATTGTCGCCATGAAAAGTATGCTTTAGTGGCGACATATAAGGGTCCAAGATTTTTTAAAATAAAATTATCATGTTAATTTCTCATTAAATGTATATCCTATTATAAATAATTAACAACTAAAAATAGTATAATATAAAGATGGAAAATATGCTAATAAAATTAATTGTATTGTATTTCAAAAAACAATGTTATACATAATATTCAAAAGTTACATCAACAGAGATACATTTTGCATGTTTTCAAAGGCAAATATCATTAAGAGCTTCATTGTCCGAGATCATGCATTCAACTGCATTTAAATCATAATTGATCTCATCCCAGAACCTGAGAAAAAAAATGAAAATTCTAAGTTGATGATCTACTTTTGTCAATAATTGAACCTATGATATAGAATCAAACAAACAATAGCAATCGCTATCAACTACAATATATAAGAGCAACAACCAATTCAAATATCAATTTCATAATTCATACGAAATTTGCAATAAAGCAAAACATCATTCCTATTCCTAGTTGATATCAAACATTCCACTTATCAATCAAGAAGCAACTAAAACCACTCCAATTACTTTATTAATGATTTAGGTTAGAATTAAAGAAGAGAAGAAAGGGAAAATCCCAAATAAATGACAATTTAATTTTAAAATCCCCAAAGAAAATTTTTAGTGGTAAATGTTTCTACTCAACTAGTTAAAATGATTTTTTTGATAAAAAAAAACCTAGTTAAAATGATTTTGAAATTCAATTGTCATTTATCTGGATTTTACAGAGAAGAAAACTCATTTCTATATTTCAAGCTTATTTTCAAAACATCCAAATCAGATACAAATGTGGTAAAGGTGAAAAAAAGTGTGAAATTGTTGGACCTTGTGTGTGTGTGTGTGTGTGTGTTAATATTTTCTTCTTAAAGCTAATAAGCTATCAAATTACATACCTATCATATATGTATATAATAAATATTTAATAAATTTATCATGTATTTTGAAGTCATCCATCTACGATAGATATATCTAAACATCTTCATTTTTGTCAATTTTATTTTATTTTACAAAAAATAATCCAAAATGATTGATATTGAAATTTGAAAGTCAAGATGCTACTGAAATTTATATTTTTTTTATACATAAAATATGATAGATAAGGTGAAGGTCATATATATAGTTGATCTAGATAGAAAATTTCAAATTAAATTAATAAAATTGTATATGTCTTGCAGAATTAACACTGCATAAAGGAAAATTTCGACTATTTATAATATTGAAGCAGACGTCATTGTCATGCTCAATTTCGACTATATATAAAATATGAATCTTGCACGGCTTAGTAAGGATATCACACACTCACACATATATAATGGATATGTTATTGATATAATTTTTTTTCTACCCTCAATGATAGATGCCACATTGGGAAAAGTGAGGTTTAAAATATGAAGAGTATATGATATATAATTTAGATTTCTTTTTTTTTTTTACACAAGTGATATTATTTTAAAGCATTCATTTCGTATTAGAAATCTTTATTGAGATATATTCAGGGAGAAAAGAAGGGAATATAGGGATTGATAGAGCATTTCAATTCAATTTTGTAATAATGTTGTCACGCATATTATTATGTCATTAACAAAGTATTGTTCGAATTTATTTACAAGCACACAATTTTAGTGATGTGTGATGTTATTTAGACACGAAGCCCAGCCCACAACCAGGTATTACTATACATGTATTTTTCTTTACCTGTACTACACATAATACCATAGTAATTCCTTTTTATTTCACTGAATCCTATTCTGCAATTCCTGCTATAAGTCTATAACAGCGACAAGGAATAGAATGAAACTGACAGGAGTAAGATCTAGGGGGTACAATAGAATGATATATATTCCAATCTATGATCTTTGCTTTGAAAAAATATTAATTTTATTATTTTTGACCGAGGAATATTTTTATTTGAAACAAAGCAAGATATATACATACGGCGAAATGCATTTCTTATGTGTGTCACAGAAAGCGTATAAAGATTATATTTATCCTAAAAAATAATCCTTCATTAAAAAAACAGATTTGGTGTGGTTGAATCTTGTTGGCCTTAGGTGACCGGCCATCATCGTCAAACGTGAGAGCCATATAATTTGTAAAATCCCTTCTAAACAGAAACATATTTTTTCACATAGTGATTATATCCTATTTTATAATTGATCGAGCCGTAAAATCTTGTTTGATAGGATGTCCTCGGCCAAACAGACAAAAATATGGAAAATTAAATATAATGATGCACAAAGACGTACGCCATCACATGCAAAATGATTTTCAAAATAATGCACCAAAATTAAAGATAATAATCAAGTACTTTTCTGTTTACATCACGTTAACCCACGATTTTCTAAAAAGCTGATTTTCTTGAAGTCTTTTAAAGTCACATCAAACATGTTTTTTTTTCCAATGAAAAGTGAATATCATATACTCTTAATCAAGAATACAAATAAATCAAGAATACAAATCAAAGTACCCTCTCACCAAGGAACCTGCCATCCTTCATCAACCCCCACCTGAAACAGGGTAGGCGGCTGTTGATCAAAGGTGGCAAAACTAACATATAACTCATGAGAGAATTTCGCTTGTTGATCTGCTAAATAGATACGATCCTCAAACATGGTTTTTTATGCTAAAGGACAAGAATAACCATTAATTTAGGACCAATTGCACATAACTTTCTCAAACATTTGAAAATTTAAACTGAGAATTCTAACATTTTATGTTTTAATATTTTTGCCATGTCAAAATTTTTCTATTTTCTGATTTGGAAAATATTTTTATAGATATATAATTCTAAGTATATTATAATTATTTTTATTTAAAAAATATGATCTAACAAATATTTTATATGTAATTAACTATGTTATACCTAGAAGTCATTTTGTTTATAAAGAGCATGGTCAATAATTCACGTTGAATCTTTTTTAACATTAATATCTTTTTATGTTTTAAAATATTTAAATGTATATGTCATATTTCATGGTTTATTATTATTATTTAAAATGACATGGTATTAAATAAAAAAAGTTAAAATTGTAGATGTCTAAAACAACTATAACGACAATTTTAAGTGCTTGAGAGATGATAGTCAAAATATATAACTTGAATTTTAGAGAGGTTATAAATCTGACCCGAATTCAAGGGAGTTTCATGTAATTTAGCCTTTTATAATATTTATTTCTTTCACTGTGTTCTTTGAAAATAACTCCTAAATTTATTTATTAAGAGTTAAAAACGTAACACTCCTAAATGAGAAGTTTAGTAAAATAAGTGTTTCATTTGTTAACTTTATCTTTTAGTATATTTACCTTTTTGTCACGTTCATATGCACTGGATTCTGATTCGGAGTTCATCACACATATTACTCATCACCTTCTCATTATCACAAACACACACAAAAACATTAGCACATGGTGGGCTCCAAAATCTCTCTATTAATGGAATCCACTATGTGCTTATTTAATTGTGTGTATTTGTGGTGATGAAAAGATGATGAAATGAGCACTGAATCAAAATCGGTATACACTGTGTATATTTGTGGCTCCAAATTGGCCTATATATAACACTCCTTTTAATGCAGAAATTTATGAGTTGCACTTTAATCAACAAAATTTCTAGAGGCATCACACTTTGCCAGATATTACACGATATGTTGGACTAATATCGCAAAGGCAGACAATCTTCCGTCTCGTTTAGAACAGATAATATACGCATAAAACGGAATATATCAATACGCATTGTAAAAAATGTTCCTCCAAATTATTATTGGTCATTTTGCGTCAAACAGCCATATATAATTAACTTCAATCATTAGTTATGAGTGATTGCTTAAATATTGATGAATATACCCGTAGCTAAAGTTACAATTTCTAATTGTTGCCAAAATTTCATTAATATAATATTGATATTGATTTGCTGTCAAGAGTTATGAGTGATAATATGGAAGATTTAATAAGCAATATTGCCAAATTTTTTGGGAGCCAAATTATTGGTTACGAAATCTATAGTTTATTGAAAAATGATAACGACTAAGCAACAAGAACAACTTTTATATATTATCATCATCAATAAGATTTGCATCTAGAAGATATTTAACGAAATTAAAAGGGTTGATGATTTCCGAGAGACCAGTCGAAAGTGAGATTTATTCATTAACAGTTCTACAGGTGTATCTGTCTATAAATTCAGCTAGATTTCAAGTGGTCAATCATAATCAAGTATATTCACACAATAACAAAAAACACATTAAACAACAAAAATTGAGCACTATTGCTCAAAGATGGAGAGTTCTGAGTGGACAAGACCATTGGGAGGGTCTTCTAAACCCTCTCGATATTGATCTAAGAAGGTATATAATCCACTATGGAGAAAGAACACAAGCCACGTACGATACTTTTATCTCAGAAACTAATTCCAAGTTCGCCGGAGCAAGCAAGTACGCGAAGAATAACTTGTTCACAAGGGTGGGTTTGGAAATTAAGAATCCATTCAAGTATAGTGTGACAAAGTATCTGTATGCAACATCATCAATACCAGTTCCGGATGCTTTTATAGTAAAATCATTGTCAAGGGAAGCTTGGAGCAAGGAATCAAATTGGATTGGGTATGTTGCTGTGGCCACAGATGAAGGCAAAGCTGCGTTAGAAAGGAGGGATATTTTTATTGCTTGGAGAGGAACAATAAGAACTTTGGAGTGGATTGATGATTTCCAGTTTCTTTTGCTTCCTGCTCCTATAATTTTTGGTGGTTCTGGGTTACTTGATCCGAAAGTTCATCAGGGTTGGTACTCAATGTACACTTCAAGTGATTCTAAATCTCCATTCAATACATCCAGTGCTAGAGATCAGGTATTTGTTATTAGTCGATGCTTCAGATGTTTTAGGATTGCTTAATTATTATTCTTATTGTTATTTACTACCTCCGATCCTAAATATAGGACCTAATTGACTTTTTTGGAGAGATTAAGGTTGCGAAATAGGTTATTAAATGATGACATATTTGATATATTTTTAGATTATTCATTAGTTTATAGGTAAAATAAACTAGTGTAAGGGAAAAAATTAAGTAAATCAATTTATAATTAACTTATTTTGCTTTTTTAAGGATTTTCTAGAAAAAGTCAATTAGGTCTTATATTTAAGACCGGAGGGTGTAACATCCCCAAATTTTCCCCTAATTTTTCACATAATTTTTTTTTACTTATATGTTAACTATGTTAGAAAAAGAGTTTAACTTGATTAAAGGTCTAACATAGTTAGAAAAAGAACTCAACTTAATTCACTAAAATAATTATGGTGCTAACTATGTTAGAAAAAGAAATTAACTTGATTAAATACCTAACATAGTTAGAAAAAGAACTTAACTTAATTCGCTAAAATAATTATAGTGCTAACTATGTTAGAAAAAGGAATTATCTTGATTAAACAGCTAACATAGTTAGAAAGGATAATACTTATTTCTTGAATTGCTATTTACTACCTAACCATGATAGAAAAATTTAAATATCTAATTTATGTAAACTACCCCTATCATGGTTAGAAAAGATCAAACTAAATTCTAAAACACTTACTCCGGGTAACCAAGAAAAACATAGTCCATACTTAGAAGTTCAATTATTCAAATAATCTAGCAAAACTCTGCCTGCTAAATACAAATGAATTCTCAAGGAAATAATGAAAATACTAATAAAAATAATTCGTCGAATTAAGAAAATATAGATATCCTACTAAATGCAAACATGAATATATGAAATCCTAATGTGGCTCCCTAACAACTCACTTTAGTGAGAAGTCCCTGGATTCTTCCCTTGATCGTCTAATACGCTGCCCGAACCTGAAAAGTGATAAAAGCTGGGGTAGACCCAATTGTAACTATAACTACTTGCCTACGTGCATGTGTGTGCTAACAAGGTGTCCAGTGGAGCATTACATATAATATAGATTCAAAACATGTGACATGTAACAGTTAGATGCATAATGACAATCCATATATAAACTATTAAATCTTTTTAAATCTCAAAATCAAAATTTGCAATCACAAGCAAAACACACAAATATCGGTCATACCGGGGGCGTTCTCCCCCAATTCGTCTTTCTATATTTCATTTCCCGGGGGCGTTCTCCCCCAATTCGTATTTCTATATTTCATTTCCCGGGGGTGTTCTCCCCCAATTCGTATTTCTATATTTCATTCTCTCTCATTTAGTCCCTGTAGATCTTGCAGGGTACCTCATCCATGGATGACATATATCCAATATACCGGTGTCACACACACAAACCACATCAACCAACATATGCATCATCCAAAATCGTATGACACAAAACCATCAAACTTTCATAAAACGTACATGAAACAAATCGTTAATGTATAATAATTTCAAAACATGAAATACACACCTTTATGCCTTTCAAAATAACATACTCCACCAAACAATTTTATAATAAATATAATTCAAACATGTATGCGTAGATAATTTTTCAAAATATAATTTTGAAAAACTTGCTAACCCACACACACGCGCAAACAAATAATTATAGTTACCAGGTAATTCGCACCAATCTCACAACAACGTAGTTTTCCCCTTACTAATGTCTCTTTGAATACTCCTAACATATTGCTTAAAACCTTGATCCATCCGGTCAAAACGGCGAACTTGGTCTGTAGAACAACCTGACCAATTTTCGCAATGATCCAACGGCGGGAAAGGTAGAAACATGAAATCTAATAACTAGGTTTCTATTTCCTGCGAATTGGAAAACGCTCCTCTTCTACGGCTTATTGAGGCCACACCAAAGATCCAATCATCAACCCAACTGTTCACATTTACTTGTGTGATGTTTCTAACAGGACTCCTAAGTTTGAAGAGGATCCAACGGTGAACGAAGTCGTACTCATCATTTTAATGTAACCCTAAATTTTGGAGAAGTAGAGGAGATGAAGATTTGACGGCTATCCTATTTAGAAATATCCTAACAAGACTAAGCTGACGTGTTTAAATAGGAGAAGGGAGGAAATTAAGATTTCTAAAACCCTACTTTTCGTTTTGAATCAGTCTCTTGTGTTACCATAAATATCTCCTTTTATTATTATTATTATTATTATAAAATGCTTTTAGAATGTGTTATAACCTATTTATCATAACGGCCATCATAAATATCTCTAACTAATATGACAATTTCCTAAATTGAAATTTTGAATTTGATTATCCAAACAAATTTTCAAACTCAAATTAAATATTACTTTATTATATCCTCATATTTAAATTTAATCCTAAAACCCAATTAAATCTCCAATAAAATTCTAATTAAAACATTAAACTCTAACTAATATTATTATTACTGTTTTTTTAGGATGTTATAGAGGGAGTATTATTTATAGAATGAGTCAAAAACAAGCATCACAACTAATCTACTTAAGAATTGGCCATAGATTAATTGGATTAATTTAGTTTCATGCATCTGTTGAATATTGCTTCTCTTCAACATGTCCTTTCAATAAGAATTTCTTTTTGTTATAAAACTTCACGTCATCTAGCGACATGTTATATTCTAACCAATGTGAGGGTCAAACCCCCGATGCAAATGGCATATTTTGTGTGCACACAACTACAACTCAAATCATTCTTTTTAAGCGCAATCTATTACTCCATCAGGTCCTAATAAATAAGACCTAATTGACTTTTTTGAAAAATCCTAAAAAAAAAACAAAATAAGTTAATTATAAATTGATTTACCTAATGTTTTCCCTTAAACTAGTTTATTTTACTTATAAACTAATGGATAATCTAAAAATATATCAAGTATGTCATGATTTAATAGACTATTTTGCAACCTTAACCTCTAAAAAAAAGTCATCTAGGTCTTACATTTAGGACCGGAGGCAGTATATTGGTAAAATGGAGTACAATATATTATATTTTAACTATGAACACATACATTAGTCTTAGCATTGGTGAAAAACCTCAGTTAAATTGAATCCCCTCAAAGTCATAGAATTACTCCCTCCGGTCCCTAATGTAAGAGCCCAAAATTTGAATGATTTTGGTCCCTAATGTAAGAGCTCATCCAATATTCTCTCCTCATTTAATGCATTTTTTCCTACTTTACCCCTAACTCTCTTTCATATTTATTAATGCTTATGTATTTCTCTCTCTTAAAAGTACCATAATAAATATGGGCAATATTGGAAAAGTAGCATTAACTCCAGACACCCAACTAACATTCACATGTTTTCTTAATAAGCGTTTTTTTGGCGGCTAGCTCTTACATTAGGGACCGGAGGTAGTATATGCCAAAGACCATTTAATTTAGTGGCATAAGATGTCCCCTTGTTGGCATCAGATCCACCGTCCAATCATCAACTCTTCACCAATCTCCATGCGTGTCGGTGAAATCTATAAAAAAGTAATAATAAATAATATTCATAGGATTATTCATATTCAACAATATCATTAATTTGTACATTGACTTTTCTATAGATCCAATATTTAAGGAAAGAAATTAGTCCCTCCAATCTTAAATATAAGATCTAATTGACTTTTTTAGAAAATCCCATAAAAAAGCAAAATAAGTTAATTATAAATTGATTTACCTATTTTTTCCCCTTAAACTAATTTATTTTACCTATAAACTAATGTATAATTTAAAAATATATAAATATGTCATGATTTAATAGCCTATTTCGCAACCTTAACCTCTCCAAAAAAAGTCGATTAGGTCTTATATTTAGGATCGGAGGTAGTAATTCTTTATGCATGTGCAGGTCCTAAGTGAGATAAGAAGGTTAGTAGATCTATACAAGGATGAAGAAATTAGCATAACAGTTGTGGGACATAGTTTAGGAGCTGCAATTGCAACTCTAATTAAACGCAGTGGACATAGCTCAAAACAGTTATAACAAACCAACAAACGCCCCAGAAAAAGCATGTCCAGTGACAGCCTTTCTTTATGCATGCCCTAGAGTTGGAGAAACAAACTTCAAAAGGGTTTTTGATGGGTTGAAAGATTTGAGAGCTTTAAGAGTGAAGAATATTTCAGATATTGTTCCAAACTATCCTATTTTGCCCTATCTAGATATGGGTGAAGAACTCCTAATCAATACTCAGCAATCATCGTTCTTGAAGAGTCCAGGTAATATAAGTACTTGGCATAACTTGGAGTGTTACTTGCATGGTGTTGCGGGAACACATGGACTTAATGGAGTTTTTGAATTGGTGCTAAATCGTTCTATTTCACTTACGAACAAAAGTGATGATTCTTTGAAAGATGATTATCTTATTCCCGCGTCTTGGTGGATTGAGAAGAACAAAGGAATGGTTCAGCAAGAAGATGGTTCTTGGGAGTTGATGGATCATGAGGAGGATGACTCTTCTGATTCGTCAAGGTTCTAAATCGTATGAAATACTACTTTGCAATTAAAATTGTTGAGTGATCCTGTATGATTAAAAAAAAATGATTATGATTGCAGATCCTACCTCAGATGGAGTTGGTTAACTTAGTTGTTTCTAACCCCAATCTTATTATGTTTATCTATTTTCTAACTTTTCTCTGTTTTATATTTCAGACTCCTTTTTATTTTCCTGCATGTACTCTAATAACAGACTCCCTTATATAGCTATATAAGTGAGTCTTAGTTTGTAATCATTTTAATTTTAATGAAATTGTCTTTTTATAAAAAAATATTATGAATGTTCGAATAAAATATCTATGTTGTATAAATAATGTCAGTTCTTTTTTTTTGACCAAAATATATAATGTCAGTTCATTTAATATTTCGACGACTTTGTCTCTTTACTTTGTGTCATTCGTAAATAAATTCTATACTTTGGCTTTCTGTTGGTCCACATCCTTTTATTTTATTTGACTGGTTTTTATACATTTGAACTATTAAAAGTTGGATTCGAAATGTTGATGATGGAAATTTTGATGGGCTTGATCCTCTTAATTAGTATTCCAAATTAAAGTTGAACTCATACAAACATACTTATTATATGGTTCGTGGGAGTTCACGGATCATGAGAAGGATGACTTCTAATTCCCTCAAAAGCCCGATGACGTGGCTTCTAAATATTTAAAATTGTTGTAGATTTTATACAAACAACTGTATATAACGTGGTGTCTATTTAAATTATTACACACCCCAAAACTTTGAACTTTTGCTCGTCCTTGAGTAAAACAAGTAATGTAGGAGAGTTATAATATTCATCAATTATCTAATTGTTCGCACCGCAAGTGCACGGGTCGTGCCAAGTAATAAAGTGAAAGTAAACTATTGTTCCCACGAGGATTTGGTTCCAAAACCCGGTCAAATAATGATTATCGCACTCTCGCTCAATTTGAGTGATCCAAATGTTGAGAGTGAAGTGTAACTATGTAAAAAATAAGAAAAACTATAAACAAGTGATTCTCCAACTTCAAGGATAAATTGGGACTTAAGATTATTTATCCCCCTTGTATTTCCTAACCTTAAAATGGTTTCCTCTCACAATTGTTTTTAATAGCTATATAATTGCTAACCTAGGGTTCTAGAATACTTGTAAACGCTCCGTCGAGTCAAGAACAAGTGTTTAATTCCATTAATCATGCAATCTCTTGTCACAATTAATAAAACTCAATTTCTAAGTTTCAACCCTAATGTGGCTATGTGAGGCTAATAAGTATATGTCTATCTTATTAACAAAACCATTCATTTGTCATGCAAACTTCAAGTTCTCACACTACTCCACTCAAGTTCTACACTTAACTTAGCTCTCTCAAGTCATAAGTCAAATGAACAAATCAACTAAATGGTGATCAAGCATTTAGAAGCATTAGGGCTAGAGTGAAATAAACACATATATAACATTAATCACAAAAGGAGTGGAAAAATTAAGAGTTAATCCATACAAGGGTTCAAAATAATCCTAAAGCAAAGTGCTTAGCTACTCATGTTCAAGAATCCCAAAGAAAAATACACAAGACTAATCATACGCATTGAACAAAAGTAAGGGAAGGAGAATGGAGAAGAAGAACCAAGATGTGAAGCCCAAATCTCTTCAAAACTTCAAACCCCAACTCAATCTCCACCAAGATCCATGCCCTAGCACACCACAAAGCTCCCCAATATGCCCTAGAAGTGAAGAATGGTCGGCTCCCTCTGTTTTGCCCCTTTTAAACCTAATTTTCGAGTGGAAATAGTGATGTGGCAGTTTTTATGCGACTGTGCCGCGACATGGTAATATAGGTAAAAACTGTGCCGCGACATGGTTGTGTTCTGACCAAAACTAAGCTGCAGCACAAAAGTCCAGGCCGTGGCTCAATTTCTTCAGGTAAAAATTGCTTTCTTCTCATGCAATTGAAATGCTCCAAACATGCTAATCATCTTTGACTTCTCAAATGTTTTGCCTTCAATTCCTTGCCCAAAATTACCTTGCACAATAATATTAAATCTCCAAAATAGGCACAATTGAACAATAAATGTGTCACCAAAAATCATGCATCAATTCCTATATTTGAGCATCCAAAATATGTATAAACACTCCAAAAATGTATTTAAAAGAACATGAATCATGATAAAAAGTATGAATTCCATGACATTAACACACCCCCAAACTTAGACTTTTACTCGTCCTCGAGTAAATCAACATAAAAAGGAACAAGATTGATCAATTATCAACTTAACATAAATGCAAGATATTATCCTCACCGGTTGCTCAAGAGATATGCTTAAAGGGAAAGAAGTGGGATAAAGATGAATGCATGGTTCACAATTCAAGAACAAGTTGCCAACAATTTTGTGTGTGTGTGAAGCTTAAAGATGATGTCCATACACTAGTTAGAATCCAAAGTAACAACTCAATATGTGTGAAACATCCTCAATATCAAGACTTAACTTCTTAACCTTTTCCTCTCTCTCCACTAGAGAACAACACAATTTCAAAATCAAAGGGACTTTTTAAGCTTATAATGGGGCCAGGGGTTTAAGTGTTTAGCTATTTGAAAGAATGGAGAAAAAGAGTTCAAATACCTTGAGATAAATTACATTTCACTATATTCACTCATGTACAAAAATTTCTTCAAAGAGATCAAACATTCCCCCAAACTTATCTCATATTGATTCTTTGTACTCCAAGTCTTATTGCAATACTTTTTTTTCTTTCTTTTTTTCTTTTTTTTTCTTTTTTTTCACAACATGTTCATTTCATTCATCACCATTTTTTTCTTTTTTCTTTTTTAAACTTGGGAGTACATATTTTCCTTTTTCACAACCACTATTTCCCTTTCCACATTGTATTTACATTTACATTCACCTTTGACAACCACACCAATCCTCACTATAATGAAATGTCAATTATCTCAAGATCAAGGTAGTTCATGGATTTTCGGGCTAAAAGGGTTAAGTCCAATGTGGGATTCAAAAGAAAATTATCATGGTTTTTCATTATAAGGCTCAAAGAGGGTGCAAATGGAAATGATTTCACGGGTCGGCTTCAAAAGGCTCAAACGCATTTAAAAGATGACCCTAATCATTTTTCAAAATTGTGTGAATCATTCCCTAATTTCAAGAGGTTCCAAGGAAAGTCATAAAGTCTATCTATCAACAAATGCCCACACATACCAATTTGTTATAATTGTCATCTAAAAAGAGAATTTCTATCATCCCAGCTTAAGTGCAGAAAGGGTAAATTGCCATAAACGAGACTTGTATTGTTCCTCAAGCATTCAAAAATATCCCAAAATTTCCAATTAAGCATATAGTCTAAGCAACACCTATCATTGGATCATGCATTAGCTTCAAAAGATACTTGCTCAATCTAAAAAAATATTTCTTTTTTCAAAAAATTGAACATATAAGTCCAAGTTTCAAGGGTCTAACAATGGATTCCATGACAAATTAGCATGTTCATTTATTCAATTCAAAAATGTCCTTACCCCCAAGCTTAAATTGGACAGTGTTCTCACTGTCACAAGGGAAAGGCTAGGGGCCTTCTCTCAATTAGCAAGACATTCCACAAAAGGCATAAGTTGCTTAATGAGAGAGGTACAAAAAATGGTGAGGCTACTCAAAAAGAGGAAAGTGTCCAAATGCACAAGATAGCACATTGACAAATCCTTGGATTTGCATGGTTTTATTTGCTAAATTTGAGGCAATTAAGATAATAGAGATGCAATTTTTATCCAATTGTGCTTGGTTTATATTTAAGATTATTATGTGTAATGACTCCCATTTTCAATTATATTTGACAAATATTTTGGTTATATTTGGGAAGTCATTGATAGAAAATTAAGAAATTTGATCTTTTTATTATAGTTGAAGATAAATGACAAGAATCAAGCAAAATGGCTAGAGGAAGAATTGGGTTTTAATTAATTAAAGCCCATGAGCTTTATGGGCTGAAGCAAGAAGAAGAAGAATTAAAAGAGAAAAGCCCAAGAAAGAACAAAAAGGAATGAAGAAGCTGCACGGGAGTTGGCTGAAAAATTGGAATGAATTAAAGAAGCAAGGGACACGTGGAGGAAGGAAGGGAGCTGCTGAAAAAAGACAAAACATTAATGAAATGGGAGGGAGGGCTGCGAAGCAGAGAAAGAAATAAAAAGACAGAGGGGACTCAGACGCGAAAGAAGAAGGAAAAGAGAGGGAGGCGGCGAACTCTGCTTCTCCAATTCCCTCTCCCACATTTTATTTTCTCTCTATCCCTCCATACACCCACCATGGTTGCTTATAAATTAGAGTTTGGGGTCTCTAAGCTTTTCTTTATGAATGACTAAAACACCCTCCTTGCTCTTGGGAATGATTTGAAGATAGCTTGAGCTCATGGTCTACAAAGGGGAGTCCTAATTCCTTTCCTTTCTCTTTATATTTTTGATTGCCTAGGTTTAGGTTAGCATTTATGTTTTGAGATTGGACTGGATTTGGTTGTTATTATAGGTATTTGTGATTTTGACTTGTAATGCGGGATTTGGACTCAACAATATGTATGGTCATACATATGTTCTTTATAATTCATTACATATTTCTATTTACTCATGGTATTGGTAGATAGTTTGTTGAATTGAATTGTAATTGAACCTAATGTATTGCAATCAATAATCACACTCTAGGGTAATTAATAATGCCTAATTGAATGAGTTCATGAGATTAGGTATTAGACTTGCCGGTTGGTGAGGTTTGGTATTTTAGGAAATTTAGAGAAACTCAAAGTGAACCTATTAATTGCTTGAGTAACATTAGACTTCAATCCTTTGGTTTTATTTTGTTATGTGGGGTTCCAATAGTGAATTAAAATCATAGGATTAATTAAGTGGCGATTCGGGGTTCCGGTCGTAGGATTAATAGTTCCTTGCAAGTAATAGGTCCACAAGCACTAAAGAGCTTAACAATGCCTAATTGGATGAGGTTTCAACAACTAGGTATTGGACTCATGGGTCCATGAAGTTTGGTAAATTAGAAAATTAGTGCATTAAACTCCCCAAAAATATTTAGAAAGCTAGGATAGTCATTGAAAATCATTTCCAAGAGCAACTCACTTCCACTTCATCCCTTTTACTAAAAATACAAAAAAAAATATTCATTTGTTTTGCACCCTTCATTCTCATATTTAAAAATCAACAAAAATATATTTTCTTTATCCAAATTTAATCTTGCATTGCATTTAGTTTACTAGGATAGTTGAATTAAACAAGGCTCCTTGAGAACGATACCCGGGGTAACTTCCGCTTACCTTGTGGTCCTAAATTTTCTTGAAGGACTAGGCCCAAGACACACTGCACCGACCTCTAAATCGGTGTTCTTCAAGTGGCGCCGTTGCCGGGGAACATCTTAAAATCAAAAAGTCAAGCAACAGTTTTATTTCATTGCATTGACAATCTACAAGCAAAAGGAGCAAGAAATCATTCATACACCTGCTTTAAGGGGAGTACATGACAAAGCACATTCCACAAAATATAGAAACATTCCAAGACCATTCCCACATATCAACCAAGTCAGATTAAATCTATACCCAAAATGGTCACTCACAAAACTTCACTAGTACCCTCTCCTTTTCTCATTGAATACCCAATGGTACTCCATACCACCTCAGAAAATTCAGTTATTCAAGTCCAATGAAAAACGAACCACCATTCAAAACTAATTCCTTGCAGTTTAATCACACAACTTACATTCAGCCACAACAAATATCCAAGACATATTAATATGTTTAGCTAGTAAACCAGTGATCATATAATCTTACCCACTCACAACATTTGGCTCAAAAGAGCAGCTTACTTTGATAATTTTTGACAGAATAGAGCAAAGGCACAATATAATCTAAAAACTCAAGCACTTTCTACTTCAACATTCAGAAATTGGCCTTTCAATCCCAAAAATTGTTTCTTTGATTTCCCCAAGTCTCACTTTCTCTATATAGACTGAAACACCTTAATGTCCAAGAGTAATCACATTTTCCAGCCAAATCAGAAAATTCCCAATTGTCAAGCTTAGTCTTAGTGTAGTTCAGAAAAATTTCAGATCACCTTTACAATCTCAACAAGCAAACTTCCTATAATTCAAAAATGGCCACGCAAAGCTTTTCATTTCAACAGTACTATTCATCATGAGCACTATAAGCAGACAAAACAAAGCACACTTGCATGTTACATATTCAAGCAATTCCTACTTCAATGTTGGAAATGATTCTCTCACAAAAATCAACTAATTCCTAAGTCACTAAGTGTGACCATCTAGTTTTAATCTAATCCTTCGATCAAAACAGAGCAATCATGGGTACTAGGAATTCTCACCAGAATTGGGATGCTACAGCGAGAAAGAGGAAGTTGTGAAGTTGTATCATGAGATTTGAGCAATGAAATCTGGGGAGCAATTGCTTTAAGCTTGAGAAAGAAATGAGAGAAATCATGGTGGGTGGAGGTGAACAACGAAGTTGTTGTGGTGGTGGTCCGAGATCGGCGGTGGAGTTTGATGGCGGTGGAGGGGTAGGCTTCGATTTGGAAAAGGGAGAAAACTAAGAGAAAGCCATGGACTTTGGTGAAGCGGGGACAACTATGAAAGGGGCCGCTTATGGCGGTGGCGAGAAGGTGCGATGGTCAGAGATCAGAGGCTGAAAGAGTGGTTGAGATTGTGGTGGTTTTGGGGTACCGGATTGGGAAGGAAAAGAAGAAGATGAAGAAGAGTTGAAACAGAGGGTTGATACGAGAAGTGTAGTGTGGTGGTTATGAAAGAAGAGACGGTGGCCCACGGAGACCGGAGGTGCAACGGTGACCGGTGGAGAAAGGTTGAAGGTGGGAGGTGGTGGTTGATGATGAAGGGGTAGGATTTGTAATTTTGTCTAAAGCGGGTGAGGTGTTTTTTTTATTAGAAATATAATAAGTAATAATAAAATTTTTTTTTTAATTTTTTTTATGCCACAGCATAAGAATTGGGCCGTGACATGATTTGGCACCTACATTGGCAGAGAATAAACGTGCCGCGGCCAAGAATGTGAGCCGCGACATGATTTTTCTCTGCCAATTAATCTAGCTGAAAGACGGAAATTGTGCCGCGGCACAAAATATTGAGCCGTGGCATGCTAACAGAAACCATATCAGCATTTAAGAAACATAAATTTGTTGATATTTTCCATATGAAGCACAACTATAACACCATTTCACACCAATTTGAATCAAGCACTCAATCACATGCCTTAAAGCCCATTTAACACTCAATTTCAATTTATGAAAGACCAAATCACTCATCAAGATATCACATCACTCAAACATTTAATCTCATAAGTTGAAAATTTTGATCATCAACACACTTAAAAGTCCAAGAACCAAGTTGCTCTCTTTAAACACATACAAGGCACATTGCAGAGACATATACAATCACTTTCATTGATGTTCAAATGCTTCTAAATAAGCTCAAAAATCATATTTTCCCCACTACAAAACCTCAGCAACAATCCCCTTACAAACACCAAACAATGAACACAAGCCACACAATCATCTTTATCATGTAAGTCCCAAATAGAGTCTAACTAACATCATGTAAGGTCATAATATGACAGTAAACTCCAGGCAAAATATCAGCAACTTGGTCTACCAAATTTAATCACTTATGACAACCAAACAGCTCCGAAACTGATATTAACATCACAAATTGCATGTAACTTAGCTGACATCATAATCATCATTAACCACATTAAAACCATGAGCACTATTCACCTGATCACATTTCCCATATAATTACCAGTCAGACTTCACATTCAAAACACTCAAGGCCATGGTCCAGCAGTACACAACAACCAAAATATCAGCAAATTTCTCAGCCAACTAAGCAACCATGACAGCAAAGTATCTCCAAAAATCAGTTCAAATCACAAAAGCATCAGATAATCATTACTCCCCTGAAAATGCCATCCCATTTCCTAGCCTTTAAATCAATCATAACATCTCAGATTCTTCCACCCTTCCAATCATTACATCTGCACATTTTTCTTCCAGCCTACCAAACACATAAGAACAAGCCTAATTCCACTAAAAAAAATTAAAACTACCTAAAAAAATCAAATGATAAATTTTAAAACTTGGGTTGCCTCCCAAAAAGCGCTAAGTTTATAGTCTTCAGCCAGACTTTCCAAAACACTCACTAATCATAAGTATCAAAAACCAAGATTACCTTATCTTCATTTCTCTTCAAAAGACAAGGTTTCAGCAAAAATGAGCATTCATATAAGAAACATGATTCATTATAATACTTGGTAGGCTCTAATTTGAATACTTCAAAATTATCATCACTAGCCCCCAAATATTTTGAAAACCCAATAAAATCCATTGGACTCGCATCAGTAAGAGCCAAAAAATCACTAGGAGGATTTTGAACAACAATTGTTGGGATTTCTACTTGTTCACAACAACAAGAATTAGGCTCCAAACTTAAAACCTCAATTGAACACTCAACATTGTTCTCTCCCTCTTCACTTTCTAACTCACTATCACCCTCACAATTGTCACAAACCGTTGATATCACATCATCACTTCCCATGATCAATTCTCCATTTGAGGTATTTTCTACACAAGAGTCATTTGATGCATCAATGAAAACACCTCTTTGCCTTAAAGACTCAACTTGAGAAGTTAGTTCACCTAATTTGATTGTCAAATTTTCAAGAGCTAATGTTTGTTCACTCAATTTTTTATCATCCCTAGCTCTATACTCATTTTCATTATCAATATAACGTTGAAGCATACCCTCTATCCTTGACATCTGCTCATGACTGGAAGTAGGCTCCTCTAAGCTATTGGGTGATATTTGACATTGTGGTGCATATGAAGGGAAAGAATAATTTGGATCCCAAGACAATGAATGTTCATGATTCCAACTAAGGTTAAAAGAATTATCATTTAAACTAGCTTGAACCTTAGCAAAATCATCCTCTACAAAATCCATGGTTGAAAAATGAGGGCATTGCTCATTATAATGATTATCTCCACAATAATTGCAACAAATGTACTCATATTGAGTTTGAAAAGCATTATGGTCATAATAAGATGTTGAATAACCATTATCATGCTCAAATTCATCCCTTACCCCATTAGTCCACCAAGGATAGCCCATACACAAATTTCTAAGAAACGAAATTAACAAACACAAAGACACACAAAGAGAACAAATATACACATGAACACAAGAAAAAAAAATTCTACAAAGAAACACAAGAACAAATATATACAAACTCAAGCTTAAGCTACTAGTGTTATAATCAAGATTGACCAAGGACGGTTTTGGGACACAAATCCCCGGCAACGGCGCCAAAAACTTGTTCGCACTGCAAGTGCACGGGTCGCGCCAAGTAATAAAGTGAAAGTAAAGTATCGTTCCCACGAGGATTTGGTTCCAAAACCCGGTCAAATAATGATTATCGCACTCTCGCTCAATTTGAGTGATCCAAATGTTGAGAGTGAAGTGTAACTATGTAAACAATAAGAAAAACTATAAACAAGTGATTCTCCAACTTCAAGGATAAATTGGGACTTAAGATTATTTATCCCCTTGTATTTCCTAACCTTAAAATGGTTTCCTCTCACAATTGCTTTTAATAGCTATATAATTGCTAACCTAGGGTTCTAGAATACTTGTAAACGCTCCGTCGAGTCAAGAACAAGTGTTTAATTCCATTAATCATGCAATCTCTTGTCACAATTAATAAAACTCAATTTCTAAGTTTCAACCCTAATGTGGCTATGTGAGGCTAATAAGTATATGTCTATCTTATTAACAAAACCATTCATTTGTCATGCAAACTTCAAGTTCTCACACTACTCCACTCAAGTTCTACACTTAACTTAGCTCTCTCAAGTCATAAGTCAAATGAACAAATCAACTAAATGGTGATCAAGCATTTAGAAGCATTAGGGTTAGAGTGAAATAAACACATATATAACATTAATCACAAAAGGAGTGGAAAAATTAAGAGTTAATCCATACAAGGGTTCAAAATAATCCTAAAGCAAAGTGCTTAGCTACTCATGTTCAAGAATCCCAAAGAAAAATACACAAGACTAATCATAAGCATTGAACAAAAGTAAGGGAAGGAGAATGGAGAAGAAGAACCAAGATGTGAAGCCCAAATCTCTTCAAAACTTCAAACCCCAACTCAATCTCCACCAAGATCCATGCCCTAGCACACCACAAAGCTCCCCAATATGCCCTAGAAGTAAAGAATGGTCGGCTCCCTCTGTTTTGCCCCTTTTAAACCTAATTTT
The DNA here is from genome assembly GCA_029929735.1 of Mimosa pudica. NCBI lineage: Eukaryota > Viridiplantae > Streptophyta > Magnoliopsida > Fabales > Fabaceae > Mimosa > Mimosa pudica. The sequence continues at coordinate 10,500,183 of JAKELP010000020.1, forward strand.
CGAGTGGAAATAGTGATGTGGCAGTTTTTATGCGACTGTGCCGGAGCATGGTAATAATAGGTAAAAACTGTGCCGCGACATGGTTGTGTTCTGACCAAAACTAAGCTGCAGCACAAAAGTCCAGGCCGTGGCTCAATTTCTTCAGGTAAAAATTGCTTTCTTCTCATGCAATTGAAATGCTCCAAACATGCTAATCATCTTTGCCTTCAATTCCTTGCCCAAAATTACCTTGCACAATAATATTAAATCTCCAAAATAGGCACAATTGAGTAATAAATGTGTCACCAAAAATCATGCATCAATTCCTATATTTGAGCATCCAAAATATGTATAAACACTCCAAAAATGTATTTAAAAGAACATGAATCATGATAAAAAGTATGAATTCCATGACATTAACACTAATCTAAGGCACATACATGATAATTTCCTCATTAGTTGCCTAAAGTCATATATTCAATAAGAAAGAAATGGAATAAATGTTGATGTTGTTTTGTAAGTTAAAAGCGAATTTCCTTTTTTTGAAAGTGTACGAAGATTGAAGAGTTATAGAATAGTTATCTTACAATTGTCAAGATCAATACAACACTTTAACATATAAATATGAAACAACCTCAACATTAAGACTTCATATATAAGTTCAAAATCTCCTCGGTATCCACCAAACAATGATTTCACACAATTTCAAAATCAATGGGACCTTATAAATTTGTAATGTGGCTTATTAGAGTTAGGCTAATGAAAGAAAGATCAAAAGAAGAATTCAAATATCTTGAGATATTAAATGATTAAATACATCCATTCTATTATTCATTCATATCATAAAGTTCTTCCTTTAAGAAATAACCACTCCCCAAAACTGGATTCAAATTAACATCTTTGTACTCCAAATTTGGAGTACATTTTTTTTTTTTCATTTTTCTTTTTCTTTTTTCATTCAATTTTCGCATTTTGTTCATTGTTCTTGACTTATGATCGAGTATATTCTATTTAAAACACCACACACCATTCATGTTTCTCACTCTAATTTTGTAATTTGTACTATCATGTATATTTAACAGCAACTACACCCTTTTCACCAATGATTCGTCAACTATCTCAAGATTATGGTGAAAGTGAGGATGCACAAGAGGGGGGGTGAATTGTGCTACAAATAAAACAATATAAAATAAAAACATTAACACAAATTCTTTTATACTGGTTCGGTCTAACTCTTGACCTACGTCCAGTTCTCAATCCATTGATTGAGTTCCACTAATCCACAGGTTTTACAAACGGGGTTCACCTGCAACCTTTACAAACACAAGTTTTACGGGTAAACTTGCAACCTTTACAACCTGACTCGCTCCCCCTTACTACCAGCAAGGGTTCAACCTTTACACAAAGGATTTATTACAAGGTTCACTTAATGAACAGATTGTGATACTCACTTAAGTACAATGAATGCTCTCAATAAATGTAGAGACTTAAATACAAAGAGAACAAGATGATAACAACAAGAATAACTCTCAAGGTATTAAGTGCTCTTTTGAACTTTAAAGCTTTCTGAATATTCTCTAGGTATTATGCTTGAATGCTTTTAGTTCAGTCGGTTCAGTGTCTTCATAAATGATGAAGTTGTTCCTTTTATAGTAGCCTCTAATACACCATTTGCTTGAGGGCGATAAATCCGTTTGAATATAGCCGTTTATCCCTTGTTACCGTTGTCCTCATTAATGCTCATTAATGTTTAGCAGGGTTGACTTATGCTTTAGCTATGAAGCTCTGAAAAGTAGCTCTGACAATACTGCTCTGACAAAAAGCAATTCTGACTTCTGAGCACTTGTACGGTCTCTGACTCTTGTACTTGCTATCGGTTGGATTTTGGCTACCGGAAGTAAGAGCCTTGTTCTGCTAGTGTTAGTTCAAGTATATGCAATGCAAAGAGCGTTCACTATCGGAAGCTCATTTGCCATCGGAAGCGATACTAAATTCTGCATACAAATGTTAGTCTAACAGAGTAATATATAATCAAGTGCAATGGGAAACATTTTTGCTATGGGAAGCTATCCTACTTAGACTAGGTTCAGACTTAGTGTTCTATTGGCTTTCGCTATGGGATGTGTACTACGTCCGCAAGCGCTACTTACGTTGTTTTTGCTCTAAGTCATCCCATTGTGATTTTACATCCGATTGTATTCTAACTTAGGATTTTAACTTCCATCTAATTCTTCCTAAGTGTTCATTATGTTCTTTCATGTTTTAGTCTTCATCAAAACTTAAGATTCTAACATTCTCCCCCTTTTCGATGATGACAAACCTATAGTCAACTATGAAAGCATAATTAAAATCAGATATAACAGTCTAACACAAATATTCATATAAGCGAACTTCATTGATTAAACAACGCAATTACAAGTATGATAGACAGTTAAAACATTACAAACATGATTAAACATTAAAGATGTTACAAGTATGATCAGAGCAAAATGATTAGTATGATAACCAAAAAAAATATTACAAGTATGATAAGTATGATAATGCATGAGGGGTTTGGTTCTAAGGTTTATGCTCTCTCTCTCTCCTTATCTGTTCACTCCCCTCTTCACATTTCTCCCACAGTTCTCTCAGCTCAGCTTCCTCTGCCTCTCTGATTTTGGCTAAGTCCTCAAGATGCTCTCTCTCAGCCCTTTCCCTTTCTTGCCTTCCGAGCTCAAGGGATTCCTGTATTGCCCTTCTCAGATCTGCAGCTTCATTCATCCCAACTGACTGTTCTGGTCCTGAAGATGAGTCATCAATAGGAATAGTTCCAGAGGGAAGATGGATATCCTTGACTTTGAACGCCCAAGCTGAGTACTCTGGATCATGAGACATATCTGCCTTTCCTTTCCCAACCCGAGAGTTTGCTCTCATTGCATCCAGCATCTGAGCTTGAGAGAAGGTAAGGTTGGTAGTCCCGAAGTAGTCGAACTCCTCTTGAGTAATCTCTTCTACCTCAACCTTGACTTCAACCTCAGCAGGTATGGCTTCAGCTGCCTTTTGAGCACTCTCAAATAGGGATGGAGTCTGAGTCTCATAAGCTTCCCTTGTGGATGATTCAGCTTGTACTTCCTCCTGATGAGGCATTGACTCATCCTCACTCACATTCTGTATAGAGGCTCTGGGAGGAGGAGGAACCTTTTTCCTAGCTGTTCTCTTGATTCTTCCTTGAATAAAGGTAGCAGCAGGAGTAGGAACTGATGGGCTTGAGACAGAAGTTGGAGTAGTCGAGAGAGTTGGACTCTGTGGATCCTTGGTGATAGGAGTGACAACCCGAGAGCGAGTCATGAACTTCAACCCATACTTCTGACTAAGATGTGTCAGGTACTCATCTGAGGTGGCAAATTCAGGAGGCAACGCAGAAGATCTGGATTTAGAGGGAGGCTTGGACTGAAGAGGAATGTCCTCAGGCTCAGAGGGTGGATTAGCCAGCACCATTTGCATATTGGCTTGTTGACCTGAGGATGCTGCTGCTGCTTGTTGGCGCATGAAATGAACAGCTTCACTTCTGATGAAACTCTCAGCACGACGAGCTTGTTCCAATTCCATTGCCCTTCTGATTGTAGCCTCAAAGTCCATGTCTAACCACAGTGAGGGCTGTCTCAGTGTATCCTTAGAATCTCTCCCCCTTTTGGCATCATAAAAAATGGCAAGTGCCAGGGAGGTGCTTGGGTAGGAAGCAGACGGAGGTAATGCTGGGCCAAAGGTGGGTGGAGGAGGTGGGGGTGGTGAATCGTGGTCATGGTCAGATGGGTGGTCTGAGGATGATTTGGCTTGAGGATGGGGAGGAGTGATGAGATTGGTTGGGTGATTGGTCTGATGGTTGTGTATGTGTATCAGAGGGATGAGTTGTGGAAGGTTGGTCTTGGGAGTGGTGAGGTGATTGATGGGTGTCTTGGTGAGGTTGATCTTGGTTTGGGGAGTCTTGGTTAGATGATTGGTGGTGGTCTGGGTTAGGTGACTGGTGGTGGTCTGGGGAATCACGTAGTGAGGGATCTTGGTGTGGGGGATCTTGTGGGTTTTGAGGGTCATGAGAGTTTTGGTTGTTTGGAGGGTTTTGGTTGGCCAACAGCAGGTCCACCTTCTTTCCAACTCGATCAAGATTTGCCTAGACTTTCTTGATCCTATGATGTAACTTATTAAAACTCCTTCCAAATTGCTCTTGGAACGAAGCCTGAAGCTCGTTGGAGACTCTGAAAATAATTTCATCTGCAAGAGCTCCCAAGGCAGCAGCATTCAGAGGTTGGCTTTGGGATTCCACTTCCTGGTCTGCTGCACCAGAGGTGGATGGCTGAGTAGTCTGAGATGCACTGCCCCCTCTTGAACTAGATCTAGCAGCCCTTGGAGGTCTGATGTAGGACACTCCCATTTTACCCAAGTTCTTCTTGTCCATGGGCAGGCACTTCTGGTTGTCCACTCCCTTAGTGGATTTGATGTTGAACTTCTCCAGAAGGAAGGCGCTCAACTGGGGGAAGGGAAGAGAGACATTGTCCTTCTGATTCTTGCCATCAACCCACCTCAGAAGTTCCATGGAGATGAGTTGCCCAGGGTTAATGGGTTCCTTGAGCATAACGCGAGGGAGCCATGGGTTGTCGAGGAGGGTGAACTCTGAAAAGTTGCCACCCTTGTGGGTCATGATCCTTGAGTAAACGTACTGGATCACCCGGTGGAGGTCAGACATCCCAGAGACTTTCTTGCCATCAGTACCATAGGCATCCTTCAATTGATCGCTGGTGAAGCGCCTGTGGTATTTCCATTTGTTCAGGTTGGGGTCTGTGATACCCAGTAGTTGATTGATGATCTTCCAATCAAACTCGATGTTCCTCCCTCTGACTATGGCAGTGAAGCGAACATGAGCAACAATTGTCTTATCTCCCTTTTCTCTTCTTTTAACATGCGCAACAAGGGATTGGTAGAAGACTCGCAGAACTCCCACACTATATTCATTCTGAATCCCCAGCTAGTTCATGTATGGACCCAGATGTTCAGTCAAATCATATCCCAGATTCTTCAGAGTGTCTAGATCAACATAAATTCCGTTTGTCAGATATGGACTTCTGTGCTCGAAGGCAGAAGAAATGGGCTCGAGAGGACCATCTCTGTAGATGCTCATATCTTCTTCCTCCTCAACCCTTTGTCGTTTGGAGGAAGCAGGCTCTTCTGCAAACTGAACTTGTTTTCCTTTTCGTTTTCCAGATTTTGCAGTGGAGGGATGGGGGTTTGTCTCACTCGATCCTACCATATTGTATGTGTGGATGATAATAATGACAAATGTATGGAGGTATGGAAGAAGGTTTGGAGATGGGTAGAACACAGATGAAGAAAATGAAGATGATGTTTTGAGAGAGTTGAGAGAAAACAGAGAGGAATTTATGAAAGAATATGAGTTGTGAATGAGGAAGATGAAGTGATAAATGCCTATTTATATGAAAAGACGTTTAAATGCGAAAGGTCATGATGAGAAGACATGGGAAACGTAAACATTTAATGCTAAAACGGCGTACCTTTTTGCCACGTGTCGTTTCAGAGTGTCAGAGAATATGTAACGTTTCAGAGGTGTCGTTTCACTTTCTAGTGTAGATGCTTCCGGTTGCTGAGCAGCAATCGTAAGCGGCATGATCCCACGCTGAGTAGAAGAAATGGCGTCCAGCCACTCTACTCCTTCCAAGGTTCAATAGCTCTCCTTGCTATCGATAGCAATATTGCTTGCGAATGCCATCTTTGCTCAGGCTGAGGGATTGTTCTTGCATGCGCTAGCGGAAGTGGATGTGCTTCCGGATGTGAATGACTTAAGATTTAACATTGTATGTTCTCATGATCCTTTCACAAGGGGACCTGAAAAACTAAAGATTGGCACTCCGATGCCTAAGTTAGTACAGTTTACAGGTTTTAACATTTAAGCACATGTTTATAATGAAGAACTAAACTTCATTTGGGTTTACCAATCCCAAATTGCCTCTTATGTAGGTAAATTGATCAACTCCCAGAGGCTTGGTAAAGATATCTGCAAGTTGATGCTGGGTTGGAACAAATTGCAACTTGACGTCTTTCTTCTGAACATGATCTCTAATGAAGTGATGTCTGACATCAATGTGCTTTGTTCTTGTGTGCTGAACTGGATTCTTGGCTAGGCTAATAGTACTTGTGTTGTCACATAGAATGGGAACCTCTGGAAATTCTAGGCCAAGATCTTGAAGTTGGTTTTTCAACCACAGCACCTGGGTACAACAACTTACAGCAGCAATATACTCTGCCTCTGTGGATGATAATGAAACGCAAGTCTGCTTTTTGCTTGCCCATGACATTAGACCGCTACCAAGGAAGGCACATTGACCACTCGTGCTCTTCCTATCTGTCTTATAACCTGCATGGTCAGCGTCAGAGTAAGCCCACAAGAATTCTTGGTTACCTCTGGGATACCAAAGACCGAGTTCTTGTGTTCCCTCAAGGTATCTCAAAATTCGTTTAACACATGTTAGGTGAGATTCCTTGGGGTTGGCCTGAAATCTAGCACACATGCTGATGACTCCCCAATTATAATAGATTTGATATATATTTTTGGTATAATTGGGGAGTCATTGTGGCAAAATTAAAGAAATTTGTTGAGATTTGATAAAATATCAACTTGTTGCATGATTTGGGGGACTTGATAATAAAAGTCTTAGTTTAAAATTAAAAGGGGGCAATTTTTGGGTTTAGTTGAAGTATTAAATAAAAAAAACAAGAGAAAATATCAAAGCATATTATTGCATGTTTGGTTTCATTTCTTGCAGCTAGCAAACATGGGTCAATTTGTGGGCTTTTCTTGACTAAATGGTGAGCCATTTGGGCCAATTGGACTGTAGAAAAAAAAGAAAAGAAAAGACCTAGAAAAGCTGAGGACACACGCAGAGAAAGGGGGGCCTCCACTGTTCATCATCAACACCACTTCAACCTCAACAATCTCACTTCCTCTTCAATAAGGCAGCAGCCACACACATTCACAACCACACCACCCCTCACCTTTCAATCACCATCACGCCACATCTTCTTCCAGGGGCAGAGACACGCGTTCAGGAAGAAGGGGAGCTGACATTGGACTATTCATCCTCATCCAAAAGCCCATCTTTCCTTCTGCAGATTTGAGGAGAATAAGAGGCGTTCATCATCATCAACACCATATTTTCCAGTGAGCAGCCAAGAGAAAGGGAAATCTTTAAAGAGTTGAGGCTTAGGAAAGAGGAAAATGCTCATCCCTTTTGGTTTTCTCTCTTTGCCTTTCACTTTTCTTTAATTTCTCTTATATGATTTCTGGAATGTGGTGTTGTTTGGACCATTTTAGTTTTAGTTATGAGTAGCTAGTTTTGGTTTAGGATTATTTTGACCCATTTCATGTATTAAGATTTACTTAAAACCTCTTTTAGTTTTTAATGAATTTCATGTGTGGTTTTTATCTTGCTCTTCCTTGGTTTTAAGTGCTTGATCACCACTTACTTAGTTAAATGGAATATGACTTGAGAAAGTATATTTTGTTTTAGAACTTGGATAAAAACATATTAGACTTTAAATTTATGGTTTTAAATGGATGGTTTGTTAGTAACATAGAGATATAGTTATCGACCTAACATTGTCACTTAAATGTTGGCTTTGGAGTAGAGCTTGTATTAATTGTAGCAAGAGATTGCACAATTAATATAAGCATAAATTTGATCTTGACTTGAGAAAGCTTTTTCAAATGCCTATGAACCTTAGACAAACACATGTTTTCATTAACAAACTAATTGAGAGGATTTAATTATGTTTCATGAAATGGAATGGTGATAAATGATTCTAAACTCCCATTTTCTTGATTTTAATCGTTAGTTTAGTTTTAATTAAATTAGTTTTAATCTAGTTAATTTAGAATCTCAAAACCCAAATATTTCAACTCAACCTAATTGATAACATAATTGTAATAGTTAATCCGTTTTGTCTTAGTCTCCGTGGGAACGATAACTTTTATACTACTTATTTTGACGACCCGTACGCTTACGGTAAGACCGGAAATGGCCGATAAGTCACATGCCTACACTAAATTGTATATCAGGTCTGCTAGCAGTTAAATATAATAGGGAACCTATCATTCCTCTATACATTGATTGACTAACAGAATTTCCTTTTATATCAGCATCGAGAGCGGCAGTGGTGCTCATGGGAGTATCATACTCCTTGCATTCATCCATCCCAAACTTCTTGAGGATTTCTCTACAATACTTGGTTTGGGAAATGAAGATGTCATCTTTTCTTTGTTTGATCTGCAGGCTTAGGAAGAAGTTCAATTCTCCTATCATTGACATTTCAAATTCTCCCTGCATTGTCTTTGAAAACTCTTCACAGAGTTTCTCGTTAGTTGCTCCAAATATAATATCATCAACATAGATTTGAATAACTAGCATATGTCTATCCTTATGCAGTATGAACAGATTATTATCTAGCTTGTCTCTTGAGAAACCTTTTCCTAGCAAGAAGTTGCTAAGTCTCTCATACCAAGCTCGTGGAGCTTGTTTTAGGCCACATAAAGCTTTCTTCAATCTAAAGACATGATTAGGATGTCTAGGATCCTCAAAGCCAGGAGGTTGTTCAACATACACCTCTTCTTTGATATAGCCATTAAGAAAGGCACTCTTTACATCCATCTGATATAATTTAAACCTTTTCATGGATAAGGCCAGAAGAATCCTTATGGCTTCAAGTCTTGCGACTGGAGCAAAGATTTCTTCATAGTCTATGCCCTCTTCTTGGTTATATCCTTTTGCTACTAATCTGGCTTTGTTTCTAGTAATTAGGCCAGTCTCATCCAGTTTGTTTTTTAAAAACTCATTTGGTTCCAACTATGGATTGGTGAGATGGTCTAGGTACTAGTTCCCAGACTTGATTTCTTTCAAATTGATTAAGTTCTTCCTGCATGGCAATGATCCAATCACAATTTTCTAAGGCCTGTTCAATTGAAGTTGGTTCAATTTGAGACAGAAATGCTCTATACTCAACTTCATTTTGAACTTGCCTTCTAGTCCTAACACCAGAAGAAACATTACCAAGTACTAGGTCTAGTGGATGATCCATATGATGTCTCCTAGCAGTTGGCATTTGTACCTCATCTGGTACAATCTGCATTTTAGACTCATCAATGGGATCATCACCCTCTTTTGGATCCCTTGTTGGTGTTTCTTTGGGTGGTGAAGATGATGATGGTTTTGAAATCTTTAGGTTTTCATCATCTTCTGTGGATCCTTCCCATGAGAGGTTTTCATCAAAAACTGTTAGAATCTTAAGTTTTGATGGTGACTAAGGTATGATATGGTCTAGTACTTAAGAGAACATAATCAACACTTAGGAAGGATTAGATGACATGGTTAGAATCCTAAGTTAAGTCACAACCGGATGCGAAATCACTTCCGGTTAGATTAGGACTTGCGCATGCGGATGAATGCTTTCATCCCCCAGCGTCAGCAAGTAAATCACTAGGGATTTAACTTAGTCCATGAGAATTAGGTACACAAAACCTTAAGACTAAGCTATGTTTCAATCGGAAGTGAGTTTGCTTCCTGTTAGACTTAGACTGGCGCAGAGCGACAGAATAGATATTACCCCAAGCGTCAGTGAGTCTACTTCCCCAAGTGAAAGCGCTTCCTGTTAGACTTAGACGGGCGCAGAGCAATAGAATAGTTATTACCCCAAGCGTCAGTAAGTCTACTTCGCTGAGTGAAAGCACTTCCTATTAGATTTAGACTGGCGCAGGTTGATAGACTAGATATAACCCCGAGCGTCAGCGGAAATGCAACATCAAGTGAAGTTGCTTCCTGTTAGATCTTGACTGGCGCAGACTGATAGAATAGATTTCACCCTAAGCGTCAGTGAATTCACCACGTCAAGTAAAAGTGCTTCCGATAGCTCAGTGACTAGCGCTGAGTGGTGGAATGAAATAGACTAAGCGAGAGCAAGTCATGGTGAACTAAATCCCTCATCAAGTGAATTTACTTCCGGATGTAGAAGTGCTTCCGGATACACCTTAGACTTAGGATCACCCACTGCATGAGACTATATGATTATATTGCTAAACTAACGTTCAAGTGCAGCACACTCAGTAAGGTTGCTTCCGGATGAGAAGTTGCTTCCGCAAGCAATCAGAATGTCTGAACGTTCAAAGAGATGCAGTGTCAGAATGCTTTTAACAGAGCAGAGGTGTCAGGACTACTTTTCAGAGATAAAGCAAGTCAACCCTGCTGAAGCATTTAAGAAGATGTTCCTTCCAACGGTAACAAGAGGATAACAGACACATTCAAACAACATTGTTACCTACCAAGCATGAGGAGTATGAGAACATAATCTGAAGATTCACTCAAGGTGTCAAAGCTCATACTGCCCACAAAAGTCAGAGTCCATAAGAGAGCTTCTGATAGCAAGAGAGGATCCAATAGCAAAGCACTCTTATCATTCATGGACAAGTGCTTGGAAGACAAAGTTCCTCTATGTGATAGCAAGCAAAATGTTAGAGTCCACGAGCTTCAGATAGCAAGAGAGCTTCCGATAGTGAGTCTCTTAACATCCTGGACTTATGCTTGAGGAACGAAGTCCTCTCTGACAGCAAGCAAGAATCGGACCGTACAAAATGTTCAGATGTCAGAACGACTTTTGTCAGAATAGTATTGCCAGAACAGTGTTGACAGAACAGCTTGGTCAGAGCACCTTTTTAGATAAAGCAAAGTCAACCCTGCTGTGCATTAATGAGGACAACGTAAACAAGGCCCCAACGTCTATAATCAAACGGTCTTATTGCCTCTCCAACGGTTAGATATTCAGAGGCTGATATAAAAGGGATGTTCTTCATTTCTGAAGAAGGGGGCTTAAAAAGAGAGAGAGAGAACAGAGCTTATTATCTGAAACACTATTCTACATTCCTCTCATCTTCTACTCTCGGACTTTGATATGTAATATTCTTAGAGAGTGATTCATTTGTACTTAAGTGAGTAACATCATCCACTCTTTGAGAGAGTTAGTTTTGAGCTTAAGTGTTTAGCACAATCAGTTCATAGAGTGAACATAGTGTAAACTTACAATTTGTAAGGGGGAGCATTTAGAGGTTGTCTAAATCTCCATAGGTTGCAAGTTAGCCCGTAAAACTTGCATTTGTAAGGTTTGCAGGTGAACCCGGTGTAAAACCTGTGGGTTGTTAGGTGAACCCGTGCTCGTAAAACCTAAAGTGTAAAGGCTTCTCTTGTGCCCGGTTTAAACAAGAATAGTGGATTGGAAATCTCAGGTGTAGCCTGGGGACTGGATGTAGGTCTGGGTGACCGAACCAGGATAAATTTATGTGTGCATATATTTATACTTGATCATTCTATTTTGCATCACACAGCATACTGACTTGTGCATAGCATTATTTATTATCATCATCACCGAGCACAAGCAGTCTTTCGAAAAGAGTTTAAGTTTTATTCCCTCACCCAATTCACCCCCCCTCTTGGGTGACAGCCACGAATTTCATTTGGTATCAGAGCAGGTCACTTGTTTAAAGGATCAAACGATCTCAAGTGCAAAGACCTTGGCTGATTTGGGTTAAAATGTTTTCCAAAGGCTTTGATCATACCATTCCACCTGTGTTAGAAAATATTGATTTTTGTTGGTGGAAAGCAAGAATGGAAAGTTTTATAAAATCCACTAGTTTGAAAATGTGGGATATTTTTGAAAATGATTTTGATTTCAAACCTAGAGGAAACTGGACTGAAAGGGAGAAAAATTTGTTTTCCTTAAACATTAGAGCAATGCAAATTTTATACAAAGGCTTAACTGAAAATGATTTCCAGAAAATCAAACATTGCTCTAGTGCTAGAGATATTTGGAATACTCTTGATGTGATATATGCTTCTAACCCATCTCTTGAAAGCACAGCTGTCCAAAGCTCAACTCGTGCTCTTTGTGGATCATCTACTGATGAGCTTTTGGAAACTGATATTGAGGAAGCAGACTTCAGTGAAGAGAGTATCCATCTCTGCCTAGAAGATTCAGAAAGTGAGGTATCTGGATCTGAAATTGAACTCTCTGATTTGCAAGATGCATACAATGAGTTATATACTGAATATTGTAAACTTGCAAAAGAACTTCTAGGCTTAAAAGAAAAAGATAGGAAACTTGAAAAACTAATTTCTTCTTCTACATCTAAAGTTTCCGAGGGTTCTTTTAAAGAACTAGTGGTTCCGATAGCTAGCCCACTATCGGTAGGGAAAACTTCAACATGTCTTGAAAAATGTTTTGATTGTAAACACGTGTTGAAGGAAAAAGAAAAGCTTTCAAAAGAAACTGAAATTTCAAAGGAACAAAAAGCTTTTCTAAAGAAAACTAATCATGATAATGATAGAAAGCCTCATTTTGATTATCATTCCATTATCTGTCATTATTGTGGTAGATTAGGACATATTTCTCACACATGCAGTCTTAGAAGAAATTCAAATGTGAGAAATAAGTTTGTATGGATTCCTAAAGGACAAGTAAGGTCCAGTGCTAACCATGTAGGACCCAAGTACAAATGGGTACCAAAACATTCTCCTAGTGCCTTACTTGTGCAGGAAAAATCAAGAGTTCCTCTTATCCCAAAGAAGAGAACTCGTGGTGATGCAACTGCTGAAACCCACTGGTACAATCATAAGAAGCTGTCGGCCACCACAAGGGACAATGGTTCTGTCTCAAGGATGAGCTATCACAAAGTTCCATTCAATTATCCTGAGAAGAACAAGAGAGAGTGGATTCCTCGATCATCATTGAAAAGGCTCTTGAATCCTACCTCTCAGAAGAAAGTGCTTCGAACCAAGGATAAGTATAGAAGATCACCTTGGGTAAGCAAGGGATCACTTAGCAACGAAGCATTTGATAGTAAAATCTCCTATGCTAATGTTAGATGGACTTATTGAGATTTTACATTAAGCATCCTAAGGTGTGAACATTATATTCATCATAGAAGAAAGCTTAAAGAAATAAGTAATGTTCATAATCTACATACTGTCCATGACTATCTTGATCAAAAACCTTGTATATCCTTGTGCATATAGTCATGAAAGATTCACCATGCCATACACATAGGACGTAATCTAAATGCATGTGAACTATATATAGCCTACAAACTGACCTTCAGATCCAGACTTGGATACAAAAGGAAGGAACTATCCGGTATTTTGTAGGAAGGGCAATCCGAAGGTTCAGAAAGACAAGGGTGAAGAAGACCCTTGCTAAAAGGAAGATCTCCTCCCCCCACAGTGAGCCATCTGATTCATGTGCCCCCAACAATCTGCTAGCTCAGAGGCAAACTTGAGATAGCGCTGAGTGATCAACCTGCGGAGATACCTTCTGCTGAACCTGTGTCTCCCTCTGCGCCAGCACCCAATCTGAGTGAAGAGCTGTGTATGAAGTATGGGTTCAAGAGGCCAGAGATGCCAGTGGTAGTGATCACAAAGTAAATTCATCCCTCTGCACCAGCTCCAATCCATCCTATTAGCCTCAGCAAGACTCAGGACTGTACCTCATCTGAACAATTAGTCAAGTCTTGATAAGCATTCGTCACGCATAGATTTTGGTACTGCTCTAAATATAGATTCCATACATTGCCAACCAAAATCAAGCGAGCTACTGCTAGATGCGAATGGAGCTATGGTGATATCATTCTTACCTTCCTCCTTACTTGAATAATCACTTGGCTAGTAAATGCATGATGGGCTCAACAGCTCTTATTTCTCTGAAACTGATATGATTTCCCTTATCTGTGATGAACACTTATTTTCTGTAAAAACGACCCTATCATATCAAATTCATTTTCTGATATAATGCATACAGATTTTACAAATTCAAGAAGTCCGACATCTTGAAACTGAACCTTCTTCAAAACCTTCTGAATTTGTGCATGTTGAATCATTGTGTTCTAAGATTTCTGACATTGTTAAGATGATTCGGAACTAGTTTCAGAATTTTGACACTAAAACTAAAAATCTTCCTCAGAGTTTTTCATATGGTGTCTAAATCATTTTACTCATATATGCTTAGTGAATTCTTTTAAGGGCACCTCTCATGGAAGAAAATGGTTTATGCATTCACCTTGATTTTTGAAAGATCCTTTTGAAATACAAACTTTCAAAACAGATTCTGATCTTCTTTAAACCTACATGACAACCGTACCTCATGATAGCACTCAAAAGCTATTTCTGATTTTCCATTTCATGTGGTATCTCTTGCATCAACTTTTTCAATGCATAAGCAGCTATGGTTTCGAGAACAATACATCCCTCTTAATTACATCTTTAAGTTCTCAATCTACTAATGATCTCAGTTCAAGTTTGTGGTTTAAGAATGTTGACACAGATTATTGAAGCTTGAACAATGAATATAACCAAGAGAGAATGACAACGAAAAATGTCTCTTATCAAGATGTGTGGAATGACTATACCAAACCTGAGAAACTTTCGCCAATACACATGAGCATTTCTATCCCTTACATATTCTGTTGTGAAATTAAATGGATAGTCTCTCTCTTGTCTGACATGCATTAGAAATCTTAGGAAATGCCTTGAATTAAACTCTGCTAGATCTGTAAAACATGGCATAGTATCACAAGCATGCTATAATCTGTATTAATTTCAAGCTTGTTGATATCCTAAGAACAATGAGATCACATTGAGCATATCTAGAAGAACTCGAGCTAATATTTGGAAATTATTCTCGTAATCATATGCTGAAATTTGGTTGTTTTTGTAAAACGAATTCAATCCTAATCAAATTATTTTGTGAGGATGAAGATTCTCTTTTTCAAAATCTCATTATATTATTAATTCACATGTCTTCATGATCTAACATGAACATCCTTGAGGCATATGTATTGAACTATACTTGCTTATGAAACTCTGAAAATATGCCACCTGTTTAATACTCGCTATACTATCACATTGATATTTATCTATGAGAGTATAAATGGAGTTCATGTCTTGATAGTGAAACTATGTGAACGTATAGACAATTTCAAAATTAGTTCTCACATAATCATTGCTCTTATTTTCTTAAAACCAAATTAGCAAGCATGATTTCTTAAAATTATTAACTTGTGCTGACTAACACAGATTGACTTGAATGTCCTGAGTATGGTCTCCAATGTTAAATCTTAAGTTCTTTCACTGACCATCAGGAAGCGCTTGCTTCCTCAAGCACATGCAGGACCAATCATCAAGTCTGAGCAAGGTTGCTTTCGCAACAATCAGCGTCTTCGATAGCAGGCCAACTATTGAACCATGGGAAGAGTAGAGTGACTGCCCAGTCATGTCCGCTTGTGGTTGTAGCTCAGCTTGCCGAAGCGAATCATCAAAGCACTTGCGCTAGGGGTTTCCACTTGAGATAGCACACCTCTTGAAGATGTCAGGAAGCATGCTTATCTGCGTATGATTCAGATTCCTGAGTCTAATAGAGTATGAGTACCCCTCATCTGTGGTAACATCTACACCTTACCATTTCTTACATATGATGCATACATGGCATTGGTAAGGGTGTCAACTTAGGATGTTTCTCTCAATCTGCATTGACTTCAAAATCATTCACTGTCTTAGAAAATCATCCTAGCTCACACATCTGTATCCTCTAAATGACATGCTGGAAAGTAATTGATAACATACCTCTCTTATATGCTTCCTTTCTTGATTTAATGATGATTAATCTTAATATAGAAGAGAAGTAAGTGGACATTACCTGTTAATGATCCCTTGAAAATAGAGAGTCACATGCTGTCATCGATAATAAACTCTTAAGATGCTGTGATGCAATTTGTTTGGAAATTATTTTTGGCACTTTTAAAAACACAAATTTCATTTGATTTGATTTCATTTCATATGGTATCACAAATTTCATTTGGCATTCAATCATTTCCTTTGATACCACAAGTTCAAACTCACAGATCTCATTTGATTTCATTAGGTATCAGATTTCATCTCATTTGAATTTAAAATCACATATTTCATTTGATATCATAATCATCATTTTTAAACACATCAAAATTACTTTTGATATCATGTTAATCAATTCGAGAGGATCAAAATTACATTTGGAAAGAATTTTCACCTTCAAAAAGAAAACTGTTTTGTATGTTTTGATCTTAATTTAATTATGATTAGATTTGATGTATCAATATCTCCTTTGAAAAACATGTTTAACTATCCTACATAGTGTTTAGGGAAAATACAATCATTTAGGATCATGAGCCATTATTGCTGTTCCTTGTTAATTCTCGTACATTGTATTGAATAGTCTAGAACAAATCTTTATTAGCGATACATAGGGAGAAATATTAGGTAGAAAGCCCATTCCTAGGAGAACGATAAAAGTATCCCCATCCCTAAGGCTAGCTTGCACCTGTTGGATTTTGATGAAGCCAAAAGGGGGAGAGAGATGAGATGTCTAGAGATGAGATATAAGATGTCTAGCGAGAGATGAGACATGAGATGTCTAGAGCTGAGAGATAGATAAGATGCCTAGATTTTTGGGGAGAGAAATGGGGAAAGGAATATAGCTCTAGGATGAGTGATCTAAGTTTAATTATGTTCTCTAGTCATCTATGGGTTTGTCATCATCAAAAAGGGGGAGAATGTTAGAATCTTAAGTTTTGATGGTGACTAAGGTATGATATGGTCTAGTACTTAAGAGAACATAATCAACACTTAGGAAGGATTAGATGACATGGTTAGAATCCTAAGTTAAGTCACAACCGGATGCGAAATCACTTCCGGTTAGATTAGGACTTGCGCATGCGGATGAATGCTTTCATCCCCCAGCGTCAGCAAGTAAATCACTAGGGATTTAACTTAGTCCATGAGAATTAGGTACACAAAACCTTAAGACTAAGCTATGTTTCAATCGGAAGTGAGTTTGCTTCCTGTTAGACTTAGACTGGCGCAGAGCGACAGAATAGATATTACCCCAAGCGTCAGTGAGTCTACTTCCCCAAGTGAAAGCGCTTCCTGTTAGACTTAGACGGGCGCAGAGCAATAGAATAGTTATTACCCCAAGCGTCAGTAAGTCTACTTCGCTGAGTGAAAGCACTTCCTATTAGATTTAGACTGGCGCAGGTTGATAGACTAGATATAACCCCGAGCGTCAGCGGAAATGCAACATCAAGTGAAGTTGCTTCCTGTTAGATCTTGACTGGCGCAGACTGATAGAATAGATTTCACCCTAAGCGTCAGTGAATTCACCACGTCAAGTAAAAGTGCTTCCGATAGCTCAGTGACTAGCGCTGAGTGGTGGAATGAAATAGACTAAGCGAGAGCAAGTCATGGTGAACTAAATCCCTCATCAAGTGAATTTACTTCCGGATGTAGAAGTGCTTCCGGATACACCTTAGACTTAGGATCACCCACTGCATGAGACTATATGATTATATTGCTAAACTAACGTTCAAGTGCAGCACACTCAGTAAGGTTGCTTCCGGATGAGAAGTTGCTTCCGCAAGCAATCAGAATGTCTGAACGTTCAAAGAGATGCAGTGTCAGAATGCTTTTAACAGAGCAGAGGTGTCAGGACTACTTTTCAGAGATAAAGCAAGTCAACCCTGCTGAAGCATTTAAGAAGATGTTCCTTCCAACGGTAACAAGAGGATAACAGACACATTCAAACAACATTGTTACCTACCAAGCATGAGGAGTATGAGAACATAATCTGAAGATTCACTCAAGGTGTCAAAGCTCATACTGCCCACAAAAGTCAGAGTCCATAAGAGAGCTTCTGATAGCAAGAGAGGATCCAATAGCAAAGCACTCTTATCATTCATGGACAAGTGCTTGGAAGACAAAGTTCCTCTATGTGATAGCAAGCAAAATGTTAGAGTCCACGAGCTTCAGATAGCAAGAGAGCTTCCGATAGTGAGTCTCTTAACATCCTGGACTTATGCTTGAGGAACGAAGTCCTCTCTGACAGCAAGCAAGAATCGGACCGTACAAAATGTTCAGATGTCAGAACGACTTTTGTCAGAATAGTATTGCCAGAACAGTGTTGACAGAACAGCTTGGTCAGAGCACCTTTTTAGATAAAGCAAAGTCAACCCTGCTGTGCATTAATGAGGACAACGTAAACAAGGCCCCAACGTCTATAATCAAACGGTCTTATTGCCTCTCCAACGGTTAGATATTCAGAGGCTGATATAAAAGGGATGTTCTTCATTTCTGAAGAAGGGGGCTTAAAAAGAGAGAGAGAGAACAGAGCTTATTATCTGAAACACTATTCTACATTCCTCTCATCTTCTACTCTCGGACTTTGATATGTAATATTCTTAGAGAGTGATTCATTTGTACTTAAGTGAGTAACATCATCCACTCTTTGAGAGAGTTAGTTTTGAGCTTAAGTGTTTAGCACAATCAGTTCATAGAGTGAACATAGTGTAAACTTACAATTTGTAAGGGGGAGCATTTAGAGGTTGTCTAAATCTCCATAGGTTGCAAGTTAGCCCGTAAAACTTGCATTTGTAAGGTTTGCAGGTGAACCCGGTGTAAAACCTGTGGGTTGTTAGGTGAACCCGTGCTCGTAAAACCTAAAGTGTAAAGGCTTCTCTTGTGCCCGGTTTAAACAAGAATAGTGGATTGGAAATCTCAGGTGTAGCCTGGGGACTGGATGTAGGTCTGGGTGACCGAACCAGGATAAATTTATGTGTGCATATATTTATACTTGATCATTCTATTTTGCATCACACAGCATACTGACTTGTGCATAGCATTATTTATTATCATCATCACCGAGCACAAGCAGTCTTTCGAAAAGAGTTTAAGTTTTATTCCCTCACCCAATTCACCCCCCCCTCTTGGGTGACAGCCACGAATTTCAAAAACAACATGCATAGATTCCTCTACAGTCCTAGTTCTCATGTTGTACATTCTATATGCTTTAGGTTTTCATCATCTTCTGTGAAAATACCTACATCCGCTTTCGGATCAAACTTACCCAAGTTTACCTTCCCGTTGTTGTGGATGTAGCAGCATTTGGATCCAAAGATCTTCAAGTGGCTGATATTAGGCTTCCTTCCCTTGTACAGCTTGTACGGTGTCTTGTCCAGGCCCTTGCGGATATAGGCTTTATTGGAGATGTAGCAAGCGGTGCTCATGGCGTCAACCCAGAACACTTGGGAGACTTCCTTCTCATTGAGCATGCTTCTGGCCATCTCAGTTAGAACCCTGTTCTTCCGTTCGACCACGCCATTTTGTTGTGGAGTCCTAGGAGCTGAGAAGTTGTGATCAATTCCATTTTCCTCACACAGCTCAGAGAAGTCATGATTTTCGAACTCTCCACCATGATCTGTTCTTATTGCAGCTATTTTGAGATTTCTCTCATTTTGCACTTTCTTGGCAAAGACAACAAAATCATCAAAAACATCATGCTTTGAGGGAAGAAACATAGTTCAAGTAAACCTTGAATAGTCGTCCACTACCACTAGAGGATAAAGGTTTCCACCTAGTCTCTTAACTCTTGCTGGCCCAACTAAGTCCATATGGATTAGTTCCAAGGGCTGCTTGTGGAGACTTTCTTCTTGGCTTTGAACGAGGCCTTTGTTTGCTTTCCTCTTTGGCAAGATTCACAAATAAAATCATGCTTTACTTTAAATGATGGAATCCCTATGGCTAGCTCCCTTTTAATGAGCATGTCAAGCTGTGTAAAGTTCACATGTGCTAGCCGTTTATGCCACAACCAACTATTTTCATCACTAGTGATAAGTTTGTATTTCATTTCTATTAGTCTTAAGTTTGCATTTCAGATTGGATTTATCTATATTGAGATCATGCTTATCAACTATCAAGCATTCATGAGAGTCAAAGATTACCCAGTTGCCTTTGTCTGTGCTTTGACTTACACTCAGCAGGTTGTGACAGAGACCATCTACAAGATAGACATCTTGGATAGGGCCAACTTCACCAACGCCAGTGATCTTCCCACTTTAATTCCCACCAAAGTTGACTTTAGCTCCATCTTTGACCACCAGTGAGTTGAACTTGTCCTTATCTCCCGTCATGTGTCTCGAGCATCCGCTATCGATGTACCACTTGCGGTTGTGGGATGCCTTGAGACAGACCTGCACAGATCAGACAGATATAGGTACCCAACCTTTATTGGGTCCTCTTTCATTAGTATTTGAAACCTTTGGTCCAATGTTGGCCTTAGGTTCGCGTGTGACCTGTGCCTCTGGCCTTGGGTGGGCTCTAGGCGTTTGAGTCTCTTTTGGAGCAGGTTTCCGTGCCCTAGGTCTATGATTGACTCTAGGCTTATGTACTTCCTTAGCCTCTTGCCTTGAAAAGGCTTTAGGCATGTTCGTTCCTTTTGGAACCCATTTATAGGTGCTATCGGCACCATGCTCCTTGGCATTACAAGTGGATGTGGTGTGTCCCTTCCTGTTGCAATAATTGCAGAAGCTAAATGGTGATGACATGTAGCCAGTGGCTTTATGGAAGAATTTCAAGTAGTGTTTCACTTTGGGTTCCACCCACTTCTTTTCTTTATGTTTATAGCCTAAACCAGTTTTATCCCTATAAGCTCTTTGGTTCATTAAGATAATATAGCATTTCAGAACCTTTAGTGAACTTTTGTAAGGCATTGTATAGCCTATCTCTTTCAACAGAGATCTTACTACAATTGGCGCAGCATTCTGAGCTTGAGACGTTGGGTTCCACTTGGGGATTTCCCTGGATGTCCGCTTACGGAAGTCTTTTAGTTTCCGCAAGCTCATCACTTAGTGAGTTCACAGTCATCTAAAGTGATTTGTTTTTCCTGTTTAAGACTAGGAAGGCTTTAGCCATTCTGTGAAACTCCCTATGTATATCATTGTAAGCATCTTGAAGATCAGTCATGCTTACCTCATCACCATGGATGGATTCGAAGTCTGAGAGGGTTTCTTCTTCACCATCCTCCTTAGCAACGAGACAGAGTTTAGCAACTTCTTCCTCATCACTAGCTTCTTCATCGGAGCTGTTGACCCAGATGGAGGACATAAAAGCCTTCCTTTTGTCCTTTTCTTTAAACCTCTGAGGACTTGGGCATTCAGCTTTGAAGTGTCCAGGCTTCTTACACTCGAAGCAGACATGAACCTTTTCCTTCCTGTAGCTCGACTCTCCTTTCTGAAATCTCCCTTTCTTTTTAAAGAACTTCTTAAACCTTCTTACCATCATGGTCATCTCCTCATCATCGATGTCTTCCTCATCATCATCTCTTTCCTTGCTAGGGGCAACTAAGGCAAGATTTTTTGCCTTTGTGGTTGCTTGAGGATTTCTTTGGGCCAACAGGGTAGGCTCATATTCAGCCAAAGAACCAAACAGTGCGGTGACAGACCTTGTTGATTCTCCTTGGACTTCCTACAAGATAATAATCTTAGTGAGCCAATGTAACATCCCAAATTTTGAGTTAGAGATAATACGGAATTAGAAGGGTCTTGGGGTGTTATTTAGGAATTAAAAGGGCCTTAAAAGAATAAATTTATTAGAATAAATATAATTGTAGGAATTTTAAAATCTATTCCCTTTGGAAATAGATGTAAATAGTTAGGAAGATAGTTTTGAATTAGAAACTTAATGCAAAATATTTGGAGGTCTTCTAAATTATGGTTGATGAAACTTATAAGGAAATAAAATTTATTTTAGGAACTGTAAATAAGTTTTTCAATTTGTTTAAGATAGAGATTCACAAAGGAAAAGTAAATGAAGTAAGAATGGAAGGGCAAATAGGTCATTTTCCAATTCTAAAATATTAAACCCATTTCACCCTTACTCTTCACCACTTCCTTTTGCCCTCCTCCCCTCATACTCGATGGTTCTCTTTCTCTCCCTCTCCTCATTTTTTTCAAATCCCGACGACGGTGGCGACGGTTTCAGGCGGCGCCGTCGCGCCAGTGAGGGCAGAGCTCCCTCTGCCTCTCTTTTCCTTTTCATTTCGTGCATCTATGTGTGACAGTGTGTGTTTGTGGCGAGAAAGAGAGAATGAAGAGTTTGGGTTCATGGTGGCCGGCGGTCTAGCGTCTCCGGCAAATACACCGGCGAGTTTTGAGACTAAAGAAAGCCCTTTCACATTTGGGTAATTGCTCTTGAATCCCTTTCACCTTTGCTCTTGATTTGAGAGATAAATTTCTAGGGTTTAAATTGATTTCAAAATTCTTTTGTGGAATGAGTTTTATAGTAACATTAGGCTTTCTGGGAGTTCCTAATTTTATGGGTTTCTTGGATTTGAGCTTATGTGATATGTACTTGATTAGGTGTTTATATAAGTTAGGGTTTTTGTGTGATTGAATTTTTGTACCTTCAGAGATAAAATTGGTTGTTTGAGGATCAAATTAAGGTGATTTCTAAGTGGTCTATGGGTTAGGATTGTTTAATTATGGGATTAGAATGAGTTTAGGGACAAAGTAAATGTTGAAAAGTTAGGATTTTGTTCGAAATTCTTGTTCTTTTGTCCCTGTTGAGCATTCTGTTTGGATCTTATAAGACTAATAAGAGTTTCTAATAATGTGTGTTATTCAAAATTGAGTTGATGTAAGGTTTTTCTTGCTCAATGGCTTAAATAAGTTGAGGGTTTGTTGGGATTTCGAAAATCCCCTTGATTCTTTGAGTTTTGACATTATAGTAGAGTTCTAGTTGCTAGTGAACTATTTTATATGGATCTTAATCCTGTTGAATCAGTTTATGGAGGGAAGTTATGAATCGGTTTGTTGAATCTTGTTGAAGTTGTTAATGTTTGGGCTTAAAAGCATTGTTTTGTTATTATTGTTTGCTGCATAGTGGTTTGTTCTGTTACTGGTTTAATAAAAAGGTGCATTAAATCTATAATTAAAGTCTGGAATATGAAAGGTTATTGTTGTTTTCAAGCATACATGGTCTATTGTAGTGTTGAGTAGATGTTTTGAACAAAAATACTCCTTATTGTGTTTTGTTTATGACTTGCAACTATTTTTGATATTGGGATCTGATTTTAAGATGATGCCAGTTAAGTTAGGAATTGTTTTATATCTTGTAGGTCAAGTAATTGGTATAGCTATTAGGATTTTGTTGGAAATGTATAATGCCCTGTTTGATAGGAATGTATTTGCTTACAAATCTTTTAAAATGCTGCATGGTTCTGTAATGGGAGTGTAATGGGAGTGTGTAAGGTAAAGTATTAAATGTAATGTGAGTTCAATTAAGGATTAGAAATTTTGTACTTAAATGATGATAAGAGAAAGTATTGTGCACTTTTCGTATTCTTCAGCTGTTCTTTGATGCTGAAATTTATTTCTTTATGTGTAAGACTAATTATATAATTGAGTAATTTTTTTGTGGTGGTTTAGGTGTTTTATATACATGTGTATAAAATTCCAGGTTTTTATTCTTTTCTTTCTTACAGGGGCTGAACTGATTCAATTGTTGTTTTAATGTATCCAAATGATGTACATAACATATTGGAGAAATCGCTACAATTTTCATGATTTGTTGTAAGTTGGGAATTTAAATATTGTTTTGGAGTGAGTTGTTTGCAAGTTGGAAGACTTGGTTTTCCTTATAAGAATATATTGATTGTTGAGGGAAAAATCCCGTTGTGAATTGGCGAAGCTGTGATTTGTTTTGGTTGCCCTTAGTGACCTTATTTGTCATTAGGAAATAATCATGAGTTATTATATAATCACGTCTGGCCTAAGTTATTGGTGGATTGGGTTCTGGATGGGCGATGTTTCAAATAATGACTGGAGCATGTCCAATGATAGGTCATAAGTAGTTTTAAACTTGTATGTTTGATTGTGGAAAGAGATATGATTTCTCTTATTTTCATTTCCTCTTGGCATGGGTGGTGGGATATGGGTTGCCAATCAATTTGTTTTCTTTATTGTATGACTAAAGAATTCATTTTGTTTTATTATTCTTAATTATATTTGTTAAAAGTATATTTTATACTTATGCAATAAAATGATTTAAAAGTTTCAAAGATACTGCTGTGAAATCCCATAAAGGGGATTTTATTATAAAATATTTGATAAGAAGATATTGTTTTCCAAGAATATTCGTTATTGTTTGGTATATTGGCATTAAGCATGTTTCAAAAAAAATGTTGAAGTCATACGGACGATGAGATTTGATATCTGATTTCAAAGAGATTTATTGATTACTATATAAACGTTTATTTTTGAGGAACTAGACACAAAGCGCCTGTTTCGTGGCTTGCCACGCCTGTTTCGTGGTTTTACCACGCCTGTTTTCGTAACTTCGTGTCACGCCTGTTTTGTGGCTTGCCACGCCTGTTTCGTGGTTTTACCACGCCTGTTTTCGTGACTTTGTGTCACGCCTCGTTATTTTACCCTCGTGGACTGTGTGTCCACGCCTGTTTTCGTGATTTCGTGTCACGCCTGTTATTCGCTTGTGTCAGTTCCTCTATAGAGAACAAGTTTTTCATAATAATAAATTTTTCATATTTATTTTATTGTATATGAAAGGAATTATTTTATTGAATGTTATGCTAATTTTTGTCCTTTGGTATCTATTATTTTAGGGTGTGCTTGGATGGAGGGAAAATGAGAGAGGAAAGAAAATGGGAGAGGAAAATGGGGTGAGGGGAAGTATTTTCCCTTGCTTGGATGGGGAGAAAATGGGAGAGGAAAGAAAAGGGGAGAGGAAAAGTGGGTGGGCCACATGCCCTATTTTCCTCCCAAGTTTTTCCTCCCAAAATGGGGGGATTATAAGAGAGAGAAAAGTTGCACAACATTGTCCAATGACCATGACCCACCTCACCCACCCATTTTCCTTCCTTTCTATTTTCTCTCATCCATCCAAGCATGATGAGGGATAACATTTTCTCTCCCATTTTCTTTCCTCTCCATTTTCTCTCCTCCCATTTTCTTTCCTCTCCCATTTTCCCTCCATCCAAGCAGAGCATTAAGGTGCATTTTTAGTACTCTAGAATATAGCAAAGTGCACCTAACATAATATACAATATTGTGGTCCATTTGTGGTAACTAAAAATTATTTTCGTGGCTTATTTAGTAACGACGTGAAATAAGTTAAGTTTGACCGTTATGTGTCAAATTTTGACCGTTAAATTGTGGGGTAAAGGAGCATTTTCAGTACTCTAGAATATAGAAGGGGCATCAAGCATAATATACAATATTTAAACACCATAAACAACTAAGTCACAATATTATTCAAAGTGTCAAATAATTAAACACTACAAAGTTATAAAGATCCATAGACTATCCTAGTATCATGAATGTATGAACTAATAAGTCATTACACTACAAAACAAGTGCCGCTTATCGGCGTTTATTTTCGCCTCTCTCCGGCGTTTTTTTCCGGCGAAACGACGCTACGGCGTTTTTGCAAATCGCCAATAAAAAAATGTGGAAAAGTAGCACATCGGCGTTTTTACAAAACGCCGTAGGGTGCCACAAACGCCGAAAAGCGGGTTGCAAAAAGTAATATAATATTCAGACATACCGGCGTTTCCCGAAACGCTGATATGTCCATTATTTTAATAATTGACATACCGGCGTTTTGGGGAAACGCCGGTATGCTATTATTTAATATGAACTTTTCGGCGTTTACAGAAACGCCGAAAAGTGTTTAAAAATTATTAAAAAAATAAATTTTTGTCCCAATTTAACATTAAATTGGGACGAAAATTTAGTATTATAGATAAAAATAAAAAATATTAATAAATGATAACGACAGAAAAATCATATTACACACATTAAAAGAAAATAATACATATAAAAGCAACTAAAGTATATCAAATATGTAAATTAATAATGATATAAAAATAAACAAAAATGAAGCAAATATAAATAAAAAGAGATAGGACAATAAGCAAGGGATGATTGCTGAGAAACAAATAGAAAGAAGAAGGAAGGAGAAAGAAATGAATGAGCAAGGGAAAATGAGGGGGGAGCATCGTTATTTATAGGGAAGGTGGAGCATACCGGCGTTTATTATAGGAACGCCGGAAAGTGATATTATATTATTATTTTACCGGCGATTTCTCAAACGCCGATACATATTTAAATATTAAAAAATACTTACCGGCGTTTTTTCTTCGTTTATCGGCATGTCATGAAAACGCCGCTATGTAGTTTATTTTTTTAAAAAAAATATCGCATATCGGCGTTTTTCCAAGAAACGCCGATAATTATTTTTATTATTTTTAAAAAATAAAACACATACCGGCGTTTTTCCTTCGCTTACCGGCGTTTCCCAAAACGCCGGTATGTAGTTTATTGTTTTAAAAAAAATAAAAATGCTTATCGGCGTATCGACGTTTCTTGGAAACGCCGATAAGCATATTTTATTATTTTTTTAAATAAATAAAAGACATATCAGCGTTTTCAAGAAACGCCGATATGTCTTATTTTTCAAAAAAAAAAAAAAGAAAAGAAAAGCAAATAACAATTTTTTTTATTAAAATACACATACCGGCGTTCTTGTGTCCAAAAACGCCGGTATGTGTGCGCGGGAAAGAAGGCGGGAAGCGCGCGCCAAATTTTGCGGCGTTTCTTTTAGGCGTTTTTTAGTAAACGCCGGAAGGCATGTTGTTTCCGGCGTTTTTGTTGAAAACGCCGGAAGGTGTACGCCGGAAAGCGGCGCCGGAAGGTGTACGCCGGAAAGCGCCGCTTTTTTTGTAGTGTTAGTATTTTACATATGTAAAAAATGTAAGCAAAGAAACATAAACTAAACAGGTTGGCCTTACTGAGTTAAAACGGGTTGGTCATACTGGCTCGACACAAATTAAAACGGGTTGGTCATACTGGCTTGACCCAAATTAATGACCTTATGATGTTATAGAAGAAGAGTTACTTCTATCTGATTACATAGTTATAAACTTAAAATAATGTTCGTTGAATTGTCATTTCAATTTACATAAATCACATCATTATGTCACATTAGAAAAGTGAGTTTTAACTAACGAATTACTAGATAAGCAATGAAAATAATTCTTAGTTATCACAAAAGGACCAAAACATTGTATATTATGTTTGGTGCTCCTTCTATATTCTAGAGTACTGAAAATGCTCCTTTACCCCACAATTTAACGGTCAAAATTTGACACATAACGGTCAAACTTAACTTATTTAACGTCGTTACTAAATAAGCCACGAAAATAATTCTTGGTTACCACAAATGGACCACAATATTGTGTATTATGTTAAGTGCACTTTGCTATATTCTAGAGTACTAAAAATGCACCTTAACCCATATTTTTATAATAAGCAGAAGTTTCTATATCGTAAAGGTTTATTCAACAAAACTAATATTATTCTTAAATATCACAAATATTTTATTGCTTTGAATATGACTTGAACTCTTGAGAAATGTGACAATAAGCATATTGAAGTTATTATTATCCGTTGTGCTAGAGTTTTGAGCATGAATGAATGTTCATGGTTTTGATGTTTTACTAAGTTTGGATTATAATATTTTGGTCTTCTAAGTTGTATTCTATAATTATATAGGGATGGTTGAGCTCTTATGCAATCATGAAGTGAATTTTGGAAAGGCTTGACTTTAGCTGTGAGGAATGCTGGAGAACATGTATTAAGCTTGAGAGTTGTGTTCTTCTTTTCTATTTATTTGATACTATACTGGTATTTTGGAGTTTTTCTCCCTCTGTTTTAGGTTGAATCTTTCAAATAATGGTTATTTTGAAATTAATGGGTGAGTATGAATGGAGGAATAGTTAATTAGAATGGCTTACGAAGTGAGATTGGTCAATACATTGTGCCGGTCACGCTATGGAATTTTAGGGCGTGACAGCCAATCACCTTTTAGTACCTTTAGAATTTTATTTACCTGTTCCTTCTCAGAGATGGTTTTTCCTAAGGCAGGGAGGTTGTTTATGAGATGAGTGAATATGATCTCAAGATCTCTGATAGGCTCATCCGGAAGCATAGTGAACTTGTGGAATTCCTCAACAAGCATTTTCACTCTTCTATCCTTGACCTAAATGGTCCCTTCATGAGCAGTCTGAAGAGCATCCCACATTTCTTTTGCAGATTTAAGATGACTTATCCTGAAGTACTCTTTCTGACTCAAGGCACATTGAATCATTAGGATAGCCTTATAATTCAACTCTACTTTGGTGTAGTCATCTTCAGGAATTGGGCCTTAGTCTTTTCTTTGCCTTCAGCATCTTTTGGAACAAAATTCCCACTTTCTATAACATCCCAAACTCTGAGACCACGAGCCTTGATGAAGTTTTCCATTTTAAATCTCCAGAAGGTATAGTTGTAACCATCAAAACCAGGAGGTTTGTTGGGAGGAGTTGATATGTCTGGAAGTACGTTCTCTACAGCATCCATCACTAGATCTTTTCTTTCCAGATTCGTTGGAATCAAGTAGGGAAGACCCGCTCTGATACCAAATGAAAGTGAGGATGCACAAGAGGGGGGGTGAATTTTGCTACAAATAAAACAATATAAAATAAAAACACTAACACAAATTCTTTTATACTGGTTTGGTCTAACTCTTGACCTATGTCCAGTTCTCAATCCCTTGATTGAGTTCCACTAATCCACAGGTTTTACAAACGGGTTCACCTGCAACACAAACACAAGTTTTACGGGCTAACTTGCAACCTTTACAACCTGACTCGCTCCCCCTTACTACCAGCAAGAGTTCAACCTTTACACAAAGGATTTACTACAAGGTTCACTTAATGAACAGATTGTGATACTCACTTAAGTACAATGAATGCTCTCAATAAATGTAGAGACTTAAATACAAAGAGAACAAGATGATAACAACAAGAATAACTCTCAAGGTATTAAGTGCTCTTTTGAACTTTAAAGCTTTCTGAATATTCTTTGGGTATTATGCTTGAATGCTCTTAGTTCAGTTGGTTCGGTGTCTTCATAAATGATGAAGTTGTTCCTTTTATAGTAGCCTCTAATACACCTTTTGCTTGAGGGCGATAAATCCGTTTGAATATAGTCATTTATCCCTTGTTACCGTTGTCCTCATTAATGCTCATTAATGCTTAGCAGAGTTGACTTATGCTTTAGCTCTGGAGCTCTGAAAAGTAGCTCTGACAATACTGCTCTGACAAAAAGCAATTCTGACTTTTGAGCACTTGTACGGTCTCTAACTCTTGTACTTGCTATCGGATGGATTTTGGCTACCGGAAGTAAGAGCCTTGTTCTGCAAGTGTTAGTTCAAGTATATGCAATGCAAAGAGCGTTCACTATCGGAAGCTCATTTGCCATCGGAAGCGATACTAAGTTCTGCATACAAATGTTAGTCCAACAGAGTATTATATAATCAAGTGCAATGAGAAGCATTTTTGCTATGAGAAACTATCCTACTTAGACTAGGTTCAGACTTAGTGTTCTATTGGCTTTCGCTATGGGATGTGTACTACGTCCGCAAGCTCTACTTACGTTGTTTTTGCTCTAAGTCATCCCGTTGTGATTTTACATCCAATTGTATTCTAACTTAGGATTTTAACTTCCATCTAATTCTTCCTAAGTGTTCATTATGTTCTTTCATGTTTTAGTCTTCATCAAAACTTAAGATTCTAACATATGGTAGTTCATGGTTTTTCAATTAGTTAGTGTCAAGGTCTACTATTTGTTACAACAATAATAAGATTGGATTTCCAAGGATTAATTAACATTATCGTTCCCAACAGTAGATTTATTAAGGGGATGTAATTATGGGGATGTAATACCCCTCATTCTTCTCACTTCTAAGCATATCATCCAACTAATTAAAATAGATATTTCCCACGAGCCTCAAAATAAGTCAAAAACCAACTAGTTAGAAGTTTTCTAACAATATCTATTTTGGGGTGCAGGGAAAGTTTTGTTTACTTATAGGCTTCTCAACAATATATATTTTGGGCTGCTTAGGGGACATATTTTTTGGTGGTGGAGGGGGATGGGGGTTTGGACAATTTGGGGGTTAAGAGATGAAGTTTGACTCTTCTTTTGTTTTAATACACATGAGAGTTTGATTTTTTAGCCAAATTAAATATATTATACGCAATATAAATTTCTATATTTTTTTAAAAAAAATTGATTGGCATTAAGCATAAATACTCCATTAGAGTGGCGCTTTATGTAACAATGGTAAGATAAACATAAGTTCACAATTATTTTTATTTTTCATCGTTCACTATTTTTAATATTTCTTTTTATAAATATATTTTAACACAACTCTAAGTATTAGATTTAAAAATATCATGTGCAGATAATAACCTGTAAACATACGGGTTCATCGTCTAAGTTTTCAACAAGTTCTTATTTTTAACATGAGTCTGTTATAAAACAATAGTATATACTACTTTATGCATTTTTTCAATAAACAATTTGTTTGATAAAAGATATCGCCTCAAAAGTTTATATACACTCTTATAAAGACAATATATACTACTTTATGCATCAAATTATTTTGTGCAATGCACGGGGTAACATAATTGTGTTACAAGAAATGTTGTCTACGTAGAGACATTCTAGAATGCACAAAAAACTTGAAAAAACTCATGAATGTCTTTCATGGTTTTAATTAAGACATTTTTTTTTGCTTAACTCATTTTTGTGTTTTTTATTATATATATAATGTATGAAAATCATGATTATAACTTTAGCTAGAAGATAAAATCTGTGACTTGTGATATTAAAATACATCTTCTACATCTTTAATATAAATAATTCCATTAATATATATAATCCTTAAGCCGACTACATTTATCAGTATTACATATTTCGTATTTATAAGATAACTTTTAGAAAAGAAATGTGTCATAAATGCGATGCACAGATTGAAACACTATTTTTAAATACTATATATGTATATATGTATGGGTGTTTATATATTATAGCAAAACCTCCTATGCGTACTGCATGGGGCATAAGGAACAAAAAGGATGGGTCGATTTTGGTCTGCCATATTTTTTACGATTTCATGGATAAGTAAAAGTTGTGTTCTTTTTTAAGAAATCCATAATAGATTGTCGACATGCCAGGCAGCAGTGTATTTAAGGTTGGTAGTATTGAAATGAATTGCAAGCACAATGGCATTGTGAGCTTGAAATTGCACCCCTTATTCACTAGGCATGAGCCCAACAAGGGAAATCGCAAGAGCGGATCCAGCCCAAACGTCTTCGCCCTTCTTCACCAGATCCAACGTTCATATAACGGACACAAAGTTGAAATGCCCAACGTTTCTAGTGAATACCAAGTAAATAAGCGAAAGTTAGTAACTAGTAAGCCCACTACTCATTTCATCACAATTTCTTTAACTTGTACATGATTTTTTGGTAATGAATCATTCAAACACTAATAGGATAAGATGAACAATGTATGATAGATATTTGTTTGAAATTAAGTGTTAAGATTATACTCCTCCGTTCCTAAATATAAGATCACTTTGGGGAAGTGGATAAGTTTCTAAATATAAGATCACTTCTTATTTTATCTCAAGTTTTGCCCAAACAACCCTTATACTCTCTCTTTTCATTGAAAACTCCTCCTTCTTTTATAGTTAAGTAATTGAGGGGATTTTGGGAAGATCATGTAATTTTATTGTCTTCCTTAATCTCCTCAAATTAATCAAAGTGATTTTATATTTAGGAACAGAGTGAGTATATATACAAGGTATTTTTGAATACTTTTTTTTTCAATCTTATGTAGGGAGAGATGGACAAGTACCATGAGCTAGAAAAGACTTCGTAATCAAAGGATATAGATTCACACATTAGTCCATTTATTGCTAAATGAAAAAGGAATTAATTGGTTTATAAAGTGAATTGGGAATATGTACTTAGGCCTTAATATTATTGACTAAGTGTGTTTGCAACCATTGTTTCTTATTTTCTTCCTATTTGTATCTTACTTTATGTTTAAAAATCAATTTCACCAATATGTTTCTATTCATTCCAATTAAGGTCACAATTAATACTAATTAATTCACTTAAATTATAATTCTTTTGGAACGACATTCTTTCTTTTTTTTTGATAACAATGAGATGCCTGACAAATATCCTCCTATGGGAATACAAATCCCATGACAATCCTTCCTCATCAGAAGTTCCAACTCAACTGGTATTTGGTACACTGTATGAAGACCAGGTGTCGCCTCCAGACCTGCTTTAGCCAAGAAATCAGCAGCAAAGTTGCATTCCCTGCTAACATTAGAGAATAATATCTCCCAATCTCTATCCACAAATTGCTCAGCTTCTTGAATCCAAACATAGTCATGATGGGTTGGAGCTGATCCTTTTGAAATAAGATCAAGAGCTTCTAAAGAATCAGATTCAATCACTACTTTACGATAGCCCATGTCCCATCCCATCTTCAAACCTAAAAGGACAGCCTGAATTTCAGATGTAAGAGCATCTCCTCCCTCTAGACTAAAATATTTTTCATGATTTGTACGCACGTTTATTGAGTTATACCAAATACTCTAAAGTGACCTAGCTATAAGGCAGGGACAAGGTAAGTGACTTGTTGTCATGAATCTACGACTTGATTCTAATGCAGGAATCTTGAGTGACCTTACAAGCAGAAACAAGATGGAATAAGGATCAAATAGCCCTATAAATTAATTATTGCAAATCAATTTACAGATATTACAATTTTATCCTAATTTTCTACCAATTATATCTAAAAGTTTAAGATATCAGATATATATGACACAATTGGACCAATATTGTATCTCAAACATGTTAGTAACTTCAAATAAGAACATGAAAATCATACACTTGTAGGGATTTGGCAGCCCAATAATTTTAGTTGACTATAATTATATTATTTATTACTCAAATTGTGTAATTATTAGTTTAAGTTATTTTGATATGTTAAGTAAATGATTGTACAGTATCATGAGATTGTCAATAGCTACAAGTATTAACGTCCCAAAATTTAGAAAAGAGGTAATGAGGTATTAAAGTCTTGTGTGTTATTTGGAAAATTAAAAAATTGTTAATTAAAATTTTATCCCACAAGTATTTTTAAGGCTTATAACTTTGGAAAATTAAGAAAAATAGTTAATTAGTTATAGAATAAATTTTAACGTAAAAATTATAAGAAAGTTACTGGTCAATAAGTATATGTCTATCTTATCAACAAAATCATCAATTTGTCATGCAAACTTCAAGTTCTCACTATTTTACCCAAGTTCTACACTCAACCTAGCCCTCTCAAGCATCAATCAAGTGACCACAACATCTAAACGGTGATCAAGCACTTAGAATCATAAAGAGAAGAGTAAAATAAACACATATAACATTAATCACAAAATAAGAGGAGGAATTAAGAGTTAATCCATACAAGGTTCCCAATAATCCTAACATCAATGTTTTAACTCCACATGTTCAAGAAATCCAAAAGAATATATACATATGATAGTACAATCATAGAACAAGAGAGAGGGAAAGGAAAATGGAGAAGAAAATTCCAAGATTTGAAGCCAAAATATCTTCTAGACTTCAATCCAATGACACCCACTCCTCCAAAAATCAAACCCTAGCTCCCAATATGCCCAAGAAGTGAAGAATGTGTTTTTTCTGTTGAGTTCTCACTTTTATACCTCAGGATTTTCGTGTTTTTTGAGTCTGAAATGCATAGTTTTATTGTCGTTCGTCGTCGTGTTCGTTGCGAGGCGAACACTTAACGAACAGACATTGGAGACAAAATGGAACATCCTTTGTCGTGCCTTAGTTGTGCAATGAAAGCGCTACAAACATTAGGGATATATAAATTTTCTTTTTCCTCTTTTATCCCTTGCTTCGCTCTTTAGTTTATCCTATGTTTTTCTTGATAACTCCATGCTTACCTTAGCCTATTGCACTTGTCCACCACAAAAGAGAAAAAGAGTTGATGAGTTTCAAAATTAACTTACAAACACTTATAAGTCCAAATTTCACACATATACATATTTTTCAATTTGTACTTTTTCCTATATATATTTGTATCATTCTCAATCATTTGTCACAAAAGTCATGTACAGGAAATTAAGATGGAATATGTGAAATTATTGAATTTATCATGTATATTGAATAATTTAAATTGGATACCATTTTAAATATATTATAATATATAGTTGATCGATTAGGTAATCACATTTAATTAGTCATTTGATACATCCTAGCGTTCATTAGTCACGCCACCATCATTGATCTATATATAGGTTGATTATGTATTCATTTATGTAATTATAATTGACTTTTTGATGATTGAATGATTTTCACAAATCATATGTAATCAAAAATTCCAAATTACTATACGAAGAATGGAGTTAAACCATGGTATATTGAGGAAACTATAATAATTTTTTCCTTATGTAATCAGTAGACTATTTGCTTTCACAATTTGTTTTTCTTTTTTTTCCCTTTTTCCTAACCAAATAGTGTATATTGATTAATTTAAAATAAAATCATTTTAAATATATTATTATAGTTGATCAATTAGGTAATCACATTTAATTAGTCATTTCATACATCCTAGCATTCATTTGTCACGCCACCATCATCAATCTATATATAGGTTGATTATGTAATTATAATTGACTTTTTGATGATTGAAAGATTTTCGCAAATCATATGTAATAAAAATTCAAAATGTTACTATATGAAGAATGGAGTTAAACCATGGTACATTGAGGAAACGATAATGATTTTTTCCTTATGTAATTAGTAGACCGTTTGCTTTGACAATTTGATTTGTTTTTTTTTTTTTGCCTTTTTCCTAACCAAATAATGTATGTTGAATAATTTAAATTAGATACCATTTTAAATATATTATTATATATAGTTGATCGATTAGGTAATCGTCTAATCGAATTTAATTAGTGATTTGATACATCCTAGCCTAGCCTTCATTTGTCATGCCACCATCATTGGCGCGGAACCCCTCATTTTCTCTCTCCTTTTCTCCCTCCCTTTCCCCAATCATTGCCCTTCATCTCACCTTATGGTTATAATGTCTCACTTAGCCCACAACTCATTTCTATCCTTCGATGCACACAATCCCACACTCTTCTCTCTCACCATTCAATAATTATAACTGCATATTTTATTTTAAGCAATCATATAAAAACTTCCTATTTCAATCAATATTTCCACCGTTTCAATAATTATAACTGTCTATTTTATAACCTGGGTGTGTGGTTGAGTGGCAAGGACTCTGAAACATAAAATACTCTCCCCAAACTTCAATTAACCACTAAATAAGCACTATTGTAGCTTGTAAATCCTAAAGTCCCAATTTTCCACAAAACCCTAACTATTAAAAGACAATATCATCTCAAAATCAACATCACAAGAGGTTGGAAAAGCTTACAAGATCCAAGAATGAGAGGGGAGAGTGTCACCGCCGCCGGCCACCGTAGGACTCGCCGGAAATCGGCCTCTAAAAGAGCTGGCCGAGCTGAACCAAAGGGGAGGGAAAAAGTGAGGAGAAATGAAGTTGAAATAAGAGGAAAGCTCAAGAAAATGACAGAACAGGAGCCCCCATACCGCTTGCCGCCGTCGTTCGCCGGAAAACGCCCCCAGATCGCCGGAAAAACGAAGTCGCCGGCGATCCCACGTTCAGGCACGAAATCACGTCGGCCTTCACAGATCCAAGAAGAGAAGGAGGTGAAAAATGAAAATGAGAAAGCTTTTTGATGAGGAAAGGCCGAATGGTATATGGATGAAGAGGAGAAAATGAAGAAATGGTGAAGGGAGGGAGGGCCGACGTGTTGTTGTTCAAAGGAGGAGGAGGTGTCCGAAACTTAAGGGAGTGAAGGAGGAAGGGGCGTGTTTGGTTGGGTGTAATAAGGGTGGTTTTTGATAATTACAGCCTAAACTTGCCATAGTGTACTCTTTTTAACTTAAAACCACTTAAACTAGCCTCCAATCTCTCTAATTTTCAAAATATTTTTGGTTTCATCATTCCCTCATATTTCAAATTCTTCAATTACTTATTTAATTATTTGGGCGCTTAACACTCAAAACTCCCAAAATATTCTAAAAATCACCAAAAATTCCTAAAAAGTCCTAAATTTCCAATTTCTCCATTTATTATTTCCTAAAACACTCCCTAATCCTGTATTAAATTTTCAGGATGTTACAATTCTCCCCACCTTTTAGGAATTTTGCCCTCAAAATTCACCATGTCAAACAATTTTGATAAATACTACATAAGGTAGTTTACTCAATACACTCCTAAGAGCTTGAAATAGTTACGAAAATCCCCCAACTTTCAGTCAAAATCGCAAATCATCACTCTAACTTCCTAAATTTTAAGTCATCATTCTAACCTTTCTACACCTTAATTGTCTAATTTCTTTGACATATAAGACAACGATAGTACATCTTTACTCACCTACTAAATATTGCACCTCAAATAATTATACATTGCCAGATACTTGGACCAAATTCTATGGTAAGATCTCATATTTAGAGACAATTCTATCACTTTAGAAATCACTATCAGTTAACCAACCGATGGCTCGCCAATCTAAATCAATATTTAAGGCTTTCTCAATTCAATCCCAAAAAGAATAATAATTTTGACCATTTTTTATCCACTTCAAAGTCTTGAGGTTGCTCCTTAAACGGTTTTCACTATTCAAAAGTGCCATTTAATTCAGAGTTCTACTACCATTACTGTTATCCTGAATCTATATCTAGTTTCTTGAATTTATTCTATTCCATCGCTTCTTGATGGCCACATAATAGTTCCTTAGAAATTCATTCCTTACATGCATCATAACTCTAACTTAATAGGTTCTACCATATCTAAATCACTTAATTGTATTCAATTTTAATGAATCCATTGAGAGTGCACTAAAGTTCCCTTATCTATTTAACTCACTCATGATCCCAATTCCAAAATCTGACACAAGCTTGATTTGTCTTAATTTCCTCAACATAATCGACATAACTTATCATAGAAATCACTCTTCCACCTAGTATCTCAATAAATCACCATTTTGCGAATGCTAAATTTGTTTAGTAGTATCCAACTCAATCTTTTGTCTTGATACTTATAACGAAATGTCATTTATTTCCATGACTCTGGAATTCATACTAACTCGATTTTAATCACTTTATACACATTATCCACCAATATCATATATATAGTTACCTAAGTTATGTCTACAAGCCTAGGCAGTACTCCATATCCAACAGTTTCTTCAATTCTACTCTTATATCCAATAATTCCGATCATGACTCAATTTAACATATGTAAAAAAATATTCTCAACATATTCACCAACCTATTTCTAATTTCCTTTATGGCATTAATTAATCAGTCAAAATTTGTACTACACCTCAAACAGGAAATTTTTGATGGATAATGTTTTCTTGCCAAACAATCTTAGTCTTGATAATAACTTCTATTTCAATACTAAATAAAATTTCCTTAATAAAAGTCTGATAATGACTTACCTATTTATAAAATCATGCACTCTATACCCATAGTCCTTTGAATATATTACTAACTCAATCTCTCAATTTCTACATTTGACTCTCAATAACCACTTCAACCTTTACTAGCATAAATAGTTCTTCAAAACAAAATTTCATCAATCCCCCAAAACTCATGAATTATACTAAACATATTTAAATATTTTTTTTCCACTATTTTCTACCAATTTTATGACTAGCTACTTTAATTCATCAAGTCTCAAATCATCCAAATCCAATAATTCTCGATTTCCTCAAAATTTTAGTGTAAGCCCTCCTTAAACAACGGTAAAACCTAATATTTCAATAGATTATTCGGCTTAGTCAGTAATCCATAATCCATCTATACTCTCCAAGTCATCAAAACATAGTTTATTCTCAAGTAATCACCTAAATCTTAACTTAGCATACGTTTCTAAAATTCACTCTCAAGCAAAATTTTAATTTCTTCTAAAGTCACAAACCTTCTGAAACAATCTATCTTATCTTTCTTAATCAATAAAAAAAAACAAGGTCATCAAAACTTAATCTCATTATTTCATCTATATCAAATCCAATCATCTGTATCAATTGACTCCTTTATTAATATTACTATCAATATGCCAAGAAATCGAGAAAACCTTAAAATTCCCTAAATTTTCAACTTATATGCATATTCATATCATTTACATTTTTTAGCCTATTCACAATATCTTATAAATCAACATCGACAAACTTCTCTTACTAATGTCACTCTCTTTCATGCTAACTCGAAATACCTTTAATTACTAGGAAACTTTCCTTCAACGCTCGGTAACCAACCAAAATTTAACTATTTGTGTCATTTATTCC
Organism: Mimosa pudica; assembly: GCA_029929735.1. Taxonomy (NCBI): domain Eukaryota; kingdom Viridiplantae; phylum Streptophyta; class Magnoliopsida; order Fabales; family Fabaceae; genus Mimosa; species Mimosa pudica. Next base: position 10,538,438 of record JAKELP010000020.1, read on the forward strand.
ACAGATGTTAGCATCCTTTTCTAATCATCAACTCGAACTACGGGAGCTTTTTCAACTTCTACAAGTCACCTCATCACCTATGGGTTTAAATCACTACTATTCATGTTTATAATTTCATTACATCCTAATCATCACTTCGCAAAATTTCATATTTCGAATTTCCAAATTTAATAATAATGATCCTTGATTATTTTTATCCATTATTCCCTATCACTTTTATTGGCTTCTCCTCTCTAGAAGGACCCTCTCTTATAATTCTTATCTCACAAGGTCATCAACCATATCTTGCTCAAAAACTAACCACTTGATTAAACCCAGACAACCATACATAACTTTCAATATAAGCTAACTTAAAGTAATCAAAACTTTCGTTTATCAAAAGTCCACCTTAAAGCCATTTATATTTAAATCAACCAGATCCCACATAAGGTTTGATTCTAACAAACTATATAATTAAAAAATTTAATAATCTCATAACATGAACACTAACCCATAAATCAGTTCGACAACTCAATAAATTCCTAATCCTACAATTCCTTAAAAATTTATATAATTACTCAATTCTCAAAGTTCAACCTTTGAACCACCAATGTCGGAATCTGACTAGAATGTTTCCATTCTCCAATTCATATGTTTCTCAATTCAAAACAAAGTCCATAAATCATTCTAAAATCCATAATTTACAACCAACTTCACAATCCTACATAATCAAAGATTTACCTAATTAAATTAAAACGTACTCTCAAATGTTTCCATAAAGCACAATTACATTTCCCTCTCAACTTATAAGTTCTAATATCTACTCAAACCTCCTATAACCTTGAGTCAAAATTCTCTTCAATAATATTCAAAACCACTCAAATGTTTCTATTGATTCACATTCAATATCTTCTAGATTCAATGAAACAAACTTGCAACATTCTATCTCTTTTAACCAAGTAAAGTCTCTCATGATGCCTCGACTATGATTATGGCCGGCTCATAATTATAATTGAGACCCCCGAGAAGAATCTTTATTCGGTTAACTTCCTAATTCCTTATCAATCTCTCAATATATTGAATATCTACCCTCTACTTAGTCAAATAAATCCTTATATCTACATCACTATTAGCACAGTTTCCAAAATTTATGTTGTCTTTGGTTTCATACCTTCCCTACGCTATGTCAGTCTCACTCAAACCATTACACAATTCAGCAATGTTACTAACCAAACACATGATAATCGATTTAATCCTCACCATAAGGTTTAACTTCTTTCTATTAATTGGTAAACAACTTATTGCAATAATATTTTTAAAGTACACAACATCTCTTTTTAATTCAAACAAGATAATCAACTAAATCCACTTAACCTCTAAATCAATCTCAACATATCTATTCATTTTAATTACTTCCAAATCAATTTTCTACTTCAAACATTTCAATTCCCACAACAGTCATAGTATACTTAAAACTTAACCTAATTTAGCAATTACTGTCCCGCTCATAAGCTTTAACTGAAAAGCTTATATCCAGCAATACCAATTCTCCCCACCATAGGAATTTTGACCGCAAAATTCACTGCACATATTCTCAAAGCAAAGGTTAGTGATCATGCACATTAGGAAGGGAAAAGGAATATATATTGCCATTCTATATGCAATGCAACAGGCAGGGTATCGTTTACCATAAAACTGATACCAAGTTGAAACATAAAATACTCTCCTCAAACTTCAATTAACCACTAAATAAGCACTATTGTAGCTTGTAAATCCTAAAGTCCCAATTTTCCACAAAACCCTAACTATTAAAAGACAATATCATCTCAAAATCAACATCACAAGAGGTTGGAAAAGCTTACAAGATCCAAGAATGAGAGGGGAGAGTGTCACCGCCGCCGGCCACCGTAGGACTCGCCGGAAATCGGCCTCTAAAAGAGCTGGCCGAGCTGAACCAAAGGGGAGGGAAAAAGTGAGGAGAAATGAAGTTGAAATAAGAGGAAAGCTCAAGAAAATGACAGAACAGGAGCCCCCATACCGCTTGCCGCCGTCGTTCGCCGGAAAACGCCCCCAGATCGCCGGAAAAACGAAGTCGCCGGCGATCCCACGTTCAGGCACGAAATCACGTCGGCCTTCACAGATCCAAGAAGAGAAGGAGGTGAAAAATGAAAATGAGAAAGCTTTTTGATGAGGAAAGGCCGAATGGTATATGGATGAAGAGGAGAAAATGAAGAAATGGTGAAGGGAGGGAGGGCCGACGTGTTGTTGTTCAAAGGAGGAGGAGGTGTCCGAAACTTAAGGGAGTGAAGGAGGAAGGGGCGTGTTTGGTTGGGTGTAATAAGGGTGGTTTTTGATAATTACAGCCTAAACTTGCCATAGTGTACTCTTTTTAACTTAAAACCACTTAAACTAGCCTCCAATCTCTCTAATTTTCAAAATATTTTTGGTTTCATCATTCCCTCATATTTCAAATTCTTCAATTACTTATTTAATTATTTGGGCGCTTAACACTCAAAACTCCCAAAATATTCTAAAAATCACCAAAAATTCCTAAAAAGTCCTAAATTTCCAATTTCTCCATTTATTATTTCCTAAAACACTCCCTAATCCTGTATTAAATTTTCAGGATGTTACAGACTCATTCACCCTTAACCAATTGTATGGGGTTCGATACTTGGCGTTGGGTATGGAGAAGTGTTAAATCTCTCAGGCCAGCTGTCTCACCCTTTGAGGTGCCTACAAATCAACGGGGATTAGTCTCTCACATGTCGAGTGAGGGCATTTTCATTTTTTTTGACATTAAACTTCCTTATTTTATTCAAAAACCAAATTATATATTTTTAATTAATCATATAAAAACTGGCTATTTTATGATTTCTTCATTTTTTTCATAGGAAATTATTAATTTCCCCATATATTATCTTATCAACCATTAATCTCTCCCCATGATTTTCTCATTGTCAACCCATCATTTTTGTAAACAACTTATTATTTCTTCAAACAACATCTCTTACATGAACTGACCGAAAAACTTATCAGATGGATTTGGAAGAGATGTTGTTTAAAGAAATAAAAGTTTGTTTACAAAAATGATGGGTTGACAATGAGAAAATCATGAGGGATAAATTAATGGTGGATAAGATAATAAATGAGGAAATTAATAATTTCCAATGAAAAAAATGAAGAAATCATAAAATAGTCAGTTTTTATATGATTAATTAAAAATATATAATTTGGTTTTTGAATTAAATAGGAAGATGTAAAAAAATGAAAATGATAGAAACCATGGTCTAAAATAAATTAGGCAATTATAATTATTGAAACGGAGGAAGTATTGATTTAAATAGGAAGTATTTATATGATAGATTAAAATAATATAATTTATTTTTGTAATAAAATAGCAGTATATTTTTTTTATCATATAAAATAGCAGTTTATGATTAATAAAGAAAAATAATTCCTAATTTTCTTGGCAAGTTTTTGTTCCTTCCAATTTCTTGGTGAATGTTTCTGGGAGATTCTTTTCTTAATCTAAGAATGGTGAGAGAGAAGAGGGTGGGATTGTGTGCATCGAAGGAGAAACGGGTTGTGGGGTAAGTGAGACATTATAACCATTAGATGAGATTTTTTTTAACACTTTTTGGATCAAACACAACAGCAAAACTAACTAACGCGGTTGGCAAGCTGAAGTGCGAATGTCCTACTTATATACTCACACACACACATTTCTGGTCGATGTGGGACTAAGAGATCCCACAGAGACACTCCCCAGTACGGCGCAAGCGCCACCCACACCAATATACGCAAGACACATGCCATTTTTTTGAACACTTTTTAGACCAAACACAACAGCAAAACCAACTAACGCGGTTGACAAACCATTAGATGAGATGAAGTACTATAATTGGGGAAAGGGAGGGAGAAAAGGAGAGAGAGAAAATGAGGGGTTACACGTATACTGTGTATATATAGGTTGATGATGTATTCATTTATGTAATTATAATTGACTTTTTAATTTTGTTTATCAAATAATTGACTTTTTAATGATTGAATGATTTGCACAAATCATATGTAATCAAAATTCAAAATGCTACTATACGAATAATGGAGTTAAACCATGATACATTGAAAAAACGATAATGATTTTTTTCCTTATGTAATCAGTAGACCATTTGCTTTCACAATTTGTTTTTCTTTTTTTCCCTTTTGCCTAACCAAATACTCATAGTGTATATTGAATAATTCAAAATATATATCATTTTTAAGTATATTATTATAATTGATCGATTAGGTAATCACATTTAATTAGTAATTTGATACATTCTAGGGTTCATTTGTTTCGCTACCATCATCGATCTATATATAGGTTGATTATGTATTTATTTATGTAATTATGATTGACTTTTTAATGATTGAAAGATTGTCTTTTTTTTATCAGCATGATTGAAAGATTTTCACAAAATCATATGTAATAAAAAATTCAAAATGTTACGATACGAAGAATGGAGTTAAACCATGGTACATTGAGGAAACGATAATGATTTTTTCCTTATGTAATCAGTACATCGTTTGCTTTCACAATTTGTTTTTTTCCCTTTTGCCTATTATATTGAATAATACTCTCTCCGGTTCATATAAGATCTAGTTGACTTTTTTGGAAAATCCTGAAAAAGCAAAATAAGTTGATTATAAATTGATTTACCTAATTTTTTCCCCTAAAGTAGTTTACTTTACCTATAAATTAATTGATCATCTAAAAATATATCAAATAAGTTATAATTTAATAACTTATTTTACAACATTAATATATCTCAAAAAAAAGTCAACTAGATCTTAGGACGAGAGAGTACCACGGTAATAACCAAAGTCAGCGGTATTCAAAATGAACCAAAGTGATCTCGAACTCGCACAATCAAAAAATATTAATTAATTAATGCCGCGATATCCATCTAATTAATACCTTATTCTCTCATTCCTATACCTTCATCCCTATATAAGCACACACATTCTGATTCTGATTGATCAGAGCATATATTTCCTTCAAGTACGCACGAGACAATGGTGAGGCAATATGGTTCATTTTCAGCATTTTCTCTTCCCCTTCTTCTCATGGCATCATCACTACTCTCTGTGGTGTCATTTGCAATGGAAGGCAGAAAACTTGGAACACCATCTTCCATGGAAGAGATCAAGATAGGTACATTTGCTAAGAGGCACGTGACGATCACAAACGACCTAGTGAATGGTGCAGATTTGAAGATTCACTGCAAATCCAAAGACAATGATTTGGGAACACACATCCTGCAATTTCATAATAAATTTTCATGGGAGTTCAGAACCATACCATTTGTTCATAAGACGCTTTTCTATTGCTACATGTGGTGGGCTAATGTGAATGGCAGTTTTGATATATACAAAGCAGACAGAGATGATGATAGATGCACAGATTGCCAATGGAGTATTAGAACTGATGGCATGTACTCTTTGAATCCTAAGACCAATCAATTCGAATTAATGTACCGATGGCCTCTACTCTAGTTAATGACAAATATAGTATTAAAATTAAAAGTAATGGTTTTATAATCTCATTATCTCCTTATATTTTTAATTTAATAAATTATAAATTGTTTCATATATCTACTTAAATGTCTCATCTCATATTCCATTGGTTATGGTACCTTGAGTTGCTGGATTTTTTTATTTTTTTGCATGATCGATGTTGCTGGTTTCAATATTTATTATCGTCGATCAATGACAACTTTAATTGGTTGTAATTGAAGATTTTTTTCAGTCCTTTTCATATAAACTGTTCCGTTGTTTTTTTACTTATAGTATGATTACACGCACAACTTAAGGGAAAAAAGCCAAAATCAAATACAAAAAGTAAAAAAAACAAAAATAAACAAAAGAAGTAAGTGTTCCAATTTCTCCCACGCAATGAAAGAAAATTAAAAATAAAAAGAAATAAATTAAATAATTTTGCTTAGTAACTATTTATAATTTGAGTGAAGACCCAATACATAACTATGGCCAATGAAAAAAAATAAATTATTGAAAAGATTGAAAATGTCACAAAGGCATGACATCAAAAGTGATATTTAATTAATATGACAATAAGATTACCTATGAAAAGTCCAAAATATCCTTACAAGTATTAATTTTGATCTCATGTAAACAGTTGAGGATCACTTGTGACAGTTATGTGCTATCTTGAGCAATAATTATGTATCAAAATTAGGTCAAGGTAAGTGACTTGTCACAAACCTACGAGCTTGATTGAAAGTAGAGACAAGATGGAACAAGGATCAAATAGCCCAATAAATTAATTATTGCAAATCAATTTACAGTTACACCTAAAAGTCTAAGATATCAAATATGACACAATTGGACCAATACTGTATTCAAACATGTTAGTAACTTCAAATAAGAACTTGAAAATCATACAATTATAAGGATTTCCAGGCGAATAATTTTAATTGACTATAATTATATTATTTTGTACTCAAATTGTGTAGTTACTAATTAAAGTTATTTTGATATGTTAACTAAATGATTGTAAAGTATTATGAGACTGTCAATAGCTCCAAGTTTTAACATCCCAAAATTTAGAAAAGAGATAAGGAGTTATTTAAAGTTTTGTGTGTTATTTGGAAAATTAAAAAACCTTGTTAATTAAATTTTAACCCACAAATATTTTTAAGGCTTAAAACTTTGAAAAGCTTTGGAAAAATAGTTATAGAATAAATTTTGATATAAGGATTACAAGAAAGTAACTTTCAGGCTTAGAGAAATTTATGGGTGAAGGAAATAAAAAATTATATACTTGGATCTTAAACTACTTTTCAAAGAAGGACTCAACTTGAAAACATGGACGAAATGTCCATTTTCACAAACGATTCATCATCTCCCCCCTTCTCACTGCTCTCCCTCGATCCTAAGAGCTTCTCACTTGCACTATCCATTTCTTCGAATGAGCTGTTGTTGAGAAAGAGTTTGAATGCGTTTAGTCCTTTTGAGTTATTTTGTAAATATTATATGCTTTAAATCGAAGCATAAGCATAGAAAGAGTGTTTTTTCTTAAAGTAATTATAGCACGCATGAAACGACTTGGTTGGATTCTTTAAATCCAAGTATTTGTCACTGTTCATTTTCTAGAATAATCCACAAATTACTGTTCATTTTCATTGCTGATTTCAGGATTATTTTGAAAGAATACATGATAAATACATGCATGAAAGAAGTTTTGTTCATTTTCATTGGTTATTATATGAATAAATATTGAAAGCAGATAAGAGGTTTTAGGCGCCAAACAGAGTATTAGAATATCATTCCTTTATGTTCTTTGGTTTCGTTTCCAAGAGAAGAGAAGAAACAACACGATTATGGGATAATATTTAGTTTTCAAATTATGTTGTATAGGGAAGAATATTTGTAGTGGTGGATGCTGTTTCAAATTGGGGCTAGAATAGTTATTCATGTGAGATTATTCACAGAACAGGTAGGAGTTCAAATTGGTAATAAAATACCTACACACTTACATATGTTTAATGAAACTAAAATAGAAGGAGTTGTAGAACATGCTATTCTTGAAATTAAACCGGGGGATGGCTTTATCGATGCACTTAAATTAATCTTTCTAAGTCCTAAGTTAAATGGGTGAGGTAAGTTTGTTAGTAAAGTATCATCAGTATTAAAAGGTATGAACATAACCTTGATTTTCACTAATTTTGGGAGCACCAGAATAAGGGGAAAATGAAATTTGATATAGATGAATTATGACTCCTATATGAAAACTGTGAAAAAATAGTCTGCAGTAGGATCAAGGACTAGAATTTCTATTGATGCTAAATTTGATTCTAAATGGGATCAAGATTCCTAAGAAATTTAGGAAATGATTGTTTTTTAGGCCGAAAAGGATGTGATTGTTGAACTTGAGGTAATTTGGGTTGGGTATATTATGTTAATCCTATATAATTTCTAAGGAAACTAGCATAATAATAGGACCAGGTGTAAAATTAGTTAAGCTCCTAAAGTTGTTAAGGATTTAAATCTAATTTTGTTTTCTGCTTGAATTCTAGTTATTAGAACTTAGAAGGCATAAATATATTTCTGGCCTATAAACTATTTTAAAAGTATAAATTTGACCTACAAACAAAGAGTATTAATTAGTGGTAATAAAATAAAGGAAATGGATGGAATTAAGGATGAGAATAGTTGTGAAGAAGGGAGGAGAAAGAGTATTAATTAGTGGTAACATAAAGTGATGTAATGAAAAAAAAAATATACATAAAGGGAAGATACTTTTCTAATCATACATTTCTACTCTCTTCAGTTTTCCTCAAATATTATTGTTTTACAAGTGATTCATCTTGCTAAGATTTCTAATCCAATGATAAACAGAGTAAGATATAAAAAAGCATACTTTCAGTATTTCAAACAATGAATTGAATCAAATAAATGAATACAAAGAATTTTCACTCACTTGCAATACCAAGTGTGTCCAAGTCCCACTCAAACATTCAGAGTGGTTAAAAGAATAAAATCAAGCAACAGGGTATACATTCGGAAGGGAAAAAAATGAAATGAACATCTTAGACAAACAAATTAACAATGCAATTATAATATTCACTAAAAATCATCATCGCCGAAATCAGAGTCAGGTTCTTGCATCTTCCAAGTACCATCTATCGCTTGAACCAAGCCCTTGTTTTGATCAATCCTCCAAGCCTCAGGAATATGGTACTCATCTTTCAAAGCACCCATGCCTTTGTTCACGAGTGCTATGTCCCTTTTAACCTCCAAATTAAACCCTCCTTTGCTCCCTTGTGTCCCTGCAACTCCATGCAAGTAAGCCTCCAAATTATGCCAACTCTTCAGATCCCCTGGCTGTTTCAAGAAGCTTGACTGCTGAGTATCAATCTCCAACTCTACTCCTACTTCTGAATAACCCAAGAATGGATGCCTTGGAACAATATCTTCTTTGTTACGGATTCGAAGTATTCGAAGATCCTTTTGACTTGAGGAAAACTCCTTAAAGTCCGAGTCTCCAACTCTAGGGCTAGCAAATACAATGGCTGTGACTGGACAAGCTTTTTGAGACACATCTTCATCTCGAATATTGTATCCATTTGTTACTATATCCACTGCATTTAGTGTGGCAAGCGCTGCGCCTAAGCTGTGTCCAGTAACTGTTATGCTGATTTCTTCATCTTCATATTTGTTAACTAGTCTTTTGATCTCATCCAATACCTGCACAATGAGAGATTATCAATATTAGTACATATTTCCTAATTGTTTTTGCATAAATCAATATAGCTTTGAGTTAAAACAATAATAATAATAATACTCCCTCCGGTCCTAAATATAAGACCTAGTTGACAATATAATACCTAGTTGACTTTTTTGGAGAATCTTAAAAAGCAAAATAGGTCAATTATAAATTGATTTACCTAATTTCCTTTCCTCAAAATAGTTTATTCAACCTATAAACTAATGACTAATTTAAAAATATATCAAATATGTCATAATTTAATAACATATTTTGTAACCTTAACATCTCCAAAAAAAGTTAACTAGGTCTTATATTTAGGACCGGAGAGGGAGTTTAAGCTTAAAAACATTCTCGTACTATATATATATATACCTGAGTTCTTGCACTTATTTTGGTGATTTGTGATTTTGATGATGAGTTTGTTGCCGTGTAAACGGAGTAAAAGCCTCGGTGTACTTTACATTCGGAATTATCACCAAAAATGTGAGGAGCATCATCCAAAAGGAACTGAAGATCTTTGATCCATTCTACGGGCTGTTCAGTTCCTCTCCAAGCAACTACGATGTCTCTCCTCCCTAACACAGCTTTGCCTTCATCGGTGGCCACCGCAACATATCCTATCCAGTTTGACTCTTCGACATCGTCTAGTATGAAAAAATCGATCTCAGAGGTTGCATAGAGGAACTTTGTCACCTCATACTTAAAGGGATTTCCATTTTCTAAACCCACTTTGGAAAAGAAATCTCTTTTTCCATATCTACTTCTTCTTGCATACTTTGATGTTTTATCATCGTTAAAAGCATCATAAGTTGCTTCGGCCATATCTCCATAGTGTATTATGTACCTACGGAGGTTGATATCAAGTGGATCTAACAAACCCTTCCATTGATGTTGTCCATTAAGTTCTCTCCAGTTTGTTGCAATGCTTCCATTTCTCACCATATGCCTTTTCTCTTCCTCAAGTTGATCTGCCACCTTATGAGATTGTTTAGGTTTGCTTGCAATTCCACCCATTTGCTTCTTCTTCTTTATTATTTCTTTCTATCGGCTTTGTTGAAATACAAATCTTTTATGAACTGCACTTGTAAAGGTTGTTTATGATGTGGGAGCTTCGCTTTACATGCTTTTATACTTGAAAAACCATGACCTCGTCCTTTCTCTTGCATGGTCAAACTTTTTCGCTTTGTTGAAACTTTATTGGAAAAGTAGTATCCTTCTGACCAAATAATGATTACTGATTTAGTTTAGACTGTTAGGTTTTAAACTTCATTCTTTCATTCGTAGTAGTTCCGTACGAAGAGAACAAGCAGTTGACTATTATGTTCTTAGGTTTGTATCATGCAGATGTCATTTTTTTTTAAAAAAAATTAATATTTGGACTAAAGTCGATTTGGATCCGGAGATCAATTGTGACTAAACTAACTTCCGTATATGAATATGCGGGCTAAATAAATAATATTTATGAAAATAACAATATTTAAAACAGTACATAGTATTTATTATTATCTTTTAGTAATTGAAACCGAGACATTTTAGTTTCTTTTTTAAACAGCTAGTGTATTAAAGTTCATGCTTATGAATAATTAAGTTACGTTTGATGAATAACATTTTTGTGGAACTAGTTCCAGTGCTCTTGTGATTTTGAAATAAGAATTATTTTGGTTAAAAAACTAAAAGCTTAAATATAATCTTTATCTTTTTTAGTTTAAACTAAATGATTTTTTGAAAAAGAAATGAAAGATTGACTTGAATTAACCACATTGAACCTATATAGACTGTAGCAGTGATAAGAATGATCTGTGTACGTGAAAATGGTTTTATATTATCATAAGAACTGAAGCAGGCTCCCATTTCTGTCGCGCTAAGAAAAATGGTTTTACATGTTCTGTGTACGTGAAAATGACGAGAATATATCTCTACATACATGTTGGTCTTTTAAAATCTCATATTTTGAATTCATCAAACACTATTTTAATGATTATGGGGTGTTTCTAGGAAATGGAATGTGATTGGCGTTTCTTTGTTAGAATGGTAGGTTTTATTACTTTCGATCTGATGATAGTTATTACTTAGCTATCAGCAAAGTTGGACTGGTAGAATTTCCAATATCAACTTGCTTGTTTTGACGTTAAATATTCAATATTCAAATAATATATTCTACTTTTTAATAGTCACATTTAAAATGTGAAATATTTGACCCCTCATCAATTGGCAATTCTATAGGACACTTTCAGTAATAACAGAGAGTAGTATGATCCTTGATTGTTCGCAATTAACGTTGGGGGAGACATTCCATAAGCTAAGTCAATTTATCTCTTATAGAACAACTAATTCACATGTGGTTAGTGCTCTTCAGCTAGCAGTCTCTTACTTGCTCCTAAAGTTATCATTCATGAGTTCATAGCCCTACCCTTGCCAGAAGAAAATTTATGTTTATATATTATTAGAAGATATAAACTATATTGACGAATGATTAAAATAAACAACTATTAAAACACTCATGTAAATAACGGTACGGTGAAAAATGAATCTAAGAGTGAAACACATCATTTCAATCCATTTTTCATTTATGTATTCAAACTGTGAGTGCGGATAATGACGCAAATATAAGGTTGTGAAACACGAAACAACCTCTGAATTTATTAAGATGAGACAGCTCAGATAATAGAAAGGAAGGGAATAATTGCTTTTAAAAAGTATTCTTTTATATTAAATATCTTGATACTAATTAATTAAATTAAAATGAGGTGACACGAGTTGTTATGTGACACCAATAATTATATAGAATCAACCAGACAATTGACAAGAAAGTCACTAATCATCACATAATGTTCTTCCTGGTAAAATATGGAAATAGTTGAATGATACCTAGCTATCATTCAATCATTAAACTAATAGTTATTAACAACAAAATTTTCACTAGTCACCCGGGTTACTGCATCTTGGTTAGGCATCTGCTCAGATCAGTTCCATGTACATGTTCAGGTCATTGGGTTCTGACCTTACCACGCCGGGTTGATTCATCAGGGTTTGATTACTTTGGTGCAAATGAAATTATAAACCAAAGTATTAAAAAATAATATAGTAATTAGTAAGCACATACAAATTTATGAAATTAAATAGAAGGATCGATCAAAATGAAAAAGGACAATTAATCAACAGAAATCTCCTCAATTTATGGTATTTCATTAATCACTAGTAACAGGATTGATATAACGAAAGATCAAACAAACCAATTAAGGTGATTAGATTGCTACAGTGTAACCATCTGACAGTCAAACAAGCTTTAATGGCAGCCTATTATAGAACCATCTATATTTTAAAACCTAACAGTCTAACACTGAAAATTCAATTAAATTGCATTTCTTAGAAAGATCGTGTAATTATCGAAGTTTGATTTTGAGAGTCCATGAAAAATGGCGATGGATCTAGATAGACCCAGACTCCCTAAACACGCAAGAAATGATATTTTCATAATGTGACATAGAACTTAATAACCGCACCATGCATATTGATGTCACAAAACCTAAGTGCACAATATTCAAGCATTGCATTAAAATCGAAAACCTAACTTTCTCAAAAGACTCAGCAAGCATAATTTGGTCAGTAGGCGACTACTTTTCAAATGAAGCTTCCACGTAAGGTGGTGAAAAACTTTGACCATGCAAACGAAGGACGAGGTCAGGGTTTCCAAATTATATAAGCATGATAAGATAGCCTTCCACAACATATATCAACAACATTACAATTCATAAAGCAATTCATTTCAAAGGAAGAAAAAAGAAAGAAGAAGAGAAAGAAGTACAAGAAGAAGAATATGGGCGGCTACGCTAGCAAAAACATAAATTCCTATAAGGTTGCAGATCAACTTGTGGAAGAGAAAAAACATATGGCGTGGCCTGGAAGTATTGCAACAAACTGGAGAGAACTTAGTGGTCAGCATCATTGGCATGATTTGTTAGACCCACTTGATATCAATCTCCGTAGGTACATAATACACTATGGAGAAATGGCTCAAGCAACTTACGATGCTTTCAACGACGACAAAACATCCAAGTATGCAAGAAGAAGCCGTTATGGAAAGAGAGAATTTTTCTCCAAAGTCGATTTAGAAAAAGGAAATCCCTTCAAGTATGAGGTCACAAAGTTCATCTATGCTACCTCTGAAATTGATTTTCTCATACTTGATGATGTTGAAGAATCAAGTTGGATAGGATATGTCGCGGTGGCCACTGACGAAGGAAAAGCTATGTTGGGGAGAAGGGACATCTTAGTCGCTTGGAGAGGCACTGAACGGGTCATGGAATGGATCAAAGACATCCAGTTTCTTTTGGATGATGCTCCTTACATTTTTTGTGATGGTTCTCAATGTAAAGTACACCGAGGCTTTTACTCTGTTTATTCAGCAACTAACGCATCATCGCAATCACACATCACCAAAACAAGTGCAAGAACTCAGGTATAGTACCACCATTTGTTTTAGGCTTGATCGTTATTATTTTAACTCAATGCTTTATTTATTTATGCAAAAAGAAACTAGGAAATATGTACTAATGTTGATCATCTCTCATTGTGCAGGTATTGGATGAGATCAAAAGACTAGTTAACAAATATGAAGATGAAGAAATAAGCATAACAGTTACTGGACACAGCTTAGGCGCAGCGCTTGCCACACTAAATGCAGTGGATATAGTAACAAATGGATACAATATCCGAGATGAAGATGTCTCTCAAAAAGCTTGTCCAGTCACAGCCATTGTATTTGCTAGCCCTAGAGTTGGAGACTCGGACTTTAAGGAGCTTTCCTCAAGTCAAAAGGATCTTCGAATACTTCGAATCCGTAACAAAGAAGATATTGTTCCAAGGCATCCATTCTTGGGTTATTCAGAAGTAGGAGAAGAGTTGGAGATTGATACTCAGCAGTCAAGCTTCTTGAAACAGCCAGGGGATTTAAAGAGTTGGCATAATTTGGAGGCTTACTTGCATGGAGTTGCAGGGACACAAGGGAGCAAAGGAGGGTTTAATTTGGAGGTTAAAAGGGACATAGCACTCGTGAACAAAGGCATGGGTGCTTTGAAAGATGAGTACCATATTCCTGAGGCTTGGAGGATTGATCAAAACAAGGGCTTGGTTCAAGAGCTAGATGGTACTTGGAAGATTCAAGAACCTGACTCTGATTTCGGCGATAATGATGTTTAGTTTTTTATTAAGCTAAATATATTATTAATTTATTTTCTTGAACGTATAAAATAGTCGTTTTAACAATTTTTCATTTTTCTTACAAGTATGTTAGTTAATTTGATTCCTTTAACCACTACTTTTGGTGGAACATTGGGTTAAGAACGCAAGAAAATTATTTGTATTCATTCTTTTTCATTAAATTCTCTTCAATTGCTATTTTAAAACATTGGTTATTGTCATTTCTTATTTGCAAGATGAACCAACAAGTTTGGGATTATGAGGATGACATTTTTTAGTTATTGTTGCTAATTTATTTACTTGAATTCTTAAATAGTCGTTAGTTTCTTTGTTGTTTAGATCATTCCAATTGTGTTAGAAAAGCAAATTTGACTTTAAATTATTTGAAAATATAAATATTTGATTAGAACTTAGTATTAATTAAATGCAGAGAGAAATATATTTATTTGTTTGGTTCATTCATATCATTATTGTTTTGCTGTAATAAAACTTCAACTTCTGCTATATCTCTTATTATGGGCAAAATGGGGTTAAATTAAGTTTCCATAACCACTGCTATGTATACAATGTTTTCATTTAAACTACTTCGTCTGAAAAGCCCATTCCAAAATGGGAAAAAGTTTTAATTGGTTGAAGTTTCGGGCTCGTGATACATATAAAGTGCTACAAATCAGTTTTATTTTTATCAGGAGTGTTATAATTAGTTAAAATACTGTATTCACTACAAGAAAAATAGAGGGTAGTCGCGTCTAGTGAAGACAAATAACAAAATGATAAAAAGGCTCCCAGAATAATTCTTCTCTGGTCAGCATTAGTATTTATAATAAGTAGCCTCCTATAATACAATGCCACATGTAAATACATAGGGAACATTCTAGAGATATATACACACTAATATTATTTATGTTTAACTCCCTCCTTTACTTGGAACCTCCTTTCTCTTCCTCTTTGTGTCATCAGAAATTTTATTCTGTTGACTTCTTTTTGATGGCGCCACAGTGACACCCAACTTATCTCGTAGATAGCAAAAACGAGTTTGATGAAGTGGCTTTGTGAGGCAATCAGCAATTTGATATTCAGTTGGCACATATTGAACTGTTAATGATTTTGACAACACTTGGTCCCTTACAAAATGTGCATCTATCTCAATGTGCTTTGTCCTAGCATGGTGAACCGGGTTTGATGCTAAGGCTGCAGCACTTGTGTTATCACACCAAATAGTAGGTATACGCTTGATTCTTAAATTTAGTTCAGATAAGAGAGACTTGATCCAACAAAGTTCAGCGGCTGTGTTTGAAAGTAATGGATGCACAAGAGGGGGGGTGAATTGTGCTTCAAAAATAAATGCTCAAATAAAACAACACAAGAGTTATACTGGTTCGGTCTACCTGACCTACGTCCAGTCCTCAACCACCCAGGCCGAGTTCCACTATATCTCAGGTTTTAAATCGGGTTCACCTGAAACCTTACAACCGCAAGTTTTGGACGGGATCACTTGCAACCTTACAACCACAAGTTTCACAAGGCTCACTTGCAACCTTTCTAACTAGCTCCCCCTCACACCGAGCAAGGGATTAACCTTTAGACTTAAAGGATTTTACAAACTGAGTTCTCTCAAAGAACAGATAGTGCTACACACTTAAGTACAATCAATGCTCTTATAACAAGAAGAGACTTAACAACAAAGAGTACAGAATATGTAGATGAAAGGATCACTCGATGTGTTAAATGCTCTTTACTTTTCTGGGCAGCTTTGAATGCTTGAAGATGTTCTTAGTTTCTCGCTCTAACTTCTCTCAAGAATATTCAAAGATAATTGTTATTTTTCATAAATGAAGTTGAGCTTCTTTATATAGTCTTCAGGCAATCTGACTCTTGGTAGGTGGGAGAGCCGTTTGAATATGGCCGTTTTTCCCATGTTACCGTTTGCCCAATAAATGCTTCATCAATGCATAGCAGGGTTGACTTGCTTTATCTCTGAAAAGTAGTCCTGACACCTCTGCTCTGACAAAAGCATTCTGATACTGCAACTTCTGACATTCTGATTGCTTGCGGAAGCAGATTCTCATCCGGAAGCAATTCTACTGAGTGTGCTGCACTGAGTGTTAGTCTCACAGTATAATCATGTAGTCACATGCAGTGGGAGAATATTTAGACTAAGTGGTCTGTTCCTTGTATCAGGAAGCACTTCTACATCTGGAAGTAAATCCACTGGATGAAGGATTGCTTACTCTCTCTCAGTGTTAAGTCACTTCAACAGCCAGCGCTAGTCACTAAGCTATTGGAAGCACTTCTACTGGACGTTGCTTATATTCACTGACGCTTAGTGTTATCTTGTTCTATCAGTCTGCGCTAGTGAAAGTTTATCAGGAAGTGATTCCACTGGATGTGGCTTATGGTCACTGACGCTTGGTGTTAAATCATTTTATCAGTCTGCGCCAGTACAAATCTATCAGGAAGCAAATTCACTTCCGGTTGACTCTTAGCTTAGTCTAAGGTTTTGTATATCTATTGCTCATGGATTAAGTTATTTCCTTAGTGAATTACTTGCTCTCGCTGGGGGATGAACCATTCATCCGCGAGCGCTAGTCCTAGTCTATCCGGAAGTAAGACTACATCCGGTTGCACTTTTACTTAGGGTTCTATGTTCACCTATTGCTTTCTAAGTTCTTTCATATTTTAGTCTTCATCAAAACTTAAGATTCTAACATTCTCCCCCTTTTTGATGATGACAAACTTAGTCTTTTTCGATTACGTTCATATGAAAGAATTAGGAGATAAATAAAAGCAATAGATAAGTGCAAGTAACTTAGACAAATATTATTGATAAACACAGATTATACGTTAGAGTATACAAACAAATAACATGTACAAGTAAATCACATATACAAGTAAGAATGAGAGATGCATGAAAACTAAGGAAAAATTTCTATGTAAACATAGGTTTTTGGATTGGGGGTTAGGATTGGTGTTTCCTTTTCTTTTCCCTCTCCTTCTGCCTTTCCTCACTCTCTTTCTGGAGTCTGGCTACTTCTGTTTCATGCACGTTCCGGTCTATCTGGGCAATGATATTCTGAAGCTCTTCTTCCTTTTTCTCCCTTCTGAGCCTTTCAGATTCAATGGAGTCTTCGAAAGCCTTTTTCATGTTCTCTACTTCTTCATACCCAGGGAAACCTGTGGCGTCATCGAAGTAGGCAATCTCTCCATTGGGATAGTGGACAGCCCGGATCTTAACATTCCAAACTGGGAAGCTGGGATCTTGCTCAACTTCCTGGGCTTTCCTTTTCCCTTTCCCCTTACTCTTCCCTTTGCTCTTGCTGATTGGGGGAGTGGGCATGGCACTTGCTCTGTCAGCATCAAGGCATGCCATCTGACCAAAGGAGAGTCTGTCCGTGAACCCATATCTTTCATATTCCTCAGGAGTCATGTCTTCTATTTCCAACTTGATCTCCTTCAGAATAGGGACAGCTTGTACTTCTGGGATCCCTTGTTCAACACGGGCAGATGAAGACTCTTGCATGGGCTGGCCAGAGGGAGTCTCTTCTTCCTCACTCTCAGATTCAGTGGAGGCAATAATGTGCTTGGCGCGTTTCCTAGCAACGGCCTTCTTTCTAGAATCACTGAACTGGACTGTTGGCTCAGATGAGGAAGGAGGGACAGAGGGTTGCTCAGACGAGGCAGAAGATGCAGGGAGTGGCTTAGCTATCACAATAGGAGGATGGATGGTTTTCTTCAGTCCCCATCTCATCATAATCTCCTCTAGAATATTTTCCCTTGACTGAGTTGGAGGAGACTCTGATGAAGATGACTCTGGCTGTGAGGGATTTTCACTTGGCTCAACAACAGCCATTTCCAATTGTGATCCTTGCTCAGTCACCCTCTGCTGCTGCATGAACCGGATGGCTTCCCCCCTTATTAGGTTCTCAGCTCCACCCAACCTTTGGGATTCCATAGCACGGCGAAGGGCAGCCGCGATATCTTCATCAACCCAAAGTGATGGCTGGCTGAGAGCATTCCTGGTGTCCATATGTAGGCGGAGCGCAAACAGCATATCTCTCCCCCTTTTGTCATCATCAACAAGGGAGAGGGCCAGGGATGGAGCGGATGAGGTGGAGGGTGGAGGTTCAGGGCCAGATGGTGTGGAGGGTGAGGTTTCTGGGGAGGGGGTAGGGATGTTAGGCTCGGGGGATGAGGCAGTCTCGGGGAACCAGCTGGGATTCACAAAGAGTCCCTCAAAGGGATAGGTGGAGGAGTATTCAGTGAAGGTAGTGGAAGGGGTGAATGGGGTAAAGGGTTCATGAGGATTTTCAGGGATTTGCTAAAGGCGGGGGTAGTCTCGCAGGTAGATGTGGCTGAGGGGGTGAATGGCGGTGTGGAAACCAAGGTGGTCTGCCAAGGGGTTGGATCTAGGTCTAGAGGTGGGGTTTGGAGGGTCAGGGAGGGATGAGTCTGAGAGACGGAGAGGTGAGCGAGTAGGTGCGTTGGGGCGAGTGGGTGAGGGAGTTGAGGATGATGAGTTGAGAGGGGATTGGCGAGGAGATTGTTGAGGGGAGTCTTGGTTTTGTTGGTCATGGGTATGTGACGGCTGGGATTGGTGGTCATTGTTTGGGGGTGAGGGAGGTTGTTGGTCATTTTGTGGGAAAAACGAAGTCGCCGGCGATCCCACGTTCAGGCACGAAATCACGTCGGCCTTCACAGATCCAAGAAGAGAAGGAGGTGAAAAATGAAAATGAGAAAGCTTTTTGATGAGGAAAGGCCGAATGGTATATGGATGAAGAGGAGAAAATGAAGAAATGGTGAAGGGAGGGAGGGCCGACGTGTTGTTGTTCAAAGGAGGAGGAGGTGTCCGAAACTTAAGGGAGTGAAGGAGGAAGGGGCGTGTTTGGTTGGGTGTAATAAGGGTGGTTTTTGATAATTACAGCCTAAACTTGCCATAGTGTACTCTTTTTAACTTAAAACCACTTAAACTAGCCTCCAATCTCTCTAATTTTCAAAATATTTTTGGTTTCATCATTCCCTCATATTTCAAATTCTTCAATTACTTATTTAATTATTTGGGCGCTTAACACTCAAAACTCCCAAAATATTCTAAAAATCACCAAAAATTCCTAAAAAGTCCTAAATTTCCAATTTCTCCATTTATTATTTCCTAAAACACTCCCTAATCCTGTATTAAATTTTCAGGATGTTACAGACTCATTCACCCTTAACCAATTGTATGGGGTTCGATACTTGGCGTTGGGTATGGAGAAGTGTTAAATCTCTCAGGCCAGCTATCTCACCCTTTGAGGTGCCTACAAATCAACGGGGATTAGTCTCTCACATGTCGAGTGAGGGCATTTTCATTTTTTTTGACATTAAACTTCCTTATTTTATTCAAAAACCAAATTATATATTTTTAATTAATCATATAAAAACTGGCTATTTTATGATTTCTTCATTTTTTTCATAGGAAATTATTAATTTCCCCATATATTATCTTATCAACCATTAATCTCTCCCCATGATTTTCTCATTGTCAACCCATCATTTTTGTAAACAACTTATTATTTCTTCAAACAACATCTCTTACATGAACTGACCGAAAAACTTATCAGATGGATTTGGAAGAGATGTTGTTTAAAGAAATAAAAGTTTGTTTACAAAAATGATGGGTTGACAATGAGAAAATCATGAGGGATAAATTAATGGTTGATAAGATAATAAATGAGGAAATTAATAATTTCCAATGAAAAAAATGAAGAAATCATAAAATAGTCAGTTTTTATATGATTAATTAAAAATATATAATTTGGTTTTTGAATTAAATAGGAAGATGTAAAAAAATGAAAATGATAGAAACCATGGTCTAAAATAAATTAGGCAATTATAATTATTGAAACGGAGGAAGTATTGATTTAAATAGGAAGTATTTATATGATAGATTAAAATAATATAATTTATTTTTGTAATAAAATAGCAGTATATTTTTTTTATCATATAAAATAGCAGTTTATGATTAATAAAGAAAAATAATTCCTAATTTTCTTGGCAAGTTTTTGTTCCTTCCAATTTCTTGGTGAATGTTTCTGGGAGATTCTTTTCTTAATCTAAGAATGGTGAGAGAGAAGAGGGTGGGATTGTGTGCATCGAAGGAGAAACGGGTTGTGGGGTAAGTGAGACATTATAACCATTAGATGAGATTTTTTTTAACACTTTTTGGATCAAACACAACAGCAAAACTAACTAACGCGGTTGGCAAGCTGAAGTGCGAATGTCCTACTTATATACTCACACACACACATTTCTGGTCGATGTGGGACTAAGAGATCCCACAGAGACACTCCCCAGTACGGCGCAAGCGCCACCCACACCAATATACGCAAGACACATGCCATTTTTTTGAACACTTTTTAGACCAAACACAACAGCAAAACCAACTAACGCGGTTGACAAACCATTAGATGAGATGAAGTACTATAATTGGGGAAAGGGAGGGAGAAAAGGAGAGAGAGAAAATGAGGGGTTACACGTATACTGTGTATATATAGGTTGATGATGTATTCATTTATGTAATTATAATTGACTTTTTAATTTTGTTTATCAAATAATTGACTTTTTAATGATTGAATGATTTGCACAAATCATATGTAATCAAAATTCAAAATGCTACTATACGAATAATGGAGTTAAACCATGATACATTGAAAAAACGATAATGATTTTTTTCCTTATGTAATCAGTAGACCATTTGCTTTCACAATTTGTTTTTCTTTTTTTTCCCTTTTGCCTAACCAAATACTCATAGTGTATATTGAATAATTCAAAATATATATCATTTTTAAGTATATTATTATAATTGATCGATTAGGTAATCACATTTAATTAGTAATTTGATACATTCTAGGGTTCATTTGTTTCGCTACCATCATCGATCTATATATAGGTTGATTATGTATTTATTTATGTAATTATGATTGACTTTTTAATGATTGAAAGATTGTCTTTTTTTTATCAGCATGATTGAAAGATTTTCACAAAATCATATGTAATAAAAAATTCAAAATGTTACGATACGAAGAATGGAGTTAAACCATGGTACATTGAGGAAACGATAATGATTTTTTCCTTATGTAATCAGTACATCGTTTGCTTTCACAATTTGTTTTTTTCCCTTTTGCCTATTATATTGAATAATACTCTCTCCGGTTCATATAAGATCTAGTTGACTTTTTTGGAAAATCCTGAAAAAGCAAAATAAGTTGATTATAAATTGATTTACCTAATTTTTTCCCCTAAAGTAGTTTACTTTACCTATAAATTAATTGATCATCTAAAAATATATCAAATAAGTTATAATTTAATAACTTATTTTACAACATTAATATATCTCAAAAAAAAGTCAACTAGATCTTAGGACGAGAGAGTACCACGGTAATAACCAAAGTCAGCGGTATTCAAAATGAACCAAAGTGATCTCGAACTCGCACAATCAAAAAAATATTAATTAATTAATGCCGCGATATCCATCTAATTAATACCTTATTCTCTCATTCCTATACCTTCATCCCTATATAAGCACACACATTCTGATTCTGATTGATCAGAGCATATATTTCCTTCAAGTACGCACGAGACAATGGTGAGGCAATATGGTTCATTTTCAGCATTTTCTCTTCCCCTTCTTCTCATGGCATCATCACTACTCTCTGTGGTGTCATTTGCAATGGAAGGCAGAAAACTTGGAACACCATCTTCCATGGAAGAGATCAAGATAGGTACATTTGCTAAGAGGCACGTGACGATCACAAACGACCTAGTGAATGGTGCAGATTTGAAGATTCACTGCAAATCCAAAGACAATGATTTGGGAACACACATCCTGCAATTTCATAATAAATTTTCATGGGAGTTCAGAACCATACCATTTGTTCATAAGACGCTTTTCTATTGCTACATGTGGTGGGCTAATGTGAATGGCAGTTTTGATATATACAAAGCAGACAGAGATGATGATAGATGCACAGATTGCCAATGGAGTATTAGAACTGATGGCATGTACTCTTTGAATCCTAAGACCAATCAATTCGAATTAATGTACCGATGGCCTCTACTCTAGTTAATGACAAATATAGTATAAAATTAAAAGTAATGGTTTTATAATCTCATTATCTCCTTATATTTTTAATTTAATAAATTATAAATTGTTTCATATATCTACTTAAATGTCTCATCTCATATTCCATTGGTTATGGTACCTTGAGTTGCTGGATTTTTTTATTTTTTTTGCATGATCGATGTTGCTGGTTTCAATATTTATTATCGTCGATCAATGACAACTTTAATTGGTTGTAATTGAAGATTTTTTTCAGTCCTTTTCATATAAACTGTTCCGTTGTTTTTTTACTTATAGTATGATTACACGCACAACTTAAGGGAAAAAAGCCAAAATCAAATACAAAAAGTAAAAAAAACAAAAATAAACAAAAGAAGTAAGTGTTCCAATTTCTCCCACGCAATGAAAGAAAATTAAAAATAAAAAGAAATAAATTAAATAATTTTGCTTAGTAACTATTTATAATTTGAGTGAAGACCCAATACATAACTATGGCCAATGAAAAAAAATAAATTATTGAAAAGATTGAAAATGTCACAAAGGCATGACATCAAAAGTGATATTTAATTAATATGACAATAAGATTACCTATGAAAAGTCCAAAATATCCTTACAAGTATTAATTTTGATCTCATGTAAACAGTTGAGGATCACTTGTGACAGTTATGTGCTATCTTGAGCAATAATTATGTATCAAAATTAGGTCAAGGTAAGTGACTTGTCACAAACCTACGAGCTTGATTGAAAGTAGAGACAAGATGGAACAAGGATCAAATAGCCCAATAAATTAATTATTGCAAATCAATTTACAGTTACACCTAAAAGTCTAAGATATCAAATATGACACAATTGGACCAATACTGTATTCAAACATGTTAGTAACTTCAAATAAGAACTTGAAAATCATACAATTATAAGGATTTCCAGGCGAATAATTTTAATTGACTATAATTATATTATTTTGTACTCAAATTGTGTAGTTACTAATTAAAGTTATTTTGATATGTTAACTAAATGATTGTAAAGTATTATGAGACTGTCAATAGCTCCAAGTTTTAACATCCCAAAATTTAGAAAAGAGATAAGGAGTTATTTAAAGTTTTGTGTGTTATTTGGAAAATTAAAAAACCTTGTTAATTAAATTTTAACCCACAAATATTTTTAAGGCTTAAAACTTTGAAAAGCTTTGGAAAAATAGTTATAGAATAAATTTTGATATAAGGATTACAAGAAAGTAACTTTCAGGCTTAGAGAAATTTATGGGTGAAGGAAATAAAAAATTATATACTTGGATCTTAAACTACTTTTCAAAGAAGGACTCAACTTGAAAACATGGACGAAATGTCCATTTTCACAAACGATTCATCATCTCCCCCTTCTCACTGCTCTCCCTCGATCCTAAGAGCTTCTCACTTGCACTATCCATTTCTTCGAATGAGCTGTTGTTGAGAAAGAGTTTGAATGCGTTTAGTCCTTTTGAGTTATTTTGTAAATATTATATGCTTTAAATCGAAGCATAAGCATAGAAAGAGTGTTTTTTCTTAAAGTAATTATAGCACGCATGAAACGACTTGGTTGGATTCTTTAAATCCAAGTATTTGTCACTGTTCATTTTCTAGAATAATCCACAAATTACTGTTCATTTTCATTGCTGATTTCAGGATTATTTTGAAAGAATACATGATAAATACATGCATGAAAGAAGTTTTGTTCATTTTCATTGGTTATTATATGAATAAATATTGAAAGCAGATAAGAGGTTTTAGGCGCCAAACAGAGTATTAGAATATCATTCCTTTATGTTCTTTGGTTTCGTTTCCAAGAGAAGAGAAGAAACAACACGATTATGGGATAATATTTAGTTTTCAAATTATGTTGTATAGGGAAGAATATTTGTAGTGGTGGATGCTGTTTCAAATTGGGGCTAGAATAGTTATTCATGTGAGATTATTCACAGAACAGGTAGGAGTTCAAATTGGTAATAAAATACCTACACACTTACATATGTTTAATGAAACTAAAATAGAAGGAGTTGTAGAACATGCTATTCTTGAAATTAAACCGGGGGATGGCTTTATCGATGCACTTAAATTAATCTTTCTAAGTCCTAAGTTAAATGGGTGAGGTAAGTTTGTTAGTAAAGTATCATCAGTATTAAAAGGTATGAACATAACCTTGATTTTCACTAATTTTGGGAGCACCAGAATAAGGGGAAAATGAAATTTGATATAGATGAATTATGACTCCTATATGAAAACTGTGAAAAAATAGTCTGCAGTAGGATCAAGGACTAGAATTTCTATTGATGCTAAATTTGATTCTAAATGGGATCAAGATTCCTAAGAAATTTAGGAAATGATTGTTTTTTAGGCCGAAAAGGATGTGATTGTTGAACTTGAGGTAATTTGGGTTGGGTATATTATGTTAATCCTATATAATTTCTAAGGAAACTAGCATAATAATAGGACCAGGTGTAAAATTAGTTAAGCTCCTAAAGTTGTTAAGGATTTAAATCTAATTTTGTTTTCTGCTTGAATTCTAGTTATTAGAACTTAGAAGGCATAAATATATTTCTGGCCTATAAACTATTTTAAAAGTATAAATTTGACCTACAAACAAAGAGTATTAATTAGTGGTAATAAAATAAAGGAAATGGATGGAATTAAGGATGAGAATAGTTGTGAAGAAGGGAGGAGAAAGAGTATTAATTAGTGGTAACATAAAGTGATGTAATGAAAAAAAAAATATACATAAAGGGAAGATACTTTTCTAATCATACATTTCTACTCTCTTCAGTTTTCCTCAAATATTATTGTTTTACAAGTGATTCATCTTGCTAAGATTTCTAATCCAATGATAAACAGAGTAAGATATAAAAAAGCATACTTTCAGTATTTCAAACAATGAATTGAATCAAATAAATGAATACAAAGAATTTTCACTCACTTGCAATACCAAGTGTGTCCAAGTCCCACTCAAACATTCAGAGTGGTTAAAAGAATAAAATCAAGCAACAGGGTATACATTCGGAAGGGAAAAAAATGAAATGAACATCTTAGACAAACAAATTAACAATGCAATTATAATATTCACTAAAAATCATCATCGCCGAAATCAGAGTCAGGTTCTTGCATCTTCCAAGTACCATCTATCGCTTGAACCAAGCCCTTGTTTTGATCAATCCTCCAAGCCTCAGGAATATGGTACTCATCTTTCAAAGCACCCATGCCTTTGTTCACGAGTGCTATGTCCCTTTTAACCTCCAAATTAAACCCTCCTTTGCTCCCTTGTGTCCCTGCAACTCCATGCAAGTAAGCCTCCAAATTATGCCAACTCTTCAGATCCCCTGGCTGTTTCAAGAAGCTTGACTGCTGAGTATCAATCTCCAACTCTACTCCTACTTCTGAATAACCCAAGAATGGATGCCTTGGAACAATATCTTCTTTGTTACGGATTCGAAGTATTCGAAGATCCTTTTGACTTGAGGAAAACTCCTTAAAGTCCGAGTCTCCAACTCTAGGGCTAGCAAATACAATGGCTGTGACTGGACAAGCTTTTTGAGACACATCTTCATCTCGAATATTGTATCCATTTGTTACTATATCCACTGCATTTAGTGTGGCAAGCGCTGCGCCTAAGCTGTGTCCAGTAACTGTTATGCTGATTTCTTCATCTTCATATTTGTTAACTAGTCTTTTGATCTCATCAAATACCTGCACAATGAGAGATTATCAATATTAGTACATATTTCCTAATTGTTTTTGCATAAATCAATATAGCTTTGAGTTAAAACAATAATAATAATAATAATACTCCCTCCGGTCCTAAATATAAGACCTAGTTGACAATATAATACCTAGTTGACTTTTTTGGAGAATCTTAAAAAGCAAAATAGGTCAATTATAAATTGATTTACCTAATTTCCTTTCCTCAAAATAGTTTATTCAACCTATAAACTAATGACTAATTTAAAAATATATCAAATATGTCATAATTTAATAACATATTTTGTAACCTTAACATCTCCAAAAAAAGTTAACTAGGTCTTATATTTAGGACCGGAGAGGGAGTTTAAGCTTAAAAACATTCTCGTACTATATATATATATACCTGAGTTCTTGCACTTATTTTGGTGATTTGTGATTTTGATGATGAGTTTGTTGCCGTGTAAACGGAGTAAAAGCCTCGGTGTACTTTACATTCGGAATTATCACCAAAAATGTGAGGAGCATCATCCAAAAGGAACTGAAGATCTTTGATCCATTCTACGGGCTGTTCAGTTCCTCTCCAAGCAACTACGATGTCTCTCCTCCCTAACACAGCTTTGCCTTCATCGGTGGCCACCGCAACATATCCTATCCAGTTTGACTCTTCGACATCGTCTAGTATGAAAAAATCGATCTCAGAGGTTGCATAGAGGAACTTTGTCACCTCATACTTAAAGGGATTTCCATTTTCTAAACCCACTTTGGAAAAGAAATCTCTTTTTCCATATCTACTTCTTCTTGCATACTTTGATGTTTTATCATCGTTAAAAGCATCATAAGTTGCTTCGGCCATATCTCCATAGTGTATTATGTACCTACGGAGGTTGATATCAAGTGGATCTAACAAACCCTTCCATTGATGTTGTCCATTAAGTTCTCTCCAGTTTGTTGCAATGCTTCCATTTCTCACCATATGCCTTTTCTCTTCCTCAAGTTGATCTGCCACCTTATGAGATTGTTTAGGTTTGCTTGCAATTCCACCCATTTGCTTCTTCTTCTTTATTATTTCTTTCTATCGGCTTTGTTGAAATACAAATCTTTTATGAACTGCACTTGTAAAGGTTGTTTATGATGTGGGAGCTTCGCTTTACATGCTTTTATACTTGAAAAACCATGACCTCGTCCTTTCTCTTGCATGGTCAAACTTTTTCGCTTTGTTGAAACTTTATTGGAAAAGTAGTATCCTTCTGACCAAATAATGATTACTGATTTAGTTTAGACTGTTAGGTTTTAAACTTCATTCTTTCATTCGTAGTAGTTCCGTACGAAGAGAACAAGCAGTTGACTATTATGTTCTTAGGTTTGTATCATGCAGATGTCATTTTTTTTAAAAAAAATTAATATTTGGACTAAAGTCGATTTGGATCCGGAGATCAATTGTGACTAAACTAACTTCCGTATATGAATATGCGGGCTAAATAAATAATATTTATGAAAATAACAATATTTAAAACAGTACATAGTATTTATTATTATCTTTTAGTAATTGAAACCGAGACATTTTAGTTTCTTTTTTAAACAGCTAGTGTATTAAAGTTCATGCTTATGAATAATTAAGTTACGTTTGATGAATAACATTTTTGTGGAACTAGTTCCAGTGCTCTTGTGATTTTGAAATAAGAATTATTTTGGTTAAAAAACTAAAAGCTTAAATATAATCTTTATCTTTTTTAGTTTAAACTAAATGATTTTTTGAAAAAGAAATGAAAGATTGACTTGAATTAACCACATTGAACCTATATAGACTGTAGCAGTGATAAGAATGATCTGTGTACGTGAAAATGGTTTATATTATCATAAGAACTGAAGCAGGCTCCCATTTCTGTCGCGCTAAGAAAAATGGTTTTACATGTTCTGTGTACGTGAAAATGACGAGAATATATCTCTACATACATGTTGGTCTTTTAAAATCTCATATTTTGAATTCATCAAACACTATTTTAATGATTATGGGGTGTTTCTAGGAAATGGAATGTGATTGGCGTTTCTTTGTTAGAATGGTAGGTTTTATTACTTTCGATCTGATGATAGTTATTACTTAGCTATCAGCAAAGTTGGACTGGTAGAATTTCCAATATCAACTTGCTTGTTTTGACGTTAAATATTCAATATTCAAATAATATATTCTACTTTTTAATAGTCACATTTAAAATGTGAAATATTTGACCCCTCATCAATTGGCAATTCTATAGGACACTTTCAGTAATAACAGAGAGTAGTATGATCCTTGATTGTTCGCAATTAACGTTGGGGGAGACATTCCATAAGCTAAGTCAATTTATCTCTTATAGAACAACTAATTCACATGTGGTTAGTGCTCTTCAGCTAGCAGTCTCTTACTTGCTCCTAAAGTTATCATTCATGAGTTCATAGCCCTACCCTTGCCAGAAGAAAATTTATGTTTATATATTATTAGAAGATATAAACTATATTGACGAATGATTAAAATAAACAACTATTAAAACACTCATGTAAATAACGGTACGGTGAAAAATGAATCTAAGAGTGAAACACATCATTTCAATCCATTTTTCATTTATGTATTCAAACTGTGAGTGCGGATAATGACGCAAATATAAGGTTGTGAAACACGAAACAACCTCTGAATTTATTAAGATGAGACAGCTCAGATAATAGAAAGGAAGGGAATAATTGCTTTAAAAAGTATTCTTTTATATTAAATATCTTGATACTAATTAATTAAATTAAAATGAGGTGACACGAGTTGTTATGTGACACCAATAATTATATAGAATCAACCAGACAATTGACAAGAAAGTCACTAATCATCACATAATGTTCTTCCTGGTAAAATATGGAAATAGTTGAATGATACCTAGCTATCATTCAATCATTAAACTAATAGTTATTAACAACAAAATTTCACTAGTCACCCGGGTTACTGCATCTTGGTTAGGCATCTGCTCAGATCAGTTCCATGTACATGTTCAGGTCATTGGGTTCTGACCTTACCACGCCGGGTTGATTCATCAGGGTTTGATTACTTTGGTGCAAATGAAATTATAAACCAAAGTATTAAAAAATAATATAGTAATTAGTAAGCACATACAAATTTATGAAATTAAATAGAAGGATCGATCAAAATGAAAAAGGACAATTAATCAACAGAAATCTCCTCAATTTATGGTATTTCATTAATCACTAGTAACAGGATTGATATAACGAAAGATCAAACAAACAATTAAGGTGATTAGATTGCTACAGTGTAACCATCTGACAGTCAAACAAGCTTTAATGGCAGCCTATTATAGAACCATCTATATTTTAAAACCTAACAGTCTAACACTGAAAATTCAATTAAATTGCATTTCTTAGAAAGATCGTGTAATTATCGAAGTTTGATTTTGAGAGTCCATGAAAAATGGCGATGGATCTAGATAGACCCAGACTCCCTAAACACGCAAGAAATGATATTTTCATAATGTGACATAGAACTTAATAACCGCACCATGCATATTGATGTCACAAAACCTAAGTGCACAATATTCAAGCATTGCATTAAAATCGAAAACCTAACTTTCTCAAAAGACTCAGCAAGCATAATTTGGTCAGTAGGCGACTACTTTTCAAATGAAGCTTCCACGTAAGGTGGTGAAAAACTTTGACCATGCAAACGAAGGACGAGGTCAGGGTTTCCAAATTATATAAGCATGATAAGATAGCCTTCCACAACATATATCAACAACATTACAATTCATAAAGCAATTCATTTCAAAGGAAGAAAAAAGAAAGAAGAAGAGAAAGAAGTACAAGAAGAAGAATATGGGCGGCTACGCTAGCAAAAACATAAATTCCTATAAGGTTGCAGATCAACTTGTGGAAGAGAAAAAACATATGGCGTGGCCTGGAAGTATTGCAACAAACTGGAGAGAACTTAGTGGTCAGCATCATTGGCATGATTTGTTAGACCCACTTGATATCAATCTCCGTAGGTACATAATACACTATGGAGAAATGGCTCAAGCAACTTACGATGCTTTCAACGACGACAAAACATCCAAGTATGCAAGAAGAAGCCGTTATGGAAAGAGAGAATTTTTCTCCAAAGTCGATTTAGAAAGGAAATCCCTTCAAGTATGAGGTCACAAAGTTCATCTATGCTACCTCTGAAATTGATTTTCTCATACTTGATGATGTTGAAGAATCAAGTTGGATAGGATATGTCGCGGTGGCCACTGACGAAGGAAAAGCTATGTTGGGGAGAAGGGACATCTTAGTCGCTTGGAGAGGCACTGAACGGGTCATGGAATGGATCAAAGACATCCAGTTTCTTTTGGATGATGCTCCTTACATTTTTTGTGATGGTTCTCAATGTAAAGTACACCGAGGCTTTTACTCTGTTTATTCAGCAACTAACGCATCATCGCAATCACACATCACCAAAACAAGTGCAAGAACTCAGGTATAGTACCACCATTTGTTTTAGGCTTGATCGTTATTATTTTAACTCAATGCTTTATTTATTTATGCAAAAAGAAACTAGGAAATATGTACTAATGTTGATCATCTCTCATTGTGCAGGTATTGGATGAGATCAAAAGACTAGTTAACAAATATGAAGATGAAGAAATAAGCATAACAGTTACTGGACACAGCTTAGGCGCAGCGCTTGCCACACTAAATGCAGTGGATATAGTAACAAATGGATACAATATCCGAGATGAAGATGTCTCTCAAAAAGCTTGTCCAGTCACAGCCATTGTATTTGCTAGCCCTAGAGTTGGAGACTCGGACTTTAAGGAGCTTTCCTCAAGTCAAAAGGATCTTCGAATACTTCGAATCCGTAACAAAGAAGATATTGTTCCAAGGCATCCATTCTTGGGTTATTCAGAAGTAGGAGAAGAGTTGGAGATTGATACTCAGCAGTCAAGCTTCTTGAAACAGCCAGGGGATTTAAAGAGTTGGCATAATTTGGAGGCTTACTTGCATGGAGTTGCAGGGACACAAGGGAGCAAAGGAGGGTTTAATTTGGAGGTTAAAAGGGACATAGCACTCGTGAACAAAGGCATGGGTGCTTTGAAAGATGAGTACCATATTCCTGAGGCTTGGAGGATTGATCAAAACAAGGGCTTGGTTCAAGAGCTAGATGGTACTTGGAAGATTCAAGAACCTGACTCTGATTTCGGCGATAATGATGTTTAGTTTTTTATTAAGCTAAATATATTATTAATTTATTTTCTTGAACGTATAAAATAGTCGTTTTAACAATTTTTCATTTTTCTTACAAGTATGTTAGTTAATTTGATTCCTTTAACCACTACTTTTGGTGGAACATTGGGTTAAGAACGCAAGAAAATTATTTGTATTCATTCTTTTTCATTAAATTCTCTTCAATTGCTATTTTAAAACATTGGTTATTGTCATTTCTTATTTGCAAGATGAACCAACAAGTTTGGGATTATGAGGATGACATTTTTTAGTTATTGTTGCTAATTTATTTACTTGAATTCTTAAATAGTCGTTAGTTTCTTTGTTGTTTAGATCATTCCAATTGTGTTAGAAAAGCAAATTTGACTTTAAATTATTTGAAAATATAAATATTTGATTAGAACTTAGTATTAATTAAATGCAGAGAGAAATATATTTATTTGTTTGGTTCATTCATATCATTATTGTTTTGCTGTAATAAAACTTCAACTTCTGCTATATCTCTTATTATGGGCAAAATGGGGTTAAATTAAGTTTCCATAACCACTGCTATGTATACAATGTTTTCATTTAAACTACTTCGTCTGAAAAGCCCATTCCAAAATGGGAAAAAGTTTTAATTGGTTGAAGTTTCGGGCTCGTGATACATATAAAGTGCTACAAATCAGTTTTATTTTTATCAGGAGTGTTATAATTAGTTAAAATACTGTATTCACTACAAGAAAAATAGAGGGTAGTCGCGTCTAGTGAAGACAAATAACAAAATGATAAAAAGGCTCCCAGAATAATTCTTCTCTGGTCAGCATTAGTATTTATAATAAGTAGCCTCCTATAATACAATGCCACATGTAAATACATAGGGAACATTCTAGAGATATATACACACTAATATTATTTATGTTTAACTCCCTCCTTTACTTGGAACCTCCTTTCTCTTCCTCTTTGTGTCATCAGAAATTTTATTCTGTTGACTTCTTTTTGATGGCGCCACAGTGACACCCAACTTATCTCGTAGATAGCAAAAACGAGTTTGATGAAGTGGCTTTGTGAGGCAATCAGCAATTTGATATTCAGTTGGCACATATTGAACTGTTAATGATTTTGACAACACTTGGTCCCTTACAAAATGTGCATCTATCTCAATGTGCTTTGTCCTAGCATGGTGAACGGGTTTGATGCTAAGGCTGCAGCACTTGTGTTATCACACCAAATAGTAGGTATACGCTTGATTCTTAAATTTAGTTCAGATAAGAGAGACTTGATCCAACAAAGTTCAGCGGCTGTGTTTGAAAGTAATGGATGCA
This sequence comes from Mimosa pudica, assembly GCA_029929735.1. NCBI lineage: Eukaryota > Viridiplantae > Streptophyta > Magnoliopsida > Fabales > Fabaceae > Mimosa > Mimosa pudica. The sequence goes on from JAKELP010000020.1 coordinate 10,571,222, forward strand.
CAAGAGGGGGGGTGAATTGTGCTTCAAAAATAAATGCTCAAATAAAACAACACAAGAGTTATACTGGTTCGGTCTACCTGACCTACGTCCAGTCCTCAACCACCCAGGCCGAGTTCCACTATATCTCAGGTTTTAAATCGGGTCACCTGAAACCTTACAACCGCAAGTTTTGGACGGGATCACTTGCAACCTTACAACCACAAGTTTCACAAGCTCACTTGCAACCTTTCTAACTAGCTCCCCCTCACACCGAGCAAGGGATTAACCTTTAGACTTAAAGGATTTACAAACTGAGTTCTCTCAAAGAACAGATAGTGCTACACACTTAAGTACAATCAATGCTCTTATAACAAGAAGAGACTTAACAACAAAGAGTACAAAATATGTAGATGAAAGGATCACTCGATGTGTTAAATGCTCTTTACTTTTCTGGGCAGCTTTGAATGCTTGAAGATGTTCTTAGTTTCTCGCTCTAACTTCTCTCAAGAATATTCAAAGATAATTGTTATTTTTCATAAATGAAGTTGAGCTTCTTTATATAGTCTTCAGGCAATCTGACTCTTGGTAGGTGGGAGAGCCGTTTGAATATGGCCGTTTTTCCCATGTTACCGTTTGCCCAATAAATGCTTCATCAATGCATAGCAGGGTTGACTTGCTTTATCTCTGAAAAGTAGTCCTGACACCTCTGCTCTGACAAAAGCATTCTGATACTGCAACTTCTGACATTCTGATTGCTTGCGGAAGCAGATTCTCATCCGGAAGCAATTCTACTGAGTGTGCTGCACTGAGTGTTAGTCTCACAGTATAATCATGTAGTCACATGCAGTGGGAGAATATTTAGACTAAGTGGTCTGTTCCTTGTATCAGGAAGCACTTCTACATCTGGAAGTAAATCCACTGGATGAAGGATTGCTTACTCTCTCTCAGTGTTAAGTCACTTCAACAGCCAGCGCTAGTCACTAAGCTATTGGAAGCACTTCTACTGGACGTTGCTTATATTCACTGACGCTTAGTGTTATCTTGTTCTATCAGTCTGCGCTAGTGAAAGTTTATCAGGAAGTGATTCCACTGGATGTGGCTTATGGTCACTGACGCTTGGTGTTAAATCATTTTATCAGTCTGCGCCAGTACAAATCTATCAGGAAGCAAATTCACTTCCGGTTGACTCTTAGCTTAGTCTAAGGTTTTGTATATCTATTGCTCATGGATTAAGTTATTTCCTTAGTGAATTACTTGCTCTCGCTGGGGGATGAACCATTCATCCGCGAGCGCTAGTCCTAGTCTATCCGGAAGTAAGACTACATCCGGTTGCACTTTTACTTAGGGTTCTATGTTCACCTATTGCTTTCTAAGTTCTTTCATATTTTAGTCTTCATCAAAACTTAAGATTCTAACATTCTCCCCCTTTTTGATGATGACAAACTTAGTCTTTTTCGATTACGTTCATATGAAAGAATTAGGAGATAAATAAAAGCAATAGATAAGTGCAAGTAACTTAGACAAATATTATTGATAAACACAGATTATACGTTAGAGTATACAAACAAATAACATGTACAAGTAAATCACATATACAAGTAAGAATGAGAGATGCATGAAAACTAAGGAAAATTTCTATGTAAACATAGGTTTTTGGATTGGGGGTTAGGATTGGTGTTTCCTTTTCTTTTCCCTCTCCTTCTGCCTTTCCTCACTCTCTTTCTGGAGTCTGGCTACTTCTGTTTCATGCACGTTCCGGTCTATCTGGGCAATGATATTCTGAAGCTCTTCTTCCTCTTTCTCCCTTCTGAGCCTTTCAGATTCAATGGAGTCTTCGAAAGCCTTTTTCATGTTCTCTACTTCTTCATACCCAGGGAAACCTGTGGCGTCATCGAAGTAGGCAATCTCTCCATTGGGATAGTGGACAGCCCGGATCTTAACATTCCAAACTGGGAAGCTGGGATCTTGCTCAACTTCCTGGGCTTTCCTTTTCCCTTTCCCCTTACTTCCCTTTGCTCTTGCTGATTGGGGGAGTGGGCATGGCACTTGCTCTGTCAGCATCAAGGCATGCCATCTGACCAAAGGAGAGTCTGTCCGTGAACCCATATCTTTCATATTCCTCAGGAGTCATGTCTTCTATTTCCAACTTGATCTCCTTCAGAATAGGGACAGCTTGTACTTCTGGGATCCCTTGTTCAACACGGGCAGATGAAGACTCTTGCATGGCTGGCCAGAGGGAGTCTCTTCTTCCTCACTCTCAGATTCAGTGGAGGCAATAATGTGCTTGGCGCGTTTCCTAGCACCGGCCTTCTTTCTAGAATCACTGAACTGGACTGTTGGCTCAGATGAGGAAGGAGGGACAGAGGGTTGCTCAGACGAGGCAGAAGATGCAGGGAGTGGCTTAGCTATCACAATAGGAGGATGGATGGTTTTCTTCAGTCCCCATCTCATCATAATCTCCTCTAGAATATTTTCCCTTGACTGAGTTGGAGGAGACTCTGATGAAGATGACTCTGGCTGTGAGGGATTTTCACTTGGCTCAACAACAGCCATTTCCAATTGTGATCCTTGCTCAGTCACCCTCTGCTGCTGCATGAACGGATGGCTTCCCCCCTTATTAGGTTCTCAGCTCCACCCAACCTTTGGGATTCCATAGCACGGCGAAGGGCAGCCGCGATATCTTCATCAACCCAAAGTGATGGCTGGCTGAGAGCATTCCTGGTGTCCATATGTAGGCGGAGCGCAAACAGCATATCTCTCCCCCTTTTGTCATCATCAACAAGGGAGAGGGCCAGGGATGGAGCGGATGAGGTGGAGGGTGGAGGTTCAGGGCCAGATGGTGTGGAGGGTGAGGTTTCTGGGGAGGGGGTAGGGATGTTAGGCTCGGGGGATGAGGCAGTCTCGGGGAACCAGCTGGGATTCACAAAGAGTCCCTCAAAGGGATAGGTGGAGGAGTATTCAGTGAAGGTAGTGGAAGGGGTGAATGGGGTAAGGGTTCATGAGGATTTTCAGGGATTTGCTAAAGGCGGGGGTAGTCTCGCAGGTAGATGTGGCTGAGGGGGTGAATGGCGGTGTGGAAACCAAGGTGGTCTGCAAGGGGTTGGATCTAGGTCTAGAGGTGGGGTTTGGAGGTCAGGGAGGGATGAGGGATGAGTCTGAGAGACGGGAGGTGAGCGAGTAGGTGCGTTGGGGCGAGTGGGTGAGGGAGTTGAGGATGATGAGTTGAGAGGGGATTGGCGAGGAGATTGTTGAGGGGAGTCTTGGTTGTTGGTCATGGGTATGTGACGGCTGGGATTGGTGGTCATTGTTTGGGGGTGAGGGAGGTTGTTGGTCATTTTGTGGGGGTGGCTGTGGTTGTTGAGTGTGGGAATGAGGAGGAGGGGGAAGTTGTGGGTGACCAGGAGGAGGAGGAGGATTTTGTGGAGGAGGAGGTGGTGGAGGTGGTTACCTTGTGGAGGTTGAGGAATTTGGAGATGTTGAGGATAAGGTCAAGTTTGGCATCCACCCTGGCTATGTGATTCTCGACTTGGCCAATTCTGTCCTCAAGCCGTTGGATCCGCTCCCCTTGCTGTTGGAACCCAGCATCACGCTCATCTTGGAGAGGAGCCATCAAGGAGTCAGTCAGCCTAAAGAGGAGCTCTTCCTTTACTTCCTCAGCAAAGGCTCTGACTGATGCTAGCACTCTTGCAGCACGACCTGGCCCAGCGTGGGAATCAACTTCCTGATCCCCTGCACCAGATGAAGAGGGGACGGAAGTCTGAGAGCCACTGCTTGTCTGTGATCTTGAGCGAGTGGGCTTAGCAGGCTTCAGATATTTGATCCCCATCTTGCTAATGTTAGTTGCTCCCACAGGAGCACACTTGACATTCTCTTCCTCCACATCAGATGTCGCCTTTATCAGTTTCTTCTCAAGGAGGAAGGCAAGGATGGTGGGATAGGGTAGATAGCCTGACTTGTCATTAGATAACCATCTCTGAAGCTCAAGACAAATCAACTGCCCCGGGTTGATTGGCTGCTGGGAGAGGAGTCTGGGGACCATGGGTTGTCCAATTGTGTGAACTCATTGAAGTTACCCCCTTGTGTGTCATTATCCGGGAGTAGATGTAGTACAGGAGCCTGTAAGAGTCAGACATTTTGGACACCTTCTTCTCTTTGGTGCCATACAGCTGCTCGAGTTCCTCCTTGCTGCACTTCAATGACTCAGGGTACAGCCACTCGTTCATACCCTCATCTGTGATTCCCATCAACTCATTCAACGTCCTTCAGGTGAATCTGAAGATCTCCCCGTACAGTGGCAGTGAAGGAGAGTTTGTGGATTTGCTCCTTTCCATCAACCTTCTTGTATTTAACCTTGCCTACGAGGGATTGACAGAAGGCTCGCAGGACGTTGACGTTGTAGTCCTGGTTGATCCCCAGCCAGGGCATGTATTTCTCCAGATATGGGCGAAGATGAGAAAACCCTAGATCATCTACCTTACCCAGATCTACGAACAGCCCGTTGTTGAAGTAGGGCTTAATAGTCTCAAACTTGGAGACGACAAGTTCCAATGCTCCATCTCTATACACTGTGGGGTCATCTTCTTCAACCCGCTTCTTGAAAAGGGCTCTTCAGCAAATTGAACCTTCTTCTTCTTCCTTTTTCTCTGGGCTTCCCTCTCTTGCTCATGCCCAGAAACCACTGACTGTTCTGCCACTCTCTCCAGAGTGTCCAGGCTGGTCATGAGTTGCTTTGTTCAGTCTGCCCCGGTGTCTGCCCAGAAGTTTGAAGGCGTTCATGATGTTCTTCATGGTGTTCATCGTTTTTCCCAGACTTTCCAGAACGTTCATGTCGAGTTTCCCAGATTTCGACTGTGTTTCTTGGATGAAGAGGGTTTCTGTGTAACTGGGATATTTTCATGGGATCCGGCCATTTTTGTGTGGGGTTGATATGAATGTGATGAAAGATGCGAAGAAAAAGAGTATGAAGAAGATGAAGAACACAGAGATGAATGTATGCAGAGAGAATATGTGGGTAAAAGTTTTCAAGTGAAAAGTGAAAGTGAAAAATGGCGCCCTATTTATATGCAAAGTTACTGAGGGCAAAATGGTCATGTCGCTTCAGATTTTCACACATTGGGTAACGTAAACAATTTAAGTTGGAACGACACACTGATGACACGTGTCTCTTCATCTTATCGGAGAAGTCATAACGTATCATTGAGAAGTTGAAGCGTTTTCTGAAGGGACGGTCCCTTGGACTGGTGCTGGCGCTCTCTTGGTTTCGTCATCCAGTGGCAGCGATTGATCATCCGGAAGTGGTTTTGCTTCCGGTTGCAGTTTCTTAAGATTTAACATTGAGGCCCTGCAAGAACACATGTGTTAGAATCTTAAGTTTTGATGAAGACTAAAATATAAAAGATTAGACTAAGTGCTTAGGAAGCAATAGGATAACATAGGATCCCAAGTAAGAGTGCAACCGGATGTGGACTTACTTCCGGATAGACTAGGACTTGGGCTCGCGGATGAATGTTTCATCCCCCAGCGGCAGCAAGTAATTTCCTAGAGATTTAACTTAGTCCATGAACGCTAGATATACAAAACCTTAAGACTAAGCTATGATTCAACTGGAAGTGAAATTGCTTCCTGTTAAACTTAGACTGGCACAGGCTGATCAAACAGAATATCCCCAAGCGTCAGTGAATCAGCCTCGTTAAGTGAAATTGCTTCCTGATAGATTTGTACTGGCGCAGACTGATAAAATGATTTAACACCAAGCGTCAGTAACCATAAACCACATCCAGTGGAATCACTTCCTGATAAACTTTCACTAGCACAGACTGATAGAATAGATATAACCCTAAGCGTCAGTGAGTCTACCTCGTCAAGTGAAAATGCATCCGATAGCGTAGTGACTAGCGCTGACTGTTGGATTGAAGGACACTGAGCGAGAGTGAGTAATAGTAAACAAAATCCTTCATCCAGTGGTTTTACTTCCGGATGTAGAAGTGCTTCCGGATACATCATAGACTAAGAGGACTAACGTTCAAAGTACACAATACACTAAGTCAGAACATAGTCTAAGTAAAACTACTCCCCATAGCAAACAAGCTTCCCACAGCATGTATAGTTCTTACTATATTTGGTTATATATATATTGCTATGTTGGACTAACCAGTATGTGCAGAACTTAGTCACACTTCCGGATGCAAATGAGCTTCCGGATGGAAAGACTCTTGGCATTGGGACTCAGAGCTTAACACTTGCAGAGCAAGATTGCCACTTTCGGATGAACGATGATCATCCGTTAGCAAGAGTACAAGAGTCAACATCACATACTCAGAAGTCAGAATGCTTTTGTCAGAGCAGAGGTGTCAGGACTACTTTTCAGAGATAAAGCAAGTCAACCCTGCTAAGCATTAACGAAGATGTACTTCTCAACGGTAACATGGGATTAACGGCTATATTCAAACGATCATATTCAACCTGCTGCCCAAGAAGCCGAGTATAAAAGAAACATCTACATTCAGAAGATGGTTGGAAGAATAGAGCATATTATCTGATGTATTACCTTCTACATTCCTCTCATCTTCTACTTTCAGATCTAGAGTTGTAACATTCTTAGAGAGTAATTCAATTGTACTTAAGTGAGTAACATCATCTACTCTTAGAGAGAGTCATTTGTACTTAAGTGATTATCAAAATCAGTTCATAGAGTGAACATATCATTAAATCCTCTAATTGATAGAGGCTGTTCTTAAGCTTGTGCTTGAAGAACAGAATTGTTATATTACAATAGTAAGGGGGAGCATTTAGAGGTTGTCTAAATCTCCATAGGTTGCAAGTTAGCCCGCAAAACTTGTGGTTGTAAGGTTGCAGGTGATCCGTTATAAAACCTGTGGTTGTAAAGGTTTGCAGGTGAACCCGTTGTAAAACCTGTGGGTTGTTAGGTGAACCCGTGTTCGTTAAAACTAAAGTGTAAAGGCTTTCTTGTGCCTGGTTCAAACAAGAAGGTTAGTGGATTGAAAATCTCAGGTGGAGCCTGGGGACTGGATGTAGGTCTAGGAGTGACCGAACCAGGATAAACTCGCTTGTGCATATTCTGCTTATTTAAATCTCACACCAAGCACCACACCACTGTATACTCACTTGTGCTTGGGATGATCCATCGTCACTCTCATCAAGCACAAGGAGTAAAGATTTCAAAAAGGGAAAATAATTAAGATTTTATTCTCCACCCAATTCACCCACCCTCTTGGGTGACAGCCACGCATTTCATTTGGTATCAGAGCAAGGTCACTTGTTTAAAGGATCCAACGATCTCAAGTGCAAAGACCTAGGCTGACTTGGGTTACAAAATGTATTTTGAAGGTTTTGACCATACTATCCCACCCGTGTTAGAAAATGCTGATTTTTACTTATGGAAGGGAAGGATGAAAAGTTTTATACTATCCAAGGATTTCAAAATGTGGGATGTCTTTGAAAAGGACTCTGATTTCAAACCGAAAGTAAATTGGACAGAAGAGGAGAAAAGTTTATTTTACTTAAACCTTAGAGCAATGCAGATTTTGCACAAAAGCTTATCTGACAATGATTACCAGAAAATTAAACATTGCTCTAGTGCTAGAGATATTTGGAATACTCTTAATGTGATATATGCTTCTAACCCATCTCTTGAAAGCACAGCTATCCAAAGCTCAACTCGTGCCCCTTGTGGATCATCTACTGATGAGCTTCTGGAAGCTGATATTGAGGAAGCAGGCTTCAGTGAAGAGAGTATCCATCTCTGCCTAGAAGATTCAGAAAGTGAGGTATCTGGATCTGAAATTGAATTCTCTGATTTACAAGATGCATACAATGAGTTATATACTGAATATTGTAAACTTGCAAAGGAACTTCTAGGCTTAAAAGAAAAAGATAGGAAACTTGTAAAACTAATTTCTTCTTCTACATCCAAAGTTTCTGAGGTTTCTTTTAAAGAACTAGTAGTTCCGATAGCTAGCCCACTATCGGTAGGGAAAACTTCAACATGCCTTGAAAAATGTTTTGACTGTAAACACGTGTTGAAGGATAAAGAAAAGCTTTCAAAAGAAACTGAGATTTCAAAGGAACAAAAAGCTTTTCTAAAGAAAACTAATCATGATAATGATAGAAACCCCATTTGATTATCATTCCATTATCTGTCATTATTGTGGTAGATTAGGACATATTTCTCACACATGCAGTCTTAGAAGAAATTCAAATGTGAGAAATAAGTTTGTATGGATTCCTAAAGGACAAGTAAGGTCCAGTGCTAACCATGTAGGACCCAAGTACAAATGGGTACCAAAACATCCTCCTAGTGCCTTACTTGTGCAGGAAAGATCAAGAGTTCCTCTCACCCCAAAGAAGAGAACTCGTGGTGATGCAACTGCTGATACTCCCTGGTACAACCATAAGAAGCAATGCGCAATCACCAGGAACAATGGTTCTGTCTCAAGAATGAGCTATCACAGAGTTCCATTCAACTATCCTGAGAAGAACAAAAGAGAGTGGATTCCTCGATCAACATTGAAAAGGCTCTTGAATCCTACCTCTCAGAAGAAAGTGCTTCAGACCAAAGATAAGTATAGAAGATTCCCTTGGGTAAGCAAGGGATCACTTAAGGTTGAAGCATGCAATAGTAAAATCTCCTATGCAAGTGTTAGATGGACTTATTGAGATTTTACATCAAGCATCATGTATATGAACATTATATGCCTTATAAGAGTTTATCACAATGTTCATAGTCTACATGCTATCTATGACTATCATTATCAGTATATAACCATGTGCATATAGTCATAGTTGATTCGCAATGCCATATTCATAAGTGAATAATCTTTAGGTGCATGTGAATCACGTACTTCCTGCAAACTGACAAGTCAGATCCAAGTCTGGATACTGAAAAGAGAAGAAGGGGGTTATTTGATATATTGTAGGAAAGAAGACTGGAAGCAATAACAAGATTCAAGACTATACATCAGCTGAGATATTTGTCATATTTTGGGAGCTAGAGTTAGAGCTTAATCGCCAAAAAGGCAACAAGGAGGGAAAGAAAGAATTGACATTCATTACAATACAAATGATGTCCAGTCATACTAAATCAATCTATGGAGGACTTCTCTCTTTGCTTGGCTTCAGTCCTTGGTTCAGTCTTCAACATTGTTGCCTCTTCTCCTGACACTAATGTTGAAGCTGTGAGGAAGTACAAAAAGGCAAAGCAAATTTAATGGGCTGAGAGCAGATGTGTGGCATGGAGTTGATACAACTCAAATGAAGTTTAAACATCTATGCTTAATTGATAAGACCTGCTAACTGTACTAACTTAGGCACCGAAGTGCCAATCCTTAGTTTTTTTGCAGGTTCCCCACAATGTTAAATCTTAAGTGAGTCCAACCGGAAGCAAAATCACTTCCGGATACTCTTTTGCTGGCGCTGGATAATAACTCAATGTGATCAAGAGCACCACTCCAACCGGAAGCAAAACTACTTCCGGATGATCACTCACTGACACTGGATGATCAAGCCAAGAGAGCACCAATACCAGCACAGGGGACACGTCACTTCAGAATCGCTTCATCTTCCTCTCTGAGAAGGTGTGCCCTATCTGACAAGATGAAACGACACATGTCATAAGGTGCGCCGTTTCAATTAAAAGCTTTACGTTATTCAATGTGTGAAAAACTGAAGAGACATGACCATTTTATCCTCAGAAGTTTTACCTATAAATAGATGTCATTTTTCACTTTCATCTTTTATTGCATCTTTTTTACTCACATCATTTTCTCTGAAAAGTCTCTTCATCTTCTCCATCGTGTTCTTCATTTTTCTCTACATACTCCTCGCATTTCATCTCTATTTACCACAACATTCATACAAAAAAAAAATGGCCGGTTCGCATGAATCCAACCCAGTTACCCAGAAAGCCTCTTCATCCAAGAAGCACAAGTCGAAATCTGGAAAAACTCGCCATGAACGTTCTGGGAATTCTGGGAAAAATGATGAACACCATGAAGAACATCATGAACGTCCTCAAATTTCTGGGCAAACGCAAGGGCTGAATGAACAAGTCCAGGACCAGCCTGGACATTCTGAGAGAGTGGCAGAACAACCTGAGGCTTCTGGGCATGAGCAAGCGAAGGAAGCCAAGAGAAAAGGAAAGAAGAAGAAGGTTCAATTCGCTGAAGAGCCTTCTTCCAAAAGGCAAAGGGTTGAAGAAGATGACCCTTCAGTTTACAGAGATGGGGTTTTAGAACCTGTTGCCTCGAAGTTTGAGACTATCAAGCCCTACTTCAACAACGGGCTGTTCATCGATCTGGATAAGATAGATGACCTAGGGTTTTCTCATCTTCGCCCATATCTGGAGAAATACATGCCCTGACTGGGGATCAACCAGGACTACAACGTCAACGTCCTGCGAGCCTTCTGTCAATCCCTCGTAGGCAAGGTTAAATACAAGAAGGTTGATGAAAAGAGCAAATCCACAAACTCTCCTTCACTGCCACTGTACGGGGGAGATCCTTCAGATTCACCTGGAGGACGTTGAATGAGTTGATGGGAATCACAGATGAGGGTATGAACGAGTGGCTGTACCCTGAGTCATTGAAGTACAGCAAGGAGGAACTCGAGCAGCTGTATGGCACCAAAGAGAAGAAGGTGTCCAAAATGTCTGACTCTCACAGGCTCCTGTACTACATCTACTCCCGGATAATGACACACAAGGGGGGTAACTTCAATGAGTTCACACAATTGGACAACCCATGGTTCCCCAGACTCCTCTCCCAGCAGCCAATCAACCCGGGGCAGTTGATTTGTCTTGAGCTTCAGAGATGGTTATCTAATGACAAGTCAGGCTATCTACCCTATCCCACCATCCTTGCCTTCCTCCTTGAGAAGAAACTGATAAAGGCGACATCTGATGTGGAGGAAGAGAATGTCAAGTGTGCTCCTGTGGGGGCAACTAACATTAGCAAGATGGGGATCAAATATCTGAAGCCTGCTAAGCCCACTCGCTCAAGATCACAGACAAGCAGTGGCTCTCAGACTTCCGTCCCCTCTTCATCTGGTGCAGGGGATCAGGAAGTTGATTCCCACGCTGGGCCAGGCCGTGCTGCAAGAGTGCCAGCACCAGTCAGAGCCTTTGCTGAGGAAGTAAAGGAAGAGCTCCTCTTCAGGCTGACTGACTCCTTGATGGCTCCTCTCCAAGATAAGTGTGATGCTGGGTTCCAACAGCAAGAGGAGCGGATCCAGCGGCTTGAGGACAGAATTGGCCAAGTCGAGAATCACATAGCCAGGGTGGATGCCAAACTTGACCTTATCCTTCAACATCTCCAAATTCCTCAACCCCCACAAGGTAACCCACCTCCACCACCTCCTCCTCCACAAAATCCTCCTCCTCCTCCTGGTCACCCACAACTTCCCCCTCCTCCTCATTCCCACACTCAACAACCACAGCCACCCCCACAAAATGACCAACAACCTCCCTCACCCACCAACAATGACCACCAATCCCAGCCGTCACCTACCCATGACCAACAAAACCAAGACTCCCCTCAACAATCTCCTCGCCAATCCCTCTCAACTCATCATCCTCAACTCCCTCACCCACTCGCCCCAACGCACCTACTCGCTCACCTCTCCGTCTCTCAGACTCATCCCTCCCTGACCCTCCAAACCCCACCTCTAGATCCAACCCCTTGGCAGACCACCTTGGTTTCCACACCGCCATTCACCCCCTCAGCCACATCTACCTGCGAGACTACCCCCGCCTTCAGCAAATCCCTGAGGATCCTCACGTACCCTTTACTCCATTTACCCCACACTCTTCCACTACCTTCCCTGAATATTCCTCCACCTACCCATTCGAAGGTCTATTCGTAAATCCTTCCTGGTTCCCCAACCAACCCACATCCCCAGAACATACCTTACCTGCCTCTTCCCCAGAATCCTCACCCCAAACTCCACTTAACCCTGAACCTCTACCCTCCTTTTCATCTACTCCATCCCTGGCACTCACCCTTGTTGATGATGACAAAAGGGGGAGAAATGTTATGTCTGATCTTCGCCTAAGCATGGCCACAAGGGATGTTCTCAGCCAGCCATCACTCTGGATTGATGAAGACATCACGGCCGCCCTGCGTCGTGCATTTGAGTCCCAAAAGCTGGGCGGTGCTGAGAATCTTATAAGGGGAGAAGCCATCCGGTTCATGCAGCAGAAGAAAGCGGCTGAGCAGGGACCACACTTGGAGATGGTTGTCTTTGAGCCAAATGAACAAACTTCACAGCCTGAATCATCTTCATCAGAACCTCCTCCAACTAAGATAAGTAGAAAGGATATTGAGGAGATAATGATGAAGTGGGGACTAAAGAAGATCAATCACCCTCCTATTGCGATAGCCAAGCCTATCCCCTCATCCACTGGGCAAGAGTCTGAGATCCCCTCGTCTGAGCAATCATCTGCCCCTCCTCCCTCATCTGAGCCAGCAGTCACCTTCAGTGAATCTAGAAAGAAGGCCGTTGCCAAGAAGCGGACCAGGAAAATTATTGCCACCACTGAAACTGCTGAGAGTGAGGAAGAGACTCCATCTGACCAACCTGAGCAAGAGACTTCATCTGCCCAAGTTGAGCCTGAAACCCCAGTAGTCCAAGCAGTTCCTATTCTAAAGGAGGTCAAGTTGGAAATTGAAGACATGACTCCTGAGGAATATGAAAAGTATGGGTTCACGGACAAACTCTCCTTCGGTCAGATGGCCTGCCTCGATGCTGACAGAGCAAGTGCCATGCCTACTCCTCCGATTAGCAAGAGCAAAGGGAAGAGTAAGGGGAAAGGGAAAAGGAAAGCCCAGGAAGTTGAGGAGGATCCCAACTTCCCTGTATGGAACGTAAAGATTCGGGCTGTTCACTACCCCAATGGAGAGGTCGCCTACTTCGATGATGCTACAGGGTTCCCTGGGTATGAAGAAGTAGAAAACATGAAAAGGGCATTCGAGGAGTCCATTGAATCTGAAAGGCTCAGAAGAGAGAGAGAGGAAGAAGAGCTTCAGAAGATCATTGCCCAGATAAACCAGAGTGAGCATGAGGCCGAGATAGCCCAACTACAAAAAGAAAATGAAGAGAGACAGAGGGAGAGGGAGAGGAAAAAGAGACACCAAGTCTGAACCCCCAATCCAAAACAAAACCCCCAATCCAAAAACTTTTTAACTTAGAAATTTTTCCTTATTTTCATGCATCTCTCATTCTTACTTAGTGTAGATTACTTGTATATGCTTTGCTTGTATACTCTAACATGTAATCTTTGTTCATTTATAATATTTGTCTAAGTTACTTGTTCTTATCTATTGCTTTTAATCTTTTGCTAAATCCTTCCTTATGAACATAATCGATAAAACTAAGTTTGTCATCATCAAAAAGGGGGAGAATGTTAGAATCTTAAGTTTTGATGAAGACTAAAATATAAAAGATTAGACTAAGTGCTTAGGAAGCAATAGGATAACATAGGATCCCAAGTAAGAGTGCAACCGGATGTGGACTTACTTCCGGATAGACTAGGACTTGGGCTCGCGGATGAATGTTTCATCCCCCAGCGGCAGCAAGTAATTTCCTAGAGATTTAACTTAGTCCATGAACGCTAGATATACAAAACCTTAAGACTAAGCTATGATTCAACTGGAAGTGAAATTGCTTCCTGTTAAACTTAGACTGGCACAGGCTGATCAAACAGAATATCCCCAAGCGTCAGTGAATCAGCCTCGTTAAGTGAAATTGCTTCCTGATAGATTTGTACTGGCGCAGACTGATAAAATGATTTAACACCAAGCGTCAGTAACCATAAACCACATCCAGTGGAATCACTTCCTGATAAACTTTCACTAGCACAGACTGATAGAATAGATATAACCCTAAGCGTCAGTGAGTCTACCTCGTCAAGTGAAAATGCATCCGATAGCGTAGTGACTAGCGCTGACTGTTGGATTGAAGGACACTGAGCGAGAGTGAGTAATAGTAAACAAAATCCTTCATCCAGTGGTTTTACTTCCGGATGTAGAAGTGCTTCCGGATACATCATAGACTAAGAGGACTAACGTTCAAAGTACACAATACACTAAGTCAGAACATAGTCTAAGTAAAACTACTCCCCATAGCAAACAAGCTTCCCACAGCATGTATAGTTCTTACTATATTTGGTTATATATATATTGCTATGTTGGACTAACCAGTATGTGCAGAACTTAGTCACACTTTCGGATGCAAATGAGCTTCCGGATGGAAAGACTCTTGGCATTGGGACTCAGAGCTTAACACTTGCAGAGCAAGATTGCCACTTTCGGATGAACGATGATCATCCGTTAGCAAGAGTACAAGAGTCAACATCACATACTCAGAAGTCAGAATGCTTTTGTCAGAGCAGAGGTGTCAGGACTACTTTTCAGAGATAAAGCAAGTCAACCCTGCTAAGCATTAACGAAGATGTACTTCTCAACGGTAACATGGGATTAACGGCTATATTCAAACGATCATATTCAACCTGCCGCCCAAGAAGCCGAGTATAAAAGAAACATCTACATTCAGAAGATGGTTGGAAGAATAGAGCATATTATCTGATGTATTACCTTCTACATTCCTCTCATCTTCTACTCTCAGATCTAGAGTTGTAACATTCTTAGAGAGTAATTCAATTGTACTTAAGTGAGTAACATCATCTACTCTTAGAGAGAGTCATTTGTACTTAAGTGATTATCAAAATCAGTTCATAGAGTGAACATATCATTAAATCCTCTAATTGATAGAGGCTGTTCTTAAGCTTGTGCTTGAAGAACAGAATTGTTATATTACAATAGTAAGGGGGAGCATTTAGAGGTTGTCTAAATCTCCATAGGTTGCAAGTTAGCCCGCAAAACTTGTGGTTGTAAGGTTGCAGGTGATCCCGTTATAAAACCTGTGGTTGTAAAGGTTTGCAGGTGAACCCGTTGTAAAACCTGTGGGTTGTTAGGTGAACCCGTGTTCGTAAAACCTAAAGTGTAAAGGCTTTCTTGTGCCTGGTTCAAACAAGAAGGTTAGTGGATTGAAAATCTCAGGTGGAGCCTGGGGACTGGATGTAGGTCTAGGAGTGACCGAACCAGGATAAACTCGCTTGTGCATATTCTGCTTATTTAAATCTCACACCAAGCACCACACCACTGTATACTCACTTGTGCTTGGGATGATCCATCGTCACTCTCATCAAGCACAAGGAGTAAAGATTTCAAAAAGGGAAAATAATTAAGATTTTATTCTCCACCCAATTCACCCCCCTCTTGGGTGACAGCCACGCATTTCAACATGTTGGCACTCCGATGCCTAAGTTAGTATTGTTGTAAGTTTTAAGAGTAAACAAGTATAGCAAGTAGAATTTACACTTCAGTTGGGTTTACCATTCCCAAATCACCTCTTATGAAAGTAAATTGGTCAACCCCCAGAGGCTTGGTGAAAATGTCAGCAAGCTGTTGTTGTGTAGGGACAAACTGCACTTTGACATCTTTCTTTTGAACATGGTCTCTGATGAAGTGATGTCTGACATCGATGTGCTTTGTCCTAGTGTGCTGAACCGGATTCTTGGCTAGGCTGATTGTGCTTGTGTTGTCACAGAGGATGGGTGCCTCAGGAAATTCCAAGCCAAGATCTCTCAATTGGTTCTTCAGCCACAACACTTGGGCACAACAACTTGCTGCAGCAATGTATTCTGCCTCAGTGGATGACAAGGACACGCAGGTCTGCTTCTTGCTCGCCCAAGACACCAGACAACCACCAAGGAAGGCGCATTGTCCACTGGTGCTCTTTCTGTCAGTCTTATAACCTGCATGGTCAGAGTCAGAGTAAGCCCACAAGAACTCTTGGTTACCTCTGGGATACCAAAGACCAATCTCTTGCGTTCCCTCAAGGTATCTCAAAATACGTTTAACACATATCAAGTGTGATTCCTTGGGGTTGGCTTGAAACCTAGCACACATGCCTACACTAAATTGGATATCAGGCCTGCTTGCCGTTAAGTATAGGAGAGAACCTATCATTCCCCTGTACATGGGCAGGCTGACAGATTTACCCTTTGCGTCAGCATCAAGTGCGGCAGTGGTGCTCATGGGAGTATCATACTCCTTGCATTCATCCATCCCAAACTTTTTGAGTAGTTCTCTGCAGTATTTGGCTTGGGAGATGAATATTCCATTCTTCTTCTGCTTAATTTGCAGGCCTAGGAAGAACGTTAGTTCTCCCATCATTGACATTTCAAACTCACCCTGCATAGTCTTAGAGAAATCCTCACAAAGCTTTTCGTTAGTTGCTCCAAAAATGATATCATCAACATAAATTTGGACAATTAGCATATCTCTATCTTTGTGAAGGATAAACAATGTGTTATCAAGTTTGCCTCTTGAGAAACCCTTGCCCAGCAAGAAGCTGCTGAGTCTCTCATACCAAGCTCTAGGAGCTTGTTTGAGGCCATATAAGGCTTTCTTTAATCTATACACATGTCTTGGATGTTTGTGATCTTCGAAGCCAGGAGGTTGTTCTACATATACCTCTTCTTTAATATAACCATTAAGAAAGGCACTTTTAACATCCATTTGATATAGTCTAAAGCCTTTCATGGATGCAAAGGCTAGAAGAATCCTTATTGCTTCAAGTCTAGCGACTGGAGCAAAAGTTTCTTCATAGTCAATGCCTTCTTCTTGATTATATCCTTTAGCTACTAGTCTGGCTTTATTTCTTGTGATTAGCCCTGTCTCATCCAGCTTGTTTTTGAAGACCCACTTGGTCCCCACAATGGATTGGTGAGACGGCCTAGGAACTAGTTCCCAGACTTGACTTCTATCAAATTGATTTAGCTCTTCCTGCATGGCAATAATCCAGTCGCAGTCCTCAAGAGCTTGTTCAACTGAAGTTGGTTCTATTTGAGATAGGAAAGCACCAAACTCAACTTCATTTTGAACTTGTCTTCTGGTTCTGACGCCAGAAGAAACATCACCAAGCACTTGATCAAGAGGATGATCTCTGTGATGCCTCCTAGCTATTGGCAACTGTGCCTCATCATGCACAGTCTGCACTCTAGGTTCATCGCTGAGTTCATCTTCTTCCTTAAGATTGCTTGCTGGTGTTTCTTTTGGTGGTGATGAAGATGATGGTAATTTTGGAAGATTAAGTATTTCATCATTTTCTCTGGATTGTCCCCATGTAGGAATTTCATCGAATACAACATGCATTGATTCTTCTACAATTCTAGTTCTCATGTTGTATATCCTATATGCTTTGCTCCTAAGGGAGTATCCTATGAATATACCTACATCAGCCTTTGGATCAAATTTACCTAGATTTACCTTTCCATTGTTGTGTACGTAGCACTTTGATCCAAAAATTCTGAGGTGGCTGATGTTGGGCTTCCTTCCTTTGTATAGCTCATATGGAGTCTTTTCTAAGCCCTTGCGAACATAGGCTCTGTTTGAGATGTAGCATGCAGTGCTCATAGCATCCGCCCAGAATACTTGAGAAACCTCTTTCTCATTGAGCATGCTTCTGGCCATCTCAGTCAGAACCCTGTTCTTTCTTTCGACAACTCCGTTCTGTTGAGGGGTCCGAGGAGCTGAGAAGTTGTGTTCAATACCATTTTGCTCGCATAGCTCTGAGAAGCTATGGTTCTCAAACTCTCCTCCATGGTCTGTCCTTATGGCTGTGATTTTGAGCTCTCTCTCATTCTGCACTTTCTTAGCCAGGACAACAAAAGCATCAAAAGTATCTTGCTTAGAGGCAAGAAACATAGTCCAGGTGAACCTTGAATAGTCATCCACCACCACTAGAGCATATAGGTTTCCACCCAAGCTCTTCACTCTTGCTGGCCCAACCAAATCCATGTGGATTAGTTCCAAGGGCCTGCTGGTGGAGACTTTCTTCTTGGTTGTGAACGAGGACTTTGTTTGCTTTCCTCTTTGGCAGGATTCACAGATAAAATCATGCTTTATTTTAAATGATGGAATGCCTATAGCTAGCTCCTTTTTAATTAGCATGTCAAGTTGAGTGAAATTAACATGAGCTAGTCTCTTGTGCCAAAGCCAACTGTTCTCATCACTAGATATAAAGCATTTTTCTTCTAACTGTTGGCACAAGTCTAGTGTATATAGGTTTCCATTTCTATTAGCCTTAAGTTTACACTTTAAGTTGGCCTTATCTAAACTTAGATCCTGCTTATCAACTATTATGCACTCATGTGAGTCAAATATTACCCAATTTCCTTTGTCTGTGCTCTGGCTGACGCTTAGCAGGTTGTGACAGAGACCGTCCACTAGGTAGACATCTTTTACTGGTCCGACCTCTCCAACTCCAGTGATCTTCCCACTTTGATTTCCTCCAAAGGTTACTGTGGCTCCATCTTTGATCACCAGAGATTTGAACTTGTCTCTGTCTCCAGTCATATGTCTCGAGCATCCGCTATCAATATACCATTTTTTGTTCTTGGATGCCTTGAGACACACCTGGAAGAATCAAGCAAACTTAGGTACCCAATTTTTCTTGGGTCCTCGATCATTAGTTTTCAATGCCCTTGGTTTAGAGTCATCCTTGACCTTGAGCTTGTGATTATTTAGAGCCTCTGGCCGAGTGCTGGCTCTGGACTCTTGGGTTTTCCCTTTGGAGTAATTCCAGGCTTGGGATCCTTGTCCTCTCTTAGTTTCCTTTGCAGGAGGAGGATCCTTTGTTGCCTTGGTTCCTTTGGGGACCCATTTGTAGGAGCTGCTTGCTCCATGCTTCTTAGCATTACAGGTGGACGTGGAGTGTCCCTTCCTGTTGCAATAGTTACAGAAGCTGAAGGGTGAGGAGCTATGACTAGAAGCTTTATGGAAGAACTTTAAATAGGGCTTTACTTTTGGTTCTACCCACTTCTTCCCTCTAGGAGTATATCCTAAGCCAGTTCTATCCCTATAAGCCCTTTGATTCATTAAAATTATATTTAACATTTCTGAGCCATTTGTAAACTTCTGCAGGGCATTTTGCAGCTTATCCTTCTCAGCTGAGACTCTGCTGCAATTAGGGCAGCTCTCAAGTGTTGGGTCGTTGGGTTCTATTTGGGGAGAACCCTGTCCTTCCACTAACGGAAGTGTTCTAGCTTTTGCTAGCTCATCACTTAGTGAGTCCACCTTGGACTCAAGTGATTCCTTTTTAGCTTTCAACACTTTATATGTCCTACATAAACGAAAAAATTCTACATGCATCAAACTCTGTGAACAGGATCAAACTCTGTGGATACTTCCTCATCTTCTTCTCGAGCAACAAGGCAGAGATTGGCTACTTCTTCCTCATCACTTGCTTCATCATCCGAGCTATTCACCCAGATAGACGATACAAAGGCCTTCCTTTTGTCTTTACCTTTCGACTTCTGCAGGCTGGGACATTCAGCCTTGAAGTGACCAGGCTTCTTACATTCATAGCACACAGGAGCCTTTTCCTTCTTGTAACCCCTCCTTTGGCTGGAGTCACCCTTTTGAAAGCCTCCTTTCTTTCTGAAGAACTTTCGGAACTTTTTCACCATCATGGCCATTTCTTCATCATCCATTTCCTCCTCATCATCCTCATCATCCTCTTCAGTCTCCTTGTTGGGTGCAACAAGGGCAAGATTTTTGGCCTTGGATGAGGCTTGAGGGGCTCTCTGAGCTAATAGTGTAGGCTCATACTCAGCCAGGGAGCCAAACAGGGCAGTGATGGAACTAGTTGATTCACCCTGGACTTCCTGTAAGATGGTCACCTTGGTGATCCAGTCACCTTTCAAGATTTTCAGAATCTTGCTTACTTGCTCCCTTTCAGGAATGTCCTTACCCAGCGAGGCCAAGTTGTTGATGAGGTGAGTGAATCTGAGCTCCAGTTCTCTAATAGGCTCAGTGGGACTGAGCATGGCAAACTTGTGGAATTCTTCCACCAGCATCTCAACACGTCTTGCTTTCACTCCCTTGGTTCCAGAGTGAGCAGCCTCAAGTGCCTCCCACATATCCTTTGCATTTTTGTGGTGGCTGATCCTATGAAACTCCTTAGGGCTGAGAGCACACTGAATGTAATGCATGGCCCTAAAGTTTAGTTGGACTAGAGCATAGTCCTCACTGGTGTACCTGGATCGTTCCTTTGCAAAACCATCATCGTCTAGGGGAGTGTGATCTCCTCGTTCGATTACATCCCAGAGTCTGAGGTCGCTTGACTTGATATAAGTCTCCATTCGAAATTTCCAGAATGGATAGTTGTACCCATCAAACCCTGGAGGCTTGTTGGGCTGAATAGAGACGTCTGGTAGAGAGTAGTCAGTATCCATTACAAGATCTTTGCTTTCTTGATTCGTTGGAATCTAGTGAGAAAGACCTGCTCTGATACCAAATGAAAGTAATGGATGCACAAGAGGGGGGGTGAATTGTGCTTCAAAAATAAATGCTCAAATAAAACAACACAAGAGTTATACTGGTTCGGTCTACCTGACCTACGTCCAGTCCTCAACCACCCAGGCCGAGTTCCACTATATCTCAGGTTTTAAATCGGGTTCACCTGAAACCTTACAACCGCAAGTTTTGGACGGGATCACTTGCAACCTTACAACCACAAGTTTCACAAGGCTCACTTGCAACCTTTCTAACTAGCTCCCCCTCACACCGAGCAAGGGATTAACCTTTAGACTTAAAGGATTTTACAAACTGAGTTCTCTCAAAGAACAGATAGTGCTACACACTTAAGTACAGTCAATGCTCTTATAACAAGAAGAGACTTAACAACAAAGAGTACAGAATATGTAGATGAAAGGATCACTCGATGTGTTAAATGCTCTTTACTTTTCTGGGCAGCTTTGAATGCTTGAAGATGTTCTTAGTTTCTCGCTCTAACTTCTCTCAAGAATATTCAAAGATAATTGTTATTTTTCATAAATGAAGTTGAGCTTCTTTATATAGTCTTCAGGCAATCTGACTCTTGGTAGGTGGGAGAGCCGTTTGAATATGGCCGTTTTTCCCATGTTACCGTTTGCCCAATAAATGCTTCATCAATGCATAGCAGGGTTGACTTGCTTTATCTCTGAAAAGTAGTCCTGACACCTCTGCTCTGACAAAAGCATTCTGATACTGCAACTTCTGACATTCTGATTGCTTGCGGAAGCAGATTCTCATCCGGAAGCAATTCTACTGAGTGTGCTGCACTGAGTGTTAGTCTCACAGTATAATCATGTAGTCACATGCAGTGGGAGAATATTTAGACTAAGTGGTCTGTTCCTTGTATCAGGAAGCACTTCTACATCTGGAAGTAAATCCACTGGATGAAGGATTGCTTACTCTCTCTCAGTGTTAAGTCACTTCAACAGCCAGCGCTAGTCACTAAGCTATTGGAAGCACTTCTACTGGACGTTGCTTATATTCACTGACGCTTAGTGTTATCTTGTTCTATCAGTCTGCGCTAGTGAAAGTTTATCAGGAAGTGATTCCACTGGATGTGGCTTATGGTCACTGACGCTTGGTGTTAAATCATTTTATCAGTCTGCGCCAGTACAAATCTATCAGGAAGCAAATTCACTTCCGGTTGACTCTTAGCTTAGTCTAAGGTTTTGTATATCTATTGCTCATGGATTAAGTTATTTCCTTAGTGAATTACTTGCTCTCGCTGGGGGATGAACCATTCATCCGCGAGCGCTAGTCCTAGTCTATCCGGAAGTAAGACTACATCCGGTTGCACTTTTACTTAGGGTTCTATGTTCACCTATTGCTTTCTAAGTTCTTTCATATTTTAGTCTTCATCAAAACTTAAGATTCTAACAGTGTTAGCAAGGGAGCGATACTCTGACTCGGTGCTTGAACGAGAAGCCACTTGTTGCTTCTTTGATGACCATGACACAATGGAGTCACCAAGAAAGACACAATATCCTCCAACTGAACGCCTATCATCCGGGCATGATGCCCAATCTGCATCAGAGTAAGCAACAATATCTAAAAGAGCTGATGGCTTAATATGAATGCCATAATGGATGGTCCCTCTAAGATAGCGTAGCACACGTTTCACTGCTTTCCAGTGTTCTGTTGTGGGCTTCGACAAGAATTGGCTCAACTTTCCAACACAAAAACTAATGTCTGGACGAGTGTTACATAAATATTGCAAGGCTCCCACTGCACTTCTGTATTGAGAGGGATGCTCTAGTGGTTCACCAGAATGAATAGAAAGAGATTTGTGAGCAGCCATTGGAGTGCTACATGGTGTGGCATTGCCCATGTGAAACCTGTCCAGGAGATCAGAAATATACTTACCTTGACTTAAGTATAGGCCTGACTTGTCTCGATAAGCCTCAATTCCCAAGAAATAATGAAGAGACCCAAGGTCTTTCAATGAGAATATGTTGTTGAGTTTTTGAGTAAAGCATCTAAGGCTGTGAGTGTTGCTCCCAGTAACTAGGATATCATCAACATAGATCAAAATCATTAGAATTTGTGACTTATCTGAATAAATAAACAAAGAGATATCACTCTTTGAGTTCCTGAATCCCCAGCCAAGCAGAACATTTCGGAGTCGATCAAACCATGCTCTTGGTGCCTGTTTAAGGCCATAAAGGGCTTTTGACAGCTTACATACATACTGTGGTTTAGTAGTATCAATGAAGCCCTCTGGTTGTTCCATATAAACAGGCTCAGCAAGATAACCATTTAGAAAAGCATTATTAATGTCAAGTTGCCTAATTTCCCAGTTTAGTGATACAGCAAGAGATATGATAATTTGAATAGTAGAAGCCTTAATAACAGGACTAAAGGTCTCATAAAAATCAATACCTTCTGTTTGTTGGAAGCCTTTTGCAACAAGTCTGGCTTTGCGTTTGGCTAATGTCCCATCTAGATTGAATTTTGGTTTGAAAAGCCACTTATTCTCAACAACATTTTGTTGAGAGGTCCGAGGAACAAGCGTCCATGTTCTGTTTTTCTGTAATGCAGTGAACTCATCAAGCATTGCTTGTCGCCACAAAGGAGACTGTAGGCCTTGCAAAGCGGTGGTAGGCACAATCTCTTGAGTGTGAGTAAGGCCAACATATGGAATTTTAGGCTTGAAAATCCCTCCCTTGCTTCTGGTTTGCATTGGGTGTTTGTTTAGAGATAATGGTGGTTCTATAGGTTTGGGAGTAGATGTGATGAGAGGTGGTGGGGATGTATTTGGTGGGGATGATGTTAGCGGAAGGATGGTAGTGGAAGATGTAGTGTTTAGTGGTGAAGGGGACATTTCTGGTGTAGGGAAATGTGAGGGTGTGTTGCTAGCAGCTAAATGAGTGGACTCAATCATGGGTAAATGTGGTGTGTGAGGAGTGGGATTGAAGGGATCTTCAAGACCATGAGATGTAGGTACTATAGGATCCTCATTTGTATCCTGTACCAAAGTAACAACATCATCATCATGTAAGAAAGTAGAATGTCTGTGATCAGTAGTAGTAACCAATTCTGCTTGTTGGGGCTGTTTATGATTAAGGAAGCCTCTGCTGAATGGAAAATCTTCTTCATTAAAAATTACATGACGAGAGATATATATTTTCCCAGTAGAGCTGAGGCACTTATAACCTTTATGTGAACCACTGTAACCAAGGAAAACACATTTAGTGCTATGAAATTGAAACTTGCTTTGATTATATGGTCTTAGGCAAGGAAAACAAGCACAACCAAAGGTCTTAAACCCATTATAGTCAGGTTTCTTGCCAAAAAGTTTCTCAAATGGGGAGATATTCATCAAAATAGGAGTAGGCAACCTGTTAATCAAGTATACTGCAGTAGTGAAAGCCTCCCACCAGTAGTACAGAGGCATCTTGGCTTGCGCAAGAAGGGTTAGTCCCATTTCAACTATATGTCTGTGCTTCCGTTCTACTCGACCATTCTGCACTGAAGTATAAGGACAAGAGTGTCTAAATAAAATTCCATGATCATCTAAAACAGATTTGAAAGATCGAAATTCCCCTCCCCAATCACTTTGTATGGCCTTGATTTTCCTTTCTGTTTGATTTTCAACCATATGCTTAAAATGAATAAATGCTGAAAGTGCCTCATCCTTTGTTTTGAGAGGATAAACCCAAGTGAAACGTGTGCAATCATCTACAAAGCTTATGTAAAATTTGTAACCAGAGGTAGATTTAATTGGTGAAGGCCCCCATAGATCTGTATGAATTAAATCCATTGGATATAAAGCATGAGATGCAGAATGTTGAAAAGGGAGTTTGTGAGATTTCCCAAGTTGACAAGAATCACAAAAACTAAACTTTTCATTATATTTGAAGTTGACATTACAATCTTTGAGAACTTTGTGTAAAACACGACTACTTGGGTGACCAAGTCTTCTATGCCAAGACTCCACAGTGGAGAGAAAAACATTACTAGCACTACTAGCTTGACACTTTTTATCCAATGCAGAACTATTTTTAGCAGAAACAAAATGGGCAGCAGCAATATTGTCAGCAGGTACAACACCATTACTAATTTTGTATAAACCTTGAGTTGAGCCTTGAGTGGTTGCACCGCGTAGTAGAATCTCATGCCGGTTCTTGTCCTTCACAAAGCACCCATGTGAGTGAATCTCAACAAAAATATTAGAATTATCAGCAGTAAGCTTATAACCACTAATCAAATTCTTTTTCATTCTTGGGGCAACAAGAACATTGTTAAGCTTTAGGGATTGATTAGGATTGTCGCATAAAATCCTTGAATTTCCAGACTTAACAACACTTAAGGAAGAGCCATCTCCTACTAAGATAGAGTTTGTACCTGAGGCAGAATTATTGGAGTCAACATTTTCAAGTGAGTGTGTCACATGATGAGTTGCTCCTGTGTCTAGATACCATGCTGAGTCAGCAACAGTTTCAGAATTTGCTATATAAGCTTGAGCATTGTCATTCTTCTTGGGCCCTTTATAGTTCCTATCAAATCTATGCCAACAGTCAAGAGTCTCATGGCCAGGCTTTTCACACAGGTGACAAAATTTGTCTGTTTTTCGGCCTCCATTACCACGACCACCACGTCCTCTGCCTCTTCTTCCTCCTCTGCCTCGCCACCCATTTTCAGAGTGACGGGTCTGTGTTGTGTGCTGCATAGACAGATTTGCAAATGCATTGGATAGAGAAGATTGAGAACTAGAGTTAATCTGTTCTAGGCGCGACTCATATGTAAGAAGTTTTGATTGCAGCTCTGGCCAACTAAGGTTCTCTTTCTCAGATAAAATCACCACAATAGGTGTGTATTCCTTGCTCTTAATACCAGCAAGTGTTTGATTAATAAGATCAGCAACAGTGAGAGGAGCACCTGCGAGGGTAAGGTTGTCAGAAATGGATTTCATCTTTGCAAGATAATCTTTCATCTTGAGGTTGCCTTTCTCTGTGAGTTGAAATTCACTTTTCAGGAAGGTAACTCGAGACCTTGTGTTGATCCCAACATATTCTTTTACTGCCTTCCAAAGATCACTAGCTGACTTACAATGGGTCATTTGGGATGCTATCTCCAATGTCATTGTGCTTAGAAGCCAACCCAGCAGGATTTGATCGGTGGCTTGCCATTCATCGAAGGCCGGATTTGGAAGAATCTGTTCACCTGCACCTACGATAAACTCGGGTGGTTTGATGTGAGTACCATTTATATACCCTTCAAGTCGGTGACCACGGATGATTGGAGTAATCATTGATTCCCAAGTGATAAAGTTTTCTCCATCCAGCTTGATGGAGTTGATTTGATTGAGGGAGCTTAGTAGTGGAACTGACCGTGTGTGTGTATTTGACGACATCGGTGCAGCCGGGATCGAGTTCGTAAAAGGAAACCCATAGGAGACAAGGTTGGGATGAGGGATAATTGACGATGTAGACATGGGGATGGTGGAGGGGTGGAAAGATGGTGATATGGAGTGAGGTATGTCAAGGGTTGTATGAGGAATGGGGAAAGTTGATGGAGGTGTGAGCGAGAAGTTTGGAGGAGGAAAGGAAAATGACCAAGATGTTGGGGGAGTGGGTATGTAAGCATGAGAGAAGGCTAATGATTCTGTTGTGACAGTAGAGGATGAGCTTGGCAAAGGTGTTGTGAGAGAGGCTTCATGGGTGGCGGCTGAAGTTTGTGAGGAATTAGGGTATGGTGGTTCACTAGTGTTCCCAGGCTGAGAAGTCATTGCTGACGTGATTGGCTCTGATGCCAAGTGAAGACAAATAACAAAATGATAAAAAGGCTCCCAGAATAATTCTTCTCTGGTCAGCATTAGTATTTATAATAAGTAGCCTCCTATAATACAATGCCACATGTAAATACATAGGGAACATTCTAGAGATATATACACACTAATATTATTTATGTTTAACTCGTCTGAATTAAGGAGCTAGTCACGTTTAAATTCGTGACAAAATGGGTTTGTCACGTGTAATGCAAACGCGAGAAATCATGGCGTAGCAAGATGAACAAAACGTGAAAAGATGAGCTACACGCGACAAAGTTTAATAGGTTGGGGAAATATAATATCAATTGTTTTTGTAGCGTATGGACTGTACCAAACGCGACATAACCATACGCGACATAGTTGATTTGTCAAAGCGCGTGCCCATACGCCACACATCGCACGCGACAGAATACATACGCCACATCAGTATTAATACGCGACATAAGCAGGCAAATGGTTGTCACTGGCGGGAAGTTCAATTTTATTTTGTTAGAGAAGTTCAATTTTTTTTACACTGGCGGGAATTTAAATATTTACCCAAATCAAATTTTAATTTTATTTTTCTGCTTCTAAAATGTTTTTATTGTAATATGTATAATTTTGTTGGTATCCTTTTTTGCAATTTGACACTTTATTGTGTGACTAAATAGTGAATGAGTCTTTTGTCCCAAATTTAGGTAGCCAAATGTTTAAAGCAACCTACAAAATGAAAGAACAAAATTAGCATAATTCATATAATAGACTAAAAACATTAATTAGTAGAGTAAAGAAAGTTAAAGAATAGTAGATGAAATAATTGTAGAAAATGTGTAAATGCAAGTTGCTCATTACCTTAAGTGAAGAAATAATGATAGTGGGTAGGAAGAAAGATGGAGATGATAAAGGAATAAATGAAGTGAGGTGAATATGGAGATTTTAGGAGTGAGTTTATATAGGGGATTGTTGGCGGGAAAATTTTAATTT
Source organism: Mimosa pudica (assembly GCA_029929735.1). Lineage (NCBI taxonomy): Eukaryota > Viridiplantae > Streptophyta > Magnoliopsida > Fabales > Fabaceae > Mimosa > Mimosa pudica. The sequence continues at coordinate 10,598,348 of JAKELP010000020.1, forward strand.
TCATGTATATGTCGCGTTGAAATCTTGTGGCGCATGAGGACATGTGGCCATGGCGACAGACATGTGGCGCATGAAATTGAAAACCATTAACCCTCCTCAGAAGGAGGGTTATGCCACATAACCCAGGGTTATGTGACGCATGGGCTTTGCCATGCGTCACATAACCCTCCTCGTGGAACAAGGAGGGACAGTCCCTCCTCGTTCCACGAGGAGGGGCAAGTGGCGCATGGCAAAGCCCATGCGCGACCTCCCACAGGGTAGACTGCCCTACCCCTCCTACATGGTGGTGCCCTGTAAAAGCAGACTATTGCCTGGTTCACCACAATTGCTTCACTTGAGGTATGGATCACTACAATGGAAACGATGACACCAATAATTATTCAAATTGGATAGTCTAAGACACTGAAGATCAAGGAAACGATGACACCAACAATTATTGAAATTGGATAGTCCAAGACACTGAAGATCAAGGGTCTGACATTTAACTTGAAAACCCCGCTAGAAGAAGCTTCGATGATGCCAAACATCAAAGTAGTCGAGGATCATTCAGGCGGCAAGGTCTCACTACGCTCTGATGATTATGATATTGACTTGAACATGTTACCATATAATGGCTATTTAAATGGGCCTGCATTTGAGAACATGTCTGAGGAAGAAAAGCAAATAAGGTGGAAGGTAATGAAAGGTTGGTGTCCAATCTTTGATCAGGATTATTAGATATGTATAATTAATTGTCTCGTTTATAAATTATTGTACAAAATTTATACTTAAAAAAGTGTCTAAATGCATGTGTCGCACATAAATTTACTTTGGGGCGTTTTTTATTACGTGACAAACTATTAAAAGAATAAAAGAAATGGAAAAATAAATATATATATTTGTTTGTCGCGTTTAAATAGCACCCATACGCGACACAAATAAACAAATATTATTTCCCCACGCTATTTGTCACGTTTGGGGATATAAACCGTGACAAAAGTGTTTGTTTTTTCTCTCTCCCTTTATGCGCGACATAGTTGACGCGACTAGCTTCCCTTTTTCTTGTAGTGATTATACCTATTTAACATTATTCTCTCATTAGACATCTTTAAATTAGATATCATTTTAAATATTGATGACTCCCCATTTTTGACTATATTTGATATATATTTTGGTGTAATAGGGAGTCATTGTTAAAAAAAATAAAATAAAGTAAATGAATTTCTTTGATACTTTAGTAAGATACCACTTTGGAGCATGATCTAGAAATTTACAAAAAAAGATTATATATATTCAATCTAAATCAAGATCTTGAAAATTGCATGGGTATTATGGGTATTAATGTTATCATCTTTAACTAAAGTGTTATTGATATTTTAATCCTTTCTTCATGTGCAGCCACATATGATTCTAAACTGATTTAAAGCAACATTAAAAAATGCATGGTGGGGACATATGAAGAAAAGCAAGCAAGGAATTCATTCTGGGCCTTTTTCACATCATGGGCTGCGAAGAAGGAAAGAAAGAGAGGACACTCATTTGACAAGAGAGGGACCCGTTTGGTTATGAATCTGAAGCAAGGGTCACAGGGGGAGCAATATAAAAGAAGAAACAAAAAGAAGCACAGGGGAAGCGCCACAAGGGTCTGAAGAGAGCCACACATCAGACAAAATTCGGCTTCTTCAAGAGGAGGAGGAGGCGCACTGTGAGGCACATATTTAATCTGATTTTTGGGTGTGGGCTGTGAGCTGGAGGCAGAGAGCATATAGAGCAAACAAAGGCTCATCTTCACTTGGAGGAGAGCAATGCTTTGGGTGTTCAAAATCCCTTGGTGGTTTACTCTCTTGCCCTCTCATTCCTCTTATTAATTTCTGAATCTTGGTGTTTGGATAATTTATAGTCTTAGTATGAGTAGCTAGTTTATTGTTTTAGGTTTATTTTGAAGCTTATATGTATTGATACCTAAACACCTTTCTCTTGTGTTAATTAATTATTATTATGTTGTGGGTTTAATTTGTGCATAATATCTAAGTGGTGACCAATATTTAGTTTGTTAACTTAATTAGTGGCTTGAGAGAGCATTAATTAGGAAAAGAACATTTGAGCTTTATTCTAAGTATTGGCCAACATTTAGTTTGTTAGCTTAATTAGTGGCTTGAGAGAGCACTAGTTAGGTAAAGAACTAGGTTGAATCCAAGCTTGTCTTGAAATTCCAAGGAGGAATGGAGAGTTTGTTAGTGAGATAGAGATATGATCTAACCAAGCTTTGTGAAATTGAAGTGAATTGTTTAAAGAGACTAATTGAAATAATATGTAGTAAGAGATTATGCATATTAATTTCAATTAAGGTTTAAATAGGCTTGAGAGAGCTATTTAAATAAAAGAGACTTCTCACAACAACATAATAGATATTAATTAACATTAAGGAAAGGGAAAATTGGGTATCATGAATTACAAGTGGATAAATAGGCTTAGTCTTTTCTTTCTTGTTTAAACTAAATTACAAAAATATATTCTCTTATTTTCATTGCAATCCTATCACTTGCTTTTTACTCAAAGTTAATTTCGATCATAATTTATTTAATGAACTTGCTTAAACCCAGTCTCTGTTGGAACGACACTCTTACTTTTCACTATACTATTTAAACTTGACCCGTACTCTTGCGGTTGCAAATTTGCGAACAAGTTTATGCGTAGAGTATTAAACAAAAAAAAAAGTATTACTTCATTCTCTATTATGTTTTTATTGGCATGACTTAATGTAACATCCCAATTTTCAAATTAAATATAATACGAGATTATTGAGGTGTCCTTAAGAAAATTTAGGGTTTTAGGGAAGAATTTTATGATTTTTGGGCAATTTATGAATATTAAATCTCACTTAGTTTGGGATTTAAATAAGTATAGTAAAACGAATTAATTGGAGCTATAAACTTTCATGAACAAATATTTTTGAAACCTAGAAAATAGTATGATAGAAAGAGAGAGTAAAAATAATATATGCAAACTTTTGGGCTAGAAATATAATTAAGAATAAATGATAGGGTAGTTAATGGTAATTTTCACAAATATATATATATAAACACTCAACTCACTCCCTCTCACCCGACATCTCTCTCTCTCTCTTTCCATAGTTTACCTGAAAGATCAGATTATGAAGTGGACAACGAAGAAACTACATTACCCACTACCCTGCTGTTCAAGACTATTCTGCTAAAAGAAAGGCAAAAACCAACAAGAAAAATCAGACTTGAAGATCTTGGACTTGCTGAAGTGTGCACACCACAATTACTACCAAAGAAGCGTACCATCCGTGTGAAGAAAGAGAAGTTTCGTTAGGGAATTCATACTCTAGACAATTAGGCCAACACTTATAAGTAGTAGCATCTATATTGTAATTTACAAAATAAATATTAGTTGTACGTGACATCTATGTAGTTCCATTTGTTTAATTTCTGTTTTGTGGTATGGTTTATTCTTAACTTGAAAGTATTGGTTTTAAAACTTTTTGGCTAATACTTCTATTGTGTTTATCTACAAAAATTCAATCTCCTCTATCAGTTATGTAATTTCTGAAATTTAGTAACCATGAATCTGTCTATAATGCATAGAAATCAAATACTTGGACTAATCTACCTTAATATTTCACATATCATTACCACAGAGCAAATAATTGGAAAAGAACCTTTTAATAATAAGACACCAAAAACTCACAATTTTTACAATGTCAAAACATTAGTACAAGAATAGACAATATTGTTCTCCTTATATCACAGAGAGAACAATAGTCTATTCATCTACTTAAAATCTTGCACTATTATGGTTTTGTATTGTGCGATGAAAATGTGGTATTAATTACCATAAAAAAGCAGCAACAAAAAAACAATGAGCGAACAAACTTCACTGCATATTTTATAATCATTAACCGTTACTCATCCAATTAATAACGGGTCCTCATCCAATTAATAGCCATTGAGGGCTGCAAATACAAACGGAAAAAATGGACACCAAATCTCCACTATAAAATTTATGGTCATTAATAGGTTCATTTCACTTTATCAGTTAGGCATCTTCTCACATTGTTATGAGTTGTGAGAATGATCACAAAGAGCTACATCCTTCTATCTTACAGTATAACAGTATAAGCTCTTATTACATTTGTTCCCATACCAATAATCATAACTCCCTTAATTACCTTTACAACAATCACACAAGTTCAACCCGTGCATTGCAATGGGTCAAACACTAGGCTTGACAATAAAATCAAAATCAATTGCCTTATATTGTGCCAAGTAAACTATTCCTCATCACATATAAAAACATTCATTGACTTGAAACATCAAAATACCTTCAAATTAAGACGATATGTGATATTTCATCAAAAATAAAAACATCCCGTGCAATAGGTCATTTGAATAAAATTTGAGTGGCAAGAGAAATAAGGGAGGATGTTTTAATAGGAAATAAAATTTAATTGATTTTAATCACCCCATGCCAATTTTGTAATCAATAAATTGGGAATCAGATTTTAGTGTTAAGTGTTTATCATTGATCAACCTCAAATGGGGATGATAAAACAAGACAAGTGGGTTACCATGATTGTAACAGTTTGTTGTTGCAAAAAAAGATTGTGCGAGTTTGTTACTCTTTAACAGACAATAAATATCGTTTTTTAGTCTTCTTATTATCTCTCAATAATCAAAAGCCAACAATTAAATTTAGTTTGAAAATAACTAAAAGTGTAGTATAATTAAAATTAAACTTCAATCGCCTTATATGAATTGGTCTTAGACTACACTTAATATAAGATCAAGTGGTAATAAAAAATCGCAAAACACAAAAGCATCCCCGTGCATCGCACGGGGTCTATCACTAGTTATTATAGTTGATCGATTAGGTAATCACATTTAATTAATCATTTAATACTTCCTAGCATTCATTTGTCACGCCACCATCATCGATCTATATGTAGATTGATTATTTATTCGTTTGTGTAATTATAATTGTTTTTGATGATTGAATGATTTTCACAAATCATATTTAATCAAAAATTCAAAATGTTACTATACAAAGAATGGAGTTAAACCATGGTGCATTGAGGAAACCATAATGATTTTTTCCCTTATCCCTTATGTAATCAGTAGACCGTTTGCTTTTGTGTTTTTGTTTGCCTTTTGCCTTACCAGATAGTGTATATTGAATATTGAATATCGAACTAGCGGTATCTCCCGTGCGTTGCACGGGGGTTTCCCGCGCTCCGCGCGGTTTTGTTTAAAAATTAGCATTAACCAAAAAACTATTATCTAACCTTAACCTTAGAAGGAAGAAAATTTCAATGACAACTTCTACTTTACATTATCAAATGACAATTTTTCTGTAAGTTGTAATGAAAATCGAAATTATGTGAAGAAACAACTCTTCTTTTTGTGTTCTATATCTACATGGAACAACTTCTAGTTTGCACGGGAAAGATAGGCAAATAAAAAGACACAATAAAACATTTACAGATATATACTAGGTCAAAAAAAACATCATAATGGAGACACTAAAGATATAAATCTTTAAGTCAAATTAATAAAAAAAATATGTGACCCAAATAAATTAGCCCAAGAAAGTAAAGAATACGTGTCCCAAATAAATTCGCACAAGAAAGTAATCACATACAATGGCGACAATAAAGATATAAATCTTTAAGACAAATTCATACAAAAAAAATATGTGACCCAAAAAAATTCGCCCAAGAAAGTAAAGAAGACGTGGCCCAAATAAATTCGCACAAGAAAGTAATCACATAAATATGTGGCAAATAATTAATATTAATAATTAATTAACTAATTTAATTATTATCATTATTATTATTATTTTATTATTATTTTATTATTATTAAATAATTATTATATCTAAATAAATAATAAATATAATATAATAATATAATAAATAAATATAAATATATATTAAATAATAAAAAATTCGACAATAAAACATTTGCAGATATATATTAGGCCAAAAAGATCATCATAATGGTGACACTAAAGATATAAATTCGGCCATGAAAGTAAAGAATACGGGGCATAAATAAATTCGCACAAGAAAGTAATCACATATAATGGCGACACTAAAGATATAAATCTTTAAGGCAAATTCACACAAAAAAAAATATGTGACCCAAATAAATTCGCCCAAGAAAGTAAAGAAGACGTGCCCCAAATAAATTCGCACGAGAAAGTAATCACATAAATACGTGGCAAATAATTAATATTAATAATTAATTAACTAATTTAATTATTATTATTATTATTATTAAATAATTATTATATCTAATTTAATAAAAAATTCGACAATAAAACATCTGCAGATATATATTAGGCCAAAAAGATCATCATAATGGTGACACTAAAGATATAAATCCGGCCAAGAAAGTAAAGAATACGTGGTCTAAATAAATTCGCACAAGAAAGTAATCACATATAATGGCGACACTAAAGATATAAATCTTTAAGGCAAATTCATACAAAAAAATATGTGACCCAAATAAATTCGCCCAAGAAAGTAAAGAAGACGTGACTCAAATAAATTCGCACAAGAAAATAATCACATAAATACATGGCAAATAATTAATATTAATAATTAATTAGCTAATTTAATTATTATAATAATAATTATTATTTTATTATTATTAAATAATTATTATATCTAATTTAATAATAAATAATAATATAATAAATATAAATATAATAATAAATAAATATAATATAATATATAATAAATATAATATAATAATATAATAATAATAAAAAATCCCACCAAACACTGTTCATGCACTGTTCATAAGGAAGAGTGTTTGGTGGAACACATTTGTAGTATATATTGATGATATTGAATAATACCATGTTAACAACCAAAGTCAGCGGATTCAAAATGAACCAAAATGATCTCGATATCAGACAATAAAAAAATATAAATTAATTAGATGTTGCTATATCCATCTAGAAAATATCTTATTCTCTCATTCCTCTACCTTCATCCCCTATATAAGCACACACATTATGATTCTGATAGATCAGAGCATATATTTCCTTCAAGTACATACGAGACAATGGTGAGGCAATACGGTTCATTTTCAGTGTGGTCTTTTTCTCTTCCCCTTCTTCTCATAGCATCATCACTACTCTCTGTGGTGTCATTTGCAATGGAAGATACAAAACTTGTAACACCATCTTCCATGGAAGAGATCAAGATCCCTACATTTGCTAAGAGGCACGTGACGATCCATAATCACCTAGGGGATGGTCTTGTTTTGAAGATTCACTGCAAATCCCAGGACAATGATCTGAATCCACTACCTGCAATTTCAAAGTCAATTTGAATGGGAGTTCAGAGTCACAGCATTTATTCCTAGTACGCTTTTCTATTGCTACATGTGGTGGGGTAATGTGAATGGCAGTTTTGATATATACAGAGAAGACAGAGATGATCAAAGATGCTCAGATTGCCAATGGAGTATTAGAACTGATGGTGTTTACACGTTAAATCCTAAGACCAATAATTATGAAATGATGTACCGATGGGGTTAACCGTAGTTGATGACAAATATAGTTTAAAAGTGATGCTTTTTTAATTTCATTATCTCCTTACATTTTAGTTTTAATTTAATAAATTATAGATTGATTCATATCTACTTATATTACTCATCACATTATTAATTTTTCCATTGGGCATGGTACCTGGAGTTGCTGATTTTTTTTACATGATCGATGTTGCTTGTTTCAAAATTTATTATCGTCGATCGATCGATGACAACTTCAATTTGTTGTCATTGAAGATATTTTTCAGGCCTTTTCTTATAAACTGTTGCACATTTATTTTTACATATAGTATGTTTACATGCATATTGTAAGGAAAAAAACCAAACACAAACAAAAAAACTAAAAAAACAAAAATAAATAAAAGAATTAAGTGTTCCAATTTCTTTTTTTTTATAACATAAGTGTTCCGATTTCTCCCATGCAATGAAAGAAAATTAAAAATAAAAAGAGATGAATTAAACAATTTTGCTTTCGAGTAACTATTTTATAATAAAATATGTCACTTGGAAAAAGTAAGAGTTGATTTCATACATATTTTAATCCAAATTATTTAAAGAAGTTATTTTCTGAGCAAAAAAAAAGAAGTTATTTGAATGTAAAATATATACATAATAAAATACTTTTATAAGAGTTTATTGCAAATCTGTGAGTTATAAAAAAAGTTTAGATATAAATCAAATACACACGTTTAAGTTGTTACCTAAAATAATGATATATATATATTTTCGAGTTCAATAATTATAATACGTAGCTTAATGCAAGGCAAATATCAAGATTATATCTATAACCTTTAATTTTCAATGAAAATAAGCTAATTATTACGGCATTAATGCTTTGACAACTACTCCCTCCGGTCCCTAATGTAAGAGCCCAAAATTTGAATGGTTTTGGTCCCTAATGTAAGAGCTCACCCAATATTCTCTCCTCATTATTTAATGCATTTTTTCCTACTTTACCCCTAACTCTCTTTCATATTTATTAATGCTTATATATTTCTCTCTCTTAAAAGTACCATAATAAATATGGGAAATTTTGGAAAAGAAGCATTAACTCCAGACACCCAACTAACATTCACATGTTTTCTTAAGAAGCGTTTTTTTGACGGCTAGCTCTTACATTAGGGACCGGAGGGAGTATTTGAATTCTGCTCTCTTTTCCACTATCAGTCTATCACATAGAATCAAATATTGAGGATAGAACATGTCTAGTACTTAATTGATTTTCACTTGATTTCGTATAGTGTTTGGAATTAAATAAATTTTCATATAAACCCGTTACAAGAAAAAAAAGTTTTTATTAAGTAATGTGAAAGAAAAATGTTCTTTTTTTTATACATAAATTTTGGGAATGAGTTTGGGTTCAACCAAATCCAAGGGCAGGGCACCTAACTCATGATCCACTGGGGCCTGTCTCTGTGGGCTTTGGAGCATGACCAGCAAGCCCTTTATGTCTGTCCACACAGGTAGGTTACTCCCAGTTTCACGTAGCTACGGCGATGCCTCTCCAAGCGCCGCGATGGAGACACAACAAAGTGTCACTCCCCAGGATCGAACTCGCGACGTGGTGGTCAACCCGACGTTCATTGTTAAATCCCTTTGCCATTGAACCCACGGACGATGGGTCGTGAAAGAAAAATGTTCTATGTTTGGATTTTGGAATTAAATAAAATTTTCATGAGCCCGTTAAGAAAAAAAGTTTTTATCTAGTACTTTGGAAGAAAAATGTTAATTTAATTTACTCACATTTTGGGGTCTGCAATTAATAAAGAGCAAGTCGTTATAAGGCGGTTATTGAAGGGAATTCATTCAGGGATAATTAATGGAAGGGAATTCATTCAGGGATAATTAATTGTTCAATGCGTGTCAATATTTTTGTTGTGCTGTACATATGTGTTGATTCTGCTCCATGTTTTATTTGTCACGCATTCTTATTCCTCTTGTGTTATAAATTTTTGTTGATTTGTCTCAATGACTTTATCTTCATTGTCCAGTCATTCATTGTCTCTCCCTTTTACCACTCACCACTCAAACCCTACTCTTTTTTCTTTCAAACGATTATCCTGCAGTTTCTTTGTGCCTTTTTGTTCCACTTCTATCTCTTCAGTCACACTTACTTCCTCCCCAATACAACAGCTGCCTTCTGATTTTTCACCTTCACAATCTTAGGGTATTATTTAATATTTGAAAAGTCCTATGAATAAATTTGAGAGTTAAATCAATAAATTATATCAAGAGAAATTATTTTAAAATCAAATTCCGAGCAATTGGGTATAAGTATTTTAATGAAGGGTAAAATAGTCATTTTATCTCAAAATATCTCTTAAACCTTATCTTAATTAACCTCATGTCCTTTTCAATGTTAAATTTTTCTTTTATTTAAACACTACCTCCTCCCTCACTTTTTCACTGTTACTCACTTCCTCATTTTCACTCTCACATTCTTCGTCATCATTTTCACTCTCAATTTCTCAAAGTAGTGATGGCGAAGATTGTAACATGCATTGAAAGATTTGAGTTTAGGTAAGCTTCTTCCAATTATTCTTATATTTTTCTGCGGCTTGGGAGATATTTGAGTGAGAGCCGATTTAGGTTTTAGGATTTGGTGTTCAAAACATCAAATTAGTTGTTGTAGGAAATAATGAAGTCAAGATTTGGTTCGGCTTGTTACACTTTTCTGAGTTTGAGGAGGGTTTTGAAATTTTGATACTACCCTATTTTGGTTCAGTTTGGTAATTCATTTCTGTTGTTAATAAGGGACTGTTTGGACTGTTTGTGGTTGGAATATTTAAAATATGGTCTCTTATTAAGATTAAATGATGGTTTAAAATATTTGGGAAGTAAAGAGAGATTTTCTGGGGTTGACTTTAATTTATTCAAGTGAATGGTTTGTTTAAAACACCGGAAAGCAGCAAGACAAATAACAAGAAGTAAAAGTAAAAATGTAACACCCAAATTTTTATTCTAAAATATAATTAAATTAGACAGGAATGAATAATGGGTAAAGGTGCAAAAACAGGTTCAAACTATTACGCCAGAAGCACGTAGGGGTAACAAGTATTTTCGACTCAATTCTGGGACTGAAGAATAAATATTGGTGCAATATAGGTAACACCATTAAGTTTGACCGACGTTGACCGTTAAAAGTTGACGTGGCGGGGGAAATAAATTCTTTTGCTGACGCGACATGCTTATGTGACAATTATTTTTCTGAGTGTGTGGGGCCCACATTATTTAAATTATTTTTCTGGAGGTGTTTTATATTTTTTTATTAATTTAAATAATGTGGGCTTCATACACTCAGAAAAATAATTGTCACATAAACCTAGGGTGTGTGGTTGAGTGGCAAGGACTTCTTCACCCTTAACCAATTGTCTGGGGTTCGATCCTCGGCGTTGAGTATGGAGAAGCATTAAATCTCTCAGGCCAGCTGTCTCACCCTTTGAGGTGTCTACAAATCAGCGGGAGATTAGTCTCTCACTTGTCGAGTGAGGGGATACTTTGATCATGAATAAAAAAAATAATTGTCACATAAGCACGCCACTTCAAAAAAAATTTTATTTCCCCCGCCACGTCAGCTTTTAACGGTCAATGTCGGTCAAACTTAACGATGTTACCTATATTGCACCAATATTTATTCTTTAGTTCCTGAATTGAGCCCGAAAATACTTGTTACCCCTACGTGCTCCCGGCATAATAGTTTGAACCCGTTTTTGCACCTTTACCCAATGAATAATATAAATTATAAGTTAAGTTTTATGAAATGGAATAAAAGAGAAAATTTTGAACAAACTGTTAGAAATTATGAAAATTGAAAATAATGTTAATATTTCCTATTTTGTATTAGTAGACTATTTGTATATTTTAGACATAATTGTGAACTATAGTATTAGGAAATATTTAGGGTAGAAAGATATTTGTTATCTTTTAGTATATTTCTATGGAGTCTTCAACTAACTACCTAAATTAACTAAGTGAATGCTAGAAAGCAAAAAAAAAAAATGGGGTTTTATAATTGAATAAGTTACTATATTAAACTACTATAATTTTGTGATTTTTTATTTATATGAAAGCAAGTAAACTGATGGATGGATGTGATGATGATAATGAAGAGATGCTCTCTTCAATTAGGAACAACATGTAACAAACATCTTTCACAATTTTGGGAAATTTGGAGGTAAAATGGACAAACTCATACAAGTAAACACAATTGGTCCTTTTAAAGGAATAAGTTCAAGGAAACACCACTCAACTTCAAATAAACCAATTAGTCACTTATAGAATAAAATTAACATATATGGTAATTTGGGAAGATGAATAGAATTAAATTAAAACCATATTAATACATGCAATTAAAATTCAACATTACATGGTATAGAATCTCAACAAACGAAGTTCGAATATAAGAAAAACAAATACTCAAGAAAACAAATGGAAATTCAAGACTACATAATTGGAACTAATAAAATTCCCCTAAAATTGCTTCAATGTTTGCTTCATGTCATCCCATCATCCAAGAGAGCATCGGTGGACTTAGTTCATCATGTTGAAGGAGAGAACACCCAAGGACGGTTGCACCTCAAGCTCCATGAAGAACTGGTGGAAGATGGTGTGGTGGAAGAGAGGATGAGTGGAAAAGTGTGTAAAATGATGGTACGAAATTGTACAATTCCTACCAAATTTCGGGTTCCCCTCATCCTTATATAATAAGTCACCATAAACCATATTTGGAGAGCAAAAATTTCCCAAATTAAGTTCTCAATGTCAATAGGAAACAGTTGGGACCAAGAATTGCCTAAATGAGATAATACTTTCCTAAAATGGAAGAGATGTTGCTTAGAGATACTCTTTTGTAGGAATTTCGTGCTCCCCTTATGTAGCATAAAAGATGACCCAAAACCATCCTAATTGACCTATAATTTCCAAAATTGAATGCCCAAAACATATAAAAAAGGTTTGGGACACAAAAGCTTCTAAAAATAAGGGAATCACTCTTAAAATAGGAAATAATGAAAGAACTAGTGATTAGTGTAACACCTAATATTTTTACTACTATACTATATAATTTTAATTGATTTTCTCATATTTTCCTAGTTTAGAAAGCCCGAAATACCAATAATCTAAAACTTTTCTTTACAAAATGTTTTACAAATCATTATTATCACTATTACTACGCTCTAATCAAACTATTAGTTATCTTGATGAGCAATCCCTCAATTTGGGTATTGTTCTATTTCTAATTTTAAACATTTACAAATAATAATACAATTACTATGCAAGCTCATGCTCGCTTTAGTTTGCCTATTTGAACCAAAGATATTTCTCTTAATTATGTGCAGCCACTAACATGTCCACGAACGATCAACCTCTTGTTATCCCTCGTGTGCACTCCAAAAATAGCCCACCTTATATCCTCCATCACACCAGCTCCATGAGCCTCTGAAAAGCAACAACAGTCAATGCAATTTACTTCATATACAAGCATATAATAATTTTAAAACATAAATATACTTTCTTTATGAAAATGATAACGATAATCCCTCCAGCCAATGTTGGGGCCTCAACTACCTACCATTAATAACGAGATATCCGCTAAATAGTGGAGACACCTTTACCTGCAGGATTTAACGTAAGCTCTGGTATAGGGAGAGCTACCCACCTATACCTTGGAGTACTCCACTCAATAATTCCTCAAACATTCCTCAACAATTCTCAATATTCCTCAATGTTCCTCAGTAATGCTCAAATATTGCTCAATATTCCTCAAAAGATTAAACATCATCATGATCATAAAATAAATAATTTTCATGAAAATCTACGAACTTTTATCATAATATATATGAAGTAAACTGCTACCTGTAATCCAAGTTAAACTTGAGCTTACTCCTTCCCTTCCCAATACCTCAAAGAGCTTACTCCACCATCTCTTCCTATTGTTACATATTAATATAATAAATTAATAATCATACCATTTTATAATAGTTCACGTTTCTCACATTCCTATTGGTGCTACCTATACCTCTACCCTTTCCTTCACACAAACACGCATATAAGTGAGGTTCTTACCCAACTACCAAGTCCATAATCATCAAAACAAGCATTACACCCATACATTAGACATACAGAACGTTTCCTTATGAATATGAATATTTGATTCACTAAATAAATATTACCATGCTTACATTAACCTTTAAACCAAGTGTTAAAGTTATTTCTAACTTCAATTCACATTACAAGGCATCTTCCACTCAAAGGACTAGGGAGATTTCAAACTTTTCCTTATCAAACACACTTATTATCAAAGTCAGAAATTAAATTCTAGATTTACTTAGATTCATATAACCTCATTGATCCACCTTCTTTTTCAATAGTTCTAGCCCACAAATTCATATTGCCACAAGGGAACTTTCTTAATTAGTTCATTTTTAAAAGATCAAGACAACCTTAAATACCAAACAGAAAATTCAGCAACACAATACTAGTGACATTCATTTCCTACAGCTTAACATTAATTCACTTTGAAAAATATTGTTCATTGATCATCTATGACATCACACTCACGTCACAACTTCATACACTCACATATATTTGTTATGCTATTTACCTTTTAAAACTTTTGACAAAACCATTAAATTCCCAATAGGACCTAAACCTACAACCCTTTTTATTCACTCTTAGATCATAATACTTCCAAATCATATTTGATTAATAACAATATACTTTAATGATTCAAATTCAAACTATACTAATTATCATCCATGAATTACAACATATTGTTTATCATTGTGAACAAATATCAATGTTTGAATCACCAATTTAAGACTTTTAAACATCACAATCCTTCTAAAGGACAGCAGTCACAAAACTTACATACACAGCCAAGCTTTTTTCACATCTTCACTTCTTCATTCTTTTTCAAAGACCTACCAATCAATTACAGCTTTAACATTACTCAATATCCCTTCCAACCTGCAATTTATGTCCCTCATATTAAGCTTTGAATCATAACTTTCCAATTTATTTCCTTTTACTTCTAAATGCTCCACCACAAGTGAGTCTCCATCTTATAATCAATCATCAACTAGTATGTTCAACTCATTCCTACCAGACTCTGAAATAATTCTTAGTCCCACAAATCTAAAAACCCCATGACCTTTTTTTTTTGCCATCTAAAAACCCCATGACTAAAGGAGAGAAACATTATGTTTAACTACACTACACCTTATACATATTTTCTCAATACCACTAATCGAAACAGAGACTTTACAACATGACCTTAACATTCATTTCAAGATTGTAATTCCTAATATTCCAACACCACCAAATATTCCTCATCACCAAAGAACCTAACAGAACAAGGAAAATTAAAATCAATATGAGACTTCATATCCTAACATGAATAAATCATACACCACTAAATAATAGCCCCATCATACCCAAAGCTCAGAAAAATATAACATGCCTCTTTCTTATTTTATTAGAAATTTCTTGGAGGAATAGACACCTAAGCCAAAATAATAGAGCAGAAGGAAGAATATAAACAACAGACGTAAAAACATAATTTCTCACTAATCAAAGAAAGAAACCAATCAATCCAACCAACTCAAAAACTTTACCAAGAAAAAAATATAAACTCAAGCTTACTTTTTATTGACTTCATAGCCCAGAAACCCAAGACCCCATTTCGGATTCACCCTCATACTCGCCCAAAATTTGCATAAAATTAGGTTGCAATCGAAAGAAGGTCTTTATCTATGTTCAAGGATGCTTAAACAATGTGGAATCGAAGACTTTTTCTCTGCCGTCGATGGTCTTCGTTTTGCACTGAAGTTGAAGAGGAAGAAGAAAATTAAAGAACGAAGGAAGAGATAGTTTGGTCTGTGAGAGAGATATAGGAAAGTGATGAAGATGATGGTGATAAGAGAGAATGAGTGGTGGTGAGGCTGTGAAGGCAGAGAGAGTGAGGAAGAGAGATTGAAGATGACGGTGAAGAGTAAGGAGAAAGAGACAATGAGGGAGCCTATATAACTATACTAATTAAGGCTGATTTTGAAGTGATTTTTTTTTGACCAATAATTTTGAAGTGATAAGTATGAATAAAGTAGAGTAGATATTTTATTAAATGAGTGGGTGGGATTTAATTAGAGAGGATATGGACAGTAAAGAGAAACAGGTGATAAGGATAAATTTGGGTAGATATTTTGAGTTCTAATATAATTTGGGAAAATGACATATAAAGCTTGCCCAATTGGGACTTGGACAATTGAGGTGGGTAAATTGTGGAAAGCCCAAGTTGGGTCATTGGAATCTAAAACACATTATCTAATTTTGTGAAAAGACTAAAGTGTCCTTCAATAATCTAATATATTACAACACAACCAAAAATGAATCTCACACACTAAACAAAAAGAAAAAACACCTATGCCCACACACTAAGCAAAAATGAAACAGAGAATGAACACAAAACCCTAACGGTGACGGTGACAGTGACGGAGCTAACGGCGGTGGACGTTGGGTGACGGAGCTACGGTATTTATCCTTCTTGGGTTGAGGTTAGGATGTATTTACACATGAACAACTTTGTTTTCTTCTTCCTTTTTGGATTGAAAATTGTTGTGGACTATAATAATTCATGATCAAAAGAAAAGCTAATACAAGATGAAGATTGAAAAACTACTCTCTTCAAGTTTGTTTGGTCATTGTGTCTTTTAGGGTATGAAATAGAAAAATTATGTATATGTATTATATAACCTTAAAACCTTGTCTGAAATTTAATGGTGGAAGAAGAAGTTCAGGTGGACTTAGATGTAATGAAGATGGTGAAGTAAATGTTCATTCACTGTTGCATTAGGTTTTCAAAATATAAATGCATGTTTCTATGGTTAAAATGCATGCGACAGTGGTTAATACGCATGTTACTATGGTTATTCGGAATGTTTCAGGGAAGCAAAAATGACACATCAAGTTAAAGAACTATGTTGTTACTTCCATATTGGAGGGAAGTTTGACATGCTGAAGGCATTGTGCAATACAATGGTGGTTACTTGAAGATGAAATCAATGAGGGAGGGAATAACATTTGATGCTTTGAGGTCCATGATAGCAGCATGGCTTGGGTTAGATTGCAATATTTGTGACATGAAATATACTGTGAGACATGATGAGAAGATGCTTATCAATCTAGATGATGATGACGAGGTTTGCCTATAATGAAGGGATTGGCCATGAGTCGCAATTTCAGGACAAGAAAATTTATCATTGTGGCAGATGCAATGAGATTGGTCACACCCGAAGGTCTTGCCGGAATCCAAACCCAAGTTGAAGTTTCATGCATTTTGTTTGGTTATTTTTTGGAGTTGAAACAGTGGTCTAGCTATTTACCCCATATATGTATTTTGGGAATGCAACTATGTATATTTTTGGAGTTACAACACTGGTTGTAGCTAATTACACCATATATGTCTGAATTACATGTCTTTTATGTATTTTTGGGTTACATATTTTAGAAAACAAGATTTTGCTCCCGTGCGTTGCACGGATGGCGTTATCTTGAAAAACTCTATCAATTTGTTTGTTTTCATTGACATTGATCAAATGTAATCTGGATAATAAGACTAATAATGTGAGGAAGCACAAAAGGATTGACATATTATATGTAGCTTTATACCTTGTAGATAAGTTTTGCTTGCATACAGAAAACAGAGCAGAAAATGGAATGAAGACAACATCATGTAATACTACCAATACTGCCGTTTTATAATTACACTGCTAAATAACAGCAGTACAGACATACACAAAAGAATCACCATGTTCAATAGGTGCAGTGAAGGTTACTAATTTGGCTTACCAATGTCTAAGATGCTATGCTGTCTTGCAAACATTAATGAGCCAAAACAGGACCATTGTACCTATATTGATTAACCAAAAACTAAGCCAATTTTGGAAATATCAATTGGCCAAAAAGGACTACTGCAGTTTGTCCTTACTGCAAACTGGTATACAGACAAAAGCAAAATACTTTGAAGACCCCAAAAACGTGCATAGATGAACAGAACAAAACAGGACCATTGAAGGTATCCTGTTTAACCAAAAGCTAAGCCAATGTTAGTGGCATAATTTGCTAAACAGGCATATTGTGGTAAGAGCTTGCTGCAAACTAATATGCACAGAGCAACAAAATACTGTCTAGTTCATCCAAAAATTACCATAAACTAACACAACAGCAATAGTAGGTGGCCACTTTTAAGATGCACAACGAACATTGGAAAAAACCTCATGATACACAATGTTGGCTGTAGTAGTGTTCTCTTCTTCTTGATCCAGCCCCAACACTATTTTAAGTCCATCTACACTTCTAACTCTTGAAAGAGCCACATATAATTGACCATGGGTGAAAACTGGTTTTGCCAAATAAAGACCTACCTTTTTCAGAGATTGTCCTTGACTTTTGTTAATGGTCATTGCAAATGAAAGGATTATCGGGAATTGCCTCCTCTGCATTCTAAATGGTAATGTAGTCTCTGAAGGGTTCATATCCATTCTATGGATGAGAACTTTTTCACTTGTAACAGAGCCACTCAAAGGGATTGCCTCGATCACCTTTTTACCAATTCTGGTTACTCTCAATCTAGTGCCATTGCAAAGACCTGCCTGTTGGTCAACATTGCGAAGCAACATTATAGGAGCTCCAACTTTAATAAGCAATTTGTGTGGTGGCAGACCAGAGGCAGAAATAGTGTTTAAAAACTCAGTGGTGTATAAATTTTCTATGGTATCTGATGTTGTTGATGCCTTGCAAACACTATCACAACTAAGGAACTCATGCAATTCACCTGGTAGAAGTCCACACATATGATCATTAATCTGGGCCACCATCTGTATGGTTGGTGCCAGAATTGCACGATCATTAAAGTATGTGTTTGTGGTATAATTTGAAATTAAGCTGTCATATGTCCACTTCACAATACTATCAATTGGATCTTGATCACATTGCAGCAGTAGTTCTTTAGGAATGTCTATGTTGGACACTCCATTTATGGTAGAACCAATTTGTCCATCTCCAATCTTCAACAACCATTGTGAGAACTTTTCAATGGATGCATTTAACTGAGGTTCATTTGATGGAGTCAATCGCATATTCACAGTCAGCTCAAAGACTTTGCAATGATTCCACAATTGGGATGAGTTGATGCAAGAGTTCACTATGACAGCTCTTGAAGCTTTAGGCATAACTGGAAGTATCTGCCTGAAATCACCACCCATGACTACACATTTTCCGCCAAAAGGGAGCCTACAACGTGTGATATCTTGCATGGAACGATTAAATGCCTCCACACAATGACGCTGAATCATTGGTGCTTCGTCCCAAATGATCAGTGTAGTTGCTCTGAGCAGATTCGCTAATGGTGAGTTATGTGAAATGTTACAAACAAAATACTCATTGATAGAAATTGGAATTGCAAATCTCGAGTGTGCTGTTCTACCTCCGGGCAACAATGTTGCAGCTATACCGCTAGAAGCAACTGTTAATACAATATCTCCCTTAGCTCTCAAAGAAGAAGCCAATGCATTCCATAAGTATGTTTTTCCAGTTCCACCATAGCCGTACACAAAGTAGAAGCCACCAGACCTTTTGACTGCAGCATCCATGATTGCACTATATGCATTCAGTTGATCATGGTTTAAAGGCTGAACCAACTCTGCCGTTTGCTGTCGTAGTAATTTTCTGTCATAATTCAATTCTTGCAATATCAGGTGATTTGAGTAATCAAAGTGTTCAGCCTCAATAAGCTTTGGCATTTCAGTAAAGTCCGCTAAAGTCTTGCCACTACAGTGAAGCAGTTTGCTGATTTCTTTTAGTGCAGCTTGTTGTTTCTGGTCTGGTGTGATGCTGATATCTGTTGTGAAAATCAGTAAAAAGTATACGTTAAACATTGCTATTCTGCTAGAAGAATTCAAGGAATCATTAGATATTGCAAGTATTACCTGAGGATGAAGGGTGGTTCCTTGGAATATATAACATGTCCTCGGATAGCAGTTCTGCTGTTGCTGCC
This sequence comes from Mimosa pudica, assembly GCA_029929735.1. Lineage (NCBI taxonomy): Eukaryota > Viridiplantae > Streptophyta > Magnoliopsida > Fabales > Fabaceae > Mimosa > Mimosa pudica. The sequence goes on from JAKELP010000020.1 coordinate 10,617,961, forward strand.
CAAACTATGTGTGGCCGATGCAAGGATCCACATAATAACATTTGAACAAATAGCTTTCTTAGTGCAGGACCTGTTGCCCAAGTAGCTGCTTCTTTGATTGCAGATATATATTCTGTCATCATCAAGAAGACCAAGTGCAAAGCATGCATCTCTAAAACTATCATGAACAACTCCATCAACAGTTTTTATATCATCATATGATTTTGGACCTCTCACATGATTCAAAAGAATGCATATGTAATAGAGTTCTCCTGCAGCAGGCGAAATATGAGCCATTCTACCAACTGAAAATCCTCTCTCTCTTTTCTTCCATTGACGACTACTTTTCTGCCACACATACTTATTTGGAAATTCAGAATATGTCAATTTTGCAGCATCTGTATCTTCTTGATTGGTTTTCATCCAGGCAAGAAATTGCGATTCACACACTCTTGGTCTTTCTAGAAGGCTGGACACATCTTCTGAGGCTTGATAGATAATGAATTGCTGATTTGGAAGATGGAAACTAAGTCTCTCAACCGACGGTAATCTGTGATGAATAGGAATGTACCTACAATTCAGATATTGTTGTACTTCATTGAGGTCATTCATATTAGATCCATCGTTGGTACTATCAAATAATCCCACAACAACTCTGTCACTGCCCTTACTAATGTACTTAAATAAATACTTGATGGCACTTGATTGATTACACTTTTCTATGTTGATGTGAGCCTCAAACATCTTCAGTAAGGAAGGATTATAAGGAACAACCCGACGATTGTCAAATTCAACATTTTTTACTGTAATTGTTCTACCATCATTCCGACGCTTATATGTAGGATATCCATTGTCATCGACAGAAGTAGCATCAACAAATTTCCTTGGAAAGTACTTTGAGCATTTTTTATCTTGCATGCAAAAAGCATTAGGGAAATTGCTACCACATGGACCATGTAGCATGTACTTCCCTACTAACTTGTATAAATGTGAATCCTCACCTTGATCAGGTATTTCTGCTGATATGATGCCATCAATCTGTGCAGGGTCATTTATCTGATGAGCTTTATCAAGCCATAACAGAATGTGTGCATGCGGAATGCCCCTCTTCTGGAACTCTATAGTGTATACATCTGATATATGCAAGCAAGAACGTAGGACATGAAGATGAAATAATATGTGGATGTGAATAATATGTGCATGTGAATTATAGGATTAAAATCTGACAAAGAACAATAAAAAAGTACTAAAAATACCTGCTCGAACTGTCCCAAAAAGTTTTTTTGTTTTCAGCACTTTCATCAAAGATCGTAGCTTCAAGAAGAAGATACGTGAAACCATTTGCGGGCAACCACATGGATCTATATTTAGTTTAGCACAGAACCTAGCTATCTCTGGCCAAGCTGGATTGCAAGTGAAGGTAATAAACAGATCAGGGTACCCCATTGTTTGGCATATGGCCATTGCATCCTGATAATTGCCCATCATGTATCTTGCACCGCCTGTGAATGAGGAGGGTAAGACAACTCTTTTTCCAGTGGCGGATGCATTTGTTTCACCATTCATCAAAGCATCAGATAATCCCTTGTACAGATCTGCCCTCAGGTCTTGTTGATGTGTTCGAATCCATAGTAGTCTCTGAGATTCAATCATAGTGTAGGCGTCTACAATAAATTGTTGTAGTAACCGGCCAGCATGCAGGAGAGGTGATTTGTCATGTTGTCTATACATTAGCTTGTAAGCAATAAATTCTCTTATGCTAACTCGCTTCTTCGAAATAGTTGTAATCAATGTTTCTTCACGGTGCATGATATTATCCCTATAACCATCTTCACCGTAGGGAAACAGCAGTGGATATTGAAGAGGCAAGTAAGCGGGATGCAACTCATTTATACGTTGGAGGTCACCAGAATCTTTGTCAATGACAATATCCCTGACACTAAAGGCTTCATCAATATCACCAACAATAAGAGCAGCAACTTCAGATGTTGTCGGTAAATTATACATACGACCATCATGCTGCCTATTTGCAAGCAATACCATTTTGAGTTCTGATTTTTCTTGCGATGAAACCATCTGAGCTGCATGGCGGAATTGCTTGACATAGGGATTATTCAAATCCAGTTCAGTTTTAATGCAGTCAACAATGTCTGGCCTAATAGTATTGTTCTTCTGGTTAGAGCTGCATAAACCCAATGATTAAGCACACGTGTTACTGTGACATAAAATTATGCTAACAATGAGTGACCAAAAAATATGCTTATGTATTATTCTGTAATTATTACCTGACAGCCGAGATTCTGTTGTGAATTTCGTTCTCATTATCATGGATGTATAATTGTGAGAAGATTGGACTTTTTCCATTTGTTGGTAAGAGATTTCCAATTCTATGATGATTCATTCCTGAAAGAACAAAAGTATAAGGACCAGCTCCATTGTTTATCCCATGATTGATCTTGCCTCCCATCGAAGTAAAAGAGAACATATTGTTGTACTGTCTAATGTTCTCATAAAAGTTTTTGGACTCCGGTGATTTCTTCTGAAAGAACAAAGATTTCAATCCAGGTGGAGGTTCCATAGCACATGGCAGTACAACTTTCCCTTGCAAGCAGCACATGGAAAACAAATTGACCACTTTTTGATTCCTATCTTTCTTGACTCTCTCATTATACCACATGAGGGCTTTACAATATTTGCATTCATGAACCGGGTCTCCTTCATCTAGGAATAGAGTAATGTGTTATTTGGGTCTCATACATGTATAAAAATAGTTATTTCGCCAATTTTATCAAAACTCCTGTGAATGGCTTCATCTAAATAATGAGGTGTAGGACAAATATATCTATCATTTATTGTAGATCATCATCTTGAAAAAGAATATTAATGCTTCATGTATAGAATCATGCGCAGGCCACATTCATTCATTCATTGAAAATACAATACCTATATAAGTTATACTATCCAAGATGTCTGATTTTTTCTTTCCTTTGGCTGATTTTCTTGTTTTGGATTGGGCAATTTGTTGGGCTGGAACATGATCTGCATATGAAGCCACACAACAGTAGTGTCACTAATAAACATTCACTTTTGGTATTTCTCAATTAATGTTGAGTCACCTTAACATAACACATCTTGATCATAAAGTTGACAATTAATGGATATACTTATATCAATTTAAATATTTTGTTATATAAGGCAATACACTAATTGACCACACAAAGGTTCTGTAGTTGTTATACCTTCATTGTCATCATTATCACTGTCAGAGTAGTTCTCTGGAGGTGGCTCTGCTTCTAAATTGAATTGCACGTCCCTGTAATGTTCCTCTTGAGGTATTATGTATTTGTTCCCAACTAAAAATATAAATAACAAACACAAAAGCTTTGTTAGATATTTATGTGTGAACATATAACTGTATTGGATGAGTTACTGAGATTATACCTTCTGGACTTGACACATGTTGATTGCTAACCTCAGGGTTGTTTAAAGTGATCTTTCCTCTTGAAACATTGGTTTTTTTTATCCTCTTAGGGGGCACATTTGTTCTTATATTTTGGAGGCCACACCATCTTGCACTCAACCTCTTTGGGTATTCTGTGAATTGATCTACACAGAGATAAAACAGAGCTCATTCAGTGAAACTATCATAAAAATCATCAGACCAAATGCACTGGACTCAGGAAGAATTTTCAAGCACAAACTCACCATTTAATCTATTACTTAGGTTTTCTTGGACTTGTGTGATGTCTTGCAACGGTAACCTCTTTCTTTGTTTCTGTTTTCTACCTGTTGTTGGCTCATTTGTAAGTTCACCAATAGATGTGGCATGATTAGTGGAACTTTGGTGTGATTGATCTGTGGGTTGTGAACCGGAAAATAAACTCCCTTCAAAGCATGTGGTAAAAAAATTAGTATATTTTTATGGCATGTCTAAGTATGTCAATATAGATGGGTGTGTGTTCATGTATGTGTGTGCGTGTGTATATATGTGAATAGACACACAGAAAATATATATATATATATATATATATATATATATATATATAGACACACACACACACACATGAAACTTTTGGCGCACACAATCAAACTCACATGCACACACCCAAACTCACATATCTTCACAATATGACATAATGATAATATTAATAGAAATTACCATGAGATGCTTTGGCATGGGGAATATTTGTATGTTGTGTCAAGCATGATGATGGGAGAGGAGTAGAATCTTCCTTTGCTGCTGATTGTGATCTCTTACAATTGGATGTTGGAGTTGAGAGGGACTTGCAAGTGGGTCTTCGTTTTTCTGCATTGATGTTATTACCATGGATGACGTTTTTTTTTTAGGCTTTCCCATTTAACTAATGTTTTGTTTCTCATTCATACATATTGTGTTTCATTTTTCAGCTGAGACTGATAGTGAAGAACGATTTTGTTCCATGTTGTTTAGCTCATGAAGTTTCTTGTGGCAGAGATAGAACTTGTGGCAGGCATAGAAGTTGAGGTTTCACATTGTACTATGATTGAAAAAGGCAGAAAGTAATAGACTCTAGGTGGAAAAAGCAAACATCTCCATCACCATAACGTGGGCCTCACCATGGAAATATGTCAATGTTAACCAAATAAAATATTTAATTGAGAAGGAGAAAATTTGTTAACCAAATAAAATATTTAATTGAGAAGGAGAAAATATTTATTGACCATAATAATACTACCTACGGTCATAAATATAGAACCTAATTGACTTTTTTGGGGGAGATTAAGGTAGCAAAATAAGTTATTAAATGATCACATATTTGATATATTTTCAGATTAAGCATTAGTCTATTGGTGTCATAAATTAGTTAACCATTAAAATTAGGTAAATCAATTTATAATTAAGTGCATTAATGCTTTTTCCTAATTCATCAGAAAAAATCAATTAGATCTTATATTTAGGACCGGAGGGAGTAATTTGATCGTTATTAGTATATAATATGCATAAGATTTCTACTAATTGATTATAAAATATGCATATAATTTCTACTAATTGATTTAATAGTAAATACACATTTGCCTCAAATATTGGTCTATATATAATAGTAATACAAAAATTGAAGTTTCAGTGCACAACCAAATTGATTTCTACTAATTAAGAAATTAAGAAAATATCGCAAAAGGAGAAGAACACAGAAGGTTTGAGTGCTCAGTTGAGAAAGGCAACCCATGTGCAAATGATGAGAAGATTAAAGTATTTTTTTTATAAATGTTATCCTTTAAACTAATGCCAAATTGAAACTCTATGGTGGCTGAAACTCTAATAAGTTGACCCAAAATTTCAATGAAGGTTATCAAGCCCCATGTGTTGTTGGGATGATTTTTTATACGGACCCAGCAAAATCTTAGAAAAATAAAAATATAAATGAATTTATAATAGATGCACATTTGTTTAGAAGTACATATTTTACCTCATATTAAACGCATCAACTAAACCTTATATTAATTAAAATATTACCCTATAAAAGTGATACGAATTAATTTTAGCTTGCTCATGTATAACATTTGTAGTAGCAACTGTATTCCATGTAGCATGAATACATTAACAGTGAGAAACAATCACAGCTAATATTAATAACATGAACATGGGTTGTGCAGAGAGTTTGTCATGTCCAACTCTTCAAAAAGGGATTAATGACACCTAGAGGAGTGTTCAAAATAAAGTAATCATACACAAAATAAGCATATAGGTTCCATAGCTTGAGTTAAATAACAACTCCATGTTCAATAATAACCCTCTACTTCTCTTGCTTAATCACTTTCAACAGCTTATGCTCTGTGGGGTATGCCACAGTTTCCTGATTTGCACTGCTCTGACCCCCATCCTTTGTGTTCTTGTTTGTACCAACCATTCTTCTTTTCCCTTTAGCCTGGGTTTGAGTTACTTGAGAGGAAAGGTCCAAAGCAGGTGTCTCAACTTCCGAAAGATCAATTGTCAGATTATTGCTCTCTGAAATGCTTGCCTCCTTAGTTGCACTCTCATCATGAGTCTCTGAAGTTTTGCTTGTATCTACCTACTCAAACAAAATGAGGCCAATATTAAATTTCTTATTGCACAGCGTAAGTTAAGTTATAATGAACACAGAATCTCCAAATGAGTGATTCCTTCTCATAAATTCCATAGGAGCATTGAAGAAGGATGTTGTGTCATTTACCTGAGATGCAACTGAATTGAATTCTTCAAGCAGGTCTTCACACACAGCAAAACTACACACATTAACACTTGAGCCGGGATGGCCTTTGTTGAAAGGTGTGAGTTTTAGTTTTAACAGTAACTTTTTTCCAATTTGCTCTTTTAGATCAACAGGCCATCCATTTTTCTTGCCCTGTGCCCCTCAAATAGACAGAATTATGATACATAAAACAATAAATCCTTCACAAAACAAAAGTAAAATGATAGTACCTCTGGCAATTCAATCATCAATTGAACAGCCGTTTTTTTCAACAATAATTGTGACTGTGAGTCCCAAAAAGTAACAGGGACAGTCTCAGTTTCATCTTTGACAATGTAATTCAGTTTCAGCCTAAACACAACAATAATGTTGGTTATTAGAATGTAGAAGCACTCGCTGATATAAACATCAGCCAGAACAAAATACCATATAAAACTCATAGAATTAGAATTAAGATAATTACTTAGGCTCAATCTTGTATGGCGTTTTCTTACATCCATGACACCAAAGTGTTGGATTCGGGACATTTGGTTGCAGTGGCTTAATCATGGAGTTGCACTTGGCACATCCATCATACCACCAGCCATCTCTAGTTTGCAATTTTAACAGCTCACATGCAATGACAAAGGCTTCCTTCTACAAACATTTAAATTCAATTCAGAGCATAAACATTTATAATGCCTATATACATTACGAATGCATGTCAAACCGTAGTTTGAGTAATGCCTATATACATTTATAATTCCTCACACTAAACTTACAGTATCCATATCTGGGATTTGGCTTATGGTCACCCGTGGATCACCCTCAAAGGATTCAGCCCCTGAGACACGGCTACGTTGAGTAGCCGTACTTTGAGTAAACTCAACGGTTATAGGCGTTGGAAGCTGCTTGACACTACAGCAACAGGGGACCATTTCAAACTTAAATTATTGACACATAATCTTGAGAACACAGTACAGTTGTAAAACAATAATAGGATGACATGCTCTCATAGGGAATCCATATTTAAACAAACCTGGCAAGCATATTCTGAACTTCTTGAATGTCAAGGTTGAAGTACGCTTTGGTGGCACAGTAGGAAGATAATATCTGACGCCTCCCTGGTCATGCACACAAAATAGAGTTAGCAAATAATGTGGGAAAATTAAATAAAGTTGGGACATTGAGTGTGACTGCATTGTGTAAATGTTAATGTTAATATACTGTCTTGGCTCCAGCCAACTCGAGCAAGACCAATGATAGCAACAACGGGTTCATCATTATCAACTATTTGATTCATCTCAAAGATGGCATCATTAGCACATTGCCCAAACAGAACCACTTCAATTTCATTCTCCCTGTTAAGGCAAAAATAAATGAAATACAGTGAAGACCTCTAGCAGAACTCATAGAGCAAACATGAAATCACATTAAAGGATAAATGATATTGTAATCTATTATTCCATTAAGTCATAAAAAGACCTACTCAGTGTCACAGAGAGTCATGCGGACATATGATTTGGTTTCATCCTCGTGATCAAAATCCTCTAGCTTTCCCATTGTCTTCACAAATCCCATTATATCTAATATCAGCAAGACAACCCTCAGAACATTTACAATAACTTGAGTACAATCAACCACAATGTTAATAAAATATAAAGCTAACCATAAAGATGAGGAAAGTTTTGTTCTGCAGGCATGCTCAGAATGTCATGGATGGCCAAGAGGTTGAAACTAAAAGTTGGAATCTCTGCCTGAACTTCCTCAAAGTTGGTTTGCTTGCCGAAGATGAGCTTGTAACGATGATTTGTGGGCTTCCAGTTCAAGTTGTTGTCAATGACCTCAAAATACTCAAACTCATATACTCTACCTTCACAAACCTCCTTATTGAATCTTGCGTGTTGCTCCTTCTTCATGATGTTGGCTTGAATTCTAGTACCCTGCACCATCAAATAAAAACATAAATAATCAGTATTACTTGCAAAGAAACACCACTGATGATGTGTAAATTGTGACCAACAAATTTTATAATAAACCTCAGCATCTATGAGAAGCAAGCAAATACACAATAGCTCATTAGGGGTGCCTTTATGAAACACCTTCCACTTTCGCATGACCCTCACAACTATACTCCATGTATCTTGTGTGTCATCAAGCCCATTGAGAAGTGCTCGTTCTGCCATGTTATGCCACACCAGAATCTGGTTCACACTTTAGGTTTTTTTTTCTGGAAATAGAAGGCTTGGTAAAGTAAGACAATGACAGAAATAAGCACTAATAAACACACACATATGGAAGAGGGCGGGAAAAAATGGCGCCATTATTTTGCAACAGTAGAGAACAATAGGGTATGGCCTGATGCATAGCTTCCAGCAGTGTAACAGAGCTGGTAGAGAGAGTGCAGGACTGCTGATTTGAAAGAACACCAGAGAGAGAGACAGCAAGCTGGGAAAAGAAATATAAGATTATAAAATGAGCTATATAAAATTATTATCTCAGCTAAGGCATACACATGTACACATTGGGCAAAGCTTCCTTCTGTTTGCCTTAGCCTGCAGTACAGCAAAAGAGAACAATAGGGTATGGCCTGATGCATAGCTTCCAACAGTGTTGTACATCTGGTATGGTGAGGGCAGGACTGCTGATTTGAAAGAACACCAGAGAGAGAGAGAGCAAACAGGGAAAAGAACAATAATATTATTATATCAGATATATAAAAGCATTATCTCAACTGAGGTATACACACGTGGACATTGGGCAAAGCTTCTATCTGATTGCCTTAACCTGCAGTAAAACAAAGGAGAACCATGGTTTGACATGGGTGACCTAAGTGTCTATATGGTAACCCATTAACAGCACAAAAAGAATATCTTTCCTATAAGCCCACCATACCATGACCTGGGTTGCAAAAATTTAAGAACTTCAGTCAAACCCTAATCATATCATACTCACTAAAAGCCCATCTTCTCATAATGACAAACTTGGGCCAAGTCCAGCAATCCAGTACAGTGCAATAAGACACACTTAATGTTGAGATCCAAAATGAAATAAAGCACACACAGAGTTCAACAAAAGTAGAAGCCTAAATACGAACATAACAATACAAAGCAGAAGTCTAAATTCCAGATCACAGCGTGATATGGAAGCATCTTCAGTACTTAAAAGCTAATCCCATGTTGAGTCACAGGGGAAAATCATACAACTCAAGCATATCCCGCTTTACATCCTGCACTGCTGGTGTGGGAGGGTCAATGATGATCTTGGTAGCATAACTGAAGGAGGTCACAACCTTCACACCTGCATAAAGAGATAGTTGAACGCCATGGGTTAATATCACACTAATGCACACCTCACAGGTATAATTAAGAGAAGACATGTAATAATAGAACAACCTGAAACATATGGCATGTCCAATTGTACATATCGCAAATGAACGAAAGGAGGCTTGCTCTGTTGTGTCGCCTGCTCTATCAGATCAGAGACTACATCAACCTAGGTACCACGCAAAATGCACAGGATAGTGGTGCCTTTCAACCTGAGTATTGCACATGGGAGAACAATTACAACCAAAACAGGGGCTAAATATAATCTTTCTTGTACTAACATTATAATTAGAAACTAACCACCCTAAATCTTCACGGTAAAGTCCCATTTGGAGATGCAATTCTGGGTCCCACTCACGATCCTCCTTTTTGTTTGTGACAGGGGCAGACACTTTGGCAAATCCAACAACATCTTAAACAAAAATATAGTGACATCATTTTATGTTCCAGATGTCCCCAAAAGTAAGCATGCAACAAAATTAAGAGGCAAAACGTACCAAATAGACCCGACGGGGTTTCTTTCCCAACTACTATACGGAGAGAAGAAACAATCTTGTAAGGGAAAGGGGGAAATACTCCATCAGTGGGATCTAACCTAGTCAAACAATGGGCTAAAAGATGGTACTGGTCATGGACTCCATGGCCTCCGGCGTCGACGGCAGGATAACATAGGTCAACCTCTCTTCCAGGTTGAAATAACCACCCCCATCGGTCCTTTTGGTCTTCACAAAGAAGACGGAACACCATTGTGGTTCCCTGAAAAATAAAAAGCACCCTTAGAAAGCAAAGGAAAAATAAACCAACCCAAAAGCTGAGAATCAGAAAACGAAGGTGAAATAAGTTCATGCAAGCCCAGAGACCTCTTCGTCATAGACAACAACATCCAAAGAGAGATTTTCTTTCATGGCTACACGGTTCAAGCCAACAGAACGCATAATGTCCCTCTTAAAAGGCCTATCAAACTTGACCTTTACTTTGAATCCTACCATCAAGGGGTTAACTTGGGACAACATCACAAACTCTTGGTCACCCATTTTTGGAATTCACTGAGGGTAAATGCCTATTGCTACGCAGCAGAGAAGAAAAATAGAAGATGGTGGAGATAAAGGCAAATCACTTTACTCTTTATGGTGAAGAATGACGGGCCCCACTTTTTCATTTTGAAATTTAAAACTTAATTTGCACTTCCAGAGGTGAATCAACAATGATCTTCTTGATGGTGAATAAATAATGGGTCCCACTTTTGCAGAGGGGCCCCACATTTTCAGATTGAAATCTGAAACTTTACTTTGGCAGAAAAAAAAATGGGTCCCACTTTTGTGGTTTGAATTTTGGAACTAAGGTGAACAGTGTAGTGAACAGTAATCTGAGTCTAATAAATGCATATAAGCGACTTGGAGATTGGCGGGATGGAAGAGTTTTAATTCTATAAAGGGATTTTTATGTGGCAACTTCAGTGACGTTGTTGTGGTTAATTGGGATGATAGTATAATCAATTTGTATATTTACGTGGTTACAATTGAACATCTTCAGGGTGCTGGCAACCCCATCAAAGACTCCGTGAAGTTAACGTGGTTAAAGGGGAAGCTGATGTGGTTATTATGCACGACGCCGTGGTTAAAATAGAAGTTTAATTGGTTAAACTATACCAACCCCACCAAAGACTCAAGGAAGTTAACGTGGTTAAAGGGGAAGCTGGTGTGGTTATTATGCACGACGCCGTGGTTAAAATAGAAGCTTAATTGGTTAAACTATACCACGTCCACAGGCACCTGGCAACCTAAACCAAAGACTCACGGAAGTTAACGTGGTTAAAGGGGAAGCTGGTGTGGTTATTATGCACGACGCCGTGGTTAAAATGGAAGCTTAATTGGTTAAACTATACCACGTCCACAGGCACCTGGCAACCTAAACCAAAGACTCACGGAAGTTAACGTGGTTAAAGGGGTAGCTGGTGTGGTTATTGTGCACGATGCCGTGGTTAAAATGGAAGATTAATTGGTTAAACTACACCACGTCCACAGGCACCAAACTGTTAGAACAAACCCACAAAATACTCAGCTACATAACAATGGCTATCTTGGAAAACCATCCAAATATGATTACAAAGAGACTACATTACAAGCCTCCAGTATTTTGTACAAAAAAATCAAGGCAATACATAATAGTCCACTTGAACCTCGCAATTCTTAAGTGCTACATAATATCAAGGTTTTTAACAAAATGGCCTAACAATGCTACATCAGTCAACATCCTCATCGTGCATTCCTCTGCCTCTTTGATTGTATAGGCCCATCAAGCAGGTCAATGTTCTTTCTTTTGCAAGGTTCCGAGGGTGTGTAATAAGCCAATGCATCAAATCAGACCTGAACTTGGAGACATCGTCCTACATACAACCAAATGTCAAGTAAATGTAACCAACACGGTACGCCAATAATTAAATAACCATACATATTGTCTTAATACCTTGGTGTATTTTAGCTCTGCATCTGGAACCCATTGGTTCAGCCACATCAGGACATATGTATGCACTTGACTAATATATTGAGCTTTGAATCATTTTCAAAACCATACCATAACATACAGATCATACGGTGCACTATTCAGTATTTACAGTCGTCCCAAATAAACTTAACCATGCCTTTGTTAACTAGAAATCAAAGAAGCAGACATCAACATTAACTATAGAAAAACATCAACACTGACGACTACAGAAGCAAACATCAGCATTATTAAGAGTCAAAATGTCTTAGGATTTTAGTCACAAATTGCATCCCCAAACAGGCCCAAATGGACATATGAGAAAAGTGAATTTCAGATTTCTTCATATATTTAACATGCATGAACTAAATCAATAATTATCTATCTTACTACACACTATATTCACAAAATAAACACTATACACATGCTAAGGAATCGGTCAGAAACAGAGGAGAATAATAATTTTTGAAATCAACAACTCAAGCAACAAAGGAAACTAAAATAAGAAAGGAAATCAAACCTTCACGGTGGCCGCCTTGACTTCACGGCTTCGCCTTCGACTTTCACGGTGGCCGTGTGCTTCACGGTGGCCGTCTTCGTCTTCACCGATTTCGCAAATGGGGGAGAAATCGGTGGATGTGATTATGCTATGATACGTTCTTGTTTACGGATTGTTGACTTTGTCTCATCTTCACGGGTCTGAGATCGATTCATTCGCGGGTTAGAGATGAAGATTTGCAAATGGGGGAGAGGGGTGAGGTGTCAATGGCTTCGCGGGTTAGAGATGCAGATTTGCAAATTAGGGTTTTATGTTAACAGGGCACTTTAGTCTTTTCCCCAAATGTGGCAATGTGTTTTAAGTTCAAATGACCCAACTTGAGCTTTCCACAATTTACCCACCTCAATTGTCCTTTTTCCAATTGGGCAGACTTTATATGTCATTTTCCCATATAATTTCTCTAGATATGTTTTAATTTCTAAATTTATTTTTAAAATTTCCTAAATATTAAACAATACTTCAAGATTCCAAATATTGTCTTATTTATTCCTTTTGAAATTTTGGGGTGTTACAATTATCACGTTTTGTACATTACTTGTAGGACTAGGATTGCTTGGAAAAAACATCTATTAAGATTAGGAAACAATTGGAGAAGAGTCATTCATTGATATAATTAGTCCTAATTGAAATAGGATTTTCCAAAAAAATGTGTCTAGATTTTGTTCTCTTCAATATGATCCTCTTCCTTTGCTCCTAAAATAGGAAATTAGGAAATATGTGAAGTATATCAAGTCCATAACATATAAAATGTATTAGTTAGTTGCCTAACATGCTCAAATTATCATTAAAATTCAACCAACTCATTAATCTTAGACTCAATACAAAATAACATCTAATTCCTATTATTTTTTACCAATTGACATGCTAATTTCACATGATTAGTGGTATAAAAACATATAAATGCACAATCGAGGAGTTTTGTGGATTGGAGAAGAGATGATTTGGAACTTCAAAATTGCTTAGTTGTTTCTTTTCTTTACCTTTCATTTCACCTAAATTTCTCTTGTTAATTTTTGAACTGTGGTATTTGTTTGGATAATTTGTAGTTTTAGTATGAGTAGCTAGTTTATTATTCTAGGTCTATTTTGAAACTTGTATGAATTGATACTTATACCCTATTCCATTTTGTTAATTTTAATTTCTATTATGTTGTGGATTCAATTTGCGCTTAATATCAGGTGGTGGCCAATATTTAGTTTGTTAACCTAATTAGTGGCTTGAGAGAGCATTAATTAGGAAAAGAACATTTAATTTGATCTCTATTTCTAAGTATTGACCAACATTTAGTTTGTTAGCTTAATTAGTGGCTTGAGAGAGCATTAGTTAGGTAAAAACTAGGTTGAATCCAAGCTTGTCTTGCAATTCTATTGTATGTTTGGAAGTTTGTTAGTGAGATAGAGATATGATCTAACTAAGCTTTGTGAAAATTGAAGTGAATTGTTTGAAGAGACTAATTGAAAGAATATGTAGTAAGAGATTATGCATATTAATTTCAATTAAGGTTTAAATAGACTTGAGAAAACTATTTAAACAAAAGAGACTACACACAACAATATAATAGAAATTAATTAGCATTAAGGAAAGGGAAAATTTGTATCATGAAATACAAGTGGATAAATAGGTCTAGACTTTTCTTTCTTGTTTAAACTAAATTACAAAAGGGCAAAGGCCCAAAAATGATACATAACTATTGGCCAAGGAATAAAAATAGTACATAACTATTCCAAGGTACAACAATGATAGTCAACTTTTACCATGAGATCAAAAATGATATTTTCACTAATATGACAATAATATTAGACATGAAAAGTCCAAAATGCCCTTATAATTAAATAAACTTTTACCGGATGACAATTAATTTATAAGGACATTTTGGACTTTTCATGTCTAATATTATCGCCATATTAGTGAAAATATTATTTTCGATCACATGGTAAAAGTTGGGTATCATTTTTGTACCTTAGAATAGTTATGCACTATTTTTGTTCCTTGGCCAATAGTTATGTATCATTTTTGGGCCTTCCCCCATTATAAAAATATATTCTCTTATTTTCATTGTAATCCTATCACTTGCTTTTTACCCAAAGCTAATTTCGACCCTAATTTATTTAATGAACTTGGTTAAACCTAGTCTCTTTTGGAACGACACTCTTACTTTTCACTATACTAGTTAAACTTGACTCGTGCTCTTGTGGTTGCAAAAATTGCGAACACCTTCTCAATTAGTTTGTTAATGAAAACATGTGTTTGCCTAAGGTTCATAGGCATTTGAATAAGTTTTCTTAAGTCAAGATCAAATTTCTACTTATATTAATTGCACAATCTCTTATCACAATTAATACAAGCTTTACTTCAAAACCAACCTTTCTGTGACAATGTTAGGTCGATAACTATATCTCTATGTTACCAATAAATCATCCATTCAAAACCATAAATTTCAAGTCTAACATGTTTTTATCCAAGTTCTAAAACAAAATATACTTTCTCAAGTCATATTCCATTTAACTAAAGTAAGTGGTGATCAAGCACTTAGAGCAAGTAAAGAACAAAATAAAAATGTCACACATGAAATTTTAAACGTGACCAGGCACGAAGTTTAAGGTATTTAAACTTCGTAAGCCATTTCCATGAATCAATACTTCTAAACATTTATCATTTTCGTGTTAATGCATACAAAGATAAATACACAAAGTAATTGAATGTATAGATAAGTATTTTTATTTACAATAATAATAAGAATCGATTTTCTTTATAAAGCTAATTATACCTTCCTTTGTCTTAAAGCACGAAGTGTTGTTCCACATTCTTCAATCTAAAATACAAAATACTATATAAATATTTGCAAATTCGTTACACTAACTTCGTATTTAAATTCCCAAAAATAAATAAATAAATAAAGATTTGGAATATAGAAACATTAGTAGCTTATAACCATACTTGTATTTGAGAGTAAAACCCAAAAGCGCAAAATCAGCATGACATAAAAGTAATCTCATTCAAGGTTTACAAAGTAAATATGAAAGCTCATATTTGTGAAAAACTTGTTTTCTATAGAGAAATTGTAAAGCATAGCCAAAGTAAGTCAGAATACCTCCTAACCAGATACCAATTATCAAATGCTAAAAATTTTCATCTAAATTATAATTCCCACATGGAAACCAACCAAGAATTACATATACCTCAATTACACCTTACCATTCTAACTCTTAACCGTTCATAAAACGAAATCTTTTCATTCAACAATTCGGAAAGATAACACCATCTCAAACAAAGCAAGTCTCTATAGAATATCAAGTTGTAAATACCAAAATCAGTTTATAGTTTCAATATTGGTCAATAAAGCTTCATGTAATCCTGTTCAAACTTCACAATGAGGATTCAAATTTCCTTCTCTTGTTTGCCAAGATCTTTTCTCTTATAACTAAATTTTCATTGTCAACTTTCTCCACTACAAAAAAAAGGGGTAAAGTGGACACTTGCACTTCAGCGGTTGGGCAACAACCGCTGAATTGGGCACCCGTTTCAGCGGTTGCTTGGTTGACCGCTGAAACGAAAATGGCGGTCAACAATTTTTTTTTTCAGACAAAACAG
Organism: Mimosa pudica; assembly: GCA_029929735.1. Taxonomy (NCBI): domain Eukaryota; kingdom Viridiplantae; phylum Streptophyta; class Magnoliopsida; order Fabales; family Fabaceae; genus Mimosa; species Mimosa pudica. Next base: position 10,634,085 of record JAKELP010000020.1, read on the forward strand.
GGCATATGCGCGGTTCTAACCGCTGAAGTGCACGTGTGACTTCATTATTTTCAAACAAAAAAAAGCTAAATAATTGTTTTTAAAAAAAAAACAGAGCAGTAAATGCACGTTAACTTTGCAGGAATATAATATTAAAATAATACCACATCAGCGGTTTCAACCGCTGAAATGCTGGGACCTTTCAAATCCTGTCAGAGCAGTAAATGCAGCTGACCGTTGCAGGATTTTAATATTAAAATAAATGCCATATCAGCGGTGCCCACGCGCTGGACTGCAGGTGACCGTTGTCCAGAACAGCGGTTGAAACCGCGGAAATGCATGTGACCGTTAGAATCCTGACCGTTGCGTCCCCAGCCTCGAAACTTTAAAGTGCATAAATGGCATTAATGACTGTGCATATCAGCGGTTAGAACCGCTGATATGGCTTTCAGTTGTTTATAAATACAGCGCTTCAAACGTGTTTTCAGCGTATTTTGATAAAAAAAACGTGTTTTCAGCGTGCATTTCTCTTCTTTCCGGCGTGTTTTCTTTTCTGCGAGTTTTTCAAAAGTGTTTCTTCCACTATATATAGCATGTCTAGCAGTAGTAGTGAGGATAACGAGTTTAATTACGAGGTGCCTGTTGTTCCAGGATTATTTTCACCCCCGATCAACCGCACAAATGATGATGTTCCAATAGATTCTGTGTTTGCTGATGCTGAAAGGAATATGGCGGGGCATGATAATGAAGAAGAATATGATGAGTATATGGAGGGACATGGGAGTAGAAATGATGCTGATGATAGGGAAAACATTGAGAATGATGAGGAGAGGAACAATGAGGATGATGAGGAGGGTGATGATGGCGATGAGAGAAGCAGTAGGGTGCCCCCTGCTCAAACCACATTTACTCGGGGCAGACAGTCTAGAGGAGCACCTGGCTCCGATGTTATAGTGAAAAGTGAGTAATTTTAATATTATTAATACATATTTTTTATTTTTTGTTATATTTATTTTTTATATCACATACAATTTAATGAATTTATTTCAATCTTTACTTTTCACATGATGCAGATTTTCGAGGTGGCACGACCTCAAGAAGGCGGTTGACTGTCGCACAGACTCATCACCTTCCTCTGCATGAGAGGGTGTTGGTTGACCAACATTTCGAAGTCACAGGGCAGCCCAGCGGAGCAGCGGGCACTCTATTCAACCGCTTTTGTCGTGATGTTGGTGCTGATTTTAAAATGTTTCCTATTGATTTGCTTGATTGGAAGAAGGTGTCGGACCACAAGCGTAACCACGCGTGGAACAATATTGTCAAAGTAAGAATCGATTACTCAATTTCAGTTGTTTAATTACTATTATTTAATTTGTATACTGACATTATGTTTAATTTCTTTTGTTAGAGAAAATTTGAGATTACAGATAAATATGGTCACGTGAAAAACTACGCTCTCAAGAAGATAGGGGATGGGTGGAAGTCAAAAAGGGGTACCTTATTCAACAATAGGAATAAGTTGGGAGATAAAACTGAAGAGGAGGTTGCTGCACAAATACCGCCTGGGGTTGATCCTGAGCAGTGGAAGAAATTTGTGAAATTCCGTTTCAGCCCGGAAGGCCGCCAGAGGTCTGAGATTGGCAAAAATTCGCGCAGTCAGCAAGATGTTCGTCACACCACTGGCTCCCGTCCCTTTTCGGTGGTAATGGGCGAGATGGTACGAGATGAGTTATTATGAAAATTTTAATTGTATTTTTAATTTGTTGTTTAATATGATAATAATATAATTGCAATTCTTAATTCCAGCTGCAGAGGGGCCAGGAGCAAGGAAGAACTTGTGAGGAAATCGTCAGAGATTTCTTGTTGGAAATACGCAGACACGCTGATGGGTCATTTGTTCCATATGCCGAGGATGAGATGGTAATAATATTAGATGTCTAAGTTATAGAAATGAATTGTGTAGTTTTAATGAGATGGTAATAATAAGTTTTATTTGCAGGAGGTGATTGATCGAGCCTGTAAGGAATTTGCAGACTCAATTGGGATGGACAACGACGAGTTTGATAGACAAGCTAGATATAGCAACCCATTTCAGATCATAGCCAGACTACGGCAGGCCCTCGGTGCCCGTGAACATTCCGGGCGCGTGCCCACTGCGGGATTTGGTGCGACACCTTCACAAGTGTATGGTACTCGCTATCGGAATATGGAGGTTGGCGAGACCAGTGGCAGCCAATCATATGAAGATCGACAGCGGGACGAGAGGCTGCAAAAGGAGTTAGAGGAGAGAGATCGAAGGCTCAGGGAGGAGTTTAATGAGCAGAACAGGGAGGAGAGGGAGCGGCTTCAGCGTGAAAGGGAGGATTTGGAGCGTCGGTTGAATGAATTTGAGCAATTCAGACAACAGTGGGAGGAATGAGAACGCAGACGCCAGGAAAGACATCGGAGGAGGCGGCGGGGTCCAGGTGGAAGTTGAAGAAAGGATGATGATGAGGAGGCGGCGGGGTTGGACGTGAGAGGCTGGTTGATTGGGTTTTTATGTAGTTAGCTACTTATTTTACTTATGTTTTTTTAGTTACCTTTAATTATGTTTTTTAATGATGTAAAACCTATTATCCTCCTTTTTTTAAAAGGAATGAATATTACATGTGTGTGTTCAATTATTATAACTCTATCCGTTCTTATTATATATATATATATATATATATATATATATATATATATATATATATATATATATATATATATATATATCGATTAACAACAAACTTAAATAACAAAAAATTAAAATAGTAGAAATTTAAAAATCCCTATTACAAAGTAATATTGCGTAATAAAATCATTCGTTGTCTTCTTCCTCCCTAACAGCAGGTATGTGCACATCATCTGCAGTAATGAGATTCTCCAGATTCTGTGGGGCTTCGAGTTGAGTAGTTTCGGTTGTTGCGTCATATTCCTCGCCCATGTCGTACAGGTCTCGGGGCTTCACATGAATAACCATGTGCCAGTCCCTGTGTTTAGGATCAGCAATGTAAAAAACCTGTTGTGCTTCGTCAGCAAGAATATACGGCTCATCGTCTGGTGATGCCCCTGTGTGGATGAGTCTTGAAAAGTTGACCGATGTGATGCCAAGATCGTCCACTTTTTTCCCTCTCTGTCCCCTAGTGTCTGCCCAATCACACTTGAAAAGAGGCACGGAGCGATGACCATTATATGCAAGCACAAAGATGTCAACGAGCTTTCCGTAATATGCAATATCTCCCTCTTGCATCTCAGTGTCCTGTGTACTAGCATAACTTCTTGTTCCAAATGTACCAAAGACTCCAGAGTTTTGGGTCGTCACCGAACCGCCATCTCTAGCAACGGTTTTGAAGCGGAAACCTTTGACGTTATAAGCTGTATATCTTAAAGCATGATCGAGAGGACCGAGAGCTAAATTTATCAGTTCTGGAGTTGCATTAGGATTGTTCAGCGTCGTTTTTCTAAACCAATCTGCAAATTCACGGTGGACCATCTTGTCCACAACAGCTGCTGATGCTCCTTGAAGTCTACCTCTAAGTGATCGTCTGATGAGTCTCCGGTACTCACTATATCAAATTATCAAATAATAATTATTGAAGGTCAAAATTTCAAAAAAAATCCAAATAATGACACATCAGACAAATAATTGAAAATATAGAATACTTACTCGCGATATGTATCTAAACAAGAATAACTTGTCAGTACATGCCTATGCGCTTGCATCTTTTGGATCGGGTCTAGATAAAAAATCTGACCTGCTCCGACTGGTTTACCATCAACTTCAGGGAACAATGTGTGGGACGGTGATGACACATTATTGGTTGTATTATCATCATTGTTGGACATCTCTATATCATTGAAATAACGTGTGACATATTCCATGACCTCGTCGCCGATGTAACACTCTGCTATACATCCCTCCGGTGAGGCAGTGTTCCTCACATAAGACTTAAATTTCCCCAAGCACCTACGACCACAAATTAAATAATATATAGTATACTAAATTATTAAAATATTGGGAAACACATTAATAATCAGCAAAGCACGTATGGGAAACATATAAAGCACCTCTCAATTGGATACATCCAACGATAGTGCATTGGTCTTCCCATTTGCGCTTCATGGATAAGGTGGACAATGAGGTGAACCTGTGAAGTGAAAAAGGAAGGAGGAAATATCATCTCCATGTGACAGAGCATGATCACAACTTTCTCCTGTAAAGTATCCAGTTCGGCCCTATCCAACACTTTCCGACACAACTGTCTAAATATATAGCTAAGATCAGCCAAAACTGTAGTCACCTCGATCGGGAGCGTGTGTTTAGCTGCCAACGGAAGGAATTGTTGGAGGAAGACGTGATAATCATGACTTTTAAAACCAGAAATCTTCATATTAGGCATGTCCACACATCTAGAGATATTACTCGCATAACCATCTGGAACTTTAATATCCTTAAGTGTGGAGAGAAACATTTGCTTTTTCGATCTCGTTAGCGTAAATATGGCTGGAGCAATTCTATCAAATTCGTCCGGCCATGCGTCCGACCGTATATTCATTTCTCGAAGATCTTTTCTCGCTGCAAGATGATCTTTTGACTTTCCAGGTTCATTCAAAATTGTGTACAACACATTTTCTCCCACATTCTTCTCAATGTGCATGACATCCAAACAGTGTCGCAACTCATTATGTTTCCAGTAAGGTAAATCGAAGAATATGCTTCTCTTCTTCCACTGCTGCGCTGATCCAGTAGTTTTGCGTGGCTTTCTGCGACCAACATTGTTGCGATCTCCATCTTCTTCATCTGAAGACGGTTCCTTTCCAAACTCAACCTCCAAATTGCACACTTGTTCATAGATGTCAGCACCAGTCAACAAAAGGGGCGGGTTTCTGCGCTCCTGCTTTCCGTTGAATTTATTTCGCTCACGCCTGAACCTATGACCTGGAGGGAGAAACCGTCGATGACCCATGAAACACGACTTCTTGCTATGTATCAGACGAAGAGGTTCTTGATCAAAATTACAGTATGGGCACGCCTTTCCTGTGTGTGTATTCCAACCCGATAACATACCAAGCCCGGGGAAATCACTGATTGTCCACATCAATGCTGCACGCAGTGTGAATAGCGAATTGGTCTGAGCATCAAACGTCTCTACACCGTAAGTCCAAAGTTCTCTCAGCTCCTCTATCAAAGGTTGAAGATAAACGTCTATGTCATTTCCAAGAGACTTTGGACCGGGAATAATTGTTGAAAGAATGAATGAACTTTGTTTCATGCACATCCAGGGAGGGAAGTTGTAAGGTATTAAAACAATAGGCCATATGCTGTACTTTTGGTTGCACGCGCCAAATGGATTGAAACCATCAGAAGCGAGACCTAATCTCACATTTCTAGGTTCGCCCGCAAAATCGGGAAATTCATTATTGAATGCTTTCCACGCATCACCATCCCTAGGATGTCTCATCTTCCCATCATTATTGCGTTCTCTATGATGTCAACACATGTGCTCAGCTGTTTGTCGCGACAAAAATAACCGTTGCAATCGCCCTCGGAGTGGGAAATATCGCATACTTTTCCTTGACAATTTCTTGCTCCGACTGCTACCCTCTTTTTGCTTCTTGTACCGACGGGTGTTGCATCTTTTACATCTGTCCAGCTCCGCATCTTGCCCCCAATACAACATACAATCATATTTGCACACATCAATTTTAATGTAATTCGACCCCAATTTGGTAATAGTTTTCTTTGCCTCATAAAATGTAGGCGGGATCTGAACTTGCATTTTTGAAAATGCATCTGACAACAGTTCAAAAACATCTGACATCCCAACATCACTAAAACCACGTTTACACTTGATTCTATATAGTTTGGTCAGAAATGATAATTTAGTGTAATCAGTGCAACCTGTTTTCAAGATAGAAAAACATATTTCAAATTAAAGAAAATAAAAAAAACAAACATTATATATATATCTACACACACACACATATATATATAAAACCTAAAAAAAATGATTATATATATATATATATACCAAAACCTAAAAAAATTTTAAATTAACCTGGATATAATGACACATCATCCTTCATTAGATCGAAAAAGTTTTTGGCAATATCATTTTGCAGAATACACGACTCTGGCCCGATCACATCTTCTTCTTGAACATTCTCATTTGCCCCAATAGCCAACATCTCGTCATCTTGAACATTCTCATTTGTCTGGTATTCTTCAACATTGTTGTCAGTGCCACCAATCTCTCTTCCCACGTGAGAACTTGAACCAATTTCAAGATTATTCGCAACATAATCATATTCACCGTGCTGCGCCCAAAAAAGGTATTTGCGTGGGAATTGCCTTATTATACAGTGTTCATACACAACACTTCTAACTTGCCACCTTTTAAATTTACATTTGGGACATGGACAAGCTATTTCTCCATTCACACTCGACCTCGCAAATGCAAAATCTAAAAACTGATGGAGACCAATCTTGTATTCGGTGGTTGAACGTGGCAATGATATCCATGATTTATCCATATATATGATATATTTGAGTGAGAATGGAGACAGAGATGAATTTATCCTGATTGAAGGTATATGTATGCATATATATAGGCCAAGAGGAGCGTGGGAGTTTTCTGACCGTTTTAACCCTCACTCCAGCGGTTCATTGCAGCGGTTTGAACCGCTGCAATGCACCGTGATTTTCATCTCAGCGCTGGTAAGGGCGGCAATGAACCGTCATACACACATCAGCGCTGGTAACCGCTGATGTGTACGGGCTGCCTATAAATAGAGCACCACCCACCCATTCACTTTCCATCTTGCTCATTTTCTTTCCCTCAGATTCATTTTCTCTCTGATTCGCTCCAATTCCCTCAGATTCCCTCCTCTCATCTCTACATCCAGGCGTTTTCTTCCAAATTTCCAGTCAAGCTCAAAGTTCTTCTTCAAGCAATATGTACATTAATCTAATAGTTGTTGTTATTATTGTTTCATTGTTTTTATGATTGGAAATTATTGTTTCATTCTTCAAGTATTATGTAAATTATTATTGTTTCATACAACTAATAGTTGTTGTTTTTGTTGTTTCATCCACTCAAACTCATAGTTCTTCTTCAAATATTATACTACTTGTTCTCACTTCAAGCATTATACTGCCAAACCCAGTCTAGCTCTCTCCTTAGGCAACTGGGTTTGTAATGATTTTTTTTTGTTTTTTTTTTGAGCACATCAGCGGTTGAAACCGCTGATGTGGTGATTAACTTAAGAAGAAAATACTGCACCTCCGCGGTCTATATGACCGCTGAAGTGGGAGAATTTGTTAAAAAGTTTGAAAAGCGCGCTCACGTGAATTTGTTAAAACTTTTGAATTTTGAATCATCCCGCCAGGAAAATTTTGAAAATATTCATGTACCACATCAGCGGTTGGTCTGACCGCTGATATGCCTCGTGCTTCCCCAAAACAGCGGTTTGACCAACGCTACAGCGGTCCCTTTTGACCGCTAATATGGTGTTTGTAACGCACTGAATTACAGCGGTTGCTGGGCGCGCTGTAGCGCCATATCAGCGGTTTAAACCGCCAATGTGGTCGTTATTACACACGCTGAAATGTTCCCTTTTTTTTGTAGTGCTCCTACCTAGTTTCCTTCCAAAACCATTCATTTGACTCCAATACCTTACCATCAAGTCTCTCAATCTATTTGTCCTAACCATTTCACTATTCTAATGACTTATAAATCAAATTTCTCTCCCACACACCTAGTTTGTGATCCGAAGATATTTGAATACTAAGCTACAATTTCAGATTGATTAAACCTCCATAATTTCTCTTAAACCCCATAGCACCAGAACAACATCACAAATAAATTTGAAACTCACACTCACTAACAATCAATTCATAAACTTAAGGTGAATGAATCCCAACCCACCACCCACAACAAAGAAGCAAGGAAGAAAACAAAACTGAATCTGTGTGATCAACATACAACAGTAACTAATAGACTTGCACAAGAGATAGGATCATTAGCCCCGCAAATAAAAATATAATCAGCCAGGATCCCCATTAATCGAAACCATTCAATTGCTCTTCAACATCAAGAGTCAGATGCAAGAGAGCTCTCTAAAAAAATTGGATTTGAAACCAAAATCTTATGTGTTTGTTTATATGCTCATATGTGAGTATTAGCCTATTATAATTTAATGTGTTTGTTTATATACTCATATGTGAGTAGATTGAGAGATATTTCATCACTATAATATCTACCACTGGGAATGATATTGATATTTTAAATTCAATTTTGTTATCAATAAGTTAATTAATATTTGAAATAAATGATAAATTAAATATCCATAAGACCATAACATTGTGATTAATATTCTTATTAGGGATAAATATCTATTTTTCCCCTAAGTATTTGCTTAACAGCAGATTTTGTCTCCGAAGTATATTGGGGTGCAATGTTACTATGAAAGTTTTAAAAAATTTTGGGGTAAAATTGCTCCTTGACGAAAACTTTTAAGGCAAAAATGTTCTATCTTCATCTTGACGTGCACCATGAAGTGATGTCTGTTAATGGTCTTGTTAGTTCAAAATAACATTGATACACTTTTTCATATTTTTGTGGTGAAGTTTGTCCAGAAAATTTTAGGACAAGATCCCTACTAAGGAATACTTCTTGGGTAAAATTAGCAATTAAGCATTTTTTAAAAAAAAATTTAATATTGCTGTATATAATATGCGGTAGTATATCAAGTGTTAGAATCTTAAGTTTTGATGGTGACTAAGGTATGATATGGTCTAGTACTTAAGAGAACATAATCAACACTTAGGAGGGATTAGATGACATGGTTAGAATCCTGAGTTAGATCACTTGAGAATGCAAGATCACTTCCGGTTAGATTAGGACTTGCGCATGCGGATGAATGCTTTCATCCCCCAGCGTCAGCAAGTAAATCACTAGGGATTTAACTTAGTCCATGAGAATTAGGTACACAAAACCTTAAGACTAAGCTATGTTTCAATCGGAAGTGAGTTTGCTTCCTGTTAGAATTAGACTGGCGCAGAGCGACAGAATAGATATTACCCCAAGCGTCAGTAAGTCTACTTCCCCAAGTGAAAGCGCTTCCTGTTAGACTTAGACTGGCCCAGAGCAATAGAATAGTTAGTACCCCAAGCGTCAGTAAGTCTACTTCCCCAAGTGAAAGCGCTTCCTGTTAGACTTAGACTGGCGCAGAGCAATAGAATAGTTAGTACCCCAAGCGTCAGTAAGTCTACTTCGCCAAGTGAAAGCACTTCCTATTAGATTTAGACTGGCGCAGGTTGATAGACTAGATATAACCCCGAGCGTCAGCGGAAATGCAACATCAAGTGAAGTTGCTTCCTATTAGATCTTGACTGGCGCAGACTGATAGAATAGATTTCACCCTAAGCGTCAGTGAATTCACCACGTCAAGTAAAAGTGCTTCCGATAGCTCAGTGACTAGCGCTGAGTGGTGGAATGAAATAGACTAAGCGAGAGCAAGTCATGGTGAACTAAATCCCTCATCAAGTGAATTTACTTCCGGATGTAGAAGTGCTTCCGGATACACCTTAGATTTAGGATCACCCACTGCATGAGACTATATGATTATATTGCTAAACTAACGTTCAAGTGCAGCACACTCAGTAAGGTTGCTTCCGGATGAGAAGTTGCTTCCGCAAGCAATCAGGATGTCTGAACGTTCAAAGAGATGCAGTGTCAGAATGCTTTTAACAGAGCAGAGGTGTCAGGACTACTTTTCAGAGATAAAGCAAGTCAACCCTGCTGAAGCATTTAAGAAGATGTTCCTTCCAACGGTAACAAGAGGATAACAGACACATTCAAACAACATTGTTACCTACCAAGCATGAGGAGTATGAGAACATAATCTGAAGATTCACTCAAGGTGTCAAAGCTCATACTGCCCACAAGAGTCAGAGTCCATAAGAGAGCTTCTGATAGCAAGAGAGGATCCAATAGCAAAGCACTCTTATCATTCATGGACAAGTGCTTGGAAGACAAAGCTCCTCTATGTGATAGCAAGCAAAATGTTAGAGTCCACGAGCTTCAGATAGCAAGAGAGCTTCCGATAGTGAGTCTCTTAACATCCTGGACTTATGCTTGAGGAACGAAGTCCTCTCTGACAACAAGCAAGAGTCGGACCGTACAAAGTGTTCAGATGTCAGAACGACTTTTGTCAGAATAGTATTGCCAGAACAGTGTTGACAGAACAGCTTGGTCAGAGCACCTTTTTAGATAAAGCAAAGTCAACCCTGCTGTGCATTAATGAGGACAACGTAAACAAGGCCCCAACGTCTATAATCAAACGGTCTTATTGCCTCTCCAACGGTTAGATATTCAGAGGCTGGTATAAAAGGGATGTTCTTCATTTCTGAAGAAGGGGGCTTGAAAAAGAGAGAGAGAACAGAGCTTATTGTCTGAAACACTATTCTACATTCCTCTCATCTTCTACTCTCGGACTTAGATATGTAATATTCTTAGAGAGTGATTCTTTTGTGCTTAAGTGAGTAACACCATCTACTCTTAGAGAGAGTCATTCGAGCTTAAGTGTTTAGCACAATCAGTTCATAGAGTGAACATAATTGTAATCTTACATTTTGTAAGGGGGAGCATTTAGAAGTTTTCTAAATCTCCATAGGTTGCAAGTTAGCCCGTAAAACTTGCGTTTGTAAGGTTTGCAGGTGAACCCGTTGTAAAACCTGTGGGTTGTTAGGTGAACCCGTACTCGTAAAACCTAAAGTGTAAAGGCTTCTCTTGTGCCTGGTTTAAACAAGAATAGTGGATTGAAAATCTCAGGTGGAGCCTGGGGACTGGATGTAGGTCTGGGTGACCGAACCAGGATAAATTTATGTGTGCATAAACTTACATTTAAACATTCTATTTTTGCATCACATAGCATACTGACTTGTGCATAGCATTATTTATTTTCATCACCACCGAGCACAAGCAGTCTTTCCAAAAAGAGTTTAAGCTTTTATTCCCTCACCCAATTCACCCCCCCCCCCTCTTGGGTGACAGCCACGCATTTCATTTGGTATCAGAGCAGGTCACTTGTTTAAAGGATCAAACGATCTCAAGTGCAAAGACCTTGGCTGATTTGGGTTAAAATGTTTTCCAAAGGCTTTGATCATACCATTCCACCTGTGTTAGAAAATATTGATTTTTGTTGGTGGAAAGCAAGAATGGAAAGTTTTATAAAATCCACTAGTTTGAAAATGTGGGATATTTTTGAAAATGATTTTGATTTCAAACCAAGAGGAAACTGGACTGAAAGGGAGAAAAATTTGTTTTCCTTAAACATTAGAGCAATGCAAATTTTATACAAAGGCTTAACTGAAAATGATTTCCAGAAAATCAAACATTGCTCTAGTGCTAGAGATATTTGGAATACTCTTGATGTGATATATGCTTCTAACCCATCTCTTGAAAGCACAGCTGTCCAAAGCTCAACTCGTGCTCTTTGTGGATCATCTACTGATGAGCTTTTGGAAACTGATATTGAGGAAGCAGACTTCAGTGAAGAGAGTATCCATCTCTGCCTAGAAGATTCAGAAAGTGAGGTATCTGGATCTGAAATTGAACTCTCTGATTTGCAAGATGCATACAATGAGTTATATACTGAATATTGTAAACTTGCAAAAGAACTTCTAGGCTTAAAAGAAAAAGATAGGAAACTTGAAAAACTAATTTCTTCTTCTACATCTAAAGTTTCCGAGGGTTCTTTTAAAGAACTAGTGGTTCCGATAGCTAGCCCACTATCGGTAGGGAAAACTTCAACATGTCTTGAAAAATGTTTTGATTGTAAACACGTGTTGAAGGAAAAAGAAAAGCTTTCAAAAGAAACTGAAATTTCAAAGGAACAAAAAGCTTTTCTAAAGAAAACTAATCATGATAATGATAGGAAGCCTCATTTTGATTATCATTCCATTATCTGTCATTATTGTGGTAGATTAGGACATAATTCTCACACATGCAGTCTTAGAAGAAATTCAAATGTGAGAAATAAGTTTGTATGGATTCCTAAAGGACAAGTAAGGTCCAGTGCTAACCATGTAGGACCCAAGTACAAATGGGTACCAAAACATTCTCCTAGTGCCTTACTTGTGCAGGAAAAATCAAGAGTTCCTCTTATCCCAAAGAAGAGAACTCGTGGTGATGCAACTGCTGAAACCCACTGGTACAATCATAAGAAGCTGTCGGCCACCACAAGGGACAATGGTTCTGTCTCAAGGATGAGCTATCACAAAGTTCCATTCAATTATCCTGAGAAGAACAAGAGAGAGTGGATTCCTCGATCATCATTGGAAAGGCTCTTGAATCCTACCTCTCAGAAGAAAGTGCTTCGAACCAAGGATAAGTATAGAAGATCTCCTTGGGTAAACAAGGGATCACTTAGCAACGAAGCATTTGATAGTAAAATCTCCTATGCTAATATTAGATGGACTTATTGAGATTTTACATTAAGCATCCTAAGATGTGAACATTATATTCATCATTGAAGAAAGCTTAAAGAAATAAGTAATGTTCATAATCTACATGAGATCCATGACTATCTTGATCAAAAACCTTGTATATCCTTGTGCATATAGTCATGATAGATTCACCATGCCATACACATAGCAAGTAATCTCTAAGTGCATGTGAATTACATATAGCCTACAAACTGACCTTCAGATCCAGACCTGGATACAAAAGGAAGGAACTATCTGATATTTTGTAGGAAAGGCAATCCGGAGGTTCAGCAAGACAAGGGTGAAGATGAGTTATGGGCTAAAATGAACAAGGAACATGAACAAAATCAGAGAGAGATAGGCTAAGATAGCCACCCCTCGGACTTGACCAGGATGTCACTGCTGCCCTCAGAAGGGAAATTGAAATGAAGCGGATTGCCCAAGCAGGAAGGCTCGCCCTTGGGGAAGCCATCTGATTCATGTGCCCCCAACAGTCTGCTGGCACAGAGGCAAGCTTGAGATAGCACTGAGTGATCAACCTGCGGAGATACCCTCTGCTGAACCTGTGTCTCTCTCTGCGCCAGCACCTAATCTGAGTGAAGAGCTGTGTAAGAAGTATGGGTTCAAGAGGCGAGAGATGCGAGTAGTAGTGATCACCAAGTGAATTCATCCCTCTGCACCAGCTCCAATTCATCCTATTAGCCTCAACAGGACTCAGGACTGTACCTCATCTGAACAATTAGTCAAGTCTTGATAAGCATTCGTCACGCATAGATTTTGGTGCTGCTCTGAAAATAGAATCCTTGCATTGTCAACCAAAATCAAGCGAGCTACTGCTTGATGCGAATGGAGCTATGGTGATATCATTCTTACCCTCCTCTTTACTTGAATAATCTTTTGGGTAGTAAATGCATGATGAGCTTAACAGATTTTATTTCTCTGAAATTGATATGATTTCCCTTATCTGTGATAACCTTATTTTCTGTAAAAATGATCCTATCATATCAAATTCATTTTCTGATATAATGCATACTGATTTTACAGATTCAAGAAGTCTGACACTTTGAAACTGAACCTTCTTCAAAACCTACTAAATTTGTGCATGCTGAATCATTGTGTTCCAAGATTTCTGACATTGTTAAGAAGATTCAGAACTAGTTTCAGAATTTTGACACAAACAAAAAACCTTCTTCAGAGTTTTTCATATGGTGTCTAAATCGTTTTACTCATATATGCTTAGCAATTTTTTTTTTTTTGGGCGCCTCTCAGAAAAGAAAATAGTTTATACATTCACCTTGATTTTTGAAAGATCCTTTTTGAAATGCAAACTTTCAAAACAGATTCCGATCCTCTTTAAACTTACATGACAACCATTCCTCATGATAGCATTCAAAAGTTATTTCTGATTTTCCATTTCATATGGTATCTCTTGCATCAAGTTTTTCAATGCATAAGCAGCTATGGGTTCGAGAACAATACATCCCTCTTAATTACATCTTAAGTTCTCAATCTACTAATGATCTCGATTCAAGTTTGTGGTTTAAGAATGTTGACACAGATTATTGAAGCTTGAACAATGAGAATGACCAAGAGAGAATGGCAACGAAAATGCATCTTATCAAGATGTGTGGAATGGCTATACTAAACCTGAGAAACTCTCGCCAATACACATGAGCATTTCTATCCCTTACATATTCTGTTGTGAAATTTAATGGATAGTCTCTCACTTGTCTGACATGCATTAGAAATCTTAGGAAATGCCTTGAATTAAACTCTGCTAGATCTGTAAAACATGGCATAGTATCACAAGCATGCTATAATCTGTATTAATTTCGAGCTTGTTGATATCCTAAGAACAATGAGATCACACTGACCATATCTAGAAGAACTTGAGCTAAAATTTGGAAATTATTCTCGTAATCACATGCTGAAATTTGGCTGTTTTTGTAAACCGGATTTAGTCTTGAAATCAAACTATTTTGTGAGGACGAAGATTTCTCAAAATTTCATTGTGTTAATAATTCACATGTCTTCATGATCTAACATGAACATCCTTGAGGCATATTTATTGAACTATACTTGCTTACGAAACTCTGAAAATATGCCACCTGTTTGATACTCGCTATACTATCACATTGATATTTATCTATGAGAGTATAAATGGAGTTCATATCTTGATAGTGAAACTATGTGAACGTGTAGACAATTTCAAAATTAGTTCTCACATAATCATTGCTCTTATTTTCTTAAAACCAAATTAGCAAGCATGATTTCTTAAAATTATTAACTTGTGCTGACTAACACAGATTGACTTGAATGTCCTGAGTATGGTCTCCAATGTTAAATCTTAAGTTCTTTCACTGACCATCAGGAAGCGCTTGCTTCCTCAAGCACATGCAGGACCAATCATCAAGTCTGAGCAAGGTTGCTTTCGCAACAATCAGCGTCTTCGATAGCAGGCCAACTATTGAACCATGGGAAGAGTAGAGTGACTGCCCAGTCATGTCCGCTTGTGGTTGTAGCTCAACTTGCCGAAGCGAATCATCAAAGCACTTGCGCTAGGGGTTTCCACTTGAGATAGCACACCTCTTGAAGATGTCAGGAAGCATGCTTATTTGCGTATGATTCAGATTCCTGAGTCTAATAGAGTATGAGTACCCCTCATCTGTGGTAACATCTACACCTTACCATTTCTTACATATGATGCATACATGGCATTGGTAAGGGTGTCAACTTAGGATGTTTCTCTCAATCTGCATTGACTTCAAAATCATTCACTGTCTTAGAAAATCATCCTAGCTCACACATCTGTATCCTCTAAATGACATGCTGGAAAGTAATTGATAACATACCTCTCTTATATGCTTCCTTTCTTGATTTAATGATGATTAATCTTAATATAGAAGAGAAGTAAGTGGACATTACCTGTTAATGATCCCTTGAAAATAGAGAGTCACATGCTGTCATCGATAATAAACTCTTAAGATGCTGTGATGCAATTTGTTTGGAAATTATTTTTGGCACTTTTAAAAACACAAATTTCATTTGATTTGATTTCATTTCATATGGTATCACAAATTTCATTTGGCATTCAATCATTTCCTTTGATACCACAAGTTCAAACTCACAGATCTCATTTGATTTCATTAGGTATCAGATTTCATCTCATTTGAATTTTAAAATCACATATTTCATTTGATATCATAATCATCATTTTTAAACACATCAAAATTACTTTTGATATCATGTTAATCAATTCGAGAGGATCAAAATTACATTTGGAAAGAATTTTCACCTTCAAAAAGAAAACTGTTTTGTATGTTTTGATCTTAATTTAATTATGATTAGATTTGATGTATCAATATCTCCTTTGAAAAACATGTTTAACTATCCTACATAGTGTTTAGGGAAAATACAATCATTTAGGATCATGAGCCATTATTGCTGTTCCTTGTTAATTCTCGTACATTGTATTGAATAGTCTAGAACAAATCTTTATTAGCGATACATAGGGAGAAATATTAGGTAGAAAGCCCATTCCTAGGAGAACGATAAAAGTATCCCCATCCCTAAGGCTAGCTTGCACCTGTTGGATTTTGATGAAGCCAAAAGGGGGAGAGAGATGAGATGTCTAGAGATGAGATATAAGATGTCTAGCTAGAGATGAGATATGAGATGTCTAGCGAGAGATGAGACATGAGATGTCTAGAGCTGAGAGATAGATAAGATGCCTAGATTTTTGGGGAGAGAAATGGGGAAAGGAATATAGCTCTAGGATGAGTGATCTAAGTTTAATTATGTTCTCTAGTCATCTATGGGTTTGTCATCATCAAAAAGGGGGAGAATGTTAGAATCTTAAGTTTTGATGGTGACTAAGGTATGATATGGTCTAGTACTTAAGAGAACATAATCAACACTTAGGAGGGATTAGATGACATGGTTAGAATCCTGAGTTAGATCACTTGAGAATGCAAGATCACTTCCGGTTAGATTAGGACTTGCGCATGCGGATGAATGCTTTCATCCCCCAGCGTCAGCAAGTAAATCACTAGGGATTTAACTTAGTCCATGAGAATTAGGTACACAAAACCTTAAGACTAAGCTATGTTTCAATCGGAAGTGAGTTTGCTTCCTGTTAGAATTAGACTGGCGCAGAGCGACAGAATAGATATTACCCCAAGCGTCAGTAAGTCTACTTCCCCAAGTGAAAGCGCTTCCTGTTAGACTTAGACTGGCGCAGAGCAATAGAATAGTTAGTACCCCAAGCGTCAGTAAGTCTACTTCCCCAAGTGAAAGCGCTTCCTGTTAGACTTAGACTGGCGCAGAGCAATAGAATAGTTAGTACCCCAAGCGTCAGTAAGTCTACTTCGCCAAGTGAAAGCACTTCCTATTAGATTTAGACTGGCGCAGGTTGATAGACTAGATATAACCCCGAGCGTCAGCGGAAATGCAACATCAAGTGAAGTTGCTTCCTATTAGATCTTGACTGGCGCAGACTGATAGAATAGATTTCACCCTAAGCGTCAGTGAATTCACCACGTCAAGTAAAAGTGCTTCCGATAGCTCAGTGACTAGCGCTGAGTGGTGGAATGAAATAGACTAAGCGAGAGCAAGTCATGGTGAACTAAATCCCTCATCAAGTGAATTTACTTCCGGATGTAGAAGTGCTTCCGGATACACCTTAGATTTAGGATCACCCACTGCATGAGACTATATGATTATATTGCTAAACTAACGTTCAAGTGCAGCACACTCAGTAAGGTTGCTTCCGGATGAGAAGTTGCTTCCGCAAGCAATCAGGATGTCTGAACGTTCAAAGAGATGCAGTGTCAGAATGCTTTTAACAGAGCAGAGGTGTCAGGACTACTTTTCAGAGATAAAGCAAGTCAACCCTGCTGAAGCATTTAAGAAGATGTTCCTTCCAACGGTAACAAGAGGATAACAGACACATTCAAACAACATTGTTACCTACCAAGCATGAGGAGTATGAGAACATAATCTGAAGATTCACTCAAGGTGTCAAAGCTCATACTGCCCACAAGAGTCAGAGTCCATAAGAGAGCTTCTGATAGCAAGAGAGGATCCAATAGCAAAGCACTCTTATCATTCATGGACAAGTGCTTGGAAGACAAAGCTCCTCTATGTGATAGCAAGCAAAATGTTAGAGTCCACGAGCTTCAGATAGCAAGAGAGCTTCCGATAGTGAGTCTCTTAACATCCTGGACTTATGCTTGAGGAACGAAGTCCTCTCTGACAACAAGCAAGAGTCGGACCGTACAAAGTGTTCAGATGTCAGAACGACTTTTGTCAGAATAGTATTGCCAGAACAGTGTTGACAGAACAGCTTGGTCAGAGCACCTTTTTAGATAAAGCAAAGTCAACCCTGCTGTGCATTAATGAGGACAACGTAAACAAGGCCCCAACGTCTATAATCAAACGGTCTTATTGCCTCTCCAACGGTTAGATATTCAGAGGCTGGTATAAAAGGGATGTTCTTCATTTCTGAAGAAGGGGGCTTGAAAAAGAGAGAGAGAACAGAGCTTATTGTCTGAAACACTATTCTACATTCCTCTCATCTTCTACTCTCGGACTTAGATATGTAATATTCTTAGAGAGTGATTCTTTTGTGCTTAAGTGAGTAACACCATCTACTCTTAGAGAGAGTCATTCGAGCTTAAGTGTTTAGCACAATCAGTTCATAGAGTGAACATAATTGTAATCTTACATTTTGTAAGGGGGAGCATTTAGAAGTTTTCTAAATCTCCATAGGTTGCAAGTTAGCCCGTAAAACTTGCGTTTGTAAGGTTTGCAGGTGAACCCGTTGTAAAACCTGTGGGTTGTTAGGTGAACCCGTACTCGTAAAACCTAAAGTGTAAAGGCTTCTCTTGTGCCTGGTTTAAACAAGAATAGTGGATTGAAAATCTCAGGTGGAGCCTGGGGACTGGATGTAGGTCTGGGTGACCGAACCAGGATAAATTTATGTGTGCATAAACTTACATTTAAACATTCTATTTTTGCATCACATAGCATACTGACTTGTGCATAGCATTATTTATTTTCATCACCACCGAGCACAAGCAGTCTTTCCAAAAAGAGTTTAAGCTTTTATTCCCTCACCCAATTCACCCCCCCCCCTCTTGGGTGACAGCCACGCATTTCATCAAGTTATCATTAATTGTATTTAAACTCAACAAAATTATTTAGAATTACTTGCATCTTTATTATGAGGCACAAACTATCCTGTTTTGTTGAGTTTTTTTATATGATGGTAGTACTTGTTACTTATTTCAACGTGCATTAATTTTTATTTTATACATGCCCATCTTTAGTGAGAGTAGAGAGAGGGAGAGAGCGAGAGTAATAGTTAATATTTTTTGAAATTAATATAATTAGTAGTAGGGGTATTATTTCTTAAACTTTATGACCAATTTTAATGCATTTAAAATAATTTTATTGAGATATGTCAAGGGTTAAGGTGCATTTTTAGTACTCTAGAATATAGCAAAGTGCACCTAACATAATATACAATATTGTGGTCCATTTGTGGTAACCAAAAATTATTTTCGTGGCTTATATAGTAACGACGTTAAATAAGTTAAGTTTGACCGTTATGTGGCAAATTTTGACCTTTAAATTGTGGGGTAAAGGAGCATTTTCAGTACTCTAGAATATAGAAGGGGCATGAAACATAATATACAATATTTAAACACCATAAACAACTAAGTCACAATATTATTCAAAGTATCAAATAATTAAACACTACAAAGTTATAAAGATCCATAGACTATCCTAGTATCATGCATGTATAAACTAATAAGTCATTAGTATTTTACATATATAAAAAATGTAAGCAAAGAATCATAAACTAAACAAGTTTGCCTTACTGAGTTAAAACGGGTTGGTTATACTGGCTCGACACAAATTAAAACGGGTTGGTCATACTGGCTTGACCAAATTAATGACCCTATATATGATGTAATAGAAGAAGAGTTACTTCTATCTGATTACATAGTTATAAACTTAAAATAATGTTCGTTGAATTGTCATTTCAATATACATATATCACATCATTATGTCACATTAGATTTTATCTTACAAAAGTGAGTTTTAACTAACGAATTACTAGATAAGCAATGAAAATAATTCTTAGTTATTACAAATGGACCAAAATATTGTATATTATGTTTGGTGCTCCTTCTATATTCTAGAGTACTGAAAATGCTCCTTTACCCCACAATTTAACGGTCAAAATTTGACACTAACGGTCAAACTTAACTTATTTAACGTCGTTACTAAATAAGCCACGAAAATAATTCTTAGTTACCACAAATGGACCACAATATTGTGTATTATGTTAGGTGCACTTTGCTATATTCTAGAGTACTAAAAATGCACTTTAACCCGATATGTCAATGGTTAATTGGTGTTTTATAATAATGACAAGAAGGGATGTGTTAATATAAAAGGTGCGTGCTTAATTTCAATTTTGATTTGTTAATAATGTTTGGTTATTATAATTAGCCTTTTCGAAATCCCTAGTCATGTGGCCAATTGTCAAGAATCATGTAATCATACGTTAAGTAAATTGAGTCGTGGAAAATGGAAATACCTTTTTCTTCCCTCCTTTTTGCCACAATCGAGATACTCCATGTCCAAGACGGATCCTAATTCAAT
Source organism: Mimosa pudica (assembly GCA_029929735.1). Lineage (NCBI taxonomy): Eukaryota > Viridiplantae > Streptophyta > Magnoliopsida > Fabales > Fabaceae > Mimosa > Mimosa pudica. The sequence goes on from JAKELP010000020.1 coordinate 10,654,249, forward strand.
GCTCAGCCAAAATCTTCTCATCTCCCTTCTCATCTGTCAAAGCTATGCGTTTTAATATAAAGGCATTTTTCAAATAAAAAAATTTAAACAATCCACACCCTGACCCACTCTATCTCCCTCCAAAACTCTGCATCTTCCCACCTCCACGTAACTAAAAAAACTCATGTTTCCTTTAGATTTTCATTTTTCCTAAATTTCATTTTAGACAAATTGACGACTGTATCTTATTTGTGAAATGAAAAAAATCCATTCACTACTCATGTATCGCATATAACTAGTTTAGTAACATAGGTAACTACTCGAGTATCGCTTTTAATTGCTAGAATTTTCCATTACTTTGAGACATTTCAAAACCCCATTAACTACTCATATATCTCAAATAACTAGTTGAGAAACGTAGGTAATTACTCAAATTACTCGAATGAGGTTTGATATTAAGTGGCTATAGATTGGATATACTAAGTGGGAATTCTTGTTTTATAGCAATAAAACTATTTTTAAGAATAATTTAACAAGTTTTCTTTTGTCATTTCTCGCTCAAATTTTTTTCCCTACTGAAAGCATGTACAAATGAAATTTGAATGTTGTAACATAATATAACATTTATAGTGTTAATTAACATCTTTTATCTAATGCCAAACTTAATCATAAGTTAACTAATTCTAATTACTTTTCCTAAATATGTAAGTATTTAATTGAATCTTATCAAAAGAATTTGATGGATACAAATTTAAAATTTGGGTAAAGGAGCAAATCTGGCCCCCAAGTAACCACCAAGGAGCGCTGAGTACCCTAAACTAACATGCCACGTGGCATGAGAGGTGGCACAGCAGGAGCTCGCGTGGCATCCAAATAAGCAAGGTAACGGTCAAACGTAGTTGACCGTCCAACCGGGGTATTTTTTTAACATCTTGGTTACTTGGGGTACAGATCCGGGCCTGTGGTTAGTTTAGGGTCCTCAGCGCTCCTTGGTGGTTACTTGGGGGTCAGATTTGCTCCTTTACCCTTAATTTAATTGCCACCATTATACCATTATACTGTGCATTTTAATAATGTGCGTTCTATAGAGTAAACCTTCCGATTCTTTTATTTAGCCGATTTGAATAAACTATCATGCATATAATATAATATTGTTTCACGTTTAAAATCAGAAGAGATAACATTTATTTGCATACATGATTTTATACTTACGTATATATACTCCCCTGATCCTTATTATAAGTCACTAACTACCTCTAATTTTTGGTTCTTAATATAAGTCACCAACCACCACATTAAATTTTTTTTTGATCAGCAACCACCACATTAAATTGACACTACTAGAAAATGGTTTTTCACGACCATAAGTAACACGTCAAAAGCCAATGTTGGTCGTTGATAAAAAACACGGTGGCATAACATGTAAATAACTGACCAGACGGAGTCTTTTCACGACCACACTTGCACATGTAGTCGTGGAACGGGCACCTTCCACGACCACACTCAGCACCTTCCACGACCACAATTTTATTGTGGTCGTGGAAGGGTCTCCTCCCACGAACACAGTTTCAATACTGTGGTCGTGGAAGGGTCAGCACCTTCCACGACCACACTCTCAAGAGTGTGGTCGTGGAAGGTGCACTTTCCACGACCACACATTCAACATTGTGGTTGTGGAAAGTGGAAAATTTTTTTCCCATTAGCGCCAGAACCCTTTTTATTTCCCTCCACTTTGACACTTCTCCTTCTTCACTCACTTTGACACTCAATCTTCATTCAAGCCGCCACCTCTCTCTTTCTCTCTTCACTGCCACTTCTCTTCCTTCGCCGCCGCCGTCGCCGTTGTCACCGCTCACATCCTTCACCGCCTTCTTCCTTCGCCGCCGCCGCTGCTCAACTTCGCCGCCTTCTCTTCCTTCCGATACCGCTCAACTTCGCCTTCATTCCTCAACCCGCTCTTTCATCTTCGCCAACCGCCGCCTCCTTCTCTCTCTTCTTCATCTTCGCCTCTTCCTCTCCTTCCTTCAACCACACCGCCGCCGCCTCCTTCATCTCTCTCTCCCTCCTTCAACCACACCGCCACCGCCTCCGCCAGTCCTTCCCTCCGCATCCTCTCACCTTGCACACCCACTCGCCTTCAGGTGATGCTTCTCTTTCTTCTTATATTTCCACTCGCCTTCATCCATTTCTGTTTCTTTTGTTTTTTCATATTTCCATTTTTCATATCTCCATGTTCATATTTCCACTCGCCTTCAGTGTTTATTTTGTTTTTTTTTTAATTTTTATTAGAGATGCTGTAATAATTAATGTGCATGTTATATTGAAATTCCCCTTTTATTCCTTGAGCTTTGACATTTCAATAGGGTTCTATTTGCTGGTAGATCAAACTGTTTGGATTAACTAGTGTAGGTTAATCATTAGTCAAATTGTGGATAAGTAAGGTTTGTTAAAGTCATACTTTGAATGGTGATGTAATTTGGTAATGATTGGAGTAAAATGAATATTGACCTATGTAAGTTTGGGGACTGTTTGTGGCTGTAATATTGAATCATGTAAATGAAAGGTTATGGAAATTGTTTTTCTTGAGCTTGCATGCCGAATTTGCTGGACATATGGGGGTAAATTGAGTGTGGAATGATTAGGAATGGATGGTTGTAGATGGTAGTAAAGAATATTTTCTTAGACCGGAATAGTGAAGTAATAGTCAAATGGTTAGTTCATTGGTTCAATTGTCTTCTATTCTTTGTAATGAAGGCAAGTGTATATATTATACATATTTCTGCAATGGATCGTGCTTGTTAGAGACACTCCCAACCTATTTAGGTGCCTCCCAAACACCTATCACGACCACAGTTTTAAAACTGTGGTCGTGATAGGTGCTACCAATCACGACCACAATATTGTGGTCATGAAAACACACTTTTTTACGACCAGCGATTCCACGACCACATAGTTTTGGTTGTAAAAAGGCCAATATTATGGTCGTGAAAAACCTTATTTCTAGTAGTGTGAAAAAATTGAAAATGTGAAACACATCATTTAATGAAGGGTGAAGGTGTAAAAGTGGAAAATCTAGCATGAATTTTAACACCCAACTACGTATGTGAGAAATGAATAGTTGGTGACTTATAATAAGGACCAGAGGGAGTACCAAGAAATCAATTAGGTTGTTAAATTTAGAAAAAATCATATTGAAAAATTGATTGGCTTAATAATTGAATGAAATTGTTTATTATCTTATAATTCATTGTGTTATTAAAGTAAGTTAATCAATTTAATTTTGATTGAAAAAATGATTAGTAAAATGATTTAATGAAATTGTTGATTATCTTATAATTGATTTTGTTGTTAAATTGAGAAAATCGCTGAGTGCAATTTTTGACTGATTGGAACACTTGATTGGTCAATGTAAAGATGTCTATAAAAAAATATAAAAAAGCGTGATATAGGTGATCATAATCATCAAAGCTTTATCCCAACTAAATGAGGTCGGCTACATGGATCACACGACGCCAAGCCATTGTGCTTGATCAATAGTCATACTTGGACATAAATCGTTCATCAAATGATCTCGTTGAATGACTTCGTTAATAGTTTTTTTCGGTCTCCTTCTCTTTCTTTTATATGCCCCCTCCCATGAGAGTGTGATAGCCCTTGTGAAGTACCAGGTAATGACCTATTTATTTCTGAGTAAATGTAGTTCATATTTGTCTTTGTATCATTTATTAATTTATCTATGAACATTTGTCAAAAGATTAATTGAGCAAATGTTGTTGTGATCATATTTGTCTTTGTAAATGACTAAATGTACTTCGTAAATACACTGATATTAATTTATTTGCCAATAATAGAGCCTTTAATGTCCTATTTCATTATATGAGTCAAAGGGATTTGAATATTATTTTAACTAATTTGAATAAACTATCACCCATAAAATATGATACAGTTTCACCTATAAAGTCAAAAGAGATAACATTAATTTGTGTACCTGATTTTATGTGTACGTATATACTAAGAAATTAATTGGGTTAATAAATTTAGAAAATATCTGATTAAAAAAATTGATTGGCTTAATAATTGAATGAAATCATTTATTATATATCTCTTAATTCATTGGATTTCTCAATTAAATTAATCAATTAACTTCTGATTGAAAAAATTCAACAGTAAAATGATTTCATAAAATCGTTGATTATTATCATTCAATTGATTTTGTTGTTAAATTGAGAAAATCGTTTATTATAATTTTTGACTAATTGGAAATCTTTATTGACCTATTAATTGAAGGAAATCGTTGATTTTCTTATAACGGATTCAGTTATTTGAAAAAGAAAAGCACTTATTGAAGAGTGATATGGTGGAAAACTTGATTGGCTTATTAATTGGTTGATTTTCTTGAAAAAAATCTCCCATGATGATTTACCATTTAATAATCAAAATTATTATTACTTAAAAACAAAATCATAATTATTAATACTTATGGTTTTGTATGAAATTTTTTTAAAAATAATATTTGTTTATTTCAAACATAGCCTCTACACTTTCTTAATTATATCACCGATTAAGGGCAAGCGAACTATGAGCAAAAAAACTTGGCAAAATTAAAACGGAAACTGAAAGAGTAAACCTAGGTTTTACGGTTTTCAACTTGAGTTTATATTTTGATCTTTTGTTGCAACTTGGCTCAGTTGTTGATTTTTGGCTTCGTTTCATTTTTAAAAACAAAAAAAACCAAAATGAATAGCAAAAAAAATGTTACTATACAAAGAATGAAGTTAAACCATGGTCCATTGAGGAAACGATAATGATTTTTTTTCTTATGTAATCAGTAGACCGTTTGCTTTCACAATTTGTTTTTGTTTTTTTGCCTTTTGCCTAACCAAATAGTGTATATTGAATAATTTAAATTAGATATCATTTTAAATATATTATTATAGTTGATCGATTAGGTTATCACATTTAATTAGTCATTTGATACATCCTAGCATTCATTTGTCACTCCACCATCATCTATCTATATATAGGTTGATTATGTATTCATTTATGTAATTATAATTGACTTTTTGATGATTGAATGATTTTCACAAATCATGTGTAATCAAAAACTCCAAATGTTACTATACGAAGAATGGAGTTAAACTATGGTATATTGAGGAAATGATAATGATGTTTTTCCTTATGTAATCAGTACACCGTTTGCTTTTACAATTTGTTTTTTTTTTTTTTTGCTTTTTTCCTAACCAAATAGTGTAGATTAAATAATTAAATTCGATATCGTTTAAAATATATTATTATAGTTGATCGATTAGGGAATCTCATTTAATTTTTCATTTGATACATCCTAGCGTTCAATTGCCACCCCACCATCATCGATCTATATATAGGTTGATTATGTATTCATTTATGTAATTATAATTGACTTTTTGATGATTGAATGATTTTCACATATCATATGTAATAAAAAATTCAAAATGTTACTATACGAAGAATGGAGTTAAACCATGGTACATTGAGGAAACAATAATGATTTTTTTTCTTATGTAATCAGTAGATCGTGTGCTTTCACAATTTATTATTGTTTTTTTGCCTTTTGCCTAACCAAATAGTGTATATTGAATAATTTAAATTAGATATCATTTTAAACATATTACTCCATTATAGTTGATTGATTAGATTATCACATTTAATTAGTCATTTGATACATCCTGGCGTTCATTTGTCACTCCACCATCATCATCAATGTATTCATTTATGTAATTATAATTGACTTTTTGATGATTGAATGATTTTCACAAATCATGTGTAAAGAGGAGAAGGAAAGGGGAAAGAGAATGAAGAAGATGAACGGTCATCTTCTTCGTCTTCTTCTTCGCAAGTCGCAAGGACGTCGACGGTGAGGGTGGCGTGACGAACTGATGACTAACGGCGATGATTGACGGTGTTTTGGGCGCTGATGAAAGATTGAAAGGATTGGCCAAAGGTTAGGGATTTAGGATTTTGGGCGAGATTCAACAGTGAGAGAGAGAGAGTGTGTGTCTAACTGAGAGTGAATTGTTTGAAATGAATTGGGCCGTATGTTTGGTTATTGCTAGTTAGGCTCTATTTTTTTAAAACAAAATCCCTTATCAGGCCAGCCTGTTAGCTTAAAAGGCTTTCTTAGGAGGCCTGAGCCTGACCTTTTAATCAAAACAGGCTTAAAAAAAAAGCTTGAACTTGAGCCTGACCTGAAAATAATCATGTCAGGCCAGGCCTTAACAGGCCAGGCCGCAGGCCAGGCCGCAGGCCTTAACAGGCCGGCCTGGCCTATTCCCACCCCTATGTGTAATCAAAAACTCAAAATGTTACTAAAAGAAGAATGGAGTTAAACCATAGTACATTGAGGAAATGATAATGATTTTTTTCCTTGATGTAATCAGTACACTGTTATCTTTCACAATTAGTTTTTTTTTTTGTTTTTGCATTTTGCCTATTATATTGAATATACCACGGAAATAACCAAAGTAGCGGTATTCAAAATGAACCAAAATGATCTTGAAGTCACACAATCAAAAAAATATCAATGAATTAATTAATGCCGCGATATCCATCTAGGAAATACCTTATTCTCTCATTCCTGTACCTTCATCCCCTATATAAGCACACACATTCTACTTCTGATCGATCAGAGCATATATTTCCTTCAAGTAAGCACAAGACAATGGTGATGCAATATGGTTCATTTTCAGCCTGGTCATTTTCTCTTCCCCTTTTTCTCATGACATCATCATTACTCTCTGTGGTGTCATTTGCAATGGAAGGCACAAAACTTGGAACACCATCTTCCATGGAAGAGATCAAGATCCCTACATTTGCTAAGAGGCACGTGACGATCACAAACGACCTAGTGAATGGTGCAGATTTGAAGATTCACTGCAAATCCAAAGACAATGATCTGGGAACACACATCCTGCAATTTCATAATAAATTTTCATGGGAGTTCAGAACTATACCATTTGTTCATAAGACGCTTTTCTATTGCTACATGTGGTGGGGTAATGTGAATGGCAGTTTTGATATATACAAAGCAGACAGAGATGATGATAGATGCACAGATTGTCAATGGAGTATTAGAACTGATGGTATTTACTCTTTGAATCCTAAGACCAATCGTTTCGAAATCATGTACAGATGGCCTCTACTCTAGTTGATGACAAATATAGTATTTAAATTAAGAGTAATGGTTTTATAATCTCATTATCTCCTTACATTTCAGTTTTAATTTAATAAATTATAAATTGTTTCATATAAACTTAAATGTCTCATCTCATAACTATTTCCGTTGGGCATGGTACCTTGAATTACTGGTTTTTTTTTTATTTTTTTACATGATTGATGTTGCTGGTTTCAATATTTATTATCGTCGATCATTGACAACTTTAATTTGTTGTAATTGAAGATATTTTTCAGGCCTTTTCTTATAAACTTTTGCGTAAGTTTTTTTACTTATAGTATGATTACACGTGCACATCGTAAGGGAAAAATACCAAAATCAAATACAAAAAGTAAAAAATAAAAAATAAACAAAACAATTAAGTGTTCCAATTTCTTTTTGATCCATGATCAAGGTATCTCCTCACTCGACAAGTGAGAGACTAACCCCCGCTGATTTATAGGCACAGGTGGGATCTCTGACCTGGGAGAGTGTTCCAATTTCTCCCACGCAATGAAAGAAAATTACAAATAAAAAGAAATAAATTAAACAATTTTGCTTAGTAACTATTGGCTAATGAACAAAGTACATAATTATTGAAAAGGCATGACATCAAAAATGATACTATTTCGTTAATACTCCCTCAGTTCCTAAATATAAGATCACTTTGGGGAAGTGGATAAGTTCCTAAATGTAAGATCACTTCCTATTTTATCTCAAGTTTTGCCCAAACTACCCTTATACTTCCTCTTTTCATTGAGAACCCCTCATCCTTTTAAAGTTAAGTAATTGAGGGGATTTTGGGAAGATCATGTAATTTTATTGTCTTCCTTAATCTCCTCAAATTAACCAAAGTGATCTTATATTTAGGAACGGAGGGAGTATGACAATAAGATTATCTTTGAAAAGTTCAAAATGTCCTTATAATAAATAAAATATCAAAAATGATGTGTTTAGTTTTTTTAAAAGGGCATTTTAGACTTTTCATGTGTAATCTTATTGTCACATTAGTAAAATACTCCCTCCGGTCCTAAATATAAGACCTAATTGACTTTTTTGAAAAATCCTAAAAAACAGCAAAATAAGTTAATTATAAATTGATTTACCTAATTTTTTTCTTTAAAATAGTTTATTTTACTTACAAACTAATGGATAATCTAAAAATATATCAAATATGTCATGATTTAATAGACTATTTTGCAACCATAACTTCTCCAAAAAAATGTTATCTAGGTCCTATATTTAGGAACGGAGGTAGTATCAATTTTGATCTCATGCAAGAATTGAGGATCACTTGTGACAATTATGAGTATCATGTATCAAAATTGAATCTTCACCCTTATAATTAAGTCACTTGGAAAAAATAAGAGTTGATTTCATACATATTTTAATCCAAATTATTTAACGCAGTGATTTGTTTGTAAAATATATATTAATTAAAAAATTTTTATAAGAGTTTATTGCAAATTTGTGAGTTATAGAAATAAAAATTTGGTTATAAATCAAATACACAAATTAATGTTATATATATATATATATATATATATATATATATAACTTTTAATAGTTATAATACGCAGCCTAATGCAAGTCAAATATCAGGACTATATCTATAACTTTTAATTTTCAATGAAAATAAGCTAATTATTACGGCGTTAATGCATTGACAACTAATTGAATTTTTCTCTCTGATCTTTCCCACTATCAGTCTATCACATAGAATCGGATATTTAGGATAGAACATGGCTACTTAATTGATTTGTAAATCACTTGATTTCGTATAGAGTTTGGAATTTAATAAAAATTTCATATAAACCTGCTATAAGAAAAAAGGAAAATTTGCACCGTAGTCCTTAGTAAGACAAATTATTACTGAAAGGTCCCAACACATTCCAAAATCATCACAAAGTCCCAAGGGACTTAGTTGCAAGAGTTTCCATATATTCAGTGCCAATTTTGCCCTCAGTAAAACATTAGTTACCCTAAAATAAGCTTCATTCAGCCTCTTCCTTGCTCTTCACTGCCACCACATCACTCTCCATCTTCACTCATCAGCCCAGTGTCCTTTTTCTTCTTTCTTCACTGCCACCAGGATGAGTGAAGTTTGTGGTTCTTCGAGTAAGACTCTTTGTGTCTCTCTGGTTTGGTTGTATTTGGGGTTAGTAGCTTGAGAAGAAATTGGGTTTTTCTTCTTCATTGTCACTGTTTATGTGATTGTCTTTTGATTTTCTGTAATTGTGTTGCTCATGCTATTGAATAAGATATGCCAACATTTCATCTCACACAACATTCAAACACCTCATATTCCAATTGACAACATTTGGGTCTTTTAGTTCTTTTAGTTTTTGTTGTAATATGGGGTGAATTTTCCATGTGATTGCTTTATCGGTCACATATTTGTGTATGTGGCTGTTCTTTTAGAAGTATGATGTTTATGGATGTTTTTTGTTGCTTATTTGCATTTTAACTGATTTCTTTTCTTTTCCTGTTATATAAGGACAAAATGATATCAACTAATTAAGATTTTTACAAGCACCCAAAACATGAAGAAGAAACATTGTTAGATTAACTGATTTATTGGTGAAAAAACTGAGTCTTTATTGGTTATTTATGTCTATGTTATTTTTTGGTTGTGCATAGTAAACCTAAAGAGGAACTTGGGCTTGAGAATATTTGAAGAAGGGGAAAAAGAAGAGGGCAATTTCGGGAATAAACAAGGGGAGTAATGAAGAGAAGATGGGAAAAAGAGGATATAACAACAATAGTGCTTAGATTGGGGAGAGTTTGAAGCAAACATTGATGGCTTTGGGAAGGCAGGGATCGACAGTTGAGAGGCAGAGGAAGAACAAGCTGCTGTGTGGTTGATGGCTTTATCTTATGGTTCTGTTTATGCTTAATCATTAGAAAGAGATGTTATGTTATAATATAATGCACCCTTCATAAGTCACAAACTGTATGATCAAAATTGTGGGGTGATATTGAAATTTTCTTATGATTTTTTTTTATTTTAGTGTAATAGTTTGCTAACTTATGTATTGGTATTGTTAATTTTATGAAGAATTGTAAGAAAAATGTTGAATCCCAGTTTTGGCAATGTGATTGTGAACTCTTATTTGTTCAATATTCCAATTTTGTGAATAGGCGCTTGTTGCCTTTGGAATTACAGAAGATGAATAGACATGTCATTAGAGCTGCAGTAACAAGTGCCCCATTTATTATTTAGTTTCGACAATAACAAGTGGTCATGTTTGCATTAACAAGTGACGACACCTATAGTAGCAAGTGAGCCACTTGTTACTGGCTAATGCAAATCACAGATGATGAGATTGATTTTTAGGCACTAACAAGTGGTCATTGAGTAAATAAAAGAGCCCCCAAATGTTAGTCTACAATGGGATGGTATGTTGGTCATTTAATTTCGCCAGTAATAAGTGGTCGAGCCTGAAGTAACAAGTCATTGCACCTGTAGTAACAAGCTATTTACCAAGTTAAATTTGACCAAAGATGGTTTACATTTTGTTTGTATTTAACAAATTGGATGTATCATGGACTTTGAAACATTCAATCTACTTGATGAGTGTGTGAAAGGGAGAAAGAAATGAAGTGAAATTACAAATTTATAATGCATTCAGTTATTGAACTTGTGCATCTAAAACGTCGTTTTACAAACTGTCATGCAGAAAAATGTGTGCTTGACCACTTGTTAAGAGACATTCTTGCGTGAACCCGGTGCACCACGTCATTTGTGGTCTAACCAACCACAAGTAGACACATATGGTCTAATGTGTAATTTTTAATTTGATGTGGCACCATAAAAACTCAACTAACCTTTAAAAATATTTTTATTTACACTATAAAATAAAAAAACATTGAAAACATGATATTTGATTTTTTTTAGTAATTAGTTCCTATTTTTAGGGTGCCACATCAAACTAAAAATTACACGTAAGACCATATGTGTCTACTTGTGATTGGTTAGACCACAAATGACATGGTGCACCGGGTTCCCGCAAGAATTACTCACTTGTTAATGCATGTTTGACCATTTATGATTTGCAATAGTCACTAACAAGTGAGATACTTGTTATTACAGGTGTGGTCACTTGTTAATGCAGATTTGATCACTTGTTACCGGCGAAATTAAGTAACCAATATATCAATGTCCATTTTAGATTAAAATTTGGGCCCTTTTATTTCCTCATGGACCACTTGTTAGTACCCAAAAAAAATTCTCATCATTTGTGAAATCATTTGTAATTGCTAGTAACAAGTGAGCCACTTGTTACTAAAGGTGTGATGACTTGTCACTGCAGGCACGATCACTTGTTACTAGCGAAATTAAGTTACCAACATATCATACGCATTTTAATTTGTTAGATATTGTAACTGAATTGCAACTGAATGGGTAGCAATTGAATTGCAAAAAATGTGTGATAGCAATGTTTCAATTTAAATTTGTTAGATATTGTAAGTAAACCTTTTATGTAATGTTTATGGTTAATAATAATAAACATGTAGTAATTAGAAGACTTAGGATGACTATAAGTTACATAATGGTAAAAATAGATGTTATTACAATTATCCACAAACGGTGCAAGCATCCTTCAATGAAGGTAAAGGGGTGCTGTTGCAGTTTCAGCAGTTGTTGCAGACCTTAACCTCCAGGAAAGAGGTCTACTCTTATTCATCTTGACATGTATTCATACTTCGGGCAAAAAAAAAGACATGTATTCATACATTAGGCACCCATACTCGTGACATGCACCAAGGAGGAGAACCATATTAGGCTCCATCAATTCCTGAATCTTCCCTGTATTCACACACACCACAATCTCCTTCCTGTGAACTGCAATGAGAATTTATCTCCCCCAACTTGCCATCAAATTTAGACTAGTTCTGGTTCAACCGATGAAAATAATTGTCACCTACGTAATCCCAAATTTGTTGCGTTCTTAAATCAAGAGAATAACAATGCTGTGTATCTTTCCAATGATGTATAGCATGTCTTTCTTTATATCAAATAATAAAAAAAATGGTGGTGTTAAAATCCTTCTAAAAGAGCAATAAGAAAATGCAGGTTATATACATGTTATCAAAGAGGCTGAAGAAATAATATATTACCTTCCACATCCAACAAATCCACATACAATGCAAACCCAAAGATTTTCCACTGTTCCACACAAAACAGTTTGGTTTCTCATCTTGCTGTTGACAAAATCGACAAACCTAAAATAGAAACATTATAAGCTATTTACAACAACATTTTTCTTTAATATAACCATCCCCACAAATGACAAAACACAAGTATTACTACGTATAGATATTACTTGTTTCCAAAGCACATAACTCGTATAGTCATAAATTAGATGCAAAATATGTACAACGTAACTAATCATACCAGAAGCACTTTCTATTTTAAAAAGTGAACAGTCGAGGTTTTCAGTATAGCAATAGATTAACTTAAATCACAAGATGTAGAAACTAAATTTTAGTCCCATTTTATTCAAAAAGGCTCTTAGAAGAGGGATACTGTAACATCCCAGCGCCTCGCTCTCGAAATTGTCCGCTTTGGGGAATCCTCACCCCTCACGGTTTTAAAACGCGTCAAGAGGGGGAGGTATCCAGGCCTATATATAGCACCTTTCGTTCTCCTCCCCAGCCGATGTGGGACTTTACAATCCACTCCCCTTGGGGCCCAGCGCCCTCGCTGGCACATCGACTCGAGCCTGGCTCTGATACCATCTGTAACATCTCAGCGCCTCGCTCTCGAAATTGTCCTCTTTCAAAATCAAGATAGCTAGCTATGAGACGCTCCTGTTTCATGATATTATTCAGATAGATACATGTGTTTAGTGTAAGCTCATCAATACCATATATCAAATGAGTGCAGAATATCTTCACATGAAGCCTTGTGGGGTGAGATATTGGATTCTCACATCAGTTTAGATACCTCTTGCTGTAATTTTAACAGCTTTGATTGTGCTTTGGAAAGGAAGCCAGCAACACCAAACTCAATCACCACAGGTACGTAAAATAGCATTGATTGAAACGATAATTTTACTAGCTATTCAATTAAAAGTTTCCAAAAATCACATTCAATCAAGAGAGTGCTAAATTTTAATGGAGATGTGCAGGATCAAGACCAGGGCAGAGATAGATGTCATCAAATAAACTTTCACTTACCATTGATAGCTCTACCAGCAGGGATATTAGCTGGTGTTTTTGGAATTGGAGGTGGAATACTAATAAGACCACTTCTTCTTTAGGTTGGGATGGCAATGGAGGTAAGTTAATACAAATTTCTTTCAAAATCACATAAAAGATTCTTCAACAGTATGTTTAGATTGTGAAGAAAAAAGAAGCTGATTTTGGGAAATAAATTTTTTCTAAAGCTGACCAATCCAGCTTTTCCCCACACTATTGTTTCACAGAGATACAAAATCGCTTTAAGAAATCAGATTATCCATACAATGAAAACAAAGAATCCCAATTCCGAAATCACTTCAATAGAATAAACACTAAGAAAAAATCACGAAAAAAAGGAATACCTGAAAACTAAAGGAAGCATTTTTATAGCACAAGAATACCACTTCTTCCTTTCATCTGCGCCCATTATCGTTCCACCCTCGCAAAAAAAAGAAACGGATAAGCGAAGGAAAAAGTAACAAAAAGGAGTTGAATTTGTAAAACCTAACCATTACAACAGCAAATATCTGTTCACGCTTATATATTGAGGCACTTGAGCTATGGCGGTGTCAGATTCCCATTGCTTTAAGGTAAAGAGGATATAATTGAGAGTTTGAGACCACAAAGCCTAAATTATACTCCATAACACAATAATTCAATATAATAAAAAAATATAACTACCCTCCCACCCACGTACTTCACGCACACTCCGACTATGTTTCTTACTTCATCTTGCCGCTCGTTCTTTTGCTTTTATCCTTTCTAATCTTTCATCCTATACTCTGCTTTTTTTTTTCTATTGGGGTACACAGACTTGGTTTAGAACTCACGATTGGCTTCTTATGCTTTCGTCATTCATGCTTTCTACATAAACACAACTTTACTGTGTTACTTTGAGAATTCAGGTATGCTTGGCTCATTCTTAACAATTTTATTTACTTTAGGTTGTTGCTTTAAGAATTCAGGTATGCTTTCCCTTAAAAACGTGCTTTTCTATATAGTTTCAATTTCAAATAAATAAAGAGATCACCCACTACCTTATTCTTAGTAATCCCCTAAGCTAAACTAATCGCCCATTAGTCAAATCAATCATTAGATAATGATAAATAACAAAAAAAAGTAGCACTTTGTTAAGTTTACAGGTTTATTATTGAATAGTTTAAGAAAAAAGAGAAAATAAAAAATTTGTGTAGGTCTATGACGCATGATACTCTGGCCACCAATTTGCCACAATTTTTCTGGTGATTATTCTACATTGAAATTTCCATTCAACACAAAATTGAATAATAAATTATTGATTGGCCGTGTATATATAATTGTACATACACCTGTAATGTTTCCAGCCAGCATGAAAATGTTAATATATGCCTTCATATTTTTATATGATATACTATCAAATACTCTAAAGGGTATACCTATAAAAAATGTGCCATGTATATGCCTATCAAATAAATAATCATTGATAATGGACAAAAGGGTCCTCTTCGTAAATTATGAAGAAGCATCAAATGGAATTCTTGCTTGCATTTCAAGTAGATGGTCTACAATTGTCGTTTTATTTTATGTATTTTAATGGAGTTAATTATTTGTTTTTGTTTAAGAATAGCAATCATGGTAGTGTGAGTTTGTCTTCACCTCTACTTGTGTCACACCTAGTTTATTTTTACCAATTTCTTAAAATACTAAATATAATTTAATTGAAAATAATGATTTTTGTTATAAAATAAATATTAACAACTTTAAAATATTTAATAGGTGACTGAAAAACTGTCCAAATTAAAACTTTTTTATTAAATTATCTTTTTGGAATAATTCATTCTAAAACAACTTGAGAATAAATTTTTTTAAAACAAAATAAAGTTACTTAAGATACGAAAAATGATCTATATTAATTTTATAAAATAACAAAAGTTTTAAAAACATATTCCTAGCTATTATTTCCTACAATAAAACATTTATATTTTATTTTGAAGTTCTGACATTCACCCAAGAAAAATATTATTTCTAAAATATCTAATTTTACATATAAGTACATATAATTGTAGATATGACTTCGAAATATATTTATTAAGTACATAAAGTTCACAAGTTTTATCTCCTACAAAATTTATAAATATTACATGCCAAAATAGAATTATACAAATTTCTTTTAAAATATACATTAATTAAAATACAAATAAAAGCAGATGTTCCTACATTCCTCTGTTCCCTTCATCACTCCAAAATTCTCTATCTATTGTGTACCTGAAATCAAATTTACCGCAGTTTATTTCATACACTCTAATTCATGCATTTACTTCACCTAGAAGCTGATTCATTTAATGCTACTTCAGATAATGATAGTGACGCTACCTGTTGGTGATTACTACCTGTTAGTAAAACACTCATACAGGGCCCCTACCTTAACAATATATTTGTTACAGGTAGAATATTAAATACATGTGCCTATTGCACCACCTCACTACTTATAGTAATATATTCACCTTTCGTAGTAGGCATACCTGACAGGATTTTCTAGGAAAAATAAATTCAATACAATATGGTATAGGGGGAGCGACTCTCCTTATACCTGGAGTACTCCACATAAATTTAAAATGCTGAAAATAAACCCTATTAATATCTGAAGCAGTAATATTAGTGATGACAGAAAATAAATATGTAATCCTAATGTGCATGAAATAAACCGCTACCTGTTGTAAGCAATTCACGTTTCTCCTTATCCTTGCTTGTAATATGCTTCCAAGTATCTCCTTTACTAGGTTCTCCTATTATAGGATTAAGAAATTATTCTATGTGATCAAATATCGCGTCTCTCTCTATTCTAATAGTACTACCCACCCCTTTATGATTAGATTGCTCCTAATTTTCTTTCCAAATAAACAAGCACAATTTACATATACACATTCATCATTAAGAATGAAAGTGATAACTCCCCAAATGTATATAAATTCGATATATATTTTGGGTGTATTGAGGGAGTTATTGATAGAAAATTATAGAGATTTGGTTATGATTTCGATAAAACATCAAGTTTATGCACTACTTGGGAATCTCATGGTCAACATAATAATTCTTTATGATTAGCTTATATATTATAAAAAAGAAAATATAAAGAAAAAAAAAGAATTGAAATAAAAAGCCTCATGTGACAATGTGACAAGCAATGAATTGTTTGTTTTACCTTTGCTTTTAATTGGCCTCTTTGGTAGCCACGTATGTGTAGCAATTAAAGAAAACAAGAAAAAGAGCTGCAGGAGGAAGGACAAAGTGGATCACGTGAGGAGTGGGCTTTGGGGTCTGTTGCTTTTTGTGTGTGCTGGTCCATTGAGTTTTAGACCCGAGAAGCAAACAGATAAAAAGAAAAGAGTGAAGGAAGCAGAGAGGGAGGCGGCCACTATTTCATTTTCCGAAACCAACACTCCTTCAGGCGGCTTCTTCAAGAACTGCACAGAGGCTGCCATTGTTCAGCTCCATCAACCTCTCCCTCTTGAGCTTTTAGCGAAATAATCATAGTGAGGGAGAGTGAGCAAGAGAGATCTTGAGAGTAAGAGTGAGGGTTTGGAGAAGAAACACATGCTTGGAGATTTCACAATTAATGGGTGGTCTTCTCTTTTCCCTTCTTATTTCTCTATATTTCCTCTTGTATTAACTCTTTAATTTCTGGATTGTGGTGTTCATTTTAGTTATGTGTAGGTAGTTTATTATTCTAGGTTTATTTGGAAGCTTTGTATGGATTGATACTTGAACAACCTACTACTCTCTTGTTAATTAGTGTTTATTATAGTTGTGAATTTAACTTGTGCTTTATTTTTACTAAGTGGTGCGCAACACTTAGCTTGTTTGTTTAGTTGTGGCTTGGAAGAGCATAGCTGGACAAAGAACTAGTTAGATTCAAGCTTGTCTTGAAATTCCAAGGAGGAATGGAGAGTTTGTTAGTGAGATAGAGATATGATCTAACCAAGTTTTGCAAAATTGAAGTGGTTGACTGTAAAGCTAGTTGACATAATATGTAGTATGGAAATATGCATGTTAATGTTAGCTAAGGTTTGAGTAAGCTCGAAAGAGTTATTCAAATACTTGAGACTTCAAGCTTCAACTTAATATTCATTAATTGACATTAGAGGAGGGTTAATAGAGCATCATGAAGTACAAAGTGGATAAATAAACCTAGATCTTTTTCATTGTCTTTGTTTTTAACTTAAAAAATATATTCTCTATTTTTATTACACTTATATCACTTACTTTTTACCCAAAGCTAATTTTGATCATAATTTATTCAATGAACTTGCTTAAACATAGTCTCTGTTGGAACGACACTCTTACTTTTTCACTATACTATTAAACTTGACCCGTGCTCTTGCTGTTGCAATTTTGCGAACAAGTTTATGGCGCCGCCGCCGGGGACTAAGTCTTAAGTCACTTAAGAGTTCATTGAGTATATTGTGAGCTTAATTACCTTTGGACCTTTTTCTTTCTTATTTTTGGTAACTTTAATTTTGTTGTTTCTACTACATTGTCTAATTAGAGATAGCATTATTTGAGTTACTTTGTTTTAGTGTGTCATTTTTTTGGTTTGTTTTTGTAGTTGTGTCTTAGTTTTTGCTTTGAAATATTGTCATGGATTATCATTGGTGGGCATATGAGACAAATGGTGGAGTTGATCATCAAAATGATTATGCAAATTCTTATCAAAATTCTTTTGCTCATGAAACTCCTAGTGTGTACATTAGTTGTAATCATTGTGGCAATAATCATTTTGATGACCAATGCCCCTTAGTCTATCCCTTGGATTTTGTGGAGGATGATTTTGGTAGGGCTCAAGTTCAAGCACATGAAAACACTTTTAGCCTTAGGCAAAATCATGAACAATCAATGTTTTGGGATCCTAATAGTTCTCCATCTCCATATGCATCACATTTTGAGTCATCACCCAATTTTCATGTAGATGAAGCTTACCCAATTCCTAGAGATAAGCCTACAATAGAGGATATGCTTCAACTTCTCCTAGATAATGATGAGAAACTTTTAGCTAGGCAAGAAAAGAACACATTGTCTCTTGAAAGGCTAGAACTTCAAATGAGTGAAATTTCTTCTAACCTTGAGGCTTTGATTCAAAGGGGGATTTTCTCTAACATGTCAAATGAGGATTCAATGGAAGATGAAATTTCAAGAGAGGAATTGATAATAGAGGATGAGGAGTTGTTACCAATGACTTGTGATGATTTTGTGGTTGATGATGAGTTAAGAACCAATGATGAAAAGAGAAATATTGAGTCTTTAGTTGATGTTTCGATTTTAGAGCCTAATGCTTGTTTTGAACAAGAGAATGGAGAGGGATTCCCATCAACTTTTGATCTTGATCCTCCAAGGAATGTTTTGACACTTACTGATGAGTGTCAAATGGATTTCATTGGCTTTTCAAACTATTTAGAGGGCATGAGTAGTAATTGTGGAAAAATTAAGTTAGAGCTCTCTATTGGTTTAGCTAAGCTACGCATTCCAAAGTCATTTTTGGTAATGGAAGTGCATGTTTCTTGTCTTTGTGAATCCACTTATTGGTTTAAACCTTTTTGTCACAAGAGAAATGAAGACAAGAAAATTGTGATTTTTGATACTTATGATTAGTGTCTTCTCTGACAAAGTCTGGCTGAAGACTATAAACTTAGCGCTTCTTGGGAGGCAACCCAAGTATTTGATATATTTTTTTTGTAGGACTTTTGTAGCCCCAAGTGATGATCAATTTGGTAGCAATGGATTATGAGCTAAGAGTGCCACTCAAGAAGAGAAAGGGGAGTATTCTTCTACTTCACTTTG
Organism: Mimosa pudica; assembly: GCA_029929735.1. Lineage (NCBI taxonomy): Eukaryota > Viridiplantae > Streptophyta > Magnoliopsida > Fabales > Fabaceae > Mimosa > Mimosa pudica. Next base: position 10,673,417 of record JAKELP010000020.1, read on the forward strand.
TTTTTCTTTTTTTTGAATATGGCTGCTGGAAATGTGCTGGTTCTGGTTGATATTGGCCTTGATTGATATTTGAAATTGATTTCCCTCTGACTTGCTTGTATTTTCTTGTTGATCTGGAACTTGAAAGAATCTGTCATTTCTACACTTGCTAATGGATGCTTTCTTATTTTCCACTACTTTTCATGTTACTTGTTCACATTGAGGACAATGTAACATTCAAGTGTGGGGGTGTGAGTATCATTGTTTCTACATGACTTATCCTTGAGATTTTGAGTTTTGTTTTTGGTTTTGTGCATATAGAAAATGTCAAAAAAAAAATTGCAAACATTGTCAAAGTTGATTTGTTTTGAACTTGAAAGAATTTTCTATCTTTTTGGAATGTTAGTATATAGGCAAAGAATTTGGTTTAGATATTTGACTCTAGGATGTCAATAACCAGTGAGAAATTTAAGCCTAAATGTTATTTCTTCCAAGAGGGAGTACACCTATTGTAATGTCATCTCTAGAACTTGTCTTGAATCTCTCTTGAGGCTTAAAATTCTTTTTGCATACACAAAGATGATTGAGACATTCTTTTTCATAGCTAGTTTGGCCAAAGCCTACCCTTATTGTTTATCCTTTGCATTACCCCTTTGAGCCTAAACTTTCATAAAAGAAAAATTGCATTGATTATATAGCCCTTTGTTTAAATTGCAATTTTCTTCTTCCACTTTCACTTCTACTTCAATTAGTGCTAAGCCAAGCAATGCCAAAAGAAAAAAAAAGTAGAATGAAGTAATTTTTTTTGTTTAATACTGTATGAAGTAGAGTATGCAGAAAAAAAGTGAAAAAGGAGAAAAAAAAAGAGAGAAAAAATAAAGAGAACAAAGAAAAAAAGAAAAAGGAAAAAAATGAAGGAAAGAAATGAAAAAAAAGAGTGTTCTAGTTTCTAAAGAACAAAGTTTGTATGTAAAGTTTGTGTGTGTTTAGCTTGTTATTACTTCATTCTTTAGGCTTATCATTAATATACTTGGCATTGATTGAAGTAGCTTCAATTTCCATTTTCATTTCATTATCCTTCTCTATTCACCACCCTTCATTGTCACATTCATTTCATTATCCCTTCCCTCTTCATCATAACCCTTATCCATTGTCATATTCATTTCATTATCCTTTCATATTCACCATCCTTCATTGTCATTCATTTCATTATCCTTCTCTATTCACCATAACCCTTCATCCATTTTCATATTCGTTTCATTATCCTTCCCTATTCATCATAACCCTTCTTCATTATCATATTCATTTCATCATCCTTTCCCATTCACGAAAACCTTAAAAAGTCCTTTTGATTTGTGAATGCATGAAGTTTTAAAAGTGGAGATTGAGATGATAGACAAGCTTATGGTATATGAGTTACAATAGTTGGAATAGATTGAAACACAAACCCCAATTATTGAGAGAAGAGTGCAAACACTTAACTTGTGAGGGACTTCTTATTGTTATTTATCTTTCCCAAGTTACTTGCCTTGTTACTTACATTTTTGGAAGATAAAAAAGAAATTTTTGATGACTTGATTTTTGAAGGATTTGATTGAATTGACTTTGTAATGTTTGCATGTTTGACTTCCAACTTTTTCCTTTGTTCTTTTACAATTCAAAATCTTGAAGACAAGATTTGAAGCAAGTGTGGGGGTGTGATAACTCCCCAAATGTATATAAATTCGACATATATTTTGGGTGTATTGAGGGAGTTATTGATAGAAAATTATAGAGATTTGGTTATGATTTCGATAAAACATCAAGTTTATGCACTACTTGGGAATCTCATGGTCAACATAATAATTCTTTATGATTAGCTTATATATTATGAAAAAGAAAATATAAAGAAAAAAAAAAGAATTGAAATAAAAAGCCTCATGTGACAATGTGACAAGCAATGAATTGTTTGTTTTACCTTTGCTTTTAATTGGCCTCTTTGGTAGCCACGTATGTGTAGCAATTAAAGAAAACAAGAAAAAGAGCTGCAGGAGGAAGGACAAAGTGGATCACGTGAGGAGTGGGCTTTGGGGTCTGTTGCTTTTTGTGTGTGCTGGTCCATTGAGTTTTAGACCCGAGAAGCAAACAGATAAAAAGAAAAGAGTGAAGGAAGCAGAGAGGGAGGCGGCCACTATTTCATTTTCCGAAACCAACACTCCTTCAGGCGGCTTCTTCAAGAACTGCACAGAGGCTGCCATTGTTCAGCTCCATCAACCTCTCCCTCTTGAGCTTTTAGCGAAATAATCATAGTGAGGGAGAGTGAGCAAGAGAGATCTTGAGAGTAAGAGTGAGGGTTTGGAGAAGAAACACATGCTTGGAGATTTCACAATTAATGGGTGGTCTTCTCTTTTCCCTTCTTATTTCTCTATATTTCCTCTTGTATTAACTCTTTAATTTCTGGATTGTGGTGTTCATTTTAGTTATGTGTAGGTAGTTTATTATTCTAGGTTTATTTGGAAGCTTTGTATGGATTGATACTTGAACAACCTACTACTCTCTTGTTAATTAGTGTTTATTATAGTTGTGAATTTAACTTGTGCTTTATTTTTACTAAGTGGTGCGCAACACTTAGCTTGTTTGTTTAGTTGTGGCTTGGAAGAGCATAGCTGGACAAAGAACTAGTTAGATTCAAGCTTGTCTTGAAATTCCAAGGAGGAATGGAGAGTTTGTTAGTGAGATAGAGATATGATCTAACCAAGTTTTGCAAAATTGAAGTGGTTGACTGTAAAGCTAGTTGACATAATATGTAGTATGGAAATATGCATGTTAATGTTAGCTAAGGTTTGAGTAAGCTCGAAAGAGTTATTCAAATACTTGAGACTTCAAGCTTCAACTTAATATTCATTAATTGACATTAGAGGAGGGTTAATAGAGCATCATGAAGTACAAAGTGGATAAATAAACCTAGATCTTTTTCATTGTCTTTGTTTTTAACTTAAAAAATATATTCTCTATTTTTATTACACTTATATCACTTACTTTTTACCCAAAGCTAATTTTGATCATAATTTATTCAATGAACTTGCTTAAACCTAGTATCTGTTGGAACGACACTCTTACTTTTTCACTATACTATTAAACTTGACCCGTGCTCTTGCTGTTGCAATTTTGCGAAGAAAGCCAAGTATCAATCAATCATTTGTACAAGGTCAAGTTATATATATCACACCATTTTGCAATTTATGTTGTAACTGACAAAATCAAAGATTTCTAATCAAATACATTTCAATCCATCCAAAGAAACAACCATCATAATTATCCTTCTACATCTATCCTCCATAACCAATAACAGTAACATTCAACTTTAATCACAACCAAACAATTACAAAATCACGTTTAAACATACATTTACACACACACACACACAGAACCACATACCATGTATCATTCATTAGACAACATTCCCATGCATTTCAGCAATAAAGTACCAAAAGTCAATCAAACAATTACTTTAACCCAAATAAGAAAGGTAAGCACTAATCCACAATTCCCATCATTAATAAACCTTTTCAACCCAACATACCCAAGTTAATATATCCTTCCTTCTTCAAGATCTATTTAATCATTTTATTTTAGTGAGAAATTGCAGCAACTTAAATTCTAAGAATATATATGTATCACCCAAATGAGATCATCATCAATACTGTAAAAGAATAACTTCCTTAACTTTTCAAATCAGCCCCAAACACCAAAACAGAGTAAAAATCACATTAGTTTCAAAACAATAACAGATAACAAACAATTTGCTATAGAACCATAAAATTTTAATGTATCCTTAATCTTTATATCAGTTCAGCCTTTAACAAACTAAAAATACAAATTTGAAATTCAACATTTATTGATAAAGTCATTCATAAACACACACAAATCATACCCTGCAATTAGTGAAGAAAGAAAATACACACTCACTCTAGTTTACATATATTATTGCCACAAAGTTTGTTTGTCTTCCTTTCATTAAAATTTCATATCAAATTTATATCCTTTTTATTCAGATTCTGTCCAAACAGCATGGGGAGGAGAATTCATGTATATTTCATATGCAAATTTATATTCCAACTACAAAGGGAACATGAAGACATATTTAAATATATTTATATCCTATCTTGAACCAAGCAAGGAAAAATAACCAACTCAGGCCAAACAAAAACTTTCATTGCCTACTAAATCCAATAAGCCATGACATTGTATAGGAAGATGAAGACAGTGAAAACATAATAGCCACCAATATCAAGAAACCCAAATACATGCACATATGCAGCTAAAATAGCATCCACAAACATCTTATAAAAATGTCAACTTTGGAAATTAAGTTCTTCAACTAAGTTAAACCATAAATTTCAAACCACCCCATCATTCAGTCCTCTCCAAAATCGTCACTCGTTTATGAAAATTAAAGTAGAAAGGTTTAGGAATTCTTACCGAAAATTATAGCAATTTTTCTTTTTCTTTTCACTAAGAAACGTCCAGGAATGATGAAGTTGAGTTCTGTTATTCACTTTGCACAAAAGAAACTAAGACGCCCTAGATTGAAAAATGAGACAAAACTGGACAGAGGGAGATCAAATGGCAATGAACGATTTAGAGGTGGTATTTGTAGAGGGAGGGGGCGACGAACGAGTTGGGATTGAGAGAAAGAAAAATGGATGTTCTTGGCAGAGGCAGAGAATGAGGATAATGAGGAGTTTGATGAAGAAAGAATGGATGAAACAGTAGAAGAGATGTGAGGGAAATGGAGGCGGCAGTTTTGACTATGAGGACTTAGGGTTTCTATTGTTCATGTATTTATATGTAAGGATCAGAGAAAATTCCAATCAAGTACCCCATTTTTTTTTTATTTTTAATTACACTTTTGTCCCCAAATCTTTTATATAACACTTATGCCCCTTTCTTTCCATATAACTCTCTTCTTTCTATTTATTTAATAAAAATAAACTTAGTTTGTGTGAAACAAATATGAGTGAATAGTCCAAGGATTATTTCATTGATATAATAATATATTCATAATTTATAATAACTAAATATCTTAAAAGATGATAAACCTTCCTTACAAGTTTACCTAATAATAATTCCTTAATGATAACAAACATCTTTGTACTTTAATTATTTCCTAATACTATAGTCCACAATTATGACTAAAATACACAAATAGTCTACAAAATAGGAAATGTTAACATTATTTTCCTAATTTCTAACAGTTTGTCCAAAGTTTTCTATTTTATTTTATTTCATAAAACTTTAACTTATAATTTAATTTTTTTTTATTCCCTTTTTAATTTTATTTTATTATTAAATAAAACTTGGGGTGTTACAACTTGCTATATGTTAGTACATCTTAAATAATATTACTGTGAATGTGAATTAGTGAAGTATGTTGCAGAATCTCTTGTTGTAGAATCTCGCTCCCCATACTCTCTTCATATCCAAGAGAGTAAGCATAGTCACTTACCTCTAGCCATGTCTGATGCATCCCGTGCCATATTTGAGGATGCAAATGGTCGAAAGTTAGACCCGATTCTTGCTAGGACCCACACTGCCTTTGTGAAAGATGTGCTGATTGTAAGGAAAGATGGAAGAGGCAACTTCACCACAATCAACAATGGTCTCACTTTAGTTCCGAAAAATGCTCTTGCTTTAGAAGGCTTCTTCTTGATCTACATGTCCGGTGGGGTATACGAAGAATATGTCACTATTGAGCATGATATGACCTACTTGATGTTACTGGGAGATGACATCAATAAGACTGTCATCAGTAGTAATCATAGCTTTGATGATGGGTTGTGGACAACATTCAACAGTGCAACGTTTGGTAATTACTTACATAACACTTATAATGTTGATGAACTGATATAATAATTTTCCTAAGTGAAGTAATGTTGATCGTGATTATATACAAATACAGTTGTGAATGGCAAAAGATTTGTAGAAGTGAATATTACATTCCGTAACACTGCAGGGCGTGAGAAACATCAGGAAGTAGTTGTATGGAATTCAGTGAGCCGATCGGTATTTTAGAGTTGCGGCTTTGAGGGCTACCAAGACACTCTTTATGGTCAAACTTAGACACAATTTTACAGAGAGTGCGATATATATGGTACCATAGACTTCATATGTGGGAATGATGCTGGAGTATTTTAGAACTACAACATATATGCTCGAGAGCCAAGGAGGGGTCAGTTCAATGCTATAACAGCTCAACAAAGGGAAACTTCTGTGGAAAAATATTTGTAGGAGTGAATATTACATTCCGTAACACTGCAGGGCGTGAGAAGCATCTGCCAGTAGCTGTATGGAACTCAGTGGGCTGATCGGTATTTTACAGCTGCGGCTTTGAGGGCTACGAAGACACTATTTATGCATAAAGTTAAACACAATTTTACAGAGAGTGCGATATATATGGTATAATAGTCTTCATATTTGGGAATGATACTATAGTATTTTAGAACTGCAACATGTATGCTCGAGAGCCGAGGAGGGGTCAGTTCAATGCTATAACAGCTTAACAAAGGGAAAATTTTGCAGAAATGGATTTGTAGGAGTGAATATTACATTCCGTAACACTATAGGGCGTAAGAAGCATCAGGCAGTAGCTGTATGGAACTCAGCGGGCCGATCAGTATTTTACAGCTGCGACTTTGAGGGATACCAAGACATTCTTTATGCTCATAGCCAAATGCAATTTTACAGAGAGTGCGATATATATGATACCATAGACTGCATATATGGGAATGATGCTGCAGTATTTTAGAACTGTAGTTCTAAAATACTGTGTCATTCGCACATATGGAGTCTATGATACCATATATAACGCACTCTCTGTAAAATTGTGTCTAACTTAAAGCATAAAGAGTGTCTTCGTAGCCCTCAAAGCCGCAGCTGTAAAATACTGATCGACCCGTTGAGTTCCATACAGCAACTGGCTGATGCTTCTCACGTCATGCAGTGTTACGGAATATAATATTCACTCCTACAAATTCTTTTCCGCAGAATTTTCCCTTTGTTGAGCTGTTATAGCATTGAACTGACCCCTCCTTGGCTCTCGAGCATATATGTTGTAGTTCTAAAATAATGTAGCACCATTCCCACATATGAATCTATGGTACCATGTATATCACACTCTCTGTAAAATTGTGTCTAAGTTTGAGCATAAAGAGTGTCTTGGTAGCCCTCAAAGCCGCGGCTGTAAAATACCGATCGGCCCGCTGAGTTCCATACAGCTACTGTATGATGCTTCTCACGCCCTGTAGTGTTACGGAATGTATTATTCACTCCTACAAATCCTTTTCCGCAGAATTTTCCCTTTGTTGAGCTGTTATAGCCTTGAACTGGCCCCTCCTTGGCTCTCAAGCATATATATTATAGTTCTAAAATACTGTAGCATTATTCTCATATATGAAGTCTATGGTACCATGTATATCGCAGTCTCTGTAAAATTGTGTCTAACTTTGAGCATAAAAAGTGTCTTGGTAGCCCTCAATGCCGCAGCAGTAAAATACCGATCGGCCCACTGAGTTCCATACAGCTACTGCCTGATGCTTCTTATGCCCTACAGTGTTACAGAATGTAATATTGACTCCGACAAATCTTTTGTCATTCACAACTACATTTGTATATAATCACAATCAACATTACTTCAGTTAGGAAAATTATTATCAATTCTTCTACATTATAAGTGTTATGTAAGTAAATAACAAACGTTGCACTATTGAAGGTTGTCCACAGCTCATCATCAACGCTATGATTACTAGTGATGACAGTCTTATTGATGTTATCTCCCAATAACATCAAGTATGTCATATCATGCTCAATAGCGATATATTCTTCGTACACCCCACCGGAGATGTAGATCAAGAAGAAGCCATCTAAAGTAGTAGTGTTTTTCGGAACTAAAGTGAGACAATTGTTGGTTGTGGTGAAGTTGCCTCTTCCGTTTTTCCTTACAGTCACCACATCTTTCACCAAGGCAGTGTGGGTCTCAGAAAGAATCGGGTCTAACTTTCGACCACTTGCATCCTCAAGTATGGCACGGGATGCATCTGACATGGCTAGAGGAAAGTGACTATGCTTACTCTCTTGGATATAAAGAGAGTATGGGGAGATAACATTTATTTTATTCATATATCTTTTAAACCTGCTCATATAATGATAGTAACTCTACCTGTTGGTGTCATACTACCTGTTAGTATAACACTCATACAGGGCCCTACGTTAACAATATATTTGTTACAGGTAGAATATTTTATTGCATGTGCCTATTGCACCACCAACTACTACTAGCAATATGTTCGCGGTTCGTAGTAGGCAACACCTGCCATGATTTTCTAGGAAAAATAAATTCAACAATATGGCATGGGGGGAGCGACCCTCCTCATGCCTGGAGTACTCCACCAAAATATAAATGCAGAAATAAACCCTATCAAAATCTAAAGCAGTAATTAATTTATAATCATTTATAGCATGCTATTTTTTATGACTGAAATAACCCGCTACCTGAGCTCCAGCCAATAATTCTCTTATATACACTTTGAATTCAATCTTTACTTCCACAATATTTCCAAGTACCAGCACCAGCACCAGCACCAGCACCAGCACATGCATCTCTGTTGTTATTATTATATAAGTAGTAATAATAGTAATTAGCAACTATGCTTATACATATATATAGCGTCTCTCTCGAACCCTATTGGATTTGATGTTATCCAATCCCCTTTCTTTATGTCATTTTACCTTGTCTAACTAAATAATCTCTTTTACTAATTCCAATTAAATCTCAATATTATCTAATTAACAAGTCATAACTTTGCAGTCACAAGAATATTAAATCACTTCCCACAAACAATAATCAGAGCAAGTGTAATCTTATTTCGTTACAAAGCTTTGTACATCTTACAAATTCCTAATTTTAAAAGCTCATTTGAACATGCACGGACTCACACATGAATGTAACAAATTAAATGTGTATTTATTGTATTTCCAGCTACAAAACATAATATTTTGAAGAATATTTCAACATTCTCACGTTCAATCTTATTTATATACAAATTTACAAAGAACCAATTCAAATTGTCAACCACAAAAAGTTCCAATAAACCATTCACACCAAAATACAACAACCAATTACACAACCAACTTTTAGATCAAACAAAACAAAAACAGTTCATAGAAGTTCAGAAATGATACACATTAATACTTCTCCCCCATACCATTCGATCAGTCATAAATGGTGGAGAGAAACAAAATGGAGATTTAAGGTCTCTTATTCAAGCTCCCAATCAATCATATAAAATATAAATCAACTAATAAACTGAGTCAAGCTACCAAACATAAAATCCATAAGCAAATTTCTCAACATAAAAAATTTACCAATTTATAGCATATTGAAAATACCACTTTCGAACTTATATTTAACTTCCCTATAATATTCATAACAATTCATTTATTTGACACTTGTTCATGCACATTCCATATAATTCCCACAACGGCAACCCCAAAAGAAATGATCATTCATTCAGACAAGACAAAACAAAACTCACCAAGTAAGAAACACATGGAAATCCTAAGTTCAATCATGAAATTTCATCAATCTATAATTACACCCATTCAACAGCACCATACAGCACCATAAAGCAGAGAAATCAGAATTTCCCAGAGAATTAATAAGGTCGGCCAAATATCACATGCACATGTAGCAGACTTATGCCTTAGCAGATTTTGAAATTGAAAATATTAAACTACAAAATCCCTAATTCGGTTCTCTCTCTTCCTCCCAAAACTCTAACTTGATCACAGAAAATCTATATAAAATTAAAGAGAACCTTCACCTGAACTAAATCCATCTATTGTGTGTACCATTGCCGTGGTGGGCGCCGTCAAAAATTGCAGAATGATGAGAAACCTGGTGAGGACCAGAGGAAGTTGGGGGACCAAGGAGAGAAGGAACCTTGCCTAGTATGACGCTTACCATCATCGTGATCCACCGCTATACAAGACCGTCGGAAACGCCTTAGGCGTCACAGAAACTTCACTGAATGTGAAAAGAGAAAACAGATTGGAATTTTGAATAAGGGCAAGAGACATGAAAAAGAAAATCATTCTTTTTTTTTTGGTAAGGGAAGGGGCAAACGCCAAAAGAAAATCATTCTACAACTAAGAGATTCTGCAACATACTTCACTAATTCACATTCACAGTAAAATCATTTAAGAAGTACTAACATATAGCAAGTAGAGGTGAAAACAAACTCACACTACCATGACTGCCATTCTTAAACAAAAACAAAGAATTACCTCAATAAACTCCATTAAAATAGAATTAATATTACAATTAAAATGCCTTAGGACAGCCCCCAAACTCCTAATTCATACCTGAATCTAAACCAACAATAGTAAAATAATCAAACCCATTTTTCCAACTTAAGAAATTTATTTAGTCACTAAACATTCAAGATATAATTCCAACTAGCAACATCACATGTATGAGAATAATTTCAGATTTCAAATTATCATCTTGATGCTTAAAACAGATTCACAGAGGAATTTGAGAAGAGTAAAAACTGAAGTTAAACAACCCAGAAAATCCAAACAGAACTAGGAAGAGTGAAGAAAACAGGATTTTGTCAAATATGTAACTACATAATTAAACTCTTTCATTTCTCCCTTCTAAACTGAACAAAACAAGTATGAGTAGAAAGGAAAAAGATAATTTTCCAACATACAAACCATATGTCTCGTATCATCAGAAAATCACCTTCCTTTTATCAAACTTGGCCAAATTGAACAGGAAAAGAAAAGAAAACTAACCCCTTTACAAAACAAACATTGAATATGCAACTCCATATACCTTATTCCCATTTCCTAAATCAGTTCGGCTTTGCAAGGAGAAAGGCAGAAAATTATCACACACACATGTAAACTTGACAAACAACCATAATCTTAAATTCATTGCCCATAACTTCTAAACACCCAAGCACTGCAAAATCATCCAGAGAAAGAGAAAAAGAATAAAAAATCTGTAAAATAACAAAATCACACCAAACATTAGAAAGATCCTTATTCCTTTCCAAACCAACGGGAAGAAAAATCAGACCTTCACATACTCACAACAACAAAATTGCGAGCTAAGCTTTATTTATGAGTTTAGGAACATTAAAAAAAAACCCAAATCAGAATCAATTCCACTCTAATACTCGCCCAAATAGCAGGAAAATTAGGTGGGAATGGAAAGGTCTTTACCTCTATTCAAGGAGACTTAAACATGTGAAATCGAAGAGCTTTCTCTGCAATATATGTTCATTATTGTCACTGAAGTTGCAGAGGAAGAAGAAAACAAAAGAATGAAAGAGAAAGAGAGAGTTTGGGCAGCCAGAAAGAGATATAGAGGTGTGGTGAAGATGATGGCGAGGGTTGACGGTGAGAATGATGAAGAAAGAGTGAGGTATGGTCAATATTTTAGTACCATTATTGTACTGTACTTATTATAGAGATCTCATGGCCCCTATGTGTTTTTGGGAGGCTAGGATGTGTTTGGTTGAATGAAGGGAAAGTGAAGAATTAGAAAGTGAAAGGGTGAAGATGGAAAGTGGAGGTAAATTAGGTAATGATGAGAAAGTAAAGTTTATGGGACCCAGAAAAAGTGTGAGATGGAGAGAGAAAACTTGTGGGCCCAGGGATAGAGGTAAATTACCAAAAAACCAAAATTTTCTCCACTTTCCATTTCACTCTCACTTTCATGGGCCAACCAAACAGATGACTTTTCGTCTGATGTTATACCAAGTTATAATTAGTTCCCTTCCCATATAAGCTACTTCTCTCTGTTCCTAAATATAAGAGCACTTTGACTTTTTTGGAGAATCCTAAGAAAGCAAAATGAACAATTTAATCATAACATATTTTAAATATTATTAGATCATATGTAAGTTCATAAGTCAAATAAACTAGTTTAGTGAAAAAAATTGGGAAAATCAATTTTTAATTACCCTATTTAGTTTTATTAGGATTCTCCAAAAATGTCAATTTGCTCTTATATTTAGGAACGGAGAAGGGAGTATATCTCTCATGAATGCTAGCTTTTTTCCATATCATCTCCTCGTTAAAACAAAGAATATGAAATACCTTCAAAAGGTACTGTTATAAGGACAATCCTTCGAGTTTTTCTAAAGCCCCAATTTGATTTCTAATAAATTCATATGATTTTTGAGAACTCCTATTTTCCGTATAACATTTTTGGGGAACTCATTTATTTTGTTGTAAAGTCCTCATAAAATATTTTTAAAGCTAGAATTTCCATTTTAGAGCCAGAAACCATTTTTATAAATTTCTAGTGACCTCAAATTTTTTTCACCTATTTTTCCCCGGTTATTTGAGGATTCTTGCATTGCTAATATTCATAACTAGATTTGGCTAATTACTTTTAACGTATTTAATTTATTTATTTTAAAATATAGTTTTTGAAGTTTTTCCCTATGTAGTACATAAGTAGAATTATTATAAAAAAAAGTACATAAGTAGAATTCAAATTTAATTTAGTCCAAAGAAAAATAATAATTTTGACTGTTAATAAACCATTCTTTACATTTACATGTCAAAATAGTTTTATCATGTTCTAGCTATAATTACCGAAATTGTCATTACGTCCCCCAACCCCCCCCCCCCCCCCCCCGGGAAAAAAATTATCATTACACAGATGTAATTTTCAGGAATAACACTTTCTCTTCATCAACTCATGAGTCATGATACTATATACGCAATGTTTATGTAGGATGCATATTATTATTATATTCAAATATAGGCTAACCTTTTCCTACAAGTTTGACTTTTATTCAATGAACAATTGTGACTTCCTTGATTCCATAAACCGAATGAAGAATTTTCTGAGTATTGCATGTTTTCAGCGGAAAAGAAATACATTTTGACAAAAATAGCTTTAGTGTAAAAAGATAGAAATTCTATTTACAGGGCATGAAACCACTTTTACAATTTCTCTTCAACTTAAAATAATTGTGTCTTATTTTATTTGTTTAATGATTGTAAGGATAAGTGAGGATGCATGGCATTATTATGGTAAGTTGAGTTATTTGTAGTTTCGCTTATAATGCCTTGAGAAATAGGCTATTTTCTAAGGAGAGGGTAATGAGAGGAACCTAGTGCCCTTTGATATTTATGTTTAAGTTTCAGAACTTTTTTTTTTTATAAAAATTCCATATCTAGCAAGTTCCCTCACTTTATTCTTTTCTATATATATCACTTTCATTCTTGTTTGGACTGAACATTACACTTTCATTTTTAAACAACTCTTAATTCATCTTCGTACACATGTTCATCCTTATATTTATTTTATTTTGTATCTCGTTGCATTTTGTTATTATTTTATTCTTTCTTTTTTTTTTGGCCAATATTATTTTATTCTTTCTATTGTATACATATTTCCCCTATTATTATATATGTACAGATAGAATTCTAATACGGATTGTGAAGAACGAAAAGATATTTGAACTGAATTTTTATTTGAGAACTCCCTTTATTCTTTATTATGTAAAACTTTTTGGGTAACTCCTTTATTTTGTTGTAAGGTGCACATAAAATATTTTTAAAGCTAGAATTTCCATTTTTAAAGTAGAACCCATTTTTTGATAAAATTCAAGGAACCACAAAATGATTTCCTCAATTAACATGGTAGAGGGGCCACGTTTTTGCATTATTATGGATATGGATTGAGGAGCCCTTTGCAACAACCACTGGCTCCCATCCTAGCACTTGCCAAAATTAGAGTGTGATTGCAAGCTCATATTGGTTAAATGATCAAGAGAGCCCACGCCCAACACGCAACCGCTCCGTTATCTCGCTGCATGGGCCCTACACCCCAACTTCAGGGACCTAGTCCAAAAGTCTTGAGCAAGACGAAACCTTGAGACCTGAGAATTGGCAACGTTCAACGATGTCTTGAGCAAGACCCATTCTCCTCTCACCTTCTACTTATGTGTCCTTCATAATTAATGATAGGCTTCTTTTTAGTTTTAGCTTTATATTGTAGGTCTCTAGAAATTGACATGTAGCTAGACACTATGTATTTTTAAAAAAATTCACCTACCCCCACTATTCTTTCATCAAAGGTATATAATTGATTTTCTCTTCCCTTTCTTTAGGGTTAAATATCATTCTGGTTAATAAATAATTTTGAAATGGTCTAATTGGTCAAAAACAATAAAAATGCTCATTTTGGCCAAAGAACAATAAAAATGGTTCATTTTGGCCAATGGGTACTTGAAAATACCAAAATAACCTTTAGGATTCACATTTTCAAAAATTATTTTAATTATATCCTAAGTGTTATTTTGGTATTTTCAAGTAGCTGATTGGCCAAAATGAATCATTTTTATTGTTCTTTGGCCAGAATAAGTCCTTTATTGTTCTTTGACCAATTTGACCCTTTTAAAATTGTTTATTTGCTAAAATGATATTTAACCTCTTTCTTTATCTTCTACTATTTCTTCTTCCAATGTGATTATGATTTATGAGTATGAATCGCCTTTTTCCTCTCCTACAACAAATCAACGCCATCTTGGCATTACATTCATTCACCTTCGAAGTTGAGAAGCTGAAGATGGATATAGGGCTCCGGGATTAGTATTCTGTATAGCGGCTAGTCTCCGGGTCTCTTGAATAGGTAGGCTCAATACGCTAAGGAAGCTTGATCTGCTTAGGGCGGTTTTACAGAGACTCCGTTCTCATTCATTATACTAAAATAGAAAGAAGTTGGTTCCTTGACAGGGTCCGTCCTATCTTAGGCTTAGAGCTGAGCTAGAGCCCTAACTTACTTCGGAATGATTTAGAGAGCTCCGAATCAGGCTTTTGGAGTGGTGGCAAGCAGGGCCAAAAGATAAAGTCCAATATGACCCTAAGCTTGAAAACCCTTCCTCCTTTTAAAGTCAAGTAATTGAGGGGATTTTGGGGAGATCATGTAATTTTATTGTCTTCATTAATCTCCCCAAATTAACCAAAGTGATCTTATATTTAGGAACGGAGAGAGTATTTTATAAATAGGGTTAAAGGTCACCATTGCCCTGGAAGTTTGTAGGAAGGATCATATTTGCCCTCAAAGTTTTTTAGGCTCATATTTGCCACTGAAGTATGAAAATGAGGTCACATTTGTCTTTTATAGATGGAAAAGTTAACACCGTTTGACATGTCAAATTGTCAATAAAAAATGTACACGCAAACACTTATTCATTGGACACGTAACTCAAGTTGTTCAAGATTGACTCCTGTGACCTCAATAAAATACTTTAGTCCTCTCTCTTCTTCCTTACTTCCTTCCCTTCCCATCGGCACCCTACTACGAGAGTTGCTAAACCCCAGGAACCATCATTCTCCTAAAATCTAAGCACTTTAGGCGGCTTGTACAACTTCTCCACCATCTCTTTGTATTCTGTAGAACACAACAGATATCACTTTAGGTTATTTTGCAGGAGACAACATGATTACCAAAGCTATTCTGATTGTGGATTTCTTCTTAGAGCGAAAAATGGAGAAAATATTCACGCTTTCTTCCTATTTACCATCTTGATTCAAAGCTAGGCTGCTTGTGGATTTAGTGGTGAACTGTTTGTTTGGCTTTGAATTTCGAAAAATTAAACAAATAAATAAATGAGCAAATATGTCGCTAGATGAATTCAGAATTGTTTTATGTTTGGCTCTGAATTTCCTTTTTTTGATCGATTGGTTTCTGGTTTTCTTTTTCTCACCCGATCCTTTTACTGTGTGTATTCATCGATTTAAAAATTTGTTCTTGAAAGAGAATTATTGAAAAATTGAAGCCTTAAGTCAGTAATGGTGTCTGCGAATGACCCAGTTGAGTCTTTCTTAAATTCGATTCAAGTTGTTAAAGAAGTGTTTTCACCACTTGAGATAGGCATACGTACGGCGGTGAAAGATTTTGAGCATTGTTGGCCCAAGAATAGTGCTGAGTGAGTGAAGCTGGGAAATTTCAGATCTGAAGTGTAAATAAGAAGAAAAGGAATGGTCATCAGTGTTTTGTGGTTGATGAGAGAAAGAAAGGGTTATCAATAAAGGTCCCTTTGAAGGCTTTTTCCTGGGTATGTTTTCTCAGAATAAAGAAAGGTGGGTAGTGGGGGTGAAGGGAAGGAAATAAGGAAGAAGAGATAGGAGTAGAGTAAAATGGTGGGACCCACTATAGAAGTTTTATGAGGGCATAAGAGTCAATGAACAAATTGACTTTTTTTGCCACTTAGACAACTTGAGTAACGTGTCCAATGAATAAGCGCTTGCGTGTACAATTTTATTGACGTGTCAAATGGTGTTAACTTTTCCATCTATAAAGGACAGATGTGACCTCATTTTCATACTTCAGGGGCAAATATGAGCCTAAAAAAATTCGAGGGCAAATATGATCCTGCATACAAACTTCCGTGGCAATGTTAACCTTTAACCCTTTATATATATATTAATACATTGATAACACAATCTTATAAAATGTGAAATTCATATTACAATGTCTTTGTTTAATTCTTTGCTCCCAAGCCTTGCGCGGAGGAAGACTTCTCGCTTTTTTGTTCCACCCGATGACTTCGATTACGGGGGAAGACAACAAATGTTTTCTACACGAAAGTCTTTCGCATGCTAGATTTACATGTATGTTGTAATCATCCTCGCTTCATTTTTAGCACGATTATGTTTCCCTACATTACAAGCTTGAAATATTTCTCAAATAACTTTCTCCGTGCCTCTCTATTGACAATTTTTGTTGTGCCTATTACAACTATAATAATGCATTTGCGAGAATCAAAGGTTGAAGCAAGATGTTCGAATTAGGCTAATAAGATGAAATTTTCTTATCTTCATTGAAGCCTATTATGTTTTGAATTTTTCTGGTATGTACACGCTAATATGTATTGACATAGTAGCTTGTGTTGTAATTCGCCGTATTGATATCCTAATAACTTATAGCAGCGTCATCTCTGTAGTGTTTGCTCCGGCGCTTTGCATGGGGAGAAATCTTACTATCTTTGTTGTTATATATTTTGTTTTAAATTGTTCTCGTGCACAGTTTCTAATGCGGTTTTAGCAAACCGCAATGTGATGCACATGCGATGTAAAAGAAAGACATACCATATATGCTATTTGTAAAAAAAATCATCCGTGCGATGCACGTGCATCGTATGTGCGATGCACGGTAGAACGCTTGTTCTTTTTAAAACCCAACTTAATTTCTCATGCAGCTTCCTTACTTCCGTTCTTTATCTTTATTCCAATTCAAATGACATTAATGGGCTCTACTCTTTCAATTTCCAATTGGGCTTCAGCACATGCAAATCGAAAGAAGATGTAATAAATTAAAGTGATGATGACAATAATATATCTTCTTTCCTCTCTTCAAGATTTTGAACTATTTGATTATATATATTTATCAAAGCCTAAATATTTTTTTCTTCAATTTCCAAATATACTCAAAATATCAGGGAGTCAGATCAAAATTGCATCTTAAATATGTTAAGAAATTCATTTTAGGCATTCAAAAACATACAAATTTTAGTTTTCAACAAAATATGATCTCAATTAATAAATTGTCTCAGTAATTGAAAATACACAATCATCTCATTATGAAAATTCTTTCATACACGTTTGAAAACTTCTAGCAACTCCATGTATGAGTATTCCACATACCCATTAGAAAGAAACTATAATGACCATAAATAAAGGTACATTACTTAGAGGCCGAACCTTGTGCATATTTAAGCTTTAAGACACTAAAATAATCAAAAGCTAACTAAGCCTCCAATGCATGGAACTCCGGTGAGGCGCAACCAAGAATCCCCGGATATAAAGTTGGAGACAGTGAAATTAGTAGCAATAGAAGGGTCAACAATAGCATGGTAACCCTTCCAATTGACCCGGTGAGATGTGCTAGAACCTGGCCCATAATTCTTATACTCCCCATAGAAGCTTCTGCTTTCATGTTTATTGTAACACCTAATCTTTTTACTACTATACTATATTATTTTAATTGATTTTCAAATATTTTTCCTATCGTGGAAAGCCCAAAAATACCAATAATTTAAAATTTTCTTTTCAAAATATTTTCCTTGAATTTTATTTCACAAAATAGGCTTTTCATTTAAATCAAATTGTAAATCTATTGGTTGACTAATTTTTATACTTTATAAAAAATCTCCATATTCTCCTCATATCTACCCTTTTATTGTCTCTCATGTTACAATTATTATTATTATCACAATTACTACGCTTTAATAAAAATATTGATGATCTCAATCGACAATCCCTCTATTTGGGGAGATGTTCTATTTCTAAGTCTAAACATCTAATATATCTATCTATCTAATATAAGTATATATTGTCCGTATGGAATCTCAAACTTTGTTCACACCTATGTGTTTTCGACATGCTCACACATTAATACATATTCAGTGGGCCGTTTAATGAGCTCTTTTAATGAGACGTTTCTGGCATTTGGTTTTCCCTTTCAGTTGGTTTTCAATTGTGCATTTCGAGTCATCTTATTTAATGTATGCTTGGTGTCAGCTCGAATCCATTTCGTTTCCCCTTCCCCTTCACTTCATATATTTACAACCCTCTCATGACAGCTCCAAATTCATCCACGAGAAGCCCAGCAAACGACTCAAACTGCAGAGGCTTCCCAGCGTTGCATTACTCTCCTTCGCTCTGACGATGCCGAGGACGAGAGCTCACGACGGGGAACGGCCAGAAATGTGTTCAAAACTTGATTGATTATAGCCTATAGGTGATCCTTTTTCCTCTCTCTTCTTTCCTTTATTCGTTTGATTCAAGTGAGATTTCTGCAAAAAACTATATGTTGATCATATATGAAGCTGAAATCAGGATTAATGGTCTGATTATGACAAGAACTATAGATTGATTATTTATAGATATATGTTTAGCATTCAGCAGTGATATGTGGTTTATCTGATATATCAGCACAAGCAAATAAGAATAAATGGGAAGAAATCCAAATCATTCATAATTGGTCAGTGCTGTAATATTTTTGTGTTCAGATGAAAGTAGAAGATGGTGGAAATTACATGGATAAAAACTAATATAAATTACGACTATCAAACTAAATCGGATGAAACATCACAAAACCCATACATTGATCATGTAATCACTTGATTATCTGTGACAGCAAAAGGTATCACGAAAATACAGCAAAAAATCAGTGTTGTTTAGCATTCAGCAGTAATATGTAGCTTATATGATATATCAGCATAAGCAAATCAGAATAAATGGGAAGAAATCCTGAATCCAGTATTAATATTATGATTTCACACCTATTATCTTTGATAGCAAAAGGTTTCATTCAACTACAGCAAAAAATCCGTATATATCGAATCCAATTGCAGCAAAAGTCATACGAGTAATATAACTAAATCCATGTCTATGTATGAATTGACTTTGGTTACTGCACTACGGATTTATGTTAGTAAAATACAACTCATTCATGTCAAAAAAAAGGTTAAAACTATAGTATTGCATGAATGTTGCAAGTCTTATGATACTGTTATGTTCTGTTATTATTCAACGTTGAAAGTTCTTCCATTTTAACAAGAACATTATTTTTATGCGAAGATTTGTAAACTATATAAAAATTACATTATAGTCTAATTTTTTATGACTGGGTCTGGGTATGAATGGTAAAGGCTGGAGTTTTGAGAATTGTTAGTGTTTTGGGTCATTTATATGATAAAGGATGGAGTTTTTTAAGATTTGTATACAGTATAAAGAGTACATTATAGACTTGCAACAATAATTGCTTGAATGTTGCAAGTCCTTTGATATTATCAGTATTGTTGACACAATTTGAAAATATCCATACATTTCACAACACATGTATCATCAAATGGGAACTTGGTAACCACAAACTTTTCCTATTGTGACCACAATAGTATCGTTGCACTTAGGCATATCACAAATCCTAATCATGTCATTTTCTTTTTGCATTGGGAAAAATCAAGGTAAAACGAAATCAATAAAACTTAGTCAAGATTAAATTGCCGTTATTTATGTCAGCACAACAATCCAAAGTCCAAACAACTCAATTATCAATAAAAAATATTAGTAAAATTTATAACCCGATCATCTAAAAAATATTTTTAGAGCAGTGAAATAACAGTAAAACTATTATTCATTACATTATAAACGTTTCATAATTCATATCCTAATGAACATTAATGCAATAAAATTTGGGAGTTATTAGCGGATGGTAATTGGTAACTATAGTTTTTTCCATATGTGAACCCATTAGTATGTTTGTTGTGCTAATCCTGTTAGTATTAAATTCCTTTGTTTGCACTACTACAAATTGTCTCTCTACCAGCGCACCTTTACATGCGCTTAGAAGAAACGCATGTATAGAGGGTCCTTTACATGCGCTTTAAGCGCATGTACAGGTAAGAATCTATACATGCGCTTTAAGCGCATGAAGAGGCCTTATCTCTACATGCGCTTAAAGCGCATGTATAGAAATGTGCATCAATTAAAATTCACTAAAACAATGACTAGAAAAGAATTTAAGTATTTAGAGATAAAATATAAAATGAACTTAGGTGAAGAGCTCAAAATTATATGGAAACACCCTTTAAAGGCACAAACACCCTTTACATGCGCTTTAAGCGCATGTAAAGGCACAAACACCCTTTACATGCGCTTTAAGCGCATGTAAAGGCACTACTGAAGTGCAAAACATGAAGTCATGCTTAAGAGGTCCCTCCTCAAACCTCATAAGGTGTTCCTGCTTGTTGAGTTAGTGTTTCAAGGCTCCATTACCACTTTTGGGTGCTATGAAATTGGTGAAACACCCTTTACATGCGCTTTAAGCGCATGTAAAGGCACTACTGAAGTGCAAAATATGGAGTCATGCATAAGAGGTCCTCCTCAGACCTCATAAGGTGTTCCTGCTTGTTAAGTTAGTGTTTCAAGGCTCCATTACCACTTTTGGGTGCTATGAAAATGTTCAAACACCCTTTACATGCGCTTTAAGCGCATGTAAAGGCACAAACACCCTTTACATGCGCTTTAAGCGCATGTAAAGTTAAAGCGCATGTAAAGGAACAAACACCCTTTACATGCGCTTTAAGCGCATGTAAAGGCACCACTACTGAAGTGCACAACATAGAGTCATGCATAAGAGATCCTCCTCAGACCTCATAAGGTGTTCCTGCTTGTGTACTTAGTGTTTCAAAGCTCCATTACCACTTTTGTATGTGGAAATGCTGCCTGTACATGCGCTTAAAGCGCATGTATAGGCCTAATATTAATAAAAAGTTGATTCATTCAATTTATTTAATGATGAAAAACTTAATATAACTCATTATTTGATTCATATACATACGTAAGTTTTAAAACATAATATAACTATTATTTTATTTCCCTGAGTAATTTTGGCGCTGTGATTTAAAATAATATATAGACTGAAATAATAATGTCACAATTGTGAGACTTTATTATTATTTTTATTTGAACTATTTATTGTAATTGTTTTATTAAAAACTAATTATTGGTCCTTGTACATGCGCTTTAAGCGCATGTATTGGATATAATTTATAAATTTCCCGCGCCTTTTTCTTATGAGTTCCCTCCTTTTGTCTCTTCACTCTATAGCGCGCTCAGAGTATGTAGTAGCATTCTGAATGAGTTCCCTCCCTTACTAAAAATCACAAACCCTAATTGTAACATCCCAAAAATTTAAATTAGGGATAATAAAGAATTAATCAAGTCATTAGGATATCATCAGTATGGGAAAATATATTTTCAAGAGATTAATATGCCTATTTCTTAAGAAATTACGGAAAAATAGTTAGAGACTGAGTTTTAAGTTAAAAATTTGTTGATAAATACTATAGGGCATAGACAACACTATAATGTGAGAAAATATGTAATTTGGTGTATAAAATAATTTTTCTATTTGTTGTAGAGAGAAATTAAAAATGGGAGGGTAATTAGAATGAAGACATAAGGGCAAATTTGTCATTTTGCCTCAAACCCTAATGCACCCACCTTCCTTCCCTCTTCTCCAGCCGAAAAACACACACATTAATAACCTAATTCCCTCTTCATCATTCTCACATCCTCACTTCTACACTTCTCAACTTCATCATCATCATCATCATCATCACCTGATCTCTCTTCCTTCCTACCCTCCCTCGCGATTTCTTTCCTTTCTCATGCTTAGCTCCCTACTTCGTCCAGCCATCACAGTAACGATGAGGCCATTTCCGGCGGCCTCCTCCGGCCACAAGCCTCGACGGAGCTCGAAGGGTGGCGGACGATGGTGAGGACGGTAAGCTTCGGCCATGGCTTCTATTTCTTGAGCTTTGCTTCTTTTCCATGTTTCTTTATGTTTCACTTTGTTTCTTCAAAATCCGGCGAGCTAGCGGTTTCTGGCGAGATTTTCGACGGCGGAGGCCGCCACTGTCATGCAAGTTCAAAATCATAGAAAAAGGTGAAGCCTTTCTTCCTTTCTACACCTGATTCGTTGTGTTTTTAGGCGAGTGTGAGTGTGAGTCCGATTTTAGTTATGGGGTTTTGTTGTTTAATTGGTAAAGGTTAAATCTTTAGCTCCTATTCTTGTTGTTTTGAGTGAGAAATTGAACTTTGAGTGAAGTTTGAAGCAATTTATGAAAACCCTAGATTTTTGGGACTATAGGGCTGACGAGTTTAAAGGGATTTCTAGGTTCAAAAATCTTTAATTTGTTTAGGTACAATGGTAATGAAGTTTAAAAGATTGTGCAACACGTTTGATGGGTATTTGGATTGATGAATTTCAAATTTTCTCTCCCTTTCCTTACATGGCCGAGCTGTGATATATGTGTGAGTGTAATTTTTATGGCTTGTTGTTGGTAAAATGTCACATTGAATTTGGGTTTTATCTTGAAATGTTTTGAAATGGCGAAATATGAGAGGGTTGTTATTTACATGTTTAAAGCACTGATTGGAACTTTTAACCAAGTCAAAGCTTAAATTAAAAAGAGTAAGATTGAACCAATATGTGGATTTTCATGTGCTGAGAGAGTGAAGGACGATTTGTTGTGAATGGTCATATATGTCAAGTTGAGCATTTGCAATTTTCCTGGAACCTTGGTTCTTTGATTCTTGATTTCTTATCCTATATCTAATAATCCTATGGAATATGAAGGTGAGACGATCAAGGGATGAATGGTTGCAGTCGATCTTTATCAAGGTTACATCAATATTTTTGGAACTCCGTGGTTGCCAAATTAGCTAGAGATTTTGGTGATATTTGTGATTTGGGCCCATTGAGACGAGTCATCCTCTCTCCTCTGTGTGTTAAAGAAGTTGAAGAAAATCAAAATGGTGTAAGAGCATGTTCTATTACACCAGAAACCATAACCTCTTCAGTTCGTAGTCAGATTAAAAAGAGGCGCAGTCGTAATAAGAGTGGTGGTGGCTACCCCACTCATTGTTTAGCAAGGAATCCCTCTGCTACTGAGGCAACTTTGGGATATGTATTGAATGGCATGTCAGATATGAAGAAATCCAGATCTGAAAGGAAGTTTGATTATATTAACAAAGGTAGAGTTCCAGAAATGAGGGAAACTCATTTTTTTATGCAAGAAAAGGGTAAAACTCCCTCACCTAGTCTAATTAAGAAGTACACATTGTCTGAGTTGCCTCCTTCTGCTAGACCGCTTTTGGTTTTCATAAATTCCAGGAGTGGTGGGCAGCTTGGGTCTTCTCTTCGCAGGAGATTGAACATTCTACTGAATCCTGTTCAGGTACCTCTTAAACCAGGCTTGAACTTTTTTACCTTATGAAACTAGTTGTGCTTTGCATGAGTTCACACTTCACATCTTATTTTTGTCAATGTTTGATATGTTCATATGACTAGAGAATGTGTTTGATGAGTGGTCGGATTTAATTTGTCATCTTATTAAAAGATTTCAAGATTTTATACTTGCCCTTCATATTTGTATGAAATATATTATGGTTTATGAGATGCAGGATTTGTTGTTTAACTTGTCCGACTCTGGTGCAATGACTTCTTTCTAAAATTCCATGCAATGAAAACTTTTGTTTGCTTGCATTTTAACATTCTTTTACCTTTCACTACTTTCTGAAAATTGGTATGCTGTTTTTACTTTTTCCTAATGCAATATTGTGGTTTATGAAGTGCTGGAGTTGACACGCGTGTTGTCTTAACATTCTGCTCATTATTCTGAAAGGTTTTAGTTGAGCATGCATGCTAGCATTGTATTTATTAATCTATTTTGCCTGAAATATATTGGTATTGTAATATATTAAGTAAAAGAATTTAGATAGATCTAAAAGAAGATAGTGAAATTTCAGAGATAGGGATGTAGAAGAGAGTGTGAAGAGGAATTTGGGTGTTCATAAACATCAGAAAAGTCAAGGAATATCGATAACTCCTCTTCCTTTTATACGTGGGGATAGCAACTATGTTACTCAGCTGACTGACTAACTAGCTAGCTAACTTTTCCTTGACATTATTTATTACCATATAATACGTTAAGTAATACATTCTACCTTGACTACTTGAGTGACCGAAATGAAGGGATATTAAGTTCTATCATGGTCCAAGGTTAAGCATACATGATATCTGATAGAGTTGCTCTCTTTGAACCTGAGAAACACCATCAACTGCATTTCTTTCACCCATAAAATTGTATTTAAATGGAAATTTCCTTCATTTTCAACATATTCTTCTTTTGTTCTTAGAATCTAGATGGTGTCCTACAGCTTAATGTTTCTTTAAATTTCACTAGCTATCTTTTGAAAAGAAAATAATCTTTGGAAATACTTGACTTGCAATGCTTGTTATGTTAAGTGGATATATTTATTTCATATGTGGTCTTAAATGGCCTGAGCTGATTTTTGCTTTTTGTCTGTAGATATTTGAGTTAAGTGCTTCCCAAGGTCCTGATGTGGGCTTGGATTTTTTCAAGAGTGTAAAGTATTTTAGAGTATTGGTATGCGGCGGTGATGGCACTGTTGCATGGGTCCTTGATGCAATAGAAAAACACAATTTTGAGTCACCCCCACCTGTTGCGATTCTCCCCTTAGGTACTGGAAATGATTTACTCAATTCTATCGTCAGAAATTAACTTTGTACATCCTTTTCAAGAGCATCCCATTAAGCTTTTGATAATATTCTAGGGTTAATCTCTTTGTACATGTTTGTCTGTTTGGAAGGAAAGCTAATTTTAGCATAAGCTGCTATAATAAACCTATCCTCTAGTGTAATATTCTTGGCAACTGGTTCCATGATTTCTTTCTTAACATGCATGTATTATGGTTTATTTGTTATTAATGGTTTAGGTGGCAATGATGGCTGTTATTTTTATGCATAGTAATGATGGTTTTGATTAAACATGAGGGCAAGAAAATATGAAAAAAAATATATATATAGTTGTACATGCGCTTAAAGCGCATGTAGAGGTAGGTACTTCTACATGCGCTTAAAGCGCATGTAGAGGTAGGTACCTCTACATGCGCTTTAAGCGCATGTATAGGCACCTCTACATGCGCTTTGAGCGCATGTAGATGTACATGCGCTTAAAGCGCATGTAGAGGTACATACCTCTACATGCGCTTTAAGCGCATGTATAGCCCCCCTCTACATGCGCTTTTTAAAAGCGCATGTAGAGCCTTTACCAGCGCCCCCCTCTACATGCGCTTTATAAGCGCATGTAAAGGCCAAAATAAGCGCATGTAAATGGGGTAATCTGTGGTAGTGTTGTATCAGCACAAGAATTCGAATGGGTCAAATATCAGTTGCAAAATAACAGAAAATATATTAATGCTCATTTAAACTACCTTAAAGAGTTTGTCATATCCATCATTATTGTTATGCATCTTAACATGAGACGTTACATGCTTCATAAACTTATGAAGATTAAAATTTGGTTATTTATGTCAGCAAAAAACTTTGAACATTCCAAGTATATTTAAAAAAAACTGGTAGTCAATTTAATTGCCTACTCATTCCAAATGTATTTGAAAAGTGTACATCGTCCAAAATATCAGAAACAAACCATCGGAGAAATTTGGTTATGTTGCGGGGGTAAGGCTTGGATGAGGGAGGTTGAAAATGGAGTTTGATTCTTTTTTTATTTTTATAAATGTGCAAGTTTAATTCTTTATTAAGTTAAAAATATTACATGTAATATAAATTTAAAATATTTGGAGATATACAACAACCAAAAATATTTAGTCCAAAGAACCTTTCAAATGGGGGAGGCTAGGTGTCTAGGGGAAATTTGGTTTATATATTTTGGTGGGGGGAGGGGGAGTTGGGTTTGCACAGGGAGGTTTGGGATGATGTTTGACTTTTCTTTTTGTTTTTT
Source organism: Mimosa pudica (assembly GCA_029929735.1). NCBI lineage: Eukaryota > Viridiplantae > Streptophyta > Magnoliopsida > Fabales > Fabaceae > Mimosa > Mimosa pudica. The sequence continues at coordinate 10,699,804 of JAKELP010000020.1, forward strand.
ATACACGGTAAGTGTGACGCTCATTCAACCCAAAATATTATTTTTCATCTAAATTTATATTTTTTGAAACAATTAATTGGTAATGATAATAGGTATTGAATCAAAGTGAGATTTAGTGTTACACTTTGGGTATGTAAAGGAGTTTGAAGTTTTTATTTTGGGTTAAACCAATTTTTAGTCCCTATAGTTTCCCTCAATTTGGGTTTTGGTCCCTATAGTTTCAAAGCTGAGTTTTTGGTCCCTATAGTTTTCTTTGGTTAATAAAGTTAGTCCCTATAGTTTTAAAAGGACCAAAACATGACATTGACGGTGTTAAATATGATTATGTGGCGCTAACTCCGTCAGTTTTGCCTATGTGGTTGATGACTGGATTAAATTGCATGGGAAAAGAATCCACGGTGGAAAAATGATTATATTGAAAATTTAAAAAAAAAAGGAATCTTCTTTCAAACGAGTTTCCGTGCTTCGTCTCCATCAACGAGTTTCTGTGCTTCATCCCCATCTTCCATTTCTTCATTAATCCAACGTTCTTCTCTCTCCTTCATAAACCCTCTTCACTCTCATGGTTGACAACCCATTTCGTTCTGATTTTGAGTCTCCTCTAATGTATTTTGATGACAATTTGGAACTAAAATGTTTAAATGCGTGTTTAGAGAAAGGTACAGTTCCACCATTTAGAGAAGATCCACCATTTCTGCTCTAAATCCTCTTCTCCGTCCAGTGCTATTTGTGAAAGAGGAGATAGCTTTTTTCTTTTTTTTTAAAAAAAATATTTTCCATGTAATCTAATCCAGTCATCAGCCATGTGGGTAGAACTAACGGAGGTAGCGCCACATAATCATATTTAACACCGTTAGTGTCATATTTTGGTCCTTTTGAAACTATAGGGACTAACTTTATTAACTAGGGGAAACTATAGGGACCAAAACCTCAACTTTAAAACTATAGGGACCAAAACCCAAATTGGGGGAAACTATAGGGACTAAAAGTTGGTTTAACCCTTTTATTTTCATAGTAATTTAAGTATTATACATTGTATAATTTCTATTTTATTTTCTAACACATTTTAATTATGGGTAGTTCTTTATTAGTAGCATTTTGCCTTTCAAAAAAAAATTTAGTATTAGGTTTTGGGAGCTTAATGGTCACATTGTTAAACAAGTTCTATATAAAAGTAACATGGTGAAATCTGAGATAATCAGTATTGCATATTAATGCACCATTGTAATTAACTCACAAAACAAACACAGCTGATTACTAACTAAAAATGTTGATGTACCCTCATTATACAACTTTTCCTTCCTCATTCTCAATCATTTTACAAAGGGCTAAAGTGCAAAAATGACCACGTAATTGTCACGAAAGTGCAAAATAGACCATGTAAAATTTTTTAGAGCAAAACTGACATCAAATTTTAAAATTGGGGCAAAATGCCCATGAAAGTTATTTTGTTTGACTTTCTCACTCATCATCGTGTGTCTTACATCATCACACAAGGGCAAATAAATACATAAGTCTTCCACATATTTTAGTGAGAGATGAACCGACAGAAGATAATGTGTAAAGAAGTTAAAATAATTAACTATGCTGCCATGGTGGACATTTTTGCCCCAATTTTGAAATTCGATGAGCAGTTTTACTCCAAAAAAATTTACATTGTCATTTTTTCACTTTCGTAACAATAATGTGGTCATTGTTGTACTTTAGCCCTTTTACAAAACCTTTAAATTTTTTACCTTAACTATTTTCATACCACAATCAATTGATTTCATTAGATTGTGCCAAATGATTATGTAGATCCTTCACAAACTTTTTCCTAACTCCATTTGCCTTTGTGCCAAGTAAACTATTTCCTCGTCAAATATAAAACTTTCATTCACTTGAAACATCAAAATACCTTCAAATTAAGACCATATGTGATATTTCAACAAAAATAAAAGCATCTTTGTGCATCACACCGGGTAGCCCACTTGAATAATATTTAAGTGGCAATAGAAATAAGGGAGGATGCTTTAATAGGTAATAAAATTTAATTGATTTCAACCACCCCATGCCCATTTTGTAATTAATAAATTGGGAATAATATTTTAGTGTTAAGTGTTTATCATTGATCAACCTAAAATGAGGGATGATAAAACAAGTCAAGTGGATTCCCATGATTGAACCAGTTTGTTGATGTCAAAAAATATATTGTGTGAGATTGTTATTCTATAATAGACAATAAATATGATTTTTTTAGTCTTCTTATTATCCCTCAATAATCAAAAGTCAACAATTAAATGTAGTTTGAAAATGATCAAAAGTGTAACATAAAATTAAATTTCAATCGTCTTATATGAATTGGTCTAAAAATACTAATCATGTTAATGCTTAATATAAAATCAAGTGATAATAAAAAATCACATAACACAAAAATATCCCCATGCATCGCACGGGGTCTATCACTAGTTACATAATAATAATACAAATACTATGCAAGCTCATGCTTGCTTTAGTTTGTCTATTCGAACCAAAATTATTCCTCGAATATATAGAACCACTAATATACCCACAAGCGATCGACCTCTTACTATCCCTCATGTGCACTCCAAAACGACACACCTTATATCCTCCATCTCACTAGCTCCAAGAGCCTCTGAAAAGCAGCAGCAGTCAATGCAGTTTACTTCGTATACAAGCATAGAATAATATGAAAACATAAATATACTTTCTTTATGAAAATAATAAAGATAATCCCTCCAGCCTATGCTAGGGCCTCATTTGCCTCAATGACCTACCACTAATAACGAGATACCCGCTAAATAGTGGAGACACCTTTACCTGCAGGATATAACATCAGCTCTGGTATAGAGGGAGCTACCCACCTATACCTTGGAGTACTCCACTCAATAATTCCTCAAATATTCCTCAACATTTCTCAATATTCCTCAATATTCCTCAATAATGCTCAAATATTGTTCAATATTCCTCAAAGGATTAAACATTATCATGATCATAAAATAAATAACTTTCATGCAGATCTACGAACTTTTATCATAATATATATGAAGTAAACCGCTACCTCAACTTTGCACATTAGTATTATTCCTTCTCCTTGTCTGTCTACTGCTCCAACATTTTCTCCTATTATTACATAATATATTAATAGATATAAACGACTATGCTATATAATAATCAACGTCTCTCTTGAACCTACATTACTACCCAATTCTTTCTAGATTATACCTTCTTCATTCTCTAATTAAGCTCTTTTACTTAATCTTTTCTGATTCTCAAAGTTTGATTACCTTAAGACCTAAGGCCTATTAAGATTTTTAAGACATTTAGTATATAATCACCCATAATACAGTAGTTAAAAGAAATAGTCTATTTGAAAGCTCACAATTCACAAATAACCTTAAATAAATAGAAAACACTTATGTAACATTCATAACATCAAAGTTTCATCCAATTATATCTCCATTCATGCATACGTGCCCTTAGGGGATATAAATTCGCTTCATCATTAAACAGAAACCAAAACAAGGAAGGATTAAATGAAAGCATATTCTACTATACTCTCAACAATTTTTTACCACTTTTTAACTTCACAAAACACACTCATGCATGTACGTTTATAGAACTCCCAATACACAAGTCCTTCTATACCCATACTTTATTTACAACAATCTAAATTATCATTCTAAATTGATATCAAACATCACATTCATTAATCAAGAAGTAAACTAAAGTCATCCCAATTACCTTATTATTCATTTTGCCAAAATGGGGTATAGAGAAGAAACCTCATTTTCTATGTTCCATGCTTATTTTCAAGATATGCAAAGATTTTAACTTACATGAACCATAATGTAACTAATTATTTCAAAACCTTCCAACTTAGTTTCTCAAGTCTTAACCCTGAATTATAATAATTTCAATCAACATTCTTATATGTTATTAAACATTATACTTAAATATTGATCAGAAGATTTACCATTACAATTACCTTATAGTAATACTTAATTGTTGGCTTTCACATTCCATCACTCAAAGCTTTTATTATAACTATACAACCATTTCTTTAAGAAAGCTTTTATTATAACTATACAACCATTTCTTTAAGACACCATCTAAATGGTTCCAACAAACATAATTTCTAAATAATCCTAACACATAATCGGCAAAACAAAGAATTAGAATACCAAGCAATAGTAAAACCAAATCGAAAAGCAAACATAGCCAACACTTCTCATATTTGACAATCAAACCTCAATCTAATATTAAGTTTCCAATCACCTAATCAAAAACTGTACTCATCACTTTCTTCTACAATAGACTTTCAACTCCCTCTATCAAAATTACCTCATGTCTCAACTTAATCCTAATCTTAACAATATCTTCCTTTTACCAGCAATTTCATTTCTAACTTCTCAGCTAAACTTCCTTACATCCATATTTTCAATTCTAATCAGCAAATTCATCATGCTAACTTCCAACATCACACCAAACAACTATTATTCACATTATCCTATTATCAAAAGCTTCCCAATCTGAAAGACTGAACAAAAGAGCCCTATAGTCCCAAATCATATATTTTAATACCAATAGATCCATCCGCTGCAAGTACCTAAACAAAATATGGCAACCAAAGAAAGAAAAGAACACATGTGTTTCAAAGCATATATAGACTAAGCATATAAAGACTCAACTTGAACAAATAACTTCATTCCTTTTCTTTGAAAGGCTGACCAACAGATTCAAGTCAAGAGAATCAAATGCCATAACAACATACACGCAGCATCATACATGAACAGTACTAAAACTTGGACTTATTAAAGAAAATAAGCCAAACCCAAAATATTAAGACCTTATTATAATTATTCCTGACTTTTCTCCTAATTAACCTTAATAATACGCATCAATAGTAAACAAGTTAAGAGAGGAATTGAGAGAATAAAGGTATCTAATTACCAAATTGGTGGAAAGATGAACAGTTTGAATAGAAAATGGGGAAAAATACAATCAATTTAATGCTGATTCATTGGAAATTGCAGGCTAATTGTGACGTGCGTCACAAATAGCCTGATTTGTTTAGATGTATAAGTAGTCATTTTCTGGCGTAATGCTGTCAGAACACGTCCTTGCACTGCAAGAACACGTTCTCGCAGCATGGTGCAGGAACGTGTTCTCGCACCATGCTGAGAGAATAGATGGTGCGAGAACGTGCTTCGGCAGCATGTTCTCGCGTCATGGTGCGAGAATTCTCGCACCATGACGCGACAACGCACATGCATGTTCCCCCGGATCCCGCGAAAAATAGTGGAAAACATATTTTCACACAACATTTTTTCCCGTTTATCAAAATCGACAGAATGTGTTGTTTTCGCGGTTTTTCGCGCCACAATCTTTACAAAAGTAACCGCGAGCAAACTCAAATATTCTTGTAGTGCATAAAGCACCTTTATGTCATCTTCCTTACTGCCCAATAACATGATAAATTACAATGTTTTGTGTAACATCCAATTCTAACGTTCAATCCATGATTTGAGCTTAGGTGAGCCTCCTCCAACTATTCCGATATTTTTCTGCGATTTGGGAGATACTTGAGTGAGAGGCCGATTTAGGTTCTAGGATTTGGGGTTCAAAACTTAAAATTAGTTGTTGTAGGAATCTAGTGAAGTTGAGTTTAGTAATTCATGTTTAACTTTGTTTCTGGTTGGCTGTTGCCACTACAAAAAAAGGGCAGATCTGCGGCGGGTATTTTCCCAGCGTAGGGGCGGTTCTAACCGCCCCCATGGCGCTCCGGCGGTCAAATTTACCGCCGGCGATTTTAACGAGGGAACGCTACGTGGGGGCGGAACGATTTACGCTGTAGCTCCCTTGGAACCGCCGCTACGCGTTGGGGCGGACGTAGGGGCGGACCTACCCGCCGCCAAAATTTTTTATTTTTTTAAAAAAAAGGCATGGGGGCGGTTACGACCGCCGCCATGTGATTTTTTTTTTAAAAAAATCAAATAGTGTCGGCGTATCGGACCGCCGACATGCTGTTATATTTACTAAAAAAAATTGCTTCATGCGAACAATTTAATGATAATGACTTAAATTGAAGACCGAAAAAGGAATAAAAACAAGAAAAAAAACAAAACAAATGCAGCAAAAATTAATTTTATTGTAATATATATGAAATAAATATATACTAAACCATCAAACACAAAAAGATCATGTCCAAAATCCATAAGATAAATTCTAACGAAACAAAGAATAAGAGAAAATATCTGAAAAATAAATAAGATATATTACGAAAACAAAATAATAAGAAATAAAAACAATCAGATATAATAAAATAAAAAAGAAAAAATAAACAATACCTATACCAAAAGCAAGACAAACTTTTAGACATCATGTGTGCACCAACAATGAAAACAACAAGAAACACAAAAGGGAGAAAGTGAGAAAGAAGAGATTGTGCGCGCGGTAGAAATGGGGGGGTGGTTATTTATAGGGAGAGATAGCAACGTGGGGGCGACAGTAAATGCACACAAAACTCTGTGCGCCTTGGGGGCGGTTGCCCGCCCCAACGTGATTTTATTTTTTTTAAAAATTCTTTTTATTCGCGTTGGGGCGGTCGACCGCCCCCACGCGAAATGAAATGCGCACAACTATCTGTGCGCAGTGGGGGCGGGTGACCGCCCCAACGTGATTTTAAATTTTTTTTATTCGCGTTGGGGCGGTCAACCGCCCCCACGCGACATTAAATGCGCACAAATCTCTGTGCGCCGTGGGGGCGGGTGACCGCCCCAACGTGATTTTATTTTTTTTTAAAATTTTTTTTATTCGCGTTGGGGCGGTCGACCCCCCCCCCCCCTCGCGAAATGAAATGCGCACAACTATCTGTGCGCAGTGGGGGCGGGTGACCGCCCCAACGTGATTTTAAATTTTTTTTATTCGCGTTGGGGCGGTCCACCGCCCCCACGCGACATTAAATGCGCACAAATCTCTGTGCGCCGTGGGGGCGGGTGACCGCCCCAACGTGATTTTATTTTTTTTTAAAATTTTTTTTATTCGCGTTGGGGCGGTCGACCGCCCCCACGCGACATTAAATGCGCACAAATCTCTGTGCGCCGTGGGGGCGGGTGACCGCCCCAACGTGATTTTATTTTTTTTTTAAATTTTTTTTATTCGCGTTGGGGCGGTCCACGCCAATGAAATTTTTTTTTAAGTATTTTTTTATGCTGCGTTGGGACGAGTATTATTTTTGTGACCGCCGCAACGAATGCACCACAAACAAAAAAAAAAAATTTCCCTCGCAACTCGCCTTCGGATGGCTTAGACCGCCGGAACGCGTTTTCGCGGGGGCGGTTTTTGGCGTTCCGCCGGGACGCGTGCGCGGCTAATCGACGCTTCTTTTGTAGTGTGCGCTGATTTTATTCTTTTCCCATAAACTTGCTAAAACATTGTTGAAACGTAAAAGAAGAATTAAGCTAATATGTTTGATTTCATGTTGAATTTCGTTTTTCTTCCTCTATTTTTAGGTGATCGTTGTTCAACCCTTCCTTTGATTATTCATTTAATATTAAAGTAGTGACTGTACAAATGGCTTTTAGTGTCAATTATAATATTGGAATTGATTTGCATGAAGATTTCTTAAGTTCAAGTGAGTACTAAAATCTCTTGCTTGATGTTGTCAGCAATTAGCATGTTCGATCTGTTTGCAATATTGCCAATTTAATTTCTGTTTTTGTTGATCCTAATGATTTACATGAGTTTTCTACAAATCTGATGTTAAGATGCATGCAGTGACAAATGAAAACTATTGAAGATTGGTTAGGTTGACATGAAGTGGTATATGGCCATTCTAATATTCTTTGTTTACAACCTTGCAATGTGTGAGTATATATCCATCCATTATATTATATCTCTCTATTTCTCTAAGCGCACATATAATTGGTCCACGTGTCTTATGAACTTAGAGTTTCTCCTTATCTATTTGGTTAGTGTGTTACTACTCATGCTTAATCATCAACTTTACCTTATATATCACATAATACATTTGAATAAGAAAAGTTTCCAAAACAATATTATAATTATTGGTGCTTTGATGACTTATTGAAGAATATAGAGTTTTTATTATTTTTAATGGGTAAAGGTGCAAAAATGGGTCCAAACTATTACGCCAGGAGCACATAGGGGTAACAAGTATTTCCGGGCTCAATTTTGGGACTGAAGAATAAATATTGGTGCAGGGAACGACGTTTATGTTAACCGACGTTGACCGTTAAACGCTGACGTGACGGGGGAAATGAATTTTTTTTTGCTGACGTGTCACGCTTATGTGACAATTTTGCTGACTTGGCGTTCTTATGTGACAATTTTTTGCTGACGTGACGCGCTTATGCAACATTTTTTTGCTGACGTGGCATGCTTATGCAACACTTTTATCATTGGCGGTAAGAAATAATTAAACAGAGTAAATTGATTTCTTATTAATCATCAGCAACACATAATGCCATTTCTTTTGATTTACCATGTTTATAGGCTCAAACCTTATTCTCTTAATCTGCAGGAGGCGATAGCAATAGGAAGAAGATTCGCTATTGCCGAGAATACCCCTCATGATGGGAACAAGGAGATGGTAGCATTTGGTCTTATGAACCTTATATGCTCCTTCACTTCATGCTACTTGACTAGTGGTATGTAGATGCATGAATACATGTATACACCACTTTCAGTTCTTATCGGATAGGTTTCATATTATTGCTCAACGGTTTTGTGAGATTTTTACCGTATAATCATATTTGCAATGATTTTGATGAAATACCGTATTCAACTATCTATTTCCAAATTTAAAAATGATTTTCCAAAAAGTCGCTATTGCAAAATGATTTTATTAAAAAAATATAAGAAAAAAATTAATTTAGACCATCCAAATTCCAAAATCAGATATTGCGGTAACTTTTTGATGATGAGCTTTCCGTAATCATCAGTTCGTTTACCAATAATTGTACTTTAATTTGTTTTTAATCAAATGTCTTTGGTTTTTAAAATAAGATCATTTATAGCTTTAAAATTTTGTGAAAAAAAAAGCAAGTCCTCATATAAAATATGATTTTGAATCAGTTTCCTAGTGTTTTTACCTTTATATCAGTCACATGAAAGTATTAACCTGATTTAAATTAGTCACGTTTAAACTACATGGATATTCATAATAATTCTATGTAATGAATGAGAGTGAATTGTTTTCTGTTCCGGGATGGGAAGGTCCATTTTCGAAGAGTGCGGTGAATTACAACTCAGGGGCTAAAACACCGATGGCAAACGCAGTGCAAGCATTGATAATGGCGATGACTCTCATATTTCTGGCTCCATTGTTTGGGCACACTCCTCTGGTGGCTCTTTCAACCATAATCATATCAGCCATGTTACCTTTAATTGACTACGAAGAAGCCATCCATCTATACAAGGTTGACAAGTTTGACTTCATCATCTGCATGTCCTGCTTCCTAGACGTAACCCTCATCAGCATGGACGTTGGGCTCTTCTTGTCTGTGAGTACTAATTCATGATCCATGCTTCACACCATTATAATTAGATATATGGTGGACACAATTGAAGTTATTTATATTCATTGGCTTAATTAATTATTAGTTCAATCGGGATTGTAGGAGTGTAGCATATATATATAATATGCATTTTGATAAATAAAAATTGTAAAATGACAGGTTTTATGTGAAGATTTATATAAATCTTAATGTTTACAACAACTAATATCGAAAAATAGCAATAGTTCATATGAAAATTTACAAATCAAAATTTTCAACATAGGAGCTTATACAAAGAATTAAAATTGTTTATAGGCGAATTTACAAATACACACACATTTTAACAACTTGCCTTAACAAAATACTCCAATCAGACTTTAATAGAAGACATATTTATTTAATTTAATTATAACATATGGGACTATGATCCTTCACAATACTTCGATATGTATATAAATATCAGAAAAATTAGTTTAAAAATTATAAATATAAGAGATAATATATATATATATATATATATATATATATAAGGAAAAAAATCTATATTATTTATAACTGAAATTTACATCTAAACTACTCCCTCCGGTCCATAATAAGAGCCAAAATTTGAAAAGTTTTGGCACAAAATATAAAAGTTTGCATTACAATCTCTATTCATTTAATGTTTTTCCCTACTTTGCCCCTATCTCTCCTTCATACTTATTAATGTGTATTTATTTATCTTTCTTCATAGTATCATAATAAATATGGACAATGTTAAAAAAATATTAACTAACTTCTGACATCCAAATAATTTGTACATGTTTTTTTAATAAAAGTGTTTTGACATCTAGTTCTAGACTCTTATATTACAGAGCGGAGGGAGTAGTAAATTCGTGTTGTCTGATTAGTGACGTGTGCATAATAATGTTGTGTGCGGTTTTTCAAATTAGATTGGCTTTGGTGTGTTGAGAGCACTATTGTACGTGGCAAAGCTAGCCTCATGCAAGCTTGGAAAAATGCCTAACTCCTCTAACCTGTACAGAGATGTTGAGCAGTATCCAATTTCAACCCAATTGCACTGCTATAAAAAAGGCTTTTCTCGTCGCTATTTGTCGTCGCTTTTTAGAGTAAGTGACGAGAAAGGGCATATTAACGTCGCAATGCAGTAAAAAGGCGACGGTAATACTGTTCCTGTCGCGTGTTTAGAAACGCGACACGAAAGGTTTAACTATTCATGTCACACTTCTATACACGAGCGACGTTAATACTGTTCATGTTGCATGTTTAAAAAGGCGACATGAAAAGGTTATTATTAACGTCGATTTTCCAGTGGATGGTGACGTTAATGTTTATAATTTCTTTTTTTTTTTTGCATTTTCCCTCTCTCATTCCTATCATTTCGGTCTCATTCGATTTCACTAGCCCTTAGTGTCCGTTTGGTTGTAAGGAGGAAAATGAAGAAATGGAAGGTGAAAGGAGTAAATGGAAAGTAGGGGTAAATTAAGTAATGATGAAAAAAAGAATGTGGGCCCAGAAAAAGTGTGAGATGAAGAGAAAACTTGTGGGCCCGAAAACCTATACTTTCTATACTTTCTAATTCTTTGGCATTTTCCCTATAGGGAAAATGCCAAAGAATTAGAAAGTTTAGAAAGTTTGGGTTTTTGTGTAATTTACATATATCCTGGGGCCCACAAGTTTTCTCTCTCCATCTCACACTTTTTCTGGGCCCCACACACTTTATTTTTCATCATTACTTAATTTATCCCTACTTTCCATCTTTACTCCTTTCACTTTCCAATTCTTCACTTTCCTTCCCACAACCAAACATACTCTTATGGCCTGTTTGGTTGCATGAAAAAATCACAAAGAATTGGAAAGTGTAGAAAGTAGGGGATATTTTTGTAATATACATATATCCCGGGGTCCACAAGTTTTCTCTCTCTATCTCCCACTTTTTTTGGCCCCACACACTTTATTTTTCATCATTACTTAATTTACCCCTACTTTCCATCTTTACCCCTTTCACTTTCCATTTCTCCACTTGCCGTCATGCAACCAAACAAGCCCTTAATCTCCAAAGTTTCAGGAAAGTAACTAAGCAACTGCACAATCCCCAATATGGAGTATTTCAGTAACTAATCCTATGTGCAACCTTCCCCATCTTCTCTTCCAATTCGTTCCTCGCTCTCTCTCTCAATCTCGCTAACCGTCACTCACCCTCAGACCTTTGCTCGCCGTCATACGAGATCAGAACTCTCTTCGCCGCTGAGGTAACATTCTAAACCCTAACTCTCCTTTCTGAATGAGCATGTTCCATCTTATGATTTGATTCAAGAGGTCAAATGAACCTGTAAAAGAGAAAGACGTTGGTTTGTGGTGATTCATGAGATTTGGGTTTGGATTTGGAAGAACTTCGTCACTGTAGAGCATCTCTAAACGGCCTCAAACTATCTCTCTCATATTCTCTGAGATTATCAATCTCGAACATGTCTTTGATTTCTTTTTCTTTTTTCAATTTTGGATTTTGTCTTTTTTTTTTTACTAGTTCTCCAGTTTTAGATTTTTTCCTTGTTAATAAATAAATTGATTTGGTTGTGCATAAATGATTTCCATTCTTAGAAAGGGAAAGCTTTGAGTTGTTGTTAAAATTTTTTATTCATGGGTTATATAAAGCAAAGTCTAAGGCATATTCACAGGGCCATATCTATTCCTCAATTGCGCATAACCATCTATATGTTTTTATTGATGCTGCTGGGTTAGGGGAATTGGATGGGGTTTGGGGACTTTGGACTGCCACAAGTGTGTGTTCTTACACATGATTATATGCATAGTCACATTTTTATCAGATATATACACAAAAAGGAGGCGGCCCATTATCTGGGGTTGGAATTGGAGCGAGAGATTCATAAGGAAGCAGAGAAAATGGTGAACCAAGGCTATATGATAATGCATTTGATGACTCTATTGATGGGTCCATACCAAATGTTTAATTGCTTTTAATTTTTTAGAATGCTTGTTGCTTGATGATCTCTTGCGTTTACTCATTATTTATATTTTTGCATCTGCACATTGGAAATCAAATAATGAACTTTGTTTTCATTTAGGAAAATTTCAGTTGAGGTTTTATTGTGCAACATTGGTTTGTGGTGATTCATGAGATTCATGAATGAGCTTTAAAGAAATCCTAGGTGATTCATGAGCGTTGAAAAGAGGGGCAAGAAGCAATTGATGTGTTTACATCAATTGCAAGTTAGCTACTGATGTGTTTACATTAACACCAATTGCAGTGTCTACATTAGAATCAATTGAATATGTGTTTTCGCTTGGCCTTGGCGTGCATGATAACAAACTTGACGTTCACACTGTAAATATAGATGGATTACTTTCCATCAGTGTGTGTGTTGGAGGAGGTTACTAGTGAATTAGGGAACACGTTGAGGTTCATTCCAGCTAAGAAATATAAGATCGGGCCATTATCAGGGAGGTTATTTCCTATGTCCACTTGGAAGCATGAAATAGCCTGCATTAATGTAGGGCTAGATGGTGTCCTGATTCTGTTTAATCTCATCACTAATGAAAGGAGGGATCTCCATGATCTAAGTGTCAATACCTTAATTGGTGTTTACAATTATGAGAAGAGTCTTGTTTTTGTTTGGAACAACAACTAGGTTGCATAGCCCTTCTGTGAAATATGATTATTATATCTGTATCCAGATTTCTTTTCCTCAGTTATTTTGGTTCTCACAAAACTTTTAACATTTTGGTTGTATCTTTGATCTGTAATGGAGAAATTCATTGCTTGTTATTTCAAAATTTATTTCAGTGTATAATCTAAAAACATCGTGAATTTTGATGGATAACGCAGTATAGTTCCTGCAATATGAATTATGTTACGTTGGTTGCTTAGTAGACAAATGTGAAGGAAAGGTTATTGTGAGAAAAGAATGATTTGTGAGTTGTTCCTATTATGTAAAGCACAAGAGATAGGATAACTGGTCTCATTTGTCAGGTTTGCCTCATTTTTTAATCATGAATCATTTAACAAAAATAGATATTAGCATGGGAAGTGTTTTCTTTTTTTCTTTGCTTTATTGGTCATCTAGTGACTTGTTTAATGAGTTAATGTTTGTTCTGAAATTTGATTTTGTCAATGATTATTGTCATCAAGTTGTTGGAGTTCTGAAATTCTGGTATTTAATGAGGCAAGGCTGCATCTTTTGAGAAAAGGAAAGAGATAAGAATGGCTGTTTTTGTAACCCATATATCTGTCATTGTGCATATGAAGCTTCAGTAGATTGAATTTGATCAGAAATTGCACATGTTCTTTGTTATAGATTTTTTGTGAGTATCTAAGTTGAAACTGTTTACCAACAGTACATACTTGGTCTAGCTGCCCAAGGAGTTCACTATTTACATAAGTCTGGCCCTACAATTCAGGATCTTGGATTCAAACTTCTACTGGTTTGTATATATCATTTCATCTTCAGTTAGGGTCTCTTTTCAATTCTCTCTTTATGAATGCATTTTGAAATTTACTTTTGCTGGTATAGGAGCTTGGGCAAGACAAAGCTTACATCAGTGAAACGTTGTTCTCTGCCATCTTTTTATCCTTCGTCCTGGTATGGGTTGTTTCCTTTTTTATTTTCCCCCTGCATTCTCTATTTCTGTTAACATTTATTTTTATGTGGGGAAAACTCATTGATTATCATGATTAGTCATCAATTAAACATTTATTTTTATTTGCTCAGATATGGCTTTTCAATAACACAAATTAGATTAGATAATAGATTATAGTCTGCATTTGTGTCCTAGTTTTTGGCTAAGAAGGCTGAGTTAAAGCTGGCTTCAGCATTCATGTCTAGAAATGATTATTTGATTATGCTTCTCTGTTTGATTGAAGCTCCATATAATTAACTCCTGTATGATTATTTGGTTATGCTTCAGAAAATCTTACTTTAAAATCGATTTGATGAAAGTCCATTTAGTACATTTATGTGAAGGTTTAGGATGGCATTCTTGTGTTTTTATAATGAGAATAACAAACTGAAAATTGATTTTGAGAGTTCAAGTATCCTTCTACGTTAGAGTGATTGTTTATTTAGTGGAAGATTTTTTGCCTGCTTTTCTCTTCTTCCCGAGTCTTTTCTTGTTTCGTTATGTTCTGCTGTACTTCTAATATTTTGTTTATACTGCATTATGATGGTATTTGCTATTTTACTTGCTAATGCAGTGGACATTTCATCCTTTCATTTTGAAGAGCAAAAAGATCTATACAGTTCTAATATGGTGCAGGGTTCTAGCATTCTTAGTTGTAAGTGATGAATACATTGTTTTTTTGTTATCTTGTTTGAATCTTAATGACCTACTTAACTGTCATTTTTATTGTTTAGTCCTCCTTCGCCCCCTCTTATGTAATGTATGATGGAACAAAAATGCGACAGTGTTAAAAAGTTGAACACAGTAAAACAAATTCCATTTGATCCTTTATGAATGCATTTTGAAATTTACTTTTGCTGCTATAGGAGCTTGGGCAAGACAAAGCTTACATCAGTGAAACGTTGTTCTCTGCCATCTTTTTATCCTTCGTCCTGGTATGGGCTGTTTCCTTTTTGATTTTCCCCCTGCATTCTTTATTTCTGTTAACTTTTATTTTTATGTGGGGAAAACTCATTGATTATCATGATTAGTCATCGATTAAACATTTATTTTTATTTACTCAGATATGACATTTCAATAACACAAATTAGTTAATAGATTATAGTCCTGAGACAATTCTAAAAGATTATACAGCTTACAAAACAAATTAATCTAAAAAACCCTAGCTTATCTGTGCACCTTTCTTGTCAGTGGCTTCCTCCATCGAAGTGAAACATGCAAATTATTGAACTGGGCAAAACTGTTGGAAAGTTGTCGAAGTGATGCAGCTCTATTTACATTCCTGAATAACATTAAGAGAAGAAAGATACAAACATTTCAAAACAAGAGAAGGAAACTGAAAGATGCATAATGTAATGTGAATTATACAACCCACGATACAGTGAATGAATCAAAGACCTACGTGGATTTCAGGAGAAAAATAAAGGCCACATTAACAAAGTCTAACATTAAACTCACCATAATAGAAAATACAAAATTGAGTACATTAAAAAGGAAATCTGAAGTTAAGATCTCTTCCACATTAACCGGAGGGGTTGCTGTTTACTCATAACCTACCCAGATTGAGAAGGTTCTGAGGATGGCTGATCAAGCGGGGCAGCAGCAGAAGCTAATGCCTTCTCTGACTGACTTAAATTTGCTTTCAACACTGCATTTACCAACACATGGAAAAGCAGATTAAAAACAATTATGTAAACAATAGTTGGAAAAACCTTACGAACAAACTGCACAAAGTAAACAGAAATCCTTCACTCTGCAGACAGCAAATCTCTTTTAACTTGCTTACTATTTCACATTCTTGTTATAAAGGAAAGAAAAATTGCAATCGTAATGCCACTTTGTTATAAACCATTGATTTTTGTGTTGCAGTTCTATGGTTCAAAGCGGAGGTTTGATCAAAATAGTGAGATTGATGCAATTTGTCAACATATTACCAGCTACTACCTTAATCATGGACTCGATGATGATGAGTCAAATTAGATTGTATTGATGTATTTTTGAACATTGTATGTGGTTCTTCATTTTAACAAATACACACATTTTAACAACTTGCCTTAACAAAATACTCCAATCAGACGTTAATAGAAGACATATTTATTTAATTTAATTATAACATATGGGACTATGATCCTTCACAATACTTCGATATGTATATAAATATCAGAAAAATTAGTTTAAAAATTATAAATATAAGAGATAATATATATATATATATATATATATATATATATATATATATATATATATATATATATTAGGAAAAAAATCTATATTATTTATAACTGAAATTTACATCTAAACTACTCCCTGCGGTCCATAATAAGAGCCAAAATTTGAATAGCTTTGGCGCAAAATATAAAAGTTTGCATTACAATCTCTATTCATTTAATGTTTTTCCCTACTTTGCCCCTATCCCTCTTTCATACTTATTAATGTGTATTTATTTATCTTTCTTCATAGTATCATAATAAATATGGACAATGTTAAAAAAATATTAACTAACTTCTGACATCCAAATAATTTGTACATGTTTTTTTAATAAAAGTGTTTTGACATCTAGTTCTAGACTCTTATATTACAGAGCGGAAGGAGTAGTAAATTCGTGTTGTCTGATTAGTGACGTGTGAATAATAATGTTGTGTGCGGTTTTTCAAATTAGATTGGCCTTGGTGTGTTGAGAGCACTATTGTACGTGGTAAGGCTAGCCTCATGCAAGCTTGGAAAGAAAGATGCCTAATTCCTCTGACCTGTACAGAGATGTTGAGCAGTATCCAATTTCAACCCAATTCCCAGGTGTTCTCATAGTTCAGTTTGGTTCTCCCATCTACTTCGCTAACTCTTCCTACATCAAAGATAGGTAATTTCATTCCATGTCTTTCTATTTAATGAATACCAAAAGATATACTTCCCCTTCTTAAGTAAAATCAGTTGATGTATTTTTTTTCGAGAAATAAAGAAAGCTAAATGAGTCACTGTAATAATGATGTATAAATTATAAGTCAAATAAACTAGTTCAGAGAAATATATTTAGAGAAATTATTAAGTTACATATTTAGTTTTAATGGAACTTTTTTTAAAAGTCAACTATATTTAGTAATTGATACATTATATATACACTCTCAATCTGTGTGTATTTTAATTTTGTATCATACAAATTCGGTTTTCATAATTTCACCAATATATGTGTATGTATGCATGTGTAAATAATTAATTCATGATAAAAGATACGATGGTACACCTGATTATATATAATGTTCTACTTGGAAAATTGGTTTTGGTGTATATCTCTTTTCAAACGTGACAATTATCACGGTAAAATATACTATGATACATGTCTTCTTTAGTAATCCAAAATTTTCATGTAAAATCGCATTTATTTATGGTTTCTGACACACACATGATAAATACGAACCAGGATATTAAAATATCTTTTATAAATTTTAAAATTATGGAATATAGGATCTTTTTTTTACCAAATATGGAATATAGGATTAATAGGTATATTCAAAGCGAGGAGGGTTCTGGGAATTTTGTTGAGCAGATCATTCTCGATTTATCGAGTACGTATTGTGATTTTTTATCAGTTTTTTACATCTAGTTCTTTATACACTCAATTCTTTCAACATGCATATATCGGTATGCTAGGCGTGACCTCCATTGATGTAATTGCTATTGGAGGAATATTAGAGCTACGTAAAGTCCTTGGCAAAAATGGAAAGCAGGTATGCCAAGAAGAATTATTGTTTCACTCTCACATGGAATTTCTATATTGGATGGAACCATGAGCAGAAAAAGAGGGCACCAATTTATTGTTGTCTTTTTTTTTGCTTAGAGTCTTCGGTGTCCGGCCCCCCTTCGGGGAACTGACTAATTCGAAGTCGCCGCCGGGATTCCCCAATTGGGGGTGACGATTTCCCTAGGGTTCAAACCCATGACCTGGTGGGTACGCGGTGTCTTACCTTCCCCTTTCTTACCAGCTGGTCTTCGCCCCCTTGGGCTTTATTGTTGTCTTTTGATATATCTATTGTCTTATTAGTCTCACCCAACCACGTTTCATTAAACAATGGATTTTATAAGTTTAAGAGGTTTCCATTGTGATTTCACTTTGGTTTAATTAGAATGAATTTTTTTCTTTCTTTAGGTTTATATTCTTATGATATACTTTATTTATTAAGGAACTAGTTTATCTACAAGGCATAAAGTTAAGTAGGGACTATCAAAGAGATCAGGATCTTTCAGAATTTTTAAAAATAATTTTAATGTATACATTTGAAATCTTAAATAAATATAATATCTGAACTTTTATTCTTGACAAAAGTAAGTTTTTGATAAAACTAAATTGCTAAACTAATTAAATTTATTTCTCGTTCAAATCATATATCTAATTAGCTCTCTTATTTAAGTTTTGTGATTAGACTGACATTGCTGGTTGATGATGATATAACATTTGATTGAAGATATCAAAAGAGATCTAATTACTTGTTTTGTTTGAATATATGATATAGATGTCAATAGTGAACCCAAGGAAGGAGGTGATGGAGAAGCTGATAATATCAAGATTTGTAGAAGTGGTTGGTAAAGAGACCTTTTTGAGTGTGGATGATGATGTGGCGACTTATCAGTTTCAGCTTCGTGCCTACAATTCAAATAATCCTTGAAAAGTAATTATCATATTAAAGTCAATAAAAGTTATTGTGTGTATGTGTGGTATTATTTTATTTTAGTTCAAAACACTGATGCATGGTTTTTACTAAAGGCCAAAATGCAACACCAAAGACCCCTGATGACTAGCCATCAAAAGTTAAGTGCTTATTGTAATTAAGCTTCTAATCTCTGCTTAAACTAGATGCTGCCATTGGTGACTAGTCATCAGGGGGTCTTTGGTGTTGCATTTTGGCCTTTAGTAAAAACCATACATCAGTGTTTTGAACTAAAATAAAATAATACCACACATACACACAATAACTTTTATTGACTTTAATATGATAATTACTTTTCAAGGATTGTTTCAATTGTAGGCACGAAGCTGAAACTGATAAGTCATCACAGCATCATCCACACTCAAAAAGAAGTTCTCTTTACCAACTTCTTCTACAAATCTTGATATTATCAGCTTCTCCATCACTTCATTCCTTGGGTTCACTATTGACATCTATATCATATATTCAAACAAAACAAGTAATTAGATCTCTTTAGATATCTTCGATCAAGTGTTATATCATCACCAACCAGCAATGTCATTCTAATAACAAAACTTAAAAAGGAGAGCAAATTAGATATATGATTTGAACGAGAAATAGATTTAATTAGTTTAGCAATTTAGTTTTATCAAAAACTTACTTTTGTCAAGAATAAAAGTTCGGATATTATATTTATTTAAGATTTCAAATGTATACATTAAAATTATTTTTGAAAATTCTGGAAGATCTGATCTCTTTGATAGTCCCTACTTAACTTTATGCCTTGTAGATATATATCATAAGAATATAAACCTAAAGAAAGAAAAGAAATTCATTCTAATTAAACCAAAGTGAAATCACAATGGAAACCTATAAAATCCATTGTTTAATGAAACATGGTTGGGTGAGACTAATAAGACAATAGATATATCAAAAGACAACAATAAACTGGTGCCCTCTTTTTCTGCTCATGGTTCCATCCAATATAGAAATTCCATGTGAGAGTGAAACAATAATTCTTCTTGGCATACCTGCTTTCCATTTTTGCCAAGGACTTTACGTAGCTCTAATATTCCTCCAATAGCAGTTACATCAATGGAGGTCACGCCTAGCATGCCGATATATGCATGTTGAAAGAATTATGAGTGTATAAAGAACTAGATGTAAAAAATTGATAAAAAATCACAATACATACTCGATAAATCGAGAATGATCTGCTCAACAAAATTCCCAGAACCCTCCTCGCTTTAAATATACCTATTGATCCTATATTCCATATTTGGTAAACAAAGATCCTATATTCCATAGTTTTAAAATTTATAAAAGATATTTTAATATCCTGGTTCGTATTAATCATGTGTGTGTGTGTCAGAAACCATAAATAAATGCGATTTTACATGAAAATTTTGGATTACTAAAGAAGGCATATATCATAGTATCTTTTACCGTGATAATTGTCACGTTTGAAAAGTGATATACACCAAAACCAATTTTTCAAGTAGAACATTATATATAATCCGGTGTACCATCGTATCTTTTATCATGAATTAATTATTTATACATGCATGCATACATACACATATATTGGTGAAATTATGAAAACTGAATTTGTATGACACAAAATTAAAATACACACAGATTGATTGAGAGTGTATATATACTGCATCAATTACTAAATAGAAATGACTTTTTAAAAAAGTTCCATTAAAACTAAATAAGTAACTTATTAAATAATTTCTCTAAATATATTTCTCTTAACTAGTTTATTTGACTTATAATTTATACATAATTATTATGGTGACTCATTTAGCTTTCTTTATTTCTCGAAAAAAAAATACATCAACTGATTTTACTTAAGAAGGCCAGGGGAAGTATCTCTTTTGAAATTCATTAAATAGAAAGACATGGAATGAAATTACCTATCTTTGATGTAGGAAGAGTTAGCGGAGTAGATAGGAGAACTAAGCTGAACTATGAGAACACCTGGGAATTGCGTTGAAATTGGATACTGCTCAACATCTCTATACAGGTCAGAGGAGTTAGGCATCTTTCCAAGCTTGCATGAGGCTAGCCTTGCCACGTACAATAGTGCTCTCAACACACCAAGACCAATCTAATTTGAAAAACCGCACAACATTATTATTCACACGTCACTAATCAGACAACACGAATTTACTTCTCCCTCCGCTCTGTAATATAAGAGTCTAGAACTAGATGTCAAAACACTTTTATTAAAAAAACATGTAAAAATTATTTGGATGTCAGAAGTTAGTTAATATTTTTTTAACATTGTCCATATTTATTATGATACTATGAAGAAAGATAAATAAATACACATTAATAAGTATGAACGAGGGATAGGGGCAAAGTAGGGAAAAAACATTAAATGAATAGAGATTGTAATGCAAACTTTTATATTTTGCGCCAAAGCTATTCAAATTTTGGCTCTTATTATGGACCGAAGGGAGTAGTTTAGATGTAAATTTCAGTTATAAATAATATATATTTTTTTCCTAATATATATATTATCTCTTATATTTATAATTTTTAAACTAATTTTTCTGATATTTATATATATATCGAAGTATTGTGAAGGATCATAGTCCCATATGTTATAATTAAATTAAATAAATATGTCTTCTATTAACGTCTGATTGGAGTATTTTGTTAAGGCAAGTTGTTAAAATGTGTGTGTATTTGTAAATTCGCCTATAAACAATTTTAATTCTTTGTATAAGCTCCTATGTTGAAAATTTTGATTTGTAAATTTTCATATGAACTATTGCTATTTTTCCATATTAGTTGTTGTAAACATTAAGATTTATATAAATCTTCACATAAAACCTGTCATTTTACAATTTTTATTTATCAAAATGCATATTATATATGCTACACTCGTACACTCCCGAGTGAACTAATAATTACTAATTAAGCCAATGAATATAAATAACTTCAATTGTGTCCACCATATATCTAATTATAATGGTGTGAAGCATGGATCATGAATTAGTACTCACAGACAAGAAGAGCCCAACGTCCATGCTGATGAGGGTTACGTCTAGGAAGCAGGACATGCAGATGATGAAGTCAAACTTGTCAACCTTGTATAGATGGATGGCTTCTTCGTAGTCAATTAAAGGTAACATGGCTGATATGATTATGGTTGAAAGAGCCACCAGAGGAGTGTGCCCAAACAATGGAGCCAGAAATATGAGAGTCATCGCCATTATCAATGCTTGCACTGCGTTTGCCATCGGTGTTTTAGCCCCTGAGTTGTAATTCACCGCACTCTTCGAAAATGGACCTTCCCATCCCGGAACAGGAAACAATTCACTCTCATTCATTACATAGAATTATTATGAATAACCATGTAGTTTAAACGTGACTAATTTAAATCAGGTTAGTACTTTCATGTGACTGCTATAAAGGTAAAAACACTAGGAAACTGATTCAAAATCATATTTTATATGAGGACTTGCTTTTTTTTTCACAAAATTTTAAAGCTATAAATGATCTTATTTTAAAAACCAAAGACATTTGATTAAAAACAAAGTACAATTATTGGTAAACGAACTGATGATTACGGAAAGCTCATCATCAAAAAGTTACCGCAATATCTGATTTTGGAATTTGGATGGTCTAAATTAATTTTTTATATTTTGTTAATAAAATCATTTTGCAATAGCGACTTTTTGGAAAATCATTTTTAAATTTGGAAATAGATAGTTGAATACGGTATTTCATCAAAATCATTGCAAATATGATTATACGGTAAAAATCTCACAAAACCGTTGAGCAATAATATGAAACCTATCCGATCAGAACTGAAAGTGGTATATACATGTATTCATGCATCTACATACCACTAGTCAAGTAGCATGAAGTGAAGGAGCATATAAGGTTCATAAGACCAAATGCTACCATCTCCTTGTTCCCATCATGAGGGGTATTCTCGGCAATAGCGAATCTTCTTCCTATTGCTATCGCCTCCTGCAGATTAAGAGAATAAGGTTTGAGCCTATAAACATGATAAATCAAAAGAAATGGCATTATGTGTTGCTGATGATTAATAAGAAATCAATTTACTCTGTTTAATTATTTCTTACCGCCAATGATAAAAGTGTTGCATAAGCGTGCCACGTCAGCAAAAAACTGTTGCATAAGCGCGCCACGTCAGCAAAAAATTGTAACATAAGAACGCCAAGTCAGCTAAATTGTCACATAAGCGTGACACGTCAGCAAAAAAAATTCATTTCCCCCGTCACGTCAGCGTTTAACGGTCAACGTCGGTTAACATAAACGTCGTTCCCTATATTGCACCAATATTTATTCTTCAGTCCCAAAATTGAGCCCGAAAATACTTGTTACCCCTATGTGCTCCTGGCGTAATAGTTTGGACCCATTTTCGCACCTTTACCCATTAAAAATAATAAAAACTCTATATTCTTCAATAAGTCATCAAAGCACCAATAATTATAATATTGTTTTGGAAACTTTTCTTATTCAAATGTATTATGTGATATATAAGGTAAAGTTGATGATTAAGCATGAGTAGTAACACACTAACCAAATAGATAAGGAGAAACTCTAAGTTCACAAGACACGTGGACCAATTATATGTGCGATTTGAGAAATAGAGAGATATAATATAATGGATGGATATATACTCACACATTGCAAGGTTGTAAACAAAGAGTATTAGAATGGCCATATACCACTTCATGTCAACCTAACCAATCTTCAATAGTTTATTAGTTAATTTCTAATTAATGATTTACTCACAATTTGAATTCCATGATTTTGGCCTTTGACAGCGTAAGCGATGAGAGCTCCAACGATCACTGTCGTTATTGGAGCTATAGCTGCAACCCAGGATAGCTTTTGGTTTTTCTTCTTCTGCAAAAAATATTATTAGTTAATTTCTAATGAATTGATTTGACTAAGCAAAAATCAGTAAATTCAAAGACTAAAAAAACTATTAGTGAATCATTAATTAAGTGATTTTGGTCATGAATTCAAATGAACTGGGCAAAAGAGTAGTTAATTCAAATAATGAGCTATTTTTAATAAGTGAATTCAAATGGACTAAGCAAAAACTAAGTGGATGTAAATTTGACTAAGCAAAATATCTGTGCATTTCTAAGAATGAATCACTTACCACATACTTAGTGAACATCAAGAAAGCAACGAAGATGATGCCCATGATAGTGGTCTCCCATCTTATCTATTTCAAGATAATAGTATTAAGAAATCGTATTATTTTAACTTGTTTTCAGACAAAAACTATTAAATAATATAACATAATTAGCTATATATAATTATTGAGTACAATTGCAAAACGTTGAACTTAACATCATATTCATAGAACCCATCACAAGTTCATACATTTATAATTGACTACTTTAAATTAAGTATATCAAATTATGAACAACATCATTAATTAGGGTTTTGAATATGAGTCTCATTTTTATTGTCTATTATGGCCTTAAGCACAGATATGAGACTTGTGTGAGCTGTAAAATGTTTCGTTCCAAATACTCCCTAAAGTTGTTGAAGACATAGAATCACAGCTGTTCCTCCAATAAACCCTGTTATGGTTGAATGTGAAAAGAAATCCACCAATTCCACAAGTCTGAAACAAAAACAAATTTTATAAATATTTTTTAATTAAACAAATAATAAATGAAATGAATCATGTGGTCTCTACATCTCAACTTGGTGTCCAGAGTCCAAGTGAAGGAAAAAATTGGATCAAAAACTCTCTACAATACATGAGTATAAGATTACTTGTAATCAAGCCGATATATGAACAGAAATAATATGTAGTTTGATTCATTTAATTATTTTTTAATTCATTAATTTATTTGAATTTGTATTTAAATATATATTCAGTCTCCATTTTCAATTCCTCACCTTAGAATACCTAGACCAGCTTGAAATACCCCGGTAATGAAGGTGGTGGTGAATATCAAATGGACGTACAAAGTCAGGTCATCCTCCGACTTTACTACGCTTGACACCATCTGGTACAAAAGCAGTGACGCCGCTGCTATCGTCCCCACGGCCATGTGCCTTGAACTTCCAAATATGACATAAACCAGTGGTGGCACAAAACTGCTATCTGCACATGTGTGTGTGTAATTATACACATACGTGATCATTTTATAGTCCAATTGAAATTTGAAAAGCTAGCAATTGAACAAGTATATCAAATTATACACACGTGTGTGTGTGTGTGTGTGATTATCTGCACATGTGTGTGGATAGTCCTCCTAAGTCAAATTGAAAAGCTAGCAATTGACATTGACACAGGAACATTAATTAAAGAACAAGTATCTCTTATTGGAAATTCTTATCTGCTCATGTCTTTTACACTAAAAATTACTTCATTTTTTGTGTAAATGTTTAAATTTTTTTATACAAGTATATCCTAAAAAACAATGAATGACATTTTGATATTTCTATGTATTAAAAATAGTTCGATTTCCAATTAACGTGATTTTTCAAATATTTAATCTCAAAAAGTTTTTTTCAAATTAAATAAGAAAATATTTGAAAGCTCGTATAATATTGAAATTGGAGTTATTTTTTCATTTATAACATATCAAAATAATGTCACTGATTAAAGAGAATCTAATGGTATTAGCAAATAAATCCCTAACTAAAGGGAGCAGATAAGTCCTTGGGAATCCACGACCGACAAGTTTCAATCTCAATAAAAAACAGATGAACAAGATGCAACGAAGAGCAGAGACAGGATTTTGTGAAAGCAAATGGGAACTATGCAAAGGAGAAACTTACAGAGGCCGATGACGGGAGGAATTTCAGCGAGCTTGGCAAAACTAATGCCTTGAGGGATGTCAATGCTTGCGATGGTGAGGCCGGCCACGAGGTCCGACCAAAACAAACTCAGACTATAAGTAGATAGCCATTCAAACATAGACACAAAGTATTGTACTCCCTCCACAATCGTATCCTTCTTACTCTCTCCATTCCTGATCTGCCTGAATGGAT
Source organism: Mimosa pudica (assembly GCA_029929735.1). Lineage (NCBI taxonomy): Eukaryota > Viridiplantae > Streptophyta > Magnoliopsida > Fabales > Fabaceae > Mimosa > Mimosa pudica. Next base: position 10,725,656 of record JAKELP010000020.1, read on the forward strand.
CATCTGGTAAAAACAGCTCCTAAGATGCCGACTTTAGTTTCGCCATGAAACCCCTTGGCTCCGGGAAGTTCACCGCCGTGTGTTGGCCGTCAATCTTGCCATCATTAGGAGAATTGATTGATTGGGAATCATTCCATCATTAGGAGAATACAAACACACACTCACAGCAAAAGGCAGAAAAAGGAAAGGTGTCAGACCTAACTTTTTATTTACTATAATATAGCAATTTAATCAATTTATAATCACTTTATAATGTTAGAAGCCCAAATTAAATTAGTAGCTATTACTTAGTTTTTACTTTATCTACACCTAAACAATCTAATGTAACTATATACCTGTCATATTTAAATTTAACTACTACAATTCTGTCTAAATATAATTTGACAATCTCAAGTGATAGCTTTTCTCTACATTCATCAAAAGCTGCGCTTGTATAGAATAAAAATAATACAACCTTAAATTTTATCTATCATAGGTTCTTCTCTCTGCTTATCTGTTAAATTACATCAATTGAACTAGAAGTAGTGAACCTCTAGTCATGGAGAACTCCGATAAACTCAATAGTCTGACAGGATTAGAGCGACCTTTCGGCCCTGAGGTTATGTGATTTTAAAACATGCTTCATGCAATTTTTATACATCATAATAAACTAAACTACTACCTATACTCCTGCAATTACTAATTATCTTTCTATAACTTCTTGGTGTCACAAGAACTCACGACATCTACTCCTAAATTTTAATAAACATGAATGATAAGTTAAAATTATTTCTAAATCAACAGTTTAACGTCTCTCACGTGCCTATAAACTACTCAAATCCTTATTGATTTATCCTAGTCTCATTTATTAGTTAAGCCTCATCAGATTCTTGGCAACTCAAGAATCCTTCAACAACCACATTTCACATCATTGCACAGTCAAACAATATAATAACCAACAATGAGTAACAATCAACTTAATCATTACCACAAGTTACACAAACCATACCTAACAAGACTTTTTTTACCCGTGCGTTGCGCGGAACCAATTTTGCAAAAGACATGATTAAACTATTATGTTGAGTAAGAACAAATTTTACTACTTCAATAAATATTAGCACAGTAATAGAATTATTAATTCCAACAATTTACTTTTAAAACATTTTACCCATGCATTTTGCGGAACTAAATTTTTTCTGAAGATATTGTCAAACTTTGTTAAGCAGGCATAATAGTTCACAATGTTTCATACATATGAAATAAATTTTAGTAAAAAATAAAGGTGTTTGATAGTAAATTTTATAAAAAGATAGAGGTGTTTGACAATAATATAAGAAAAATGACCAGTGAAATAATTGACTATTGTGACAATTTGAATGAATTCCTAATTAAACCCCATATAACTCTATTAATTTAAATTTTCAATATAATTCCCAACTTTTAATGAAACTTGTCCTAAAAATGCAACATTTTCAAATCAATAGATATTTTACTATTTTGTTTTTAATTAATTGTGTATGTTTAGTTTTTCAATTTTCAATCAGTTATTAAGGAATTTTTCAACAATAAACAACAAATATAAAGAAAGATATGCATTCATAAATCAGATTACTAATTTATTTTTTGAAAATGTAAACATATATATGGTCAAGTTTAATTTCAGTAATTATGGAAAATTATCAATTTATAAACTCCTTTTAATGCCTATATTGAAATCTCCCATTATTGATTTCAATTTTTAATTTTTAGGTTCGTGAATGAACGAATAATGCATTATTTGACTTTTTTTTCAATTTTCAGTTAAAAGGTGAAAATCATATAATTGAGAAACATGTTATTTCTCAAAAAGGAAGGAAGGAAATTAACAAATGAGAGAAGACATGCATGAACACATGTAACATTACATGCCTTTGAATTCTTGTTTTAATAGGGCGTCTAAAATTTCCTGAAACAATGTAGTAAAAGTTTTACCCAATAAGTTGGGATTTTATTTCAAATGCAATTATGATTTCTAATAAACCAATCAGATGACTTCTAATTGGTAGTTTGCTTGACAGATGGACCAATAGTTTTCTTTGGTAGAGAAATAGAGAAATATATTGTCTCAGGAAATTATTGTGAATGAGCTTATAAAGAGACGTATGAAGTTGATAATTGTGAAAATTATTTATCATTGGAAGAGACATCGGTTTGGGGGATTGAATGATTGGAGGATGGAGGATTTAAACAACTGTTCTGAATAAGAATTGCAGCAATTCGTGTATCTAGTTATATAGTGATAATGCTTTCAAAAGTGTGCTAATTCTTCCAAATGAAATCTGACTGATGAAATCATGAATTGTTGTAATTTTTAAATCATAAATTTGCTATTTCAATTCTTAAATACTGCAAACAGATACAATAAGTAAATCAATGAAAGTAATTTGTGAGTTAAATTCCCTGATCAATCAATTTGCTATTTCAATTCCCATATCTTTTAATTATAGTCATATATATATATATATATATATATATATATATTAATTTTGGAAATCAGTGATATGAATTTGTTATTTAAATATTTCAATTCCCAACTATATTTTCAATAAGTTTTGATTTGGTAAACACACCAATTAAAAATAATAAAAACTCTATATTCTTCAATAAGTCATCAAAGCACCAATAATTATAATATTGTTTTGGAAACTTTTCTTATTCAAATGTATTATGTGATATTTAAGGTAAAGTTGATGATTAAGCATGAGAAGTAACACACTAACCAATTAGATAAGGAGAAACTCTAAGTTCATAAGACACGTGGACCAATTATATGTGCGCTTAGAGAAATAGAGAGATATAATATAATGGATGGATATATACTCACACATTGCAAGGTTGTAAACAAAGAGTATTAGAATGGCCATATACCACTTCATGTCAAGCTAACCAATCTTCAATATTTTTTATTTGTCACTGCATGCATCTTAACATCAGATTTGTAGAAAACTCATGTAAATCATTAGGATCAACAAAAACAGAAATTAAATTGGCAATATTTCAAACAGATCGAACATGCTAATTGTTGACAACATCAAGCAAGAGATTTTAGTACTCACTTGATGAACTTAAGAAATCTTCATGCAAATCAATTCCAATATTATAATTGACACTAAAAGCCATTCGTACAGTCACTACTTTAATATTAAATGAATAATCAAAGGAAGGGCTGAACAATGATCACCTAAAAATAGAGGAAGAAAAACGAAATTCAACATGAAATCAACTATATTAGCTTAATTCTTCTTTTACGTTTCATCAATGATTTAGCAAGTTTATGCGAAAAGAATAAAATCAGCGCAACAGCCAACCAGAAAAAAAATTAAACAGGAATTACTAAACTCAACTTCAATAGACTCCTACAACAACTAATTATAAGTTTTGAACCCAAATCCTAGAACCTAAATCGGCCTCTCACTCAAGTATCTCCCAAATCGCAGAAAAATATTGGAATAGTTGGAGGAGGCTCACCTAAGCTCAAATCATGGATTGCACGTTAGAATTGGATGTTACACAAAACATTGTAATTTATCATGTTATTGGGCAGTAAGGAAGATGACATAAAGGTGCTTTATGTCATCAATTGCCTTTTAATTTGATGATATAAAATTTTCTCCAATATTTTTAACTCAGTCTCATATATAGGGGAAAGGGCAGTTAAAAAATATACAAAGTTCCATTCAACTTTAGGAGGAGAAATTTATGTTTGTCACATCAAATTGAAATTATCCACACGAAAAAGATGATTTTAGTCTAAAACAAATCTTTACAACTCTAAAATATGAAGTATCATAATAAATACTTTTTCCCTTTTAGCATTCTGGTAATTTGTTTTATCGCGAAGTTTTCTGATAGACAAGCCGGTAAACAGTAAATATGATTTGTTGATGTACACTTATATTGTGGGAATTAAAGTGCAAATGTCTTTTTAATTTCAGCTCAATGTCTATTTACTTCATTTTAAAATGAACATTACTGTTATAATATTGACACTGAACATTATCGATCATAAGAGACAATATTTTTTCCATTTAATATTTTCATAATAACATTACTTTAAAAAGGTTTGGGTTAAATAGCAATTACACCCTAGAAGTTTTTTCAAGAGCTCAATTCCACCTTGAAAGTTTTTTGGGTCACAATTAAACCCTAAAAGTTTTAAAAAGGAGCAATTTCACCCCTCAACTAACATCTCAAACGGTCAAAGGTTAGTTGACCAGACTCTGATTATGTGGTCTGTCCACATGGCATCTACTCATTCTTTTTTTTCCAACTGGATGATACATCTTATAATTTTTTTAAGAAAAAAACCTTCTTCTTCCATACTCTCCACATTGTCGCCCAATCTTCCAAAACCAATATCATGAATCTTCTCCTACTCCACTGGATAAAACATCGTTGGGAAAAGTCATATAAACACAAATTTCAGATTCATGAAGCCAAAACCAGTATCATTAGTCACACGTCTAGCAGGAAATGGAACCAAAAAACTTGGATGAATGATGAATGTATTAAAATGAAGAGACCAATATTTATTCTTCAAGATGAACATTTCATTTTCCTGCACATCTTGCTGTAAACAACAAAACTCACTACTAATGACTAAACCCAACAAAACTCAATGCACTCTGCTATTGTTCACTTTCAAACCCATACAAAATTAAGCTTGATGATGTAGATCCAACGAATTTCACCCTCTTCAAGATCTGCAAGCATCTTAGATCTAAAAAATAGAAGAACAGGAAGAAAAGAAGTTCGAGCTTCCAGAAAGCATCTCCATGCTCCTCTCCTCTCCTTCCCCCTCCAGTGCCAACGGCGGCGCCGATGACTCCACCGGCAGCTCTTCCGGCGACTCCCACTCCTCCTTCATCTCAGACCTCTCCTCTTCCCCTTTGACTACTCTGACTTCTCTCGCCCAGCTCCGTCACCGAAGATGACGAATCCAAACGCCTCCATCATAACAACTCATCTTCTCCTCATGTTAATCAACATACCCACATCAAGAAATAGTCAAAGTTTTTTTCTTTATCAAGATCAAAGTGAGTGACTGATGTTGAGGAAGAGAAAAGAGAAGGGTGTTGTGGTGGTGAATCGATGATACTGGTCATTGGAGGGAAGAAGATTGGGCGGCGGCGTGGAGAAGAAAGGAAGAAGAAGGTTTTTTTTTAAAAAAATAAATATAAGATGTATTGTCCAGTTGGAAAAAAAAGAATGAGGGGATGCCCTGTGGACAAGGTACATAATCAGAGCCTGGTCAACTAACCTTTGATCGTTAGGGATGTTAGTTGAGGGGTAAAATTGCTCATTTTTAAAACTTCCAGGGCTTAATTGAGACTCAAAAAACTTTCAGGGTAGAATTGAGCTCTTAAAAAAAGTTGTAATTGCTATTTAACCCAAAAGGTTTCCAAGAAAGTATTACTGCTGCAAAAACTTTATACTTACATTAAATTCAATTACCTTTTTCTTAATAAACAAAACCAATCTCTGATAAAACAATAAACAAAACCAATCCCTTCAGCATACTAAGTCAATGTGTGCTTGGATCCGTTCGAAGCAAAATACAAGTGCGAGTATATAAAGCGTGAGGAGTCTTAGTCAATAAACGTCAATCAATCAATATACAATAATTTTCCAAATTGACTTGTTAATAAGGTTAACGTATGAAGTTGTTAATGTCTATATATAAAATAGTTATTGGGATTTTGGTAATGAAGGTATTTTTTTGTCTTTTCCCCAAATTTAATCTATCAAACAAGAATAACCTCATTGGTCTAGCAATAATGCTCAGTCTAAAACTAATTGAATCCTAAATAATGGTCAATTAAAAGACACATAAAAAAAATAAAAGAAAAACTACATAAGCTGCAGGGCCATATGACAATAGGACTGGCTCACCTCATTGGTCTAGCAATAATCCTTAATCTAAAACTAACATTTTTTTCTAAATATATGTGTTGCTAGACTTAATATATATATATATATATATATATATATATATATATATATATAACCTGGTTAAACTTAAAGTTCCGTAGTATACTCATCATAAGGGCTAAGGCCTAAATTATATCACTTTATAATTTATGCTATTTTAAAATGGGAATATCAATACAAAGAGAATCATTGGTTCAGATGCTCTTAGTGACCTACCCCTTTGGTAAAAAAAAAATTTACCTACCCCTCAGCGTTTTTCAGCGACATTAATATTGGAGGTGGCCCAGCTGCACGGTGGGTGTGGGGCATGGGGGATGGTCGCCGGTGGGGAGGGAAAGAGAGAGGAGGAGGGAGGGAGGGGTGGGCCAATGGGATGAGTAAGTAATTTTTTTATTTTAATGTGAGACCCACATTTTCAAAAAAATTTATTAGTTATGTCTTTAAGGGCATTTTAGTATTTTCCATTAGCCCATGAGTCAAAATGACCCTTTTATTTTGTTTGTATGCCAAAATGAGCCATTTTATTGTTTGTATGTTAAATTGACCCATTGAAAATAGTTTACATGCCAAAATGATATTTAACCCTAAAGTTAAATATATATTCTTGCTTTCCTTAAAATTGGAGATTTAATTTATTTTTTGGCCAACAATTGGAGATTTAATCAATGATATCATTATATATTAATTTGATTTGATGGGATTAATATAACTTTGTTTTCTTTACTCATTAGTTTAAGGCTAGATTAATATATCTTAAATCCTCAGTTAAAAAAAATATATATCTTAAATCCTGACAAGTGACAATACCCAAGTTCTTAATTTATGAATATAGTTTTTAATAATTTCTAAAATAATACCCAAAATTTCAATTATTCTTATTTGTCTTTTTTTCTAAATTTTTGAATTATAATTTATCCTAATTTTTTTTGAAGGTGTTACAGTTGGGATGCTTATGAAAATATTGCAGCTCTTACTTTTCTGCAATTTGAACGACACTGTTACTGGAGCTGCCTGCTGCCACATCCAAAGGTATTCATTCCTCTTCATCCTTTTTCACTTCAAACTTCATTCTTGGGCCATCTTTTTTTTTTTTGCTTCTCATTGGATGGTGGGTTGCATATCTCAAAATGTTCATTTTCCATAATTATTAATTTTAAATAATCTCCACATCAATCTCAAATGCTCTTGTGCCATCTTATTTTAAATGATGTGGTAAAGGATTCGCTCATCATTTATGTTATGATGTGTTTCAAGAAGTTGTTTCTATTCTTTGATCTACCCTATTAACATAATCATTTGTCTCTATATTCAAAATTATTGTATTATATTTAAATACAGACCTTTATATTAAGGGTAATGGACCTAATCTGCCCCCCAAGTAACCACCAAGGAGCGCTGAGCACCCTGAACTAACAACAGACCCGTATCTGGATTCCAAGTAACCAAGGTGGTTAAAAACTACCCCGGTTAGACGGTCAATAACGTTTGACCGTTACTATACCTATGTGGCTGCCACGCGAGCACCTGCTTTGCCACCTCTGCTTGCCACGTGTGTATTGTAAATGGACCTAATCTGCCCTCCAAGTAACCACCCAGGAGCACTGAGCACCCTGAACTAACAACAGACCCATATCTGCACTCAAAGTAACCAATGTGTTTAAAATCTACCCGGGTGGACGATCAATGATGTTTGACCGTTACTATGCCTATGTGGCCGCCACGTGAAGGCCTGTTTGCGCCTTGTCATCGCCACTTAAGATATGTTCATGTGGGTCCCACCTATAATAATAAACAACTTCTCTCTCCCTCTTCGTCACCATCACCACAGCCCCCCTACACCCACCACCCCTACCCACGCCACCCCCTCACCTCCCCAGCCCCCACTGCCTCACCTCCACTGCCCCCCACCCACTCCACCTCTACTTGCCACGTTTGAGGGGGTGGCGTGGGTGGGGGTGGTGGGTGTTGGGGGGCTGTGGTGATGGTGATGAAGAGGGAGAGAGAAATTGTTTATTATTATAGGTGGGACCCACATGAACATATCTTAAGTGGCGATGACAAGGCGCCGGGTGGCAAAACAGGCCTTCACGTGGCAGCAACATGAACATAGTAACGGCAAACGTCATTGACCGTCCGCCCGAGGTAGTTTTTAAACACATTGGTTACTTTGAGTGCAGATATAGGCCTGTTGTTAGTTCAAGGTGCTCAGTGCTCCTGGGTGGTTACTTGGAGGGCAGATTACGTCCATTTAAAATACACACGTGGCAAAGCAGGTGCTCGCGTGGCAGCCACATAGGCATGGTAACGGTCAAACGTTGTTGACCGTCCAACCGGGGTAGTTTTTAATCACCTTGGTTACTTGGAGTCCAGATACGGGCCTATTGTTAGTTCAGGGTGCTCAGCGCTCCTTGGTGGTTACTTGGGGGGCAGATTAGGTCCATTACCCTTATATTAAATATAGGTGTGTTATGTTTAGATAGAGGCAAAGTATGCATATATAATTGGGAAAAGACCGTTACTTGTACAAAATTGATAAGATTGGTACTGAATCAATGGGGTTTAAAAGTTTTTGACTTTGGTCTATGTTATTCTTGAAGCCTTAATTCTGTGTTTGGTTGTAGTGATGTTTGATGCTAAGGTCACCAGTATTGAAACACATCTTTGCTATTTATGTAGGTCAACAAAGCATATTACTCTTTGTATTTTTGTATTTTGGTTTTAAATGTGTTGTAATTGATTTATCCTTCAGTTCTCTATTTTATGGGATTGTTGACATATTCTCTCTCTATATATGATGATCTTGCACGAATTATGGAATTTGTCTGCAGCTCTATGTAAAGATATTAGAGGAACAGCAAAAGATGGACTTTGCTCACCGAGATCCCTCATTTTCAGGGAAAAGCTCTCAGGTTGTTGCTTTTTGCAGCTTTAGTCGATATCTTATCCAGCTTTTAGGGCAAAAATTTTTCTTGAAAAGCATTCTCTGCTCACTAATGTTTTTCAAGAGATCAGAGTGTTCTTTAATTCATCATTTACTCTTTTTTGAAATTTCAAGATCACATCCTGATGCTTTCTTTCCATTCTTTGGAATTCTGTTGATGTGGTGTAGGAATTTCGCAATCTTATTTTGCATAAGATTGCGAAATCGTCTTACAATATTTTCTTGCTTTTGTGGCATAGTAGTGTTATTGCCTTTTGCTTGAATGTTTTTTATGGATTGAGGAGGAAATACAGGATCTTGCATATGCATATGAAGTTTCTCTCACACACAGACACACACTAAGCGTGCATCATGTTCTTTTGAAGCTTTTTCAAGTAATATTTCAAACGATTTTCTGATAAATGTTTTTTGATACTAATATTTAATGGTTTCTTAAGATATGGAACTTTACCATGAAGTCTGCTTGGTGTAGGCATGAGATTGTCATCCAAACAGATCCAAAGAACTGCGAGTATGAGAAGAAAATGGAGGCTTTTGATGTTTAGGATGCAGAAACACTTAAACTACCTGCTGATGAAGGTTTGTAATAGGAAAGAAATTATGCTTACACAAGTTTGTAATAGGCATCTTTCTTCTTGCGTATGCTGTGTTCAAAGTATTTAAATGGGCTGGCATTGTCTCTTTTATGAAAGTGCTTCTTGAAGGAGCTGAAAATGTTCTTAATTGTGAATACTATTGCAACGTAAAATGAAAGTAATGGATGCACAAGAGGGGGGGGTGAATTGTGCAATAAAATTAAAAGCTCAAATAAAAACAACTCAAGAGTTTATACTGGTTCGGTCTTCCTGACCTACGTCCAGTTCTCAACCACCCAGGCCGAGTTCCACTATCCCCAGGTTTTACAACGGGTGCACCTGGAACCTTTACAACCGCAAGTTTTGAACGGGATCACTTGCAACCTTACAACCACAAGTTTTACTCAGGCTCACTTGCAACCTTTCTAACTAGCTCCCCCTTACTTCCAGCAAGGGTTCAACCTTTACAAATAAAGGATTTTTCTAACTAAGTTCTCTTAAAGAACAGATAGTGTTACACACTTAAGTACAATCAATGCTCTTATAACACGAAGAGACTTAACTACAAAGAGTACAAGATATGTAGATGAAAAGATCACTCAATGAGTTAAATGCTCTTTCTCTTTTCTGGGCAGCTTTGAATACTTGAAGATTTTCTGAGTTTCTCGCTCTAACTTCTCTCAAGAATGTCAAAGATAATTCATTAGCTTCATAAATGAAGTTGAGCTCCTTTATATAGTCTTCAACCATTCTGACTCTTGGTAGGTGGGTTAGCCGTTTGAATATGGCCGTTTTTCCCTTGTTACCGTTTGCCCAATTAATGCTTCATCAATGCATAGCAGGGTTGACTTGCTTTATCTCTGAAAAGTAGTTCTGACAACTCTGCTCTGACAAAAGCATTCTGACACTGCACTTCTGAACATTCTGACATTCTGATTGCTTGCGGAAGCAGGTTCACATCCGGAAGCAATTCTACTTAGTGTGCCGCACTTTGAATGTTAGTTTAACAATATAAGCATATAGTCACATGCAGTGGGAGTGTACTGAGTCTAAGAGGTCTTCCTTGTATCCGGAAGCACTTCTACATCCGGAAGTGAATCCATTGGATGAAGGATTATATTCGCTATTACTCACTCTCGCTCAGTGTCATTCAATCCAACAGTCAGCGCTAGTCACTAAGCTATCGGAAGCAATTCTACTGGACGTGGCTTATGTTCACTGACGCTTAGTGTCATCTATTCCAACAGCTAGCGCCAGTCTAAATACAACAGGAAGCAAAATCACTTCCGGTTGAATCCTAGCTTAGTCTTGAGGTTTTGTATATCTAGTGCATATGGACTAAGTTATTTCCCTAGTGAATTACTTGCTCTCGCTGGGGGATGAGTCATTCATCCGCGAGCGCTAGTCCTAGACTATCCGGAAGTAAATCCACATCCGGTTGCACTCTTACTTGGGATTCTATGTTAACCTATTGCTTTCTAAGTCCTTGATTCATTCTTTCATATTTTAGTCTTCATCAAAACTTAAGATTCTAACATTCTCCCCCTTTTTGATGATGACAAACTTAGTTTTATCGATTAAGTTCATATGAAAGGATTAGTAGAAGAATAAAAGCAATAGATAAAGCACAAGTAACTTAGACAGATATTATTGATGAACAGGAATTACAAGTTAGAGTATACAAGCAAATAACATTTACAAGTAATCTACACTAAGCAAGAATGAAATATGCATGAAAACAAAGAAAAATTTCTTAGTTAAATGGGTTGGATTGGGGGTTCAGATTTGGTGTCTCTTTTTCCTCTCCCTCTCCTTCTGTCTCTCTTCATTCTCTTTCTGGAGTTTGGCTAATTCAGCTTCATGCACATTCCGGTCAATCTGAGCAATGATCCGTTGAAGCTCTTCTTCATCCCTTTCCCTTCTGAGTCTCTCAGACTCAACAGACTCCTCGAAGGCTCTCTTCATATTTTCTACTTCCTCATAGCCTGGGAATCCTGTTGCATCTGAGAAGTGGGTGACCTCGCCATTAGGAAAGTGGACAGCCCGAATCTTCACATTCCATACAGGGAAGTTGGGATCCTCCTCAACTTCCTGGGCTTTTCTCTTCCCCTTCCCTTTACCCTTCCACTTGCCCTTGGGTATTGATGGAGTGGGCTTGGCACATGCTCTCTCAGCATCCAGGCAAGCCATCTGACCAAAGGATAGTCTGTCCGTGTACCCATATTTTTCGAATTCCTCAGGAGTCATGTCCTCTATTTCCAACTTGACTTCCTTCAGAATTGGAACTGCTTGTACTACTGGGATCTCTTACTCAACTTGGGCAGACGAAGTTTCTTGCTCAGGTTGGTCAGATGGGGTCTCTTCCTCACTCTCAGCAGGTTCAGTGGAGGCAATAACCTTTTTGGCACGCTTCCTAGCAACGGCCTTCTTCCTTGACTCACTGAAAGTCACTGCTGGCTCAGATGGAGGAGGAGGGGCAGATGATTGCTCAGAAGTAGGGATCTCAGACGTTTGCCCAGAGGATGTAGGGATTGGCTTGGCGATCACAATGGGAGGATGGTCGATCTTCTTCAGCCCCCACTTCATCATGATTTCTTCAACAATGTTTTTACTCTTCTTAGTTGAAGAAGGCTCTGATGAAGATGACTCAGGCTGTGAGGGTTGCTTATTCTGCTCAAATACCACCATGTCCCATTTTGATCCTTGCTCATCCGACCTCTGCTGCTGCATGAACCGGATAGCTTCTCCTCTGATTAGGTTCTCAGCACCACCCAATCTCTGGGACTCCAAGGCTCGGCGCAGGGCGGCCGTAATATCTTCATCAAGCCAGAGAGATGGCTGGCTGAGAACATCCCTTGTGTCCAAGCTCTGGCGAAGGGTGGACATAGCATCTCTCCCCCTTTTGTCATCATCAACAAGGGTGAGTGCCAGGGATGGAGTGGATGGAGAGGAGGGTGGAGGTTCAGGGCCAAATCTTTTGGGGGGTGAAGGGTCTGGGGAGGATTTAGGTAAGGTAGTTTCTGGGGATTCGGGAGGGTTGGGGAACCAAGTAGGATCTACGAATAGACCTTCGAACGGATAGGTGGAGGAATATTCAGTGAAGGCAGTGGAAGAGTGTGGGGTAAATGGGGTAAATGGTAAGTGATCCTCAGGGATTCGCTGAAGGCGGGGGTAGTCTCTCAGATATATGTGACTGAGGGGGTGAATGGCAGTTTTGAAGCCAAGGTCCTCGGCCAATGGGTTGGATCTTGGTCCAGAGTTGGGGTTGGTAGGGTTAGGATGGGATGGTTCGGCAAAGAGGTTGAGTGGTGAGCGAGTAGGGGCGTTGGGTGGTGTGCGAGTGGGGGAGTTAAGTGGAGATGGGGAGTTGAGAGGTGATTGGCGAAGAGATTGTTGGGGTGAGTCTTGGGCTTGCTGGTCATGGTCAGGTGAAGGTTGGGATTGTTGGTTATTGTTTGGTGATGGTGGTGGCTGTGGTTGTTGAGTATTGGGGGAGGAGGAGGATGAAGTTGAGGGTGATTAGGAGGAGGAGGAGGAGGAGGAGGATTTTGAGGAGGGGGTGGTGGTAGGTTACCTTGTTGTGGTTGGGGAATCTGGAGGTGTTGGAGGATAAGATCTAGCTTGGCATCCACCCTGGCAAGCTGAGTCTCAATCTGATCCACTCTGTCCTCTAAGCGCTGGATGCGCTCCCCTTGCTGCTGGAACCCAGCATCACATTCGTTCCTGAGAGGAGCCACCAGGGAGTCAGTCAGCCTAAACAGGATTTCCTCCTTTACTTCCTCAGCGAAGGCTTTGACTGTAGCTGGTACCCTCGCAACTCTGCTTGGGCCAGGATGGGAGTCAGCCTCTTGATCCCCTGCACCAGATGTAGAAGGGGCTGAAGTCTGAGAGGCACTGCCTGCCTGTGATCCTGAACGAGTGGGTTTAGCAGGCCTCAGGTACTTGATGCCCATCTTGCTGATGTTAGTTGCCCCCACTGGAGCACACTTGATATTCTCTTCCTCCACGTCAGATGTGGCCTTGATCAATTTCTTCTCAAGGAGGAAGGCAAGGATGGTGGGGTAGGGAAGAAATCCAGCCTTGTGGTTAACTATCCATCTGTGAAGTTCAAGGCTGATCAACTGCCCGGGGTTGATTGGCTGATGGGAGAGAAATCTGGGAAACCACGGGTTATCCAGCAGAGTGAACTCGTTGAAGTTTCCTCCCTTGTGTGTCATCATCCGGGAGTAAACATAGTACAAGAGTCTGTTGGAGTCAGACATCTTGGACACCTTCTTCCCTGTGGTGCCATACAGCTTCTCGAGTTCCTCCTTGCTGTATTTTAGTGACTCAGGGTACAGCCACTCAGTCATGCCCTCTTCTGTGATCCCCATTAAATCATTTAAGTCCCTCCAGGTGAAACTGAAGGTTCTCCCCCTGACTGTGGCAGTGAAGGTGAGTCTGCGGATTTGCTCCTTCCCATCCACCTTCTTGTACTTGACTTTCTCAGAGAGAGATTGACAGAAGACTCGCAGGACGTTGATGTTGTAGTTCTGTTTGATCCCCAGCCAGGGCATGTATTTTTCCAGATACGGGCGCAGATGAGGGAACCCTAGGTCATCAATCTTGGCCAGATCGATGAACAACCCATTGTTGAAGTAGGGCTTTATCGTTTCAAACTTGGAGGAGACAGCCTCCAAGGCCCCATCTCTGTAAATCAAAGGGTCATCCTCCTCTACCCTTTGTCTCTTGGAAGAAGGCTCCTCGCTGAATTGAACCTTCTTCTTTCCTTTCCTCTTGGCTTGTTCTTGTTGTCGCTCAGTCTGCTCAGGCTGTTCTTGCACTCGCCCAGAATGTCCAGGCTGTTCCTGGGCTTGCTCATTTACTTCTTGTGTCTGCCCAGAAAAATCATGGCGATCTTCATGATGTTCATCGCGTTGCCCAGATTTTCCAGAGTGTTTATCCCCAGATTTCCCACTTTTGGACTTTGATTTCTTGGAAGAGGTTGATTTCTTTGTGTTGGGGTTTGTTTCATGTGAGCCGGCCATTGTTGTGAGGGTTTAAGGTTTGTTTGTGGTGAAATGCGAAGAAGAAGATGAAGACGATGAAGAACGGGATGAAGAAATGGATGAATGTATGCAGAGAATATGTGGGTAAGAAGTTTGTGCAAGTAAAAGATGAAAGTGAAAATGACACCCTATTTATATGCAAAGTTACTAAGGGTAAAATGGTCATGTCTTTTCATATGAAAGCAAACGTTTACACATTGGGTAACGTAAACATTTTAATTGGAACGGCGCACCTTATGACACGTGTCGCTTCACATTATCAGAGAAGGCACAACTTCTCATGGAGGGATATGAAGCGTTTTCTGAAGTGACGTGTCCCTTGGTCTGGCACTGGCGCTCTCTTCGCTTCAACATCCAGTGTCAGCGAGTGATCATCCGGAAGTAGTTTTGCTTCCGGTTGCAATTGCTTAAGATTTAACATTGAGGACCTGCAAAAACATGTATTGGCACTCCGATGCCTAAGTTAGTATTGTTGTAGGTTTTAAACAATCAAGTATATTAAATAAGAGGTTACACCTCATTTGGGTTTACCATTCCCAAATCACCACTTATGAAAGTAAATTGGTCAACCCCCAGAGGCTTGGTGAAGATGTCAGCAAGCTGTTGTTGAGTGGGAACAAATTGCACTTTGACATCCTTCTTTTGAACATGGTCTCTGATGAAGTGATGTCTGACATCAATGTGCTTTGTCCTTGTGTGCTGAACCGGATTCTTGGCAAGGCAGATTGTGCTTGTGTTGTCACAGAGGATGGGTGCCTCAGGGAACTCCAAGCCAAGGTCTCTCAGTTGGTTCTTCAGCCACAGCACTTGGGCACAACAGCTTGCAGCAGCAATGTATTCTGCCTTAGTGGATGACAATGACACGCAGGTTTGCTTCTTGCTAGCCCAAGACACCAGACAACCACCAAGGAAGGCGCATTGTCCACTGGTGCTCTTTCTATCAGTCTTATAACCTGCATGGTCAGAATCAGAGTAAGCCCACAAGAACTCTTGGTTACCTCTGGGATACCAAAGACCAAGCTCTTGTGTTCCCTCAAGGTATCTCAGAATACGTTTAACACATGTTAAGTGTGACTCCTT
The DNA here is from genome assembly GCA_029929735.1 of Mimosa pudica. Lineage (NCBI taxonomy): Eukaryota > Viridiplantae > Streptophyta > Magnoliopsida > Fabales > Fabaceae > Mimosa > Mimosa pudica. The sequence goes on from JAKELP010000020.1 coordinate 10,741,249, forward strand.
GGGGTTGGCTTGAAATCTTGCACACATGCCTACACTAAATTGAATATCAGGCCTGCTTGCCGTTAAGTATAAGAGGGAACCTATCATTCCCCTGTACATGGGCAGGCTGACAGCTTTACCCTTTGGGTCAGCATCGAGTGCAGCAGTGGTGCTCATGGGAGTGTCATACTCCTTGCATTCATCCATCCCAAACTTCTTAAGTAGCTCTCTGTAGTATTTAGCTTGGGAGATGAATATCCCATTCTTCTTTTGCTTGATTTGCAGGCCTAGGAAGAACGTTAGTTCTCCCATCATTGACATTTCAAACTCACCCTGCATAGTCTTAGAGAAATCTTCACAAATCTTTTCATTAGTTGCCCCAAAAATAATATCATCAACATAAATTTGGACAATTAACATATCTCTATCTTTGTGAAGGATAAACAGTGTATTATCTAATTTGCCCCTTGAGAAACCCTTGCCCAGCAAAAAACTACTGAGTCTCTCATACCAAGCTCGAGGAGCTTGTTTCAGGCCATACAAAGCTTTCTTTAGTCTATACACATGTTTGGGATGCTTGTGATCCTCAAAGCCAGGAGGTTGTTCTACATATACCTCTTCTTTAATATAACCATTAAGAAAAACACTCTTTACATCCATTTGATATAATCTAAAGCCTTTTATGGATGCAAAGGCTAGAAGAATCCTTATTGCTTCAAGTCTAGCGACTGGAGCAAAAGTTTCTTCATAGTCAATGCCTTCTTCTTGGTTATATCCTTTGGCTACTAATCTGACTTTGTTTCTTGTAATTTGACCTGTCTCATCCAGTTTGTTTTTGAAGACCCACTTGGTCCCCACTATGGATTGATGAGACGGCCTTGGGACAAGTTCCCAGACTTGGCTTCTCTCAAATTGATTTAGCTCTTCCTGCATGGCAATAATCCAGTCGCAGTCCTCAAGAGCTTGTTCAACTGAAGTTGGTTCGATTTGAGATAGAAATGTTCCAAACTCAACTTCATTTTGAACTTGCCTTCTGGTTCTGACACCAGAAGAAACATCACCAAGCACTTGATCAAGAGGATGATCCCTGTGATGTCTCCTAGCTATTGGCAACTGTGCCTCATCAGACACGGTCTGCACTCTAGGTTTATCACTGGGTTCATCTTCTTCTTTGAGATTGCTTGCTGGTGTTTCTTTTGGTGGTGAAGAAGATGATGGTGGTTTTGGAAGATTAAGTATTTCATCATCTTCTGTGGATTGTCCCCATGTAGGAGTTTCATCGAATACAACATGCATTGATTCTTCTACAATTCTAGTTCTCATGTTGTATATTCTATATGCTTTACTTCTAAGGGAATATCCTATGAATATACCTACATCAGCTTTTGGATCAAACTTACCCAGATTTACCTTTCCATTGTTATGCACATAGCACTTTGATCCAAAGATTCTGATGTGGCTGATGTTGGGCTTCCTCCCTTTGTACAGCTCATATGGAGTCCTTTCCAAGCCCTTGCGAACATAGGCTCTGTTAGAGATGTAGCAAGCAGTGCTCATAGCGTCCGCCCAGAACACTTGAGAAACCTCTTTCTTGTTGAGCATGCTTCTAGCCATCTCGGTCAGAACCCTGTTCTTTCTCTCGACCACTCCGTTTTGCTGAGGAGTTCTAGGAGCTGAGAAGTTGTGTTCAATACCATTTTGCTCACATAGCTCAGAGAAGCTATGGTTCTCAAACTCTCCTCCATGGTCTGTCCTTATGGCTGTGATTTTGAGCTCTCTCTCATTCTGCACTTTCTTAGCCAGGACAACAAAAACATCTTGCTTAGAGGCAAGAAACATAGTCCAAGTGAACCTTGAATAGTCATCCACCACCACTAGAGCATACAGGTTTCCACCCAAGCTCTTCACTCTCGCTGGCCCAACTAAATCCATATGGATCAGTTCCAAGGGCCTGCTGGTGGAGACTCTCTTCTTGGTTTTAAACGAGGACTTTGTTTGCTTCCCTCGTTGGCAGGATTCACAGATAAAATCATGCTTTACCTTAAAGGATGGAATACCTATAGCTAGCTCCTTTTTAATTAGCATATCAAGTTGAGTAAAATTAACATGAGCTAACCTCTTATGTCAAAGCCAACTGTTCTCATCACTAGATATTAAGCATTTTTCTTCCAGTTGTTGACATAAGTCTAGAGTATATAGGTTTCCATTTCTATTTGCCTTAAGTTTGCATTTAAATTCAGATCCTGCTTATCAACTATTAAGCACTCATGTGAATCGAAGATTACCCAATTTCCTTTGTCAGTGCTCTGGCTCACGCTTAGCAGGTTGTGACAGAGACCGTCCACCAGATAGACGTCTTTCACTGGTCCAACTTCTCCAACTCCAGTGATCTTTCCACTTTGATTTCCTCCAAAGGTTACTGTGGCTCCGTCTTTGATCACCAGAGATTTGAACTTGTCTCTGTCTCCAGTCATATGTCTCGAGCATCCGCTGTCAATATACCATTTTCTGTTCTTGGATGCTTTGAGACACACCTGAAATGATCAAGTAAGCTTAGGTACCCAACCTCTCTTGGGTCCTCTGTCATTAGTTTTCAGTGCCCTTGGTCTAGTGTTAGCCTTGACCTTGGGCTTATGATCATTCAGTGCCTCCGGCCTAGTGCTGGCTCTAGGCTCTTGGGTTTTCCCTGTGGAATGTTTCAAGGCTCGGGATCCTTGTCCTCCCTTGGTTTCCTTTATAGGGGAAGGATCCTTTGTAGCTTTGGTTCCTTTAGGGACCCATTTGTAAGAGCTACTTGCTCCATGCTTCTTAGCATTACAGGTGGACGTGGAGTGTCCTTTCCTGTTGCAATAGTTACAGAAGCTGAAAGGTGAGGAGCTGTGACTAGTGGCTTTGTGGAAGAATTTCAAGTAGGGCTTCACTTTTGATTCCACCCACTTTTTCCCTCTAGGAGTATATCCTAAGCCAGTCCTGTTCCTATATGCCCTTTGATTCATTAAAATTATATTTAACATTTCTGACCCATTTGTAAACTTCTGCAGGGCATTTTGCAGCTTGTCTCTTTCAGCTGAGATTTTGCTGCAACTAGGGCAGCTCTCAAGTGTTGAGGCATTGGGTTCTGCTTGGGGAGAACCCTTGTCATCCGCTACTGGAAGCTTTCTGGCTTCCGCTAGCTCTTCACTTAGTGAGTCCACCTTGGACTCAAGTGATTCCTTTTTAGTTTTTAACACTTTATAGGCTTTACATAATCGAGAGAATTCTTCATGAACCTCATTGTAAGCCTCTTGTAGTTCAGAGAATGTTACCTCATTGTCCTCGTGGGTGAGATCAAGTTCTGAAGATGCTTCCTCATCATCTTCTCTGGCTACCAGGCAGAGGTTGGCAACTTCTTCCTTATCACTTGCTTCGTCATCTGAGCTATTCACCCAGATAGAGGACACGAAGGCTTTTCTCTTGTCTTTCCCCTTTGATCTTTGCAAGCTTGGACACTCAGCCTTGAAGTGGCCAGACTTTTTGCATTCAAAGCACACCGGGGCCTTTTCCTTCTTGTATCCCTTCCTCTGAAAGCCTCCTTTCTTCTTGAAGAACTTTCTGAACTTTCTCACCATCATGGCCATCTCTTCTTCGTCCAGTTCCTCCTCATCATCCTCATCATCATCATCAATCTCCTTGTTGGGAGCAACAAGGGCAAGATTCTTGGCTTTGGATGAGGCTTGAGGAGCTCTCTGAGCCAGCAATGTTGGTTCATATTCAGCCAAAGAACCAAAGAGTGCAGTGATGGAGCTGGTTGACTCTCCTTGGACTTCCTGCAAGATGGTTACTTTGGTGATCCAATCACCTTTCAGGATTTTTAGGATCTTGCTGACTTGCTCTCTTTCTGGAATGTCCTTACCCAAGGAGGCCAAGTTGTTGATGAGATGAGTGAACCTCAGCTCCAGCTCTCTGATTGGCTCAGTCGGACTAAGCATGGCGAACTTGTGAAACTCTTCCACCAGCATCTCAACTCTTCTTGCTTTCACTCCCCTGGTTCCAGAGTGAGCAGCCTCAAGAGCCTCCCACATATCCTTAGCATTTTTGTGGTGGCTGATCCTATGAAATTCCTTAGGGCTGAGAGCACACTGAATGTAGTGCATGGCCCTATAGTTCAGTTGGACTAGAGCATAGTCCTCATTAGTGTACCTGGATCGCTGCTTAGCAAAACCATCCTCATCTAGTGGAGTGTGATCCCCACGTTCTATTACATCCCAGAGTCTGATGTCGCTGGACTTGATGTAAGTCTCCATTCGAAACTTCCAGAATGGATAGTTATACCCATCGAAGCCTGGAGGCTTGTTGGGTTGAATAGAGACATCTGGCAGGGAGTAATCTGTATCCATTACTAGATCTTTGCTTTCTGGATTCGTTGGAATCGAGTGAGAAAGACCTGCTCTGATACCAAATGAAAGTAATGGATGCACAAGAGGGGGGTGAATTGTGCAATAAAATTAAAAGCTCAAATAAAAACAACTCAAGAGTTTATACTGGTTCGGTCTTCCTGACCTACGTCCAGTTCTCAACCACCCATGCCGAGTTCCACTATCCCCAGGTTTTACAACGGGTGCACCTGGAACCTTTACAACAGCAAGTTTTGAACGGGATCACTTGCAACCTTACAACCACAAGTTTTACTCAGGCTCACTTGCAACCTTTCTAACTAGCTCCCCCTTACTTCCAGCAAGGGTTCAACCTTTACAAATAAAGGATTTTTCTAACTAAGTTCTCTTAAAGAACAGATAGTGTTACACACTTAAGTACAATCAATGCTCTTATAACACGAAGAGACTTAACTACAAAGAGTACAAGATATGTAGATGAAAAGATCACTCAATGAGTTAAATGCTCTTTCTCTTTTCTGGGCAGCTTTGAATACTTGAAGATTTTCTGAGTTTCTCGCTCTAACTTCTCTCAAGAATGTCAAAGATAATTCATTAGCTTCATAAATGAAGTTGAGCTCCTTTATATAGTCTTCAACCATTCTGACTCTTGGTAGGTGGGTTAGCCGTTTGAATATGGCCGTTTTTCCCTTGTTACCGTTTGCCCAATTAATGCTTCATCAATGCATAGCAGGGTTGACTTGTTTTATCTCTGAAAAGTAGTTCTGACAACTCTGCTCTGACAAAAGCATTCTGACACTGCACTTCTGAACATTCTGACATTCTGATTGCTTGCGGAAGCAGGTTCACATCCGGAAGCAATTCTACTTAGTGTGCTGCACTTTGAATGTTAGTTTAACAATATAAGCATATAGTCACATGCAGTAGGAGTGTACTGAGTCTAAGAGGTCTTCCTTGTATCCGGAAGCACTTCTACATCCGGAAGTGAATCCATTGGATGAAGGATTATATTCGCTATTACTCACTCTCGCTCAGTGTCATTCAATCCAACAGTCAGCGCTAGTCACTAAGCTATCGGAAGCAATTCTATTGGACGTGGCTTATGTTCACTGACGCTTAGTGTCATCTATTCCAACAGCCAGCGCCAGTCTAAATACAACAGTAAGCAAAATCACTTCCGGTTGAATCCTAGCTTAGTCTTGAGGTTTTGTATATCTAGTGCTTATGGACTAAGTTATTTCCCTAGTGAATTACTTGCTCTCGCTGGGGGATGAGTCATTCATCCGCGAGCGCTAGTCCTAGACTATCCGGAAGTAAATCCACATCCGGTTGCACTCTTACTTGGGATTCTATGTTAACCTATTGCTTTCTAAGTCCTTTATTCATTCTTTCATATTTTAGTCTTCATCAAAACTTAAGATTCTAACATAAAAAACCTATGAATTTTACATGTTTGGTTGCACAATATCTTGAATCACATTATGATGTTTGGTACGAGTTATTGGTCATTCAACAGCAAGGACCTAGAGCTATTGGAATTTTTGGGACACATGAACAAGGGGGTTAATGCATCAGGAATTAATTGAGATCCTTAGCTATGCCATGGTTATAACTGTAAGATGACTTGACTCTGGTGTTTCTTATGATTGAATCACATACTCTTGAGAGTTTATGACATGGGGTTGGAGTTCGTGTTTTTACAATATTTTGCTGACAGTTTCCATGACTCTTTCTTGCAACTACATGTGTATTTGTTGCCTTCAAAATTTTGTTATCAGAAAAACCACATGTATACATATGGAGCATCTGGGACTAATGCAGCTGTTATTCAAGGTGCATTAAGGGCAGAGAAACCAGAGCTGCTTACAGTGATTTTGCCTCAAAGCGTAAAGAAGTAACCACCTGAGAGTCAAGAGTTATTATCCAAAGTAAGTTTAAGTGTCAGTAGTTGCTCAGTTCACACATCAACTTCTTCCCATTATGAATTTAAGATCGTGCAAGTGTTGTACTCGTGATTATTTCTTAGCCTCTTTATATTTTTATCTATTGAACATTAGTTCCTGTATGTCTCTATGTGTTTGTGTATGTGAGTGCACACTATCTTTTAACATATCATGCATAGTAATGAAATGTTTTAACTCGTGAGATCATTGAAGGTTTGCTGAGAGGCTGTGTTTGCATGACAACTTTTCTTAAGAATGAGTTTGAGGAGGTTTAGTTGAAGAATGGGATCCTAAATCAAGATTTTTCTGCTGGATACATCCGGTAAAAGTTTGTGTTAGCGATGAAGCTTGATGGGCCCTTTGAGATGCAAACCCTAGGTTAATTCCTTGGTTTTGTCTCTACCTTGAGATAGAAAACAAATTGATTAATCTGTGCAGTTTTACTGCTCTAAATGAACCCCTAATCTGTAGCTTATAATCTTGGCATATTACTCTCACATGATTGAGAGCTGTGTTTATCTAGATTGCTTTTACATCTGAATAAAGTAGTGACTAATGAGCTCCAACATCAATCTCTGTAATTCTGAAGATAAAAAACTGTACATCTAATCTATATATCAATAAAAGCAAAACAGCCCAATAAACTGCCTCGGGTTACTGTTCATTAGGAGCAATGCCTGACACATGTCAGTGGGACCCACTGCTCAACTTGTGTTTGCTTTTGATATTTTCTTTTTATGTTTGCTTCACTCACACTCACACCCTTTTCATTTTCTTCCACGGGAAGCTTTGCTTCACAAAATTCTCTCACCTTAACATGTCTCATGCCTTCATTTTGAATTTCAAATTCACTTTCATCATCCTCCCATATATTCTCTCTTTTGAATTTCAATTTTAATTTCATCCTCCTCCCATATGCTTACTGGACGAACTGCTCCTTCTTCTCTCTCTTTTTTTTTCACTCTGTTTTGTTTCTCTCTTCTTCCTTCATCTCATCTTGCAAAACTTGTCTTGACCTTTCCATTTTCGACTTCCACTTTTACGGTTCCTTCTTCATGCGATAGGACACAAAAGAGAGTTTGATCGCTGTCGCTGCTGGGAGTCGGTGTTCCGACGTGTTTAAGGACGCTGAGGCGGTTGCTTTGGATGATATGTCACTTCTTATGTTTATTTTCCCTCTTTCTTGTTTAATTTAAAAATGAAATTTGTTGGGGTTTGTTGTACTTTTTGAATTTCTGAGTTACTTGATAGTGTTGGGTATTTCTTTCGCATCTTCTAAGTCTAACAAGAGTTTCTAATGATGTGGGTTTTTTTACGAATTGTTGTGGTTTCATAGATTGATCATTGCAAAGCTTTGGAGAAGGCTCTAGGGTTTCTAGGTTGGGAGATTTTGTGCTCTTTCAAGTTCATGTTTTTCTAAGGTTGGGAGTTTCTAGGTTGGGAGATTTTGTGCTCTTTCAAGTTCCTGCTTTCTGCAATGTTTTTATGGTTCAACTTATCTAGGTGAATTTTTTTTGGGGGGGGGGGGTATTTTATATTTTTTTGGGGTGAGGAAGAAGAAGGGGTGGGGGGGTATTTTATATTTTTTTTATTAATTTAAATAATGTGGGCCCCACACACTCAGAAAAAAATTGCCACATAAGCATGCCACGTCAGCAAAAAAATCTTATTCCCCCGCCACGTCAGCGTTTAACGGTCAACGTCGGTCAACATTAACGGCGTACCCTATATTGCACCCATATTTATTCTTCAAATCCAGAATTGAACCCGAAAATACTTCTTCCACCTATGTGCTCCTGGCGTAATTTTTTGGACCCATTTTTGCACCTTTACCCTTTCTTATTTATTGCTGAATATTTCTAATTAATTGATCCTTAATGGGTTCAGCCCAATTCCAAAAGAATGGAAGATAGAAGTACACGTGACTGGGGAATCTTTTGAAGTAACAGAGGTTGGTTCAATTTGAATTAATTTTTGGTTAACTAGGTGAAGATTCAATATTTTATTGTACTGTGTAGTTTATCTTTTATGACTTTGGAGTATGATTTTTTTTAAAAAAAAATAATTATCGTTCATATAATAGAGAGGCAGAGGGTATTCTTTTCTAATTGAACTCCCATTTCTTAATTTGCTAAATATTTAATTCACTAATTGGGTTAGTTAAGTTTTGTACTGACGAATCCAATAACATTGTACTACAATTATTTTCCTCATTTAATTCTTGGCAAGTCAAATCACCTGCGCATCGCGCGGGAGTTTTATCTTGTTTGGTTAAAGACAAGGATTGGTAGCCATAGTGATTAATGATTCCTTGCCCATTACTTTAGTTTCAAATGATAACAAGTGCTTGACTAAGTTTTCATATCTACACAATGTATGCTTTTATTTATTTCTTACTAATACAGGCAAATGATTAATTCTTCGATGTTGAGTTATTTTGTTGTTTACTTATTTTTTAGGGGGTAAGTTGGTTCTCATATAGCTCACTTCATTACTTGGTTTTTGCCTTTTTGGGAGTGGTTTCTTTCTCCTTATAGGAGCTTTAGATACTTGAATTTGGGCTATTAATGATAAAAGTGTGTCATTCTGCTCTCAGTGCTAGGGAAAATTACAATATAAGCTAGCTGTAACTGATCTGATGGTTTACTTGGAGATAAAAAATTCCCTTTTCTTTTCTTTCATATTCACGGAACAGCGGCAATGATTAATTTTCTGACTTTATCATGGCCTCCAGCATTGTTTGCCTTGGTGATTTGCTCTGTTTTATCATCAATTTTTCTGGTATATGGCCAGTAAGCTTATGTGACATGACTTATTCCTTTTTGTAATTTTTACTGATGGATAATATCAATATAGTTATTAAATAATCATGCTGAGGTGAAGACAAATTGCTACTCTTACGATGCATATAGTCCAAAAAAACTGAAGCTCGTCTCAGTTTGGAGTTTAAGTCTTTGTCCATGTTAAAAATTTTGTTATGGGTAAGAAATGCTAAAAATGCTTCATGGGAACATGCATACTGCATACAAAATGATTTATTTTGACAGTAAAGCATTCTCTGTGTATAAACTTTCTTTCTTGTCAGAGACTTATTTGCCATCTAAAATCCAAGGTGAGCTGAAGGTCATGTCTGCTTGAAGAACATTATTTTCCTTTGCTCTATGTTCAAGCAATGGGATTGTGATCACACCTTTATGGCTGTTAGAGATATCACTTTCTTTGGTTTAAATTATAAAATGAGCATAGCATAATTTTAGGTGAGTTGATGAATTGATCTTTTTGAGGTTATTTACTCTTTAAGGTTAATTAAAACTATCGTGCATGTTTGGAAATAGGAGTTTGGTTTTTGGCTTTCAAGTATGGATATTCTATTACTCTGACATGACAATGACCTAATCCAGTAATAATGGTGTGGATTTACCTATTATGTTTCCCTGTGAATAAAGATAATAACTATCTATTTGCCTTAACACATCTGAAAAGCAATGAAGTCAATCTTGCCTTGCTTAAATCAACCCATTCAGTTTTTTTAGGTTTTTATTAGAGATGCTATAATAACTAATGTACACGGAAGAATAATATCTCTTGCTTGCTGATGCAGGTAGAGGCAACAACTGAGCTTTCAAGGTGAGATTTGTTATTTCTAATTTATAATGATATTCTGATGTTTAAAGAGATTATTCATCACAATCTTAAAGGGCCATTTCTCAATATGAAAGCAGAATTGATAGTCTTTTAGTTTTATACTTGGAAAATTCTTGAATAGAAAGCACTTGTAGTAGTAGTAGTTTGGCTAATATATTTGTTATTGGCCCACTTTCAGTGAGGAGCTGGAGAAAAAGACAGTTCATGAACGCTATATATGAGGTTGCAACATCAAGGAAAAATGAATGAAGTAAGGTACCCTGGGCATGTTGACTACTTCAAGAAGAAAATAAAGAAAATGATGTTTCTGTGATTGAAACATTTCAGAATTCAGACTCTGCACAAATATCATTACCTTCCTGTAAAGTTTTCTGCAAAATTTGACTTAACCTTATTAGTAAAATTCGTTAAGTTGCATGTTGATAGGCTTTGCTTCTTGGTTATCTAATTTGAGAAGTTTTACAACTTTATGTGGTTCTGTTGTGTGTGAGTGGGCAGGGACTCAATGAAATGGGTTTCATCAATGTACGTTTGACGATGCCATACCTGCAAGTGCCAACCGGTTTTTCATATAAAAAGATAATTCATGTTAATCATGTATGTATTTGGGGAATCCAAACTCAATACAGCTGAACTTGCAAATACAGCAAGATCTGAAAGGAACATTTTTTTATCTGTCAATATGAGGTTGCAACATCAAGGAAAAACTAAACAAGAAAGGAAAGATTTGGCAAATTAAATTCTCTAAATTTTCTTTTTTTACTCCCTCATTATATTTATTCCATAATTGTGCTAAAATTTGCTTTGTTGATTCATGATTTTTTGTGCTGCTGCATCCTTTTAATCCTACCATACTTTTGCTACACATGGAAACCTGCATGGCAGCAAAGCAACAAGATTACTTCTATGCAATTCTTGCTACTTCATGTTTGCAAGACATGCCATATTATATAACTCTTACATTTCATTGTTTTTTTACTCTGATTATGAAATGTTGTTTTCTGTACTCTAATTTAAACCAACCATTCTTTTGTTAATTCCAAAATTGAGGGATATGCTTGATATATTAGCAAAGTATGCTTAATGATTTTGCTCTTATAAGTAGTGCATGTAGAGGATAAGTTGCTCATGCATTATTTCTTTAATTATAATAAATAATATTGTTAGTTTTTTTGTGAGTAATGATCAATGAATTTGGTTTCTTTCATTCTTTACAGACAATGCTAAAGAGTTCCTTGCAGACTTTGTAGAATATATAACGGTATTTCTTTGTTCCTACCTTTTGATATTCATTTTTTCCATTTTAATTCTCCTTTCGGTAAATGTTCAAACATTTTCTCTTTTAGCTTGGCATGAAAGTTTAATAGTTCAGAATTATGGATATCTGTTGTCACTTGATAGGGGTTTCACTAACCATTGTAACGTGGGTTGAGTTAATATGTAAATCATTTAGAAGCAAAGTTATGTTCCTTTGGGAGATCTTACTGCTGAATTCAGATGTCATGGTTGTCAATACATTCATCCACTATTGATTCATTGTCAGCTACTACTAATTATTAAGTGGATGTGACGTTTTTACTTTTTGTATGCTATGATGTGTTTCAAACAGTTGTTTCTATTCTTTGATCTACTGTATTTTCATAATCATTTGTCACTTTATTAAATAGCAATGTGTTATATTTAAATAGAGACCTTTATTAAATAGCATTGTGTTATATTTAAATAGAGACCTTTATATTAAATATTGGTGTGTTATGTTTAAATAGAGGTAAAGTATGCATATTTAATTGGGAAAAGACTGTCACTTGTATAAAATTTATAAGCTAAGTACTGAATTAATGAGGTTAGAAGTTTTTTGACTTTGGTCTATGATATTCTTGAAGCCTTAATTGTGTGTTTGGCTGTAGTGATGTTTGATGATAAGGTCACTACTGTATTTATATAGGTCAACAAAGCATTGTATTCTTTGTTTTACATTTGTCCTTTGGTTTTAAATTGAGCTTAGTACTTTTGAGTTTTAAATTTGGATGTGATGTAATGGATTTATCATTCGGTCCCCTGTTTTATGGGATTGCTGGTTTTATGTAAAGATATTAGATGAACGGCAAAAGATCGACTCTGTTGACAAAAATCCCTCATTTTCAGGGAAAAGGTATCAAATTGTTGATTTTTTCAGCTTTAATCAATATCTTGTCAAGCTTAAGCTTTTAGGGTAAAACTTTTGCATATCAATTTATGCAACACTTGGTTTTTGTCGCCTTAGTCAAAACTTAAGTGATAATTCATTTTTTTCCATTTTTTCAGTTTCACTATTTTATAAATATATTGATATATTGATAACACAATCTTATAAAATGTGAAATGCATATTACAATGTCTTTGTTTAATTCTTTGCACCCAAGCCTTGCACGGAGGAAGACTTCTCGCTTCTTTTAAACCACCCGATGACTTCGAATTCGTGGGGAAAACAACAAATGTTTTCTACACTAAAGTCTTTTGCATGCTAGATTTACATGTATGTTGTAATCATCCTCCCTTCATTTTTAGCATGGTTTTGTTTCCCCACATTACAAGCTTGAAATATTTCTCAAATAACTTTCTCTGAGCTTCTCTATTGACAATTTTCGTTTTGCCTATTACAGCTGTAATAATGCATTTGCGAGAATCAAAGGTTGAAGCAAGATGTCCGAATTAGGATAATAAGATGAAATTTTCTTATCTTCATATGTTTTGAATTTTTCTAGCATGTACACGCTAATATGTATTCACATAGTAGCTTGTGTTGTAATTCGTCGTATTGATATCCTAATAACTTATAGTAGTGTCATCTTTGTAGTGTTTTGTTACATATTGTTACTAATTCCCTAATTAACCTGTGACATTTCTTTAGTTCAATAATATCTTTACTAACTATGATAGAAAAAGGAATTTCAATAATATCAATATCTTTATCATAGTTAGAAAAAGAATATCCTAATGATTAAAATATTATCCATGATAGAAAAGAATAAACTAATACAGCACAGCTGCTATCATGGATAATTTATTGCTAACCATGTTAGAAAGGATTTGCCTAACATGGTTATTAAACAAAACTAATTGATATTAACCAATAAATAAATATGTATACATGCGGAAGCAGATGCAGGTCTATACAAATTGGCAATATACAATTCTAAATAAACTATATAACCTCTACTACCTAATTCCCTTTCCTGATGCTCGCGCCTGTGCATGAATACCTGCAAAAATGTCAGTAATCGTGGGATGAGACAATTTGTCCCAGTAATCACCGCTTAACTCACTATAACAGTGAGATGTGCGGTAGGGAGGGCGTCTAAAGGGTACCACAGTTTAAATCAGTAATATATATATGTATATTCCCAGTCTCCTTCCATTCAACATCTCTACTCCTCGTGTCTCATTCAAAATCCCTCAGTCAATTTCACATTAACTAAATTTCATCTCCCCGTACTCCAATCAAAAAATATTGTCACATCAACTTCCACACTCACCTATAGATGCATTGTGCTATCACGGTGCATTCAAGAATCTAATCTTCACTATATGATTTGACACTGTGCCCCTCTCTATAATGAGGGAATAATTTCCCTCTCCGGCAATCTCCAGAGAGGGAACCCCAATTCTGTTTCCTTTACAGAACGGGAACGGTTGGGCTCTTTAATGCCAAACAACCGTAGGTCACTTACTTTCTCTAGTAAGTAGACCCGTGATCCCCGGTCTCTAGTCCGAAAAGGATTCGTACAAATAACTGTCGATCGGCCAATCGACAGTTATCATCGCGCGATGGTACACAAAATTCAGTGTCATGCAATGCTCACATATCCCTGTCAATATCTCATCCACAGCATTTCATATCTCAATCACAAATATCCTTGAATATCTCAATTTCATTCACTATCTCCTTCACAACAACTCAACTCTTTCCCACAACCTACTATCACTATCCTTGATAGCATCTATATAAATCCCTCAAACAACTATCTTAACACTATAACCATAAACCTTTCACACCATTCCAATTCGATAACAACCAACAAACAGGATAATAGATATACAGAGTTTCAAATTTCTTTATATGAAAATAATCGTGTTTGAAAGGCACCCGATAGCCTGTTTTGTATGAAAATAACTTTTCAAAGATAATATATATATATAGAGGGTGAGAAAGGATTTTAAGAAAATCCCAGCTAACGTCATCCTCATTGTTATAGCAAGGTTAAGTGTGATTACCTGTGGCCCTTTAGCAATTCTACGCGATTTCTCAACCTTTCTTCCTTGATGCCACGAAAGCCTACTTGCATCCACTCCTATAATAATATATAGCAAAATGATAAATTAATATCATTTTCACTTTATAGTACTTTGACGTCTCTCTCGTATCCCATATTACTACCCGTTTTCTCATACTTAATTTCAATTCTCATAGTTAAATATTAGATAATCCATGTTCAGTTCAAGTATCACATAAAAGCAAACCATTTCACCAAATACAAAGCAAGTACATACAAGTAACTTAAATTTCTATTTTAGGTTTATCAAATAGAATTTCTAAATTGCACCATTCAGCCAATTGCCAAAGAGGAAACAGTAAATCCAAAAGTCACAATGCAAATACCCAAGCTAATCCATTCTACTCTGTAAAGTACCAAAAGAAAAGCATGTCACCTCGAGTTCCCATAACAGTTCAGCTTCTCAAATTCATTGAAATTCAACATGTAACTCCCTAATATCTTTACGGCAGCCATTCATGTAGAATCACTACCAAGTTAATTAATTAACCATATATTCAGATTTCACCTCATACATTTAGAATTTCAAGGTCATCAACATATCAAAGAAACTATAAACGAAGAAATTAAAGTAAATGTTCAGCTGTACCAAATAAACAATATTCTCCACCCATTCGATCAAATTCAATTCAAAGAAATCAAACCAATCACTTCTTTGCAATCAGCCACTCCCATATACATTAATCATTCAATCATTGATCGATAATAATTAAATCTCCCTTCATCAAAGAACAACCAAATAAAACCAATAACCAAATCTGAAACTTCAATAATCATCATGCTCAATTAGATTCTCATATAAGCATACAAGCATTCAACAAATAAATAAGCTTTATATTCTTTTATCACCATTAGAATGTTTCTAAATCTTTACCCATGCGTCCAGTCCAAACAAAAACTTGTCAGACCAACATGCAAACCTTCAAATATATATAATCTCACATATGCAAGCAATCAAACAATTTCAGCAAGTTCAAACAACAATTACATACTTCCAAACATCCTTTCAAATCCGACACAAAAGACGAAATGTGAAAATCAGATTTATTAAGGTTAAGGCAAATTGATTTAACCCATCAAGACTCTCAAATTTGATTCAGCTGCAGTAGTAACAATGCAGAAATTTATAGATGCAAATTGCTAGAACATTGAATATCATCATGCGCACATTCCTTCAACTTCCAAACTAATACAAGTTCTTAAATTTTAAAATCATTTCTTCACCACTATGCACACACCAAAACAAGGTACAAAACAATCATTATTGATATATAGAAACTTCAACTCATCATTATAGCAATACAAATATACCTAATCACCTTATCATTGACAACTATCCATTCCTAATCATTCAACACTTAGTTTACCCCATTTCTCCTTTAATGACACATGCCTCTCATTCCCCTTTATGCCCAATCCAACCAATACACACAGGTGCATTCAAAAGATCAGCTACATTATTCATATAGCACATACAGTTCACCATTTGTTTCATTTTCATTCGAGCCAACCACCCAGCTAGAGCAAAGAAAAACATATATCATTGCAAGTCCACAGTAATTCACTTATAACAGCTCAAACTAACCCAAACAACATCATCAAAATAGTAATAATCATTTTCGTAAATTTGACCAAACAAAGAAAAAGAGAATCAATATGGATCAACATGCAAGCATTCCTAACATTTTAAATCTTACACAAAACAGAATAACCCAATAATATATTATTTACAAAGCTCAACTCAGTCTACATGCTTCACCAAATAGGAAAAGAGAAAGGAACATATTTTCAGAATTCACCTACCTGCAACAAAATAGTTTTACCCATTCCTATCACACTTTATAATTTATTAACCTTTTATTGCCCAATTTAGAATCCAAATCGGCCAACAACATGAAAAGAAGAAAAACTTTGGAAAAAGCATTTTAATCACCAATCAATAAAACTCAAACAAATCCTATATGCAAATGGTGACAAGCAGCTCCAATGGTTTTCCTAAGCAAGTTAATTAGGAATTTTGAGTCCTAAAGCCCCATGAAACTCGTCGGCCATGTTAACCCAAAAGTTAGGGTTTTGTATAAACTTCATGATTTTCAAATCACAGCTCAAATCCTTCAAAAACACACAGAACTAAAACTTAAACTTCATTTTAACTCACTTATAACACCTAAATCAATGAACACAACTCGGATTACCTCTCTCAAATCTCGTCCAAATCACAGAGAAGGGTAGAAACGGAAGAAATGAAGCTACCTGAACTCATTTCCGACCTCCCCACGTCTAGCAGGAGCTTCGCCGTCGCCGAAAGCCGTCGGATTCGCCGGAAAAATGGGCCACTGCAAAGTAGGTCGAAACAGAGACCATAAAGGAAAAGGGAAGTGAGAAATCATGTTGGAAAGGAGAAAAGCTCGAGAAGATCAAGATGTGGCAGCAACTCACCTTTCTTTCCGCCGTCGACCGCCGGCGAACTCACCGGAAAACTGAAAGGGATGAAGAAGCTGAACGAAGATGAAGAACGCGAGGGAGAGAAAAGGAGTTGTTTGATGATGATGCTCATGATGAGAGCAAGTGCCGGCGCCGCCGCGCCTTGGGTTACCGGTGATTGAAGCAGAAACGGTGGAAGGAGAGGTGAGGTGAAGTGAGAAATCGTGAGAGGGAGGGGTAGTGGCCGTCGGCCATAGGGTTTGAGGAGGTGGAGGACAAGTATTTATATATATACATTAGGAAAAACTTCAATTAACTACCCTATTATTTATTCTTAATTATATTTTTAGCCCAAAAGTTTGTATATATTATTGTGTCTCCCTCTTTCCCAACATCATATTATCTAGGATTCCAAAACACTTGTTCGTGATAGTTTCTAACTCCAAATAATTCTTTTTAACTATATATGTCCTTTAAAATTTAAGATATTTAAGATTTAATATCAATAAAATATTCCAAATATCATAAATTTTTCCCTAAAACTTTAAATTTCTTAAATTACACCTCAATGATTTCGTATTATTTTTAATTCGAAAATTGGGATGTTACATGTTTGCTCCCGCGGGGAGAAATCTTGCTATCTTTGTTGTTATATATTTTGTTTTAAATTGTTCTCGTGCACAGTTTCTAATGTGGTTTTAGCAAATTGCAATGTGATGGGGTTCATTTTAATAGTGTCTTAGTAAATGCCAAGAATACCATGCTTGAAGTGTTTGCTAGCGTGGGGGCGAGTATTGCTAATTGCTACTCCCTTCGTTCCTCAATATAAGATCACTTTAGGGAAGAGAGTTTGTTCCTAAATATAAGATCACTTTTTAATTTGACTCAAGTTTTCCCCAAATTATTCTTATATTCCCTTCACTCAAAAATAGTGGTTTGAAGGTGAGAGAATATTTTTCAAACTTAGGTGAGGGTATTTTGGAAATTTCATGTAATCCTAACTCATTGGAATGTCTTCTTAATCTCTCCAAATTTGCTTAAGTGATTTTATAGGAGTATTTAGGAACGGAGGGATTAGTTTGTAAGGAAATGGCAGAGGGATAAAGAGGGAAGAATAGTTTTTTGTTTTTCCGCGCCTCCCTCTGCTCTCTCTGGCGTCCCACTGCGTCAAAAAGTGTGGAGAAGTGTGGAGATGATCGTAATGATTTTTCGGCAGCTCCATCCTTAATTCATTAGTCCCTTTTCTTCCTGCCACGCGCCTCCCCCTTCAGCCCAAAATGAATTCTTTTTAAAACCCAACTTAATTTTCCATGCAGCTTCCTTACTTCCTTTCTTTATCTTTATTCCAATCCACATGGCATTAATGAGCTCTACTCTTTCAATTTCCAATTGGGCTTCAGCACATGCAAATCGAAAGAAGATGTAATAAATTAAAGTGATGATAACAATAATATCTGATAATAATATATCTTGTTTCCTCTCTTCAAGATTTTGAACTATTTGATTATATATTTATCAAAGCCTAAATATTTTTCTTCGATTTCCAAATATACTCCAAATATCAGGGAGTCACTAAGACCAAAATTGTATCTTAAATATGTTAAGAAATTCATTTTAGGCATTCAAAAACATACAAATTTTAGCTTTCAACAATATATGATTTCAATTAATAAATTGTCTCAGTAATTAAAATAGGGTAAAAGTGCATTTTTAGTACTCAATAATATTGCAAAGTGCACTCAACATAATTGACAATTTTTGGGTGCATTTATGGTAAAGAAAAGTTAATTTCATAGCTTATTTAGTGTCACCGTTTAGATGGGTTAGTTTGACCATTTGGAGGATTAATTTTGACCAAAATAGGTGATGTGAAGTAATTGTGCTGTGACGTGGCTGCATTCTTTTAAGTGAGGACATCTAAACCATAAAAAGAGAATCTTTGCCATTGAATTAATCAACGAGCCCTCAGTTCAAAAAAAAAAATCAACCAACCCTCTTTTTTTTTTTGGAATACAATGGTAAGCATAGCTTGATTAGTGGGAATGATTAGCCCACAAAGGACTGGACAGAAACATCCGCTGCTTGTTCCTCTTGAGGATCCACTTGAACCCTGCCATGGAGATCTGCTTGTAGTAATTGAATACAGTCAAAGGGTGCTTCATGGAAGACCATGGTTCCTTGTCTTTAATTGTGACCTTGTCTGGCTAAAACCCTCTCTCACTCAGGCCAAACAAGAGAAACCCATCCCTCCCACAATTGCTTGCCACCTCTCTGATGCTAGCGACGACCACAAAGGCGGCAGTGATGGTGAAGCCTACTGAATCCCAACCCCCCAAGTCTCAACCATAATATAAGCTCCCTCCCTCCTTCCCTTCCTCCCTCCTCTACTTCCGCCCATTCAACAAACCCAATTCTTCAGGTCCACTTCTTTGTTCTCTCTTGTTTGTAAAAAAAAGAAGGGTTGAATAAAATTTTTAATTCAAGTCTATAAAGTACAAAAAATTACAACCTTTTTACTGTCCCAATAGCAAGACAAAAGATTTTAGTTACAGCTAGAGAATGTGGTGGGAAAATTGCCCCTTTGGACTGTATCAAAAAAAAATTGCCCGTACAAGATCTGCAGAGCAAAAAGATGTGAACCTAAGAAGAAGGCCAAGGATTAGTCTTTCCAAGGAACTGTGAAGCAATTTGGTCCGTACAAGTAACATGAAGAAAGAGTTTTAACTTTTCTGGTTCCCACATAGCTAGCATGTTAAGATGTTTGAGACGGGCGTAGTTTACTTTCTTTTCTTTGTTGGAGGCAGTGGGTTTCACCGGCGTCGTCAGCCGCGTCTGCTTCTCCAATTTCAGATTCGTCAACAGTGGCAAGAAGGGAAGAAGATGATACGATGTTGATGGCCACTTTGTTTCTCTTACTTGAGATGATGACATGGAAAAATCGGGTGAGGTGGATGCCATTTCAACTTTTCTTAACAGACGTTATCTGAAATTGACGGCGGCACTAAATAAGCTATGGAATTAATTGTGTCTTACCAAAAATGCACCCAAAAATTGTCTATTATGTTGAGTGCACTTTGCAATATTGTTGAGTACTAAAAATGCATCTTTACCCATTAAAATACACAATCATCTAATTATGAAAATTCTTTCATACACGTTTGAAAACTTCTAGCAACTCCATGTATGAGTATTCCACATACCCATTAGAAAGAAATTATAATAACCATAAATAAAGGTACATTACTTAGAGGCCGAACCCTGTGCATATTTAAGCTTTAAGACACTAGAATAATCAAAAGCTAATTAACTCTCCAATGTATGGAACTCTGGTGAGGGGCAACCAAGAATCCCCAGATATAAAGTTGGATACAGTGAAATTAGCAGCAATAAAAGGGTCAACAATAGCATGGTAACCCTTCCAAGTGACCCGGTGAGACGTGCTAGAACCTGACCCATAATTCTTATATTTCCCATAGTACAAGCTATTTATTTTGCTTTCATGTTTATTGAGCCAGACATGCCAACCTGTTTCATCTATGATATTATCTATGAAGCTCTCAATGTAAACCGTCCTTGAAAGTGTCCCCCAAGGCCTTCCTAAATATGTGGTTGCCTTAAAATTCTGCGCCGCTCTTATGTTGCAATTATGCATAGAGAACCCCGTGTTTTCCTCAGAATTTTCCCTTTGTTGAGAGTATGAAGTGTGTATAAAGAATAATACGTGTAACTTCTGGAAATAAGGTTTAGTATGGTCCTAAATTGAAACATTTTATACATGTACGGTTTACCATATTTAAATATAACGTAATTAAACTTGTAGTTCCGTGCGTGCTCAAAGAGTCAAAGTTATTATTCAAAATGTGTTATTAGTGAAAAAAAAATCCCTACTTTTGTTAAAAAAATGTCCTGAGTATAAGAAAAGAGAATTATATTTGTAGGTTATGAAACTACTTTTACAAATTCATTTTTGGATTGAACTGACCCCTCCTTGGCTTTCGAGCATAGATGTAAAGTCCCACATCGACTGGGAGGAGAATAAAATGTGTTATATAAAGGTATGGATACATCCCATTCTCGACGCATTTTAAAGATTATATGAGAGTGAGGCGCTGAGATGTTACAGATGGTATCAGAGTCAGGTTCGGGTCGATGTGTCAGCGAGTAATAGATGATACACACATGAGGTATCAAAATCTCTTATGGAGAAATGATGAGGAGATTAATATATGATGTGTGTGTGTATGTGTGTGAGGAGAGTATGAAGCATGTATGAAGAATAGTATGATCCTAAATTGAAACATAAGAGCGTGTATGAGGAGAGTATGCTTATTTAATTTGTATTTTGTTTTTTCATTTTCTTTATTTGTCAATTCAAGGTGCTTACTTAATGAAAATGAATGGATTATGATAATGAAAGACCTATTTCCAATAATGATTATATAGCTTTGCAAGTAACTTGTTTTTAACATAATGTAACTTGTTTTCAACAAACAATATGCAAATTTTGGAGGAAGATTGATTCTACCCAAAACATTTTTTTGGGAACTCATTTATTTTGTTGTAAAGTCCTCATAAAGAACACAAAGCTGAATGGGCATGCAAGTTACTTGCGATTTGTTAAAAACTAGAATCAGGGAGAAACACAAATGTAGAAGGCGTAAAACTATAAAGTATACCCTGATTCGCAAAAATAATCAATCATTTGCCACGACTCTGAAGGTTTTTATATCCGTTTGGGCATAAGATAGAAAACAAGTTACGTGAAAAGTGGAACCATTCTTTTATTAATGAGATTATTGTGTCTGAATTTGCCCTAATGTTTTATTAATAATTATATTTCACACGCGTCCCACTACGTCAAATCTAGAATTTCCATTTTAGAGCCAGAAACCAGTTTTATTTTTATAAAAAAAAAAAAAACCAGTTTTATAAAATTAAAGTAATCTCAAAATATTTTCACCTATTTTTTCCCTAGTTATTTGAGAATTCTTGCATTGGTAATATTCATAAGTAGCTTTGGCTAATTACTTTTAATTTATTCAATTTATTTATTTTAAATTTTAATTTTTGAACTTTTTCCTATATAGTACACAAGTAGAATTCAAATTTAATTTAGTCCAAAGAAAAATAATAATTTTGATTGTTGATAAACCATTCTTTTCATTGATATGTCAGAATAATTTCCTCATGTTCTAGGTATGATTACCGAAATTGTCATTATGTCTCCACCCAAAAAAATTATCATTACGCCTATGTAATTTTCAGGAGTAACATTTTCTCTTCATCAACTCTTGATACTATATACACAATGTTTACATAGGATGCATGCTATTATTATATTCAAATATAGGCTAACCATTTCCTACAAGTTTAACTTTTATTCAAATATAGGCTAACAATTTCCTATAAGGTGTGACTTCCCTGATTCCATAAACCGAATCAAGAATTTTCTAGTGTTGCTTGTTTTCAGCGGGAAAAGAAATTCATTTTGTCAAAAATTGCCTTAGTGTAAAAAGAGAGAAATTCTATTGGGCAAAGGTGCACCCAGTAGCATGGTAAATTCAAAATGGTGCATCTAGTAGCATACTAAATTTGAGGGTGCAAATTTAGCAGTTATAACATGAAATGGGGCAAATTTAGCAGTTATAACATAAAATGGGGCAAATTTAGCATCCCGTTAAAAATGACAAACCACTGTTACTGAGAGGTGGGTCCAATAAGTTTTTAATTGACATGACATACAGGTGGCATGACAATGTGACAATAGTTTGCATTTTGAATAAAAAGAAAAATGGAAATTTGAAGAACGCTTAAATTTGAAGACACTTGCATATGAACTTTGCAGAACTAGCAGTAGCATAAAGAAACACAACATAAAGAACTAGCAGCAGCAGCATCAGAAAAGCTCGAAAAATGAAAATTGGTGGTGATAATTAATGAAGATGCACCTCTCAGTAACACTGGTTTGTCATTTATAACGGGGATGTTAAATTTGCCCCATTTTATGTTATAACTGCTAAATTTGCTCCATTTTATCTTATAACTGTTAAATTTGCACCCTCAAATTTAGTATGCTACTAGATGCACCATTTTGAATTTAACATGCTACTGGGTGCACCTTTGCCCAATTCTATTTACAGGGCATGAAACCACTTTTACAATTTCTCTTCAACTTAAAATAATTGTGCCTTCTTTTATTTGTTTAATGATTGTACTGATAAGTGAGGATGCGTGGCGTTATTATGGTAAGTTGAGTTATTTGCAATTTTGCTTATAATGCTTTGAGAAATAGGCTATTATCTAAGGAGGGGTATTGAGAGGAATCTAGTGCATTGCCCTTTGTTATCTATGTTTAATATTCAGAACTTTTTCTATAAATTCCATATCTAGCAAGTTCCCTCACTTCATTCTTTTCTATATATCACTTTCATTCTTTTTTGGACTGAACATTACACTTTTCATTCTTAGACAACTCTTAATTCATTACTATTGAGGATTTGGAAGCTGCAATCCAAGACACCATTTCTCAAGCCAATTATATACTTTTTGTTAACCATAATGTGTTGGAACAATATGAGAACTCCGAACATCAGGTAATATTTCTGTAATTTTCTTGTATACATTTTCTTCTCTTTTCTCTCCACTTTCCAAATGATTGTCTTTATTTGTTATGACTGCGGAGAAAGTATTTAGACACAAAACTTGAAGAAGATAAGAAAGAAGTGGTAGGCATCTAATTGAAGTTGATCCATTGAAGGTTAGTTACTTAGTTTCATGAATTTGCATTTGGAGGTTTTACATTATTTTATATCCTTTATACTTTTTAGCAATGACATTGTGGATATATTTCAATAGATTATAATTTCCTGTCTATTCCTTTGATTTGTGAACAATCATGGTCTCTTTATGGTAGCTCGTGCAATGAATTGTCTTAATATTTGTAGCCTCTTCTACTCATTTTAGTTAGTTTTGGTGGTTACACTATTCTTTGTCAGCTAAATTTCTGCCTTTCATGTATTAATTATGCCATATTTATTGCAAATGCACTGTGGTTCATAGCACTTTTGTTTTTTCTTTAGGAGATTGGAGATTTAACAAATTAAGATTGTAAATGGTGAAGACTGAAAGTTAAATCATGGTACTGCTATGATTCCATTTGCATCTTTCTTTTGATATCACGATGCTTTGTGTTAATATTGATGATGCTATATATGAACATGAAAGTGTAAAGAAAAAAGGATAGAAAATCACCCCATGTGGAAGCAAGAGTAATAATGATAGAGAATTAGAGAATCAATCATCTAGTATCTCTTTAATATCGTCTGTGCGTTTGGTCTTATTGACAAGATATAATTGTCATTATAGAAACTCCAACATCTTTAGTTACATTTGCAATGGACTTGGCTTCCGACATTGAGTTGCGGAACCTTGTGGCTCAGATAAATGAAACTTTCAGTTGTAATTTTCAAGACATAGCTATCGTAGGAGACATGAGGTTTAGTACGAAGACTGAATCTTGATGGATATATATATATATACACGATTTGTTAGAAATTAAGAAATACTTTACATTCATTTGTTGGGTTTTCTTTGTAAATACTATGAATTTATTTGTTAGAATTAGGAGATACTGTATATTTAATTAAATTATGAAATATAGATTTAATGCAGACAATTTTTAATGTCGGTGGGACTCTATTAACATAAAAAACTATTATTTTAAAAATAAATAATAACATGAGTTTTAAGCGTGTGTAAAAGTTACGTTTTTAAATAACAAGTAAATGTTTGTTTTTTTCATATTAAAAACATATCATTTACATGAGTTTTAAGCGTGTGTAAAAGTTACGTTTTTAAATTTAAAAAATAAATACTTTTAAAGACACAAAAAGCGCATGTAAAGTGGCCTTTACATGCGTTTTAAGTTCGTGTGTAATCAAAGGCCACTATTTACATGAGCTATTAAGTGTGTAAACCTTTTACGATATCATTTATACCCACACTCGAAAAGCATATGCAAAGGCTCCAAATCAAGTTCATGTATAGACTTTTTGTGAGGTAGCGATCATAATCTTATACAGGATCAGTGTCACATCATGCATATTAAACAACACCCTTAATTTCAGAATAATCACATCATGCATATTAAACAACACCCTTAATTTCAGAATAATCGAGAGTAAAAGGGAAATGTTAGGTTTGTATTGGAGCTTGGATATCCGATTGACGCCAAGCTTCCTTTTAGACTGAGATCATTTTTAAACACCATCACCATTATTGCTAGATTGTGTTCAAATTCCTAAATCCTTAGCTTTCATTACATCTGCCTAGTACGTTGACACCACCTCCCTCAACGACGCCAAAGTTGTAACCTCTTTTAGAGCCCAAGCTTCCTCATCTTTGCCATCACACCCACGTCAGAGGGTCATTACGGCATGAAAATTGAGAGGGAGAGAAGCAAAGGTGTGAAGTGGCAGAGCGGCTATAAATTTGGTTTAGTAAGGGGAGAGAGGGAGAAGGCAAATGATAGATAGTCTCGGCACACAAACAAAATTGGTGGTCTAACCCACCTATTATTTTATTATTTTATTAAACACAGAAACCGGCTTTTTCATGGTATGAAGTATGAACGTTGGGGTAGACATCACCTAACTTGACAGTAAACTTGCAAGAATGAAGTGCGCGTTAGGACTATCCAGGCTGCCATATTACACATTTTCTATTAGTAGTGGCACTTTAAATTAAAATAAAAAATATATATGTAAGTTATTATAAACCGTAAATGAACCAAAGAAAGAAAAGAGCTATTTAGGGGAGGGGTCAAAAAGAGAAAACTATTGTTTCTCAAGTGTTTCAAACTATATTTTTTCAAACACTAGTGAACTCATCATTAACCAACATAAACATATATTTGCGCTCAATAGTTTATGATTGCTTCAGATTTTAGTAGTAGTGTGCAGTTTTTGATAGTTTTACATTTCAATATAATTGTTTGTTTTAAATGTAAGCTTTTAATATGCCCTAAAATGTACATATTTACACTTAAATACTTTTAATTTGTCTAAAAAATTTATCAAATAATATCATATATGTATAACGTCAAATAAAATTATCTATATTATGGTTTTTAATACTATATATGCCAGCTAGGCTTGAAGACTTGCCTTATTTGAATAATAAGGTCATTAAACAAACCTTGACCTAGCCTATTTAATAAATTGGCAAGGGCAAGTCATACCTTAATTAGGCAAGGTAAAGCTAGACTTTACTCAGGCCAGACTAAGTCTTAATCATGTTAGGCCGTAGGTCACCTATTTAAGGTCTGACCTATTTTCACCCATAGATACAATATCATGGGAACTAATATGTAGGACTACACCAAAATTACATGGTCCAATGTTCTACCTGAATCGAGTAGAACAATAACAATTTAGACAAGACCAAATTTGACAAACGAAAGGAACATGATAATGGCATAGGTTGTAGTACCAGCGGCCCGACCAAACAACTTAGAGATTTTTTTTATTTCAATTCAAAATACATTATATAATAACTAATGTTAAATACACCATAAAAAATGTGTGATTAATTATTTTACCAAATTTGTTTTACTTTTCATTATTTGTGTCAACATTTTTTTATTTCATTATACTTTCTTATGATTAAAATGAATTAGGACCATTAAGATATATCATATGGCATGGAGGACATGTCCACCTAGTCTTAGGGCCAGCTTGGATGGGAGGAAAATGGGAGAGGAAGGAAAATGGGGAGGGAAAAGGGGGCAAGGGAAAACATTTTCCCCTGCTTGTTAGGAGAGAAAATGGGAGAGGAAAGAAAATGGGGAAGGAGAATAGTGTGGTCTCATGCCTCATTTTCCCTCCAACTTTTTCCTCAAAAAAGGGGGATTTTGGGACAAATTTGTTTTCCCAATGTGTGCCCTTATTAATTCCCGTGCCTCTTCTCTCTCTTCTTCACAAATAAGCTTCTTCATCTTCTTCTCTTCCCTCCACACACAGCACACCCAACACAACCTTCTCATTTCTCTCTTCCTTCTTCACATCAAATATAGGCCTTCTCGTTTTCGGTGAGCTTTTTACTGCTGAGCTTCCTTCTCATTTTCGATGAGCTTTACTGGTGTATATGTTCCCATAAACTATAGATTCTTCTTAAAATTTACCATTATTATTTTTTAAAACAGGGGCGTAAAATTAATACAACTGCGGATATATATATCTTAAGCAAAACAAAGAATTAGAATAGGCCAAAAAAAATAAAGAGTTAGAAGTCTCAAATGGAATGCAACCGCCCTATTATCTTACGTTTTATTTTCATTTATCCTGGCTTTTAATAAAATTATATTTATATTGAATAAAAATTATATGTTTTCCATTCTATTATAATTGTTCCCCTACTTTAATTTAATTTCAAGAGATGTTCCACTTATTTACTTATTAGAAAAATAATTTTCTTTGTTAAAATATATAGTTTTCTTTCTAAAGTGTTTACAATAAGGATACTTTAGTCATTTTAACATCTACCCATTTTCTTTCCTCCTTGTTTCCCCTCCTCTATCCAAGCGAGAGGGATGATTATATTTTCTTCTATATTTTCTTTCCTCTTTGTTTTCTTTCCTCCCATTTTCTTTCCTCTCCCATTTTCTTCTCATCCAAGCACACCCTTAGGTCCATGCCAATCAGAAATATACCGGGCCAGAGGCCGAAAAGAAGCTAACCCAAAAATTTCTCGAACAAAATTAGGGCACATGTAATTTCAAGTTTTTGTGCAGCTCTACTAACAAGGCCTTTGTATCATCTTTTCTTGCCGGATTCTTCACAAATTTTCCCATGGCATCTTATATGCTAATGCCTAAAAATTAGTTTTACAGAGGCTAATAGGGAGCAAAAGCTTTACTTTACTAAGAAAATAAGGCTCGCGTAAGAGCGCTAACTTATCGGTCGTTTCCGGTCTTACCGTAAGCGTACGGGTCGTCAAAATTAGTAGTATAAAAGTTATCGTCCCACGGAGACTAAGGCAAAATGGATTAATTATTACAATTATGTTATCAATTATGTTGAGTGGAAATATTTGGGTTTTGAGTTTCTAAACTAACTAAATTGAAAATAATTTAATTAAAACTAAACTAACACATAAAATCAAGAAAATGGAAGTTTAGGATTATTTATTACCATTTCATTTCATGAAACATAATTAAAACCCTCTCAATTAGCTTGTTAATGAAAACATGTGTTTGCCACTTTGCCTAAGGTTCATAGACATTTAAAAAAGTTTTCTTGTGCAATCTCTTGCTACAATTAATACAAGCTCTACTTCAAAAACAACCTTTTAGTGACAATGTTAGGTCGATAACTATATCTCTGTGTTACCAACAAACCATCCATTTAAAACCATAAACTTCAAATCCAACATGTTTTTATCCAAGTTGTAAAACAAAATATATTTTCTCAAGTCACATTCTATTTAACTAAGTAAGTGGTGATCAAGCACTTAAAACCAATGAAGAGCAAGATAAAAACCACACATAAGCTTGTCATTAACAATTAAAAGAGGTCTAAAACAAATCTCAATCCATGGAATGGGTCAAAATAATCCTAAACTAAAACTAGCTACACATAACTAACACTAAGGCTATGTTTGGTTCAAAGGAGGGGAGGGGAGGTTCATTAAAGGGAGGTGAGGGGAGGGAGGTGAGGAAAGGTGATGTCAATTTCTTGTTTGATTTTAAAAGGGGAGGGGAGGGGGTAATTTATTAGTTGACAATTATACCCTCACTTTTATAATCTTATTTTATAATATACCTTTTCATTATTCTACCAAAAAACTACTTAGAACCTGATAAGATAAGAATGCTTCTTTCAATCAATTATATCAATACACCCATACAAGAATCTATTGATTGCTACATCATAGATTCCAAATTGTACAACTTAAATATTAGTTTCTATAATAACAAATCAAAACAAATTGGTCTCCAAGACACAATATCATTGCACTCCATGACAACATATCTTTTTGAGGAATTTCATCAAACAGTTGGTAAGCCTAAAAAAATGACCAGTTTTTACATATAGCAGAATCATAGACAATATTTCTAAGTATGCACGCATCATAGTGTTCCAAATATACCCATTAGGATTCTCAATGTGCGATTAAAAATTTTGAGAGAGTAATCAACACCAATGAAATTTGCATTAGCTGAAAAAGCAATTATTCTACTAGCAGCATATGTATCTTTGATAAAACTAGTCAGTACCATATGGGAGAAGATCTAGTGAAGGCGAAGGGGAGAGAGTGGAGTCGAGTGGCGGAGATGATGGTGAGGGGGCAGTGAATCTTTGAAATTTGAAAGTATGAAGCCGAAAGAGAACCGATTGAAAACGTAGATTGAGAGAGTGAAGGCGACAGGGAGAGAGTGGAGTCGAGTGGCGAAGATGATGGTAAGGACGCAGTGAATCGGTGATGATGAAGACAGTGAAGAGGAGGAGAGTGAGGAGCAACGGTGAAGAATTGCTTCAGAATGGATTTTGATTGATGAGGATATATTTGGAATACAGGAAATATGATATGGGCATATTGGTCAGAGTGGACACTGATTTTCTCTCCCCTCCAAAAAACCCCACTTTTGGGGGTGAAGAGAGAGAGAATAAGGGGTCAAATAAAGACAAATTTTTTCCCTCCCCTCCCCTTCACTTTTTTGAACCAAACAAGGTTTCTTGTCTTTCATCCCTCCCCTCACCTCCCCTCCAAAACCCTCCAACCAAACAAAGCCTAAAATCATATTCAGCAGCATCATCAAAGGCCACCACAAGCCACAGTAGGATAGTCACATTTATAAACAACAAGAAAAAGAGTAAGAATATGTTTAGAGAAACTCCCTAAATGGCCTTGTTCCTTCCTAATTCCTTGCTGCTCATAGAGATGAGATGACCATAAACATTTCTTGTCTCAAGATCCCTTCCCACTACTGACTGAGCTCAGCGGCGGCGGCTTCGACGGTGGCGGCGGCAACTCCAAACTTCTACCCAACTTTTTTCACAGTCCTCTCGTCCTCCCATGAAGATGATGGACCGAAATCGAAGCCCCTCTCTTCCTCTCTCTCTCTCTCTCGCGCCCACACCAGCCGCCTCCCCTGCCTCTCACGCGTCTCTCCTTTTGTGACTTAGGTCTTCTCCGTTTCAAACTAACAGCTCCAAAAAAATAACTTTTGGTTTTGTGATACACACAGGCCAGTGTTTTTCTCTCTCTTGGGAAGCGTGCTGAGTTTTTAGCAGAATGGAAGACGCTTTTCCTCGAAAACTCCCGCCGGATCGGCCGTCCGACGAGCTCGCGTGTCTGGTCAACAGGAAAAACAAGAAGAAAGACACCTTGTCTTGCAACGGGGACTCCACGGATGGCAGCTCAGAGCAGCACCTGCCACGAGAGGAAGGTTCTCAGAATAAGAAGAAGAAAATCGAAGGCCCAACTCCAGAAATGAGTGATGACCGCATGGATGAAAGCGCCACTTCTCAGGAAGCTCAAGAGGATTTGGTGATGGGGGAAGGTGAACCGCCAGGAGGTAAGCCGCTCTCCTACAAACAATCTCTCATGGGTTTTAATGGGAAGGCAAATGGTGGGGAAGATATGGAGGCGGAGGATATTTTCGCTGAAGAAGCAATCGAGTGGACTATGCCTGAACCCTCTGAGGACATCAAGGCTCTCATGGGTTTGTACCCTGTTGTCCCAATCTCTTAGGAGGAGTTTAATGATTGGTGTCGCCCTTGGAATTATTCCTTAGTTATTACTGTTTTGGGTAGAAAGTATAATCTGTACACTTTAAAGGGACACTTGTCTCGGATATGGGGCATTAATGAGTTTGAGCTGATTGACCTACCTAATAACTATTTTGTGGTAAGATTCACCAATGATGAGTTTTGGAGGGCCCAGTATAGACGGGTTCTTTATGACGGTCCCTGGGTGATAGCTCAGCATTGTGTTTTGGTTCAACGATGGAGCCCTTTCTTTGACCCATACAAGAACCAGCTCGGCCGGATTGTCACCTGGGTCAGGATACCGAATATACCATTATTATGTTACAATGGTCACTGCATTTCCAGGATTGGAGATAGGATAAGGAAAACTCTGAAAGTAGATCTCCACACGCTGTCAGACCGAATGTGTAAGGATGCCAAAGTTGAACGAGGGCGATTTGCCCGGATCTGCGTTGAGCTAGATTTGCAAAAGAGATTGGTGTCGAAGATCATCGCCTTTAACCAGCTTTTTAACGTTGAGTATGAAGGAATTAGTCTCATTTGTTTTGAATGTGGGCGCTATGGTCACCGGAGGAAAGCATGTCCGACGAAGAAAAGCACGGCTACATCAGGTACCCCGCAGGGTGGCCAACCACCGGTGGAGGAAAGATCAGGAAGTAGGCATCCTAGCCAGACGGGAGGCTTCGGGCCTTGGATGATTGCCTCGAAAGGAGGGAAAGCGCACATCCCGAGGATGTATCAGCAGAGGAACGAGCCTGCAGGGGGCCAGAATAAAGCAAGAGGTGGCAAGAGAGAGAACAAAGCTGATGAGAGAAAAGTCAATGGGGTGTCAACTTCCTCACGGTTTGCAGCTCTTAGTGGGTTAGAAGTAGAGGGTAGTGTAGAAAGTGAAGAAGGACTTTTCAGCAGAATAGAAAGTGAGGGGACTGTGACAGGGGGCCAGGGGTCACATCAGTCGGCGGATCGTAGGGTGCTGACGTTGCCCAAGGAAAAAATGAAAAAGCGAGATGACCGAAATGACCCTTATAATACAAATTGGGTCCACAACCAAGGGAAGGAGAATGTTAGGCCTAATGGGCCGGTGGTTAAGGGAGGGAAAGGGCAGGAGCCCATTTATCGGATTAAGGGCGTTGGCCCAGGTGGGAATCAGTCTGAGGAGGTGCATGGTGAGCCCAGCAAGACCAAGGCCTATAAGTCAAGAAGGCATCAAGTGGTGGAAGGGAACATGAACGCGACAGCGGAGACCAAAGGTCATCATAGGCCCAGTACTCTAGTGCAGCCCAACCCCTCTGACGGTGTCAATACGGCGGAGGCTAGTGGGCTTCATCCTAATCCAATGGCCTTAGTGATCTTTGATGGTGGCAAGGGTCGAGGAGCCTTGCCTGAGGCAAAACCTCCGGAGCCGGGTCACCTCCCGAGTTTACCATGGAGGAAGGAGGATATTGCAGTGAGCGACGCGGTGGTGGACTTCTTGGCGTCGGAGGACGGTGGCCGTGAGCCCCTATGGAGTGCTTGATCCGCTCCAGTGCTGGTATTTCTTACCTTTTGTTTATGATGAATGTTGCTATCTGGAATTGCAGGGGGGCCGGAAGCCGGACTTTCCCCATCTTGATGAGAGAAATTACTAGGAAGAATAAGCCCTCCATCTTTTGTTTAGTGGAGCCGCGAATTAGCGACCACAGAGCTGATAATGTAGTTAGGAAATTAGGGTTTTCTAATTGGATTAGAGTTGAGGCTACGGGCTATGCAGGAGGGATATGGGTGCTTTGGAATAACGATGATTTTCTCCTCCACCGAGTCTTCTCTAATGAACAAATTCTTTTTCTTTTTGTTCAAAGCCTATCTCTGGATCACTGGTTTCATATTGGTTTTGTGTATGGCGAAACTGACTATCGGAAGCGTAGAAGGCTTTGGCAGTCCATCCACTCTTTAAGTGCCACTCTGGATGGTCCTCTGATCTTTGCTGGGGACTTCAATGCATTTCGGAGGCCTACCAATAAAGTGGGTGGGGCTACTCCGACTGCAGCTTCTATGGAGGAATTTGATGAATGTATTAGTTCTGCCGGACTTCTGGAGTTGAATGACCCTCAAGACCATTATACTTGGGAAAAAGAAGGAGTGAAAGAGAAAATTGACTGGGTGCTGGCTAATATCCCTTGGGTCATGCAGTTTCCTCATAGTCGTGTTCATCATGACCTGAAGTACAAATCAGACCATAAAGTTGTGATCTTATCCCCCCTCCCACCGGTGGCCACGATCCCACGGCAACCGCGCTTCCACTTCCACTCGGCCTGGCTGCTTGAGGAGACCTTTGGTGACTTAGTTAATGAGGCCTGGCAAGGTCAAAGCTAGGGAGATGGTAGAGTTCGATTCCAGGAGGCTGCCATTAGGTGGAATAAGGATGTGGTTGGCAGCATCCCTAAAAAGAAAACCGAGGTTATGAAGAGGATTGAAGGAATTGAACGAGCCAGGCGCCACGCGGATAAGAATGGGTTGTTTAAGTTGGAGAGGAAACTTTGGGAGGATTATAATAAGCTTCTTCTTCAAGAGGAGCTGATTTGGTTTCAGAAGTCGCGTTGTAATTGGCTCCGGTGGGGCGACATGAATTCCAGGTTTTTCCATGCCTCTACCAAACTCAGAAGGAAAAAGCAACAAATTTTGGGGTTGGAGGACGGTGAAGGACGATGGGTTTCTGACCAGGCTGAGTTGAAACAGATCGCGTCTAATTTCTACAAGGAACTTTACACGGCGGACCAGCAGGTGACTAAAGATAACCATTGGCCGCCAGGTTTCCCACGTCTTCAGGATTCTCAGAGTTTACGTCTGCACCGTGAGCTTGATGATGTAGAGATCAAGAATGCAGCCTTCTCCATGGGTGCCTTTAAAGCCCCTGGCCCCGATGGACTACAGCCGCAGTTTTTTCAGTCACAGTGGACCAAGGTAGGAAGGGCAGTTTGTGATTTGGTTAAGACTGCCTTCCAGAACCCTGCTACGATTGGTGAAATTAATGAAACTAGCATTGTCCTCCTCCCTAAGGTAGACAGGCCGAAGAGTCTGAAGGACATGCGCCCCATATCTTTATGCAACGTGAGCTACAAGATAATCACCAAGCTGATTGCTACGAGATTCCAACCTGTTATGGATGTGTTGGTGGGTCCGGAACAAGGTGGATTCATAGCGGGAAGATCTGGTTGTGATAACATCATAGTGGCACAGGAGATAATTCACCAGATGCGCACTAAGCCTGGCCGAAAAGGCTATATTGCGGTCAAGGTGGATATGGAGAAAGCTTACGATAGACTTGATTGGGGGTTTGTGGAAGAGACTCTTCGTGAGGTGGGCTGTCAGGATTGGTTGGTTAACATCATCATGGCTTGTGTGCGTACACCTTCCATGGCAGTCCTGTGGAATGAGGAAATGGGCCCTAAATTTACTCCCTCAAGGGGGATCCGGCAAGGTGACCCCTTAAGCCCCTATCTCTTTGTTTTGTGTATGGAAAAATTAGGCCATCTGATCAGGGATGAATGTGAAAAGCATCGTTGGAAAGCATTTAAGTTTGGAAATGGGGGACCAAGGGTGTCTCATTTGTTTTTTGCCGATGACCTCCTTCTCTTTTTGGAGGCTTCAACTACACAGATTGCAAGAATGAAGCAAGTTATGCAGCGTTTTTGTGCAATTTCTGGACATAAGATCAGCCTCCAAAAGTCTAAAGCCTTCTTTTCCAGGAATGTTAACTTCCAGCGGGCTACGGCTCTAAGTTCGAGCTTGGGTATTGGTCTCACGGCTAACTTAGGTAAGTACCTAGGAGTGCCAATTCTCCATAGCAAAGTCACTAAAGCAACATACAACCACATTGTTACGAAAGTGAGAACAAAGCTTTCGTCTTGGAAGGGTAGATTTCTTAGTTTGGCGGGTAGATCAGTGTTAGTTAAAGCAGTCATCTCTGCTCTACCTACGTACCAAATGCAGTCTAGTCTTATTCCTCGTGGTGTGCTTCGCGAATTTGAAAGAATAAGCCGGAACTTTTTCTGGAGCCAAGATGATCATACACGGACATGTCACTTGATTGCTTGGGGTCAGGTCATGAAGCACAAACAGGAAGGAGGGATTGGTTTGAAAGATCTCGTGGCCCAAAACAAAGCTTTCATTATGAAGTTATGTTGGGGATTACTTACAAAACCGGACTCTTTGTGGTCAGTGCCTAAGGGCGAGATATGACTGTTTGAGGGAGCAGATTCCTCTAGTCTCTAAAAAGAAAATTAATTCTCCTACTTGGTTGGCCATTAATTCGGTTTGGGGTGAATTTGTTAAAGGGATTGGCAAGAAGCTCAACAGTGGTCGTACTACAAAATTTTGGTGGGATCCTTGGTGCACGATGGAGAAGCCTCTTATTGAGTATGTTATTGGTAATATTGATCGCATAAATCCTGAGGCTATGGTTGCCGAGTTTCTCCTCCCTTCAGGTTCGTGGGATACAGAAGCATGGAATCGGATTTTGCCTGCAGTGGTTGTAGATCATTTGAAAAGAGTGTGGTTACCATCAGGCACGGCGGAGGATGCTTTCTGCTGGAGGCCCGCACATGATGGACACTTCACGGTGAAATCTGCCTATAACTTCCTAGTGCAGCTGGCTAATGACCGTTCTTCCAGAGGGGCCTGGAGATTCTGGAAATGGCAGGTACCAGAAAAACTGAAGTTCTTCCTCTGGCAGGTTACAAATGACAGCATCATGACTAACTCGTTGAGAGTGAGGCGGGGCCTGGCTGATAGTGGTGGTTGCACGCTGGGCTGCAACGGAGAGGAGAGTGTGATACATGCATTACGGGACTGCACCAAGGCTAGCGGGGTATGGAGAGAACTTCTTCCGCTTGACAAACATCGTACGTTCTTCTCTTTACCCCTCCAGGCGTGGTTGCGATGGAATGCCACTAGACAGCCGCAAGCTGGACACCTGAGACGATGGCCATGGCAGCGAGTTTTTGCCACAGCATGCTGGTATATTTGGAAGGCTCGGTGTAATCAAATATTCCGGGGTGAAGTTGTGTCTTTCAAGGCGGTGAGGAGCTTGATTCTACACAATGTCCAAGAAGAATCCTCGCTAGCTAGCTTGAAGCGTAAGATAGTAAGCATTGAGGCACGGAGAGACGGCCTTTGGATCCCACCCTTACATGGGACCTGGCGCATAGATGTGGATGCCTCAGTTCTAGCGCTGAATGATGCTGCTTGTGGAGGTTTAGTACGTGATGACAAGGGTGACTGAATCATTGGATTCAAGCAGAAGTTGGGGAATTATCCCATCACTATCGCCGAGATCCTTGCAATCAAAGAAGGAATTGAAGTGTGTCGCACTTGTCCGCGGAGTAGTGATATGGATATGGTGATTTACTCTGACTCCCTAGAGGCCATTAGTTGCTTGACCCGGGGAAGCAGCATAAATAACCCATATGAGGCTGAAATTGAAGCCACTAGACATCTCCTGTATGGGGAGCAGCAGATCGAGCTAATTTACGCTAGCAGAGAGAGCCTCCGGTGTGCTGATATCTTGGCGAAAGAAGGTCAGATGCTTAGTGGTGATCTACGCATACTTTTGACTCAGCTACCCCGGAGCTGTGAGGCGGCTTTTGAAGCGGATCGCCAGTCTTTTGGAGGGCATCCCCCTCAGGCTTGTTAAGGTGTTGTAATCCAAGCTAAGGCTTGCCACTTACCATTCTAAAAAAAACTTAGGTCTTCTCCTTCTTTTCTCAAAAACAAAACGCAACGTTTTTTGCTCACTGCACCTAATGAGAGAATGAAAATAAACCAAAAATAATAATGATTAATAACTAATATTAATTAATATTAATAAAAAAAACACAAACACCACAGCTTTGACCGAATGCTTCATCCTCTCTCTTTTTCTTCTTTTATAAAATTTTGATTTTATTTTATTGCCTAATAACATCTATTTCTGATTAATTGAAAATTATTTATAAGATCCCCTAAATAATGCAACTATTTGTTATCCCATTAAAATCTCAACAAATTCATTTAATTTTGTCACAATAACTCCCAATCATATAAAAAATACATATAAAATCTATTTAAATTGGGAAGTTATCAGGCACTCACATTTTTTGTCTGAGTCGTATATTGCTGGGTGGGACCGAGAGCAAGAAAGGACGGGGGGCAACCATGCATGGTACTTCTTGACCGTGTCTCCGAGGGACAGTTGAACGAGCGACTCATGAATGCTGCCGGGTTGGACGAGCCAATAACTCAAACACATTCGGTCTGTTTTTTAAGCAAGAATCACAGAGTTACCTTACCTTCACCATGATACGGACTCCAAGTTCTTATATGACTAATTTTTAATTGATTTTTTTATTTTTATTTATGTTAATTCATATAAACTATATTTTTTTGTAACCGAATACCATAAGCTAATTTAATTTTAAGATATCAAGCATTTTAAATATTTTCAATAACACCAGATATTTTAAATTAATTAATTTTTAGCACCTAGGAAATCATGAAATGTTTCTATTTAAAAAATGTTGAAATATTTTCTTGGTAGTATTTCACTTATTGAAAAAACACTTCATAATATTTATTTTTATAAAAATTTAATCCCTCCATCACACAATATAAACTATTTTTTATCAAATCGCTATATCCGAGAAAATTTATAAAAATTATTGAGAGCAATAAATTTGGTTATAACATATTTTTCCTAAATTTACCCTATGAGATGGTGATTGGATGATACATGGCACCAAAACTTCAGGAAAGAAAAATTGAAAAAATATAGATGTCATTGACATTTAATGGATGTAATGAATTTATGACAAGAGAAATAAATATAAGGGCATAATTGATATTAATAAAGATTTCTCCAACAACAGGATTCAATTTTAATGCCTATGCCCTATAGAGACCTCCTCTTTTTGATAAAGACCTATAGAACCCCTTGCTTAGCAAAACGCCGAGTCATGTGATTGGATTAATATATGTCATGTGATTGGATTAATATATCTTTTTTCGATAAAAAAGATTAATATATGCTTAGCTAATATTTTTTTGTTAGGTTGTTCTATCATCTAAGAGAGTTGATGATGGGATATGATATTAGGAAATTATCATTTGATGGGGATTCTCTACAATTATCATGGAAATTATGAAATTATTATTGTGATTTGATTCTCTAGAGAAATAGGTAGTTTTATTTTAATTTTTTTCTTCATTAGTGATTAACGATTTTATTATATTAAATCATTAGGAAATTAATGGATTGCTTTACCACTTTTCTTAGAAAAACTTCGATAGTTACACAAGGACCAATATAAACACAAAAAAAAAATTATTGTATCAAAAAAATATAAACGCAATTTTGATAAAAGAAAAATTACAAACGCAAAACATTCTAGGCGAAGGCCCAAAAATGATACACAACTATTGGCCAAGGAACAGAAATAGTACATAACTATTTTGAGGTACAAAAATGATACCCAACTTTTCCATGTGATCAAATATGATATTTTCACTAATATGACAATAATATTAGACATGAAATGTCTAAAATGCCCTTATAATTAAATAAACTTTTATCGGCCGGCGATTAATTTAGGGCGAAGGCCCAAAAATGATACATAACTATTGGCCAAGGAACAAAAATGATACATAACTATTGCAAGGTACACCAATGGTACCAACTTTTAACATGAGATCAAAAATGATATTTTCACTAATATGACAATAAGATTACACATGAAAAGTCCAAAATGTGCTTATAAATCAAATAAATTTTCTCCCTCACCCTCTCCTCCCTTAGCTTCTTTCTTCTACCAACACTTCCTTCAATAAATAACTCTTCCACCGACGGCTTCAACTCTCAGCAACTCTGTTTTCATGTTTTTGCAGCCTGATCGCC
The DNA here is from genome assembly GCA_029929735.1 of Mimosa pudica. Taxonomy (NCBI): domain Eukaryota; kingdom Viridiplantae; phylum Streptophyta; class Magnoliopsida; order Fabales; family Fabaceae; genus Mimosa; species Mimosa pudica. Next base: position 10,779,601 of record JAKELP010000020.1, read on the forward strand.
CTAACGAATTGTTGAGAGTTGAAGTCACCGATGGACGAGTTATTTATTGAAAGATACATCATAATCCATGATATATCATAATTCATAATTGAAGAAAATTCATCATAATTGAAGACAGAGTTTGAAAATTCATCATAAAAAAAAAGATACATCATAATTGAAGCTGCACCATGAAATTTTCCAATGAAGAAATTGGAACAAAATAGTGTTGTTAGAATGGATGTGGATGATTGAGTGTGATCCCCAAACTAAGATAGCACGGCAGATTGCTATGAGATGGCAAGGGTCACTAGATCATGGTTTTTACGAAGAATGTGGGAATTTATTTCCTGCCATAATTAGGGGTGTTCATGGGACGAGACAGGATCGGGACACCTCCGTCCCGTGTCCCGTCCCGATTTTTTTTTGAATTGTTTTTTATAAAATTATTTACTTGAGAAAAAAATTATGACACTTTATGTTAGTAAAAAACAAATAAATTAGTTCAATAATATTACTTTTATAATACATTTTATATAATATAATAAGGTAAAATTTTATTATGATCACATTTTCCCTAAAAAAATGTCATGTACACCCATACATGGTATATATAACATATGCATTTTTCTAAAAAAATTATATAAATACACATATATTTGTATTCGGGACGGGACGGGATTGGGACGACTCCGTCCTGTGTCCCGTCCCGAAGAGAAATTTTGTCCCGTCCCGAAAATTTTCGGGACAAAATTTCCCGTCCCGAAGTGCCTCGGGACGAGATGGGACGGCCGGGACAGGACGAGACGGGAAAATTTGAACACCCCTAGCCTTAATATTTGACATACTGATGATTATTAAAACTATATAATAAGAGGTGTGTAGATCTCTTCATTCCAGGATTGATTTCTAATTGATCATTTTGTGGAAAGGTGTTTCCTCCACCAATATCTAGTCCTCTATTATTATAATTTCTTCTAGCACCAGTTGGCCTCCAGTATTAATTCGTCCAGGGGAGGGGAACAAAATAATGTGAAATTGATTACGTTCTAAAATCAATGTATTTGACTATGTTCTAAATCAATGTTTTCCTCTGTTTGGTCATGATTTTGGAGATTCTTGAAGGCTTACATAGTGCTTCTTTTTAGGACTGCATCTTTTCAAGAACATTCCATGTTATGACCAATATTGTGATATGTCTTTTAAATCTATAGAAGGAGTCTATTCTTCAGGGATTCAACAGTAGATAAGGGTAACACCCAAATGGGACAAACAAAAACTTGATTATATAAGCTACAAAACATGGCAAAATATACAGGAATAGAAATAATGATTTTTCAACAAGATGCAAAATACTCCTACCATGTATAGACTCTATAAACAGAAATTAAGAATTTAGAGACCACATATCTATATCAGTGACCTAATATGCCTATACAACAGAGACCTTTATACACAGACCTCATTTATATACATCTATAGCTGATATACACAGACCTTATTTGCATGTTGTAACAGAGATCATATACACAGACCATATCAACATTGCTCTGAATTATAAGAGCACATCAGAAACTTGTAAAATCAACTTCAATTCGGAAGAATCAGGGCCCTGCATCTTCCAGTTACAAATAGGTTGCTGTATCAGACCTTCATTTTGGTCCTCCATGACTTTGGAATATGGTACTTATCCTTCAATAACCAAATTCTTGTTCACAAGTTTTATGTTTCTATCGACCTCTAACATGAACCCTCCTTTTTTACCATGTGTTCTTGCAATCCCATGCAAATAAACTTCTAGATTATGCCAAACTTTGATGCTCCCATAACGCTTCAAGAAATTGGACTTATGGGAATCAATTTCCAACTCTTCCCCTAGTTCTGAATAATGCAAGATAGGTAGCTTTGGCATAACATCTTCTTGGGTTCGAATGCGTAGTATCTGACGATCCTTCTTTGTAGAAAAAACACTTCTAAAACTGTGAATCTCCAACCCGTGGACTCGCAAATACAAAGATGTCACTGGGCAAGCATTCAGAGAATCATCATCTTTGATGTTAACACCATTGCTAACTATATATGCAGCATTCAGTGTTGCCAATGCAGCACCCAAACTATGCACAGTTACTGCTACACTAATTTCTTCACCTTTGAATTTATTCAAGAGCCTTTTTATATCAGAACTCCACAAAATAAAACATCCAAAATTGGAACAAGCTAATCCTTTGTTTACAAATTTGATCAAAACCGATACAATCAAGCATGGGAAATCATAAAAAAATGTCATGTATTTCAGTAATTACCTAGTCTCTCACACTTATAAAATTTAGATGGATCTGTTGCTGTATAAATTGAATAAAAACCTTGATGCACTTTACACTTTGTTTCATGACCAAAAATACAAGGAGCTGTACCAAGGAAGAATTGAAAATCCTTAATTCACTCCATGATTTGATATATTTAGAGACATAGATTTTCTTCCACAAACTTAGATTTTCATGTAAAAAAAGTTGTAAGTGTTTATCTGACTTAACTTAAACTTAGATTTTGACAGATACAGATATTTTGAAAAATCTGAAAATGATTGTCCATCCTAATTTTAGAACTTAGGTTTGGGTTTAAACTTAGGTTCAAAACATTATATCCAAATAGATACATAGTAGAGAGATTGTTTGAAAATTTGGAATTTCGGAAAAAAAATAAAATCGAAATGAAATTACGGTATTTTACGTTTGGCTCTAATAGTGTAAAGCGAACGTTTTCAGGACAGCTAAAATCATTTTCCTCTGTTTCTTAGCAAGTGAACCAATTCTCCATTGTAACTTGCCAAGCATGCAGGAGAATGAAATCTTCCACGAAAACCTTGGGATCCCAAAAAATTTGGGCTAAAAAGTAAAAAGTGACCCCAGAATAAATGAGCCTCAAATGCAATAAAATTTTTAAATGAATCTTAAAAGGTTTACAAGCTAAGTGCCCGTTATAATATTTTAAATGAATTTTTCCTAATATTAGTTTGACTTTTTAATTCATCTTATGATTTATGTATTTGTCAATAGAAATCGATAGTTTTTGGTAATTAATGTTTTAAGTCTATTTGTACATAGTTTTTTTTATACAAAAAATTTAGGAAGGGTTTGGGCTCAACCCAAATCAAGGGCAGGGCACCTAACTCATGACCTGTCCCTGTGGGCTCTAGAGCATGACTAGCAAGCTCTTTCTGTCTGTCCACACAGGTAGGTTACTCCCAGCTTCACTTAGCTACGGAGATGCCTCCCCAAGCGTCGCGATAGAGACACAACAAAGTGTCACTCCCCAGGATCGAACTCGCGATGTGGTGGTCAACCCGACGCTCATTGTTCAAATTAATGCTCCCGTAACGCTTCAAGAAATCGGACTTATGGGCATCAATTTCCAACTCTTCCCCTAGTTCTGAATAATGCAAGATAGGCAGCTTTGGCATAATATCTTCTTGGGTTCGAATGCATAGTATCTGTCGATCTTTCTTTGTAGAAAAAAACTTCTGGAAGTGTGACTCTCCAACCCGAGGACTCGCAAATACAAAGATGGCATAATTTGAGTGTTGATTGGGGTTTTATTTCAGATTGGGCTTAGTGCTGCAATTATGGGGAGTCATGGTTTTGGTGCTGTGATTATTTCGATTTGTTTATAATTTGGGTCTTTTTTGCTTACACAGAGTCAACATGATTTGGGCTGAACACAATGTTCAATTTTTCTCTTTTCAATCTGAGTATGATTACCTGTAAACTGTAGCTAAAGCCTACATAATATTCAAGTCTCTCCAGTAAGCAATGGAAAAAAGGTTTTTTCCTAAATACTTGGGGTTCAAAACTTCAAATTTGTTGTTGTAGGTTCTTATTTGAGAGTTTTTGGATGGCCTTGCATGCTTGATTTTCATTTTGGGGTTGTTGCTTTCATAAATATTTCCTTTTCCACTGTTTTTCATTAATCATTGTTCTGAGATTGCCCTGGCTTTATTTCTCTACATTTTAGGTTCTGTTTCCATTCTGCCACTAGCATCTGTAGGCATCAACATGCTATCAAAACTTCCTGTTTCCTATTTTTCACTCATCAAGTTCTCTTGCTTGCACAAACTTATTTGGTCTTCTTGGCTTCTCTCTAATCCTTATAGCAAGTTAAATCTATTATCTATTGATAAATAGTATATTTTTTATTCAAGTAAGTGCATCTTGGCAGAGTTTATATCAAGTAAGTGCCAGTTGGCCGAATTTAGGCAACTTTTGTTTTGGTAAAGCAAGTTTGATTTTAGTCAATGAGAAGCAAAGGGCAACATTAATCTTGGGGAAGTGTATTACAATGATTAGAAGTTTGATGAAGCACATTTTTATTACGTTAAGGCACTTACCTTGCTGAAATCTTTGAAAAATGAGGATGCATTGGTTAAGTAGATTGATGAAAATATCAAAACTGTAGATATAGGTGTCAAAGTAATGGATGAATTAAAGAAAGAGGAGCAGTACCTCCAAAAAGTTCAAAGGATATTTGGCTGCTGCAAGAGGCTCAAGTATGATATTTGCATGGGGGAAGGTATTATTTCTGTAACACCTTAACTTTTTCCTACTATACTATATCATTAAATAAATTTTGAAATACTTTTCATATTGTAGAAGACCCAAAAATATCAAAAACTTTAAACTTTTCTTTTCAAAATATATTTCTAGTTATCTATTTATCAAAATAGAATAAATTACTTTTATACTTTTTAAAAATATCTCTTAATCTCCCCTTATCTACCATTTTATTAACTATTATATTCTTATTTACTATTACTATACTTTAAACAAAATATAGGCTACCCCAAATGGCCACTGTAACATCCTAGCTTTTTCCTACTATATTTATAGCAATTTAATCAATTTATAACCACTTTATAATGTTGGAAGCCCAAAAATACGAATAAATTAAAACATTTTCTCTTTAAAACCTATATGAAATATTTTCCTGTTTAAACTTGGGCTTCTACATAACTTTAAAAATATATTTGTTCTATGAAATCCGCAGCGGTTTATAAATTCATTAAATAGCTAACTCTACATATGAACAAATCTGTCATATTTAAATCTAACTATTATAATTCTGTCTAAATATAATTTGCCTATCACAGGGGATAGACTTTACCTAATAAATCACAAGCTATGAGCTTGTATAGTACAACATATATCACAAAATCTATCTCACTCATCTTCTTCGGGCCTATCAAGCATCCTTCCTATCCTGAACTGCTTGTCTGTAAAAGTTTTGTTTGAAAAACAGTGAGATTCAAAGAATCCCAATAGTAGTTATCATTTATTATCATGCATAACAATTGATGAACTCATAAACAAAGATTATGATTTAGATTACCTGATTAACCATAATCCTGCTGCTCACACAACAATGTAAATTTATTTTCCTGATTGTGTGGCATATGAGGCACAACCCCCTGAATAAATAAACTAGAAGTAGCGAACCTCTAGTCATGGAGAACTCCGATAAACTCAATGTTCTGACAGGATTAGAGCGACCTTTCGGCCCTGAGGTTATTAGAGCGACCTTTCGGCCCTGATGTGATATGATTTTAAAAATGCTTCATGCAATTCTCATACATCATAATAAACAAAACTACTACCTGTACTCCAGTAATTACCAAACACCTTTCGTTAACTTTCTGGTGCCACTAGAACTCAATGCATCCACTCCTAAATTTTGATAAGACATTAATGCTAAGTTAATATCATTTCTATTTCATATCATTTTAACGTCTCTCACATATCCTAGTATTATATCACTACCCTTCCCTTCATTTTTGCACTATCATTTAATTCTTCAATCAACAAAGTCAATATTCCATAGGATCAGTATTTCAACTTCACAATCACAAACAAATCCAATTTCTTTTCACACTAATCAATCATACACATATATCATACTAATCACATGCAATCAGCCCTGAAAACATTTTATTTTCCTCAATTTTGTTTGTCCCAAGCAAAGGCAAGAAGTAATCAGCATTGTCTTGTGCAGTTCTAACATTTAATCTTACCAAAAATTAAAACCAGCAAAGAGCCAAATTCAACACATTACCCTAGACATTTCCAATTAATCATTCTACTTTTATACCATTCACGTGACTAAATTCAGCAAGGAAAAACACATGCTTCATGCCCATACAATTATTGTATCTAACTTTAACTCATCACATTCAACCCTGTACATATATATATACTCATTCCAATACACTCTCATGTTTACACATAATCAGACAGAAAAAGTAAAGCAATGAAAAATATAATAAACTTCAAGTTCACCCAAAAACTGAACATACATGCTTATTACAACATAAATCTTCAAGAGGTATTAACCCACAACAATATATGTCTATTCTCATTACATCATTCATCATTCATTTTTTTTTATCAAACCAGTAGGAGAACTGATCAAGATAGAAAACAGAGGCAATAGGCAAAAATCAATAACCATTCCCAATCACTAGAACATTCACAATTTATTTGAAACTTAAAGGTATCAAGCATGCACCGGAAATCATATAAAATCTCATCCAATGGACTAACATGCAGACCACAGAATATCACATATCTTCACTATGTGGACCTTAAATTGCCAAATGAAACACCAATTTTCAGGGGCCCAATCAGCCAAAACGTGGGAATCACCTACTTCAACAAAATAATTGTCACTTCCTAAATATTTAACATGTAAGCTAAGTAATATTAACAATCTTCCATTCAATATCCTAAATCACAAGTTATAACATCATAATCCAAAACTTAAACTGAACAGGAAAAGAAAGAGAAATTGAAAAATAACAAGCAAAATCACAAGATATACTTCACACACACTCCAGCCACACGGTCAGAGTAGGAAAAGAACAACAACTTTTCTCAAATCCTTTCACTTTAAACAATTAAACCTAAAGTACCATTTTATAGTTCCAAAATAGTTTATATAATTAGAAATTTCAAAGTTCAAGTCATACAGAAACTCCAAACAACAAAATCCAAACAGACCCTCTCTCTCAAGCTCGCATAAATCAAAGAAAAAGGGATAGGTATAGGTGAAGGATACTCACTAGAGTCAGAATCTAATCTTGCACATGAAGCTCAGACACAAAACACCACAGTTCATTAGAAAATTGTCGAACAGGAGCTTTGCTCCACCAGAACGCCGCCGGTGAGCTTCGGAGAGGAAGAAGGAAGGAAGAAGATGGGGAGGATGAAGGAGGGTTCATCAGATTTTGGTGAGAAAGAGTGATGGTGAGGATGGTCAGTGATGATGGTGAGGTAGGAGAGTGAGTGAGTTGGAGAGGTGTGGTGAAGATGATGGGGGGGGAGTCACGCAGAGAAAGTGAGAGTGATTGAGAGAGAGTGATAAGGAGGAAGGAGTATATATGAATAATATAAGTGGATGGAATTAATTGGGAAAAATAAAAATTAATTAAAATGAGAAGATATTTACAAAATGAATGGGTGGGGTTAAATGAGGATAGGAATGGTGGGATTGAGATAAATACAAGTTTAGGTAAGATATTTTGAGTCCCAATATAATTTATCTAGATATGTTTTAGTTCCCAAATTTATTTCTGAAAATTTATACATACTAAATAATACATCAAGATTCTAAATATTACCTTATTTATTCTATTTTAAAATTTGGGGTGTTACAATTCTCTCCCCCTAAAATAATTTCGTCCTCAAAATTAAAAGAAATTGTCTTACTATTGAAACTCTTGTTATAAACTCAGTTCATACATTCTAATAAACAATGGACATAACATTTACTTCACAATACTCAACAAAATTTATCGAATCATAGCCAACAAATCAATATGGAAACAATTCAATCATATCATGCATGGTCAAAGCCAACTTTTTTATTAACTAGCTCACATAATCATAGTTTAATAAGAAAATTACATTAGCGAAACAGTGCAAGCACATTTCATACTCAAAGACAATTCAATGATATCATGCATCTTCATAGGAACTTTTCATATACCAACTTACAAAGTCATGATTTCATAAAGAATCTACACTGGCAAGACAGAGCAAGCACATCTCACTAATTGCAGCCACATTCAAGTAATTAATAAGCAAACAGAGAATCAACACATTCATTGCAATATACTATTCCACTCACTACAACCTATTTCAATTTACATCTATTATCTTTTATCATTTTCAAATTGTTCTTATTCCTTTTAACCCATAAGGTTTTCAATGATGCCTCGAATATGATTATGTTCCGGACCATAATTATATTCGAGACCCCAAAGAAAAATCCTTATTCGCCAATCCTCTCAGTAATTATTTTTAGTTTGCTAGCTTTTATCTCTAGTTTATGATTTGCCTAACCACTATTTTATAAATATCTTTTGGCATCATACTAGATGAATACCATATTCTTTATTTGAGTAACCTTTCACAAGGTCACATATAACTAAAACTTTTAAGTTTTTATGTTTTAATCATTCTATAAGAATACCTCTAGGCCCTTAATACCTCATAATTCTATATCCTATCAACTTCACCTAACACTTAGTCATTTGGTTCTTCACTAATAAACTTATACTTCCTCTCTATCTATTACTATCATGGTGGTTCCTAAGATTTACTAAAGGTGTCCTAATGGTATCTATCAATATCTAACTTCAGAGCAAAGTATTTCAGCTAAACTATGCCAGAAACTTTGCTCTGATACCAAATGTAACATCCTAGCTTTTTCCTACTATATTTATAGCAATTTAATCAATTTATAACCACTTTATAATGTTAGAAGCCCAAAAATACGAATAAATTAAAACATTTTCTCTTTGAAACCTATATGAAATATTTTCCTGTTTAAACTTGGGCTTCTACATAACTTTAAAAATATATTTGTTCTATGAAATCCGCAGCGGTTTATAAATTCATTAAATAACTAACTCTACATATGAACAAATCTGTCATATTTAAATCTAACTATTATAATTCTGTCTAAATATAATTTGCCTATCACAGGGGATAGACTTTACCTAATAAATCACAAGCTATGAGCTTGTATAGTACAACATATATCACAAAATCTATCTCACTCATCTTCTTCGGGCCTATCAAGCATCCTTCCTATCCTGAACTGCTTGTCTGTAAAAGTTTTGTTTGAAAAACAGTGAGATTCAAAGAATCCCAATAGTAGTTATCATTTATTATCATGCATAACAATTGATGAACTCATAAACAAAGATTATGATTTAGATTACCTGATTAACCATAATCCTGCTGCTCACACAACAATGTAAATTTATTTTCCTGATTGTGTGGCATATGAGGCACAACCCCCTGAATAAATAAACTAGAAGTAGCGAACCTCTAGTCATGGAGAACTCCGATAAACTCAATGTTCTGACAGGATTAGAGCGACCTTTCGGCCCTGAGGTTATTAGAGCGACCTTTCGGCCCTGATGTGATATGATTTTAAAAATGCTTCATGCAATTCTCATACATCATAATAAACAAAACTACTACCTGTACTCCAGTAATTACCAAACACCTTTCGTTAACTTTCTGGTGCCACTAGAACTCAATGCATCCACTCCTAAATTTTGATAAGACATTAATGCTAAGTTAATATCATTTCTATTTCATATCATTTTAACGTCTCTCACATATCCTAGTATTATATCACTACCCTTCCCTTCATTTTTGCACTATCATTTAATTCTTCAATCAACAAAGTCAATATTCCATAGGATCAGTATTTCAACTTCACAATCACAAACAAATCCAATTTCTTTTCACACTAATCAATCATACACATATATCATACTAATCACATGCAATCAGCCCTGAAAACATTTTATTTTCCTCAATTCTGTTTGTCCCAAGCAAAGGCAAGAAGTAATCAGCATTGTCTTGTGCAGTTCTAACATTTAATCTTACCAAAAATTAAAACCAGCAAAGAGCCAAATTCAACACATTACCCTAGACATTTCCAATTAATCATTCTACTTTTATACCATTCACGTGACTAAATTCAGCAAGGAAAAACACATGCTTCATGCCCATACAATTATTGTATCTAACTTTAACTCATCACATTCAACCCTGTACATATATATATACTCATTCCAATACACTCTCATGTTTACACATAATCAGACAGAAAAAGTAAAGCAATGAAAAATATAATAAACTTCAAGTTCACCCAAAAACTGAACATACATGCTTATTACAACATAAATCTTCAAGAGGTATTAACCCACAACAATATATGTCTATTCTCATTACATCATTCATCATTCATTTTTTTTTATCAAACCAGTAGGAGAACTGATCAAGATAGAAAACAGAGGCAATAGGCAAAAATCAATAACCATTCCCAATCACTAGAACATTCACAATTTATTTGAAACTTAAAGGTATCAAGCATGCACCGGAAATCATATAAAATCTCATCCAATGGACTAACATGCAGACCACAGAATATCACATATCTTCACTATGTGGACCTTAAATTGCCAAATGAAACACCAATTTTCAGGGGCCCAATCAGCCAAAACGTGGGAATCACCTACTTCAACAAAATAATTGTCACTTCCTAAATATTTAACATGTAAGCTAAGTAATATTAACAATCTTCCATTCAATATCCTAAATCACAAGTTATAACATCATAATCCAAAACTTAAACTGAACAGGAAAAGAAAGAGAAATTGAAAAATAACAAGCAAAATCACAAGATATACTTCACACACACTCCAGCCACACGGTCAGAGTAGGAAAAGAACAACAACTTTTCTCAAATCCTTTCACTTTAAACAATTAAACCTAAAGTACCATTTTATAGTTCCAAAATAGTTTATATAATTAGAAATTTCAAAGTTCAAGTCATACAGAAACTCCAAACAACAAAATCCAAACAGACCCTCTCTCTCAAGCTCGCATAAATCAAAGAAAAAGGGATAGGTATAGGTGAAGGATACTCACTAGAGTCAGAATCTAATCTTGCACATGAAGCTCAGACACAAAACACCACAGTTCATTAGAAAATTGTCGAACAGGAGCTTTGCTCCACCAGAACGCCGCCGGTGAGCTTCGGAGAGGAAGAAGGAAGGAAGAAGATGGGGAGGATGAAGGAGGGTTCATCAGATTTTGGTGAGAAAGAGTGATGGTGAGGATGGTCAGTGATGATGGTGAGGTAGGAGAGTGAGTGAGTTGGAGAGGTGTGGTGAAGATGATGGGGGGGGAGTCACGCAGAGAAAGTGAGAGTGATTGAGAGAGAGTGATAAGGAGGAAGGAGTATATATGAATAATATAAGTGGATGGAATTAATTGGGAAAAATAAAAATTAATTAAAATGAGAAGATATTTACAAAATGAATGGGTGGGGTTAAATGAGGATAGGAATGGTGGGATTGAGATAAATACAAGTTTAGGTAAGATATTTTGAGTCCCAATATAATTTATCTAGATATGTTTTAGTTCCCAAATTTATTTCTGAAAATTTATACATACTAAATAATACATCAAGATTCTAAATATTACCTTATTTATTCTATTTTAAAATTTGGGGTGTTACAATTCTCTCCCCCTAAAATAATTTCGTCCTCAAAATTAAAAGAAATTGTCTTACTATTGAAACTCTTGTTATAAACTCAGTTCATACATTCTAATAAACAATGGACATAACATTTACTTCACAATACTCAACAAAATTTATCGAATCATAGCCAACAAATCAATATGGAAACAATTCAATCATATCATGCATGGTCAAAGCCAACTTTTTTATTAACTAGCTCACATAATCATAGTTTAATAAGAAAATTACATTAGCGAAACAGTGCAAGCACATTTCATACTCAAAGACAATTCAATGATATCATGCATCTTCATAGGAACTTTTCATATACCAACTTACAAAGTCATGATTTCATAAAGAATCTACACTGGCAAGACAGAGCAAGCACATCTCACTAATTGCAGCCACATTCAAGTAATTAATAAGCAAACAGAGAATCAACACATTCATTGCAATATACTATTCCACTCACTACAACCTATTTCAATTTACATCTATTATCTTTTATCATTTTCAAATTGTTCTTATTCCTTTTAACCCATAAGGTTTTCAATGATGCCTCGAATATGATTATGTTCCGGACCATAATTATATTCGAGACCCCAAAGAAAAATCCTTATTCGCCAATCCTCTCAGTAATTATTTTTAGTTTGCTAGCTTTTATCTCTAGTTTATGATTTGCCTAACCACTATTTTATAAATATCTTTTGGCATCATACTAGATGAATACCATATTCTTTATTTGAGTAACCTTTCACAAGGTCACATATAACTAAAACTTTTAAGTTTTTATGTTTTAATCATTCTATAAGAATACCTCTAGGCCCTTAATACCTCATAATTCTATATCCTATCAACTTCACCTAACACTTAGTCATTTGGTTCTTCACTAATAAACTTATACTTCCTCTCTATCTATTACTATCATGGTGGTTCCTAAGATTTACTAAAGGTGTCCTAATGGTATCTATCAATATCTAACTTCAGAGCAAAGTATTTCAGCTAAACTATGCCAGAAACTTTGCTCTGATACCAAATGTAACATCCTAGCTTTTTCCTACTATATTTATAGCAATTTAATCAATTTATAACCACTTTATAATGTTAGAAGCCCAAAAATACGAATAAATTAAAACATTTTCTCTTTGAAACCTATATGAAATATTTTCCTGTTTAAACTTGGGCTTCTACATAACTTTAAAAATATATTTGTTCTATGAAATCCGCAGCGGTTTATAAATTCATTAAATAGCTAACTCTACATATGAACAAATCTGTCATATTTAAATCTAACTATTATAATTCTGTCTAAATATAATTTGCCTATCACAGGGGATAGACTTTACCTAATAAATCACAAGCTATGAGCTTGTATAGTACAACATATATCACAAAATCTATCTCACTCATCTTCTTCGGGCCTATCAAGCATCCTTCCTATCCTGAACTGCTTGTCTGTAAAAGTTTTGTTTGAAAAACAGTGAGATTCAAAGAATCCCAATAGTAGTTATCATTTATTATCATGCATAACAATTGATGAACTCATAAACAAAGATTATGATTTAGATTACCTGATTAACCATAATCCTGCTGCTCACACAACAATGTAAATTTATTTTCCTGATTGTGTGGCATATGAGGCACAACCCCCTGAATAAATAAACTAGAAGTAGCGAACCTCTAGTCATGGAGAACTCCGATAAACTCAATGTTCTGACAGGATTAGAGCGACCTTTCGGCCCTGAGGTTATTAGAGCGACCTTTCGGCCCTGATGTGATATGATTTTAAAAATGCTTCATGCAATTCTCATACATCATAATAAACAAAACTACTACCTGTACTCCAGTAATTACCAAACACCTTTCGTTAACTTTCTGGTGCCACTAGAACTCAATGCATCCACTCCTAAATTTTGATAAGACATTAATGCTAAGTTAATATCATTTCTATTTCATATCATTTTAACGTCTCTCACATATCCTAGTATTATATCACTACCCTTCCCTTCATTTTTGCACTATCATTTAATTCTTCAATCAACAAAGTCAATATTCCATAGGATCAGTATTTCAACTTCACAATCACAAACAAATCCAATTTCTTTTCACACTAATCAATCATACACATATATCATACTAATCACATGCAATCAGCCCTGAAAACATTTTATTTTCCTCAATTCTGTTTGTCCCAAGCAAAGGCAAGAAGTAATCAGCATTGTCTTGTGCAGTTCTAACATTTAATCTTACCAAAAATTAAAACCAGCAAAGAGCCAAATTCAACACATTACCCTAGACATTTCCAATTAATCATTCTACTTTTATACCATTCACGTGACTAAATTCAGCAAGGAAAAACACATGCTTCATGCCCATACAATTATTGTATCTAACTTTAACTCATCACATTCAACCCTGTACATATATATATACTCATTCCAATACACTCTCATGTTTACACATAATCAGACAGAAAAAGTAAAGCAATGAAAAATATAATAAACTTCAAGTTCACCCAAAAACTGAACATACATGCTTATTACAACATAAATCTTCAAGAGGTATTAACCCACAACAATATATGTCTATTCTCATTACATCATTCATCATTCATTTTTTTTTATCAAACCAGTAGGAGAACTGATCAAGATAGAAAACAGAGGCAATAGGCAAAAATCAATAACCATTCCCAATCACTAGAACATTCACAATTTATTTGAAACTTAAAGGTATCAAGCATGCACCGGAAATCATATAAAATCTCATCCAATGGACTAACATGCAGACCACAGAATATCACATATCTTCACTATGTGGACCTTAAATTGCCAAATGAAACACCAATTTTCAGGGGCCCAATCAGCCAAAACGTGGGAATCACCTACTTCAACAAAATAATTGTCACTTCCTAAATATTTAACATGTAAGCTAAGTAATATTAACAATCTTCCATTCAATATCCTAAATCACAAGTTATAACATCATAATCCAAAACTTAAACTGAACAGGAAAAGAAAGAGAAATTGAAAAATAACAAGCAAAATCACAAGATATACTTCACACACACTCCAGCCACACGGTCAGAGTAGGAAAAGAACAACAACTTTTCTCAAATCCTTTCACTTTAAACAATTAAACCTAAAGTACCATTTTATAGTTCCAAAATAGTTTATATAATTAGAAATTTCAAAGTTCAAGTCATACAGAAACTCCAAACAACAAAATCCAAACAGACCCTCTCTCTCAAGCTCGCATAAATCAAAGAAAAAGGGATAGGTATAGGTGAAGGATACTCACTAGAGTCAGAATCTAATCTTGCACATGAAGCTCAGACACAAAACACCACAGTTCATTAGAAAATTGTCGAACAGGAGCTTTGCTCCACCAGAACGCCGCCGGTGAGCTTCGGAGAGGAAGAAGGAAGGAAGAAGATGGGGAGGATGAAGGAGGGTTCATCAGATTTTGGTGAGAAAGAGTGATGGTGAGGATGGTCAGTGATGATGGTGAGGTAGGAGAGTGAGTGAGTTGGAGAGGTGTGGTGAAGATGATGGGGGGGGAGTCACGCAGAGAAAGTGAGAGTGATTGAGAGAGAGTGATAAGGAGGAAGGAGTATATATGAATAATATAAGTGGATGGAATTAATTGGGAAAAATAAAAATTAATTAAAATGAGAAGATATTTACAAAATGAATGGGTGGGGTTAAATGAGGATAGGAATGGTGGGATTGAGATAAATACAAGTTTAGGTAAGATATTTTGAGTCCCAATATAATTTATCTAGATATGTTTTAGTTCCCAAATTTATTTCTGAAAATTTATACATACTAAATAATACATCAAGATTCTAAATATTACCTTATTTATTCTATTTTAAAATTTGGGGTGTTACAGTCACCCCAATATCTGTGTTGAGGTTTTATCCCTATGTCTTATATTTACATCATAAACTACCACTAGGTAAGTTCATGCTCGCTTATATACCCCAAAAGTATTTCTAGGTTTCATACAGTTATCCAAAAATATTTACAGAGTGTTCCTGTCCTGCTATTCCCATATATGCACTCCAAAAACATCCTACCTTATTTCCTCCTTCTCACCAGCTCCTCGAGCCTCTGAAAAACAGCAGTTAAACCAGTTTACTTCGTATACATGCATATAATAATAATAATAAACATAAATATACCATTTTTCATGAAAAAGATAATAATAACCCCTCCAGCCTATGTTGGGGCCTCATTTGCCTCAATGACCAGCCACTAGTAACGAAATATTCGCTAAATAGTGGTGGTACCTTCACCTGCAGGATTTAATATAAGCTCTGGTATAGGGGGAGCTACCCACCTATACTTTGGAGTACTCCACTCAAACATTCCTCAATAATGTTCAATATTTCTCAAAGTTCCTCAATATTCCTCAAAGGATCAAATATTATCATGATCATAAAACAAATAATTTTCATGCAGATCTACGAACTTTTATCAAAATATATATGAAGTAAACTGCTACCTTTAACTGCTACTAGACTTCCTCTTTGCCTTCCTGTTGCTGCCAACTAACAGATCCACTTGCTTCTCCTGATTTCACATAATTAATAACACTACTCATTAATCTTTTATATCCATATACATATTTAACGTCTCTCTCTCAATCCTAAAGTTGATGTTACCCAACCCCTTATTTATATTCACTATTCTAGGAACCTATTCAAATTCTAATAACTTAACTACTTACATATTCATAGTTTTCTTAACAAAATTCAGACATTATTTAAGAAACACAATACTCATTGTTAAACTATTATCAAACAAGCATCACAAATAAACAAACAAACACAAACATCATTTCCTTTATCTAATATAAAATTCCAATAAGAATATTCATCATGTTAACTCCCAACAGTAATCTAAGCAACTATCAATCACATTTTACTACTATCAAAAGCTTCCCAACTTGAGAGGTGGAGCAAAACAGTTCCTTAAACCCAACTAATATATCCAAACAGCACCTTAATTATTTCTAAAGTCTTCAAACAAACAATACATCTCACACTTTGTTTAGCACAATTAGTTCTTAAGCATCATAATACTTCTAATCATCATACCACTTATCTTGTATTCTCATTTCAGCCCTATAAACATAATCTCCTCAAAATTATCACATCACAACTATCAAAATTCATATTTGACAGCTTCACCTAATTAAATTCACCTTTCAAAAATTCACAATCATCTTAATCCTTCACAACTCATTTCTTTCTTAAGAATTTTTACTCATAAATCATCCATAACAGAGTAGACAATAACTAACTCTTAATATCTCCATATAGCTCCCAAATATGAAACGTCTAATTTCAAACAGTGTTGGTGACTAAATTAAAATCAGTTTAAACCTGAACAATGAACTACATAATCACTCTTTACACATCAACATCAAATCTTCTAATACTTTACTTTCATTTCCAATTAGTCATGAAACTCACAGATTCTCTTTACAATCACAATAATAATCTCAGCTGCATAAGTAATTTACCAATTCATACACTTGTTCTATCCTCTTTTAATAAACATTTAATTTTCTCAAAGCCCCTTTTTATTTCCTTGAACTCAGACCAAACAGAGATAGCATAGACAAATTCTAAAACTTCCCAAGAGCACAAAATTCATGACAGAACATAAAAAAGGCAAAGGAAAATTTGAGAAAATAAATGTCAAAGAACCATTCAAACAACAAGTCAAACAAACAGCCCCCATCAACTTTAATCCATATTGAAAACCAATAAACACTTCATTCTCCCTGCCTAACCAAACAAAACTAAACTACACATCCTAGGTAAGTGAAGAAAATTTTATAAAATCAACTAAATAAAGCACCAAAGCAAACATCATCAAGAACTAGTTCTATTGCACTTCTCTTATACTTAGAATCAAAACAAACAAAGTAATAGCACAAAATTTCGAGTTACTCAATACCTTCCCCCAATATCTCACTTAAATCGGCCAAAGTGAGAAGAGAAAAAGAAACATACCTAAGGTTAACCCAATCTCCTTGTGCGTTCCCGACGTCTCTAACCACTGTAGGTCGCCATCAATTTCTGGAAGAGGAAGAGAAAATGGATAGTGTGTGAGAGAGAAAGAAGATGAACGATAGGTTTCCAACTCTTCAAAACCTAAACTCAACTTCAATTTTCTCAAAGAATCACTTTAATCAAAGCATAAGAGATGAAAACCGAGTTAAGAAGCTTACCTCGGGTTAACTATTGCTGGCAAACAAATTTTCACAGAGAAGAAAGAAAGGCAGAGAGAAAGATGTGAGGAGGAAATAAAGGGTGTAAAGATAAGAGTGAGAATGATGGTAGTGAAGGAATAGAGAGAAAAAGTGATATAGGTGAGAGGGAGGTTTTGGGCGATGGTGATGGTGATGAAGGAAGTGAGAATGGAGAATGAAAAGAGAGTGATGGTATTGAGGATGAGTGAAACGATTAAGATGAGAATGGTGAGTCAGTGAAGATGATAAGGATTGATAGTATTATTAGTAATAAAGATGTGGTTAGGAAATTTTGAAGAAATAAAATAGAAAAGAAAATAGGAGATATTTGTAATTGAGTGGATGAGATTTAAGAAGGAAAATTGGATTGGATAAACATAAATTTGGGAAAGATATTTTGAGTTCTAATATGATTTCTCTAGATATATTTTAGTTCCCAAATTTATTTCTAAAATTTCCTAAATACTAAATAATACCCAAGATTCCAAATATTGCCTTATTTATTCTCTTAGAAATTTGGAGTTTTACAATTTCTCTTTAGAGCATGTCCATGTGACCATATAGTTAGCTTCACCTTAACTTTTATAAATTTGCTGTCAATACTTGATTGAAATGTTTTGAATATTTAAATGTTGATTAGGTAATATATGTTCAGACTTTCCTTAATAAGGATGAGTTTTTATTTTGTTATACTAATTTTTCATTGAGAACATGTACTTAACTATTTGGTTCATTTTCTTATTTAGTATATATGGATATGAATGTTAGTAGTTCATTTCCTTCTTAGTTATAGGTGATCAATTGGAAGCCATTGTTGTGAATTCTACATGGATTTTTTTAAGCTAAGTTATGTGTAACGAATTAAGAGAATGTAAGTTTTCCTTGATGACAATTGTCATGTTGTGTAGCATTGTGAATTTGAGAGGAGAAGAAAGAAATAGCAAGTGAATTGTGTGACAATGAAAGGCTCAGTGACTCATATCTGGCTATTGGATAATCATACCAGAAGCTCAGAAATTCCAATAAATCTATGAAATGGTACCAAAAGAGTTGGGAAATTTAACAAAACAATTGGTAACTTAAAGGTAAGGTTGATGCTACTGTCGCTTCATGATCTTTTAACATAAAGTTTACAATTTTGTTATCTTCTTATTCAGACTTTTAATTTCACATGAAAGTGAGTAAAATCTTTGATCCAGTAGTATGACCCACTATGTAAATTGACATGTGGTAAATGGTAAGGGTCAATGGTAATAAATATATTTGGGAAA
Organism: Mimosa pudica; assembly: GCA_029929735.1. Classification (NCBI taxonomy): domain Eukaryota; kingdom Viridiplantae; phylum Streptophyta; class Magnoliopsida; order Fabales; family Fabaceae; genus Mimosa; species Mimosa pudica. The sequence goes on from JAKELP010000020.1 coordinate 10,798,710, forward strand.
TAGTAGTCCTATAAATACGGGGTTGTGGATGTAAATATGTAATTGGGTGTAAATTGAGTAGTCATTTTAAGTTTCAGTGCCAGCAGTGAGAGAGAGAGAGAGAGAAAACAGTAAAAACTGAAAATGAATATCCAGTTCAACCTTATTTTGAACTGCGTTGCTTTTGCAGCGTAGAAGGGTAATTCAAGCAAATGTTTTTCTACCATGTTATTAAGCACTGTGATTCAGGGAAGGGAAGATATTACTGAGGGGGTGATATTACTGAAGTTGTCATATATAGCCAATTGCTGGTACTCCACATGAAGGGGTGAGTACGTGCCATATTTATGCTTTTTAGTCCACTTTAGTGTCATTCAAAATGTAGTGTCTAATTTTTATGCTTTGTTTTATACTTTATTGACCTATGTTAGATTTACCATGGTGAGTCAAGTGTCTCCTGTGCTACAACACAAGTTTTAGAAGGTGCATCAAAAGTATAGAGAAGATGATGTTTCAGCCTCCAAGTTCAAGACTCTATTAGAATTCATGTTAAAGAGGAAGCAAAATGACACATCTGTGGCAAATGACTCTAATCATATTGGACTAAGAGATATTTGTACACCAAACTTAAACTTCAGTTGCAACAACTAATCGCTTAGGGTGAAGCAAGAAAAGATGAATTAATATTTGCTGTTTAGGCGTCTCCTAGATTTCCTTAACATTTTGTTGAGTTTTTTTTTTTTTTATTTTATCCTTTTCTAGACTACATCAGCATGTCATTATTTTCTGATATGGGTACATTTCACTGCATTTTCTTTCTTCTGTTTATTTGTTTATATTCCCGTGCTATTGTAAACACCTAGACTTTCTACCACTCTATTAAAAGATTTAATTGAATTATAACCACTTGATCAACACTTTTTAGAAAAACATGTGCTTAAAAATCTGAATGAATTAAAACTTTTCTTCAAAAAGGGTATTTAACCAAGCATTTATAAAAAAAAAACTTTAAATATGTCAACTGTATATAGAACAAGTGGTTATAAAACAATTAAAAGAAACATATACTAATTGCTAAGGTCACTTGAAACCATAATGTGTTGATGGTTTGTCTAAGTGTAGGTTCAGACATAACATAGGTTTAATAAGATAATAATGTAAAAACAACTATGTCTACTACTTAAGGTAAAGATCAGATGTTCCTTTACTTATATACAAAATACTATGAATGTATCTTTAAAATATACTACTATGTTACCCTAATTCTACCTACTCAAAAATTAGGGAAACTTTCAAAACATATAAGCTTCCAAAATAGAGCTTCATGCACAACAGTCAGACAAGAGTTCCCGTCTTTTATCCACCACTACCTTTCCAAAATATGTTCGTCCAACTACCTGAAACCAAAGAGTACATTGCAGTTTACTTCTATACAGGCAGTAATAATTTTTAATATAAAAGTATAATCATGATAATATCCTCCTCTTTCCAATCTCTTATTGGAACCTGCCTCTTTCCAATCTCTTATTGGAACCTGCCTCTTTCCAATCTCTTATTGGAACCTGCCTCACTATACCAACCATTTTTAACGATATGTTCGTTAATTAATGGAGGTATTCTTTACCTGCAGGGTTTCTGTAAAAATTTGGCATAGGGGGTGCGACCCTCCTAATGCCTAGAGTACTCTACTTTCTTATTTATCTATCTGAGATAAATATCCTTTCTCCTCTTGGATAAACATTATCATGTTTTGAAAAATAAATACTACAATATACATGCGGATATAACAACTTTTATTTATAATAGGAAGTAAACTGCTACCTGTACTTCGATCACTACTTATCCCTCCTCTCTTGCTCAAGACTTTGCTTCCCAGTACGAGCGCCACTGGATTCTCCTATGAGTACATCACGTAAAAGTGAGATTGAGTAGTTACATTATGTGATAACCTATTACTTCCCTCTTCTTCCTAGTAATACTACCATATTTAAAATCACAAACTTGCACTTTGACAATAATGTTCTCAAGCAGAAAATATATCTTTATATTTCAGGGTACCAATTTAAACAGAATATCCAAACAAAGAGCAAATATTTCAGCCATTCTCAGAATTTAAAATAGAAATTCCCAAACCAACATACCACATCTAAACATATATGATCTTACTCAATAAATCCTAAACTAAGTAAAATATTACTCAAAATCAACCAAAAACCTTCAGCCCAGAAGTTGCAGAACATTTACACACACACACACATACATAAATGTGTATCACAATTTCACAGTTATACAAAGTAGAATAACATTCCTACATGCATGTCATGTATCTTGTTTAACTACTATATACATTGCAAATTATATTTTCCCAAATCGTCACTCTTCAAATCGGCTAGAAAGAAAGAAATAATCAATTCAGCAGTGAAATAAAATTAAAAATTTGTGAGCTAATATCAATTTTTTAGCTCTACTAGGCATTTTATCAAACACTTGGAGTGCAATGATATTTAAACATTAATTATTGAATTCCCCATCATCAAAACTCAACCAATCAAGCCTACAATGATGACATACAACTCTAAGAGGCTTCTATGGTGGTTAATTAAAAATTTCAAGCCCAAAATGCTCATGAAATTTGTCAAAAACAGGGCACCCATTCAGCCAAGAAATTGAATCCGAAAAGAAGAAGAATAAATAGTAATTTCAAAACTTTTAAAGGATCATCATCATGAAGAAAACCCCAATTTGTTTCTCTCTAAATTCTTCACCCACAGTTCGTTCCTCTCACCAAAACTAAGAAAAATTATATGGAAATGTGAGAAATTCTCACCTGAAGCTAAATCGGTTCTTGCATGTGAGCTTGCATCAAAATCGGCCAAGTTTTTTGATGAAGAAGGCGCTGGAAGTGAAGAAAGAATAGTGGGAAATGCAAGAGCAAAAAAAAAAAAAAAACGATGCAGAGAAGCTTTTTTTTTTTTTTGAGAAGGGAAAAAGGCAAATGGTGTGTATATATATATGGTTAAGTAAAAGAGGGGGTATTTTTGTCATTCTACAATTCCAACCTTGAATAATAATAATAATACCCTCAAAATTTTATTTTCTTTCAATACCTCTATACTCCATAATTAATTTATATACCCAATTTCTAAAATTCCCATTTTATAATTATAATCCCCATTTAAATTTTTGGGGTGTTACAATTCCCTCCCCCTTAAATAAATTTCGTCCTCGAAATTTGAAGAAAAGTACTTTTAAGTAATAGGAACCAAAAATATTGAACCATAAATTCACACACACATTTGGAAGATTTAGTTAATTTAGGAATGATGATTTTATACTACATATATCATGTACTAAGCACACAATAAAGATACAAGGGATGAAGAATATACCTTTGTCCATTCTGTGGTATCTAGGTTCTTCTTCATGGGACATTGCAAATATTTGTCCTTGATGAGATTGCCTTGCTCCAAATGTCCTTTGTGGACAATTATTTGCAAAGTGCCCTGGTTGTTGACAAAAATAGCATACATTCTGGTTGGCTAAACATGGCCTATTACCATGATTCTTTCCACACAAATTACAGCTTCCTACATTAGGAGGTTGAGGGTTCACTTGTCTTTGTTGACTTGCAAATGGTGGCCTAAATAGTTGGTTTTGTGATTGAGGTTGAAATGATGGTGGCTGAAATTTTTGGTATGACAACCTCCTTTGAGAATCATCTTGGGCAGCAGGGTAAGGGTTTTTCCTTTTCTGAGAGGATCCTGCAGAAAAGTGAGAAGGGTTTCCAGACTTGCTTTGCTCACTAGTGTTCACAGATTTTGGTAAACTCATCTCAGTCACCCTGCATACCTCAATTGCCTTATCAAACTTTTTCAGTTGCAATGGAATCAACTTCTCTCTCATGGGTAGAATTAAACCCCTAATCAAACGACGAGTTAACCACTTCTCATCAGTTGAATGAGTGGAATAACGGGATAACTGGTAAAACCTAGACAAATAGTTCTCAAATGGCTCCTGTTTACCTTGCATAATATCGAGGAATTCCACTTCCTTCTCTTCCCTGATAGAAGAAGGAAAATACTTTTCATTGAATCTATCCTTAAATAATTCCCAAGAGAGTGGAATCCCTTGAGCCTGTAGAACTAGGCTAGTATTCTCCCACCAGTGCATGGCCTCATTTTCTAATTTGTAAATAGCCATAAGGGCTTTTTGTTCAGATGAACAAGGTATGATGTCAAATATCCTTTCCAAAGACTTAATCCAACTCTCCGCTTTCACAACATCCACATGCCCATCAAATGATGGTGGGTGATGTTTGTTGAAGCGTATGATCACATCATGAAACAACTCCTGAGGGGGTTCTGGTTGAGGTGGAATCTGTTGTCCTAAGGGGTTCGGTATTTCCCTATTCCTCTCAGCCCTAATCTCTTCATAAAGTTTGGCCTGTTCTTCCTGTCTTTGTATTATTTGGTTAATAAGGATCTGTTGTTCTCTAAGCCTATCTAATATCATCTGTAAAGGGTCAGGTGGGGGTTCCTGGTTTTGAGCACCTTGTCCCTGTTGAATTCGTCTATGATTCACCATTTCTATAGGTGTCCTGTCATCACAATATGTAAACCAAAAGGGTTACACATCATAATGTTTAAATCTAATATCAATCAGATTACTAGTGCAACATGCTTCACCCTACGTCTATATAACTTCATACACAAATGAATATTTAATATCATGCAACCACATAAAGAATATAAAAGTAGCATCATAAATTAAATCAACCATAAAACAAGCATTCATTAAAATAAACTTAATAATATAGTGTTCACATCACACATTTGTTCCAATATTACATCATATCATATAATATTTCACATTACCATCTAAAATATTAAAAACATTACACCACAAGTACTACTTACTAGCAAACCTACATCCTTACCCATAGCTTACATTATACCCCTTATTTCTATCACCTATAGTTGTTGTTAACCCACTCCAACATATGGTCCACAAATGGCCTAATAGCAAAAGGTCCATCACGAATAATGGACGATACCTTCGCCTTACTAACTGTATCATAGGGAAAGTCACAAATAGCTGCATACACCCATACTTTTTCAGGTACCCTAACTCTATAACTAGCTTCCCATCTTACGGAGAATGACTCAAGCTCATTGAGGAAAGTCGTGTATAGTAGTAGTCGGTCGTTTCCATGACGTTCCTTTAATTCTAAATACATATCATGCAGATCACAAGCAGTCATCTCTATATGTTCACACGTATTACCATCCTCCTCATAATCTATACTAGCTCCTGAGGAATGCTCACTAACAGAGTCTATATTTCTTCTATTAGGTAAGGCCTCCCAGCTCCTTTCATTAGTGGCACTACCTCTATCCATAATTCTCCTCCCACGCCCTCTATCAATACGATTTGTAATCCTGGTTCTTGCCATAATCCTATAAATACATAAGCAAAAGGTGTTATCAAATATATTTATAATCTATCTAAAAGTACTACAAATCTATCTAATAAGTGAGCAAGGTATCTTAGCTATCCTATGCCAGAACCACTGCTCTGATACCAAATGTAAACACCTAGACTTTCTACCACTCTATTAAAAGATTTAATTGAATTATAACCACTTGATCAACACTTTTTAGAAAAACATGTGCTTAAAAATCTGAATGAATTAAAACTTTTCTTCAAAAAGGGTATTTAACCAAGCATTTATAAAAAAAAAACTTTAAATATGTCAACTGTATATAGAACAAGTGGTTATAAAACAATTAAAAGAAACATATACTAATTGCTAAGGTCACTTGAAACCATAATGTGTTGATGGTTTGTCTAAGTGTAGGTTCAGACATAACATAGGTTTAATAAGATAATAATGTAAAAACAACTATGTCTACTACTTAAGGTAAAGATCAGATGTTCCTTTACCTATATACAAAATACTATGAATGTATCTTTAAAATATACTACTATGTTACCCTAATTCTACCTACTCAAAAATTAGGGAAACTTTCAAAACATATAAGCTTCCAAAATAGAGCTTCATGCACAACAGTCAGACAAGAGTTCCCGTCTTTTATCCACCACTACCTTTCCAAAATATGTTCGTCCAACTACCTGAAACCAAAGAGTACATTGCAGTTTACTTCTATACAGGCAGTAATAATTTTTAATATAAAAGTATAATCATGATAATATCCTCCTCTTTCCAATCTCTTATTGGAACCTGCCTCTTTCCAATCTCTTATTGGAACCTGCCTCTTTCCAATCTCTTATTGGAACCTGCCTCACTATACCAACCATTTTTAACGATATGTTCGTTAATTAATGGAGGTATTCTTTACCTGCAGGGTTTCTGTAAAAATTTGGCATAGGGGGTGCGACCCTCCTAATGCCTAGAGTACTCTACTTTCTTATTTATCTATCTGAGATAAATATCCTTTCTCCTCTTGGATAAACATTATCATGTTTTGAAAAATAAATACTACAATATACATGCGGATATAACAACTTTTATTTATAATAGGAAGTAAACTGCTACCTGTACTTCGATCACTACTTATCCCTCCTCTCTTGCTCAAGACTTTGCTTCCCAGTACGAGCGCCACTGGATTCTCCTATGAGTACATCACGTAAAAGTGAGATTGAGTAGTTACATTATGTGATAACCTATTACTTCCCTCTTCTTCCTAGTAATACTACCATATTTAAAATCACAAACTTGCACTTTGACAATAATGTTCTCAAGCAGAAAATATATCTTTATATTTCAGGGTACCAATTTAAACAGAATATCCAAACAAAGAGCAAATATTTCAGCCATTCTCAGAATTTAAAATAGAAATTCCCAAACCAACATACCACATCTAAACATATATGATCTTACTCAATAAATCCTAAACTAAGTAAAATATTACTCAAAATCAACCAAAAACCTTCAGCCCAGAAGTTGCAGAACATTTACACACACACACACATACATAAATGTGTATCACAATTTCACAGTTATACAAAGTAGAATAACATTCCTACATGCATGTCATGTATCTTGTTTAACTACTATATACATTGCAAATTATATTTTCCCAAATCGTCACTCTTCAAATCGGCTAGAAAGAAAGAAATAATCAATTCAGCAGTGAAATAAAATTAAAAATTTGTGAGCTAATATCAATTTTTTAGCTCTACTAGGCATTTTATCAAACACTTGGAGTGCAATGATATTTAAACATTAATTATTGAATTCCCCATCATCAAAACTCAACCAATCAAGCCTACAATGATGACATACAACTCTAAGAGGCTTCTATGGTGGTTAATTAAAAATTTCAAGCCCAAAATGCTCATGAAATTTGTCAAAAACAGGGCACCCATTCAGCCAAGAAATTGAATCCGAAAAGAAGAAGAATAAATAGTAATTTCAAAACTTTTAAAGGATCATCATCATGAAGAAAACCCCAATTTGTTTCTCTCTAAATTCTTCACCCACAGTTCGTTCCTCTCACCAAAACTAAGAAAAATTATATGGAAATGTGAGAAATTCTCACCTGAAGCTAAATCGGTTCTTGCATGTGAGCTTGCATCAAAATCGGCCAAGTTTTTTGATGAAGAAGGCGCTGGAAGTGAAGAAAGAATAGTGGGAAATGCAAGAGCAAAAAAAAAAAAAAAACGATGCAGAGAAGCTTTTTTTTTTTTTTGAGAAGGGAAAAAGGCAAATGGTGTGTATATATATATGGTTAAGTAAAAGAGGGGGTATTTTTGTCATTCTACAATTCCAACCTTGAATAATAATAATAATACCCTCAAAATTTTATTTTCTTTCAATACCTCTATACTCCATAATTAATTTATATACCCAATTTCTAAAATTCCCATTTTATAATTATAATCCCCATTTAAATTTTTGGGGTGTTACAGCTATGCACTATGTGCTCTACTTTCAATGAATGACTTTGCCTTTATTTTTTCATTTGTGTTGTTAAATTTCAATTACTATTTTAATTTCTTTAATTACTATATTTGAAATTACCACTTTAATTTTTTTACAATTGACAATTCATTAAAACGATATAAAAGTATATTAAAACATTATAAGTTTAAATGGAAAAAGAAAGAGGATCATAAAAAGCATAAGCAAATATTTATCTCTACATTTTTCCAGTGATCTAAGAGTCTTATTAGTTTCAAATTACTAATTATAGTTTTAACATAAATTAATTTTCAGACGGAAAATTGATTAGTCAATCAATTTGAAAAAGAAAGTGAAAGTTTGAGAAAACCAATAAAACATGACCAAGCAAGTTACGAAACAAGTCGGCGACAATCTCTGCAGAATAATCAAGCAAGTCTCGGGGTTGAATAACTATTAAAAATGATGTATTGCATTGCATTGAAAACAAATCAAACATGTGTCTTGCAATAAACATTGCATTGCATTGAAATGCATTACAGGGTGAAATGGGGTTGAATCAAAGCACAGTAAATTAATATTTGCATTAGCATTGTGATTAAGGTGATTCAAATGACTTCTTTCATTTATTTTTTTGTTTGATAACTGTCTTTTTGTCTAAAAATTTTGTTGTTATCAATTTTGACAAAAGAGTGATTATTTAAGTAGCATAATTAATTAACTATTAGTGAATGTATGAACAAGACAGTGTCTTCGTATCAATTTCTAATCATGTTTTAGAAGGATGAAGTTTATATTCATAATAGTTGAAAACTTGAAATTTTAAATAATGCATCCCCAATTTTTTTGTTAGCGTTATTCCTTAACACAACATTATGAATGAGGATTCAGGGAGATAATATTTTTATGCATTATAAGCAGATATATTTTAGGAGTGACAAGGTTTTTGAGAAGATATAATTTAAAAGGGTGAAACTTATTTTCATAGTAGTTGAAGTATTACATGTAATATAAAGGAATTTTTTTCCTAAATGTTTTCATAAAATAATCATAAATACTGCATCATGAATGAGGATTCATGAGACAATATTTATAAGCAAAATAAACAAATATATTTTAGGGTTAGAGGTTCCAGTGAAGATATTGTTGAAAGGTGAGAGACTCATTTTCATAGTAGCTGAAGTATTACATGTAATATAAATTATTTTTTCCAGAGAATTTTTCATCACATATTATAAATTAATTAGAAAGTTCAAGTACACAAAAAAAATTAGTTCAAGTGAACTTTCGTGTGGGGGAAGTGCCAAAGGGAAATTTGGATTTTTGGGGGACGGGTTGAATGAGGAAGGTTGGGGATGAAATTTGCATCTCCTATTGTTTTTGTACATTTTAATAATTTGAAGCAGTGATTTAAAAATTTGGAGTTAGTAACATTTTGCCTATGAAAGATTATAATATTGGGATTTGGAAGAGTTGTAGTTGTTAAAAGAGTTATACAAATGATTTATGAAGGGATTTAATTTAGGCATTATACAAAGTCAAATTTCATTATTAGAATTTCTATAAAAGAGACACTTGGACAAGTTGAACAGAGACACATGGTCCAATCATAGTGTGACAAGTGGACCAATAGGAATGTTGTCACCACTTTTAGAAAATATAATAGATAGATTCATTTGTATTTATATTTTGACAAGTATATCAATCACAAATACCCATTAAGTCTAATTTTCAGAACAACTCATTGTTTAATAGTAATATAATTAAAAAACTTAGAGAAAATGAATGTGAAGAATTTGTGCTTAACTATACTAAAATAAATAATTCTCATTCCAATTCTTAGTTTAAGAACAAGTTTTTTTGGAGATGCTCAAAAAACTAAAACAAATCACACTACAAATTTGATGTTTCTTTGTATATAAACTAACTTGACTTATGAATTGGTATGATATACATAATAAAATGTTTTGTAATAATTAAATCGTTTGTCTTCTTTAATCTTCCCAAATACTCCCTCTGGTAATCCTTATTATAAGACATAAACTACTTATTTCTCACAAACCAAGTAATAGTAGTTGAGTCTTAAAATTTATGTTAAATTTGTGACTTTTTCCAACTTCGCCCTTCATTAAATGACATGTTTAACATTTTCAATTTTTAATCTCCATTAAAGACAGGTTAAAGTAGGAAAAGAGCATCTGATGCAAATGTTGGTACCTTATATTAAGAATCAAATATTCTAGATAGTTGGTGACTTATAATAAGAACCAGAGGGAGTATATATTAAGATTGTTTGGGTATCCCTTTCCATGTAACACAAATTAATTTGTTTATAAGCTCACATGTAAAATGACTAAATGTTGACTGGCCCGCGCAACGCTCGGGGTCCATTCTAGTTTCAATAATTACCTAGTCTCTCACACTTATAAAATTTAGATTTAGATGGATCTGTTGCTGTATAAATTGAATAAAAACCTTGATGCACTTTACACTTTGTTTCATGACCAAAAATGCAAGGAGCTGTACCAAGGAAGAATTGAAAATCCTTAATTCACTCCATGATTTGATATATTTAGAGACATAGATTTTCTGCCACAAACTTCACTTTTCATGTAAAAAAAGTTATTTAAAAAAAGTTGTAAGTATTTCTCTGACTTGACTTAAACTTAGATTTTGACAGAAAAAAATATTTTGAAAATTCTGAGAATGATTGTCCATCCTAATTTTAGAACATAGGTTTGGCTCCAAACTTAGGTTCAAAACTTTATATCCAAATAGACATATAGTAGAGAGATTGTTTGAAAATTTGGAATTTTGGGAAAAAATAAAATCGAAATGAAATTACGGTATTTTACGTTTGGCTCCAATAGTGTAAAGCCAACGTTTTCATGACAGCTAAATTATCTAATATATATCTCTATTACTCCTGCCTAAACCCCCCCTTGCGTTCACACCTATCAGATTCTGAACCTTCTTCGTTCATCACCACACCTATTTCCTGGACACTTTTGGCTTCTCATGTACTCCACTATCCTCCAATAATTCATATCCTCACCTACTACCAACCCCATTATTCATTTAATTAAAATGTCTCCCTTCTCTCTTCTCCATCTTTTCAACTCTCATCTCCTTCGTCTGAATCTATTACTATTGTGAATCCCTTCTTCGTTGAACCAAAACCCTTCATTATTTTTCTCCTCTTCTCTCAGTATTGTTTTCCTTCCTCTTTTCCCCACCGAGTCTCGCAAATGAAGCAGCAGAGGAACATCAAAGTGGGTTTCTCATTTCCTTCCTCTTTTCACTTACTCTCCTCCTCCGGCGGGCAAGCAAGCTGCAGAGTTGTTCTCTTTCACCACCATCACCCGCCGTCTCCGCCATTCACCTCCGCTTCGGCCGCCACCATCGAAACCCGCCACCGTCGCTTACCGTCGCGCAAATACCAGATCCGCCGTCATCTCCATTGACGTTAACCACCGTCGACCTCGCCTTATCAGATTGGAAACCGAGCTCTCAGTTTCTGTATTTTGATATCTCTGTTCCTCCTTTCAACGTTAACTCAGCCTCTATTATTTTTGTGAACTAGGGTGATAAAAGAAGGCTCAGCCTCATGCTTGAGATATTTGAAGCAGAGGTAAGTTACACTTTCATCACTGTTTTTTCAAAATATGTTTTGAAACCTCAAGTATTAGGTTCTATCTAATTATCAACTAACATAGATTTTTAATCCTTTTACTTACTGGGAGGGTTTATGGCATCCCAGCAGAGAAGAATAAGGTTTTTGGTTAGGGTGTGTTTTACATTTGACTCCGACTTTGTAGCTTTTTCATAACTTATGATAACTTTGTAACCAAGATGGGTTACATTTAACTGCATTTTTCCCTTTTTATGTTAATTTTAGTCTTCTTGAATTTAGGCGACCAGGAAAATATTATTCCATCACTTTCAGAATCCTTGCTGGATTAAATTCATAGTTCAGTAGTTTATAGATTAAAGTTGTATTTGAATGATAGTGATATTTATGTGTGATTGTAACTATATGTTCATCTAATAGAAAGCCATTAAGTTGTGAAAAGGCTTTATGGTGATAGCATGGGATAGAAAGCCTTATGAAGAGGCTAATTGGATATGAAGGTTAGCCACTTTTAAAAGTGAACTATATATTTGAGTTGTTTTTTATCGAAACTATAGATAATTTTGCGTTTGATCAATGTTGGGGTGCTTCTCATATGGTTAGGTCTTTGTTGGTGATCTGCACTGGCCAAGAAATCCAACAGTGGTGTAAAGTGGGGGAAGAAATGCTCTACCAAAGAAATTTTGAAAAGGTTAAATGAACTTATCTATTTATTTCAATTTCATTTATGATACTAAGATCAGTAATTTTTAAGTTATCTACATTTATACTTTTGGGGCATTATGAAGAAATGCCCTTTATTTCAATTGATTTACCATCTAAAATCAGTAATTTTGTACTAAGCCTCATATTTGATTGTTTGCCTCTACAAGGAGATGAGGTAAGAAAGTTTCAAATTGTACTTGATTTGAATTTCTGGGTCACTGTCAAATTGTCAAATTGAAAAATTTTGTGTGGTTGTAGTGTGATTTTGGTGTTTGAGATGATAATTAGGGTTTGAGGGCTTAGAAGTGGTTCCTGTCATTGATACAAGTTGCCAAGCCTATGTACATTGCTGGAATGACTCCACTTCTGTCATTAATACCAGAAGTAGTTTCTGTCATTAATTTAGATGTACAATTAATAGTGAAAGCTTTGTAGAATCTTCTGTTTGATCTGTCTTGAAGGACATAGTAATGTACATTTCTCTGTTACTATCACCCAATAAAGTTCTACTTTTCTACTGTTTTAAAATCTAAAGTCTAAAGTTAAGTTATTTATGTGCTAGCTTCATTTAATATGCTTTTGCAAACTTTTTATTGATGATATTGTTTTTTCATGTCCAGTTTTCTTTGCATGAGTCAGTAAATAGTCTTAATGCTATGCATTAAGACGCATTACGACTCTTGATTTTGGCTTTCTGTGGTTTAGAAATGATTCATACTTTATTCCTCATACAAAAATGAGGATGTTGGATAAATAATTTCAATTTCTTGGATATGTTTGGTGGCTGAACATGTAGAATAGATCTAATTTATGTTCATTGGTCCCGCTATACTACACAAAATTGTTGTCCAGTAATTGGTGTTGGTTATCACCTATTTGATCCATGGTTGGGCAAGGGGTCTTTACTTGATTTGCAATTTTTCGAACAATGCATTATGGTTGATTTGTTTTGGACTGATGATCTATCATGGGGTTGGAAGAGTTTGAATTTTTAAAACCCTTTGCAGCAGCAATGCAAGTTCAAACTAATTATGTGGTTCCTGTCATTAATTCAAGTTGCCAAGCCTTTTGTTTCTTCTTAATCTGAATGGTTGGATTTTCCTGTTCTTTAGTGCCTCTTCACATATACAATAGTTTATGTTTGACATATGATTTTACTTTGTTAAGGGTAAGATGCAGGAAGTTGCATTTTTGTAAATTTTTTGCCCATATTTCTGTAATCAAGCATAGTATGATTGTTTCATGGTATTACGGTTTTGCAGTCTCTGGACAAAGGCTAGAAATAACCTCACTCCATTTAAGTTGTGAACCAAGGCTGCTTAACTAGCCAAGGACATTGTTAAAAATCAGATGTTATCTTTTAAGGTCCATCTTTGTTTTGCAATTGCTGTTCTGATTTCAATGTATCCATTATTGCCATGAGATTACTGTGGTTCTTAACTTACAACCTAATAATTGCAACATCTCACCGACTTTTGCTTTTAATTGCTGGGAAATTTTGGCATCTTAATTGTGCTATTTAATGTTTGCAGCTATGGAATTTGGGCAGACTAGAATAGTCCTTATCTTAACCTCATGGCTGATCCAGAATTTGGGTAGTTCTAAGCATTCGTTTCAATAAAACTATATCAAGTATTTGGAAATCACAATGCTTCTGATCACCAAGTTGGTGTTATTACTCTGATTCATGTACTTTGAACACTAATATGAGGTTGCCATCATCAGTTTAATTGTGATGGTGTTCATGCCAGGCTGTGACTTATTTATGATTCTCTCTGTTTCATATTTCCAATGTAACAAATATTATTGTTCCAATGGTTTGTTGTTGCTGTTAAAATGGACCACTCATACTGTTCCATTATTTATGTTGGAGTTACAATTTGCTAATATTTTTCTCAATTGATGTTTCTAAAATTTAGACGGGTTAATTAGTGATTCTCTTTTTTTATATTTCCAAAAGTGGTGGTTATTAATGTGGATTGACTTTTTAAGCTCATTCAAATTTAAATGGTTGAGCATTATGTTAATTGTCACAGTTAATAAGTCATCTCACAATTAATAAGTTTAATTTTTTAAATCATCAGCATGTATTTAAATTTAAAAATTATATAGATAAAATAACAAAATTTAAAGCTTTAGAGTACATGTTCGTAATGTATTTAAACGTATTAAGGAAAGTAGCATTTCTATTTGAAAATTAACAATGACAGGGATGATGCTATTAAAGTGGATTACTTGGTCGATAGTTATGTATATTCATATATAACTGCAGAAAATCAATTAGCCTTAAATATTTTATTTCTGTAATAATTCTTCAATCAAACTAAGTGTGGCTTATTGATGGATTGTGTTCATTCCAATCTAATCATAATTCATATTCCAATATTCAAGGTCATAATTCAATGTCATTCCAAAAAATTTAATGTGAGTTGATATTATATCACACAAATCGAAATCGAAGTGCGTATTTTTTCGAAAATGATCAACTAATGTGGTGAATAGAACGCATTTAATTTGCAAGATTTAAATGCATTTAATTTTTTATGCCTAATAAATCTTGGAAATATATTTCATATTTAGGAAGATTAATTATGAATATATAAGAAGTAATAGTAAGAATGTTTTAAATAGTAAGAATGTTCAAATATATTTCTTGAACCAATATAATTATTTTCTTATTACTAATTTAATTTATGTATATCTTTTCAGGTATTTATAGCTTTTATTTGTTTTAAATAGTAAAAATGTTTAACTAAAATAGGGAAAATCAGATTAAAGGACTTAATTATGAATCCTTATATAGTATGAGGATCTTAAAACTGAAATTGAAATTACTTGGAAATATAAACTACCAAAAAAATTAGTTCAAATGAAGTTTCATATGGGGAAGTGCCGAGAGGAAATTTGGAATAGTGTTTTAGAAATTTGGAGTTACTACATTTTTCCTTTGAAAAAGGTTAATATTAGGACTTGGGAGAGTTGAACCATGTTGAATCAGTAGGGATGATAGCTTTATACTTTTGTCCAATGAATTCTTTTATACTATCTAGGCTTTAAATTATACATATAACTATCTGGCTTTTATTGGGATGTTAAACCATGTTGAATGAATAGGGATGATGCTAAATTTCTTTATGAGACTATCTTATCTTATTAATGTATCTATCAGGGGAGTGAGTGCCCGAGGAAATTTGTTTTTGGGGGAGGGGGTGGATGATAGAAGTTGGGGTTTAACTCTTCGTTTGTTTTATATACGGGTGAGTATGATTACTACCCAAATTAAAAATTTGAATGACCATTATCAATCGGACACGTAATTAGGACGAATCCTATCTTTGTGGAAGACAGAGTAAAAATTGAATGATAAAGTTTATGGGGAGGTGCCCATAATTAATGCCTTCAGCGGGTGTGTCACATTTAAGAACACCCGTTTATATCGATGCCTTTGAATGATAATTCTTTTTTTTTCGATCATAAAAGATGATTATTGTTTTTTTTTCATAGTGGAAGGGTTGGATGGAGAGGTTTAGAGATAGAATTTGACTATTATTTTATTTTGATAAATAAATTAATATTATTATTGGTCAAGTTAAAATATTATATATAATCTATATTGAAACTATTTTGAAAGATTAACTTCCAAAGAAAATTTGACCAAGTAAACTTTTAGGTGTGGAGGGGCCCAAGGAAAATTTGGTTAATTTTAAAGGGATTGGATGGGGGTGTGTGATGGAGTTTCACTTTTCTTTTATTTTTATATACAATCAAATTTGATTCTTGGTCAAGTTAAAAAATAACCTATGTAATGTATATTGAAATTATTTTGAAGTATTTATAGTTATTTTTATCACTAATTTAATTTACTTTTAACTTTCCAAGTATTTATAGCCTAACATGGATGATTTATTATGTGGCTCTTCATACAAAATTGAAGTACTAGAATGGACCCCCGTGCGTTGTGCGAACATTCAATCATAAATGTTGGCATAAACTTTAATAAAGAAGAAAATATTTATACCAATTCCTTTGTATTACATGTAATTTTCAATAAAAAAAATTTGCCTCCCGTGCAACGCACGGGGTAAAATACTTGTTTTCTTCTGTTTCTTAGCAAGTGACAACCAATTCTCCATTGCAACTTGCAAGCATGCAGGAGAATGAAATCTTCCACAAAAACCTTGGGATCCCAAAAAATTTGGGCTGAAAAGTAAAAAGTGACCCCAGAATAAATGAGCCTCAAATGCAATAAAATTTTTAAATGAATTTTAAAAGATTTACACGCTAAGAGCCCGTTATAATATTTTAAATGATTTTTTCCTAATATTAGTTCGACTTTTTATTTCATCTTATGATTTATGTATTTGTCAATAGAAATCGATAGTTTTTGATAAGTAATGTTTTAAGTCTATTTGTACATAGTTTTTAATTTAGAGAAGTTTAATGTAATTTGAGTAAAACTGAAATGTACATTTAATCTTCAATACTACCTCCGGTCCTAAATATAAGACTTAATTGACTTTTTTTGGAGATATTAATGTTGCAAAATAGGATATTAAATCATGACATATTTGATATCTTTTTAGATTATCCATTAGCTTATAGGTAAAATAAACTAGTGTAAGAGAAAAAATTAGGTAAATCAATTTATAATTAACTTATTTTGCTTTTTTTGGGATTTTTCAAAAAATTCAACTAGATCCTATATTTAGGACCGGAGGGAGTATTATGTAAGGCTTATAAGAGACAGATAAAGAAAAGCCAAAAGTGCAACAATATGATAATTCATATTTTTTTGGGGACTGGATATGATAAATCATTTTATTGTGTTCATCTTGTAGTAGGATCATTGTTATTCCATAAACATACACTGTGTATGGATATTATCTTCATTTACGATAGTATGTATTTGGAAGACAAACCAAATTTCCTTTATCTTTCCAAAATCTAAAAACTTGCGTTAGTTACGTGAAATAGATCGAATGCAGCCGCCATTCCATTAAGAATTTGATTATTTGTGTTCTGGTTGAAAAATTGATTATTTGTATTGTATTGAAAACAAAGCATACTTTTCTCCATGTAAGTTAATAAACAAAAAATATTTATAATCCATATGTATCAATTGGCTATATTGATTTTAATGAATGTTATTATATAGTTATTTGTCTGTCTTTTACTTTATTTGAACAATAGTAGTTTGGTATTATATTTTGGCCAAAAAAGAAAAGTTTTTGTTGTATTCAGTTTAATTGGAACTTTGAATATTAATTTTCAACTTCCAAATTATATTATACATACATACATATATATATATATATATATATATATATATATATATATATATATATATATATATACTCCCTCCGGTCCTAAATATAGGACCTAAATATAGGGAAAAAATTAGGAAAATCAATTTATAATTGACTTATTTTGTGCTTTTTTAGGATTTTCCAAAAAAGTCAATTAGGTCTTATATTTAAGACCGGAGGGAGTGTATATATATATATGTATATATATATGTATATATATATATAGACACACACACATACACACACACCCTTTTACGTGTTTTAGGAGCAATATATGCTTACTTAGATACGGAAACTTCTATTAAGCCCTATTTGAAGTCAACTTGTGTCATTTAAGACTCAACTTTATATAGCATATAATTATATAATACACTATCTGCAGAAATAGTTGACCAAGCTAGGTCGTATACATCCAGGTCAAATTCTCAAGAACGATACCGATCTGTATAAAAAGATAAGTTTTTGTTGGAAAATAATTGTCACAAAATTATACCTATCGTTATAAGCTAAGAAGATTGCATATATACAACATTAGTGCTCTAACTTAATATCATCAGATTTTAGTAGGGTTCCTTTTTTATATAAAATAGCCTTTCTAATTCATTTATTCTCAATATTTGAATTTTAATTTCAAATGATGTTTTAACGTATGAAATTATTATTCTTTTGAATAAAACTTACAAATACTCGTATAACATAATTTGCGAATATTTTGTGACTATTTAAAATTTTAATGTCAACACTTTTGTCAGCAATATTAAGGCTGTATAACCAAGAAATTGAAAGAAAATGTTGGGTGGAGTTAGAAAGCTAAATAGATACGTTGACTAATACGAAAATGATTGAAGGAAAAAATATACAATGATATGGAATATATTCAAGAATAGGGCTAATGAAAATGACTTGGATAATATGTTCATTTTTTTCAGAGAAATGGTAAAACAATAAATATAAAATTTAGCAATTCTTTTTTTTCTTGTGCACTAGCTTGTATACAATTTTGCATGTCTAACTATCCATTATACATGAAAAAAATGTGGTCTTTCAAAAATTATTCTCATTCAGTCTGCCAACATATATTCAGAACAAAATATAAATAGATAATCAATCTGCTTATTTGTAGTTATTTTATGAAATAATGGTAAATAATTTGAGAGAAAACTTAAGATGATATAAGCAAGTGAGTGCAATGAGAAAAAAAAAATCCATTGTGATATGAAGACAATATCGAGTTTTACATTTTAATTAGAATACCGTTGATAATCATGATTGTGAAGAATATACCTTTTAATTTGTATAAACACACATTTACTCGAAATAATCGATATTCAAACCATAAAATATATAATATAGCAATACTTTGTTTTTGGTCTTGCGTACAATTTGACGTGTCTAAATATCTACAAATCATGAAAAATGTGGTCCATCTCTCAAATTCTAAATATATAAAAGAATCTATTCAGTACATTTAATATGGTACTTATATAATTTTTTTTATCAGTGGTACTTATATAATAACGGTTGCTTTATTGTTTATTTGTCTGATAGAGAAATTGAACTTAAAATGCCATGAACTGCTTATTTTTCATCAAGAAATTTCAATGAGTTTACATTACACGGCATTGCCTCGTAACAAAACAAAATTGGTTTCAAAGGGCATACAGGAACTTAATTTTACGCCAACTGCAAGAACTTTCTATAAGTTTTCATTCTATCTAAACCGATGTATATCGCTTCACATCAAAACAAAATTAACTTCAACCGGTTTATACAGCTAACATACTAGATAAAAATGTCATGAATCTATGAATATATAAGAAAGGTGTTACACAAACACATGTTAAGTTGTTGAATATCGAAAATAAATAAATTATAATTTGATATATCTTTAAATTTTTATGAATAACGAACCGATAATTGTTTAATACAACTCTAAAAATTATTTTAGACCGTTAGACAATATTTAGACAATATTAATATATTAGGTAAATGTTATATTTGTGTGATTGGCAAATATTTACTATGGTTTATGATTAAGTTATCTAGGTACAACTTAATCATAAACTAAACTAACATGTATAACTACTTAAGGTGGTACTGCTATAAACTAGACAACTTTGTTCAAACTAACATGTATAACTAAAACTAAACTAATCATAATATGTAAACTTTATTATCATTTCTTCTGATAATAAAGTTTACATATTAACAAATAAAAGGCAAAATTACATTAAAGAATTTAATGATGTAGGTTACAAAACACAAATTCAATTATTTTCTAATAATGTAAAATAAATAAAACCATATGAATATGTGTATATCATGTTGGATGTGTGTTACTTTTTCCTGAGGACCACACGGCTGCCCCTGTTATTCTGTTAAATTTGCTGCACACTCTACAACTTTTGGTCAACTTTACACTTTAAATATTTCTTTCGTTGTAGCATAAACTTTATACTTTTACAATTTAATTAAATGTAAAAGAATTAAAATTCTGTTAAAACAAAGAGAGAATTCGGATTCGAGTCTCATTAAAAAAGATAGAATCCTGGAAATTTTATTATATACTCTATTAGTATTTTAAAATTATTTGCACAAATTTCTTGAAATTTATTGTGAATTCACAATAAACTTAAGAGAAGAAATTATATATGATAATTACAAATTGGTTACTATTTATTTTGATCTTGTATATATCTTTCATCGATCAAATCATCTTTTGTTCCCTTAAGATTGAAAATTAATTTAAATTTTTAGTCAAATTTTTTGCGTACCTCGTTGCAGAATATGATAATTCTAGTTAAATGAGAGTCTTTTAGTTAAATTCTTATGGGAAATGGTTGATATTAATATATATGAATAATTAAGCTAAATAGTTAAAATGTGCACTTGTTAATTTTATCAATATTTGAATACCAAATCATCATTTAAATTTTTTTTTGAGTTAACATTTATTAAATAAAACGAAAAGCACTATACAAATTTTAGTGAATAGAGGGAAAACTATTTTATTGAAAACTAAAAGCAGATTTGATGCAAATATATTGGATTAAAAGTATACTTCAATTGTTAAGAACAAAAATGGTTGTTGCAAGTCATTTTAACTGATTACACTGATTTCTTGTGAACTCAGTGGCCAGTGCAATGTTTTCACACCTGAACCGGACCGCCAGGACGAAAAGTCGGGTAAGAGCTTTTGAGCGGCTCGTTTCTAGTTTAAAACCTTTCGAGAACAAGTGAGAACCATCCTTTTTATCTAGCAATTGTGAATTAATTAAAGTAACTTTTTATTTTTTTGAGGGTCCCATATACACATGCACCAAAGCATTGATTTTGTTTTATTGGAAATCTGTGCCCTATGAGTACAGTGATTTTTATTATTTTTTGTGGAGTAAATGAGTGATAGACTTTTTTCACTTTTGGATTAAATTAAAGATTATTTCAGCCAATAAAATATTTTGAAAGTGTCAATTTAACCGATTAATAATAAATGATCTCATTCTAGGCAATGAACAATAAAAATGATTCAATTTAATCAATATATTATTGAAAAATACTAAAGTACCTTTTGAAATTTAATTAATATAATTTCTGAGAATTTGTGCATCACATTTAAAAACAAAACATTGCTCACTCTACCCACAACATTTCTTCTCTCCTCCCTCCTTCCCCCCTTCTTCCCCTCACCCCCACCCTAACCCACCACCGTCCCCTCTCGTTGGTAGCATTTTTATAATGTTTTCCTTTTTCTTTAATAATTTAAAATGAAAGCATTTTTAAAATCTAAGATGTTTATTTATACAAAGTTTTCATGGTCGATTATATTACAAGTACATATGCACACAAATGTGAGATTTATATATTTAGCATTGTTTGTTTCAATTAGTTTTACTCTTAAATAATTATTATAGTTTTCCTTAATTGAAAATTTCATATCTTGCAATGTTATTGAGGATAGTTGGATTATATATGGATTTATTTACTCTATAAATTACGACATATGCATAAAAGTACTTTTTATTTAAATGATTATATTATTATATTAATAGCTAAACAAAAAGGTTCAAACATACTCACCATTTCAACAGTGATCCACTCGCTTAACCAGCTCATCATCCTATTTAGCTTTCAAAGCAATGACTCGTTATGATCATACCAAAAATGTTCAACTTAACTCATTTGTCCAGAGTGCAAACTCTTCTTCACCTAGGTCCTAGGTACAACAACAGTAAAAGATCTATTGCATACATGTGAACTTGTATGGAAATTTTAATAATTTTTGTTAGTTGCAAATTCCCGATGGACGCGTCTAAAGTAATAACAATAGAGATGAACTGACGTCCTCCTCGTTTATCTGTATTATTTGACGGAGTCAAAGCAATAATGTAAACTAACTCAAAAAAGAAATCTGAAGGCAATAATGTAAATGCATATTGTGAAAATACTCAAGGCGGCTCAGAAAATCCCCTTAAAACAACGGCTATAAAAAGGACATATCTTTGGACATAAGGGATATATCAAAAACTTGAGAAAACCAAATCTCATGCTTCCAAATCTCAATATTCGATTTCATATCATTCCAACTACCATTAACATTTTCTCCTAGCTATCTCACATTAACTTCTCTTTTAAGGTTGAGTTTGTCATTGACAGTTCGTTATTCCATGGAAAACCAATCCAAATTCCCAAGCTTTAGAAGCCAAATGGTCATTGAGGCCCAGCTTCGCACAGATTCTTTATCTGGCTCTTCCAGAAGAGTTTTTCCATTTGATTTTCAAAGATCCATTAGCAAAAGTAGCAGCCACTTCTGTGATCTTGAGCCAGAAGTGGAAGAAGAATTTGATGATGATGATGACACTATTCTTGAAGATGTCGAGAACCAGAAGCCTGCGGTTATCTCACTTCCTAGCAAAAGAGAACAAGTGCAACCATCAAAAAAGAAGGGATCAAGACTATCAATAATACTACTAGATCAAGGCCTTTTCACTGTGTACAAGAGGCTTTTTATTCTCAGCTTCACTCTCAACATTACTGCCCTTGTTCTTGCAGCCACTGGCCATTTCCCTTATGCAAGAAAGAACGCTTCTCTCTTCTCGATCACCAACATACTCGCTTTGACTCTATGTCGAAGCGAGGCCTTCTTCCGTTTCATGTTTTGGCTCTCAGTGAAGCTTCTTGGGAGGCCATGGATTCCTCTACTTGTCAAGACTTCCACAACATCTCTTTTACAAAGCGTGGGAGGAATTCACAGTGGTTGTGGTGTGTCCTCCATAGCATGGCTCGTATATTCTTTGGTCCTCACTCTCAAACACCGAAACAACACTTCACCGGAGATAATCGCGGTGGCCTCCTCCATCCTCGGCCTCCTATGCCTCTCATCTCTTGCAGCATTCCCTCTCATTCGCCACCTTCACCACAACTTCTTTGAAAGAACCCACCGGTTCGCCGGTTGGACCGCCCTTGTCCTCCTTTGGGCATTCATCACACTCACAATCTCCTATGACCCCAAATCCAAGTCCTACACAAACCACCTAGGCTCTAGATTGATCAAAGCACAAGAGTTTTGGTTCACTATGGTGATCACCATCCTTATAATCCTCCCATGGCTTACTATAAGGCGTGTCCCGGTGAATATCTCAACGGCCTCCGGCCATGCATCGATCATAAAGTTCGAGGGAGGAATCAAAGCGGGAATATTGGGAAGAATTAGTCCTTCTCCTCTATCGGAATGGCACGCCTTTGGGATAATATCTGATGGGGAGAAAGAGCACATGATGCTTGCTGGTGCAGTTGGTGACTTCACAAGGTCGCTTGTTTCTAAACCGCCTAGCCATTTATGGGTTAGGCAAGTTCACTTTGCTGGGCTGCCCTATCTGGTTAATATGTATGAGAGGGTGTTGTTGGTGGCGACTGGTTCAGGGATATGTGTGTTTCTCTCATTTTTGATGCAGCCATGTAGGGCAGAAGTGAACCTGTTGTGGGTGGCTAAAGGGATTGAAGAGAACTTTGGGAAGGAAATAAAGGGATTGATGAGTGGGCATCCTAAAGAGAAGGTGATAGTGCATGATACTGCTCTTCTTGGGAGGCCAAATGTGTCTGAATTAAGTGTGGTCACGGCTAAGAAGTGTGATGCTCAAGTGGTCATCGTTACGAGCAATCCTGAAGGAAGCAGAGATGTAGTGAATGCTTGCAAGAAATCTGGTATTGCTGCCTTTGGTCCCATCTGGGATTCTTAGTTTTTCTGATGGACAAATAGTAAGGATGGATTTGTATTGGGGCATTATCAAGCATAACTAGACATATTATTTATGACATGTTATCAAGCATAACTCATCAGTCAAAAATGAATTTCATAATAACTGAAAATTTTCAAATCAAAAACTCATTTTTCAAAAAATGATATTATTTATAACATCATCTGTAGATTCTATGAATATAAAAATATTTTTTTAAAAAAGTAAAGATAAGTTTTGTACTTGAATGGTCCGGATCTGATGGGTTGACATGTTTGTACACTGTTACTGCAGCAAATGTTAACGATTTATTGTTTTTATTCACAAATATATTGTTCACTTGTAAGAGTACGCATTTCAGAGTAGCATAAAAGTATCGACTCACATAGATTTGTTTTGAAATCCAAGCAATCAATAAGCTAATGAATTCAGTTGAGTTAAACTAATTAAATTTTGTTAGAAAACAGGTTTTAAAATTATTTTAAGAAAACACTAAGGAAAACTCATAAGAAAGTTTTAACTATAGTTGATTCAAGGGTCAATATCCAGTATAGCCAATAAATAATTAACAAAGTTTCAATTAGACAACAAATAATAAAAAATCTTATTTTAGCCAATAAACAAAATAAAAGTGTTGTTTTGGCCAACATTGTCCATATATATTTTATTAACATCATCTCATACTTAGTGCAACTAGGGCATGTTGATAGGCACATATGCAATTTTTGACTGCAACATCATCTAATGCTGAAATGAATGGAATTAAACAAGTTTTCTTGACTTAAGAGAGTATATTTACAAGCACATTTCAAACCCTAGTTAACACATATATAGTTATTGAAAACAATAGTGAGAAGAGTGTATTTTAAGATTACGAAATAAAATATGGATATATAATATGAGGATCTGTTTGGTATGATTGAATTGGAGGCATGGAAATGGAAATGGAGATGGAATCTATCGTGAGTGCATGGTTGGCATGAAATAAAAAATAAATTTTAGAAATTCATTCAGACATCAAATTGAATACTCCCTCCGGTCCTATTTATAAGTCGCCAACCGCCACTAAATTTTGGTCCTTAATATAAGTCGCCAACTACCGCTAACTAACTCATTAATTAAGGTTTTCCAAATATGCCCCTGTCATTGAAAAAAGAGATCTCTGCATTTACTTTTGTTTGCCTCATTATGACACATTTAATAGTTGTGAGGAGGGGTAAAGATGGAAATGAAAAATAAAACAAGACCAATTTAATGATGTAACCGCCACTAACCGCTATTCCTTGGTTTATACAATATGAGCGGTTGACGACTTATAAATAGAAACAGAGGGAATATTTTCTAATTTTTTATTAGATTCTTTGTGCCTTATTTTATTTTGTGAAACTTTCATGCCAAAATTTGACCTTTAACCATTTTATTGAGAACCACTTGTAAATTCAATGATTTTATATAGTACCTCAAAAACTTAAACAAATTTTTATTTTTTTTTTCCTATTATTTGTAATCTAAGAGTAGTAATGATACTAACAGAACCACGGGAAAGAATTAGTATATCCAAAATGATTTTTCCAAAAACAAAATTAAAAAATGAAAAACATGCAAGGACAAATGAGAAAGTCGAAATCTGGGGAGTGGGAATAGTGTATATTCCTATCCTTATCAATGTTCGATCTTTTTAGTTTAACAGTGCGGTAGATTAATAAAGAGATGAGGTCGACATTATCTTTTTCTTCTAGTAATTCTATATGACTCAACCAGCTCTCTTGAAAGCCATGAGGCACTACGTGATTATTTCTTATTTTATTAATTAGGCATGATGATGTTAATGAATCTTCAAATCATCGTTTAAGATAAAAAAAGACCTTACGTAACAAAGGTATATATATTGAATAAATAAATTAAAGAGGTAAATACGTAGTAGAACTGGTCCTTCGTATCAAGATTTTGCGTATATAATATAATAAATGTAACTTCAGTTTCTTCATGGCGATGACATAGAAACTATGGACCTTAAGATATGAAATTGATGAGTAAGTTTTTCTCGGTTTGAATTAGTTTAGATAATGTCATAACCAGAGTTCTTAACAAGAAAATATTGGGCTGTTTGTTTTTATTTTGAATTTACCTTTTTAATAATTGTTAAGAAAATTAGAGATAAAAATAAACTTATTGAGATGAGTGAAAACGTAACTTCGATGGAAACTCAAGTTATCAACAAGACAAGAAAAAAGCCATTGAACGAAGAAAAATATTTCTCGATTTTTAAGAACAAAAAAATTAGGAAACATCAAACTTTTGTTGTATTAAAAATATTTATACCTTTATGTATAAAAAAATTATACCTTTTATTTAAAAACACATTACTGAATATAATTTACTAAGCGTACAGGTTTTGTAATATTTTGTTTTAATTTCTTTCTTTTCTTAAAAAAACTCATCAAAATAGGAAATAAATAAGCCTCTACAGTTTCTCTTTTCTTTTCAATCATAAATTTAAACTTTTGCTCCTTTGAGATATAAATACAATTGTGTCATATATGTTTTCTATAGTTATCTTATTCTTTTTCCTCTTACTTTTATCTATTATATATGATTTTAAGTCATTATGAGGATATGTTTGGATATCTCGGTGGAGAAGTAACTTTTTTTCAATTTGAATATTTCAAATATAAGATTAGATAAAAGTCAAATTGCATGATATGATTTATGTTGGGTTTCATAATTATAGAAGTGGCTTTTTTCAATTTGTCTTTTATTAACATGTTTGGATTGTTAATTTCAAATGTAAGTTTTGATAGAAAATTACCGAAAATGACATTATTCTAATTAAATAATACATAGACTCCAATTTATCCTAATCATAAGATCACTTTGACTTTTTTAAGAAATTAATGATGCAGAATTATTCATTTTGACTAAAAGAAGTCGAAGTGATCTTATATGTAGGATCGGGGAAATCGAAGAAGTATAAAATATGCATATATTGTTGTATGAACTTAAATAAGTTACTTATAAATTAATTTAATTAATTCTTATTATTAGTTTTTTAAATATATAAACTAATTAATACATTATCTAACTTATTTTGCTTCCTTGTTTTAATAAAAAAAACCAATTATATATTATATTTTGGACATGAGGAGTATTAATGTTCAAATATCCAATGAAGTTAATGAAATATCCAATGATATTTTAATTTTTTTATTAAATCTTTTTTAAAAAAGGCTAATGAAATCCAATCAGGTTAACCTGGTTAACATGAGTAGTAAGTACTTTCGCCCTTTAAACAAACGATTTGGAGTTCGATCTCTAACTCTTGTGAATGGAGAAAACTCATAGACCAATTGTGTAGCTCATACATGAATTGGACTTCAGAACAACAAAGTATTAGTTCTATTTGACATGTGGGTAGGAATACTTGGGAAAAAAAATCAATCAGGTTTTGTCGTTTAATTAATTGGTTCAAGTCCAAAGGGATGGAAACCTGAACCAAACCAATCGGTTTGACAAATTAAAGTTCACAGTTAAAAGCCAAGACCAAGCTTAATATCAAGTCCGTTTTTACATAGAAACATGCATGTTGGTTTAGTTAGATTTGATTCCTTCAATTTATTTGGATAAGTTTTGACTTAACTAACCAAAACTTAAATTCAATAGTGGAGAGTCAGTATGCGTGAGAAATAATTACGGCAATTCCGCACAGACGTAAAAACTGTCCAATATAGTGACAAAGAAAAATGAATAATTATGCCGGAATAATTGAAATTGACGTCGAAGTATTTACTTTTACAAGAGGGATAGTTTCTTGAGTGCAGACAATTTAATATATAATTATATAATTGTAGCCGCAATAACTTCTTAATCAAAATTTTTTCGGCTTGACAAAACTCTTTGAACTAGACAAAAAGATTAATTAGAGAAGAAACTGTCATACCCTCCAGGCTCCCACTATGTATAATTGAAAACAAATCATAAAAATATATTATTTTCTTAAAACAAAAACAAAACCCAATGATATAATGGTTTTGTCATCGGGCCTATTACATATTGTAAATTTTGCTAGAAAAAGCAAATGACATCATCATCTAAACGGACACAAACAAAGCAACTGATTGATTGATGATATTAAAATAAACTAAGGAGCCTAAAAACGGCAGTTCTTAAGCTGTTTAAGTACAATGTTTTGAGTTTGGATACATCCGAATGCAATGCAAAAGAAAAAACATTTTGACTAGTTATTATGTCTAGTTATGCTTGATCATGCCCAAATACAAATCCGTCCTTACTATTTGTCCATCAGAAAAACTAAGAATCCCAGATGGGACCAAAGGCAGCAATACCAGATTTCTTGCAAGCATTCACTACATCTCTGCTTCCTTCAGGATTGCTCGTAACGATGACCACTTGAGCATCACACTTCTTAGCCGTGACCACACTTAATTCAGACACATTTGGCCTCCCAAGAAGAGCAGTATCATGCACTATCACCTTCTCTTTAGGATGCCCACTCATCAATCCCTTTATTTCCTTCCCAAAGTTCTCTTCAATCCCTTTAGCCACCCACAACAGGTTCACTTCTGCCCTACATGGCTGCATCAAAAATGAGAGAAACACACATATCCCTGAACCAGTCGCCACCAACAACACCCTCTCATACATATTAACCAGATAGGGCAGCCCAGCAAAGTGAACTTGCCTAACCCATAAATGGCTAGGCGGTTTAGAAACAAGCGACCTTGTGAAGTCACCAACTGCACCAGCAAGCATCATGTGCTCTTTCTCCCCATCAGATATTATCCCAAAGGCGTGCCATTCCGATAGAGGAGAAGGACTAATTCTTCCCAATATTCCCGCTTTGATTCCTCCCTCGAACTTTATGATCGATGCATGGCCGGAGGCCGTTGAGATATTCACCGGGACACGCCTTATAGTAAGCCATGGGAGGATTATAAGGATGGTGATCACCATAGTGAACCAAAACTCTTGTGCTTTGATCAATCTAGAGCCTAGGTGGTTTGTGTAGGACTTGGATTTGGGGTCATAGGAGATTGTGAGTGTGATGAATGCCCAAAGGAGGACAAGGGCGGTCCAACCGGCGAACCGGTGGGTTCTTTCAAAGAAGTTGTGGTGAAGGTGGCGAATGAGAGGGAATGCTGCAAGAGATGAGAGGCATAGGAGGCCGAGGATGGAGGAGGCCACCGCGATTATCTCCGGTGAAGTGTTGTTTCGGTGTTTGAGAGTGAGGACCAAAGAATATACGAGCCATGCTATGGAGGACACACCACAACCACTGTGAATTCCTCCCACGCTTTGTAAAAGAGATGTTGTGGAAGTCTTGACAAGTAGAGGAATCCATGGCCTCCCAAGAAGCTTCACTGAGAGCCAAAACATGAAACGGAAGAAGGCCTCGCTTCGACATAGAGTCAAAGCGAGTATGTTGGTGATCGAGAAGAGAGAAGCGTTCTTTCTTGCATAAGGGAAATGGCCAGTGGCTGCAAGAACAAGGGCAGTAATGTTGAGAGTGAAGCTGAGAACAAAAAGCCTCTTGTACACAGTGAAAAGGCCTTGATCTAGTAGTATTATTGATAGTCTTGATCCCTTCTTTTTTGCTTGTTTTGTTGGGATCAAGATAGGCTTTTGGTTTTCCACATCGTAGGTTTTTTCTGGGACAACTTCAAGAATGGTATCATCTTCTTCTTCTTCTAGTTCAAGGTCACAGAAGTGACTGCTAGGTTTGCTGGCAGATCTTTGGATGGAGGAAGGGAAGATTTTGGACGAAGAAAAATGCCAAAAGCGATTGTTTGATCTTTGTGGTTCAGTTGGTTCAGAAGTTTTGGCTATGGCAAAAGGATCTGCATGAGGCTTGACCTCAAAGGCCACACCTCTGCAGCTTGAAAACCGTACAGGAGTTTCCATGATTTGAAAAAAAAAGGAAGTTAAAGCTATGAGCTTAGAAAAGTGTAGTAATCAGCTCTTAAGCTTGTGTTCTTTGCATGCAATTGTCTGCTTTATTTATAGACGTACTGTATCTTTTTCATCTATTGTATTTTAATTGCTTTTATTTGATGTGGTTGACTGATTCTTCTTAACACTAGCTTAACTTGTTGGGTATGGGAACTTGAAGATAAAGTCTACGTTTTTCTTTTTTTCTTATTAGAGAAAGGTGTGTACTTGAGCTGGCTATATGGATTTGTAAACTGATCTTTCATCAATATATTTTCAGGGCCCATGCATGCTGATGAAATAAAAATAATTATAATATGCTTTTTCCTTGATCAGTTGGTAAATAAGGCGGATTTTCATTATTTTTTGGGTAAATGATTACGGTAGTTTTAATTCCTTTTTCGTTACGAAAATAATAAATTGACATTATATAATAAAGATCATCTTGGACTCTTATTATATATAAAATTAAGCCAAAATAATGTCTTTTTTTCAATTTTTGATTAACTTGTTTCTTTAAACTTCAATCTCGTTTGTTTTAAATACACACACACACACACAATTTATAGTGTCTATTAGGTTTAGTAAGTGAGCTCATATAAATCCGTTTTGATCACAGATAACTTGTTTTGAAATTCATAAATCTTGTTTGGCCAGTGTTTTGAAATACCGATGAATTTTGATTTCAGTTACTACCGCATGTTAATGATTTTAATAATTCTAATCCAAATTGAATTAAATTTTATAATATCACATACAAAAATAATATCCAAACCAAAATCATGCCTAAACCGCACCACTTTTCACTAATATTACGTATGAAAATCTCAATATATATATATATATATATATATATATATATATATATATGAATTCTAAGGATTTAGATATTTTTACAAAATAAAATAAAATCAATTGTGTGTGTGAGAGAGAGAGGGAACCTTTTCATTTCTCTCTATAGGGAACCAACAAAGATTGGTCCAATTGGTAAAATAGTTTGACTCATAACTATGTGGTTGACAGGGGACGTTAATTTACTGACTTTCATTAAACATTCTTCATTAGTAAAATAATAATATTTTATCCAAAAATTGGACTTCATCGTCATATTCTTAAACTTCATTGGCAAAGGGATTTTTCCTTTACCTTCCACATCAGCTTCCCTTATGTTTCAAATACGATTAATATTTGAATGACTCAAATTTAATTTAATTTCATATCTACATAACTTACATAACTGTTTCACTATATCCTTATATTATTCATATAAAAATTTAACATTTAATTATTTTTTGTAATTTAAAATTTTAATAGTAGCTTTACAAAATATCAAATCTAAACTACTATTGAAATTAATAGTAGTTTTTAAAAAATGTCAAATGTAAACCATTATTTTTTGTAAGTTAACATTTTCATAGTAGTTTTTAAAAAATATAATATTTAAACCAGTGTTGAAATTAATATTGTGATATCCATTAACTTACTCCTTAATTCATATTCAAATATATGAAATTAATTTTCATGTTAACATTTAAAGGCCTAGTCATGGTATTAAAATCGTGGAGTCAAAACATTTTTTGTTATTGAGGCTAATAGTGTTAAGTTTAATCTCTAAAAATACAGTATAAGAACTTAAAGTTCAACTTAAATTTAATGGAAACTCTTAACTTAATTAACATATAATTTAACCTTAAGTATAAATACTTATTATAAAAAACTATTCACCCCGTGCGCCTGCACTAGTTTACTTTCAAAATAGAACGGAGTAACTAAACAACTATTATAATTTATTCGAACCTTTATAAACGTCT
Source organism: Mimosa pudica (assembly GCA_029929735.1). NCBI lineage: Eukaryota > Viridiplantae > Streptophyta > Magnoliopsida > Fabales > Fabaceae > Mimosa > Mimosa pudica. Next base: position 10,830,245 of record JAKELP010000020.1, read on the forward strand.
GTGTCAAAAGAATTATTATATCACTTATGACATATTACTATGTTGAAAAACATCATGTTTTGGCAATAATAAACTTCTTTATAACTTCAGACAAAAAAAAAACTTCTTTATAACTTAGACAGTATATAGACTAGATCAACACATAAGGATATAATTAACTAATTATTCTATATATACCTACTCGGTCATGCTATATAAGTTTAAAGGTACACTTATTTGCCCGCGCATAAAAACACACATATATTTTTAAAGTTATTTGCAACACATTGAAATCAAGACAAAATTTAAATTGTATTGAATTTGTCTTAAAATTTAAGAAATTAATGAAGTAAAATGAATAATTTAATCATAATATTTGTTGTTATTAGATCATGTGTTAGCTTATATGTCAAATTAACCGGTTTAAAGGAAATTTAAGAAACTAAATTTTAAATTTAATTATTAGTTTTCTTATAATTCTTCAAAAAAATCAACTAACTGTTAAATTTAGGAATTGAGGGAATATTTACATAGCAATAAATGAACATTAAAATTGTATGTTCATGTAAAGAATTTAATAATACGACTTATAGATAGATGAACAATATTTTTGTCTCATCTTACTTTTACTACCTGAGCTAATTTTTTTTTGTTTTTAATCCGGTATCTGGGCTAGCCGCAATGTCATGGGAAACTCAACGGGTTTAGACTAATCCAAATCCGCATTGGGCCGGGCCTCTACTTAAGGTTAAAGTGATGGTCAAGGGGTAGATTGCATTATTCCCAAAGCTCGAACTCAAGATCACTGATTAAATGGTAAAGTGAGATAACCACTACTCCTACCACACTTGGTTACTGGGCTAACTGTAAATGGCAAAATATATTGTATATTTATATATCTGGTTCATCTTGGCTTAGTCATCAAATACAAAATTATAAAAACTTGAGCATTTGTTTAAAATATGTCTCTCTGTCTCGGTGTGTTTATGTACCTTTCAGTGAATAACGTTAAACAAGACAAAGACGAAGTCAACAGCGGTAAATCAGGCAGAACTAAGCATGTCCCTGTCCAAACACTTTCACTGAGAGAAGAAAAATATTCTTTGCAAGTTACTATTATATTCAATGGACATAAATTTAATTATATTTACTAATGATTCTAGACTTCATTGATTATGTTGTGTCATGGAGAAATAACTTAGGGATAATTTACACACTAGTCCCAAGCAAAAGATTTAATTGTAAGAAGTGGTCAAATTTTAACCTTTGACTAATGTAATGTTGACACGTGGACGACACATGTCAACATTACATTCGTCAGAGGGAAAATTGTTCCACTTTGGTTATATCAAGGGTAAAATTATACCCACGTTAATTTAGGGTGCCCAATAGTCCAGTGTGGTTACTTTAAAGGTAAAATAAAATTATTGCCCTAACATTATTTTGGATATTATGAAATATTCAAGCCAATATCAAAGTCATCCCTTCTAAATAATTGATAAAAATTACCAATTATTTATTTTCTTTTCTTGACTGAGTATTTGGCCTACTGATTTTTGACTCATTCGTCACTACTCCATTTACCAGGTGAATACGGGTCAAGAAAACTCAATAAACATTCGTATAATAAGTAAAAAAATGCTAACAGTACAATCATATAGGGATAAGGCCTAAAACGCTCCAAAAAGTTTTACGATTGGCCATTGAGTATCTAAAGGTTTTCTATGGAATGACTTCAACCAGTAAGTCACAAAAATGAATATATTTAACCCATAGATTAACAACGTAATCTCCAATGATCAACGATGTTGACCCAAAAATGCAAAGGTGTTATACCCAAATGGCATCCACATCATCTCCATTATTCTAGGTATTTTTAAGAATAATTTTTTTATTCTCTTGGAGGAAGTCAGAGAAGTTTGTTTGTAGAAGAAGAGAGAGATTCAGCTGCAGTTTATTTTTTTAAAAATACTAGCGGTATCTCCCGTGCGTTGCACGGGGGATATAGGTGAAGGAATCAACAGCATTCATAAAGGAGGAGGAAAACAAAATATGTTTACATATTTGAATAGATGTTGGATCCAAAAAATCATGTTGGTTTGCACAATAGCATTTAGATATTTGCAAAAATGTAGTTGCAAAAATCTCACAATGTTAAAAGCAAAGATTTTAAGCCAACCAATAAAGAAAGATGATCTTGACGTGGTTGTGGATTGAAGTTTACGTGGCTGATGATAAAGTCTCTCTTTAAGTAATGGCTGCAAAGTGGTCTCTCTTTAAGTAATGGCTGCAAAGTGGCCGCAAAAGCTCAGTTGCTCTCCTACATACAATATAAGAACATTTATAATTATCCAAAAACAAAAAAGACCTAGATGTCTTGCAACAGAAAAACGTTATGAGAAATGGTGAAAAACAAAAATAAGCAATAAGTTTCAGTATAATCAATAATTGGTAAGCTATGTTATCATCATGCAGTTACAGCAATGACAGAATAATTTGGTAGCAAAAAAATAATTAAACTGAGAGGAAGTGATTTTAAGGAATACCTTGTTCCTTTCCATCCTTGATTTCATATTCTGCAACCACATCAATGGCAATAAAATTGATTTACAAAAGAGAATGAATACATAAGGCAATACTATATGCAACCCCTGTATGTTTTTAACTCTTGAGAAAACAACATAAAATTGGCCATGAATAAAGACTATGTGGTACTACGTTTATATTGTGAAGTTGTGATCATGTGCTGAAAAAATATCTGCTACATTGTGTAACATGGTATACATGTGGCTGTGGAGTTTTAGTCTTCATGTGGCATGACATAGTGTCTCCTTGAGCAATACCAATAAAGGTTCCAAGTTTGTTGCAGTCCTACAGACAACATACCAACATAACATTTATGATTATTAAAAACCAAAAAAAGGATGATGTCTCGCATTAGGAAAACATTATCAAAACTAATGAAGAGAAATGAAACAATGAATAATTAGTAATCAAACCATAGCCTACCAGATCATGCCACATTTTTAGCTCTTTATTTAAGAAGTACATGAGCAAGGATAGATCCTTTTGCACCCACACCCAACTTTTAGTTCTTCACCGACCTTGACCAAGCTGTCTAGTGTTTAGGTCTTCTTTAGGCTGTGATTAAACAAAGATCCTTCTTTTAGAAATGGTGAAATACCAATAAGCATATAATTGTAGTCAGATGTACAACTACTATAGGGACATAAATCATTCAAAAAACCTAATTATTAAAAGCTCAAATATTTTGGTACAGGATAAAAGACCTCTCATGTTGATAGAATATAAAGGACCATGCAGTATGTCAAGCCAGTTATATGCCTGGGTACTTTCAGATCTTCCTGAATTTGCAAGTTTAGCTGTACTGATCTGGATTCTCCAAATACATACATGACTAATCTTTCTCTATGAAAATCCAGTTGGCATACATGTGCTAAAATTTGCTTTGTTGATTCATGACTTTTTTTTACTGCACATGGAATCTTGCATGACAGAAAAACAACAAAATTACTAAGTTTCAGGTTTGCAAGACATGCCATGTTATTTACCTCTTACATTTTATTGTTTTTTTATTCTAATTATGAAATGTTATCAACCTTTGATTGTCATATTTGGATCAAGATATGACCATTTCTCTGGTGCTCACAAAGGTTTACCACATAAAGTGATAAAACTTCTCAAATTAGATAACCAAGAAGTAAAGTCTAGTAACATGTAACTTAATGAATTTAACTAATAAGGTTAAGCCAAATTCTGCAGAAACATTTACAGGGAGCTTATTTGTGCAGAGTCTGAATTCCTGTGGTTTGACTTGGTGATTCAGTGAAATGCTTATTAGGCAAAATTGCTTGATGTAAAAAAGTGTTTGACATTGCGCAAAAAAGAAATCTTATCAATATAACTTAATTTTCAGGAACATCACTTAAAATTTCTTTATGACACTTTATACCTAGGACTAAAAAGGGCCAAAAACAAAAGAAGCATATTGAAAGAAAGTTATACTTTAATTTGCCCAATTTCTCCGTTATAAATACCAGCAGGTCAAATTTCCCAACTAAATAAAAGAAGACGACTATAATTGCAAGTCAGAATAATAAGCACAATCTATTATTAGTGATCAAGCATATGAAAGCCAGTTGAACTAAACCAATCATGCATCTAAACAATAGAAATCTGATTGTAGATCAAGAATCACTTCATATGAAAAATATAAGGAAAAAGAAGGAAAAAACCGAACTTCAAGCACAAAAATGGGTGGCAGACAGGAGCACAATAATGATCAGTGCCTAATACCAAGCTGCAAATTAACTATGCAGCCATAGCATGAAACATAACAACATAATACTAAAATCCAATCCAACAAAAAGAGAAGGGTATGAAAAATGGTGACACAAAACAAAAATAACATCAAAATGTTGTCTTCACCCATACCTTCCTTTTGAGATGACAGATGAGCAAATCTTCAAGACATGAATAATTGTTATACTGTCCTTTTAAGTGTTCAATTAATGATGATGAAGATGCAAATAAAAATTGTGTAGATAAATGTGTTTCTGAAAATCCCTAAACAAATTAATGAAAAAAGAGAGATGCATAACAATAGAACTTTTCTTGGAAATAAATGTGTTTATGAGTTAAGACAGGATATAAGTTATGATAAATACAAAAGTAAAACTAAGAAACAAATAATTTAAACTTTACAAATGTTCAGAATTACACATACATTAATGAGATGTTATGTTTATGTCTCCCGCGCTGACAACTCATGAAGAAACATGATACAGCTGTGGTTGTGGAGTTTTAGTCTTCATGACCAATGACAAAGTCTTTGCTTAAGCAATGGCTCTCCTATATATAGCATACCAACAATTTTGATCATCAAAAAAACAAATAAAGGATGCAGATGTATTGCATCAGAAACACTGAAGAAGAGAAATGAAGCAATAAGATTGAGTCTAATCAATATGTAATAATCGAATCATAGCTGACCATATTAGCCCAAACTTTTAGCTGTTTATTTAAGGAGCACATCAGCAAGGATAGAGCCTTTCACCTGTATCCACACCATGCTCTTTCCTCTCTACCTACCTTGGGGCAAGCTCTGTAGTGATTAGGTCTTCCCTAGCCTATGATTGAACAAAGATCCTTCTTCTAAAAAAATTGAAATGCCAATAAGCATATAGTTGTTGCCATTTATACAGCTACCATTGGAACCGAAATTGAGAAACACCACTGGAGTTTGATTCCATAGCTTTAAAACATTAAGTTTTAATTGAAACAAAATTTCATAAACAAAATTCAGACAGTTCCAAGGCAGCACAAAGATTAATGCTAAATAAGGCAAAAGTTTCCACCAAAACAAATATAAGCATCTAATTAACCTATAAAATATCATGGACTTACTATCTGAAGTCTCATAGTCTTGTCATCTTGGTCCACCGTTCAATTTTTCTGCAGAAAAGAGCATGGCAAATAGTTAGTCATATATCTTCAAATCTTCAATAACTGGAACTTAACCTTTGATGATATATATTCTTACAAAGTTAACTCCGATTGTACTGATATAGCTGTCCAGGCATGAATCATTCTGGTTTAAAATGAAAAAAAAAAATCAGCAGGCTTCATTTGATTTTCCTTTGAAAAATACTAAACAGAAATAACATTGTTACACAAGGCACATACCACCATTATTAATAAACTGATACAGATTTCAATAGCCATATAATGAATGGTATAACAGTTGGGTTGAAAAATCCCTAAAGCAAGATCTATTGGATATATATCCCTAAACACACATATATATCCAATAAATAACATACCTTTGAAACCTAACCTAAAGCTTAGACGGTTTCTTGATCATGCTTTTAACATAGCTATCCTCATCTAGATTCCTGTCAAATGAGGACACGAATCTTAAAAGTATCTATACTATAACTAAAAACTCAACAGTACATTCAACAGAGGGAGAGCGAAAGTGGAATAAAAAACTTCCAAACCCTAGATAAAGAAAGAGTTTATTTGTCGATTTGCTTGAGGGAGGGACGCAATGGTGAAAGAGGACAAATAAACTTGAACCATGCAGAAAAGAAACATTGTTGCAGATCACATTAATTGGCTGGTAGCAAATTGAAGATTTTATCAGATTGTGCAATATTTGTACAACACAATTCTGTTGTCATGTGACCAACTTGCTCTCTATCAAAATAAGATATATATCAAAGAGAAGTCCAAAACAATGCCATAAAGAAATAAAAAATACAAATAAATCAAGTAGAGTGCGTTGGAAAAGCAACTTTCTCTCTATTTCAGATAAAGAAGCTTTTAAAATAAGGACTCTAATTGGCTAAAACTGAAAATTGAACTCTAAAATACAATTTCTACCATCTTTCTCACACTGGTCTTTCCCTTGAGTCAACATGGGTTTACAAATTGGTTTCATTTATAGATAATACACTGCACAGAGAAATATTTTATGTACAACACTGAAATACTATAAACTCAATCTTTACCAAATTTCTATCCATATCCATTAATAAGCCCCCAACCTTCTTGTTTTGAAGCTCTCTATTTTTTCAAATCTTAATGTCAAGCAAGCAAGCGATTATACAATTAGGCACAACAGATCAACATAGAACCAACAACTCTTTTCCATCCTTTTTATCTTGTTACCGTTATTCAAACGATGCCAAAAAATGAATTCAAATAAGGGAAATGAAATATTAGTTAATCATACATAATTCAGTGGCCTACTTGATGAAGAGAACGGCCAAATGATCAGCAAGAAAAAGTCCACTTTTTGGTTGAGCACTTTGAGCCTACAAACCACAGTATCTTGACGGAAAAAGGCCAAATGATCAACATGTGCTTAGCATCCTCACCATCAATATGTTAACTAAAATCTTACCTATAAGACAGTATAAAATGAATTTTGACACCACCACAAACAAATAAGCAACTACATCAAATTTTTGTCAGTGATGCAAAATTTTTCAAACATGAATATATAAGAAGATGCAGACTTCTAGAGTTGTAATGTAACATCCTAGTTTTTTTCCTACTATATTTATAGCAATTTAATCAATTTATAACCACTTTATAATGTTAGAAGCCCAAAAATACGAATAAATTAAAACATTTTCTCTTTGAAACCTGTATGAAATATTTTCCTGCGTAAACTTGGGCTTCTACATAACTTTAAAAATATATTTGTTCTATGAAATCCGCAGCGGTTTATAAATTCATTAAATAGCTAACTCTACATATGAACAAATCTATCATATTTAAATCTAACTATTATAATTCTGTCTAAATATAATTTGCCTATCACAGGGGATAGACTTTACCTAATAAATCACAAGCTATGAGCTTGTATAGTACAACATATATCACAAAATCTATCTCACTCATCTTCTTCGGGCCTATCAAGCATCCTTCCTATCCTGAACTGCTTATCTGTAAAAGTTTTGTTTGAAAAACAGTGAGATTCAAAGAATCCCAATAGTAGTTATCATTTATTATCATGCATAACAATTGATGAACTCATAAACAAAGATTATGATTTAGATTACCTGATTAACCATAATCCTGCTGCTCACACAACAATGTAAATTTATTTTCCTGATTGTGTGGCATATGAGGCACAACCCCCTGAATAAATAAACTAGAAGTAGCGAACCTCTAGTCATGGAGAACTCCGATAAACTCACTGTTCTGACAGGATTAGAGCGACCTTTCGGCCCTGAGGTTATTAGAGCGACCTTTCGGCCCTGATGTGATATGATTTTAAAAATGCTTCATGCAATTCTCATACATCATAATAAACAAAACTACTACCTGTACTCCAGCAATTACAAATCACCTCATTCTTTAACCTCTTGGTGCCACAAGAACTCCCATGATATCCACTCCTAAATTTTTAATAATACATGAATGCTAAGTCAATATCATTTCTATTTCATAACATTTTGACGTCTCTCACGTATCCTAGTGGTTACCACTACCCTTCCCCTTCATATTTGCACTACCATCTAATTTATTAATCAACAAAATCAATATTCAAAAGGATCAACATTTTCAACTTAACAATCACTAGGGAAAACAATTTCTTCTCTCATTAATCAATCATACTCATATACTAATCACATGCAATCAGCCGTAAAACATTTATCATTATACTTTTATACAATTCACATTGTCTAAATTCAGCAAGGAAAAACAAAACTTCATGCCTATACAATCATTGTTTCTAACATTAATTCATCACATACTCAACCTTGCACATGCAACAATTACATTTATATGCTCCATCAAAGTCAATACAAACTTACACCATAAACCATAGTCATTTGGCCACTGCAGAACACAAAACAAATGACATCATACTGATTTGAAAACATCCAGTAGACTAACATGCAAACCACAATGCAAAGCCTAAGAACTATATGACTTTAATGCAATATTTAACAAGTAGGTTCTAAAGTTATTATCATAGATTCCTTTCTCATGTTCAAGCCTTACTTTCTTTAAAATTTTCATTTGTTAAAGCCCTCATCTATTTAGAAATTCTGCATAATATAAATAACATATACACATAGATTTTGTAAACACTAACACACAATTCATTCTCTTTCTCTTTTAGAAATCAGCATACATTTAGCATCCTTTTCCATTAAAATGAAGTTCCAATTTTTTATTCAATGCAGCAAGGGTATCATCTTCCAAATTCACATGTAAACACTCAAATCACCACACAAATACTTCTCAATATCACAAACTTTTTATCCTAAAAACAGTTCAGCTTTGACATTAAAGTGATGCAGAAAATCCTAGTTATACATGCAACAATTTAATCCCAAACACTTGCATAATTTAGACATCCTTTCATTACAATTGATTCCATCTCTTCATTCCTACAAATTATCAATCAAAAGAGAAAACATAACAGCCCAAACAAAACTTCACAATCAAACATGAAATGAAATATTTCAGTCTCAATAAACTCATACAAAGATTAATTAAAGTTTGTAGCTTGAAATTCCAGAAAAACCAAAGGATTAAAAACAATCAACTTAAGGTTTCATGCTAACATATACTTCAATTATTACTCATTCTCTTACAAACACCTCATACTAAAGCTTAAAACTTTCTTTTGAGTTCATTAGCTCATCCCAAAACCCATACCCAAACTCGGTTCTCTCACAATATCGCCTAAATCAAAAAGGAAGATGTAGGAACGGAAGATATTAAGCTACCTGGACTCGTTCTTGACCTTCCCTGACTCGTCGGAGTTTCACCGTCACCGGAAATGGCCTTTATTGCTGCTGGAAGTGACTGGCCGAACAAGTGAATGGAGGGAAAGATATATATATAGTTGAAGAAGAGATGAAATAGAGAGAAGAGATGTGTAGCTGGTGTCATTTTCCACCAAGAAGTGGTGGCCGAAGATCACTGCAACAGAGGAGGAAGAAGAGAAAATGAAGAGAGTAAGCAAGTGGAAAGGAAAAGATATTTGGAAGGTGAAAAGGTGATGATAATGACGATGGAAGAGGGAGTTTTAAATAAAAGAAATATTGGGGATAAGGTTGATATGAGATAAGGATGGAAAGGAATGAAGTTGGAGATAATGGTTGACCGGGGGGGGGGGGGGGGGGGGTGGGTGGGGGTGACGAGACAGAGAATGTGAGTAGTGAGGAAGTGATAAGAGTGAAATGGAAGTGATGAACTGATGATAATGATGGTGGAGAAGGGAGTATTTAATGAATAATAATATGTGGTTGGGAGTAATTTAGGAGAGATAAGTATGAGTGGATATTTTGTGAGAGGTTAGAGTCAGTGAGAATGAGATAAGTTTTGAGATATTTTGAGTCCCAATAGGATTTATCTAGATATGTTTTAATTCCCAAATTTATTTCTAAAATTTCCTAAATACTAAATAATACTTCCTGATTCTAAATATTACCTTATTTATTCTATTAAAAATTTTGGGGTGTTACAGTAATTTACAATCCAATTGCTCTATGGAAAAAAAGAGATAAAATCCAAATGTAATCAAACTATGAAAGACATATTCAAGAACATGATGGCCAAATATGCAGGGTCCATTTTTGGCATTCAATCATTTATACACAATTTTGAGAGGCCCATCATTTTCCACACATCACCCACAAAGAAGACTGAAATTGAAGTTAGTCCCTAAACGATCACAAACAATTAACTGTGGCAAAACAATTAATTACTGTGAGATTAAAATATGGTGCAGGAAATCTAACAAAGACCAATTTACCTCTTAAGGCAATTGCCTCTCCTTTCTAAGCTTCTTTAAATTATCCTATCTTATTTTTTAAAAATGTAAACAAATGCAGACCTGCATGGAAGGAGAGGAAGAACCCCAGGTCCCATACTACAAATTCAGTTCCAAGTAATCACAAAAAAGTCAGAAAAAAAACAAACACGGGAAGGAAAAATACCATGGAAAAGCACTTGAAGCTGATAGTAGACAACCTCCCAACCTATAAAACCTAGAGCCTTCCCAAAAGCCTTGCAAGGATCAATCGATCAATACACATGAAACCCTAGAAGTAATCACATCATCAGAAATTCTTATTAGATGAAATGCTTTAATAACATAAAGAGTTGAAGTGATGTGGTAGAAAAAATCACCATATAATGAAAAGAAAGAAAAACAAAAGTAGAAACATATAAGCTAATCCATCCCCTGCTGATTTAAAATATAATTTCAATTTAAGAGCCCGAATGATCCATGCCATGAAACTTTGATATTAAAAATTGAAACTTTATTGAATCATACATGCATCCTCAACTCGCGACATGTATAGAAATGAACGGAGGTTGACCTGAGGAGAGGTGAACAACTGCTTTGGCAAGCAAGACGAACGGTGGGAACGGAGGGTTTGTGAGTTTGTGTGGTTTGGGACTAAGCAAGAAGAAGAAGAAGAAGAAGAACACGGCAATCAAGCTCCAAACAATTTGTGTTGAGGGAGTATAAGCATAAACAATTTCAGAAACTGAAGAGTATAAGCATAATAATAAAGTACACAACCTCATTGATGCATTTGTGTTGAGGGAGTCTGTGGATCTGGGGTTATCTGATTCTTAGGGTTTTGGAGTTTTTTGGAGAAGAAAAAAGAAAAAGAGGAGAAAAATGAGGTTCAGCGAGAGAGAGAGAGAGAGAGATGTGAAGGCAGAGGGATGTGGGCCAGGGGAGGAGAGATATAAATGACAGAAGAGAAAAAAGAAAATATGGAAAAGAATGAAGTGTCGGCTCCTAAACGGCTAATGAACAGGAAATATGAGTGTAGAGCCGCACAAAAGCAATGGCTTCTACAGTGATATGTGTCTGCAGCAACAGTGCCAAGGCAAAAATGTGGTGGAACACTCTTCTAATATATATTGATATAAGCTAGAATAATGGGGATGACATGGATACTATCTGGGCGTGTAAACTCTGCATTTTCTTGTCAACATGATGACTGTTGGATGTTGATTATGGAGAGGCTGAACTGCCTTGTTTTTGTGACTTCTAGGAAGGAACACCCCATAAAAACTTCAAGACACCCAATGTTTATGCATGGAAATTTTCAGAGAAATTTTAGGCCCTTAATCCAAATTATGTTTAATTTCTAGTCTCATTCATTTTTTTAAAACACAATATAGCAATGTGATATGTAGGGTTGTTTATCGTTACAGATCATATGTGTGTGTAGACACACACAAACAACATTCATCTGTAAGTATAATAGTTAATTGACGTTTTTTTTAAGAATCTTAAGAAAGTTCAATAAATCATTTAAAGTTTATTTATTTCTTTAATTTTGTATCTAAATTAATTTTTTTGATTTATAAGCTAATATACGATATAATAATATATAAAATATATTATTATTAAGTTTTTCATTTCACTTCATTATTTTCTCCTAAAAAAGTTAACTAATTCTTATATTTAAGAATTAAGTGAGTCTATAGATATAGTTTAGTTTTTTTTGGGACAATATAGTTTAGTTTTAAAGCTGAGAATTTGTTGAAATGGTAGTAAGAAAAAGTATTGTGGATCGACCACAATTGTAAAGCAAGTTGTCACTAACTAATTAGCGACAAAATTCATTTAAGTAATCTATTTAATTAGAGAGGAAAATTCTGTCACTGAATCACTGTACTTTTGCAAAACATATATAGGTGAATATGAAAGTTGTACTAAGAGGAGTCATTAGTATAATATGGATTTAGGTTAATTGGACCATAAAATCTCACATATGGATATAAGCTTTTAATATTAAGGACTTTAAAATTTCACATAAGGATATTAATTAGTTGTAAATATTAGTCGTTGGTCCTCAATTCACAGTTCACACCTCAAGTGAAAAGATCGTGTAAGTAATAAAATTATAAGTATAGTTATATTCTCACGATTACAGTATGAGCGATCCAAATATCATGAATGAGTAATTATTTGCAAAAATGTCATCGCAAATATAGGGTTCAAGTTTAATAGTATAGTGATAAGAAAACTGTAGTTACACACAAGGACTATATGATGAGAAAACTTATTAAACACTTTATAATCTAAATTAGCTTAGAGTAAAAGTCAAGTGAATGGTTTGAATTTAGCCAACGAAAATTGCAATCAAATAACAAAACGAACTTTTAAAATTTGACTCACACAATGGGAAAAGTTTGGCCATGATATCTAATTTGTCCTTCCTTAATGATAATTAATTTATATTATGTTTTTATTATTTCAAGTCTCTTATAATTAACTAGCTCTCTGAAGTCTATTCAAACATTAATTGATATTTGTGTGCATAACCTCTTACTACATACCACTATCAATTAGTTTCATTAAACAAACCACTTCCATTTCACAAAATTTGAAGTTTGAAATTTTACCAATGGCACATTTTAAATCGAATTTTGTGACTAATTTCGTCAATAATTCACGTTAATACTCATAATGTTTGTCTCTAATTCAGCTCTCCTTCATGCTTAAGACACATTTGGTCAGCATCAACACATTGTATTTTAACACTATAAACATGCTTAAACATAAGGAAGAGAGAATGAGAGAATAAGACTCCCCTTTGAAGAACTTGATCTCAAAGTCATTATCGATCATTCCCATGAGAAATTGAGAGTTTAGTGTTAATGTCATGGAATTCATACTTTTTATCATGATTCATGTTCTTTTAAATACATTTTTGGAGTGTTTATACATATTTTGGATGCTCAAATATAGGAATTGATGCATGATTTTTGGTGACACATTTATTGTTCAATTGTGCCTATTTTGGAGATTTAATATTATTGTGCAAGGTAATTTTGGGCAAGGAATTGAAGGCAAAACATTTGAGAAGTCAAAGATGATTAGCATGTTTGGAGCATTTCAATTGCATGAGAAGAAAGCAATTTTTACCTGTTTGTGCTGCAGCTTAGTTTTGGTCAGAACACAACCATGCCGCGGCACAGTTTTTAGCTATATTACCATGTCGCGGCACAGTCGCATAAAAACTGTCACATCACTATTTCCACTCGAAAATTAGGTTTAAAAGGGGCAAAACAGAGGGAGCCGACCATTCTTCACTTCTTGGACTTCTTGGGAGCTTTGTGGTGTGCTATGGCATGGATCTTGGTGGAGATTGAGTTGAGGTTTGAAGTTTTGAAGAGATTTGGGCTTCACACCTTGGTTCTTCTTCTCCATTATCCTTTCCTTACTTTTGTTCAATGTGTATGACTATTATTGTATATTTTCCTTTGGGTTTATTGGACATGAGTAGCTAAACACTTTGTTTTAGGATTATTTTGAATCCTTGTATGGATTAACTCTTGATACTTCCTCTCCTTTTGTGATTATTGTTATATATATGTTTATTTCACTCTAACCCTAATGCCTCTAAATGCTTGATCACCATTTAGTTGATTTGTTCATTTGACTTATGGCTTGAGAGAGCTAGGTTAAGTGTAGAATTTGAGTGGAATAGTGTGAGAACTTGAAGTTTGCATGACAAATGAATGGTTTTGTTAATAAGATAGACATATACTTATTAGCCTCACATAGCCACATTAGGGTTGAAACTTAGAAATTGTGTTTTATTAATTGTGACAAGAGATTGCATGATTAATAGAATTAAACACTTGTTCTTGACTCGACGGAGCATTTACAAGTACATTGTGAACCCTAGGTTAGCACATATATAGCTATTAAAAGCAATTGTGAGAGGAGACCATTTTAAGGTTAGGAAATACAAGGGGGATAAATAATCTTAAGTCTCAATTTATCCTTGAAGTTGGAGAATCACTTGTTTATAGTTTTTCTTATCTTTTTTATATAGTTACCCTTCACTCATGATATTTGTATCACTCAAATTAAGCGAGAGTGCAATGATCTCTACTTGACCGGGTTTTGGAACCAAATCCTCGTGTGAACGATACTCTACTTATCACTTTATTACTTGGCGCGACCCGTGCACTTGCGGTGCGAACATTTAGACACTCATGGAAAAGGATGAAGGATTTTTGATGGAGAATGGGAGGAAAATGGAAAAGAAATTAAAATATAAAGAATGAGAGAAGAGAATAGAAAAGAGATATAGGGTTCTATCCAACCCTTCAAATCTTTCTCACAAATCCTAAATGTCGTCCTAATAATATGCTCTCAAGGTCACACTTTCAGGATGTTGGTTTGGGACCCAGTTTAGCCCCAAAAAAATCATAAATTGGAGTTTTTGATTCGCAAATAAAAGAGCAAGCAGACTTCTTTTCTATAACTTGTTATTCGTTTGCCATAGCATTCTATGGCAAACAGGGGCTAAAGTGAAAATTTTAGAAAGTTCTAGGTTATTTTCCGTAATTTTCATAATTTATAGAGAAGTTTAATTTTGATCCTTTTCTCAAAATTTCAACTTCTTAGCCCATTTTTCTTGCTTCTTCTCATTTGGTTTTCTCCATATTTAGTCCTCAAGTGACCCTCAATTTTAGTCCATATTTGATTTTGACCATTTCCTCGAATTATCAACTTCTCAGGATATTATTGACAAATTATATGTAGACTTATTATACATTTTGACGCCTATATCTTTTTTGAAAGCTGAAACAATGCAAAAGCATGGTCTTTAATTGTTTTATTATAACTTAGTACCAACTTGTAATGTATTTATATAGAAATTTCAATTTATTGAAGCTTTTTCCTGAAAATGCCTATTACATATGCATGTGACATTCATTGTGTAGATTGAATCTATATATAGCAAGCAAGCAGAAAACTAAGGATATATACCTGCCAAATATATGGTTTTCATGCGAACATGATAGTTTGTCCAATTTAACAGGAAAAATGTTGTCATTGTATTATTGGTGTTTTAAGAGTACATGAGATGTTTTTAAAATTTGACTCTTAAATTATTCTATTTATTTATAGATATTTGAGAGATCTATAGATATTTTAGTGATCTGTGATACCAAAAATTGATACTCATCTTTTTTTTCAAATCAGGATAATAATTTGATACTCCATATATATAATTTATATTTATTCATGTTTTGAACTACTTTTACTAACATACTTAATCTAGTAAAACTAGTCTGGAATGACTTCTATTAATATGTATATACTCTCACTATTCCTAAATATAAGATCACTTTGGCTAATTTGGAGAGATTAAGGAAGGTTTTCCAATGAATTAGGATTGCATGATCTTCCCAAAATACCCCTCACTTAAATTTAAAAGATTGAGTGAGTAATTTACTTGTAAAATGAGTATAGGGATAATTTGGGCAAAACTTGAGAAAAAATAGAAAGTGATCTTATATTTTGGAACTTATCCACATTCTCAAAGTGATCTTATATTTAGGAACGGAGAGAGTATTTCAAATCATATGTAAAGCCAAAGTCAGCTATTAATAAAATGCGTCATCCTATTGTCGGCATGAAGTTGTGCGTGTTGGAGTTTATGATTGGTTGCTTGGTCAACTATTTCTGCTGTATTGTAGTCGTCATCTCAAGTTGAGCGATGGAGCTGATTGATAAAACTTCATCTCTCTATTTTTTATTTTCTTCAATCTTCAACTTATTATTTAAACAAAAAAAATCTTCAATTGAGTCATATAAGACGAGATACGCAGACAATATACGTATTTTCTATGTGCTTCCTTCACACGTCATATGAACGAAGAAGTGGTTCTAAAATAAAATTCCTATCCATTTAACTCCCATATCTAAATTGAACTAGATAGAGCAAATTATTAATCCTAAGAGATTCATTTTCATCCATTTTCATTACCATTTCATTACTATTAAAGACAAAATATAATAGTTTAGAATTTAACTAATTTTTCATCTTAGGTTGTAGTTAAAAGAGTCTTAGTCAGGCTATGGAAGCTAAGGCGTTGATGGACCTTGTGTCAAGTTTTTTTTTTTATGGAACCTTGTGTCAAGTTGAATTGGGAATCACTTACTCATAAAATAGATGAGTAAAGACACTTGCTAAATCATAATAAGTCTCATTTGGATGATCTGAATTTTATTTTATATTATATATCTAGGATGTCCAAATAAGATCTAGACAGTCTAAAAATATGAGTAGATTCAAGTTGAAATGAGATATGTAAGTAACTAAAAACATCATTTAAGTAAAAAAGTTACTGATTCATATAACAAGTACATAAATTAATTTGTTTATGAAAATCTATAAATTATATCATATTAAAAATAAAAAAATTATAAAATTTAAAATAAATTTAAATGTATATTTTTATTTAGCTAATTAAATTAACATTAAGTTAATTTTAATGATAAAAATGTATACTTGTGTGGTTTATTGGTCAACTTTTATGACGATTATTTATAATTTCATGTCATAATTTCTTCATACAATCAAAGGAAAAAAGGATGACATGCATAATAAAAACATTTTTCGGCTGGGTTATTACTTGAGTATCACAAGTGTTTTTAAAAATGAAGAATTAAAATTAATAAATGTATAAAAATTAATGAAATTGTCATTAGCCTTAGTTTTCAACAATTTAAAAGATTATTGAACTTTCGTAGGTTACGTAATTCTGAAAAGACGAAATTTTATATTCCTATTTATCTTTTATAAAATACTCAACGGAAGTTAAAGCTGGGAGGAAATTGCAAAATGTTGCAGATATGAGATACCGATATTTTTAACCCAAATATTGTCAAGTTTTTTTTAACTGAAATATTGTCAAGTTCATTAAGGATTGCTTTAATAATAATTAACGGTTCAATATATCATCTTTCATCCACGGTCAGTTTGGCCTTTGAGGTATCCCTCTATTAGATAAATAGAATATGTAATCAAATATTTCCACTAATTATTTACATAGTCATTAGTTAGTTTAGATCATACTCACTCTCCCCCAGTTTCTAATTATAAGACCATTTTAACTTTTTGAAAAAAAAATAATAATGTAAAAATTAATTACTTTAAAATTAAGTGGTCTATAATTGGCTCTATTAATCTCCAGAATGAGTTAAAGCAATCTATTAGATTTAAGACGAGAGGGAGTACATAAGAATGAGTGGGTACATTAAACCAACTTTTTATTTACTACTCTCCTTATCATCCATCAATCATCACCCATTCATCATCACAAGAAAATTACATTAAACCAACTTTAATTTATTGAAAACACTAATTTGTTTTAAAATATGGAAAAACTTACATCAAGTTAATTTCTCCAGATTCTCAAGTTCTTTCAATATAGGCCATTAGATTGAATGGATAGTTGTTATAAAAGGACACGTGTCACTCTTATATTAAAAGAACTTGAGAACCTGGAGAAAGGAACTTGACCTAAGTAAGGTCCTTTAAAATAATATATATTTATTGAAACCACGAATTAGGAACGATAATTCCGCTATTAAATTCTAGGCTATTTTGAAAGGGGATGATCTGAGAGGAGGGTTTGAGAAAGGGCCATAAATGAGAGCTTTGGCGATGTGGCGATAAGCAGCTTCAGTCAAGTGAATCCCATCCCAATTTGCATAAATGGTAGGGTCTGTGCATGCCTTTGAGCCAATGTGACCACACCTCGCCGAATTGTTGAAATTGAATGGTCCACCTCCTCCACAACAAGCTCTTAATAAAGTCTCACCATCAAAACCTAATCCATTAATAGTCAATATGCGTATATATTTAGTTTATTTTTTCTTTAATATATTCAAATAATTCTATGATTACTATATACTTCATTTGATCCATCATACAAATCACTTAATTAAAGAATATATCATACTTTATTGAATAATTTTCCAATGTAATTTTTAATTACATACGACTCCTCATATACTTTTATCTTTTCTTCATAATCTCATTTAAAAATTAGAAAATGTTTTTAATTGAAAATAGATTTGATGATTAGTTAAACTCTGTCCTAGTTTCTAAATCAGTTTGTTAAAAGTGACTTTTATATTGATATACGGAGAGTATCATTTATGTATTGGTCCCTTAACACAGTACGTACTCTCAGTTGCTTTATACAACTTAGAAAAGAATATTGGAATTTTTGTTCATACTGATCCTTACTATATATAAATATATATCAACTATAAACTATTTCGATAGATCATGGATTTTGAAATATAATACTATTGATGATTTCAGAACTACTGATGGAAAATCTATTAGATTCTTTGGATGACTTTTTCATAGGAAATAACTTAATGGAGAAAGAGGGTAAGAATGAGTTCCGAGATATAATATTCTTTAGTTTTGAATTAAATGGGGTAAAAGGGTAAAATGAGTTTGAGACATAATAGAAATAAAGTCCCTTAGAACAGGACTTTAATTTCACCATTTTGTGGAACTTTATTCCTATTATGTGTGTTGGTGGAACTCCAAATTAATCATCCCTATGCCACATTAATGCCCAGCTGTCAATTTCCCACGCCACGTCGCACATCTTAACAATAGCTTTCTTCAATTTGACGGTTTTACTAAATATGTTGAGCTTTATAATTAATGGTACTACATTTGTCTCTCATAATTGTTAACTATTTTTGGTGCGAATTCGCATATTGTTGGGTGTACTAGATTTGCACGGCTTAACCCTTAAATAAATAAGTCATAAGTCATATATTTATGAGATGATAGAGTATATTACGTACCGAAATGCCGTGGCTTATGAAAGAAGCGTTTGGCTGCACCATAGTAGTCGGCATAAATGATTCTAACGTGTGGATATTTGTTCCTGAGAGCGTCTAGAGCAAGATTGAGTTGCTTGTTATGGAACTGTGCAAAGGCATTAAAGCTTTTCAAGCATCCATTATGATCAAAGTCCTCTTTGTTTTGGCTCTGAAACAATGTCATGTACAAAGCAGAGCACCCAACTGGTAAATTCCCTGGCACTACCAGTTCCACAGCTCCTTCAGCTATCAATTCCTATGTAACAAGAAAAAGGAAAACAAATGTTGCAAACAATGTTTGCAAGTATTAATGGCACTACACAAATTTAGATCATTAGATTATCATACTTAGTTCTTCTATTTATTTTTATAAAACTTTCAGCTGGTCTATCTTGTTCAAAATCAAGTGGTGCTAGCTAGATAGTATATTGGTACTTACACTGGTGGCATTAGTTATTGCTCCAACAACTAAAGGAACGGTAGCTAGAAGTTGATTAATATTTCCACCAGCAAATGCAGCGTAGTTATAATCATTTCCTCCTATCTCGCCCACCAGAAACAGTGATCTTTTCAAGTACCTATCACAATCTGTCATGTGTGCATGGAAAAAACTCAAAAAAAAATGACACTCGGTGAGCAAAATCCTAAAATATTTTTTTTCCCTTACTGCACTCCATCAAATATTTACGACACTTGGTGAGCAAATGACTACACGTTTTGATAGGAATAACTCATAAGATATCTTCAAATTCATAAGATATTTCAAATTCAGAAGATACTATAATAATAAGGTAGCATCGATCTTGCAACCTTATTTCTCATAGTAACTAAGGAGAGGTGAATTAAGCCATTAAATTTGTTTTTAAAAATAAATAAACCTTAAATGTACTCTTATTAAAAACGGTGAACTAAATTTGAGCAGATAAGAAAGGAAATTGCATCAAATTTTATAATAAGTGAATTCCACCTTGTCTTGTGGTACATAGTGTGCGTTTGAACTTCTTGAACCAGTCAAGTTGAACACTTAATGAATTATGCGTCCATAGTATTTTTCCAAATCCTCTTTTGTAGAAGAATTCTGCATCAAGTGCTGTGGCTCCAGCCACAGCGAAATTCACCCCATGATGCACCTCTTGGCCTTTCCTTAGTTTCAAATATGGTGCCAGATATGGCAATCCGTAAGCCTCAGCTACAATAATAAAGATTTATCAGAAATTCTGTTTAATCAATTAGTTTTTTTGGATGAGACAACGATAATAAGTTATTAAGTATAACATACTTACATATCTCATAACTAATCTGATTCTGTGGAGAGTAAGTAATTATTAACAGCAGAACATCTTATTTTTTTTTTCAAAACTCGTTGTTTTATCTTAAACTAATGAAAATGCTTATGTTAAATGATGAAAGCTGATTAGTTTATTTAATAAATTTATCTTAACTTTACAATGCTATATTAAAAATAAAAGTTAATCCACCTAAAAATAGTTCTATTAAATATAAATAGATACAAACCTCTGTTATATAAATAAGAATATATTTTTTTATCAGCGTCTCCTAGAGTTCTAAGGATTGAAAATTCATATGTTTTAAGAAGTTAGTTGAACTTGTACGAAATTTGAAAGAAAGATAGAAATAATCAATACACACACAGAGTTCTTTGATTCATTCTTTCTTTTGTTCATCTTCTAAAATGATTTGAAAAATACATGGGTATTTCCCCGTAAGTTCTTCAACAGTGTTTAAAAGAATGGTGGGGCTTTATGAATTATAAGTTCTTCAATAAATAATAAATCATTAAAAATTATTGAGAAAATCATTATGAGATCCTAAAGAAGGAATCAACAAAATATCTCACTGCTTATAACATACGATAAGCTCCAGAACAGAAAATAACAACTGCTTCATAGTTACTCATCACTTGGCTTGTTCTGAAACATTTTAGTGGCTAACATTTTGTTTTGGAACTATGTGATTTTTCCTAAATTATATATTCATGTCTAAGGTTGCATAATCTGCAGATATATATTAACATCAGACAAACCTGGTTTCCTTATGAAACACTAGCTAAAAATTGATTATATAAAATATTTTTGTTCGATGTTGTTCTCAGGATTTGAGAGTATGTACTTTGCATGGGCCAAAATGACAACAAATTAACATTACAGATAAACTAGTATCAATAGTTTCTATAACTCGCGCGCGTGCATACGTGTGTAGTTTACTCTTTAGAGAGAAAATGAAATCAACTCATGGACTAAATCAGTGTAACTGGTATCACTCAGAAAGCATACCTATGAAATCAACAATGAGGCGTCCATCAGAGCAACGTCCTGTGGCATGTTTAAAGAAGGTTTCACCATATGGAAGTTTTGCAATGACAGGGAAACCAAGAGCACCTGAAGCTAACAAATTGCCAGTGTCACTTAGAGAGTCTCCAAAGTTAAAGATTGCCTCATATGGACTATCACTAACATTATGATAACTAGGATTTGAAGCAACTTCCTTTGAAAACCCCAACAGGATGAAGGATATTATTGTTAAGGGGGCCAGGATCTTCATAATATACTGCTTGAAATTGAGATTATTAGGTTGGGAGAGCAAGAATATAATATAAAAACACACTATAGATTTACATACGCATCCCTAGCAATGGGAAGATTATATTCGAGTTCTTTACATATGACCGTGTGCTGTCTGGTTATTATGAACCACATAAATCGTTGAGCATTAAATATTTGTCACCAATCAAGGACTACATCCTTTTCTTATTTGTATATAATTTCATGTAAGAGTAATTTTAGTTCAAAAAATGTGAGACTGTTTTAATTATTTTTCATTCGATTCGCTAGTATTACTAAGTGCGTAAAATACTAATACCCAACGTTATTTGAATTCAGCCTGTAAATGAGACTGTCCGAGACAGTGGGTTTAGGGTTATTAGGTTAAAATTTAAAAATAGGAAATCTAAAATTTCAAAATACTAATAAAAAATTAAAATTTTAAATTTCCTATTTTTTTGAAATGGAAATTTTTTAATTTTTTTTATCATACCATCTAAATATTAAATACAAATTCAATACCTTCAAGGATTCAACTACTTTTCAGATAAAAAAAAGGATTCAACTACTTTTCAGATAAAAAAAAGGATTCAACTACTAAAAAATAATTATATATTTATCCAATATGCTTTATGATTTCTTTGAGATATCTATTTAATATTATCAATCTACTATTCATTGTCATCATTATAGTTGGTATTTACTAAATATTCTTTTTCTAAATTTTAAAATAGATAAATATCATCAAAATATTCATTATTTTGTCATTGAACAAATAGTCATCAATATGAAAATCATCATAAAAATAAATAAAAATACAATAAATGTCAATTTTAATATCAATATTTTTTTATAATATCTCAACTGTGGTCAACGCAGCAACTCACTGGGTTGCTCGAGTTGGTACAAGTTATAGCAAGTTGGTATGACTTAGAACATGTCCGAGTCACATATGAACCGCCCGGTCTACCACACATATTAAGGAAGTATTTAAGAGAGATAAATGTGTGTGAAATAGTTTTTTATTTTCAATTTTATCGTTATTTATGAGTAAGTATATTAAAAAAGAAAAGTAATAATAGTGTTATAAATAATTATGAAAGAGAATATATGAATAGAAAGGATAATTGAAAAAACGGAAACTCATTAAATGTTTTGACATATTTAGTAGTCATGCTCATGACTCATGCTCTAATCAAAATGGACAAAACTATTCAAAATTAAGATTTAATAGTATATAGGGATTTTAATAGTCAACTGGGGTTTTGGTTTAGGGGTGGGCTACAAAATTGTCTTGAGACGAATTCACAGTTATAAAAGGCTGAGAACGGATTACTTTAAAGCTGCCCATTGAATACGGATTTTAATACTTTTGTCAGATGACTAGTTGAGTGTTAGAAGAAATTAATTATAACCTTCTGTTTTATACAAGTAGAATTAACTAAATTGATGCGTATTTTTTGAAGAGCCATAAAATTCGTTAAATACTTTTGTTTTTGCATGAAAATTTGTTAAGTGCATCAAACATGTAAACTTCTTCATTTTAAACCTTAAAGTTTTGTTATGTTCTTATTATTTATAATACCGTTTTGTCTTTTATTTAAGAAAAACCTTTAAGTCTTCAATTTAGAAAAAATAAAGTCTGAGTTAAACTATTATATATAGTATTTGTTTCTGCCTAAATTGTTTTTGGTTAAAATTGCCTAAAATCTTTTGAAAGCATGTATGAAAGAAGTTTCCATAAAGATTTTCATATCATATGCCTTTACTAAAGATGAGAAAGAAATTATGTTTGTCAAAATTAAAAAAGAATACATCAAGAGAGGAATCCCTCGTCTGTACATCCCTACAATCATTGTGTCTTGGGCCTGAAGCCCAGAATGAAGGCCTAAAAGCATCCCATACTCGTTGCAAATGCAAAATGTTTCCAAAAAATGACAAAACCTGAAATCTCTCTCTCTCTCTCTCTCTCTCCATCTCTATCTCTAAGGGTATGTTTGGTTGGGTGAAAGAATGTAAAGAATTAGAAATGGAAGGGGTAAGAGATGGAAAGTAGGGGTAATGATGAGAGAGTAAAGTTTGTGGGTCCCACGATAAGTGTGAGATGGAGAGAGAAAACTTGTGGGCCCGGGATATATGTAAATGACCATATTACCCCTTAACTTTTCAATTATTTACACCTCACTTTCTTTGCATTCTTGGAACCAGACAAGCCAAGTTGAGAGAGAGAGAGAGAGAGAGAGAGAGAGAGAGAGATTACTCAGTTTTAAACTTGTTTTAAAAAATCAACTAGACAATTTTATGCATATTATTCAAATATTTTAAAGAATTTCAAATATACATTAGACTCATATAACTATATTTCAATTTAAATGTAAATGAAATTCATGATGCTTTATGCAATTAAATACTAACTCAAATAAATTATTTCAAGTGACTTCAATCTATATGACATTAAAATTATCTTCATGAAAAAACATATATTGAAAATTTACATGGTCATTCTTGCACTTTTGTGACAATAACGTGCTCATTTTTGCACTTTAGCCTTTTTGTTTGATTAGGAAATGTTGTTAGCCTTCTTTTTCATTATTGTTGATATTACTGTGGACGATTGTGATTTAATAAGGAAGGTTTGTGCTCTCTCATGCATGTTTTTGAGATCTTGATCGAATTATTATGTATTAGCTGTGATATAATAATTTTGAGTCTTGGGCTATATAATTTATTCCACGAGTATAGACCCGAGACCCTATTGGTATCATTATTGGTTTTTCGGATAGATTGTTTAATAATTATGTTAATTAGATCAGCTCTATCTAAATTGATGATACTGAATGAATCAATCAACAAAGCACTTATATGTATATGTGACTTTTAATAACTATGTTAAATTGTTCTTTATATAACACGGTTAGGTATTTGATAAATTGAGTGAAATTTGGTTACCCATGTTAGGGAATCATTTGTCTAACATGGTTAGTGTGTTTTATTTCCATGACAGTCTCTATTGTAATTGTTTTTATTTTCATATCATGGATAATACCATGAATGATTAGAATGAACTTCTAACTTAAATAATAGACTGCCTTTTGTATATAAAAATCATTTACCTATTATAGTTAGCATTAATCTTTATCTGTATTGATTATTGGTCAGTAACTTGATGTTATTCAGTTGGATTTTACACTTTTCGGGAGCTCTCCATGGCGAACCCATGGTGAGGGGTAATAATTTTCCTTAATCAACTTTTATATCTCTTATAATTATATGGTTGAGAGAGCATCAATAAAGGTGATTTAAAAAATTGATAAAAAAACTATTTTAAACCCTAAATATAATATATATTTTCCTATCCAATTATATTTGATTTAGTTATAGATGTTAGTTACGTTAATTAAAATAACATGATATTATCAATACACTAAATCTAATATATATTTTTACTTTCACACTCCCTCTCTTGATTGTTTATTAAGTATTAATAGGAATATTTTGGGAAAAATAGAGAAAATTGAAACTATGTCATGTATTTTAGACCAAACTTACATCCTCAAATAAGTTTTATATTTAAGGTTAGAGGGAGTATACTTTATTTATGAAAAAAGAGGGAGTGGAGGGAGTATATACACAAACATAGATTTTAAATAGTTAACTTATATCCTTGTGATATATTTTTTTTGTTCCCAATATCCTTGTGATATATTATATATGAGAATATAAGATCAGAATTTTGATTAAAATAAAATCAAGAAGTTTAAAGATGAAAAAAGCCATTGAAAAGGGTTAGTTAAAAGGTGAATGAACAATAAACATTTTTAATATGCAAATAAATTATAATACACACACACACATTGAGATATGTGTGTGTGTTTCTTCTTTTTTTTTTTTTATTTATGGCTATACACACACACAACGATACAAAATTAAACTTTAGTTTCCTCCATCGACCCACTCTTTTCTCCATGTCCCTATGACGTCTCTTTTGTCTATTAGTTCTTTTCAACGCATGAAGCGATTTTGCCCATGGTGGAATCCACTACACAAGACGCAATAACTTCAACTCAGAATCAATTAAGAACCATATCGATTGGACAAAATTTTTTTTCTTTGTCCTCTTCTATTTGACAAAAATTAAGGTTAGAAACTCTAGACCAGTTAAATATATAATTGAATATTAACATACAGCCAACCCTTGGCTTATTATGTTGACCTGTAAAAATCATAATAAAGAAGCCTGAAAATTCTCCTATTGGAGCATGAACGTACGTGATACCATCAAATCGATTTCCTTGATTTACAAAGCGTCTAATAAGATTCGACTAAGGAGGATGATCTACATTGATCAGTTGTAACCTTGCATAGATATGATTTTCCATTAGTTTCTCATTGGATCCACAGAAAGTGCCGCAAAATCATTTTAATGTTTTTAATGCTTAATTAATTTCACATGCAAGCATATGTGGTCTATATGTGTGTATATATACGTACATCGACAAGTTCTGCAATTCTCATAAGCATCTGTGTCAAGTATCATTCAAAAAGGAAAAGACCTTGGAATAATTATTAAGTCTTTCGTGAACTTTTATTTTGTTCCAAAAGAAATAATGACCAAAGCAAAAATAGTGTTTTCCCTGTGGCTGTGCTTCTTGATGGTGTTTCTGTGTTTTTCAGGGTTATTGTGTCGTTCTTTGATGCAGAGCGATGAAGCAGAAGATTCAAGTTTAGGATTTCAACGTGCAATCTCTCGACTTAGTCCTGGTGGACCAGACCCAAGACACCATTGAATCTATGAAAGGGATTGTTTTCTATTGGCCCAGAGTCATGAAGCATAAGATTCAAGTTTATAGTGCTTTGAATTGACATTTGGGGATGGAATTTGAGTGTAGTTATCATCATAAGTGTACATTTTAATGCTTGGTGCTTTTTCAGATTTTGTCACTAAGTTGTATACAGTTTATCAAATCAATAAGACACTATGCTCTATGATTCCCCTATACTTTCAACTGATCCTTTACTAATTATATTACTCAAGATTTTATGATGTTAGATAAACTAAAGTAGCTTTGCACGTATAATTTCAAGGTCAAATCAGAAATTATATGTTAAGTGATTGCTAAAGTAAATGAGTAGTTGTAACTGGATACAAAAAACATTTATTAATATTTATTGGGTGTTCATTAAAGTCTTCGTTATATTTATCCAAAACGACAAACTAAAGGAGAGTTTGTGTTATTTTCACAAAAATAAAAATATCTTATGCTAACAGAAAAGAGTATTAAAATTCATACAAGTTTATGGGTAAGTCTCTTAAATATTTAGGAAGTTTTATCTAAGGAGCTATTAGCATCGTGAATTTTTTTGGATTATAAATACCTGGAAATATTTTTTTCATAGATTTGTTGTCCATTTTCAACGGGCTTTAAGTAGACATGCTGAGATACAAAATTTGTAGCCTCTTCTGCTCATGTCAGTTAGTTTCGGGTGGTTATGTTACAATTTGTCAGCTAAACTTATGTCTTTCATGTATTAATTATGCCATGTTTATTGCAAATAGACTGTAACTTAGTTGATGAAAGTTATTTAATGGACTTATAAATCACTTGAGCTTTGAAATATTGGTTAAAATTTTATAAAGTGTATAAAGCCCAAATTTACGCAAGAAAATATTTTATGAGGTTTCAAGGAGAAAAATTTTAATTTATTCGTATTTTTGTCTTCTAACATTATAAAATGGTTATAACTTCATTAAATTGCTATGTTATAATAATAAAAATTTAGTTGTTACAATCTGATACCAAATGGTATCAGAGTCAGACTCGAGTAGAAGTGCCAGCCTAAAATTTAGGTGTTACAATCTAATACTAAATTGTAATAAACCGTCCTTGTAAGTGTCCCCCAAGGCCTTCCTGAATATGCGGTTGCCTTTAAATTTTACGCTTCTCTTATGTTGCAATTATGCATAGAGAACCTCGTGTTTTCCGCAGAATTTTCCCTTTGTTGAACTGTTATAACATTGATTTATATATTTTATATATGGAGGTGACAATTTCTTACACTTCAACAATGGAAAAATGAGGAGAGTAATATATGATTTACGTATGGAGGTCTCAGAATCTCTTACGCTTCGACCAATGGAGAAATAATGAGGAGAGTTATATATATATATAGGGTTAAAAGGATAAAGTGGGTTGGATAAACATAAATTTGGGAAAGATATTTTAAGTCGTAATATGATTTCTCTAGATATGTTTTAGTTCCAAAATTTATTTTTAAAATTTCCTAAATACTAAACAATACCTCAATATTCCAAATATTGCCTCATTTATTCTCATAGAAATTTGGGTTGTTACACCGGTTGTTAATTTTTATATTTAGAAATTTGAGTCCCCTACTTGTTCTTTTGGATATTCGAATGTATTTATTTGTGAATTTATATTCTTACTACATGATCCGCTTCTTGCTATAATAGTTAATTAGATATGATTCTATTTATGAAATTTAAAGAAACTCAATAAGTTATTTAATAAAAAAATATACATCAGTTTGATTTACGTTCTATATTTTATGAATTAGGAAAATCAAATTTCTTAAAAGAATTATAATTAAAATTTTTAAACTGTAGATTTAAGCTCTACCATTTATTTTTGACCAAAAAAAAAAGCTCTACCATTTATTTATGTAATGTCAACTACAACGTATAAATTTTGGCCAAAAAAAAACTACGACGTATGTAAACACCCTATTTTGTCCGGGCCCCATAAAATAATTAAAATAAAAAATAATAAAACAAAATAAATATAATAATATAGATGCTCTTCTCATTATGGAAAATTAGATCTTGGTGAGTAAAAAAAATAATAGCAATAAGTTATTCTTGGAAGCATTCAATCTTCATCATTTTGTTATAGGAAGAATTTCAAATTAAAGGTGAATGACAAAACTTTTGTTGATTCCATAATGCTTGCTGAGTCTTCATTTCTCCATTGATTAAAAAATATAAATAAGGTAAACACTCTACATTTAAATTTGAATTAGAACAACTTGTGAAGATCATAGAAAGCTCCCAAGAACAACATGTGATTTAAAATAGGAATAAAGAGAGATTCTTTCACCATTTATGTTGATTCAAAATGAGCTCCTAAAGCCAAAAAGTATATAATTAGAAGAATGTATATATTGGCTTTAATGCATAAACAATATTGTTGACCATTTGCTACCCCAAAATCAAGAAAATGTGATTTGCATAAATCCACATTTGAATGCATGCAACGGTCTTGTTATGAAATCTCAAAGGGAATGATTAGTGGATGCATTACAATTTGCCAACGGACAAAAAAATAAAAGGGGAAGGTTTTATTGTTCAAATCATGAAATAAAGAGGGAGGAGAAGTCTTGTTGAGACAACGGTCATCTTATGACAAAGAGGGAAGGAGAGGAATTTTGAAAGTATATTATGCTGATTTGTTGGACAATAACATGTTGATTTTGAAATAAATAAGGGAGAGGTTTTTGGGCTGAAGGGACCCCACAATGAACACTCTTGAATTCTATATAAGTAAGCTTTGATAGGAACAATGGAGGGGGGGCAATCATTTTTTGGAGAGCATTAGCTTAAGAGGGAACAACTTTGGAGGGGAGTTTTAGAGTAAGAGAGAGAAAAAAAAGAGAGGGCTCATTTTAGAGAATATTGTTTTAGAGGATCATTTTTCATAGGTTAGGTGTTATTTTTTTTGTGAAAGACATTTTATTGTTTAGAGAGAGAGAGTTCTATATAGACAACCTTACAAAATAACCTTCACTGAAGCGTACCATATTCCTCCCTCTCTTTGATTTCCATCTCATTGTTCATCAACCTACATAAGTTCTTAGGACTAACACTTGCATGCATCTTCAGGTATGAATTCTCCCTATCTCCTTCTTCTACCATGAACATATATTGATATTGAATTATTGTTTGGTAGATTTATTGTGAATAACTTCTTTTTCTAAAATAAATTAAACTCAAATAAAAATAAAACATTTGTTAAAAAATAAATAAGTTGTTTTCCAAATGGTGGTCATGTTGTGTGAAGGTTTATAACAACCTCCTCAATCATGATTGATTATTCTTCCGTGAGAGATATTAAATCTCCACAGGAAGTTTAATCCGGCACTTTTTTATAAAAATATATTTTCTAATAAACTAGGTGTTTTTCTTGAATAAAAAACACAAACCAAATATAAAACTTTATTTCAAAAATCAAATGATTATTTTCCTAAAAAACACCAACCAAGTGACACGCATTTCTACCCCATTCGAACTACGTGGGCTTTGATCCCTTAAGGGTACGTAGGCCCTAGGATTTATCCTAGTCAAGTCCAATCATATAAAAATTATTTTTTTCCTTTTCATTTTCGTTTTTATTTTTTTTTCTATATTGATATCATTTTGTGATTTAAATAAAATAAAATTAAGGCCATATTTATTTTTAAATAATTAGCTTAGGGTAATCGTTTTTATAGACGGGTGCTGTGGGGTGCCTAACACCTTCCCCACGCACAACCGACTCCCGAACCCAATTTGATTTTTAAAGAGTATTATTATTTTAAAAGGTTTTCCAAAATATCCTTTTTAAAAATTTTGGTGGCGGCTCCATTGTTTTTAATATTTAAAATGAAAATGATTAATTTTTTCGGGCGCTACAGTTTGGCGACTCCACTGGGGAATTATTTTTTTTCAGAGTCAAGCCCATTTAAGTTCATTATTTAAAAATAATTATGGCCTTACTTTTATTATTTTTTTTCATTTTTTCTTTTATTTAGTGTTATTTGTCAATTCTTTATATTTATTATTCTTTAATTCTTTATGTTTTTTTTATTATCTATATATTGTCTCTATTTTAATTTGGTTAGAATTTAGGCACATGTTTGTTTTGCCCTCTTCACACACTGTCACCTACACTATCTCACACACATATTGGGCCCTACACCCGGGTCGAGCGTACCTTAGTGAGAGGAAGTTTCTAACGGTTTCCCTGAGGTTTTACAACCCTGAGGTTACCGTGAAGACTTCATCCTAGTTGTTACCCATGTGACAAAGTTAATCTCTGAGGGGTTTTCATAACTCCCTGAAGGTTAATTTTTGTTAGTGGGGTCTTCATCATCATGGTGAAGGCAACTAAGAGACCTTGTGAAGATTAGGACAACCTAAACCCATTTCACTTAATAAAAAGAGGAAATAAAAGCTAGCTAGAGCTTCATGTGACCAATTTCTCTGAAGATGATAAATAGACTATTAATTTTTTTTCTGACCAAAGAATAGACTATTAATGAAACGTTAAAGAACTCCTCTTTACAAACTGTTACAGACGAAAACAAAACAAGGGAAATAAAAGCAAGAATGTAACATCTCATATTTTTATTAATACTTACATATAAATTGCCTTAGATATATTTAAATATTTATTTAAGATTAGAGTAGCAAGAAATATTAAAATTGTTTCAAAACTTTAAATGATAATAATATTTTAATTTGTGGATGACTATCATATCAAGATGAATGAAATTAATGTACACACACAATATGACCATAATCTTTTATTTAATAAAAGGGGCCCAAATTCTAAATAGTCTATTTAGGAAAACCCTAGACTACATCACCTATATAATCCTTTTTTTTTCTCTCAGTCTCTTTCTCCTCTCCCCCTCATATGTAGCCTCCCTTCCATCAACAACAAAATCACCTCATATGTAACCTCCCTTCCATTAACAACAAGATCAGGTGCAATATGTTGTCTTTTCCTTTCCTTACTTCTAAAGTGAGATATAAGATAGTGTATTATATTATTTTTTCCTCTCACACATATGGTGTAATTAGCTATGAAATTCTTATGTCATTGTTGCTGATTTTATTATTGTTAAATGTCTTTATTTTTCTCCACAATATAATCATTCCCAGACTATACCTTTTTTTTAATTTACGTAATAAATTTTAAAATAACCTTTGTAGCTTGTCTTTTATTTACAAAGTAAATATATATGTTTATTTTTTTTTTTGTCCAACAAATCATTGGTCTCTTTTCTTTTGGTTACGTTTTCTTATTTTGGTTACAACAAATCATGGTTTATCATATTTTCCCAACTATTTCATTTTTCTTATGTTTATTTATCATCCTATAAATAAATATATATAATATTTAAACTTTGATATACACAATCAACTAACCTTTTCGATTTGAACAGCATATATGCAGTTTTTTTTTGTATTTTTATTCATATTCAGTTTTGATTAATATTTATTAATATTTTAAAAAATGGGCACATATATAAATATAATAGAAATATTACTAAATTATATATACACATATGCTCTATCTTTCTTTTTATTATGGCTATTAGAGTGGGATTCACCCATCAAATTTGTTCAATTTCATATATTTATCTTTACATCATACCCATTTTGTTCTTTCATTCACGGTCCAGATTTAATTTTATTTGTATATACCCAAAAATGTTAATTTTTATACACTATTGGCATATTCCTTTGGTCCAAACTCTTTCTTTAGGTAATGTTATAATTACTGAACATATATATTGTTAAAAAAAAACAACGAGAGAGCATTACACATAGTCACACACACACAACTATCTATATATTTTTCTTCTTGTGTGGTGGGTATGTACGTATTTTATATATGTTGCTTAAACTGAACAAAAATTTAAATTAATGAAATGTATTGTTTAGTAATAATTTATCTAAGAATATATATATAGGGTAGTTTAAGGTGCAATTGTTTTTAGATACATTTTAGGAAGTGTTGAGTAGAATATTGATAGATATTTATGTTGGTGATATTGTAGACTTTTAGTAGGAGCTTTGGAGTGCCTTTAATTGTGTGATTACGTGTGAATAAAGAGCAACAGGTAACTCTGGAAATTTCTGATGGATACTTGCAAATATATGTGTATAGTTATATTATAAATAATTATAATTTGTTTAAATTATGTGAGGTATAATCCTTTTAAGCATGCTTGCTTTTATTCTATATTATGTGAGATGTATGCTGGTTTGTCCCTTTTCAAGCATGCTTATATGTATTGATTCGTTTTACTTGTCAGTTGAACCTCTGTGAAACATGATTATATATGTTATGAGTGATCATGGAATTGCAACATGGTTATGGTACACGAATTGGATTTGATATGGTTTTGAAATTAGATATAATTGTCATAACATTTGCATTCATGGTGATGGGAGAGAATTTAGAGGGGAGAAGATTTGTATGGTGAATTTTATTACCACGTGGTATGCCACCACTCGGTGCACAGTGGATGGTAGTGGTACTTGTCAGGGCCCTTTCTTCTATGCCTTCCTTTGCCAGGGATTGCATGGAAGTTATGGGACATGTGACAACTCCTTATATTTGCTCTTTAAGGAGGGGAGCCATAGTCCATGCTTGAGCTCTATACCTATGGCAGGGTATATCTCAAGTATGGTGAGCTTGAGACAATCTAGTTAATTGGATCTGTTTCTGTTTGGACTGTGTGTTAGCCTATGGCTCCTGTCAGCGGAATAAGGGTGGAGGTGATATAAGGGAGGCATGCATGATACATTCATTCATGAGCAAACTATATTTATCTAAATGTATGAGTAATGTAATATTGGTGTATTTAGAGGCCACAAATTATTTTGTGGAATATAATTATTTGTAAAATAATTGTACATGATTTGTCAGTGTATGTTAGATGTTTTCAGTAGTTACTGAGATGTCGATCTCACTCCAGTATTAACAATTTTAGGTGAATGATCTAACAATAAGCAAGGGAAAACACTTGAGGAGTAAGCACGTTGAGTTATATTTATTTTGTCATGGACCTAAGACTTTAAAATGTTTTATTTTTTATTTAAATTTGTCACTACGACTTGGATTTTTGGGAGTGTAAATATAATTTTATTATAAATTATATATGATTTTGGAGGGTGTTACAAAGAAGACTGGCTAAAGCAGACTTATCATGTGACCAATTCTCTTACGATACATTTTTTACCAGATTCTTACGATACATCGACTATTTGAAATACATGTTGGAGCAAATTAAACCACCAATAAGACAGTGGCAAAAGAGACTCGTCTTCCCAGCTTATGTCACATAAGAGATTTTTATTTTTATATTTTTCTTATTCTTTTTGAATACAAACGAAACCTTTATGTAAAGGATATGTCCAGTTAAAATAATAAATTCAAGCTAAGACAGGAAAATTGCAGAAACTAGGTAGAAAAAGTTATGTAATATAATTTAGTTTTAGATATGTATGTCATGTTGTAATTAATTCCACTCTTATATTTGATGAGAAAAATTGAACTATTTTTAATAATTGATTGTATCTTAATGAATTTGAGATCAAATTGAATAACTTAGAGAAATTAACAAAACAAAATGTATTTAATGTGTTTATGTTTATCATTTGCTCCTCAAATAAATCAACCTGATTTTTCACTCATCGTCCTCTGTTTCCTCAGCACTCACTAAAACATGTGGCGAACTTATGTATTTATTTGTCTTTGTGCGATGATGAAGTGGAAGAGGATGACCAGTGAAAAAGTAAAAAAAATTATCGGCGACGAACATTTGCCCCAAATTTAGAATTTGATGGGTAGTTATGATCTCATTTTGAATCCCTTGAACTGCGACATTGTTTCAATGTTAATTTGAAAGGAGATTTGGGCAAAAGATGCGCTGAACAGTTCAAACATTTACAAGAATGACAAAATTTTTGTGATGTGAATTTACAAGAATGAGAAGTGAGGTTTAAAATTTTAAATTGATAATTATAACTATTTCTTTTACATCTTATATAGCTTAAAATATTGCAACCCAACTTCTTCAATATTTAAAAATTCATCCTACAAAAATTTTCCTTCTCCTCCCCTTCCCTCCAAATCCCTATTTTTTTTTTGATAATTAACAATTAATAGTGTTTTCTTGATTAAATTGATGTCACCCTTTTAATACCACAATAGGTAATATTGGTCCATTTGATGGGGACAATTAATTGCTCTGATCTGTGTCTGTGTCCTCCCACTCTTGATTTCAAACTTCCTATTTATATATTATGACAAAAAAAACTTCCTATCATGTAATTCACACGGTAAGTTTTACTCATTTCTCTTGGAGTAATATTATCAATTATGTTAACAACCTGTATAAAAAATGTATAATGTTAACAACTTATTATGTCTTTTTAGTTTCTATTCTACAGTATAAGTCGCCTGTGAATGACATGCTTCTCGTAATGATGCTCTGATCTCTCCGTTACATATGTGAACAAAAAATCTCTCCGTTACAAAAAACAACACATGTTTATGTAATCCATGCAAATCAATGATTGTAACATCCCAAAAAAATAGGGATTATAACTAGAAATAAGAATAAAGGTGGTGAGAAATAAATCATAATTAAAATTATGGTGGGAGGAAATTTATAAATTGAGATGAATATTAAATTCTAAGAAAATATTTCTGGATAGGACTAGATTGAAAACTATGGAATAGGGACTAAATTGAGAGAATTTAAAATGCTGGTGAAGAATAGTAGTTTACAGCAAATACCTTCCCTTATATGCAATTCACTCCCTCCATCCCCATTTTAACATTATTCATCGTCATTTTCAGGGAGGAGGAGGAGTGTTTTTTTTTTTCCTTTCTGAGAGAATTCCTCTTCGTTCTCTCTTCCATATCTGGCAATTTGGGGCCTTTTCCGGCGATTCTCCGGCAACCATAGAGTATGTAAGCTCCTCTAATCTTCCTTATATCATATGCTTGATTTTCAGGGTTTTCATTAGGAAGAATTTGGGGATTTTGATGTGAATCAATTCCTATGCCATTTGAGTTGAAATTCGTTGTACCAAAACCAAATTGGAGTCGATTCTAACTAGATTATGGGTTCGGATTGTTTTAATTGAGGTTAGAATGAAGTTTGGGCAAATTAAAGTGTTAAAAAGTTAGGGTTTGAGAGCATTTTCGAAAATCCAGTAAGATTCCTAGGAATTGGTGGTTTTAAGTTGTTTAATTAAGTTGTGTGATGATCATAATTGGTTTCAATTAGTTATAAATAATCTTGTCTAAGACTTTGCTTGCTTAATGTAGGCTTACGATCAACTACGGAAATTCAGTATTTCAAATATGAACTTTTGAACTTGAAATATGGTTTCTATAGGTTCATTTGAGCTCAACAACGATGTTGATTGGATTCATTGTGTTAGATTTAGTACTGGATCAAATTGGGAAATTTTAAATGCTTATAGAAAGACTAAATCTTTGAATTGTATTGACTTGAGTATAAGGTTCTATATTAGATTAGATATAGAAATAAAATGGGCCCTTTGAATAGGTCTTCTCTGTTTTTATTAGATTATTTATTTATTTTGTATAAAGTGTATTGCAAGTGTGGGTATGTATGAGTTTTAGAGGGAAGCTTGAAGTTTTATGGTTGTCAGTTTAATGGAAAAGGATGGTTGTTTTGTACTTTGCTTGAAAGTGCATACCAATAGTTGTTTGAATGATACTTCAAGAAATTTTGATTTTTTATATACATGTGGGTGGGTATGGTGGTATTAGTTCAAATCTATTCTTTATTGTTACTATGATGAGATGTTGTCTCTGCCTTTACAGGTCTAATTGATCTGAAAAGGGGTAATGCTCTAACTCTGGTTTAAAAATTCAGTGGGGAGACACAAAATTTTGTCCTTATCATGCATCTTAAATTATGTTTGACAATTAAGCCTTCTATTGAGAATTGTGACTTGTTAATTATTTGGTGAAGGCTTAATATGGCCAAATGGGTACTTGTATTTTGGAGAATTGTGTCCTTTGTGACAGTCTCGTTGTAAACTTAGTTATCAATTCAATTTCACTGTTGGAATCATGATGAATGAGTGTAAGGTCATGTGTGAATTTTGTGAAAAAGGGAACTATAAGGATATATTTTTGTCTTGGTATTTTCTGGTTTGATTGTGAAGTTGGAAGTGATTGTGAAGCTATGTGTTCCACTTTGTATGCTGATTTTGTTATGTGCAGAATGGATGTGTTAAGGATGGATTAAGTGAGATGGATAAAGAAAAAGGAAAGAGATTAAGTAGAGATTCATGGTTTATCAGATTTGGTCATTTTAGCTTGTTTAACTGAAAATTTGTTAAAGCTATAAATGTGTACAAAAGATTCTGATTGGTATTCTTTTATGAGAAACAAATCTTACTGAAACGATCAGTAGTTAATGACATGCAAATGATGATTAACTTGTTAGATGAAATATGAATTTACTGACTGAAACTGATTCTGTCTTTCATCCAATATTTTGAATATGTTTGATTGAAGCAACTATGTGAATATAATTGTAGTGATTGTTTGAAATGATGTTTGGATGGATAAAACTGGTTTTCTTGTGATTTGGCATGGGTGGTGGGATATGGGTGCCAATCAATTTATATTTTTAATTCCTAGATTTGTTTAGTTGCTTGTAGGAGTGACAACTATGGCGCTCATTGTAAAGAGATGATCTATATGTTGGGTTTGCATGTTAATGTGAGGTTTTTCTGTTTCCTATTATCGCAATTGACCGAATAACTAATGAATAATAAATTGAAACAATGTGAGTGTTGAGTTCATTTTGGATTTGAATGGTTGAGCTTTTATTTGAGACTGATCGGATTTAACTTGAAAATATTTGGTTATTTTTGCCTAATAAGGAAAATTTGAAACTATTCACTGATATTTGGGAATATGGCTAAATATATACTTGAAAATATCTATATACTTTTGGAGGTTGAGTTAATGATTTGAAATATGAAAATGTTCTTGGATGAAATATTAAACCGTGTAAAGTTTTGAAACTTGAACAAATACATTGATAGGACCAAAGTTGGAATGAGAGGAGATACGTTTTATTTCTCTCTAAAGGAGGTTATTATCATTCAAATCAATTTATTCATTATTATACAAATATATATTTATTTTTGAGGAACTGAACACAAAGCGTTTGATTCTCGTGGGTTATATACCTGCGCTTGTTTCGTAACTTTACTACGTTTGTTTCGTGATTGTGTCACGCTTGTTTCGTGGTTTTACCGCGCTTGACTTGTTTTCGTAGACTCGAGTTACGCTTGATCTGTTTTCGTAGTCTCAAGCTACGTTTGAATTGTTTTCGACTTGAGCTACGCTTGAATTGTTTTCAGAGACTCCAGCTACACTTGAACTGTTTTCGTAGACTCGGGCTACGCTTAACGTGTTTCCGTAAGCTCGAGCTACGCTTGTTTCGTGACTTCGTGTCACGCTTGTTTCGTGGCTTTGCCACGCTTGTTTTCGTGACTTCGTGTCACACTTGGTTATTTACCCTTGTGGATTGTGTGTCCACGCTTGTTTTCGTAGTCTCGAGATATGCTTGTTTTTGTGGCCTTCGGGCTGCGCTTGACTTGTAGATTTCGAGCTGCACTTGTTTCATGACCTCTATACTGCGCTTGTTATTCGCTTCGTGTCATTTCCTCTATAGAAAACAAGTTTTTCATAATAAAGAATTTTTCATACTTATTTTATTATTTATGAAAAGAATCATTTTATTGAATGTTATGCTAATTTTTTCCCTTTGGTATCTATTATTCTTAAATAGCAGTATTTTCATAATGATCCGAAGTTTCTATATTGTAAGGTTTATTCAACTAAACTAATTTCATTCTTAAATATCACAATTATTTTATTGCTTTGGATATGACTTTGAACTCTTGAGAAATGTGACAATAAGCTTATTGAAGTTGTTATTTGACTTTGGATGCCTTGTAGATTAAATTTTCTGTTGTGCTAGAGTTTTGATGCTTTGCTAAAGTTTAGATTATGATGTTTTGGTTTTCTAAGTTGTATCTTATAATTATTTAGGGATGGTTGAGCTCTTATGCAATCATGAAGTGAATTTTGGAAAGGCTTGGCTTTAGCTATGTGGAATGCTGAGAAACCATGTATTAAGCTTGAGAGTTGTGTTCTTCTATTCTGTTTATTGATAGTATACTTGTATTTTGGAATTTTTCTCTTTCTGTTTTAGATTCGTCCTTGATCCTTCAAATGATGGTTAAGTTGAAATTAATGGGTGACTATGAATGGAGGTATAAAAAAAAACTTACTGATTGTTGAAAAAAAAAATATATATAGATTGATGGAGGAATAGTTAATTGAAATGGCTTACGAAGTGAGATTGGTCAATACTTCGTGCCAGTCACGCTATAGCATTTTAGGGTGTGACAAGGATAAATTGAATTATTTTTTAACTAAAATTGAATTAGCTGAAACTTTCGAAAAATATGGGTAAAATTCTTTCCCAGTAAATAATTAAAATAATCTAACAAACAAATACATACATAGATAGATAGTCATGTTATTTTGTTTCTTTGGTTTCCCAAATCATTTATTATCCAATCACTTTTGGCAGCTTCCAGTCAATGATGGCCTTTCGGTGTTCATCTTCATACAAGCATCATCGTCTTCAGATTCGACTAAAACCAGGAACTGGCTTGACCTTCCTCGGGAAGTCACGACGGCGATTCTCCTAAAGCTCGGCACCGTGGAGATCCTCAATAGCGTCCAGCTGCGTCATCTTAGGCTTGTTTATTGTTAAGAAATAACAAATGCGGCATTATATGATGTTGCCGAGAAGCTTCCATTGTTAGAGGAACTCGAAATTACAATTGGCATCATAAATAAGGACTCTCTCGAAGTTATTTGCCAAAAATGCCCCAACATTAAATCCTTGAAGTTCAACAATATGGGTTTCAGGTTTCCTCGTGTTGAGTCTGATGGTGAGGCATTTGCTATTGCCAGTTCTATACCTCAGTTGCGTCATCTCCAGCTTTTCAGATGCAAACTAGCCAACAATGGGCTGCGTGCCATTCTTGATGCAAACTAACCATCAAGAATGGCACACAGCCCATTGTTGGCTAGTTTGCATCCGAAAAGCTGGAGATGACGTAACTGAGACATGGAACTTGCAATAACAAATGTCTCACCTTCAGACTCAACAGGAGGAAACCTGAAACCCATATTGTTGAACTTCAAGGATTTAATGTTGGGGCATTTTTGGCCAATAACTTCAAGAGAGTCCTTATTTATGATGCCAATTGTAATTTCGAGTTCCTCCAACAATGGAAGCTTCTCGACAACATCACATAATCCCGCACCTGTTATTTCTTGACAATAAACAAGCCTAAGATGACGCAGGTGGCTTGTGCTGTAAAACAAAACAACATATAACAGCGACGATGTTAACATTATTATAATGCTCAAACAGAAATGAGCGAATTCAAAAGTTCAACACATAATGGGACATAGGAACACAACTAGGGCATGCATATGTAGTAATCTCACATTTATATATGATTCATCCGGTCACATAAAAAAGAGGGAAAGAAGGGAAAGGGAAATGTTGATATTCTCTTCAGGGAAAAATGGTTTGGGCACCAAAGGAAGGAAGAATGTAACATCCCAAAAATTTAATTATAAAAGTTCTATAATTTAATATAGAACAAGAACATTTTATTGGCATTCTTAGAAATTATTTACCTAAAAGAAATGGGGGAATTGAAATTACTAAAGAAGTTTGGTTTAAATATAAAAAGGAATGACAAAAACATTGGAAAATCTGTGGACCACATATTTGTATGTGGTGTAGGTAATTAGAAAAGGAAAAAAAAAACAACACCCACCCCCAATTAGATAAACTCATTGGCCTCTCTCTCTCATTCTTCACATACCCATCAAAACATTCTCTTTCTCTCTTCACTGCCTCACCATTTCGTTTTCTCTCCTCCAGCCCTATTTTTCGACGATTTCAGCAGCAATCAGCAGTGAAATTTCGCATATAAATCAAGATTTTAGCTTGGGTAAGTGTCCTTAATCTTTACATATAAGTTTTACATAGTTTGGGTGAAAGATTGGGGGCCATCCGAAATGGGAAAATCTGATTTGAGTATAGGAATTTATTAAAAAAATGGACTCACATATGAAAGTGAGTTGGGTATTTAACATACAAAGCTTTCTCATGAAGTTGGAATGAAAGAAGTGTTGCTTACTCTTCTTTATTCTCTTTTCTGTTCTGATTCGGCCAGCAACTATGGGGGGATGTTTGGAGCTTTGGAATCTGCAGCAAAACCTCAAAGTAAACAAGATAAGTTTGGTGAGGTTTCTTTCTTCATCCCTATAATTTTTGCAAGTTAGGGTTTTGAGAGAGAGGGCTGAATTAAATATAAGATTGGGGTACAAAAACTTCAAATTTATTGTAGTGAAAAGCTTAGCTAAGTTGAAGTAGTAAATGTTTGTTGGTTGCTTGAATTCTTGTTAATTTTGACTGAGCATTCTTTTTTATTATGGTCAAATGGGGTGCTGACTAGGTAAATCTTTCATGTATAATGGTGCTGCAGAAAGTAGAGATACATGTGTTCATTAAGGTTTTGTGGTTGTAGTGATGTTGCTGCTTGTGCAATTGAAGTTTTCTAGTACTATCCTACTGATATGGCATATTAGAAATTTAGAGGAATAAAGTTAATTGCCTAAATGAAATCTGATTCTGTTTAGCCTATACTTGATTAATGGAAGAGTGTATATTAGAGTTCACATATTGATTCGAAATTTCGTTACTCATTCTTGACATGGCTGGAATTAAAATTGTTACATGTGTAATTGTAATTTTTCTTAACCTGAAACTGTCATAA
Organism: Mimosa pudica; assembly: GCA_029929735.1. Lineage (NCBI taxonomy): Eukaryota > Viridiplantae > Streptophyta > Magnoliopsida > Fabales > Fabaceae > Mimosa > Mimosa pudica. The sequence goes on from JAKELP010000020.1 coordinate 10,871,697, forward strand.
CTGAATCAGTTTTGAGGCAGTGAGAGAAGTACTTGCTTTGACTGAATATTTTCTTATTGGACAGTGGAAACGTGTGATGTGTTTGTTATTGATACATGTATGTTAGATAAGTTGTATTGCTGAAAGTTGTTCATGAATATGTGTGATAAATGATGCTGATTTTGTGAACTAAAACAAAAATAAATTCTATTATATATCATAGAAGATGAATGGGTTAAGGGTTTTATTTTGCTGTTGTGGGTCTTGATATGTGTTTGCATAAACCTTCTTAAACTTAGTTGGCAAGGAATGTAAAGAAATGATAATAAATCTTCTTTGGCTGATCTGTTTTGCATTGAATTTTAATGACTGAATATGTAAGAAACTAGGGGAAGTATTAATAAGTGAACAACAATGATTAAAACCAATTGTGTTAATGCATGTAGGTGTTAAATTTCTGTTCTTGGTATGATAATGCAACTAGCTGAAAAATGCTGAAATGTGTTAAAAGTTGTTTGCTTTCTTCTCTGAAAAAGTAGAATTGATCTTAATAAATATAGGCTCAAAATTCTGATTGAAAACTCTTGAAGGGAATGCAAAGCTTTCTCTGTTTTATTGTTATTGTTGGTTTCCATTTGGCTGAATGAATTTTGCACCATAAGAGGTGCTTATAAACATCAAAATGATTGCTTGGAAATATAAGAAACTCAACTTGTAAACATTAAATGTTGCATGAAGGATTTGGTATCAGAGCAAAGATTTTGGCACAGATTAGCTAGACTACTTTGCTCGTGCATCACATATTTATGGATACCATTAGAATACTTTTAGGTAAACCCTAGGATGACCATGTTAGTGATAGACAATAAGAAAATAGAATTGTATTGGTGAAGAAACAAACAACTAAGGACATTAGATTAAAGTCTAGAAGAAACAGGATTGTAAGCATGTTGTAGAAATAAAAACCCATAAGAATAACAACATTAGTTTAGATAGATTTGTGATTGAGAATGGAGATGAAGTGAAAACAACAATTATTAGGCACTGAAACCCAGATTACACAAACCAACAAAATTCTTGGGTTAGAGAGTGGTTAGAATAGAAAAGGGTAGATAGTTAGCTTTTGTAATTCAAGGGTAATTACAAGTGGCTATAGGATTAGGGGTATAAAAAAAAAATCATTGAAAATAAAGAAATGTTGTACGGCATGATTTTGTGATTTCTTTACAATTGTTTGTGCGATACTGCAAATATGGAGTATTGGCACCTATTGGAATTACTGCAAATATGGTGAAAGAAACATGTGCAAAAGAAGTGGAAAAGAAAAATTTAATTGGATATAATATTGGATTATAATGGTACAAAGCAAGGATTATAAGTTGATGTTTGCATTGTTATGTGGGGTTTTCTACCTCCATATCATTCCTCTTTACTATTTTATTGAGCATAATGATTTCTATGCTTTATCCACCATGTGGATTAACATATAAAATGTTGTTTTACATATAGAAAACCTTGTTTTCTTTGCAATGGCTGAATTGATGTTAGAGGTGCAAATACCTCAATTTTTGATTGGAGAATTGAATGAGTGACTACATGTTAGCTGTAAAGTTTGTTGCCCTTTTCTCTTTCAATATTTGATTGGTTTCCTTGAGAAGGGTATACATGATTGTGTATGTTAATTTTGTGTCATAAATATAGATACATGTTGAAATTCTTGTTAGACTTTAATGAGTGTGATTGGGAAATTGTGCCTTCGGTATACATGTGTGTGATGGGGTTATTGATTTGTGTACATGTAATTCTTTGTCATTGCTGATTGGATGAGTATCTTCTCTATATGAAATAGAGAAATTTACATGCTTGATTGTATGATTGTATTGTGATCTATATATGAATGAATTGCTTGTTAATTGCTTTTGATGATTTGATATTGTCTTGGTGGGTGTTAGTAGAAGAGTAATTAAATTTTGAAATGTCATAAATATAGATAGCATGATATTCAAAATGAAGTAGTGAATGTTGGTTGTTGTGAACTGAAATGAAAATTAACAAAATGCAACAATACATGTGTATGCTTGAGCAATGTTTGATGCTTGCTTTCTTGTTGATGGATTGATGTTGTGACTTTTGTGAATGACATTGTGAAGGTATAATTGTCATGGCTTCTTAGTATTCTATTTGGAAATTGTATCACTAGTTGCTATTTGATTCTTGCTTGTTGAATGATTTGAGGATTCTTGAAACTTGCAAGAAACCTTTGAATGTTTAATGAATAAACTTTAAGAATTATAACGACTTCAAAGGATAGAATAATTACATAAAGGCTGGGTAGTATTAAACTTGTTAGGATTCGTGAGAGATCAAAATTAAATATATACAAATTTAGTTATTAAACCTCTTGTTTTACATTAGGTAAAATCAAGGATAACCATGGTGTGGAATTCTCAAGACATCATAAAGGAAAATAAGTGTTGATGTACTGCTAATGGCTGGAGTCCAGGTGACAGTTTGTTTCATACACATAGGGTCATTTGTTTATTTATTGCCATCACTAATATAACTGTTGCAGGTGAGTCAATAGCATATTGTCCTTATATACCTTTATGTATATATGTATGATTTATGATTTATGATTTATGGAGTACTCCAGGGGGTCGCTCCCTCTTTGTCAATTTAAAATTCTGTTTGGTGAGGTGAAATTTCCTGCAGGTCTAAACCAGCTAATTATGATAAACATTTCATAATGTGAAGAGTTGGTTGGTGCACATAGCACCCGTGAGTGATTGAGAGAAGAAGCTTCATGGCGGGGTGAATATATTACTGGCCTGAAGTGGAGGCGTTATAGACGCAATATAAGGATAAATGCTATTATTCTCTGAACAGGTTAAAATGGGATTAGAATCATATAGGCTATTGCATTATTTAGAGTGTATGAAATAAACTGCGGTACATTTTGGTTTCAGGTAAATGGAGAGAACAAGGACAGTAGGAAGAAAAATAGCAGGAATGCTTGTTGTGCCCTATGTAGGTTAAAGTCTATTAGAACTTGTAGTACATTATCCATAATCCTATTATGTATCAAGTGAATAACTTGTGAGATACATATTAGGAAGCTATCATCTATGATAGTCATTCTAGTATTGGTTGTTACTTTCCAATTACAATGAAATCATATTTAGAGTAATCATTCAACATCTCTTCATTAGGATAAAATCTTAGATATTAATTTAGCCATTTAATAGATATGTAACCACTTGAATTTTTAATCAATAGTATATAGTTTTATAAACTATTATAGAAGTCCAACTCAATAAATAAATGTTTTTAGATAACTTTTAAAGAGAAAATATTTCAATTATCTTTCAAAAATAAAAAGTTTTAATTTATTCTCATTTTTGGACTTTTAATATTATAATAGTGGTTATAAATTTATTAAATTGCAATAAATATTGTAGGAAAAAGCTAGGATGTTACAAAGAACAATAAAGAGGGAGTGGACACTAAAATTTGCTTCCAAGTTCCCAGTACTGGTTCAGTACTTATAATGCATATGTACCTACTTATATAAGAAAATGAACAATCAAAACTTTTTTTTCTCTAGTTCGTGATTAATGTGGCCAAGATCGATCCTCTCAGTCGTACTCCCCAACAATATTTTTTTCTAAGTAAAAAGTTATATATATTACTCATAAATAGATTTACATCAGTCATAACAAAAGAAAGCTTACATATCTACTCCCCAACAAAAGAAATTAAAAAAAAATAGTGTAAAGACTTAAGAGTTTAAGTACCTATCAACAATGTACTTGAGGCCAGGAGATCATCCGTACCATAGTATTCAACATTAATATCAACCAATTGGCCACAACTTTGGCCAACAACATGACGACACATTTTATCCAGATCGCAAGGCAAATGATGGATAATGCCTAGATAATGCATGTCAATGGAGCGCCACATGGTGGGGTCCATGGAGATACCCCACCATGAAGAGCACACATACTGGGCACTATTGAGGATCTCCACAGTGCCGAGCTTTAGGAGAATCGCCGTCGTGACTTCCCGAGGAAGGTCAAGCCAATTCCTGGTTTTAGTCGAATCTGAAGACGATGCTGCTTGGTATGAAGATGAACACAAAGAGGCCGTCATTGACTTGAAGCTTCCACACATGAACTAGAATAAACTATTTAAGAAGACATATGATGGAAATGCGAAATTAGTTACTTTTATCAATTGTACGTGAAACAATGACTACAATCGCGAGTATACATAGCTGCTTCAACCTGTCAAGGGATTGAATGAAGTTTGAATAAAGAAAAAAATAATTGGAATATCTTGGACTGGCGTATTTTGAGGAGACATTCTATTTATAGAAGAGGAATAGAAGAGGGTTAGGTCATGTTTGCTTATACAGAACTACTATTAGCCATACTTATAGCTCTAACCTAACCAATCAATTAATTAACACTTAATTAATTAATGTTTAATTATAAATGACTAAATCAGTAATACTTATAATAAATCACTTAATTATTTAATCAACTCACGGGTCAACAATTTTCAACTTTCTTGTTTTTTTGCCATGGAATAATTTTTAACTTTCACCTAATCAATTAATATCTTAATTAATAAATCAATTGTGATCTATCATTTTTTTCTAATTAATTAATCTAGCCCATAAAGGCGGATATTATCCTAAATTTCTAATAAAGTTAAATTTGGTTTTGCGGGTCCCTCTTGCTTCTCACTTCCCAAGCTGAATTTGGTGCCAATGAACCCTCGTTTCACCACTACTTATTGCAGTCTTCTCTGCTGCCAATGCTTGCTTGCTCCCTCTCCCACAATCAGACACTTCCCCCTATCATCTGGCCCTCCCTCACATTTGTTTTTTGTTTACATATAACGGACAGATTCCCCATTTTCTCCATGACTCAAATAGATAAAGGGACAAAAGTAACGAACTGCCTGATTGGAGACAGATGATGAGGTGGGTGGGGGTGGGACTACAAAGTTCAAGGGATTTAAAGAAGAAAATTAATGATGGAAATGGGGTTCGAAGGTCAAGGGAGGAAATGGTAAAGGACAGTGAAAGAGAGATTATGATGCCACCTCAACAAATGGTTCACACTAGCTAAGTACATGATCAGGTGCATGCTGTGTAGGATATTTGATTAATCTAACCATCAAAGTTCTACTACAAACACATGCAATACTCTCATATATTCCATATCAATGTTTAAAAGCTGGACTAGACAAGGAGCCAGAAGACTAGCGGGTCATGGTTCAGCACCGCATCGGCAATTCGTAAAGCTACTTTTAATTTTAATTATCTCCTTATATTTGCTTAAGTTTTATAATTCTTATCTATTCTATTGTTTCTCTTTCGTTTACTATTCACATAGATCGATTTAAACATCAGAAAATAATTTACAGATCTAGGCAAATAAATAAATCAAACCAGAAAGCAAGAACAGAATGATAGATCGATTCTCCATTTATACATACATACATTCAATCTTGTAAAATCTAAACCATATAGTATATGTGTATAAAACAAATGTAGATTGTCATCTATAGTAGATACAAAGCATATGTAAAACACATAAATCACAGCAAGATGAATTAGATATGGGTTTATTACACGCACACATTAAATAATTGAACCATGAAAAAATCTGGAATTATGAGTTTGCACTTAGTAAGCATCGATAAGTCTGATATGGGTCCATAACATATATTAAAAAAAACACATTTTCTTTGAAAAAGGATAAATTGCTTATTTATATATAAACTCATTATATATGTCATATCACACAAATCAAGATCAAGAATAGACACTTAAAAATTCATAAGTATTTCATACTTTGCACGCATATTTAATATAATAAATTATGCACATTGTAAGATAAATAGTGGGATTACTTGGATTCCAACCTCTATATCAAACGACTCTGATGCCAATAAAGGAATAATTATGATAAATTGTGGAGGGAAAACATCAATTACGCACCTAATAAATCCATGTTTGGACATGAGTGAGTCTTTTGGAGCTTCTTGAAGAACCCACAAATAGTTCAAAGTACTAAAATTTAGAGTTCAAACATGTGGTATAGTAGAGCACCGCACAAGAAAGAAAAGAATATATTGAGATAGAAATAGCAAGAAAATTTTGTACCAGTGTATTTTGAGGTGATACATTCTATTATAGAAGAGGGTGATGACATTTTTGGCAACACAAAATTACCGTTACCAATCAATTAATTAACACTTAATTAACTAATCAATTTAATTGTTCATTACTGAGTGAGACAGGAACTCTTATGATTATAATTGGGTAATGGACCTAATCTGCCCCCAAGTAACCACCAAGGAGCGCTGAACACCCTAAACTAACAACAGGCCCGTATCTGGACTCCAAGTAACAAAGGTGTTTAAAAACTACCAGGTTGGACGGTCAACAACGTTTGACCGTTACTATGCCTATGTGGCTACCACGCGAGCACCTGCTTTGTCACCCCTGCTTGCCACGTGTGTATTTTAAATGGACCTAATCTGCCCTCCAAGTAACCACCCAGGAGCACTGAGCACCCTGAACTAACAACAGACCCATATCTGCACTCAAAGTAACCAATGTGTTTAAAAACTACCCCAGATGGACGGTCAAAGACGTTTGACCATTACTATGCCTATGTGGCCACCACGAGAAGACCTTGTTTGTCACCCGGCGCCTTGTCATCGCCACGTAAGATATGTTCATGTGGGTCCCACCTATAATAATAAACAATTTCTCTCTCCCTCTTCATCACCATCACCCCAGTCCCCCAACACCCACCACCCCCACCCACACCACCCCCTCACGTGACCGTCCACCCGGGGTAGTTTTTGAACACATTGGTTACTTTGTGTCCAGATACGGGTCTGTTGTTAGTTTAGGGTGCTCAATGCTCCTGGGTGGTTACTTGGAGGGCAGATTAGGTCCATTTAAAATACACACGTGGCAAGTAGAGGTGGCAAAGCAAGTGCTCGCGTGGCAGCCACATAGGCATAGTAACGGTCAAACGTTGTTGACCGTCCAACCGGGGTAGTTTTTAAACACCTTGGTTACTTGGAGTCCAGATACGGGCCTGTTGTTAGTTCAGGGTTCTTAGCGCTCCTTGGTGGTTACTTGGGGGACAGATTAGGTCCATTACCCATTATAATTTTACCAATCAATTAATAAACACTGGGTTAATTAATCAACTGAAAACCAAATCAATAATCCCCAATTCCCCACCTTTCACATATAACCCATTAATTAATCGTTTAATTAATAAATCAATTGGGATTTATCATTTTCCCGTTAATTAATCCAGTAGTACATCTATCAACACTGCCATTATCATAAATTTCCAACAAAATTAAATTTTGTTTTGCGGGTCGCTCTTGTTTCTCACTTCCTATGTTGGATTTGGTTCTACTGCCAACACTTGCTTGCTCCCTCTCCCTCAATCAGACACTCCCTCTATCATCTGGTCGTCCCTAACGTTTTGTTTTGTTTTACATGTAAAGGACAGATTCTCCATTTTCTCTTTTTCTTCAAATGTTCGTCAATTGTGTGTGCGCGTAAGTATATAAGTAAGACATTCGCACTTCAACTTGCCAATCGCGTTAGTTGGTTTTGCTGTTGTGTTTGGTCTGAAAAATGTGTTAAAAAAATGGCATGTGTCTTGCGTATGTTAGTGTTGTAACACCCCAAATTTTAAAATACAATAAATAAGGCAATATTTAGAATCAGGAAGTATTATTTAGTATTTAAAAATTTTAGGAATAAATTTAGGAATTAAAAGATACCTAAATAAATTATTTTGGGACTCAAAATATCTCAAAACTTATCTCTCTTACTCACCATCTCTATCCTCTCCCAATATTAACCACACCCATTCATTTTAATCATCTCTATTTTCTCCTTAAATCCCCCCACCATCCATTAATTCACTAAATATCTCTCCATCCTTATCTCTTTTCATTTTTCACCCTTATCCTTTGTTTTCTTTTATTTAAAATACTCCCTCCACCATCTTCATCACTCTCGTCACTGCCCCCCCCCCCCCCCCCCCCCAACACACACACACACACAACCTTCACTCTCTCTGTCTCTTCATCTTCTCACCACCCACAACCATAATCTTCACTTCTCTTCTCTCTTCTCTAATCTCACCACTAGAACATCACAATCTCTCACCATTTCTCCATTTCTCACTCACTGTCACTCATCTCCTTCGACTTCTCTTCTTCTCCCAATGGTTTCCGACGGCGGCAACGGTGATTCACGGCGGCGGCGGCCTCTATTCAGCAGGAAGAACCGGATTTGATTTCCGGTGAGCTTACTCTATATTCCTCTAGCCTTTGATTCTTTGATTTGAGTGGTTTGAGAGTTGGGGTTTTAGATTGGGTTAAAGTTTTAAGTGTTTAAGCTTATTAAAATAAAGGATTGATGAAGCATAATGATTGATTTCTTATTATTATGGATTTTCTATTTTCCTCATGTTCTGATTTTAAAGTTATGGATATGCTCAAAGCTCTTGTTTGCCTCTTTGCTCTGTTTATATATTAGTGATGACTGAATTATAAGTGACAAAGTAATGGTTTTTCATGTTGATATTTGGATTATGTTCAATGAACCTAAGACCTGAAAGTTTGTGTTTCATATGTTCATGATTGTTGCAATGTTTTGGTTTGAATTGAGATGCAAGAAGTAGTGATAAATATCTTCCTTTTCCTTTCTTGATTCACTCTGATTCTGTTTGGTCTGATTGTTGAGCATGCAATAGGTTTTAGAAATAGGTTGTTAATTATTTGATTTGTCATATGATGGAAATGATTAGATGAAGATGAGAATTGATTTAGGCATATGTGTTTATAAATTTCTGCACTTTATACTCTTGTAGCTGAATGAAATTTATGGTTTTCATTTAATTTGACTGAAGTTTCACTTAGTTTATAATTTATAAAGTGAGGTTACGTGCTTGGATGCTTGCATGTTGAGTTTGAAATTCTTGATTATAAATTTGTAATGGCTGATTGCTTCCTTGAAAGAAGTGGAAATTATTGTCTTCTTTCATGATTCTGTTTGTTGATTTCTAAGGATTAGTATTTTGTTTCTCTTCCTCAGTTGGAATGGTTTCTGCATGCTATTTAGAAATTGTGAATTGAATTATATACTTGAGAGATTATGGCTGATTGTAATATGTATGTGAACTTGTATGAGTGTGTGTGGTATTTTAATTTGTGGAAATATTATGTTGAATTAAGCATTAAGTCACTTGGATGAATGCCTGTTAATTTTCTTAATGTTGTTGTTTTCCAAATTCGGAATTTATTCTTTTCCTTTTACTGATGAATTTGTTTGGGACTGAAATTAATGATTTTGTGAATATAGAACTTGTATACATATGTTGTTTCATGTTCATGCTAAGTTTGCAATGTGGGAAGTTGATTTTCTTTTCTAACCTACCATGTTGCCGTCCATTTGAGCTTTGTATGGATGTTTGGAATCTAACTCTTTTCACTATAGTTTGGTTTCATTTTCCATTATAACTGAAGTTTCAATTTAAAGTGAAGTTTTGATTTGATTGTAAAGTTACCATTTGCTAAGTCTCAAAGTATCAATTGAATTCTTGCTTTGTTTATACATAATGATAATTGAAACACTGGTTTGCAGTATGTTTATAAATTGATTGCTGTTTTGGTGAAGCATAAGTGACTAGTATATGAGTTATGCTTATATTGGATTCTTTTGTGATTGTTAAGAATAAATGTTGATCCTAATAAACACTGGTTTTGTTGATTAAGTAAATGATAGTGTAAAGATAAAAGGGAAGGGTAGTGATGTAACCACTAGGATATGTGAGAGACGTTAACATTTATTTGAATTAGAACTTATCATTCATATCTTATTAAAATTTAGGAACGGATGCCGTGAGTTCTAGTAGTACCAGGAAGTTAAAGAAAGATAATTGGTAATTACAGGAGTACAGGTAGTAGTTTTGTTTATTATGATGTATAAGAATTGCATGAAGCATTTTAAAATTACACATACCTCAGGGCCGAAAGGTCGCTCTAATCCTGTCAGAGTCAGTCAGTGTATCGGAGTTCTCCATGACTAGAGGTTCGCTACTTCTAGTTTATTTATTCAGGGGGTTGTGCCTCATATGCCACACAATCAGGAAAATAAATTGACATTGTTGTGTGAGCAGTAGGATTAAGGTAATCTAAATCACAATTTCATTTTATGAGTTCATCAATTGTTATGCATGATAATAAATGATAACTGCTATTGAGATTCTTTGAATCTCACTGTTTCCAAATAAAACTTTTACAGATAAGCAGGAAGAAGATAATTTTGGGAAAAGACATAATTGAAGATAGGAAGGATGTTCGATAGGCCCGAAGATGAGTGATATAGATTTTTGTGAGATATTTTGTACTGTGCAAGCTCATAGCTTGTGATTTACTAGGTAAAGTCTATCACATGTGATGGACAAATTATATTTAGACAGGATTATAATAGTTATATTTAAATAGGACAGATTTGTAGTTACATTAGATTGTTCAGGTGTAGATAAAGTAAAAACTAAGTCGTAACTACTAATTTAGCTATTTAATGAATTTATAAACCGCTGCGGATTTCAGGGAATAATTATATTTTTTCAAAGTTGTGTAGAAGCCCAAGTTTACGCGGAAAAATATTTCATAATGTTTCAAAGAGAAATGTTTTAATTTATTCGTATTTTTGGGCTTCTAACATTATAAAGTGGTTATAAATTGATTAAATTGCTATAAATATAGTAGGAAAAAGTTAGGATGTTACAAGGGTGGGTCGAGCTTGCGCCGTACTGGGGGGTCCCCGTGGGATCTCTTAGTCTCACATCGACCAAGAGTGTGTGTGTGTGTGTGTGTGTGTGAGTATATAAGTAGGATATTCGCACTTCAGCTTGCTAACCGCGTTAGTTGGTTTTGCTGTTGTGTTTGGTCCGAAAAATGTGTTCAAAAAAAATGTTCGTCAATGTTTGACTTAAATTGATAAAGGAACAAAGTAACAAATTGCTCAATCGGAGAGAGATGATGAGGTGGGTGGGGGTGGGATGGGACTACAAAAGTCAATGGATTCAAAGAAGAAATACGGAGGAGTTAGGCAATTCGGTAGTTTTGTCCCTTCCTCTCACGGAATTTAAAGAAATATTCACATAGTAATCCCACATAAGTCATTTTACTACTGCAAGGTCTCAAAGCATTGCAAAATTATCATCAAGTCTCAAGGGACATTACTGCAAAACTTTCAATTTGTCCAAAAAATCGTTTTGGCCCTTTCTAAAAGAAAGACCCATCATCTTCATTTCATCGTTATCTTCATCACACTTTGCTTCTTCTTTCTTCCCTTCTACCGATTTCCCTTCATTTCTCACTTCCCTCTCAGTTCTCTCTCTTTGTTGAAGATGACGATCCATGATAGGGAAAGGCTCTAATGACGCATCAAAGCCAGATTCAAGCTCAGGTAACTTCCTTCTTATCATTTATACCTTGCTTTTCTCTGATTCCAATTAAGTGAGGTTCGATTTGGGTATGGGGGATTTCACATATGTTGATTCGCAAAAGAGCGAGCAGACTTCTTTTCTATAACTTGCTATTCGTTTGTTATAGTATTCTATGGCAAAAGGGGCTAAAGTGAAAATTTTAGAAAGTTCTAGGCTATTTTCCGTAATTTTCATAATTTATCTAGAAGTTTAATTTTGATCATTTTCTCAAATTTTCAACTTCTTAGCCCATTTTTCATGCTTCTTCTCATTTGGATTCCTCCATATTTAGTCCTCAAGTGACCCTCAATATTAGTCCATATTTAATTTTGACCATTTCCTCAAATTATCAACTTCTCAGGATATTGTTGACAAAATATTGTGTAGACTTATTATACATTTTGACGCCTATATCTTTTTTGAAAGATGAAACAAAAGCATGGTCTTTAATTGTTTTATTATAACTTTGTACCAACTTGTAATGTATTTATATAGAATCTTCAATTTAATGAAGCTTTTTCTTGAAAATGCCCAATACATATGCATGTGACATTCATTGTGTAGAATGAATCTATATATATAGCAAGCAAGCATAAAACTAAGGATATATACCTGACTAATATATGGTTTTCATGCGAACATGATAGTTTGTCCAATTTAACAGGAAAAATGTTGTCATTGTATTGTTGGTGTTTTATGAGTAGATGAGGTGTTTTTATAATTTGACTCTTAAATTATTCTATTTATTTATAGATATTTGAGAGATCTATAGATATTTTAGTGATCTGCAATACCAAAAATTGATACTCATCTTTTTTTCAAATCAGGATAATAATTTGATACTCCATATTATTATTTATATCTATTCATGTTTTGAACTACTTTTACTAACATACTTAATCTAAAAAAACTAGTCTGGAATGACTTCTATTAATATGTATATATTTCAAATCGTATGTAAAGCCAAATTCAACTATTAATAAAATGTGTCATCCTATTGTCGGCATGAAGTCGTGTGTTGGAGTTTATGATTGGTTGCTTGGTCAACTATTTCTGCTGTATTGTAGTCGTCATCTCAAGTTGAGTGATGGAGCTGATTGATAATAACTTCATTTCTCTATTTTTTATTTTCTTCAATCTTCAACTTATTATTTAAATACGCAGACAATATACGTATTTCTATGTGCTTCCTTCACAGGTCATAAGAACGAAGAAGTGGTTCTAAAATAAAATTCCTATCCATTTAACTCCCATATCTAAATTGAATATATTAAAGAAAAAATAAAGGGAAAAAGACACATAAAGTCTTCCCAATTGGTAAAAGGACAATTGAAGTTGTTAAATTGTGAAAAGGACAAGTTGGGTCATAGGCACCTAATACACATTACCAAATTTAGGGAAAAGACTCAAATGCCCTTAAAAACTCACTTAATGGGAGCTTATATTAAATTAAATAAAGGTTTAATGAAATTAATAACTCCCAATAAAGTATGTGCATGTTATTGACTTTTATGAATGCACACTATGATATGTTGCATGTTGGGTGAATGGGTAAAACTAGCCACCGTAAATTTCCAAATGGACAACTCTGGAACCCGTAAATTGGACAGTGCAAAACTCTACATTATAAATCAAAATGGGATAAATTTAGCCACGCCGTTAAGTTGAAGCTAACAGACGTTTGTGTTGACGTGGGGCCTACCTTTATTAAATCAAAACGTCTGTTAGCTTCAACTTAACGGCGTGGCTAAATTTGTCCCATTTTGATTTATAATGTACGGTTTTGCACCCTCCAATTTACGGGTGCCAAAGTTGTCCATTTGAAAATTTACGGTGGCTAGTTTTGCCCCTTTACCCTTTGCATGTTTTAGTGATTACAAATTTGGATAATTGTATGGTTGTATTTTTTGTTGGGCTAAAGTGTAAAAATGACCTTGTAATAGTCACAAAGGTGCAAAAATGACCATGTAAAACTTTTTTAGAGCAAAACTGGCTATCAGATTTCAAAACTGGCGCAAAAATGACCAACACGATTAATTTTTAACTTTTAACGCATCATCTTCTACCGATTCATCTCTCACTAAAATACTTATGTATTTATCTGTCATTGTGTGATGATGAGTGAAAAAGTCAAAAAATTAACTATGATAGTCATTTTTGCCCCAGTTTTGAAATTCGATGGGCAGTTTTGCTCCGAAAAATTTTACATGGTCATTTTTCACTTTTGCAACAATTACGTGATCATTTTTGCACTTTAGCTCTTTTTTGTTTGATTAGGAAATGTTGTTAGCCTTCGTTTTCATTATTGTTGATATTACTGTGGACGATTGTGATTTAATAAGAAAGGTTTGTGCTCTCTCTTGCATGTTTTTGAGATCTCGAATTATTATGTATTAGCTATGATATAATAACTTTGAGTCTTGGGCTATATAATTTATTCCACGAATATAGACTCAGACCCCATTGGTATCATTATTGATTATTTGGATAGATTGTTTAATAATTATGTTAGATTAGCTTTATCTAAAACATAATAGTTAAACTAGTTTGTTTGACATATAAACTAAAACATACTCTAATAGTTAACTAGGTCTTATATTTAACACCGGATAAATCCTCTTTTGTTTTAGTTTTTGTATGAACAACTTTATTATTATTTTGGCGATCCACTCGCTTACGTTAGATACCAAAAACGGTCGATAAGTCAAACAATTATGTGGTTCTTCCTATGAATCTAACCTCGAAGATGGTTGAATGTCCTACTATATCTTGCAGCTGAACCAACCAAGGTAATTTTGTGTTACTTCAATTAAGGTAATTTCGTGTTACTTCAATACGATGACGAATATCAATAGATAGTTGGTTGAGCTGGTAAGAACGAGTGTTCGAATCACGGGTGCGCTCTTATTGGGAGAGGGGACAACCTTGCTTATTTGGGAAAAACTCCTACCTCTCGAATCCTGATTAAACCAGACGGTGATTAATCAAAAAAAAAAATTTCATTCAAAACGAATAATATATGTTTCATATTATCTTTTGGTATTTCTCAACCCATGAAGCCATTTTATCCATGGTGGAATCCATTAAACAAGTGAATTAACTTCAAGTCAGAATCAATTAAGAATCATATCCGCATCCAAGCATAAATGCGTTCTTTGTCGATTACTATGTGACAAAAAAAAGGTTAAGCACACTTATTTAATTTTATAATTAAGTGCCCACAAACAAACAGCCCTTGGCTTTTTCTGTAGAAATAAAACCTTATTAAAAAGCCCATAAAACTCTCATATTGGAGCTTGAAGTGAAAAAACCAAAAAAACTTTAGAAAAGCTTGCGGCTTTCGACAGTATACTACCTCAATCTGATATAAAAATTTGTATGAACCAACAAATTTGTACATTAGTTTCCTCAAGAGAAAGTATCATAAGATTTCTTTAATTTACAATCACAAATCATTCAAAACGATTATACAATCTTAATCAGTCCTTTAATTGCGTGTATGAGGTGTTGGGGGAAAAGTAGCTAATATGATTTGCCTTATGAGGTGATCCACGTACGTTGAAGAGTTGTGAAACATCCATGCAATATCTTTCGCATTAATTCATTAACAGAAAGAACTGCAAGATCCTCTTAGTATTTTGAATTCTCAAACTCACATCCATGAATGTATGATCACTATATGTGTGTGTGTGTGTGTGAATAATTAATGGTAAAGACGAAAGTTGTGTTTTCTCTGTGGATGTGCTTAATATTGGTGTTTCTGTGTTTTTCAGGATCCTTATGTCGTCCTTTCTTACGCCAACTATGCTGCAAAGTGATGAAACTGAAGATTCAAGTGTAGGATTTCAACATATAATCTCACGAATAAGTCCTGGTGGACCAGATCCGAGGCATCATTGCTAAGTAATTACATATTTAGTTTATGGATCGGAAAAGGAAATTGGATGTTAAACTTTAACACTTGCAAGAGATTCAGATGAATAAAAAAACATACATATATAACAGCTGCTAAATATAGCTCAAGGGAGATACCAAATTTATTAATTACTGTAAAAAATCCCTCAATATATATAAAGGTAATGCCACATGTTGTCTATACCGTACCTATGAAAACTAAATCCACTCATATAAGATATGATACAATGAAATCTTAATCAAAAGCACATATACGCGCAACTACATTGCAAAACAATCAAATTAAAGTTATAAGATTATTTAGTAAGGAAACAAGAAACTGAAATAGCCAGAAACATATGATACACCTATCCCTCGCACTAGGCCAATAATAGTCGACGGTCCAACCATTCAAAATCACCCATTGGAAGTTTAAAATTTGTTGACCAAAATTTAAATGGGTTAAATATCATCTTTTGGCCAATAAACTATTTCTAATGGCTCAATTTGACTTTACAAACAATAAAATGACTAATTCGGCCAACAAACAAAATAAAAGAGTAAATCTGGCCAATAAAATGGTCAAAATAAAATAACTCATTTTAGTTATATTGAGACTTTACAAACAATAAAATGACTAATTCGGCCAACAAACAAAATAAAAGAGTAAATCTGGCCAATAAAATGGTCAAAATAAAATAACTCATTTTAGTTATATTGACCATTTTATTTTGTTTGTAGGTTAGAATGAGTTATTTTATTGTTTGTATGCCAAATTGAGTCATTGAAAATAATTTATAGGTCAAAATGATATTTACACAAATTTAAACTAATCCAACGGTTAACAAACACACTAACATTGATTTACTGAGACTAGCTTGCCATGAGTGAGGATCCATTTGATTCATGTCTCACATGCGTGCACAATGCATATGGATATATGAGCTAGAGTATATATGTATTTTTCAATACCACTAAAATTCCTTATTTTTCCCAAAATCAACTAAATAAAAGAACATTTGCATTATTTTCTCCAAATACTATATTATTTTGACAGATAAGTATTATACTCACTCCGGTCCCTAATATAAGAGCCCAAAATTTGAATAGTTTTGGTCACTAATATAAGAGCTCATCTCACATTCTCTCCTCATTTAATGTGTCTTTTCCTACTTTGCCCCCAACTCTCTTTCATATTTATTAATGCTTATGTATTTCTCTCTCTTGAAAGTATCATAATAAATATGGGTAATATTGGAAAAAAAAGCATTAACTCCAGACATCCAACTAACATTCACATGTTTTCTTAATAAACATTTTTGTGACGGCTAGCTCTTTTTTTTGGGCCGAAGGAGATAATTTCATTAATGATATAGAACAGAGTACATACCATAAGCTCAAAGCAGAGCATATAACACTACAAACACAAACACATAGCACACTACATCCAAAGAGCACACAATTGCCCTTGGACAAATACATACGCAACAAGCACCAAACACCAGCTAACATCAAAATATCAGAATAACAATAACAATAACTAAACTGACTCAAGATACTAATGTCGATGACTAACCAATGCGAGTAGAAGGTGAGAGTATTAAGACTCCTTTCTATATCATGATCAAATGATGATGCAATAGAAGGTGGTTGTACAAGGACTTGCTCTCCCAAGCCCACCTACTTTGATGCAAATGCTGCACATAAGCAGCTCCATTATCACCTACAGGGAGGTGAAGAGTCCAATGAAATTTGTGACCAAACTCCATTGCCGTACAGATCATGTTAGAATTGAGCCAAACACCAACACAGCCAAAATTAATCCACAGGGGCAGCCAGACCCATAGATAACATGACACACCTGACAGAAATTTTAAACCCAAGACAAAAATCCTACATCTAAGAACTACCGGGGGTGACCAAGACTCTACCAGCTCTATCATCGGCCCCCCACACCCAGATAGATCCCTAACTGAACCATCATGGTGGCTCGGTGGCTGTGGACCAGCCACCAAGATCCAGGACCCAAGCACCACGAAACCCCACCGGCAGATCTGAAAGCACCACCAACTTCGGCGGATCTGAAAACGCCACCAACTCCACCAGATATGAGAACTCGCCCTTCCCTGCCAAAGACTTCACCGCCACCGGACTCGCCGTGTTCTTCACCATCGCGAGGTTCACAACCACACCCTCCACCGTCGCGATCAGCACCGCCAAATCCGTCTCCGACGACGCATGCCGATTCCAAGTCGGAAAACGACGAGCCCGTCGGTCAAAAACCCATCCTCCGCCACGATCATTGCCGGAGCCGGACAGTGATTTGACCTATTTGTCGCCTCTTAGGTCAATAAAAAATTCTAAACTCAACTACTAGGTAGTAGTGGTGAGCTAGGTCTTTTCACAATCTAGGTTAAATTCTAGCAAATTCAAGGCCAATAGTCACGCAATTTATCAAGAAGTATGATGTTTTTGAATTTTAACAACTAGTTAAACCTAATAAAAGAACAAACTAACCGAATTAAAAGAGTAAAGAGATGTGATGAGAATTAACCTCCCTCTCCAAGTACTTAGTGCCTTAGGTTAATTAGGCTTCATAAACTTTGTCACACTTAATTAAATTAGTTAAATCCTTAAGACTTCTTTAATCAAAGAAATCTACAAGCATTTAACTAACCTAATCAAGCCAAAAGCTCTTTTAAGCCAAGAACATACCAAAAGCAACACTAAATGCTAAATCTAGCACTTAGGAAACAAATTCATTCCACACATACACAAGGTAACAAATCGCACACATGTACATACATAAAACTACAAAATCTAAGCTTAGGTTTTCATGTTCTCAACAATAAAGAGAGGTTTTCAAGCTACAATCATGTAGAACACCTAAAATGAAGATGATCTAACCTATATAAGCCTAGATCTAGGACATACATAGGCAAAAATGCAAATCTAGCTTGAAACCTAAAAGAGAAAATTACAAAGTCATGAAGCCAAACTTGTGCACTTGAAGCACTTTTCCTTGGAGAGGAGAGGAGAAGAAGCTTAGCTAGACATGGAGAAGGTGAAAGGAAGGTGGAATGGCGTGATTTTCATGGAGGAATGGAAGGAGGCCGTGAGTTTTGGTGAAGATGGAGTGGGAGATGAGAGAAAAGTGAGAGAAAATGAGATGAAGAGAGAGAAAGATAAGTGAAGGAATGAATGGGTAATGTGAGGTTGGGGTTTATATATGTGGTTTAACATTGGGATTAACTACAAATGTAATGCAATTTAATCCCAAATGTCATGTAAATGAAGGTGATTTTAGGGTGAAAATTCGGCCAAGATGGGATTTTTATGGGTATGTGAGTGTGTGAGGCCAAAATGTGGGTGAAGGGAAGTGAAAGGAAGGGTATTTTTGGAAATGAAGGTGAAAAGTGTATGAATGTGGTCCTAAATGAGGTCTAGATGCATCTCCAAAGATTGCTCCTTTTTCTCCTCTTTCTTGTGCTTCCAAAAATGCCCTTAATGAGGCCTTCAACATCTCCAAATTTGAATTTGAAAGTGGAGCCAAAATTACCCCTTTTAGTAACATCAAAATCCCTTCTTTTTGACAAATGAGGTAATTTTTGTCTTATGCCTTTGCCTTTCCCTCCAAGCCAAATCCTTGCACTCCAAGCTATCCCAAAGGGTTGTGGGGCCCACGTGGGACCCCCCTACATGTAGAAAAACACAAAATAGTCAAAATGACCAAAATACCCTTGGTTACTTAAAATGCAAGTAATAAGGCTAATATTTCCCAATTAATATATATAAGCATGTGCAATAAAATTCTCCAAAAATGATCAAATATATCAATTAAATCTCACTAATTAAGCTCAATTGCACATGCTTAAATATATAAAAATAGGCTCAATCAAATCCCCCACACTTAATCTTTGCACTCCGGGCAAAGTCATGTAAAAAGACTAACTTAATCATTAAGCATAGTGAAGACACTTGGAATTGTCATAGAATACAAGTTGATCTTTTTGAACCTTTCCCTAGAACATCACATGGGCCAAATCTAAGAATACAAAGTGGAAACAAGTTTAGCAAGTAACTAGAATTAAGGGGGAATGCTAAAAGAGATTTTTCCTCACCGGATTTAAGTGTTTGCACTCAATCTCTCAAGTTAGGAATAATGCCTAACTAGGGTCTTTGTGATCACTCTTTTGGCTCAATGCATCCCACCTCACCATAGGCTTGTAATAGCTCTTAGTTCTCCACCCATTATCATGCATGGCACAATTGAATCTAGGGGACTTTGGGGGTTGAATGGAAGACTAATAATGAATGGTGAATGGTGGAAAGTAGTCAATGACCAATGACATGAACAAGTAGCTACCACATATACTTGCAATACAATGAATCCAATTCCAACAAAGCTTGCTACATCTCTCTCTTTTTTTCAAGCACTTTGTGCTTCTCTCATTTTTCTTTACACTCTTATGCCTTTGGCATACTCAAGCACTTTGTGCTTTCATTTTTTTTTATTTTAGGCCTTCGGCCTTATTACTTTTTTTTCTTTCTTTCTTTTCTTTTACTTGGCCTTTGGCCATTTCTCTTTTCTTTTTTTTTTCCACTAAGGCTCTCGGCCATATTCTTTATTTTCCACTCATGTAGCATGCTTTTCACAAGATACAACAATACAACACTAATATAAATGCAAGCATATGCTATAGTCACTTATTCACACATTGGTCAAGGTGATAGAGAAGAAAAGTGAATGGCCCAAAGGGATTAAATCAAAGGTTAATATTTGGTTGGCTTGTGTTTGGGTCAAAGGGTTTAGAATAAAATGTCCCTTTCCTTTCCAATTATACCATGCATTGTGATCTTGAAAAAGAGCTAGGACAAGTTCTAGGAGGTGAAATAACTATTGGCCCACTCAATTCGGTTGGAGGCTTCTCACTTTAATGGCTTATTCTAATTAGTCACTTCCTCCCTAAGAAAAGTTAAGTGAAAAACTAGCTTCCTCTTTATACCTTAAAAGTTCCCCATGCAATGCCCTAAGTAGTCATTCCAAAAATTCTACTTAAACACTAGAGGACAATTCCATTTGCTTTCAAGAGTCATGATCAAGTTAAACATCCTACACAATCTTGCCTAAGAAGTCCAAAAATCAAGTGTAAAAGCTTTGAAATAAACCACTTTTAAGCACATAATGCACCCCCCCCCACACTTATAACATACATTGTCCTCAATGGACCAAGAAAATCAAGTAGGAAGATGCATTTCAAAGGCAAGGCAGCAACATAAAAGGCCAGGCAGTCCAAGCATACAAATGGCCTATGCAAGTATTATTCACAAACAAACACTAAACACAACCTAACACAAGTTTATAATTTTTTTTCTTGGTTTTTCTAACAACCTATAACAACACACTAGAAAATAAACCTAAACACAATCCTAATTTTTTCCTAACAAATGTCTTCCCCCACACTTAAGATATTAAACTAAACAAAACAAGTGAGGAAAGGATAGAAACAACCTTTAGGGAGGCTTGAAATTCTCTTTGAAGAACTTTGTGGTGTGGCCTTTGTTGAGCATGTTTCGGCCACTATCATTGAAGGAAGTTTTGTGCTCTTCCTTCACTTCAATCTTGTTGGAAGATTCGGCCACCTTATGGTTTGAAAGCTTCCAAGTTGAATTTTTGTGAATTGCTTCCTTCTTCTTCTCCTTGGGCATCCTAGCTCTCCAAAATGCTTCTAGTTTCAAGAGAAACTTTTGAACTCTCCTTGCAAGGACCACTAGAAGTGTAGGTTCATGCATTGTTGCTTTCAAAACTTTGCCCTTAACTTCCATGTTCCTTTTAAGCATCTTCAAGCGAACCACTAGCCCTTTGATGTCATCTTTGGTTAGCTTGCCATTGAAGAAGTCTTTCTCTTCTTGTGAGGAATCAAGCTCCAAACTCTTCTTAAAGCACTTTTCGGCCTCAAGCTTATTCAAGTTGGCCTTGTCCAACTTAGGAGTCTCCACAAGCTCAACCATGGCCTTCTTCTTTTCCCAATAATCCTTGTGCATCCTAAAAGATCTTACAACATAGAACAAACTTCCCTTTTGCAAGGGGTTGTAGGAATGCCAAGATAAACTCAATGAAACACAAGGATAATTAATATGCACATGTTTAGGTAAAACAATATCATGAAATATGGTGATCAATTTAGGCACTTTAAACATAACAAAATTTTTCCCCTTGAAAGCACTCAACCAAGAATCACCATTAGGCCTCCAAATGGAATTTGTGGACTCCCTCTTCAAAGTAAGAGTCAAGTTGGAGGACTCTTCTTGCAAAACACTTTCTTCATGCAAGCTCCTCAACCGGCTCCTCCAATCCAAGATGGTATATGAGGTATAGAAATACAAGCCTTCTTTTGATTGTAATCCGGCCTCCATCAAGAGATCAAGCACTCCTTCCAACCTAGCTTTATCCACAAAATTGAACAAACATCCCTTTTCCAAGGGGTTGTAGCTAGACAAGGAGTATGTAAATGTACCAACATCATTAAGATCACAATCATCATGCTTGGGACTAGTAACATCAAGAGGCATGCTCACAATAATAGAATCATCATCAAGAGAATTCATGCAAGCATCATTAACATTCACCAAGCAAGAATCAAATGATCTTAAAGATGTGTGCAAATCCTCATGTGAAAGCAAGCTCAAGGGACTTACATGTTGCTCTACCACATTTTCAATCAATAATGTATATGGCCTACATGCTTCCTCATATATGCAAAGATTATATGAAGGCTTAGCAAAAGTAGACTTGGGCTCAAGAACAACAAGCAATGACACATTAAATTCAAGCATCGAAAACAAATCAAGGATTACATTTTGAACAAGCTCATGATATATCTTCTTCCCTAAGTTACATGGACTAGGAAAGGTAACAAGTGTAGAATCAAGAATTATACCTTGAGATGTTTGATGCACGATTTGAGAATTAGAGGAAACTCCAAGCTCTTGTGCCAATCGCCCTTCAACTTTGCATTCTTTAAAAATTTCATTCTTTGTTGCTTCCTTTGGTGTAGATCTCTTGGCCTTCTCCTCATTTTCACCATTAGAAGTGAGGCATTCGGCCTCCACCACATTCTTAGTCTCCTTATTAATTTCAAAAGAGATAAGATGGTCTCCAACAAGCACAACACCCTTAGACTTGACCTCTTGGACCATAGTATTCAAAGTAAGCTTCTCGGCCTCTTCATGTTCTTCTCCAAATGGAGGTATGCTCTCGGCCTCACCATGAACTTCCTCATGAACATGTGTTACTTGAGTATTAGGATGCTTTCCATCTTGCACAACATCCTTAGAATTGGTCCCTTGCACCATATTATGCATAAACTCTTTCTTGGCCTCTTGCTCCATGAGAAGAGAGCTCTCGGCCTCTTCACCATTGTCACCTTCCTCATGGTTTTCTAGGGTATTTGAGTGATGTTCAACATGTATATCATCCCTAGAAGTGGCCTCATCCATTGTGTCATTACCCAATACAACATCACTATGGGATGTTTGCAATTCTTTCAATTTTTTTCTATGGAATTCCATGAGAAGAGAAGATTTACCCTCATAACAATCAACACATATGCTCAACTCATCACATGAACAAGTCATAGAATCATCAATATCAACATTCATCTCAATCCTAGGATCAACCTCTTGGCATTCTTGAGGTGCATGCTCTTCTTCATCAAGGTAGGGAATTGATTCAACTTGAACTCCTCCTTCCAAATCCATGTCATTCAAAGAATTATGATTTATAACCATATTGGAAGGTAGGTCACCTTTCCTTGCCTCTTCCTCGGCCCTTTTATTCATCCATTGAGAAGCAAATGAATAAATGTTCTCTTGCCTCCTTTTCAATTTAGAGTCTGACCCTTCCATCCTATCCATAATGGATGCACACATTTGCATCATCAAATCATATGTATTAGAAGAGAAAGAAGAATCTTTTTTTTGGATGAGCATACTCATTTGGCACTTGAGCATGTAAGAAGTCATTTTGCTCCATGTGTGTAGGAACAAAGCTTTGTAAAGGCTCTTGATGATCATAAAAATTTTGCCCATAACCATAAGGAGGTGGATTAGGATCATATTGAGAAGCTTCTTGATAAGCATACACATCCGGCCTTTGAGCACAAGAAGAATTAGGCCTCATTTGGTAAGGGTCATGATCTTGACATTGAGGAGCATACCCTTGTTGATCTTCAAAACCATGTGATGGAGTAGCATAACCTCCTCCCCCCACTTGAAGCTTGGATGGTCCATCCATCCTTGATGGTGTGTGTTGGTGGAAAGGTTATGCTCTTGGAATGGAGGTCTTGGATGCATCTTGTCAACAAGGTTGGCCAACTTCTCATCATAGGAGAGATAAGAATTATCATGCATACTCAAGTGATCCTTCCCATAGAATTGTTGTGGATTGGTAGCCATGCCTTGAGGTGAGAATGAGGCATATGGCCTTGAAAATTCCCTCATTGGTCCATCCAGTATGAACAAGCTTTAAAATGCCCTGCATAAAGAGTCAAAACAAACCACAAAGCCCTGCAAACCATCCACAAAAACACCAGCCAGCCAGCAAATATATCCAGTCCAGAAATAGTTCACAAAATCCAGAAAACTCAAGTATACGAAACCACAATGATTCGGTTAGAAAGCAAAGGGAACTAGGGCACCTTTTTCACAGTAATTTCTAACCAATTTTTCCAGGTCAACCAGGCAGATATAAAGTGCAAATAAAAAGCTTTCAAACAAATCAAAAACTGCTCAAAACAGATAAGTACAATGCAAACAGTTTTGGTTCAAAGTGGAGCAGCAAAAGGCACAATTACAGCACGTTTTTGACCTCTAGACAAACGAATACTGTTCCAAAAATTCAGCACAATATATCAATGAAGAGCTTATTCAAAACTGGTCAAAATGAGCCAAAGATCATGCAAAACAGCGCAGGATAAGATCAAACATAGTGGCTCCAAAGTCAGCAGTTCCGCATGCAAATTCCAGAAAAACAGGGCAATTTCAAAAATTCACCCCGGACAGTAGAAAACGAGTTTCCTGGCAACTTATATATCCAATTAAAGCTCACAACTTGTAGTTTTACCAGTTAAAACAGTTTCAAACAATTCGGTCTAGATTGTTCCCAGTTTTGAAAACACTAAACCTAAAATTACAGTGTTTCCAGCGAGTGTCCAGCAAACAGGGCAGAGTTCAACAATTTATTCCAGATAGTATAGAATGAGTCTAGCAACAAGTAATATGTCCCTGGAAAGCTTAAAATGTGTATTTTAACCACAAAAAACAGTTTGGTCAAATTCCAGCTACACAAGTTACAGTTGCAACAGCAAGCAAACTGGTCACACAGTGACTTTCCAGCAAACAGTCTAACTTCACCGAATTGTTCCAGGCAGTATACAACTAAGTTGTAAACAAATAATATGTCCAAAGAAAGCTCCAATCTTCTAGATTTTCCAGGTAAAACAGTTTGAATTATTGCGCAGTAGATTGTTCCCAGTTTTAAAAACAAGGAACCAGTAAAAACAGGACTTTCAGTGCAAGTTTCCGGCAAAGTAAACACAATGTCCAACAACACTTTCCAGCAATTAAAGGCCAACTAGAGCAGCCTATACACCTCCAAAACAGTGTCAAATGTCCAGAATGCAATGAGCAATTACAAAATGCACAAAATCACAATTATGCTCAAAAGTACCAAAGTAGCCGAATTAGCACACAAGTGACAACAAATTAAAATTGTGACTACTAAAACCTAAAACTAGCAAGATAAAACCTAAATCGGCAACGGCGCCACTTGATTTGACCTATTTGTCGCCTCTTAGGTCAATCAAAAATTCTAAACTCAACTACTAGGTAGTAGTGGTGAGCTAGGTCTTTTCACAATCTAGGTTAAATTCTAGCAAATTCAAGGCCAATAGTCACGCAATTTATCAAGAAGTATGATGTTTTTGAATTTTAACAACTAGTTAAACCTAATAAAAGAACAAACTAACCGAATTAAAAGAGTAAAGAGATGTGATGAGAATTAACCTCCCTCTCCAAGTACTTAGTGCCTTAGGTTAATTAGGCTTCATAAACTTTGTCACACTTAATTAAATTAGTTAAATCCTTAAGACTTCTTTAATCAAAGAAATCTACAAGCATTTAACTAACCTAATCAAGCCAAAAGCTCTTTTAAGCCAAGAACATACCAAAAGCAACACTAAATGCTAAATCTAGCACTTAGGAAACAAATTCATTCCACACATACACAAGGTAACAAATCGCACACATGTACATACATGGAACTACAAAATCTAAGCTTAGGTTTTCATGTTCTCAACAATAAAGAGAGGTTTTCAAGCTACAATCATGTAGAACACCTAAAATGAAGATGATCTAACCTATATAAGCCTAGATCTAGGACATACATAGGCAAAAATGCAAATCTAGCTTGAAACCTAAAAGAGAAAATTACAAAGTCATGAAGCCAAACTTGTGCACTTGAAGCACTTTTCCTTGGAGAGGAGAGGAGAAGAAGCTTAGCTAGACATGGAGAAGGTGAAAGGAAGGTGGAATGGCGTGATTTTCATGGAGGAATGGAAGGAGGCCGTGAGTTTTGGTGAAGATGGAGTGGGAGATGAGAGAAAAGTGAGAGAAAATGAGATGAAGAGAGAGAAAGATAAGTGAAGGAATGAATGGGTAATGTGAGGTTAGGGTTTATATATGTGGTTTAACATTGGGATTAACTACAAATGTAATGCAATTTAATCCCAAATGTCATGTAAATGAAGGTGATTTTAGGGTGAAAATT
The DNA here is from genome assembly GCA_029929735.1 of Mimosa pudica. Classification (NCBI taxonomy): domain Eukaryota; kingdom Viridiplantae; phylum Streptophyta; class Magnoliopsida; order Fabales; family Fabaceae; genus Mimosa; species Mimosa pudica. The sequence goes on from JAKELP010000020.1 coordinate 10,897,953, forward strand.
CGGCCAAGATGGGATTTTTATGGGTATGTGAGTGTGTGAGGCCAAAATGTGGGTGAAGGGAAGTGAAAGGAAGGGTATTTTTGGAAATGAAGGTGAAAAGTGTATGAATGTGGTCCTAAATGAGGTCTAGATGCATCTCCAAAGATTGCTCCTTTTTCTCCTCTTTCTTGTGCTTCCAAAAATGCCCTTAATGAGACCTTCAACATCTCCAAATTTGAATTTGAAAGTGGAGCCAAAATTACCCCTTTTAGTAACATCAAAATCCCTTCTTTTTGACAAATGAGGTAATTTTTGTCTTATGCCTTTGCCTTTCCCTCCAAGCCAAATCCTTGCACTCCAAGCTATCCCAAAGGGTTGTGGGGCCCACGTGGAACCCCCCTACATGTAGAAAAACACAAAATAGTCAAAATGACCAAAATACCCTTGGTTACTTAAAATGCAAGTAATAAGGCTAATATTTCCCAATTAATATATATAAGCATGTGCAATAAAATTCTCCAAAAATGATCAAATATATCAATTAAATCTCACTAATTAAGCTCAATTGCACATGCTTAAATATATAAAAATAGGCTCAATCAGACAGCTTCCGTTCTCCGCCAACCAGCGCACCCCAACCTCCGCACGCCGCCATCAGCTGCACTCACCAACACGCACAAGGGCGTGACCAGACCCTCACAAAATGAGGTACAAGAAAAGGAAAATTTTTAGAGAGAAGTGAGACCTTCTCTCTCTAACTTTCCTACTTCTTACTAACATACACATGTGGCAGCTAACCCTTATATTAGGGACCGAAGAGAATATTTATGATGCCAAGCTAAACATTATATATTTAAATGGACATAAATTTCAGTGTTTGGTGAAATGGGCCAATAAAAACAAAGCAGATATAGAGTATAGAAGCCTCCCCTCCCCCAAAAAAAAAAAAAAAAACCATGACGCTTTTTAAAGCCTGTTTATGAAAGTATTTGGGTCTCAAAAATGGAGCCCAACTTCAAGTTATTTTTGTTGATTTTATTATATTTAATTGGGCTTATTTTTTAACCGGCTCAACCAAACTTTTAGGGTGAAGTAATTTTGATTAGCTTCTATAGTGAGGACGTTGGGTGATGGAGTGATGATAACGGTGTTTCTACGAAATCTTGATGATAACGGTGTTTCTACGAAATCTTGAAGGGGCGTTAGATGGAAATTTTTTTTCATTCATATCAAACGCTTTATATTTAGGACGGAGTAAGTACAATAGAAAAACTAAAGGCAAAGTAATTAGTTATTACGTCAGACCCACTAATAACCAATGCCAACTTTCTTAATCCTTCCATCTGCAAGCTCCTTAGTTTCCCTGTTACCACCAGAGTCACTCTTCAAAATACTGCACAAAAATGAGACAAAGCCCAGGCTAACACACTGGGTCATCCTCCTGCTGCATTAGCTGCTAAAAGATTGGCAGCTTTGTTTCCTTATCTAGAAATAAGGAGTTGCATTGACAAATGACAACTCACGAAACTTGATTGTCATCAATTCATTTATAAAGGACTTGGTCGTAATTTTACCAAAAAAATTATATCCTTCACCAACTTCTTGAGCACCAAATCAAAACATTTCCATTCAAACCCAAAAGCAGAATATTTCTGAATTATGTTAAACTACACTCCCTACCATATCAATGGAGCCAAATTCTACTTTCCTATTTGTTGCATTGCAACTTTCTTCCCGTTGTCTTCATCATATCTCCATTTCTAGAGCCAATCATCGATTCAATAGTCTTTCACAAGCCCCAACTGCCAATAACAAGCGTAAACAATCACGTTAAAATAAATTAGTTGACTTGGCTTCTTTTTATGCAAACTTGATAGTAATATGGAATTTAGACTTTTTCTCTTAACATCCTCTGCTTTCTCACTCTGTTATCTTTTTTCAGGTATGTCAAATCTTGTTTGGTTTGACTATATTATTTGGGGCATAAATAGTCATTACTTTTATCTTAATCACACAGAAAAAGCTTTATTTTGAAAACATATACGAATTAAGTCCAAGTTGTTAGGCCCTTAAAGAAAATATATTCCGAGAAATATATTTTAAAGGCAAAACCGCTGATATGATAATTAACTATTTCAATTTAAGCAAAAATAATAAATGACTATTTCGCAGTACATAAATAATAACTAACTTTGTGACCCGGTGCAAAAATGATAAAACCGGTACTAAATGTTAATTTGTAATTTTGTGGAATGTTACAGATATTATTTTCTTAAGTAAAAATACATTTTTATCCCCTCAGAATTAAGACTCAACCCGTCTTCCTTCGTCTCTTTGTCTTCCAATGCTAACTAGTATAAGTAAGGTTTTAATTGGGATGGGCAAAAAGGTATTTTCACTTTAGAAAATAATATCAAAATGGTTCCACGAAACTACAAATTAACATCTAGTGTCAATTTTATCATTTTTGCATCGGGTCACAAAGTTGAATATTATTAATAAACCGCGAAATAGTCATTTATTATTTTTGTCTAAATTATAATAGTTAATTATCAAATCAACACGTTTGCCCTATTTTAAATATATCTTGAGAAAACACACATATTTATCTCTATCTACTAATACACACACGCAAGCATGTATGCTTACACGTGTCATTCTGTCTTTTAATTTTAGTTTCTCTATGTTTCTTCAATACTAATGATTGCATTGAACAAGAGGTTGATCCTATATGATAGGACATGGTAATAATCGTACGCCACCAAAAGAACTTCGCGTCATAATCAACTAAGAACGGATAATAATCAATTAGACTTGAATATGCGTTATTTGCAATTTAGAAAACTGCAAGATTGGCATGAAACAAGTATAAAGATGGATAGACTTGTATTTGTTTGATTGAGTTATGAAATCAATGAAAAGTGATTAGCACATAAAACTCGTCCCTACGTCTCTGATTGTACTTATTTTCTTCTGGGCATGGCAAAATAACCCATTAAATAATGAATGGCAAGGCAAACCCTTAATGTTTATCGATCATCAATGGTATATTATACAAAGTAAAATTGTAAAAGAAGAAAGAAGAGAAGCGAAAGCTCAATAAGCCTCACAATATATGGATGTGTTACTTATAAGCTCCAACAATATATGGATGTGTTACTTATAAGCTCCAAGGATCCATTTTTATGATTTGATTTAAAAGGGATCCATAATTATGAGCCTTATTAGGCCCTATTTGGTGTGACGTGTGAGGCAAAAGATAGAGAGGTTGGTACTTGTATTGCCCATTTTATCATATGATTGGTACTAAAATTTAAGCAGTGGGCTGTGCAATGCCACTTTTCATAGAATTGCTCAACACCACTTTCCCTTTGGTACTAAAATATCAATCTTAGTAGGGTCTGGATTCTCTCATAATCCGGACTCTCAGAATCTCTACAAATCCCTTCATATAGGGTCTTATTTTGACCATTAAAATTCATATGATAGTTCATAATTTGCCACTTGTATCATTAAAAATAAAAAATTATATTATAATATAAAACAAATGAAGAAATTTTATTTTTTTATTTTTGAAAACTTTTTGGCATAAAAATTTCAACTATCTAGACCTATTTCATTTCAACAGAAGGACCTATAAGAGATACAGACTTATCGAATTAACTGTAAAATTATTTTACAGTTAACTGGATAAAATCTGTATCTCTTATAAGTCCTTCTGTTAAAATGAAATAGGTCCAAATAGTTGAAATTGATATGTCTAGATAATTGAAATTTTTATCTAAAAGTTTTCAGAATTAAAAAAATATTTTTTTCATTTATCTTTTATTGATCCTGCAAAAGTTGGAAAGGGAGAAAGGGGAATTTGATGACATGGTGCATTGTGAGCCTTCAGATTTCATATTGAATGGTGTAGATTGAGAGCTTCTGAGGGATGGGGAGAGGGCACGCCGCTGAGAGTATCTGCATCCATCTTTGTATTGAACATTTTCAGACCCAATTGCCCATCATCCTATCCTTTCTCATCTTCCCCATTTTTACACTATAAAAAAGGGTTGTTAGCTACGGAATTATTAATGATGGAGCTAATTTAGTTTGATTATACCAACATAATTAGCTATAGAATGGAACTAACAATACAATTACTCACACAAATATTTTCCGTCTGTAATCTTTCTAGTCATAATTAATTGGTTAGTTAATGGAATTTTCATATTATCCTAACTTACGTTTGATAAATTATAGACGAGAATTTCTAACAAAATATTGAAACAGAATTTTTACGGAAAATATCTCAAAACATACAAATATATAATCCATTACTAATTGATTTTTTTAAAAAAAAAATTGTTAAAAAATTGTCGCCATTTATGGAAGGCTAGCAACCGGCCTCTCGGTAAACACATCGCCACGGTTGCAAGTCACCCGCTTCTCGCAAGTCTCCATTTGTTGACAACACAGAAGGGCCTAAATTATACTCCCTCCAGTTCCTACTATAAGAGTCAGCAATAAAAAGGGCATAGATGCAAAAATAGTCACTGTATATTTAAAAATGAGCGACTATATATAACTCTGGTAAATTGGAGGGGGCAAAACTGCACACTGTAAACTAAAATGGGGCAAAACCATACATTGTAAACCAAAATGAGGCAAAAGTAACCTCTCTGTTAGGCCGAGTTAAACAGGCATTTTCCAGACGTGGGCTCCACCATCTGTAAATGACATGTCAATTCCAAAATCTAACGTGAAAGCTAAAATGCATCCAGTTGAACCCTAAATCAGTAAAAACGAACTCTAAACCCCCAAATCATTTCGATAAGAAACCAAATAGAACCCAAATCATGTGAAATTCACCTTACTTCTACGTAATCATCTGAAAAAATAAAGTCTCATCAAAAAATTAAAGTCTCATCAACATATTGCACCCTTAAATGTATGACACATAATTTATTGATGGTGGGGCCACGTCTGGAAAACGTACGTTTAAATTTACGATGACTATTTTTGCACATTTACCCAATTTTGCCCCATTTTGATTTACAGTGTACAGTTTTGCCCACTTCAATTTACCAGAGTTATAGTTGCACATTTTTAAATTTACGATGACTATTTTTGCACCTTTGCCCCAATAAAAAAACGTTTCTTAAGAAAACATGTGAATGTCTGTTAGGTGTCTGGAGTTAATGTTTCTTTTCCAATATTACTCATATTTATTATAATACTTTTAAAAAAGAGAAATATATAAGCATTAATAAATATGAAAGAAAGTTAGGGGCAAAGTAGGAAAAAACACATTAAATGAGGAGAGAATGTGAGATGAACTCTTATATTAGGGACCAAATCCATTTAAATTTTGGGCTCTTATATTAGGGACCAGAGGGAGTAACAAAAATGGATTTTGAATATCGATGGACGGCCAATGACCAGCTACCGGAGAACACATATAATCGAAGAAAAGTATTCATCCAAATAAATAAATTCAAATATGAATAAAATAATATTAACCTTAATTATTAAAACTGAGATGATAAAGTAAGAAATTGTCCAATACTGCACAAAAAACTAACATGGGATCCACCAAAAGCATTATGCTTGTTTTAATAATTCGATCACGAAATTTATTTAATTATAAGGTATTAGGTCAAAGGAATCCAATAATGAGTGGCAACTATGATATCAATATATAACAAATGTCTTCCAGTCATGTAATATTTGTCCCAGCTTTTATTACATGAGAAGGTACGTAATAAATTAATCCTTTGATGTACGTTTATTTGGTTTCAATTTAATAATCATAAACAACCATTACCCACAAAAAAAAAGTCACGCGGATGCATAATCAAAGCACCGAATCTTGTCCAACATTTTATTTTTGAGAAGAATGTTTCCATTTTCTGCCTTATCCACAGTGGTAGTGGACACCTTTTTATCCATAGAGGAATCTCCCAAACCACTTAATATACTTGATTGATTGAGCTCTAATATTAAGGATAGCTATAAAAGCACTTTATACATCAATTCGTAATAGGGTTGAAAAATTAACTAATATTCATTCACAACGTTTGTACGTATGTGTATACATTACAAGACAAACAAAATACATATATGTGCGAGTGACTCAAGTTTTACACAAGGGACATATTATGATGACTCTACACAGAAACTTTATTTACCGGATTCTTTGAAGAAAATTAAAATGAGTCATACATACGACAATTCGAAAGTTTCATTGGCTAATCTCTCTTTCTGTTCCAACTTGATCACATCTAATTGGTTGGACGGCTCAAAAGAAAAATATGATGGAGGACAATAACTGCCGAATCAGCCAAAAAAGATCCGATGCAGAACATAGACCCACTTACACTTTAGAATATTCTAAATACGACATAATATGGTTACTATATATACCTAAGGCCTAGGTCCAATGTCCCTACAAAAAAATACAGTTTCATCATAGTTCAGAAAAACTAATTTGATCACAAAAATTGAGACCATGCAGAAGTGTACTCTAGTATGCGCTCTTTTGGTCTTGGTTCTAAGTACAGGAAGCCAGGCAAGGTCTCTGAGTCCAACAATGGTGAATCTAAGAAGGATGATACAAGAAAGACAGAGTAAGATACCTTTTGATCGGCCGAATGGAGAGGACGACAATAGTGGAGTGGGTGGGAACAAGGTCTTGAGTCCAGGTGGACCTGATTCTCATCATCATTTTCAGTTACAAAATTAGCATTGTTTTTTTCAAAGGAAAACTTCATTTTCACTGCTTCACAACTGCTGGATCAATAATGTCTAGCTAGTTCGGCCACCATTTTGAAATAAGTTTTGAATAATGTGGCAGTTACTGCATCTTACTGCTTGTTAATGCAGTGCCTGTACGTAGTTGCTTTATATCTTATGAGGTCATATTTACACTTTGCTTTGGTAATTAATCTGTTTGTGTTTTTGTTCAACTTAGTGTAAGTTGATCAAATGAAAAATATTTCATGTTTTCATGGAAGTCCCCATTTATTTCCTTTACTTTCTTTTATTCTTTTGCTGATCAAGTTATGATGGAAAAATTGCGGCTCAAAGCTAAGGCGTATAAATTAATATCTCTAAAATGTTTTATTTAATACAAGGTGGGTGAATCTATAAAAAAAACATATATCTGGAATCTCTTTTGTAGCCAATTAGGAGGACATAATTTGATAATCTCCAATTCAGTGTTTTCACATTGTCCAATAATGAATGAACCAAAATTTAATATCTAGCTAGTTTGTGTTCTTCAAGAGTATTGTTGAATGCAATTTGAACGCCTCTCACTCTCTGCCCGTGTAACTTCACTTACGGATATTTTTATGTGGATTATTAAAAGTATTCTCAAACCACTTTGGACATGTAATATTGTCTAACGAGTCTTGGAGCTCATTAAAGGGTTTTCATTCCTTCCCTAAGTCTACTTCTCACTATTTGGACATATATGTTCTCAATCTTCTTTACATATATAGATGGGGCCACTATCAGCTCATTTTACAACCATTTTAATATGAAAAATATGTAAAATATGTAAAATGTGTAAAATTTCTAAAGGTCAGCAAATATTTATATGAAGGATATTATGTACAAGTTTTCAAGGTGAGAGCCAAGTAAACATTCTCATTTAAAATTAATCTGCTTTCACGAATTCTATATTTAGGGAGCCAATTATTTTTTGTGGAAAATTCTTTAGCATACATTTTCACATAAATGCCGCAAAGTACTTCTGAATATTTCATTATTAGAAGCTTCACAAAGGAAAAACGGCACTGTGTGTGTGAAGAAATAAATTTTCAGCATCCACTAATTAATGTGAAAGGAAAATGTGGAGAACCCTCTCCTAAATACAATCTTTATCCGTCATGTTTACTTGCTCAGCTCCAAAAACACCACATTTTCCCCTTCCGCTCTTATTTTTCTGTCGTGGTTGCAAGATTGAAAATATCCATAATGTTTTGATCTATACGTACACTTCAAGAAAGGAGGATAAAATAAATTACTTATATTTTCTTCTTCCTCTTCTTCATTTTCTTTGTCCCTTTTTGTTTTTAGAATATTATTGATGAATTTATTCTTAAATACATTTTTTCACATATAATTTAGAACATTAATTTTTAGATTCATCTATTTGTTTTCTACTATATTATTCATTCATCTTGTGTACAGTATAATCAAACAAAAGGAAGTAAATATCTAAATTAACTAGAATTATATTCAATATAAAATCGTTTGAAGTGATTTGAACATGTCCAAAGAAGGCCAATAGATGTGCCGATGAGGAGAGTGGACTAAACAAATTGGAGCCCAATTAAAAAAGGAAAGGGGAGACCAAAATGAATGCTCATGGAACTTATAGAACATGAGCTATTAATGAATAATATACCCAAATTAAAGAGTTGGTTACCAATAAAGCACAATAGTGTCGTATAATCCATGTAGCTAACCTCACGTAATTAGATAAGAATTTGTTGTTATTAGTGTATATTCAACATAAAAATTTATTAAAAGATCCAATGGAAACGACCACCATATTACAACACATTTCAAGAAACTATAATATGTGTGTGTGTGTTAACAAGAAAGAAACACTGCGCTCTAGCAAGTTGGAAGCATTCTTTTCTTAACGGCTATTTTTAATACAAGTGAACTTTGGTTGCATTAAATTTTTATGCATGCATGAAAAAAATGCCGCTGATCTGCTTCTTTTTTCTATGGTACTACGTTACTTCCCTAAATTACTTGTTGGTAATAGCAAGTCACTGCTGCGTTTTTATTTAATTATTTGATCATTTAAAAATTGAATGTTATTAGACTCACCTTATTTTGTTTTCAGCAAAATTTGACTCACTTGAGTCTTAAAAGTAATCATTAACGTGCGGCAAATCCTTGTTAGGAACTATACTTGTTTGAGTTTTCGCCCTTTCTTTTGCCAATATTGAGTTTTCACCTTACGCGTTAGGACAAGAAAAGTTTCGACACTGCATTATCTAAAATTAAGCTATCATAAAATAATGTATACCAATTAGTGAGCATTTTCTCTATCCTTATCCATTTAGATCATGTAACTAAACTAATAAGTACCCAAGGTCAAAAGAAAATGTGTCCAAATTATATTCGAAGATTGGGCTTTAGTTTTCATACATCCTTAGCCTCGTGGAAAATTTAAAGATTAAGATAGTGGCTGTATGGTAAAAAAAAAAGATAGTGGTTGAAAGCATCTGTACCGCAATAAATATATAGGTTTGTCATTCGGAAACCCACAATATCCGATTGTTCATATATGGTGATAATCATTGTTCATTACTTCACTAAATAGCAATTAATATTAGCTTTATAAGAATCTATGATCATAACTGACAAATCTATTTTTTTTTGTCGGAAATAACTGAGAAATCTAAATATATGATTTGTATGGTTTTTTATGCCTAAATGAGGATATTAACATTATTAATATGCAATGATGGTCCAATTTGTGCTAAAAGAATTCTACACTTTTAAGTGGCAACCATATTCGGAATTTGATAAATTGGCTTTATGTGATTTTTGTTAATTACGCTTTTTGGGGCCATTTGTTCTTCCATTCCTTATCCTTCCACTTGTAGAATTACAAGGACAGAGTTGGAGGAATTCGAGTTGAGGAGCAAAGAAAAACAAAGCTAAGAAAAAAAAAATTGAAAATGACTGTCGCTGGCACCAAACCTCACCTCACTTCGGCCTTGGATGACAACACACGAAATCTGTATAATTATGGGTCTAATCCGGGCCTAATCCAATTACATACTCACTTGAGAACCCGATCTATAACAGATACGGGGTCGTAATGGAACTAGAAAACACACTCTTTAGATTTAGAAAACAATTCTTGGTACTATTTATTCTAAATATAGCCAACATTGTAAAAGCTACTCCTACTTTAGTGCTACCCTTATGATGAATCACTGTACTAGAGAATCAATTGGTCATTCTTACTAGAAATCTCTTACACAGTAACTTGATATGCTAGGCTGAGATTCACGGATAACCATCATTTCACATGCATCGCCTATATCATATATTAGTAACATTGAACTATTAAACAATAATTTTCGTACTAAAAAGGAGATAAAACTCGCCAATGTGAATGGCCTAATGCGTAAGAATATAGCTCATACTCCACTAAGAGTTGAGTTTTGAATTGCTAATGACGGCTTTTTGTTGGTGCATCATCTACAAGTATCTTTATAAATTGAATACTACTACATTTATCCAAATATAAGACCTATTTATCTAATTTAGTTAGATTAATGTTAAGTTGGTTAAAATAACATGATATACATTACTAATATATCCTTATCATCTACCCTCACCCTCGCCTTTTCTCTCTTCTTGTCTATTATTAAGGAGCATTGCTAAATATAATTTAGTGAAAATTTGTAAAAATTAGAAATAGATATATTTAGGACTAGAGGGGGTATTTGATTTCTCACTCAAGTTATAAAAAGGATAGAAATAGTTAGGACCTAACTTATAAAAAATCATGTTAAAAGGAAAACGCATGCACCTTTATTTGTTTAATTTCACACACGGTTTTAGCTAGTTTGATTATTTGAACCAATGTTGTAAACACCGGTATCGGAAGGTGAACTGTAGGGGCTTTGGGTACGGTTTGCACGGTTGGATTGATCAAACCGATGGTCGAAGCGATGGCGTAATAATTAAAGAAAAATGATCTTACTTTTAAATATACCTTACATAAAAACATAGAAACAAATTATGATAATTTAATCTCTTAATATTCAATAAGAGATCATTGACTTAGAAAAAATATTGTTATTAGAAATATAGAAAATAAATCAATTTTTTGCATTTTCCTATGGAAAAAAGCGAAATAAATAATATTTTTCTAGTAAAATAAACAATAATATACATGACAACAATATATATTTATGATTAAATGATAAAATAAAAAATAATATATATAATAAGATGAATAGATGCTTAAAGAATTGGGATTTGTGATTTGGTCTCTTTCCTGCTGAAAAAATATTGAGTTTGGGCCAGCCAGTTCAACCGTTCTGGTTTCTGGTTTTGCGCCAGTTCCCGGCCCGTATTGGCGGCCCAAAAACGGCTACACTAAAAAACGACTATTACACATGGACTGAGCCGCTGTGGGGGACGGGTAACGGTTCGACCGGTCAGATAGTTCAACTCGGTCCGGTTCTGAAAACACTAATTTGAACCTCAACACTGCTTTAATTTTAAATAATGATTCTTTTGTCAATCAATATCATTTTTCAAAAATAAACTTATTAATTTAGTATACGCCAGTATATTAGAAAATGATATTATTTTGCAAAATTAAAGTATTTAAATAAAACCTCTTGTGCCAAGTTAAACTAGATTTGATAAAATTAAAAGTAGATTAATATACCAAATATTACGTTGAAAGGCTTTTTAACCTTGCCAATTGAATATAGATGATGACGGTAAGAACTCTAGCATTTAGCATATACATCCCTAGTGGATGAGTAATGCCCGCATCATACACACACTAGCTATCGCGACTTTCATAAAAGTTTTATTGGTTGAACACTGTACCTCTAGCAATTTAAAGCCAAATAACTTGATGGTCGACGAGGATAGAGACAATGTACCTATTAGATGAATATACCTGCAGATTCAGCTCAAAATTAGATACGCTCAACCCCACTAAGCCTTGTTGGATTCGAAATTGGTATAAATACCAAATGCTTAGCCCGAAGGTTTGTATCAAAATTATACATCTCTCCAAGATATCAAAAACACTAATATATGCTCATACCTTGATTGATCATCATCGGATTGATGAGGTATTTTTTGTGCATTTTGTTTGTCTTGGTTCTTATAACAAGAACTGAGACTAGATTCCTGAATCCAAAACGGATGAGAGTGATGCTCCAAGACTTGAATCAGCAGCAACCTTTACCACCATTTGTGGATAATAATGGTGGACAACGTGATAAGCAGAGAGTGAGCCCAGGAGGTCCTGATGGTCATCACCACGACATAGAAACTTAGCCTCTTGCCATAGAAATTCACAAGTATTTATGTTTTTTTTATGATAATAATAAAGATAAAGGATACAATAGCTACTCTCACATTTACATAATGTACTAATAGCGATTGTTATTATTGCATTTGTCATTAAAATCGTGAGGCCAGCTATATCCAATTTCTTTTCCTTTCTCTATATGGCTGGTTCATTGATGGATAATGCGCTTATGTGGGAACAAAAGTAAGAATTGCACCCTGGCCTATTGATTGCACATATGATTAACGTGTGTATATTTTGGGAGTTTGCATATTTTTCTCTTGTATCTTTTTTCTCGTTACCTTCTTATAATCTCATATATATCCACAATTGTATAAAAAAATAAGAATGCATGGTCGATATATAATACTTTATATAGTATCTTTTTATAATAGAAATGTACACAATCTAGATCGAAACTTTGAAGATGAATTAATTAATTATATGTTAATAAATATTATGTGAATACTCCCTCCATTCATACATATATGACCTATTTGGAGAGATGATTTTGTTCCTAAATAACTATTTCAAATTTTTTAAAACATTTCACAATAGTACCCATGTTGATACTATTTAATAAAAATGCAAGAGAGGAAGAGAGTGAATGGTGTTAGAGTCTTTTAGGAACATAATGTGATTTTAATTAACTAACATAACTAGCAACCTTGATTTAACCAAATTAAGTAATTATGTCTTTTCTTTTAGAAACGAGGTGAGTATTTTATAAGAGATTATATCTGAATTATTCATTTTTCAAATCAAAGTTTGAAAGAAGGTTATATAAGAAAGTAAGCACAAGGATATATGCCAATGAGTATTTGATCGAGATAGTAAGTGGGCTCATCTTGTAAGGATGAGAAGAATGTGTGTTCGAATTTCCCAAATCACTCTCATTAGAAGAGAGGATAACCTTACCTTTATGTGTAGTACACCTAACCTTTGAGTTTATATTAGCCGGTTGTCAATAGATGTCATATACTTCCAAGTGGTGTGTTAAAAAAAATTAAGCAAGAGGATTATGAGATGAGATGATCTACTTCCATAATTTTTTGTCTAAATACGTGATTCCGTGGTTTGAACTATATTTTGTCTCTCAAGTTTATGATTATTGCCCTCGAGAATATCCCTATCAATTGCTTATCTTAAGTGAGTTTTATTCATTTAGACGTAATTTCAATGCCCATCATTAAAAATGCTGTTTAGTTAACATGCCCATCATTATTGGCAAAAAAAAAAAAAAACATGCCCATCATTAAGACGTAATGTATTTTCTCAAACTCTTAATAAATCAAGTAACCAGTTATTTAGTAAACATTATATATAGCCATGTATATTGCACTTAATATATCCTTTTCATAAGCCAAGAAATATTGAGTGACGAATGTCAATCCTAAAATAATTGTTTTCAACCTGAGTTTAATTTGAGTCAAGACACCTATCCACTTGTGCATAATGCTCACATGATTCATAAGTTAAATTACAATTCAAAAAGAAATAAATATAGAAAAAATTCAAAATATGCAAAGGACCGTTGGAAAAACAATAATTTGCTACATTTAACTGTCCTTTGCATATTTTGAAATTTTACACATATTTTTTCTTTTTGAAACGTGAATTTTAAAAAGAGAACTTGCTATGAATTTATTCCTTTTACAAATTTGATGGTTATGAAAAAAATGTCTCTAAACAAAATTTAATTTAATTTTTAAGATAAAAGAAAGGACTCACACATACATTTGCTGCCAACAAATTACCCACTGATCTGACCATCTTTGTGTCGCTCTTAAGTCAAATGTAAAGGAAACTTTTAAAAAAAATCAGGTGTATAATAGTGCTGCAATCTAAGTTGTTCTCAAGAAGTCAATATTTAGTCTAATAACCTAAGAAACTAAATGTTTATATATAAGATGAGATGGGTAAATTGCCTTTGTGGGAGTGATTGATGAAATTAAATAAACATTTTTTGGTCTTTTTGGATAAAAGTGTGGAAAGGAAATAGAATATATGAAATGATGAAGTTCATATTTCTAGTTTTTTAAAACTTTTCTCAAATTGTTCTAATTGAGTCTCTCTCACAACAATAATATAATAAGTCAAAGATGGGGAAGGAATAGAGGAAGATTATTAGATCGAGTGTTTTGGAAAAACAACATGATCTATTAAATAATTGGATTAACAATATAATCAAATCTTGTATCTAGATTATATATGTACGTGAGGAGGACCTACTAGTTTCAATAGATTACAACGGAAAGCAAAATTTTTTTTTGAAAAAATTATAGTAACTAATTTAAAACTGGACATAAGCTAGTGTACGGAGAACTTTTTTACTTTTTCAGTGAATCCGTGTGTTTTCATTATTCATAAGTTTTCCCTTATTTCTTTTTACACAGAAAATATAAATCAAGTCTAAGCATTGTATGATCTAAATATAAAAAATGTTATCAATTGGACTGCAATCCAAAACATTTAATATTTTGTTATAGTTTAATAATCACAACATTTTATTCCAACGATGTAAATTGCTTGTCCTGGTTCTTTTATCAATACATTTTAAACAATTAACTAATATTTTTTAATATTTTTTTTCAAAAGATAGCTTTGAATCCCCTATCATGGCATCTTTTTTTTATAAATTAAATATAACTCTTAGAGATTTTTCATAAAACAAATCTCGAGAGTTTGGTTAGATTTTTATGCATATTTCTTATAATCTAACTTTTTTACATAACTACAAAAAACTCGTTGTTTACCAGCGCTTACGTTCTAGCATTTCGCCTAAAAAAGCGGTTAAACTGTCACATATCGACGTTTAGCGGTAAAATTGTCACAGAAGTTAATATATTACAAGTTAATTAAAATTTGAAATTTCATTTTTAGGCCATCTATATATTTAGTTGTGCTTGATACGGCCTGCATAAAGATGATAACCATATGTAAAAGAAAAAAATGAAATAAGAATATTCATTGAATTTCTATAATACAAGTATCACAAATATTGCACACATTGATTTGCTAACTATGAAGAAAAGAATTCCTTTTCCATTATTTTTTTTTCAAAAAACAGATTATTTTATTAAACTAAAAAGTGAGATACAAAACAAGTATACAAAAAACTCAATTGACAATATGTAGAAACCCTAAAAAAATAAGCAGGGGAGGGTCGTCACCACCACAAGAACTTATCGTCTTTATCATTCTTTCATGAGAATATGTGGGTAGAAAAAACCATCATTATCAGAAAAGTCATTGATTAGATGTTGTTCGAAGAACGATCCTAAATGATTCACAACTCTTACTATATATATGAAACTAATAGGAAAGATGAAGATTGGGGAGAAAAAATTAAATTGTTATCTAAAATCCCAAACCGATTTATTTCTACATAGATAAACCACCAAACCATATGTAGCCTGAAGAAACTTAAAAGTATATCGATAAAAATATGGGTGTCTCCTCCCACGACCATAACCGGGGAAGGAGACGATATAGAAAAAACCCATATAATAATAATAAGAGAAAACCTCCCACCACTCAAAAAAATTAGAGAAGAGGAGGGAGAGGATAGTGATAACTCAAGATAGCCGACACTAGAAAATGTATTTTTCCATTAATGAAATTATCATGTTTTGTGTATTCTAATCTATAAAATATTACTTCCATGATTCCAAAACATTTTTCCTGATGTCATACATCTGTATAGCAATCTCAAACTAACTAACAGGCACTACGAGGCAAGAAAAATTCCAAATTAAATTGTAACAATGGTTATTTTCAGCAACTTGATCGTTTTTTTAATATATATATATATATATATATATATATATATATATATATATATATATATATATATATATATATATATATTTTTAAAAAGGTTCATGTTCAAAACATTTCATATGGATTCCACAAAAGATACCACCATTATCATCAGCTATAAACTATTAGCGTACCAATAATTCATATCGTCTCACATGACCAGTCTCTATGTTATTGTACAAATGTCTTCAACAATTCGTATGGCTGCTGTATGATTGAATATGTAAGCTATTGCGTAACGCTCATTTCTTAACATGATTAATAATTATATACTTTGCACACTAGCTACATACAATATATATAAATTACTTTATTAAAAGTTAGATATATATTAGTGGTTGGGGGGATTTGGATAAACAGATTGATTCACTTAATTATTGGAATGCACGGTTGAGTTTGCCGGCCAGCCGCCGCATGCACTTGAATCTGTCTCTTCTCTATAAAATTTTATAAAATTAAAGTTATTTAATAGGAGTATTTTATATGAGATATATCTTCATGGTACTTTGAAATTAAAAATCGTATACTCTTGTACGGATACTGCATCCTAAAATGATAATTTTATACAAGAAATAAAGTGTATATTAATAAGACTTTACATGATTTTATATGTTAGGAAAATTAGTTTGGGAAAAAATGATAAAAATAACAAAGTAAAAATATCTTATATTTATAACCAAAAATCAATTAGCTCCTAAATCGAGACGGTAATAAATAAGTGGTTTAGAACGAGGTTGGACTGATCAGTTGAAAGGGTTGTCATTGATGATTAAAAAACATTGAACTAAATTGCGAACAAAACTAATAAGTACTCTCTTAAAATGTTTAATATATTTTCAAATTATTTGTAGCTGTTAGCCTTGTAGAATTCATGTCTTTTGACATATTTTCCTTTGTTTATATATATACACTTTCGAGCATTATTGTACATAGTTTTTATACTCAAATACGGGAAAATGTGCATAATGTTTATGGTTGCACATTTTTTCTCATGCATGCATATATTTTGGACTCTAATCCTTCTCTATTTTGAGTCTATCAAATTTATTATTTTGCAAAGTATGTTTTGACAAGAGAATTATAGTCAAGCCATTTAAGAAACCAAAGATGATAAAAATGATGTCAAATTATGGTGGAACATTTATTTGTAATAAGAACTTAAATTTCCTATAAACAAATTGTGCCGCAATTCAAAAATTAGATCACAGCTTTCCTTTGCACAAGTCCAAATTAAACTCAGCCATAGCTCCTTTTAGCACAAGAGCAAATTGAGTTGTAACCCAAATTTCTTGGCACGACAGCATAACACATAACATGATTTAGCTTTGGAAGAGATTTGGAGTTCTGTATTCTTGATTTTTCTTCTTCATCTTCCTCAATTTCCTCTCTTGTGTTTCCAGGTATGGCTATAATTCCTCCTTAGATTTGTAGCATTTGGCCGATCATGAGTAGTTAGATGTGTGATCTAGGATTATTTTAAACTATTGTATGTATTAACTCTGATACTACCCTCCTTTTGTGATTAATTTTTTATTTAACCTTTTGTTTAATGTCTCTAAATGTTTGATCACCATTTATTTATTTGATTTACTCATCTAAGTGATTTACTCTCTAAATATTTTCTTTAAATAACTAACTAACTAACCATACACATACACATATTAGATACGGCTTCTCTCTATTGCCGCTGTTATTATTTTTAAATAATCAGCTTAAAATTTTTACTCTCTATAAATAACATTCTTCCTACGGATTAATTTGTACTCTTAACAACGGTTAAATCTAAATTAGCAAATTCAATGAAACATTTTTAATTTACTGTTAATATATGTTGTTTCCGACTACTATATATCCGATTCTAAGTGGGGTCACTCTTAAATCTTAACATTAAATAATGAAAGGTGTCATATAATAAGAACCACCTTAGCAAATTTATTTCAGATAACCCATATAATTATGAACTTTCAATGAGCATTTTTTAGTCCAAAATGAAATTAATATCTAGAGTAAAAGGACGGAAATAAACTTTTGGAGAACCAGCTAGCCTTGCATTGTTCCCAACAACAATGGCTTCTCACTTGTGCAGTCATTTTAATTAGTTCTTTCTTTCCTTCCCCACTCAACAGTCATAGTGCCCATGGACTAGTCCCGCACCTCTGACACCATACCGGTCACGGATAATTAATCTCATTGTCGGCCAAGTTGGATGGATTGGTGGACTAAGAAGTGGCACACTGTATGTGCACAGAGATTATGGCCAACTTAATTGGAATCAACTTGAATTTTGCCGTGGCTCTCAGCTTAATTCATATTTGAAAATATTTTGTATTGGAAATAATTAAATTATCTCATGTATACAACCGTTTGAACATTGTCCAAAAAATATATATATATTTAAACGTTTGAACAATTGTGTCAGAAGTTATGAATATGCATATTCATAGTGGCCTTATAATTGTTGTTATTTAGGTTGTAAATAACCCTAATTTCTTGGTAGTGAATTCTAGTAGGAAATCATACTTAGAAAGTTGCAAAATTTCATAGTCCTAAGATATCAATGTCGTATAGCGAGTATAATGTCTTGGGAGAATTATACCTCAAAAGGTAGTTATTAGACTTGGGGAGTGAAGTGCAAGCAAACTTCCCTAGCGCTCCACTTAACATTTTGCTAGTTAGCCTCTCCAATTAGAATCCCTTGTATGTAGCCCTTTTCGTTTGTCTATTTGTCATCAACTAAAGTTCCTTTATAATGTGTACAAGTTTTTGGAATAATCACACCTCAAAATAATTCTCTTGGAGTTACAGAACCAATAACTTATAAGCATCTATAAGGAAATCTCCCGAATGTGGGACTTAAATGTAACACAATGATAAAGAGTTGAAAGTATACCTTAGATATTTATCACATTATTATTATTATAATTATTATTATTATTATTATTGTCATTTTTTGAATTTCTAGTTGTTGTGAAATAAACATGGAAAGTTGCAAATCTCTGGGTCATTATTTAGATTAATGACTAAATAATGTATTAAAGGACAGAATGAAGTCTGTCTTGGAGCATTATCTTAATTAAGTATTACGAGGGCAGATCCTTAGTGTAAATAAATTATTAAAAATATTTATGAATATATTTTAATCTATATTGTTTGATTTGTAAATGTATGTGTAAGCAAATTAATTACTTTTTTCCAATAAACAAATTAATTACTATTCATATATAATAATGAAATAATGTATTTAGCTTCTTTCATAGCCAAAAATTAAGAGAAATTACCATAGCTGGTAGTAGCACCGTACGGTAATGTTTTTAACTAATAAAGATGAGTGGAAACCACATAGGCTAATCAGATTGATTAAAAGTCAAACCATAAAAAACGAGACACGTGCATACACGATATAAAATAGATTTCATTTTTTTCTACAATATAAATTCATAAGCTTATCAGCAAGAGCAATTACTGTGGCCAAAACGACAAGCGTGTGAAGAAACAATGGCTGAATAGATAGGTGGTTTAGACGGCGACGACCAACGTTTTATAATATAAATAAAATAACGTACGGACAACATGCTATTTCTGCTTTTAGTGAAATTTGTGGAACTTGAATCTCAATTCTCAAATCCTTCGAAAAGGCCAAAAGCTTTTGACGGAATAGGACATTCTTTTCTTATTTCTTTTCCACTTTATTTCATGATGAGATACAATAAGCATCTCGTGATTATCTTTTCTCTAAGCTATTGCTAAAGAAAAACTTTAACTTCTAAGTAGTGCGGTAGAAGACGCTTTTGTTGTAACATACTCCGTCCGTTCTTAAATATAAGATCACTTTAGGGAGGAGAACTTGTTTCTAAATATAATTAAGATCATTTTCTAATTTTACTCGAGTTTTCCCCAAATTACCCCTATACTCTCTTCACCCAAAAAAATAGTGGTTTGAAGGTGAGATGATATTTTTAAAACTTAGGTGAAGGGTATTTTGAAAATCTCATGTAATCCTAACTCATTGGAATGTCTTCCTTAATCTCTCCAAATTTACTAAAGTAATCTTATATTTAGGAACAGAGGGAGCATAATCAAATGTAATAGTTTTACAATTAGAACAAGATGTCTTTAATTATTAAAATAATATCTCATCAAGGAATCTAATTGATCTTCTTATTCAATCTATACCCTATACGCACAAGTACATATACCACATAATGTAAAGAAAGTTATACATTCATTATATGATTGATAAATAAATATTGTGTTTTTTGTCTTGTATTTCATACAATGTAGCTAGGGTATCCCATATAGGCATAAAATGATGATAGTTAATTTGATTACCAGATAAGGCAGAATTAGGACATTTGGAACTTTCTTTTAGCACTTTGTAGCTCTAAGCTCTCCCAACTCTAACTCTCTCATTTTCTCCTCTCTTCTCATCTTTCTTTCATCTCTCATCTCCCTTCACTTTCTTCATCCATGAATAATTAAGCTCCTTCATTGCTCTTGGGAGTGGTCAAAGTGACTTAAGCTTGGGAACATTAAAGGGGAGTCTGGTTCTCCATTAATCTAATTTCCCTTTATGTGTTTCAGCCTATCTAGGATTCTAGGATTCGATATATGTAGTTGTGTGCTTTATCTATATTCTGTATATAAATAGTAGAAACAAGTTGTTTATGTTATTTTCCTTCTTGTCGAACCCTTGACATTATGCTATATTAACTTTGAGTTTAATCGGAAAGTTATGGGTTCATGATTTTGTTTCTCTCTTTTTTAACATCTTGTGCTAATTTAAGGTGACTTAGTTAATGGATTGTTAGTGTTAAATTTTTTTTTTTGCATGAATAACATTAGGGTTAATTAGTTGTATTGGAACATTAGACATTCACTTTTATTAACTTTGATTCATTATTTGGGTAATGAATCAAAGATAAAAGCAAAAATAAGGGCAAATGTAAGGTGATCCAAATAGTGGATTTAAAGTCCTTCACAATTGATTTATCCTTTGATATTGAGCTTTGCCACTTAGGATAATTATTATGCAACGTGTGGGATACTAGCATTGAGTTAACCTATGTAAATGAGTTGGTAAACACAAATAGAAAACTCTTATACTCAAATAAAATTAGCAAACACACTTTGCAAAGTTGCTAAAGTCAAATAAAAAGAGAAATGGTTAGTGTCCCGTGTGAAGTTGGTGAATGAAAATAGAAAATTGGTAAATCAAATAAAAAAAATTGAACTCAAATATAAAGTTGATAAAATACACTAAATAAATTTTCAATTAGTAGTTATATGAAATATAAAGTTGTTTATTTCACGTATTTATCCTTTAGGAAATTTCGTGTGTCTAGGTATCCTAAAGGAATTTAAAAAATCTTTTTTTAACATTTTCCCTTCATTTTATGCATGTTTTACATTAAGATTGTTATTTAGCTAGAACAACCTTCACACCTAAGTTTTTGGGAAAGAAGAATGGAGCACAATTATGGGCCTAAGAAAGATGCACTAATTCATTCGTTCATTCATTAATTCATAATGAAAATAAAAATGCTTAATACTGCAAAAGACTTATCAACCCGTTGTGTTAGATGAGGCCCATTTATGCCTCAATTTCAACGACCCCAATGCCCCCCAAAAAAAACAAATCCACACACAAGCGCTCAACACTGTATAAATATTATGGTAAAAAAACACTGTATAAATATTATGGTAAAAAAAACACTGTATAAATATTAAACCATCACCTTTTTGGTCAAAAACTCTAACCAATATTTGGATAAAGTAAATCTGACAGATAAATTGAACCAAAACCAAGTCATAACAACTCCTAGGGACCTCTTTAAAATTAATTCTCTTATTTGGGAGTTAAGTGCAATTCTCCCAAAAACATTCAAAGTCCAATATACACACATAAGAACTCAAAAAGAAAGGGCACTAAAACATCTTCCTAAATTGCCAAATCATTATATTAACAATTAAACACATTACAGAATGAAGGCATTGTTTTATACACAGCTTGAAAAACAACCATCTAAAAATTTGAAGGATTATACACTATCATACTAACAAATATCTGCTTGTAATTTCACATATCTCTCTTATCAAGCTTCTCCATAAATGTATGACAAGTGTATAATTTTCAAAGCTTCTGTGACTTCATAAAACTATATTACATTGAAAATTTATATACTTGTCATATTCTAATCAGAAAACCTAATATAGGAGACATGAAGAAATATCCAAGTCTAGCCCCAAGAACAATTCACAAAAAATTCAAAACCATTGTTTGTCACTTGTCAATTCATAATCCAAACAGGTAAATACTACTGAAAGATCTTCATGGGATCATTAGGATCAATATCAGATATCAATGGAAGATCTACCGGTAATGTCTCTACACTTAATCCTTGATCTCTGAGCTTCTTGATTACTTCATCAAAAACAAATTGGTTTCCACTTTGGTTGAGATGCAAACCATCACTGCATTTAAAGTATTTTAAAAGAACACACGTCAATGTTAGTATTAGTCTCCACAAAGTAGAATACTCCAATGTAATTTACTCAAAATTAAAGAACAATGTAAATTCAGTCCAAAAAAAAAACAACTGTAAAGGGTTGAACATTCAATCATTTTGGCAAGTGCTCAATTCTTGGGAAGTACTACTTAGTTGTGGTTCCAATCACGCCACATGGGAAAACATCTTCACAGCTTAATGAAGTTGGGCGAAACCTACCTGTGTAAGTATACAGGGCTTGCTTGTCATGCTATAGGGCCCATAGGACAATCCCCAATAGATAAAGAGTTAGGATCTCTGTCATTAGATCATGGATCAGCCAAACTCTTCCATAAAATGTTATAAAAAAGGTGAAACCAGAATCCACCTCCTAATGATGAGTGATTATTTATCTGAAATTTCTATTTCAACTTCATAATAGGGATTGCCCCTTAATACTAAACTATTAACTTCATGATAGTTAGGTACTAAAAAAATTTCTGAAAGACGATAAGCAGGTATTGGTTCAATTAGTTGAAAATAGGAAATTAATAGACATATCCATCATCAAAATCTTATAGGTTACATCTAATGATATGAAAAAGAAATACTGACATTTGCATTAATCAACATTGACATCACATCTTGTAGCAAAATATTTGGAAATTGACTGTCATTAAAGTGATTTGTAAGACCAAATTACCATTCCCCCGGTTCAAACTCCACTAAAGAATATACAATAAGAAAAAAATCAATAATAACAATCTCGAGTGGAGAAATCTATGAAGTTACTTAAATCATTGACTAGCAGCATCTAAATAGTGGCAGTCTAGGCAAAAAGTTAACTTTTTACATTCTTCAAACCATTCTTGGTTTCATCAGCTTATTTTTCAGCCTGCACATTTTTCTTATTAGTTTAATTTGAGACAGAAGTACTTAAATGCATTGTCTATTAAAGGAAGGACAAGGATCCCCAGCAATATCAAATAGGACCCAATTAGAAAGAGAAAGAGCAACAAACGTGTGCTTATACCAAAACGAAAAAAATATGACACACGTGTGTGGGTCCCACTACATCTCACTAACAAATGCCCATGGAGTTAAAAGAAGGGACAGGAAAAGAAAAGGTCAAAACCTCACACATCAGAGCTCACTTTCACCTACATCTAGAGCAGAATTTGGATTCCATGCTAATTTATTATTCTTTCCTATCTAGACTAAAATTGGATGCTTCAGATTCTATTTTGCTCTTACTTTTTCCATATTTCTCATTTTAGCAGATATATATTGTTAAATAATGATAACTTTCTAAATGGTGGTATCTCTCCTTTTTTTTATGAAAATAGAAGTTTCAACAGAGAAAAGCTAAGGAACAATAAAATTTGGAAATAGTCTGATTCTACCCTCAGGATGAGCAAATCCTTGAGCTAAGCTCTGAATCTGGACGCACCGACAGGATTAATTGATCTACACCATTCAAAATCAACTGAACAATCAAAATTCTAAAAAGGCCATTACTTTCCACTCTGAAATAGTGAAATTGAGATGGTTCTAAGGTGAGGGAAGAGTCACTAAACAGCCACTCTTTCTGACAGTATTTTTTCATATTATAACTTCAACCAAACCATGCCAGGAAAAAAGCTTACACACTAAAACAAAATCATTGCAGTGCATCTTATCTCTTTATATCAGCTAAACATAGACATAAACTTAAATAAATGGGTCATAAGTAAAACCTCATAGGTGCAACATTTCATACTTAGGAAAGTTTGGTTTGCAAAAAAATAAAGAAAACGAAAAAGGACGAGATTCACAGAAAATATGGACATTAGTGTGGTCAACATGACAAGGTGAAACTTTTAAGTGTCATCTATAATTTCAGAAATCATGCCATGTATGATGCACCTGCCAAACAAAAACACATCTTATCTGTAAAATTTTGCATGCTTCACAGATCCACATTCATTATTAATTAACTTTTGAGTAAAGCATTACAAGATACAATTGGAAAAAGACACATAAAGGAGTGAGATACAATTATTCAGATGGGACCACCAGGGTGGACCACCCCTCCCCTTCCCCATGTCTGTGTGTAAAACTCCAACTTGTTACATTTAAATTACTTTTCAATTAGATTATAAAATCTAGAGCAATAGCATCAAACAGAGACAACCTCACATCATCATATGTTTTTTGGGACTATCAGCTATAACCTTAACTTGATGTTCTACAATAAGAGAATGACCATATGATTATAAAAATTAAATATTATGAGAACCTTAAGTATTCTTTTTTCCACTCAGAGTAGTGCTGCATTTTGGTCCAGATGTCAATCACAGGCACTCCACATTCTCCAGCAACAGTAGTGCATGCTCTGGCATATTCACCAGCAGCCTCATTTGTCCTCTCTGGAAGGCCCTGCTTATTCTCAACATAAGGATGCCTGCAGCACAAGATTTTAGAAACTCTTAGACCATAAATAACCATCCTAAACAATGCAAATAGAGAACAAGAAATTTCTTAACATCAATAGGGAAGACCAAAGGGAATAATAAACCATACTTTAAGCGTGCATCTTCATCAATAGGAGGAGGTGTAATGAGAAGCACATGAGTATTGGGCCATCGCTTCTACAATGCAAAAAATAAAGCTACAACATTATTTCTCATCATCATCAGATATATATCTATATTTATATATAAAAAGGGTCAATCTAGTTCTAGTTCCCACATATTGAGGGTGTGGAAAAAGGGGAAATACTAGGTAGCCTTACATCTACTTTATGCAGAGAGGCTGATTCGAACACACAAACTCATACCCCATGGCAACTGATTCAAAAGAATTAAGATAGAGTAGTATTGAGATGGAGAATCTGAATTATGAGATTAAGACTGGTTCAAAGCAGGAACTTAAGCAACAAACAAGTTCCTTTTGTTGTGGTGAAAACAAATAAGTTCATAGAGTCAGTCATATACCTCAAACACAACACAGAAATGATCCATAAAAAACATAAAAGTAAAGCATGATCAATAAAAGGAAAAGCATGATCAAAATTAACATTTCACGATAAAGTTTAAGAGATATAATAGAAATACGAACTTAAGGGGAACTAAATCAGTCTATAGCATTAACACTTTTATGATGTCATATCAGAAGAATATAAGTGAAAGGATATTAACTAAATGATGTATGCAAACATCAATGAGTATTTAAATTGAAGAACTTCACATATTTAAACACATATAATTTGCTATTTCTAACCCCTAATTAATTTATGGGTGCAGACAATCCATATTCATAAACCTCAAAAAATAAATAAGCCATAAGATGAGAGCCAAGGATCGTTGAGCCAATGGACTTCATATCAAAATAAAACAAAATAACCCATTTACAATATAATTCACAAAAATGTATGTAGAGTCCACATTCCTAAAAAGGTAAATAAGGCTCCTCAAAAGGCCATATTATTATATAATAAGAATGCAAAAGCAATGCCAAATTAGTCATCTGTGGTTCAACCTATGGTCCCCATAGGAAGAGAGCCTGTACAGAAAATAGTTAATAGGGACGCAAGTGTGCAATATAAAGCATGGGATCAGTCTACTTTTCACAAGGTATCATGGTCTAGTGGCATGTCCCACAAACACAAAGACTTATTAAAAGGCTACAGCCACTGCATGCTTAAGGAATCATTCCCTAATGGGGCCCACTTTCTAGCTCACACAGCCAAATTTGACCAACCAAGCAAAGAAACATAAATCATAGAATAACCAACCCCACTAAGGCACAAATGATTAGTCCTTTTCGGATTTGCACTCACCTCATTAAAAAATTGAGACGCTCAGTTGTCTAAGCAATTGACAAAAAAATCCAGCAAAAGAAACTAAGTAAGCAGGGAAGGATCTAAGGTCAGTAGACAATGAACCATGAAGGATTCATTTTCTAAAACAGATTATCTCCAATGACAGGTTAACAGGATCAGATAATTAAGAAATATTCAAAACAGAATACTGGCTTCTAACTAATCATAGTTAATAAAAAGTCAAAGTGCAGCCTAAGTATCAGGTAAGAAATAATTAGGTCACCCAAATATTTGAAACTGCAAATCAATGCTTCAAACTCTAAATGGGATCATCAAACCAACCCTTCTCTCAACCTCTTTCCCAACCAAACTACAGCTTTAAACATCACAATATATATTAAGTATCTCATGATAAGCCCAAAACCTGAGTCATTAAACGAAAACCAACCATTCCAGTTTCAACAACTTCCAACTTTCTTATCCTCAAGAATCAAACATGAAAGACAAAAAAGTTACCTTGAAGAAGGTGACAATAGAGTGAAGATTAAGCTTATATTCATGCACAGGCACGTGCTGAAACGCTGAGCATCTATCTGGAAGACAAGCATCATTAGCCCCAAAGAACACAGTCACAGCAAGTGGTTCACTTTCACTTTCACTATCATCACTCTCTTGTTTCACAGGAAACACTCTATCCAAAACCTTCAATGCCCATCTTGTATTATACCCACTATACCCTCTTAACACAACATCCACCTGATCATCAACCAAAAACCCACTTCAAAAAACTCAAAAAGGAATCAAAATACACATACAAATTGCCATATTGATCAAACCCATTAAAAAAGTCAGAGTCTTTAACTTTTGTTCATACCGTACGAGCGAAATGATCAGCAAGAGAAGCACCCCAACCACCTACTTGAAAAGACTCTTCAGTGATGGAGTCACCGAAAAGATAAATCTTTGGCCTCATTTCTGAAATTTACTATGTGGGTTTTGCTTTCAATCTTCTTTTATGTGAGTTTTGAATAGATGTAGATATGTTGGTTTAGATGTAATAAAGCTGTGATCTTAGTATTATATTGCTGAAGTTGTTGGTGGAAAAAGCTGGCTTTTTTATTTATTATTATTTTTTAGTTAATTACGGTCCAGTTTAATCCGGAATCGAGGGGTAAGAGAGTTGCCCACATAGTCACCCCCTCTTCCCAATGAGAGCGCTTTCCGGATTCGATTACTGGTGCTCATACTTACGGAAGATATAGCTCACTTACCAGCTCAACCAATTACTCATTAGTAAAAGCTGACTTTTTTAATGCATCAAATAAATTGACTTCTAAAAGGCACATTCTGATGAAAGATAAGCAAAAAGCAGTGCTTTATTACACCCCATCCAATCATCTATCCACTCAAGTGATGACGTGGTGGCGCAACATTTTTGTCTTTTTCTTTTTTCTCAACCACAACATTATTGTTTCCAATGTTTTTTCAGAGGGAGGAAAAGAAATTCAGTGCACTATATTCTGCAGCATAATCTTATTTTAAATAATTTTTATATTTTTTTATTTGGTTGTTTACTCTAGCATATTGATTAAAATATCTCAATTAATACTTAATCACGTGTAGTTAAAATATCTCAATTAAAATATCTCCCTCCCCCACACCCTCTCTCCCTCAACCGCTGCTCCTCCTCCCCCTCCTCCCAGGAACTGAAGTCATGGAACAGATATGGTGACGCTTGCGATGGAAAATCCAATGGTGATATGAATTGTTCCATGGTTGGGTGAAAATTAAAGAGATAAACGACGGCCAGTGAGAAAAGAGAGATGGGTCTGTTTTAGAGGAATTGTAAGATCTAGAGTCAGAGCTGAAATTTGGTGACCCTTGCCTAAAACTATTTACTTTCTTTTTTACAAAAATTAGAAATGATTTCATGTTTTTTTATTCAAAAAAATTGTAACCATTTCACAGGCTATGGGAAAAAGATGATTCGAAGTGTAATAACTATTCATATATTTACTTTGTACAATCACATCAGAACTTAGGGGGAGGGAGAGGGGCAGAGGCGACGGTGGAGAGAGAGTGTGTGTGTGGGGGAGGGAGAGGAAGTAGAGGATTGAAAGAAAGAGAAGGTGATGATGTGGCAAGACATGTGTGATGTGAGGGCAAATTTGATCATTTAATAAACTTCAGGGGCAGATTTGATCCAAAAAAAACGTTAGGGGCAAATTTAATCCTTGCCTAAAACTTCCGGATAAATATGATCTTTAACCCATTACTTATTTATATCACTTGCATCAAATTGGTTAGTCGATACTCGTTTGTTCGGCCTAAAACAATCATGGGTATTGGGTAGAGCCCCAAATGCTACAGATTATTTTTATGGCACAAGGAAATTTTTGTTGATTTGGCAGTTAATTAAGGTCCCACATTCAATTATGGTAGCCATTGTATTTCTAGAGAGATTTATTAGGGTCAAAAATTATATTTGCCCTGGAAGTTTTAGCCCAGGATTAATTTTGACCCTGAAGTTTTTGTGGATCAATTATACTCTTGAAGTATACAGAATGTACCAATTTTACCCACAAAACTTACATGTCCTATCAACTTTTAGAAGTAGATTGAATAGTGGAGGGATGAAGGAGATAATAATGAGGTGTCAAGAGTTTTGACATGGATGATGAGGTGGTAGGACATGTAGGACGTGAGATAAAATTGATCTATTTTATATATTTCAGGGGCAAAATTGATCCATAAAAAGTTCAGGGTTAAAATTGATCATTGACTAAAATTTACAGGACAAATTTGAATTTTAAGGCGATTTCTTCGGGCAAACAAACATGCTTTCTAAAATCATATAGGATGAAAAAAATTACGGAGACGTGTTGCCCGTACCACATGAAACTATGGAGCATTTAATGCCCACCTGCTCCGGCTGTTTGGTGCGTGGGAGCACCCTTTCCAATTTCCATCAGACCAACTTGCATGACTTTTTTTTTTTTGGTAAATAATTTTTAGGAAAGGGTTTGGGCTCAACCCAATCCAAGGGCAGGGCACCTAACTCATGATCCACTGGGGCCTGTCCCTGTGGGCTCTGGAGCATGACTAACAAGCCCTTTATGTCTGTCCACACAGGTAGGTTACTCCCAGCTTCACTTAGCTACGGAGATGCCTCCCCAAGTGCCGCGATGGAGACACAACAAAGTGTCACTCCCCAGGATCGATCTCGCGACGTGGTGGTCAACCCGACGCTCATTGTTCAATCCCTTCGCCACTGAACACACGGACGTTGGGTAACTTGCATGACTTTTATTCCTTCAAAGAATAGCTCTATAGATCTTTTTTTCATTTTCACAAGGAAGAATTGATTGATGAAACGACGTAGGTCATTATCCTTCTCAATCATATTATTTGGTGATTGAGAAACTCAACTCTTAATGGTTCTAGAGCTTGTCCTCTTACACGATTGAACAAGATTAATCAAGCCTTTTCTTTTAACTCTTTGTTCTTCAATTCTCGAATTCATATCCTTGGAAGTTATTTTGTATGGAAAATAGGCATTAATTAGCAAAATGGTTTCAGTATTAAACGTAGTGAAATGGTATTGATTTTATCTTTCCCACGTGTTGATATACATCAGGCGTCCATGTGGATTAACAGTAGATGAAAAAAGTGATGCGAACCAATAATAAATACCTGGCAAGGACATAATTAACAACCATTTGGCTACACCTGATAATGTTGATAATTTTTCAATTTTAAAACTTTTTTTTTTTTGATAAGAGACAATTTTAAAACTTAATTGACATACTAGATAACATTTATCATTATAAAAAAAAGGTTGTTTTGCGGGGTTTTTTTTTTGCCAAATTGCGGCGTTTTGAAACGCGGGTAAGATACTACCACATTTTTGCAAAATGCCAGAAAAATGTACATGAGAAAGTGACATACCGGCGTTTCTAAAAACGCGATAGAGTGGAATAAACGCGGGAAAGTATTAGTATAATATTCACACATACCGGTGATTTTAAAAACACCGATATGTATTATATTAAAATAATACCAAACGCCAGTTTATATTTTTTTAAAAAAAAACTACTTACCAGCGTTTTAGAAAAGCCGATAAGTGTTTCTGAATTTATAAGAAAAAACTCTGTTTTCCGTCATAATTTATAAAAATTAAGGAGAAAAATAGAGGGTAAAAAATAAAACTCAAACTAAACAATTGATAATATTAACAATAATTGATAACATCAACTAATCATAAAATATATGTAAATAAGCAAACGATGTAAATAATAACAAAATAATTACATATAAATTAAACAAAATTATTATAATATAAACAGATAAACAAAATACGGCCCCAAAAATATAGAGGTTGATATTGAGAGAAAGTAAGAAGAGAGAGAAGGGAAGAAGAGAGATGAAGGAAAAAAGAAGTTGGGGAGGGTTTGAATGGGGGAGGGGAGAAGTATTTATAGGAGTAGGTGAAGCTTACTGCGTTTTAGCTAAACGCCGGTACGTTTTTTTTTTTAAAAATAAAGTTTCTCACATAGCGACGCTTTTAGAAGCGTGGCAAAAGCGACGCTTTTTAAGAAGTGCCACAAAAGCATTACAACGCTTTTTTTGTTAATCACCGCCCGGTGCAATCCGGACTCGAAGGGTAGGAGTGATGCCCACATAGGCAAAGTTGTCCCCTCTCCCAATGAGAGCGTTTCCCGGGATCCGAACATGCGTTCTCATCCTTACTCATCGGTATTGCGGTGCTTTACTTTATAAAGCGCCACTATGTGGTAAAATTTATTTTTTAAAAATAAAAACCACATAGCGACGCTTTTAAAAGCGCTGCTATGTGGGAAATTTTATTTTTTAAAAATAAAAACCACATAACGGCGCTTTTAAAAGCTCCGCTATGTAGAGAATTTAATATTTGTTTTAATTCCCCAACATAAAAGCGCCGCAATGTTGGGCATATTTAATAAAAAATAGCTTTTGTAAGAAAAAATAATTTTTAAATGAAAATGCGCATAGCGGCGTTTCTACATAAAGAAATGCCGATAAAAAATGCGGGTATATTAATGGAAACTGCGCGTCATTTTTTCCTGCGTTTTGAGCACCTACTTTCTGGCGATTGTTCAAAACACCGGTATACTAATTATTACCCGCATTTTTGCATAAGACGCCGGAAAGCTTACGCCGGTAAACAACGAATTTTTTGTAGTGTATTAATACTTATACTATAGATGATACATACACGATGATATGCATTGACCAACATAATATTTTACCCATATTTTGGGTAAACAACTAAAGATTTTTTCTGATAAAAAAAACCTAAAGATGTTTTTAATAAAAATCGGATTGGGTTTTGACTTGATGCAGTTAGTCACAGAAAGGAGGGGTTACAAGTTAAAACAAGTCTATGAGAAAGAGTGGAAGACAAGAAAAATTGAAGCAAACATAAAAGCATCTCACAAATCCGGTAACTTGACATTCACGCGTCAACGTGGAAATATCAACCATTGAAAAGGCATATATAGACTTAAAACTTGAATGGAACTTGGGCTTTGTTCATTTGTGAATGATCTTCCACCTTATGAGTTGGAAGGGTGATGATGGGGAGGGGCGGAGCGAGGAGTTTTATTGGTGGGGGAAGGAGGGATGAAAGAGGGAGGGGTGGGATTTATTAAATTTTTTATTTTTAAAGCTGAGACTCACACATTCAAAAATTATACTCCCTCCGTTCCTAAATATAAGATCACTTTAGCTAATTTGGAGAGATTAAGGAAGACAATTATTTTACATGATCTACCCAAAATACCCTCACTTAAATTAGTTACGAGGCATCTCATATGATCTAGTGAACAAATCCGTCGGACACTTTTTCGTGAGCGACATTCATGGAGGAAGTTAAGCCTTCACTCTAATAACTTCAATTCCTCAATTCCTCACTCTCTTTCTCAATGCCTTCTTCGTTCTCTTTATCTTCATAACAATTCCTTCACTGGTAATTTCCCAAACAATATACTCAACCTCACAAATCAAATTCTCAACGTCACTCATAATTTTCTCACCAGAAAAATCACCGGAAATATCACAGATTCTCTTCGTTGTCTTGATTAATTGCAGATGAGAGATGAATTCATCACTGGAGGTTGCTACTGCTACGGAATCATCGCCTACGATAATGATGATTTCTATTTCGTTTTTCTCTCCTCTACGGTGAAGTTTACTGTTTATCTCCTCAATTGAAAATGATCTGATCTGCTGTTTCATTGGCGAAATCGAGGAGATTTCTGGGTAAACAAATCTCCTATCTGGAGGAGAAAAGGAAAAGGAGGGAGAAGATGAAAAACGAAGGAAATTTGTTGATGTTGTGTTTGCTTTCCCTTGGGTTAGAACAATTTTGAGTATAGGGGTAATTTGGGGAAAAAATGACATAAAATAGAAAGTGATCTTATATTTAGGAACTTATCCACATCCCCAAAGTGATCTTATATTTAGGAACGGAGGGAGTATTAAGTATGTCTTAAAAGGTATTTTAATATTTTACAGCAGTCCATTGGCCAAAATGAGTCATTTTATTTGTTCATGAGAACTTTTATTATTCATTGGTTTAGCGTATACCATCTCATATTTTTTTTGACTAAAAGTAAAATGATATTAATAATAAAAGTCATACAGGAACATTAAGAACACAATTATTTAATTCCCTAGAAATACAAGTGGGAATAGAGTCTAAAACTGAAGTAACCACCGAGCTAAATTTAGAAAGTTGAGTAGCAATATCCCGATTGACAATACTGTGTGAGTTGATGATGATTGTTGTGGAGAACAAGGGATTTTTGCCTACAAAGAGCAAGGAGAGGTCTTGGCAGATGGAGAAGAGATTGGAGTTTAGTATCCAGGCTATGGCGAATCTGAGTGAGCTAGGAATGTCCGGTGGAGAGTGGGCAAAACGGAGGATGATAAGAGGCAGACTGTTGTGTAGCACTCCAATTTGGGTCTTTTTAGAGCCTTGGATTCTTTCGGCTTGAAAGATCAGGCCCCATGTGGATGTGCATCTGAATGCATGAGGCTGTGATGGTTGGAGATCGTCTGGGTCTCCAAATGATGGGGTTGAGTTGAAGGCCAGCTTGCAGAAATGGAATTCCGCATCAATCTCTCGAAGAGAATCCTGTAAACGCACATGCCGATGATCATGCAAGATTTGGTTTCTATTTTTCCACAGGGTGTTGAGCAGAACGATGGATTTATGGACGATTTCATCTTCTCCTAATGCTATCAGATCAGAGAGCAGAGATTTCAGTGTTGTGATGAAATCTTGGGTTGAGGTAGCCGAGAGTCGAAGGTTTGCTCCCATGGACCAAACCATTTTTGCGTAGGGACAGGAACAGAAGAGGTGGTGGAGGGTTTCTTCTTCATTACAACCAAATAGGCAGTCACCTTGAACCGAGAGATGGTGGTGTCGTAGGATGTCAATGGATGGAATAGCACAATGCAGAATCTTCCAAACAAATAGGAGCATTTTGTTTGGCACCTTAATCGACCATAGTTTCTTCCAAAAAGGATCGTTGTTGTTTGTTGAGTGTTGAGTCCTTTGAATTAGGTAACCTGCCTTGACTAAATATAAACCTGAGGAATTACCTTTCCATATGACTTGGTCCTTGTTTCCCAATAAAGACACTGGGCAGTTGGATATGATTCTGGCTGTGTGGGGGTCATAGAGCTGGTGAAGGAGGTGATCATTCCATGTAAGTGGAAATAAGGATTGAGGGTTGTGCATTAACAAATCGTTCACATTCTGCACATTTGACAGGAGGTGATGATTGTGCTGCACAGGCCACCACAAAGGGTGGGAGACTGAGATGGATGAACCAGTTCCTACTGACCAGGCCAGAAGAGGGGTGAGAATGTCTGAACTCTGTAATATACCTTTCCATATCCATGAGGCGTTATAGGGAGTCTTTAGATAATTCGGCTCTGAGAAGTTGATATATTTGGCCTGCATTATTTTTCCAAAGAAGGAATCTCCATAGGCTATTATTCTCCATAGTTGTTTAGCAAGGAGAGCCTTGTTAGCCCAAGTAGTCGACCTGAGGCCCAGTCCTCCTTCTTCAATAGAGGAGTAGAGAGAATCTTGATTGAGGAGGTGCATTTTTTTAACAGAATCAGTATGGCCCCAGAAAAAATTAACACATCTGGAGTTGATAGCATTACATATTTTCTGAGGTAGTGCTATAGTGGACATGATGTGTACTTCTGCAGAGGACAGTACTGACTTGATGAGCTGAAGTCTTGATGCCTGAGACAGTAACTTTGTTTGCCAGAAGGCTGTTCTTCTTTCAATGGCTTCTATAGCATGAGAGTAGATATTGGACTTGTTTATACCCGGGTCTATCCAGGATCCAAGATATTTTCCTAGTCTTGAGGAAAATCGTATGCCTAGAGTATTGGAGAAGTTAAGTTTCTGCCTATTTGACACATTCGGGCTGAAAATGATGAAGGATTTATTGGTGTTGATCTCTTGTCCAGACCAATAGCAGAATTTGTCAATGGCAAATTTAACCGAGTTTATGTTCTCTTCAGTAGCTTCAAAGAAAAAGAGGGAGTCATCCGCATAAAAAAGGTGGGTGACAGGAGGGGCATCCTTACTTATTTTGATTCCTTTCCAACGGTTCAAGTGTTCTAGGTGAGCAATAAGACTTGAAAGGACATTAGCTGCTAAGATGAAGAGGTAGGGGGATAGAGGGTCTCCCTGTCTAACTCCTCGGGATGGGTTGAAAGCTTGGGACAATTGGCCATTGACCTGAATCTGGTATTGCACAGTGGAAATGCATTGAAAACTAGGGAGATCCATTTGTCAGGGAATTTCATCCTTTCCATGGTAGCTGCAATGAAATCCCATGACAATCTATCAAAGGCTTTTGCATAATCAACTTTCAGGGCTGCCAATTTCTTCCGTCCTTGTCTGGAAGAGTAGACCTGGTTCATTAATTCCCCTGCAAGGATGATGTTGTCAGAGATGAGTCTGCCAGCCAAGAATGCACTTTGATTGGGTGCAATAAGCTGTTGAAGGACTGGTTTAATCCTATTGGCGAGGACTTTGGAAATGATTTTGTATATGACATTGCAGAGGCTAATGGGGCGGATGTCTTGCAGAGATGAAGGTTTATCAATCTTGGGGATCAATGTGATGATGGTTTTATTAAAAGATCTCAGCAAGAATTCTGAGTTCCAGAAGCCTATTACAGCGGAGCAAACATCATCTTTCACTGTGACCTAGTTTTTCTGGAAGAAGCTGGCATGAAAACCATCACAACCCGGGGCACTATCCTTCGGTAGAGAGAAAACAGCTTGTGTAATCTCCTCTATCATAATAGGCTTCTGTAGGTTGTTCTGGTCTGAAGAAGTAAGCTCAGGAATGGGAAAACTCCATAATTCTTGCAGGCAAATAGGGTCAGGAGATTCCAGGTTGAAAACGTTATTGAAATGGGAGAAGGCCATGTTTTTATTTCCTCCTGATCTGCAGTCCAGTTTCCATCAGGTTTTTTGAGCTTCAAAATTAGATTTTTTTTGAACCTGTTGTTAACCACACTGTGGAAATATTTGGTATTACGCTCCCCAAGGGAGCGCCATTTTAGCTTAGCTCTTTGTTCCCAGAAGCTGTTTTCACACTCATAGAAGAATTCAAGTTCATTCCTGGCTTCTACAATTGCTTCGCTGATTGATACATCAATGGTGCCAGAGGGAGGCAGTTGGCAATAGAGGTGATTGAGTAAGTGTTCACCTTGCTTAATTCTTACAGGGATATTGCCAATCTGAGATTTACTCCAAGTGCACAGGGCGGACAGAGTGGATGAAAGCTTGCAGTGGAGGGAGAACATGGGAGAACCTCTTGAGGGTTGGGCCCAGCTTGCTTTGATGATTTTGGAGCAGTCAGGGTAGAGGTACCAGTATTTTTCAAATTTCCTACCCTTTGAATTCTTAAATTGAGGCTTGGTGTGTAGAACAATTGGGCTGTGATCTGAGGCTGCAATGCCTAGATGCTCAATATAGGAGCAGGGGAATAAGGAGGCCCATTGAGGGTTACAGAAAGCAAGATCAATGCGTTCAAGACATTCATTAGCACCCTTTCTTTTGTTTGACCAAGTATAGTGAGGACCTTGGTGAGAAATTAAGTCTAAACCAGCTTCTTCCATGGAGCTTTTGAAGAGGTGGACCCCAGAAGAGGAGCCAATTTTGCTTAGTTTGTCTTCCTCGGATATTATCTGATTAAAGTCTCCTATAAGTACCCATGGAGCAGTAAGGTGAGTGGCAGTGTCTTTTATCCAAGTCCAGAGTAAGTGGCGATTTGCTTGTTCCGGTGGGCCATAGACAAAGGTAATATAATAAGAAGAAAGGGATGATGAGGTGAAGAAAAGTCAAACGAAGAAAGCACCATTTCCGAGTCTTTACTCTAAAATGACTTGTAAGTCAATGATAGCATGTGAGTGGACTTTTCCGAGTCTGTATTCTAAAATGACTTGTAAGTCAATGATAGTATGTGAGTGGACTTGGGGGGAATAGACTTGGAAGTATATGTCGTTTATATAGTACTGCATTTTTACATGGAATGTTTAATTTACCAAAACAATAAAAAGTTTTCAATTCATCACATATTATTAGATTCTTCAAATTTTCTAAACTCAAGAATTAAAAACTTCTAACAAAAGAATTATTAGATATATATGGAATTGAAATAAGGCTGCAAAATTCTATTCCCAAGTTTTACATTATTCTGAAACTAAAAAAATAAAATATAAAAGCTCACATACTGGTTCTAAGCTATAACTTTGGCTATGACCTAGCGATTTCATTTTTGTTTGAAAACCCAATCCTTCTTCTATCACTTAGCTTGTGAGGTATTTATTGGCAATAAAACTAACTATTTGTTGGCTTGAGTTCAAACTTGCTTCAAGGAGAGATAGTTACTTTTTCTATAACCACTGCTAGCTATGTATGATAATAAAACTTAATTAGGCTTGATAAAACAAATTAGTAAACTAATAAATTAATCCTACAGTCACTACCATTTTTTTCTGCTAATCTCAATTTATAGATTTTATTACTCTAAAACATAGATTGGGGGACTGACCTAAAAATAGCGTTGGGCTTAGAAAATTTTCCATCGTTGGCTCTTTGATTTTAGAAATATGCTAAATAATATTTTAATTGAGATATTGTTACTTTGTATAAAACATCCACATTAAAATAATTTAAAATACTATTTTTTTAAAAAAAGTTAAAGCTAAATATTCCACTTTGATATACTTTTAACCACTACCACTTTGATATAAATATAAAAGTTTGATATAGATATGTTGACGTGTAAAATAGAATGCATTTTATATTTGAATGCATTATGCTCTTCAAATGAGGCAATACTGTTTCTCTAATCTTGTTTACTTTGCGTGTATAGATACGAATCTATGTACTCGTTCTCTTTTCCTATAAATAAAGTTATTTCTCTTCATCATTTGTTACAGCAATCAAAACAGAATTAGCGATAACAAATGAGGAGTTTATCATTGTGTCCGGTTCTTTGTCTCCTACTCTTTTTATCTCTTTCATATTCTTTTGCTTTCCCATCATGCCGTCCTGATCAAGGCTCAGCATTGCTAGACTTCAAAAACTCATTTTCTATTGAAACACCTCCTCCTCCTTCTTTTATTTCTGAGGTTTGTAATAATGTAATCATATCGAACACCGATACAACTACTTGGAGAGATGGTACAAATTGTTGCTTATGGGATGGGGTCACTTGCAATCCATCGGGTAACGTGATTGGTCTCTATCTTTTTGGTAGTAGGCTTCATGGTAATCTCCTTCCCAACAATACTCTCTTCCATCTCACCCATCTTAGAAGCCTTGAGCTTGTTTGCAATGACTTTCTTGGATCTCAAATACCATCTAGTATTTCACATCTTGTAAGTCTAACTCACCTATCCTTGTCATTATGTAATTTAAGTGGTGTAATTCCAATCCAGATTTCTCATCTTCACAAATAGGTTTCACTTTATCTCGTTGAGGTTTTCAACCATCTCATTCTTAGAGAAAACACTTGGGAGAGATTGACAAGAACCGTCACTCATATAGAGGATCTTGCTCTACCTGGTGTGGATATGTCTTTGATAACTTCAAGCCATCTATTCAAGAATCTTTCCTCTTCTCTAGTCACTCTTCGGCTTGATGATGCTGGATTACAAGGGAATTTGGATGAAAAATTGTTTTCATTTCCCCACCTCGAGGAGTTATATTTATGTGATAATCCAAATCTTATAGGCTATATTCCGTTAGAGTCTAATTGGAGCAATTCCATTAAATTTTTGGATCTCCATAACACGAGTTTCACAGGAAAGTTGCCTCATTCAATTGGCATGATGAAATCATTGATCCAATTTGATATCTCATCATGCAAATTCACAGGAGAAATTCCACTGTCCTTTGAGAACTTTACACGACTTACTTTTTTGGGCCTCTCTAACAATAATTTTTCTGGTCAAATTTCATCACTTTTCAATCTTAAATATCTCACTTTTCTTGACTTATCTTCAAATAGTTTTAGAGGCCAGTTTCCAAGTGCAATTTCAGGACTTAAAAATCTCCAATTTCTGCGTTTGTCAAACAATGGGTTCAATGGAACAATTCCTTGTTGGTTTTTTACTCTACCATCGTTGAATTATTTGGATTTGTCTTCCAACGAATTCACTGCTTCTATTGGTGAAATATCCTCAAATTCAGTAAAACTGCTTGATGTGTCGAATAATAAGTTGTATGGGCCAATTCCAAGCTCACTTTTTCATCTTCAAAACCTCGAACTCTTGAACTTATCTCACAATTATTTCACTGGAGATGTGTTGTGGCATCAACTGTCATGGGAAAACTTGTCTGCTCTAGACTTGAGTTCCAACTCCTTTCAAGGAGAGCTCCATTCTTCTATTTGCAATGCTAGCACACTTGATATTCTTAACTTGTCACATAATAACTTCAGTGGCACCATTCCACATTGTATTTTCAGCTTTAATCTTTCAGTGTTCGATTTACAAAATAATAGATTCTATGGAACTATACCCGAATTATTTGACGTGGGAAACAATTTAAGAACCCTAAATCTTAATGGCAACTTCTTGGAAGGACCGTTACCTCGATCTTTAGTCAATTGCACAAGGTTAAAAGTCTTAGATCTTGGAAACAGTGGCATAGTGGATGTACTTCCTGATTGGCTGTTTGCTCTCCAAGAATTGCAGGTTCTTGTTCTAAGAGGGAATAGGTTGCATGGTTTTATCCCTAATTTTAAAGATAGTAGAAGCCATTTCTTCCGTATGTTGAAAGTACTTGACTTATCCAGCAACAACTTGAAAGGTCCTTTACCTGCATCATTCTTCAAATCATTCGAAGCTATGAAAAACTGCAAAGGGACAACAAAGTTGGAGTACTTGAATAATGAAAACTATAGCAATAGTTTTTATTATCAGGACTCCATTGAGTTGACATGGAAAGGGTTGGACATTCATCTAGAGAAGATTTTGACTGTCTTCACAAGCATTGATCTATCCAATAACATGTTTGAAGGGGAGATTCCAAACGTTGTTGGAGACCTTAGATCATTGATAGGGCTCAATTTCTCACATAATGGGCTCAGAGGTGCAATTCCTAGCTCACTCGGAAATTTGATGAATTTAGAATGGTTGGATTTATCATCAAACAACATAATAGGAAAAATTCCTACAGAGTTGACCAGCCTCAATTTTCTCTGTGTTTTGAACCTTTCAATGAATAAACTTGAAGGTTGCATTCCAAGAGGCCAACAATTTGAGACTTTCTCAAGCGATTCCTTCAAAGGAAACAAAGAGTTGCGTGGTTTTCAACTCACAATTCCATGCACCAACCGTGAGGAAAGAGAACGACTACTTAAAAATTCTGAAGTTCATCATGAATTTGATTTTGGATGGAAACCAGTGGTGTTGGGATATGCATGTGGAGCAGTATTCGGAGCAGCAATATTTCAAGTTGTGATGTATACTGGCAAGCCTCTTTGGCTTGCAAATTTCGTGTTTGAGCTGCTAAAGAAGAGGAAGAAGAGAAGGGTTAAAAACCGTTCATAATGGTTGTAGAATTTTCTCTTTTCTCTTTTGGGAAGTAAAAATGTTCAAGTACTTGTGCATGCTTTCATTGTGAAAGAAAAATAAATCTTATTGTGTTTTCTGCTTAATCTTTTAGCAAATATAGTTAAGGGATATTGTAATTCTCTTTTTTTATTTGTTTTCTTATCATACTTTTCAGAAATATTTATTGTTCTTAATGAAGAAAAAATGTAGTAGAAAAAGTTCTTAAATGATTATGAGACATATGTAAGTTTAATAAATTAAAAAATAATTCATCTTGTTAAAGTGATTTCAAATATGGTTGGACGAATAGCATTAGATATAATATGGGCGAAGGCGCAAAAATGATACTAAATATTGCCCCTAGGATTGTTTATAGTATTTTCGAAAGGTGCAAAAAAAGTAATCAACTTAGGGTTCTGGTGGAAATATAGTATTTTTACTTAAGGGAAATAAAATTTAAATATGAAACGACTATTATGCACCTCATTATATTATTCTCTTCTTCAACCTCCCTCCCTTCACCCACGATTTCCGGCCTCTCCCTACCCACTGATCGTGGTCAAATGGCGAGCCTTTGCGGGCCAAGGTGAAGTGAGGTTGAAGAGGAGAATAATTTAATGAAGGACATAAGAATATTTTCATATATAAATTTTTTCCCTTAAGTGAAAATACTATAATTGCACTTGAACCACAAGTTGGGTACTATTTTTGCATTTTGCGAAACTTAAGTATTACAAATGCACTTTTGGGTAAAAATTTAGTATCATTTTTGCACACTCGCCCAACATTTTAAAGCATAAAAGGAGAATTCAAAAACAATATTTATTTTGCTAATTTTTTAGCGATATGTAACTTAGAGGAGCCAAAAATGAAGATTTTAATATATATTTGGTTGTCTTCTAATTTAATTTGAGTTAATCTCGATCAGGAAGTGATTTCAAGGAAAGACTTAGAACAAAAATATATTTTTTTTATAAATGACAATTACATTAATTCAAAGCACAGTTACATAAGGACACTAACAATACAGTTGTGAATAAAAATATTAAAACACAAACATAAACTGACAATTCCAATACAAGAACATGAATAAATAGTATATATATTTAATGGAAAATTCTTGTAATGCAATGTCACTTATAGAAAAGGTCATCAACATCAAGTTGATGAAGAACAAATATATGCGTTATAGGAAGAGGAGAAGAGAAGTCAAACTGATAAAGAAGAACATCGATTCATGTGAAAAAGACAATATAGGATTATTAGCAGAAGAAAAATTAAACCATTGAAGAAGACTTGGGAAGTCAATGTTTGTTTGTGATGAGCAATATTAGTGAGCTCGAAATTAAATTATGAGATGGTTGGAAAATTTGATAGGATCGGACTCGCTTTTGCTATTTTATCAAGGGTAATGGACCTAATCTGCCCTCCAAGTAACCACCAAGGAGCGCTGAACACCCTGAACTAACAAC
This sequence comes from Mimosa pudica, assembly GCA_029929735.1. NCBI lineage: Eukaryota > Viridiplantae > Streptophyta > Magnoliopsida > Fabales > Fabaceae > Mimosa > Mimosa pudica. The sequence goes on from JAKELP010000020.1 coordinate 10,939,727, forward strand.
AGGCCCGTATCTGGACTCCAAGTAACCAAGGTGTTTAAAAACTACCCCGGTTGGACGGTCAACAACGTTTGACCGTTACTATGCCTATGTGGCTACCACGCGAGCACCTGCTTTGCCACGTGTGTATTTTAAATGGACCTAATCTGCCCTCCAAGTAACCACCCAGGAGCACTGAGCACCCTGAATTAACAACAGGCCCATATCTGGACTCAAAGTAACCAATGTGTTTAAAAACTACCCCGGGTGGACGGTCAATGACGTTTGACCGTTACTATACCTATGTGGCCGCCACGTGAAGGCCTTGTTTGTCACCGGCTCCTTGTCATCGCCACGTAAGATATGTTCATGTGGGTCCCACCTATAACAATAAACAATTTCTCTCTCCCTCTTCATCACCATCACCACAGCCCCCAACACCCACCACCCCCACCCACGCCACCCCCTCAAACGTGGCAAGCAGAGGTGGCATGGGTGGGGGGCTGTGGAGGTGAGGCAGTGGGGGGGGGGCTGGGGAGGTGAGGGGTGGTGTGGGTGGGGTGGTGGGTGTTGGGGGGCTGTGGTGATGGTGATGAAGAGGGAGAGAGAAATTGTTTATTGTTATAGGTGGGACCCACATGAACATATCTTACGTGGCGATGACAAGGCGCCGGGTGACAAACAAGGTCTTCACGTGGCGGCCACATAGACATAGTAACGGTCAAACGTCATTGACCGTCCACCCGGGGGTAGTTTTTAAACACATTGGTTACTTTGAGTCCAGATACGGGCCTGTTGTTAGTTCAGGGTGCTCAGTGCTCCTGGGTGGTTACTTTGAGGGCAGATTAGGTCCATTTAAAATACACACGTGGCAAGCAGAGGTGGCAAAGCAAGTGCTTGCGTGGCAGCCACATAAGCATAGTAACGGTCAAACGTTGTTGACCGTCCAACCGGAGTAGTTTTTAAACACCTTGGTTACTTGGAGTCTAGATATGAGCCTGTTGTTAGTTCAGGGTGCTCAGCGCTCCTTGGTGGTTACGTGGGGGGCAGATTAGGCCCATTACCCTTTTATCAATATACTAAACAAAACTTTACATTGCTATTATTATTTAAGTTACCTTTTTGAAATAACTACATATAATATAAAAAAATTGAACATATATAAATGTTTATTTACAAAAAAAGTATTTATTTGTGATGTTCAACTTTAAGACGTTAAAAATTAGCTACCTCATGTTGTAATATAAGATCAATTCCTCAAAGTTCAATTCAAATTAGAAACCAACAACTAAGGATTAGCTTTAGCAATTATTTTGTAGGTGTGCCGCATATCATTGTTCAATTATCAATACACAATCAAGCTTATACAATTCACTAGTATCGTCCAAAAGTAAGGAAACAGAGGAAATCAAAATTTCCAACAACCACAAGGCTTAACAACATTCACCACAAGGTGGATTAATCATGAAACTAATAGAATTACAGTTTTAACCATGATTTTCAACATATATCCCCAAGGGTCATTCATCCATCATGAAAGAAATAAACTAAGAAAAAACTTTAAAACACACATTCGTAATATGTCAAAAATTCTATCAAAATATAGCATAACAACATCCCATCACAGTGACAATAAAGAGAAGATTTGAACCATTACCACCACACCCACCCACGTGTATAAGAACCAAAATTTCTTGGAGTATTATCCAAACAACTATCGGTATAAACTTACAAGCAAGGTACAAAACAACCATCCTTTTCCATTAAACTAACATCCATAAAGCTTCAAGCTTCCCTCTAAAACTCATACATACACACATTTCCAAAGCACTTTATACTTAAACCAATTCTAATAGAAACAGAGAACACCTATTCAAAGGGCCCATTATTCTTCAATATCTAATCCAAAAATAGAACTCCTCCATCTCAAGCCAATTCAATGCAAAGATTTAGTCCTTCTATAAGCATTTAAAGGTTCCCAATCAATCCAGTACTAACTCTAACTCAATGAATCCAACCAACACCATTGTTGAATTACAATAGACCTATAGAAACCATATTTCAAGTTAAAAAGTCTCTTTTCTTGTAGAAAGTTTTCAAAGTTCATGGAACATCTTCAATATATTTATTACATCTTGCAAATTCTGAAATTATATTCATCTAAACCCCTCAAATAATACTATAAGCACACTAAAATGTATTTTAGCAATTTAATAAGCCTCATATTACTTTAGGAACTTCAAAACAATAACATACCCACTCTTTCAGGTTTGTAATACTATCTTAGGCACACACTCCCCCCCCCAAAAAAAAACATTATGTATAATCTACGCATTATAATTTCCTAATTCTCTTCTAGCACTTAATTAATCTTTGAAACTCTCTAAACAGTATATACAAGAGTTTTATTCAAAACTAAAACATTCAACTTCTGCTATTGCATGTCTTGTGCCCTATACATTTGAGTTATTCATTTTTTTTCAAGAATAAACTATGATGATCCCCCAAACAATTTCACACAAAATCAGCATTTCAAACATTTAAGTCTCCTATTACCATTTACCTTAAAACAGAACACATAACAACACAATGACCACAAAACTTTTCACCCTTTGTTCCCCAAGCATAATTCAATCAAGTTTACTTAACACCAATTTTCACAAATACCTTACCCAAGCATAGAGTTCAAACAAAAAACTATTATACCTTCTTGAAATGATCTATTCCTAAAATTTAATTCCTATTACAGAATGCATACACACACCCACATGCATAACCAGAGAAACTCATTTATATTCCTTTGTCTTTTACTAAATAGAATTTGCACCAGAAGAAAAAGAAAACCAACTTCAACAATTTACAACATATGATTTCAGAATTTCTAAACCAACACTGTCCACAAATAACTAAATGATGATCCTCTATTTAAATCAGTTTAGTCAGTACTTCATCCTATCACACACATCATAAACAAACATAAACACCACAACGAGAACTATCTCTTCCATTCCTTCCCAAATCATTCAGCTTTCACACAGACATTGCAGAAAAATGTAGTATATAAACATGTGTTACAATTTAAGCTCATTTGCCTACTCGTATCAGTAGCAAACAAAAGCAGAAAAATAATTTGAATTTGTTTAACCCATTGACTCCCAAAACAGAAAACTCATTCAGCCAACTGAAAATGAAGAGGAAAGGAAAACTTCAACCCTTACCAATCAATGAAATTCCCAATTACCCCACTGTTTGTTTCCCTAAAATGTTCACCGAATCGCAGAAAAATAGATATGGAAAGAAAGAAGAACTTCACCTAATCTTGAATCCGCTACTGATGATGATGAAGTCGGTAGAATCTTCTGGAGGGGAGGAGAAAAGAATTGATTTTTATAAGAAGAAAAAAAAACTTATGGGACAATAACAATTTTGGCCCTCTTAATATTTTGTTCTTCACTTGAGTCCCTCTTTTCATGAGGAGTTGTTTTTTTCCCTCCAATTAAATCCTTATTTCTTATACTCCCTTCGTTCCTAAATATAAGATCACTTTAGCGAGGAGAGCTTGTTCCTAAATATAAAATTACTTTTTAATTTGACTCAAGCTTTTCCCAAATTACCCATATACTCTCTTCAACCAAAAAATAGTGGTTTGAAGAAGGTGAGAGATATTTTGAAAATTTCATGTAATCCTAATTCATTGGAATGTCTTCCTTAATCTCTCCAAATTTGCTTAAGTGATCTTATATTTAGGAACGAAGGGAGTACCTCCTAAAAATAAATTTCACTCCTCTATTAAAAATTTTCAATCAACCATAATCTACACAATCTTCTAAATATTTTGCATCAAATTTTTAGTCTAAAACTCCCTTCAATTATCATTAATCCTTAAAATATTTTTATTCTTATTTATTCTTGTACAATGATCTATAATTTATTAATGACATCCTACAACCTTACTTTAAGTATTTATTATCTCTAGTTTAAAAATTGGGATGTTACACTTCTCCTCTCACTTAGCTCGGGGTATTTCATAACACTATAAAACAATGTATTTGCCAGCTTCATTTAAGAACAAGTTACTTGATGTAATTCTTAGCTTCCTATGATGATATTAAGGGTTAAAGTGTAAAAATGCTCATGTAATTGTCACAAAAATACAAAAATGCCCATGTAAAATGTTTTAAACCAAAATTACCCATCAAATTTCAAAACTAGGGCAAAAATATCCATCACTATTGACTTTATCACTCATTATCCCCTGTAGTTTCATCATCACACAAAGCGCAAATAAATACATAAGTTTGCCGCGTGTTTTGGTGAGTGGTGACGCCGCATAGGATGATGAGTGATATAGTCAAAAAATTAATGGTGATGAGTACTTTTTCCTCAATTTTGAAATTTGATTAGTAGTTTTGTTCCAAAATTATACATTGATAGTTTTTGCACCTTACAATTACATGTGCATTTTTACACTTTAACCTTGATTATTGAAATTCAATATGATTGGATCAATCAGGTCAGTAAACTAATCATCCAGTCATATGGCAAAAGTTTTGAATGGGTCAACCACAATTATTTCAAGTAGGCAACAGTTTGAGAACTATGCAATGTTTGGTTGGAAATAATAGAGCAATTAAAAGACCCATTGTCACACCTAACTTTTTTATTTCTACATAACATGAATTCAATCAATTTATAATCACAATAATAATATTAGGAACCCAAAAATATAAATAAATTAAAAAATTTAATTAAAAAAATAAAAAAAATTAAATAATAATTTGCTCTTTGAAAATTATTTAAATTCTTCTTCTAAAAGAAAAGTCTCAATAATGAATCATACGTTTATAGTTTATTGTTTGAAAATTAATGTGGATATATGTTAATTGAATGAATAAGTTTACAACTAGTTGCTAATTAACATATCAAAGTATCATATGGTTTGTAATTATGTAAAAACATAAACCTATTGTAATTAAAATCAGACAACTTAGCTATCACAGTTGAAAGTTTTCTTATGTATAACACAAGATATTTGCTTGATATCTAATAGCATAACAACATTAATTAAAGTACAAAACCTATTATATAATGCTAGCATACATAGAAGCTAGCAGGCATCCCTGCTAGTCAAACTAGTCTTCTCCTTGCTCCTATGTAAAAACATTTTTGAAAACAGTGAAATTCAAAGAATTCTAATAGCAATTTATTTCATTCATTATTATTTCATACTTTAAAATTGCTTAGAATAATGATAGTGCGCTCATGTTGGTGTTATACTACCTGTTAGTAAATACTCATACAGGACCCATACCTTAACAATATATTTGTTACAGACAGAAAATTTTATTCAATATGTCTATTGCACCACCAACTACTAATAACAATATATTTGCCTTTTGTAGTAAACACACCTGACAGGATTTTCTAATAAAAATAAATAACATGGCATAGGGAAGCAATCATCCTGATGCTTGGAGTACATCATATAAATATAAATGCGAAAATAAACACAAATAAATACCCAATTTTGGGGCCCACCGTGGTCCACAATGTGCTTATTTATTTGTGTGTATTTGTGTGATGAAAATGTGATAAGATGAGCACTAGAATCCCTTAAATTGAGCCATCCAAGAAGTTGTAGACCAGAATAGCACAAGACAACTTTGCAACAAGTGAAGAGCGTAGTATCCGGAGATGTTACATCAGACCTTATGTTATATGTCCGCCCAAAAGATGTAAAGAGAAACGCAACCACAAAGAGCATGCTTAGCGACATCAATGTCCATCTTTGTGGATTACAAGGGAATTCTATGGTAGAAGTTTCAATGAAATTACCACCAAAGCCAGAAAGCAATTTCAATTTCTTCCCACTACAGCCGCAAACTTCCTTATATACACTAGCTAGATAACAATAATCCAATTGCCCATGATAAATTGGAATCAATAGCAACCGGCCGGATTGGACAACGAACAAGTAAACTAGTGAACCAGTCCTTTGTTCGATCAGTTTGCATTAGGCCCCCATATTTCTTGTATCTTTAAATGTGGGTTTCATACCCAATATATAGCACAAATATATGAGTCTGATCAGAAGAAGTATGGATCGTGCTGAAGTCATTATGACAAACTCTAGAAGTACCCCTCTAGTCAATTCAATCCAAAAGCAAAAATGGGTCTGGCACACAAAATAAGGGCCCGTTTAGTTGTCATGGTAAAGTGCATGGGAAAGTGAAAGTGGAGAAAGTTGGAGGGTTTTTTTTTTGGTAATTTAGATATATTTCGGACCAACAAGTTTTCTCTCTCCATCTCACACTTCCCATCATCTAATTTACCTCTACATTCCATCTTCACCCTTTCACTTTTCATTTCCTCAATTTTTTTTCTACAACCAAACGGACAAAAGTCTTAAATTTTAACCCAATAGCAAGCAATGAAGGGATCGAATAGAATAATCTTTTCCATTTTTCTTTTGGTATTTTTTGCCAAAGCGATAAAATAATCTTTTTCTTTTTTGCTTATATGAGTACGATGATACTCCGCCCCCGAAAATAATTTTTGGTTACTACAAATGAGCCAAAATATTGTATATTATGTTTGGTGCTCCTTACTATATTCTAGAGTACTAAAAATGCTCATTTACCCCACCATTTAACAATCACTATTCGACATCTAACAGTCAAACTTGACTTATTTAACGTCGTTACTAAATAAGCAACAAAAATAATTTTCCAAAATATTGTATATTATGTTTAGTGCTCTTTGCTATATCTAAGTGAGCATCCAAGATTTATGTGATGTCTCTTCATTATTGGTGCACATAATAAAAAATTGATTTTGAGCATTAACTATGTCTCAATCCACTCACATTCCATCAATGACCAGTTTACTGCTTTCCCTTTTTTGGATTACCCAAGGGTATCTCCACCGTATATCAAGTGAGACTAATCCCTTGCTGTTATAAAGTCCCATATAGGGGTAGATAGCTGCTCTGTGAATTTGCTCTATTCGCAAGGGTTCGGGATCGAACTCCCAGTCACTTGCTTAAGGGACGAGAGTACTTATCACTCACGCCAACCCGTCAGGTTTACTGCTTTCCCTTTTCAGTTTCAAGATGTTGTTAGAACTATGTTATCCTTCTTAATTAATATCATTTTGTCTTTTTATCAAAAAGAAAAACATTCCATCATTGACCTACAAGTCAACGTAGAGTAAAGACATGATAATCACTCCTTTTTTATTAGATAGAGTTTTATTCACCTAATCTTTCGAATGTGTGATGGCGAATTCTTCGTTTGTCTATTTGATGCAATGTCTCAATAAATGAGAAATAAAATTCAATATATAATATTTATGTATTTTCGTCACACTTGTGTGTGCACTAATATAATTTTTAACGTCTTAAAGTTGAACATCACAAATAAATACTTTTTTGCAAATTAACATTTATGTATATTTGAATTTGTTAAATTATATGTAATTATTTCAAAAAGGTGACTTAAATAATAATAGCAATTTAAAGTTTTGTTTTGTCTATTGATAAAAAGATCAAAAGCGAGTCCGATCCTGTCAAATTTTCCAGTACTGTCATTATTTAATTTCGAACTCACTAGTATTGCTCATCACAAACAAACATATTGACCCTCCCAAGTCATCGTCACTGGTTTAATTTTTCTTCTGCTAATCCTATATTGTCTTTTTCACATGAATCCACGAGTCATTTTGCATAAACAACCATCATTGATGTTCTTCGTTATCAGTTTGACTTCTCTTCTCCTCTTTCTCTAATGCATACATTTTTTATGTTGATGACCTTTTTTATAAGCGACATTGCATTACAATAATTTTCCATTAAATATACTACTTGTTCATGTTCTTGTATTATTGGAATGGTCAGTTTATGTTTGTGTTTCAATGTTTCTATTTACAACTGTATTGTTAGTGTCTTTATGTAACTGTGTTTTTTTTCTCAGAAATGTAACTGTGCTTTGAATTAATATAATTGTCATTTTATCAAGAAAATATATATTTTTGTTTTAAGTCTTTCCTTGAAATCACTTCCGATCCTGAGATTAACTCAAACTAAATTAGAAGACAACCAAACATATATTAAATTCTCCCTTTTTGGCTCCTCTAAGTTACATATCGCTAAAACATTAGCAAAAAAATTGTTTTTAAATTCTCCTTTTATGCTTTAAAATATTGGGTGAAAGTGTAAAAATGATACTAAACTTTATCCAAAAGTGTGTTTGTAATAATACTCAAGTTTCGCGAGATGCATAAAAATGGTACCCAACTTGTGGTCCAGGTGCAAATATAGTATTTTCACTTAAGTGAAAAAAATTATATATAAAAAGACTCTTATATCTGTCATTAAATTATTCTCTTCTTCAACCTCCCTTCATTCACCTTGGCCAACGCTGCCGCACAAATGCCGGCACCGCCGTGCCTCAGCCGCCACCCTCCGACCACGACGAGTGGGCGGGTAAGGAGAGGCCATAAATCGTGAATGGAGGGAGGGAGGTTGAATATGAGAATAATATAATGAGGGACATAAGAGTCTTTTCACATCTAAATTTTATTTCCTTTAAGTGAAAATACTATATTTGCACTTGAACCCTAACTTGAGTACTCCTTTTGCACCTCACGAAACTTAAGTATTAGAAATGCTCATAAGGGCAAAGTTTAATATCATTTTTGCTTCTTCGCCCATATTATATCTGATGCTATTTGTCCGACCATATTCAAAATCACTTTCTTAACAAGATGAATTATTTTTTAATTTATTAAACTTACATATGTCTCATAATCATTTGAGAACTTTTTTACTACATTTTTTCCTCATTATGAACAATAAATATTTCTGAAAAGTATGATAAGAAAAAAAAATAAAAAAGAGAATTACAATATCCCCTAACTATATTTGCTAAAACATTAAGCAGAAAACAGTCAAGTTAGGTTATGATAAGTATGTTATAATTTATAACACATAGCAAAGAAATTTCATAAAAGATTAAGCAGAAAACACAATAAGGTTTATTTTTCTTTCACAATAATGAAAGCACAAGTACTTGAACATTTTACTTCCCAAAAGAGAAGAGAGAAAATTCTTCAACCATTATGAACGGTTTCTAACCCTTCTCTTCTTCCCCTTGTTAAGCAGCTCAAACACGAAACTTGCAAGCCTTAGAGGTTTGCCAGTATACATCACAACTTGAAACACTGCTGCTCCGAATACTGCTCCACATGCTTATCCCAACACCACTGGTTTCTATCAAAATACAAATTCATAACCTTCAGAATTTGTAAGTGGTCGTTCTCTTTAATTTCCTCATGGTTGGTGCATGGAATCGTGAGTTGAAAACCACGAATCTCTTTGTTTCCTTTGAAGGAATCACTTGAGAAAGTCTCAATAATTGTTGGCCTCTAGGAATGCAACCTTCAAGTTTATTCATTGAAAGGTTCAAAACACTGAGAAAATTGAGGTTGGTCAACTCTGCAGGAATTTTTCCTACTAAGTTGTTTGAAGATAAATCCAACCATTCTAAATTCCTTGAATTTCCGAGTGAGCTAGGAATTGCACCTCTGAGCCCATTATGTGAGAAATTGAGCCCTATCAATGATCTAAGGTGTAACAACCCGTTCCTCAATCTACATTTATCCATATATTTGATTTATTTATTAGCAAATATGTTTACAAATCAAATGAATTTTTATTTCATTTATTATAAAACAATTTATTTTTCCTTAATTCAAAATAGTTCACAATCTAACTATGTTAACAAAGAATTGAAGTTACTATAATAAGCTAACATAGTTAGAAAAATAACTATTCTTATATTCCGTAAGATAAAAGTTAATAGGCTAACCATGATATATAAAAATAATTTTAGTCATGAATGAATTATCATGGTTAGAAAAAGATTTCATGTAATTTGAAAATAAATAACTTATAATAAATAATTTTATAATCAAATATAAAATAAACAATTAAAAATCGTTTATTTAAAAATACCAAATCTGATAAATCCATGTTAGATAAAAATTGACTAACATGCATATTTAAATAAATATAGTAGTAATTGATTTAATTCTTTCTCAATCATTTACAAATAATCACACAGCCCTATATTAAGTGATATTTAAAGTTATTCAGCGTAAGATTATATACAGGCATACAGTAATCCAAGGAAAATAAATTAAAGTGGTTTACAAATTACTAAACAAAAATATGAAAAATAGTACGAAAGCATGCGGAAGCACAGCCTAATGCTTAGCTCCCAAGTCTCCGAATCCTTTCCTCATATCTCCTGCCCCAATCTAATGTCTGACGAGTTGGCGTGAGTGGTAAGTACTCTCGTTCCTGAACAAGTGGTTGTGAGTTCGATCCCTATCTCTTGCGAAGGGAGCAAATTCACACGCCAGCTGTCTACCCCCTATATGGGATTTCAGAACAGCGAAGGATTAGTCTCACTTGACACCGGGTGGGGATACCTTTAGGTAACCAAAAATAATTATAACCACGAGTGGTAGACTCTAATGTCGCAATTATAACTACTCGCCTATGTATATTTTTGCACTACGTGCATGTGCATGCTGGCAAGGTGGTCTGTGTTAATGTAGTGTTCAATGGTGTGTTACATGCATGTTGTGTTGCATGAACATGTAATCCATTTCAATTTCATCAATTACCATGCACTAAAGCAACACAATTATTCCTATACGGATACATCATAACTCAAGGAATCACAAACTCGAACAAGCAATAATAATAATCAAAACATCAGTAATGATAATCACAATCAAAACACAACACAAGTACACCGAAAATATGACAGTTCAATAGGGACTCACAACTCTCCCTTGAACATATAACGGTTTCTTTCCTTTACTTTCTCTTTATTCATTTTGGTTCCTCTTGATCAGAGCAGGTAACCTCATCTTGGTATGACATAATTTTATTAATCGGTGTATGATAAAGTCCATAATTTCACATAATTCACTTCACATTTACCTTGGATTGTACATGATTTTTGAGGATACATAGATAACAAACATACACAATTTAAGATAAAATTAAAAATACATGAAAAGCACACTTTTGCGGAATTTGGAGTTGAATTATACATTTTTAACTGTAAGAACTCGTCAACTCTTTTTCTATTTGTATAGGAAGATGTGGTCAAGTCTTGAAAGAAAGAAAGATTCAAGGAGGAAGCTCAAAAGAAGCAAAAATAATAGAAAAATAGAATGGGGCCAGAGGGGCGCCCAGGAGCGCCACCGAGGCGCCCCATGTACGACATGTCACCTTCTCTGTTCTTGAGGCGTAGTCGCGCCCCGGGGCTCCACCAGGGCTCCATCCTAAAGCTATGCGTTTAGTATAAAAGGGATTTTTAGGGTTTTAATGAGGGGAGCCTTCACACACTATAGAACACGAAAAATACACACTGCTTGGGCACTTTTGGGGAGTCTTGAAGAGCTTGAATAACCTTGGAAAAGTTTGGGAATCAAGTGGGGAGCTTGAAGAGATTTAGGTTTTCCTCACTTGTGGTTGTAAATCTTCTTCTCTTTTCTTCATCACTATTCAATGAACTTATCTATAGTTTTCGATTTAGTTTTATTTACATTTATGTGTAATTGAAACCCTAATCTAGGGTTGCTATGAACCTATTTATAGATTGAATCATCTATTTTCTCTTTCTTTAAGTAATTAATGAAGTATATGTGCACTTTTTATTTTGCTCTCTATTTGCTTCAAGTGGTTGATCAACACTTAGTTAGTTAAATGAAATGTGACTTGAGAAAGTATATTTTGTTTTAGAACTTGGATAAAAGCATGTTGAACTTCTTTATTGTTTTAAATGGATGATTTGTTGATAACATAGAGATATAGTTATTGACCAAACATAGTCATAATTAGGGTGGTTGAGGAAAAGAACTTGCATTTTTTGTGACAAGAGATTGTGCAATAAATGCTAGCATAAATTTGATTTTGTCTTGATAAAGTTTTTTTTAAATGCTTTGGATACCTAGATTTGCACATATCTTCATTTGATCACTTAAAAATGAGAGAGAAACATTAGTTCATGAAATGAATAGGGAATTAGTAACACTAAACCTTAATTATCATTGTTAAATCGTGTCTAAAAACTCCAACTCTTTACATTCAAATTTAAAATTCATTTCTTACTTGAAAAACAAATTTTTACTATGTTTTTACTCAAAACAATTAAGTATGCAATTAGTGTTACTCACTTTGTTTAAATTACAATCTTTGCAGAACGATAATTTTGACTTTACTACAATTGACTGTTAGAATCTTAAGTTTTGATGAAGACTAAAATATGAAAGAATGAACCAAACACTTAGAAGGCATTAGGTTAATATAGAATCCCAAGTAAGAGTGCAACCGGATGTGGATTTACTTCCGGATAGACTTGGACTAGCGCTCGCGGATGAACATCACATCCCCCAGCGACAGCAAGCACTTTACTATGCAAATAACTTAGTCTAGGAGCACTAGATATACAAAACCTTAAGACTAAGCTAAGATGGAACTGGATGTGGATTTGCTTCCGATTGAATTAACACTAGCGCTGGCTGTTGGTATAGATAACACTAAGCGCCAATGAACATAACCCACGTCCAGTAGAATTGCTTCCGATTGCCTAGTGACTAGCGCTGGCTGTTGGATTGAAGGACACTGAGCGAGAGAGAGTAAAAGTGAATATAACCCTTCGTCCAGTAGTAGTGCTTCCGGATGTGGAATTGCTTCCGGATGCAAGAAAGCCTTCTTAGACTAAATGAACTCCCACTGCATGTGACTATGTGCTTATATTGTTTAGACTAACGTTCAAAGTGCAGCACACTAAGTAAAGTTGCTTCCGGATGTGAATCCGCTTCCGCAAGCAATCAGAATGTCAGAACGTTCAGAAGTGCAGTGTCAGAATGCTTTTGGCAGAGCAGAGTTGTCAGAACTACTTTTCAGAGATAAAGCAAGTCAACCCTGCTATGCATTGATGAAGCATTAATTGGGCAAACGGTAACATGGGAAAAACGGCCATATTCAAACGGCTAACCCACCTACCAAGAGTGAGAATACTTGAAGACTATATAAAGGAGCTCACCTTCATTTATGAAGCTATCTAAATCTTTGACATCTTGAAATAATCTAGAGAGAGAAATCGAGAAAACCTTCAAGCATTCAAAGCTGCCCAGAAAAGAGAAAGAACTTTTAACTCATTGAGTGATCTTTTCATCTACTTATCTTGTACTCTTTGTAGTTAAGTCTCTTCTTGTATTAAGAGCATTAATTGTACTTAAGTGTGTAACACTATCTGTTCTTGAAGAGAACTTAGTTAGAAAATCCTTTATTTGTAAAGGTTGAACCCTTGCTGGTTGTAATGGGGAGCTAGTTAGAAAGGTTGCAAGTGAGCCTTGAGTAAAACTTGTGGTTGTAAGGTTGCAAGTGATCCCGTTCAAAACTTGTGGTTGTAAAGGTTCCAGGTGAACCCGTTGTAAAACCTGGGGATAGTGGAACTCGGCCTGGGTGGTTGAGAACTGGACGTAGGTCAGGAAGACCGAACCAGTATAAACTCTTGTGTTGATTTTATTTGAGCTTTTATTTTGTAGCACAATTCACCCCCCCTCTTGTGCATCCATTACTTTCATTTGGTATCAGAGCGGGTCTTTCTCACTCGATTCCAACGAATCCAGAAAGTAAAGATCCAGTAATGGATACAGATTACTCCCTGCCAGACGTCTCTATTCAACCCAACAAGCCCCCAGGTTTTGATGGGTATAACTATCCATTTTGGAAATTTCGAATGGAGACTTACATCAAGTCCAGCGACATCAGACTCTGGGATGTAATTGAACGTGGGGATCACACTCCCCTAGATGAGGATGGTTTTGCAAAGCAGCGATCCAGGTACACCAATGAGGACTATGCTCTAGTCCAACTAAACTTCAGGGCCATGCACTACATTCAGTGTGCTCTCAGCCCTAAGGAGTTTCATAGGATCAGCCACCACAAAAATGCTAAGGATATGTGGGAGGTTCTTGAGGCTGCTCACTCTGGAACCAGGGGAGTGAAAGCAAGACGAGTTGAGATGTTGGTGGAAGAGTTTCACAAATTCGCCATGATTAGTCCAACTGAGCCAATCAGAGAGCTGGAGCTCAGGTTCACTCACCTTATCAACAACTTGGCCTCCCTGGGCAAAGACATTCTTGAAAGAGAGCAAGTCAGCAAGATCCTAAAATCTTGAAGGGTGATTGGATCACCAAAGTTACCATCTTACAGGAAGTCCAAGGAGAGTCAACCAGCTCCATCACTGCACTCTTTGGTTCACTGGCTGAATACGAACCAACCCTGCTGGCTCAGAGAGCTCCTCAAGCTACATCTAAAACCAAGAACCTTGCTCTTGTTGCTCCCAGCAAGGAGAAGATTGATGAAAATGATGATGATGAGGATGATGAGGAGGACATCGATGATGAGGAGATGGCTATGATGGTAAGAAAGTTCAGAAAGTTCTTCAAGAAGAAAGGAGGCTTTCAGAAAGGTGAATACAGCCAGAAGAAAGGATATAAGAAGGAAAGGGCCCCAGTGTGCTTTGAGTGTAAGAAGTCTTGCCACTTCAAAGCTGAGTGCCCAAGCTTGCAGAGATCAAAAGGGAAGGACAAAAGAAAAGCCTTTGTGTCCTCTATCTGGGTGAATAGTTCTGATGAGGAAGCAAGTGATGAGGAAGAGGTTGCCAACCTTTGTCTCGTTGCCAGAGAAGATGATGAGGAAGCATCCTCAGAATTTGATCCCATCCAGGAGGAAAGTGAGGTAACTTTCCCTGAACTACAAGAAGCATATAATGAGGTCCATGAAGAATTTTTCCGCTTATGTAAAGCATATAAAGTATTGTAAATTAAAAAGGAATCACTTGAGTCCAAGGTGGACTCACTTAGTAAGGAGCTAGCGGAAGCCAAAAAGCTTCCGGTAGCGGATGGCAAGGGTTCTCCCCAAGCAGAACCCAGAGCCTCAACGTTAGAGAGCTGCTCTAACTGCAGCAAGATCTCAGGAGAAAGAGATAGACTGCAAAATGCCCTGCAGAAGTTTACTAATGGATCTGAAATGTTAAATATTATTTTAATGAATCAGAGGGCATATAGGGACAAGACTGGATTAGGCTACAAACCTAAAGGGAAAAAGTGGGTGGAACCAAAAGTGAAGCCTTACCTAAAATTCTTTCATAAAGCCACTGATCACAGCTCCACACCTTTTAGCTTCTGTAATTATTGTAACAGGAAGGGACATTCTACGTCCACCAGTAATGCCAAGAAGCATGGAGCAAATAGCTTTTATAAATGGGTCCCAAAAGGAACCAAGGCTACAAAGGATCCTCTCCCAAGAAAAGAAACTAAGGGAGAACAGGGATCCCGAGCCTGGAAACAATCCACAAGAAAAACCCAAGAGCCTAGAGCTAGCACTAGGCCAGAGGCATAGAATGATCATAAGCCCAAGGTCAAAACGAACACTAGACCAAGGGCACTGAAAACTAATGACAGAGGACCCAAGAAAGGTTGGGTACCTAAGCTTACTTGATTCTTTCAGGTGTGTCTCAAAGCATCCAAGAATAGGAAATGGTATATTGACAGTGGATGCTCGAGACATATGAGTGGAGACAGAGACAAATTCAAATCTCTGGTGATCAAAGACGGAGCCACAGTTGCCTTTGGAGGAAATCAAAGTGGAAAGATCACAGGAGTTGGAGAAGTTGGACCAGTGAAAGACATTTATCTGGTGGACGGTCTTTGTCACAACCTGCTGAGCGTGAGTCAGAGCACTGACAAAGGAAATTGGGTAATCTTCGATTCAAATGAGTGCATAATTGTGGATAAGCAGAATCTGAACTTGGATAAGGCCAACTTAAAATGCAAACTTAAGGCAAATAGAAATGGAAACCTATACACTCTAGACTTATGTCAACAACTGGAAGAAAAATGTTTAATATCTAGTGATGAGAACAGTTGACTTTGGTATAAGAGGCTAGCACATGTTAACTTTACTCAACTTGACATGCTAATTAAAAAGGAGCTAGCTATAGGTATTCCATCTTTTAAGGTAAAGCATGATTTTATTTGTGAATCCTGCCAACGAGGGAAGCAAACAAAGTCCTCGTTTAAAACCAAGAAGAGAGTCTCCACCAGCAGGCCCTTGGAACTAATCCATATGGATTTGGTTGGGCCAGCGAGAGTGAAGAGCTTGGGTGGAAACCTGTATGCTCTAGTGGTGGTGGATGACTATTCTAGGTTCACTTGGACTATGTTTCTTGCCTCTAAGCAAGATGCTTTTGATGCTTTTGTTGTCCTGGCTAAGAAAGTGCAGAATGAGAGAGACCTCAAAATCACAGCCATAAGGACAGACCATGGAGGAGAGTTTGAGAACCATAGCTTCTCTGAGCTATGTGAGCAGAATGGTATTGAACACAACATCTCAGCTCCTAGAACTCCCCAGCAAAACGGAGTGGTCGAGAGGAAGAACAGGGTTCTGACTGAGATGGCCAGAAGCATGCTCAACGAGAAAGAGGTTTCACAAGTGTTCTGGGCGGACGCTATGAGCACGGCTTGCTACATCTCTAACAGAGCCTATGTTCGCAAGGGCTTGGACAAGACTCCCTATGAGCTATACAAAGGCAGGAAGCCCAACATCAGCCACCTCAGAATCTTTGGATCAAAATGCTATGTGCATAACAATGGAAAGGTAAATTTGGGTAAGTTTGATCCAAAGGCTAATATAGGTATATTCATAGGTATTCCCTTAGGAGTAAGGCATATAGAATATACAACATGAGAACTAGAATTGTAGAAGAATCAATGCATGTTGTATTTGATGAAACTCCTACATGGGGACAATCCACAGAAGATGATGAAATACTTAATCTTCCAAAACAACCATCATCTTCTTCACCACCAAAAGAAACACCAGCAAGCAATCCCAAAGAAGAAGATGAACCCAGTGTTGAGCCTAGAGTGCAGACCGTGCCTGATGAGGCACAATTGCCAACAGTTAGGAGACATCACAGGGATCATCCTCTTGATCAAGTGCTTGGTGATGTTTCTTCTGGTGTCAGAACCAGAAGGCAGGTTCAAAATGAAGTTGAGTTTGGAGCATTCTCATCTCAAATCGAACCAACTTCAGTTGAACAAGCTCTTGAGGACTGCGACTGGATTATTGCCATGCAGGAAGAGCTAAATCAATTTGAGAGAAGCCAAGTTTGGGAACTAGTCCCAAGGCCGTCTCATCAATCCATAGTGGGGACCAAGTGGGTCTTCAAAAACAAACTGGATGAGACAGGTCAAATTACAAGGAACAAAGCCAGATTAGTAGCCAAAGGATATAACCAAGAAGAAGGCATTGACTATGAAGAAACCTTTGCTCCAGTCGCTAGACTCGAAGCAATAAGGATTCTTCTAGCCTTTGCATCCATGAAAGGCTTTAGATTATATCAAATGGATGTAAAGAGTGCATTTCTTAATGGTTACATCAAAGAAGAGGTCTATGTAGAACAACCTCCTGGCTTTGAGGATCACAAGCATCCTAAACATGTGTATAGGCTAAAGAAAGCTTTATATGGCCTGAAACAAGCTCCTCGAGCTTGGTATGAGAGACTCAGCAGCTTTTTACTGGGCAAGGGTTTCTCAAGGGGCAAACTAGATAATACACTATTTATTCTTCACAAAGATAAGAACATGTTAATTGTCCAAATTTATGTTGATGATATTATTTTTGGGGCAACTAATGAAAAGCTCTGTGAAGAATTCTCTAAGACTATGCAGGGTGAGTTTGAAATGTCAATGATGGGAGAACTAACGTTCTTCCTAGGCCTGCAAATTAAACAAAAGAAGAATGGGATCTTCATCTCCCAAGCTAAGTACTGCAGAGAGCTACTCAAGAAGTTTGGGATGGATGAATGCAAGGAGTATGACACTCCCATGAGCACCACTGCCGCACTCGATGCTGACGCAAAGGGTAAATCTGTCAGCCTGCCCATGTACAGGGGAATGATAGGTTCCCTACTATACTTAACGGCAAGCAGGCCTGACATTCAATTTAGTGTAAGCATGTGTGCTAGGTTTCAAGCCATCCCCAAGGAGTCACATTTAATATGTGTTAAACGTATTCTAAGATACCTTGAGGGAACACAAGAGCTTGGTCTTTGGTATCCCAGAGGTAACCAAGAGTTCTTGTGGGCTTACTCTGACTCTGACTATGCAGGTTATAAAACTGATAGGAAGAGCACCAGTGGACAATGCGCCTTCCTTGGTGGTTGTCTGGTGTCTTGGGCTAGCAAGAAGCAAACCTGTGTGTCATTATCATCCACTGAGGCAGAATACATCGCTGCTGCAAGCTGTTGTGCCCAAGTGCTGTGGCTGAAGAACCAACTGAGAGATCTTGGCTTGGAGTTCCCTGAGGCACCCATCCTCTGTGACAACACAAGCACAATCAGCCTCGCCAAGAATCCGGTTCAGCACACAAGGACAAAGCACATTGATGTCAGACATCACTTCATCAGAGATTATGTTCAAAAGAAGGATGTCAAAGTGCAATTTGTCCCCACTCAGCAACAGCTTGCTGATATTTTCACCAAGCCTCTGGGGGTTGATCAATTTACATTCATAAGAGGTGATTTGGGAATGGTAAACTCAAATGAAGTTTAAATAACTATGTGCTTAATTGATTAAAACCTGCAACAATACTAACTTAGGCATCGGAGTGCCAATCCTTGTTTTTGCAGGTCCCCAATGTTAAATCTTAAGCAAGTGCAACCGGAAGCAAAACCACTTCCGGATGACCATTTGCTGGCACTGAATGTTGAACTAAAGCGGGAAAAGAGCGCCAGTGCCTGAACCAAGGGACACGTCACTTCAGAAAACGTTTCATCTTCCTCCATGAGAAGTTGTGCCTTCTCTGAAAAGGTGAAGCGACACATGTCAAAAGGTGCGCCGCCCCAATTAAATGTTTACGTTACCCAATGAATAAACATATGTTTTCATCTGAAGAGTCATTTCCCATTTTACCCGCTGTCACTTTGCATATAAATAGGAAGTCATTTTCACTTTCACTTTTTCACTTACTCAAATTTTTCACTTACAAATTCTCTGCATACATTCATACATCTCTTCATCTTCTACATCTTGTTCTTCATCTTCTTCATCTTCTTCTTCGCATTTCATCACAAACAAACCTTAAACCCACACAAAAATGGCCGGCTCACATGAAACTAACCCCATCACAAAGAAAGCCACCACATCCAAGAAATCAAAATCCAAAACAAGCAAATCTGGGCATTCTCACACTGGGAAATTTGGAAAATCGCATGAACACGATGAACGCCAAGAACATTCTGGGCAAACCCAAGGGCAGAACGAGCAAGTCCAGGAACAACCTGGACATTCTGAGCGAGTCCAAGAACAGCCTGGGCAGACTGAGCAACAACAAGAACAGGCCAAGAGAAAAGGGAAGAAGAAGATTCAATTTAGCGAGGAGCCTTCTTCCAAAAGACAAAGGGTAGAGGAGGATGATCCTCTGGTATATAGAGATGGGCCTTTGGAGGCTGTTTCCTCCAAGTTTGAAACCATCAAGCCCTACTTTAACAACGGCATGTTCATAGATCTGGTCAAGATAGATGAACTAGGGTTTCCCCACTTGCGGCCATTCCTGGAAAAGTACATGCCCTGGCTGGGGATCAACCAGGATTACAACATCAACGTCCTGAGGGTCTTCTGCGAGTCTCTCACTGGAAAAGTCAAGCATAAGAAAGTGGATGGGAAGGAGCAGATTCGCAGACTCACCTTCACTGCCACAGTCAAGGGGAGAACCTTCAGTTTCACCTGGAGGGATATCAATGCCCTAATGGGGATTACAGATGAGGGAATGAATGAGAGGCTATACCCTGAGTCACTCAAATACAGCAAGGAAGAACTCGAGAAGATTTATGACACACAAGGGAAGAAGGTGTCCGGGATGTCTGACTCCAACAGACTCTTGTACTATGTCTACTCCCGCATGATGACACACAAGGGGGTAATTTCAACGAGTTCACTCTGCTGGACAACCCGTGGTTCCCCAGACTTCTCTCCCAGCAGCCAATCAACCCCGGGCAGTTGATCAGCCTTGAACTTCATAGATGGATGGTCAACAGCAAGGCTGGATATCTTCCCTACCCCACCATCATCGCCTTCCTCCTTGAGAAGAATCTGATCAAGGCTACATCTGATGTGGAGGAAGAGAATGTTAAGTGTGCTCCTGTGAGTGCAATTAACATCAGCAAGATGGGCATCAAGTATCTGAAGAAGGCAAAGCCCACTCGCTCAGGATCTCAGGCAGGCAGTGCCTCTCAAACCTCAGCCCCTTCTGCTTCTGGCGCAGGGGATCAAGAGGTTGACTCCCACCCCGGGCCAAGCCGAGTTGCGAGGATGCCAGCCACTGTGAAGGCCTTTGCCCAAGAGATGAAAGAGGAGATTCTCCTTAGGCTTTCTGACTCCCTGGTGGCTCCTCTCCGAAATGACTGTGATGCTGGGTTCCAGCAGCAAGGGGAGCGAATCCAGAGGCTCGAGGATCGCGTGGGTCAGGTTGAGACTCAACTTGCCAGAGTGGATGCCAAGTTAGACCTCATCCTCCAACACCTTCAGATCCCTCAACCCCAAGGTAACCTACCACCTCCTCCTCCTCCTCCTCCCAACACTCAACAGCCACAGCCACCTCCACAGAATGACCAACAACCACACACATCACCAAACAACGACCAACAACCCCAGACATCACCCAACCACGAACAGCAAACCCAAGACTCACCCAACCATGACCATCAACCATCACCTCAACACTCCACCCAAGACTCACCCCAACAATCTCCTCGCCAATCACCCCTTCACTCCAATAACTCACCACCTCCACATAACTCCCCTAATCGCTCAACATCCGACACTACCGACGGGCCGTCCAATCCTAACCCAACCACATCTCACTAACCCATAGTTTTTACCTCTCCCGATCACCCAGACCACACCTACTACCTCCGAGACCAATCCCCTATTCGGTGGAAAGTTAGACAACCCGATGTCTACTATGCCACCTATCCATTTGATGTCCTCTTCACCCACCCATCCTTCTTTGAAAGAAACTCAGCCCTCTTTCCCAACCCTCCTAACTCCCCTGAACAACAACCTTCCCCCACATCCTCTTCAACCACCTCCTCGCCCAACCCTTCTCCACCTAAAAGATTTGGCCCTGAACCTCCACCCTCCTCTTCACCTGATCCATCCTCCCTGGCCCTCGCCCTTGTTGATGATGACAAAAGGGGGAGAGATGCTGTTATCGCCCTCCGCCACACCATGGAGACAAGGGATGTTCTGACTCAGCCATCCCTTTGGCTGGATGAAGATATCACTGCTACCCTGCGCCGAGCAATGGAGTCTCAGAGATTGGGTGGTGCTGAGAGTCTAATCAGAGGGGAAGCCATTCGATTTATGCAACAGCAGAGGTCGAATGAGCAAAGGTCCAAGTGGGACATGGTTGTATTTGAGCAAAGTGAAGAAATTCCACAACCAGCCTCTTCATCATCAGAGCCTCCTTCATCTGAGCAGAGTAGGAATATTGTTGAGGAAATCATGACGAAGTACGAGCTGAAGAAGGTCAACCATCCTCCCATTGTGATTGCTAAGCCAATCCCTTCTTCCTTTGGGCAAACAACTGAGCAAACTTCTGCCCCTCCTCCTCCATCTGAGCCATCCTCTGCTCCTCCTCCTTCAGCAGTTAAGTTCAGTGAATCAAGAAAGAAGGCAGTTGCTAGAAAGCATGCCAACAAGGGTGCTACCTCTACTGAGTCTGCTGAGAGAGAGGAAGAGACTACATCAGACCAAGCTGAGCAAGAGATTGCATCTGTCCAAGCTGAGCAAGAGATCCCATCAGTACAAGCCATTCCAATTCTAAAGGAAGTTAAACTGGAAATAGAAGATATGACTCCTGAAGAATTTGAAAGATATGGCTTCACGGACAAGATCTCTTTTGGTCAGATGGCTTGCCTGGATGCTGAGAGAGCAAGAGCCAAACCTACTCAGCCGATAGGCAAGGGCAAAGGAAAGGGAAAAGGCAAGGGGAAGAGGAAAGCCCAGGAAGTTGAGGAGGACCCCAACTTCCCAGTATGGAATGTTAAGATCAGGGCTGTCCACTACCCAAATGGCGAGGTCACTCCCTTCTCAGATGCAACAGGGTTCCCAGGCTTTGAGGAAGTTGAAAACTTGAAGAGAGCCTTCGAGGAGTCTGTTGAGTCTGAGAGACTCAGAAGGGAAAGGGAAGAGGAAGAGCTTCAAAGGATCATTGCCCAGATTGACCATAATGTGAAGGAAGCCCATCTAGCCCAGCTCCAAAAAGAGAATGAGGATAGGCAGAGAGAGAGGGAGAAGAAAAAGAGACACAACCTTTAGACACCCATGCACTTACCTTAGAATTTTCTTTTTCTCATATCTTCATGCATAGTTCATTTTTACATAGTATAGATTACTTGTGAATTTTATCTGCTTGTGTAACACTAACTTGTAATTTTTGTTTATCAATGATAATTGTCTAAGTTATTTGTGCCTTATTTAATTATTGCCTTTAATTCTTTCATATGAACTTAATCGATAGACTTAGTTTGTCATCATCAAAAAAGGGGAGAATGTTAGAATCTTAAGTTTTGAGGAAGACTAAAATATGAAAGAATGAACCAAACACTTAGAAGGCATTAGGTTAATATAGAATCCCAAGTAAGAGTGCAACCGGATGTGGATTTACTTTCGGATAGACTTGGACTAGCGCTAGCGGATGAACATCACATCCCCCAGCGACAGCAAGCACTTTACTATGCAAATAACTTAGTCTAGGAGCACTAGATATACAAAACCTTAAGACTAAGCTAAGATGGAACCGGATGTGGATTTGCTTCCGATTGAATTAACACTAGCGCTGGCTGTTGGTATAGATAACAATAAGCGCCAGTGAACATAACCCACGTCCAGTAGAATTGCTTCCGATTGCCTAGTGACTAGCGCTGGCTGTTGGATTGAAGGACACTGAGCGAGAGTGAGTAAAAGTGAATATAACCCTTCGTCCAGTAGTAGTGCTTCCGGATGTGGAATTGCTTCCGGATGCAAGAAAGCCTTCTTAGACTAAATGAACTCCCACTGCATGTGACTATGTGCTTATATTGTTTAGACTAACGTTCAAAGTGTAGCACACTAAGTAAAGTTGCTTCCGGATGTGAATCTGCTTCCTCAAGCAATCAGAATGTCAGAACGTTCAGAAGTGCAGTGTCAGAATGCTTTTGGCAGAGCAGAGTTGTCAGAACTACTTTTCAGAGATAAAGCAAGTCAACCCTGCTATGCATTGATGAAGCATTAATTGGGCAAACGGTAACATGGGAAAAACGGTCATATTCAAACGGCTAACCCACCTACCAAGAGTGAGAATACTTGAAGACTATATAAAGGAGCTCACCTTCATTTATGAAGCTATCTAAATCTTTGACATCTTGAAGAAATCTAGAGAGAGAAATCGAGAAAACCTTCAAGCATTCAAAGCTGCCCAGAAAAGAGAAAGAGCTTTTAACTCATTGAGTGATCTTTTCATCTACTTATCTTGTACTTTTTGTAGTTAAGTCTCTTCTTGTATTAAGAGCATTCATTGTACTTAAGTGTGTAACACTATCTGTTCTTGAAGAGAACTTAGTTAGAAAATCCTTTATTTGTAAAGGTTGAACCCTTGCTGGTTGTAAGGGGGAGCTAGTTAGAAAGGTTGCAAGTGAGCCTTGAGTAAAACTTGTGGTTGTAAGGTTGCAAGTGATCCCGTTCAAAACTTGTGGTTGTAAAGGTTCCAGGTGAACCCGTTGTAAAACCTGGGGATAGTGGAACTCGGCCTGGGTGGTTGAGAACTGGACGTAGGTCAGGAAGACCGAACCAGTATAAACTCTTGTGTTGATTTTATTTGAGCTTTTATTTTGTAGCCCCCCCTCTTGTGCATCCATTACTTTCATTGACGACCCGTATGTTTACGGAAGCGTATCGTTTCATGTTAAGTCAGAGTACCACAACCAAATCAAAAATTCAAACCAAAAAATATCATAACCACCACATCAACAATAATTACATGCTTACTAACACATACGCATTTAAACCAAAAATAAACGTAAGTCACATGTGCTCAAGTATCAATAACCAACTTCTACAAGCAATAATACAACACATATAAATAATTAAAAATTAATCAATTGTCATAATTTCTAATTTCGGAACTATGTCTCCAACCGATTAAATGAAAAATAACTCATGTATACTAATTAACTTCGCTCTCGTTCCAAGAAGTACTATCCAATCTCATCTAGTCAAATTATCCTTATTGCATCTAAAATTCAACAAAGAAACCCAATCAATCCTTAGCACAAAATTTCCAATTAGCCACCCAAATCATTACAATTTTCACTACAAAAAAACGGGCCATTCCGGCGCAACCTTACCGGCGTTTTGGTTCAAAACACCTATATTAGACGCATACCGGCGTTTTTACCCAAAGCGCCTATATGAAAACGCCAATAAATTTGGCGCGCGCTTCCCGCCTTTTTTCCCGCGTTTCCATATTGGCGTTTTGGGTATAACAAACGCCGGTATGGTTTTTAAATTTAAAAAAGAGGGGCTGACAGTTTTTTTTATTTTTTTATTCAGAAAACCGCATATAGGCGTTTCGTCAAAACGCCTATCTACGATTAAATATTATTTTAATCGCACATAGGCGTTTTGAGAAACGCCTATGTGCATAACGTGCATTTAATATGCACTTTATGCGCATATCGGCGTTTTGAAAAACGCCTATCTGCGCATTAAGTGCATATTAAATGCACTAAATGCATATAGGCGTTTCTCAAAACGCCTATATGCGATTAAAATAATATTTAATCGCATACAGGCGTTTTGAGGAAATGCCTATATGCATTATTTACATTAAAATAATGCATATAGGCGTTTCCGCAAAACGCCTATATGCATTAGAAAGCATATAGGCGTTTCCCTGAAACGGCTATATGCATTATTTTAATGTAAATAATGCATATAGGCGTTTGGCAAAACGCCTATATGCATTATTTAATATTAAAATGCATATGGGCATTTTCCAAACGTCGGTACGCACCTCCGTTCCCTATAAATAGCACCTCCCTCCTTCCGCAAAGTTGCTCATTTTCTCGTTTTCTTCTATTTTTCTTCTCTTCGTCTCTCATTCAATGTTGCTGTTGCTTTGTTTTTTGGCTAGTTTTGCTGATGTTTTTTATTTCGTGTTTTTTGGTGATATTTGATTTTATAATGTTGATATGATCTTATTGCTTTTCTTTTACATATTGCTTGTTGTTTTGATTTTATATATTTGGGTATCATGTTTTATGAATTACTCTTGTTATTGCTTATGTTTATATATATTATTCTTTATGTGTATGTAACTTTGGGATTAACATATTATTCCTTATGTTTTTGAACATTTTTCTTCCTGGTTCTAAACAATCAGGAAGAAAAATGTTTTTTATTTTTTTTGGAAAACACATACCGGCGTTTTGCAAAACGCCGGTATGAAATATTATTATTTAATACCGCACATAGGCGTTTTATAAAACGCCTATGTGCATAAATAAAAAAAATATTATTTCCGCATACCGGCGTTTTGCCCCTCGTTTAGGCGTTTTTCAAAACGTGAAAAACGCCTAAATGCCGCATTCCCACGGCAAATATTTAGGCGTTTTGCCAAAACGCCGTAGCGCTATTCCGCCGGAAAATTCCGCCGATTCGAGGCCCTATAAAACGCCGATATGGGCCCCGTTTTTTGTAGTGTTTATTCATTCCTCTTATCTAATTCTAGTATGCCTAATTGGCTAATTCAATCAAGTAAGAAAGCAAATTTTGTCCAAACAACATAATTTCATCATTCAAATATAAACAAAATGAAGTATCCCTGCTTAAACACTCTCATTCAAACAAAATCGAAACATACCATATTCTGAACCCGTTCTAATTTAACTTCATTATCCTTTAATCATTTCCAACTCCTCTTTTCACATTCAAAATTCAGACTAAAACAGAATCAATTATATATATTGACCAAGAAAATAACGCTAACTCAAAGAAAAGTGTGACCTTAATGCAGTATTCAACTTTGACAAACATGTTCCGAATTTCCCAATCCTTACTACTTCATTTAACTACAGCAGCAAGATGGCAGAAACTCACAAGCAAAACATGCACTTCTATCACATTCCCACCATTATTTCATCAAGTCAATTTTCACCAAAACAGCCAAACTCACCAAATGATTAACTATCAATAAATCAAGGTTTATTAGTCACACTTTAAATCAAAGCAAAACACTGATTTCATAGAAACCAGAATAACACCATAATCCAAGCACGTTCGCATGCAACAACAATTAATTACATGTTCCATTACATGTTCCAAAAGATGGCAGTAATGAAGGGAGACAGGTCACCCAATGTCAATCCAAGTTTTTGTGTAGCTTTGGGGTTGCAAAGAATCACCAGTCTCGACGCTACTTTGAATCAAGTGTTGATCGCTCATTTCAGTACCGGAGCCGTCGTGAACAGCCAGAGGGAGCTACTGAATTGAATTGGGGAGGAAAAGGAAGGCAGTGGGAAATGAGAAGGGAAGAAAATGAAGAAGTGATTGATTATAAAGGTGAGAAGAAAGTGAGGGTCAATGAAGAAGTAGAAGACGACAATGAATGATTTTTCTTGCGTGTGTATGGAGTGTTATGCGGCTGAACAGAGGAGAGAAAGAGAGATATTTAAGGAAAGATGAAATCAGACTTGCCTTACATTATAATTATAAAAAATGTCCATAAATTTACCTATTTTCTTGTTTTCTCTTTTCAATTGGAAAATAAAAGAAATTAAGATACAGTTTCTTTTATGGTGTGATCCAATGTGTGTGTGTGCATATATATATATATAATCCTTTGTAAAATAGTTTGGAATTGAAAACCGTCCATTTTTTTATAGAGATTCTCTAAATATAAAAATAAAAAATACACGCACCATTTTTGGCACTTTTTTTTGTAGTGCCTATGTTTTATCCTCTATTTTACAATTTGCCACATAAGAAAGTAGAAAAAAAGTACACAATGAATGCACAATATGTGCCCGTAAATGTACAATTAGTGCACAGTAAATGCACAAACATGCTTTGTAACAAATGTTAAAATGTGCATATGAAACATACAATAACCATGGAACGAAGAAATTCAGTTAGAATCTTCTTGGCCAATAAAATTTTCTCATATATATTTTAACTTAATTCCTAAATTTATTCCTAAAATTTTTAAATACTAATAATATCCTAAAATTCTAAATATTTCCTTATTTATACTCATAGAAAATTGGGTGTTACAAGTGTGGGTGTGGGTGCATAGCTTGTGTCGAGGCCATATATAGAGACGTGAGATCGCTGTTCTAAAAGCCAAGCCGGAGACTACAACAGCTTGGTTCATGGGATAGGCCATCTTAAAATTTTAGCTGGTTTGGACCGTCAAAAACCGTCAGAAACCGCTATTCGACCAGGAGTCGAGATGGATATTCAAAAACCAGTCGGCTTGCTTCAAACCCTCATAGATTGAGCAAGTAAAGTAAAATGTGAGAGTGTTTTTTGTTTTTTATCTTTTGAAATTACGAACTCTTTAGGAACAAAAAGAAAAGGAAAGTTGGGTGGTAGAGGGAGAGAGACATGTTCATCACCTTCATTCTCATCACCTTTCTCATCACCCAAAACGACATAGTTTTAATAAGTGAAGGATCTGGACCATAGAACATAAACGAATCTGGCCGTCCAATAGAGTTTGGTTTAAAAAATAAATTCCCAAAACCTTGCATGTGTATTTCACCTATCAGATCCTGTCTCTCAATTTTCCCCTCCGGCGATTATGCAAATGTCGCGGCCGTTTGTTCATGAGCTGTGAAGTACTCCATTTTGGCGGTGGCGATAGAAAATACTCCCTAACCGCCTCTCAGATCTGATGTGAAACATGGTCATTAGCGTTTGAGTTGGTGACGTTGTACTTGACGGCAAAGCCGTTTGTGAAGACAAATGGAGAAGTGGAGAAGCAGCTTTTGATTACTTGGAAAATAGTAGCTGAATCAAAGGCAAGTTGAGCTTCATTTAAAAAAATAAAAGAAGACGAAGAAGGACGGGGAGAAAGTGGAGAGAGATGGGAGTCACACATGGCTCTCTCTTTTTAATATATTCACATGCCTGTATTTAGCAAAACGCTGCAGTTTTGAGTAATGAGAATAGTGATGAGAAGGAATTTGATGAGTTTGGAATTAAAATCCGTGTGAGAGAGAGCGAGACAATTTCCTCTTTATTTCTTTTGCTTGTTTGTGCTAGTCAACTCAACATGTGAACTTTTGCCATGTGACTCTTCTTTCATTTTCATTTGATGTTTTGTCTCTTAGTTGGACATATTGACTAATTAGTGGTTTAAATTTCAAGCCAAAATATTTTCCTGCAATTGCAAAGCTTCTGTCATGGATATACCAGATTTTTCTAAAGCTGATTGTAATTAAGCTAATTTCATATGCTTATATATTTTTAAATTGTTTTTAGGACTTCTATGCATTAACATGACTGTATATATTAAATTTTATATCCATAACTATACAGATATGGTATAAAAAATTTAATATATTCTGGAATTTAACATAATGTTACGTTTGGCATAATCCTATGTTTAGAAAGCGATCACTTTTGACTCCCAACCCATACACTTGTAGTGGAATATGGGATTAGGATAATTATAAGGGAAAATCACAGTTAAGTCACTCATAAGACAATTAATCATTTTATGGTCCCAAAAAATAGTGAAATTAAGTTCAATCCCAAGGGACTTGGGTGATAATAAATTTTACATATACTCTTGAAAATTTTACAAATCATGTGCGAATTATGTGCGATGAGGTAGATACCAGTGATTTCACCAAAAATATCGTCAGTGATTTCACCAAAAATATTGTCGTCATTGGGGTAATAATTAATTCGCACAAATAAGTATATGTATTATTACTCCAATGACGACGATATTCTACCTCATCGCACATAATTTGCCCGTAATTTGCAATGATATACACTTACATTTATAATCATTGGCGGCAGTATGGAACTCTTCACTATTTTATTGGTTGTGTGTACAATGTGGAGGCAGAAGTGGAGGTAAGGGAAATTAAACTTAATATTTCTTATGGTGAATGAATATGTGTGTGTACATGTATTTGTGTGTGTTTCAATGTATGTGTATAATGTTTCATCATCGTTTTTTCTCTTCCTCCTCTTCCCTTTCCAATTTTTGCCAAAAATATACTCTCACGGTGTCTTCATCTTTGTTCATTGTAACTGATAAATGAGAAGAATAAGATTTGCTGAAAATAAAAAAAGAGAGAAATAATGACCATGGAAAGTAACATCTGGCGTAGATGGTGATAATGTTCCATGCTTTGACTTATGACATGACTAGAACATATTAATCATCTGGCGTAGATGTTGATAATGTTCCATGCTTTGACTAAAAAACAAGAATAATAAACGTTCCATACAGTTGGCACCACATCTTTCTTTTTTTTTGGCCGAAAGTTGGCACCACATCTAAAAGTTCATTAAATGTCAACAATTCAAGTGCCTCTCATTTGTATTCTTGACTAAAATATGAGTTTCTTTCACTGTGAGAAAATGCTTATCGAAAAAGGGATTTATTTATACCATTTTATTGCATTATATATACCATGTCTTACGTCTACACATTATATTTATTGCAGTATTTATACCATGTCTTATGTCTTACCTCTGATCTCTCATTTTATTGCATTATTTATCATTCACACCCACACTTGTTGGAGTTATCAACATTTCATGTGGGTGTGTCAAAAAGAGAAGTCCCTGGGAGTAAGAACTAATTCACTTGTGTTCTAACTCAAGTTAAAGGGCCAAAAGGAGGAGTGAGTTCGCGCGCACAAGTTGGGCCACCGTGCAAATCCGGTGATTCTCCCGCCCCCTGCGCGCGCGGTAAATGAGGAGTTGGCACATTTTTTATTTATCTGTTTTTGATTATTGTATTTCAAAGTTGTGGGCAGTTATGTGAATAATTATTTTGTTTAATGTGAAAATAATTATTCAACGTTCAAAACCGTTATTTTAATTGTAATTATTTTTGTAACCCCCAAATAATGTGCCATCATTCTGCCTAACGTTCACCTGTGCTCACCGCCTATAAAAGGCAGAGTCTGGACAGTCCAGGTGTATCATCTACTATCAACTCCTTCCTCCTCTTGATATATTCTCTGCTTGTTACAATTTTTCTTCTGCTGTTCTGTTGCCTTGCGAAGCGCAGGAAGGGTCTGTTTAATCCTGGGGAGAGCCGCGTCCTAACTTTGCCGGTGGTGGTCGCGGAATACCTCTAAAGGACAGAGTCCCACAAGGGAAGCGACTCAGATCATTATCATAGTTATTGTTTTCTTTGTGTAGTGTGAACAATTTTTCTCTAAGTGTGTATGTATATTTATTATTTTATTTTGTGTAGTACAAGTGTGTATATTGATTGAGAAAGAAAAAAAAAGAAAAGGTATACATCAGTGTACACTTTGTGCACATCCATAGAACTTTGAAAAGAGCTAGAGTGCAAAAGAGTTTTTGTCACATCCATGTGCACAAAAAGGCACATCCATAGACATAAAGTTTACATCTGTAGAAGAGAAGCTACATCCATAGAACATTCTCTTCCCACATAAAGTGCACATCGGTAGAACAATTGAGAAGCTACATCCATAGGACCAAAAGCTACATCCATAGAGAAACAATCTTTAGAGGTATTACCATCATAGAACAAAATACTGGCGATGCAAATTCTGGACAAACCCCCATTACTGTTGCTGTACCAGGAGCAATTCCTATGCCCAGATCGTTTCCAGACATAACCAGAATTGAGCAATTTGACGGGAAGAATTTCCGGCGCTGGCAATGGCAAGAATGTGTCTATACTGTTCTGGACCTGCACGGTGTGGTCGATGCACTTACTGAGTCTGCTCCCCTTCTAGATGCTGACCAAGCCAAGATTGCTGCTTGGACCTATGCAAATAAGGTTTGCAGACATACTCTGATTAATACTTTATCTAATGATCTGTTCAACGTGTATCATGTATACAAGGAGGCTAGCAAAATTTGGGAGTCGCTTATTCTCAAATACACTGCTGAGGATGCTGGAAAACAGAAGTTTGTTGTTGGAAATTTCTATAAGTGGGAGATGACAGAGGAGAAGGATATAAAGCTGCAAATTAATGAGTACCACAAGCTACTTGAGGAGCTGAGAGCCGAGAACATCAATCTGCCGGATGAGTTCGTGGTTGGAGTTTTAATTGAGAAGCTGTCAGATTCATGGAATGACTACAAGCAGCAACTCAAACACAAACAAAAGCAGTTGACACTCACTGACCTGATCACCCATATCATCATTGAAGATACCAACAAGAAAGCAATACATGCTGCAAAAGCAAAAGATGCAGCTGTCAAAGCAAATCTGGTGGAAGATAAGCCTAACTCCAAGAGGAATGATTCCAAAAATAAGCATAAGAAACAAAAGCATAAAAAGAATTCTGATTACAAGCCCAATGAATCTAACCCCAAGTTTAAAAAGAAAGGACATTGTTATGTTTGTGGCAAGAAAGGTCATTATGCAGGACAATGCAGGAAAAGGGCTGTGGTAAAAGACAATAATCCATCAAAGCCAAATGTTAATTTGGTTAATGGTGATGAGGGCAGTTCTGACGATGAGGTCATAGCTGTTGTTGTCTCACAAGTCCTGTTAATTTCTGATGTGAAGAAATGGGTGGTAGATTCTGGAGCTACCAAACATATTTGTGCAAACAAAGATATGTATACCTCCTTTGAAGAAGGGGAAGATCGAATTTATCTTACTGCACAATCTCAAACTGTAACATCCCAAATTTTAATTAAGGATAATAAGAAATTATTGTGGTGTAATTTAATAAACTTAGAGCTTTAAGGAGGAATTTATGAGGGTTGAGATGATTTATTGATATTAAATCGTAAAACTTTAGAATTAAAGAATTATAGTTAAAAGAATTATTTTGGAGTTAGAAACTTCTATGAAAAGTATTTTGGAATTTAGATAATGTTATAGGGGAAATGAGGGATATAGTGATATATATAGATATAAACTCTTTGGGGTTAGAGATGTAATTAAAATAAGAAAATGGGTAGGCAATTTGAATTTTCCTCTATGCTATATATATGTATACCCAAAACACATCTTCTCCCTTCAAACCCAAAAATGAGCCGCCGAACTCCTCCCCCTCTACTTCCTCATTCTCTTCATCTCCTTCATTTCCGGCGGCATCTCCGGAGGCCGAAAACGCGACGGCGTCGGCTCCCATCCACACTTCATTACTCCCATTCATCTTCTTTGCTCACATCGGACGACCCTTCTTCCTTCCTACTCGTCTTCTTCGTTCCTCATCTTCCTTTCATTACCATCTTCCATTTCCGGCGAGCAGTGACGGACGACGGCGAGGAGATGAAAGGGCAATGGGTAAGTTCCCTTCCCTTTTCCTCCTTGATCTTCTTTCATTTGCACACCCTCGCTGCCTTCATTTTTCCTCTCCGATCTGTTCTTCATTCTTTTCTTCTTCCAGCGAACTACGGCGGCGGTCTCTGACGGCGGTGACGTTTCCGGCGATGGTGAGTGCTGGTGGGACCTGCCACCTCGGGTTCAACTTTATTGGTGAGTTTTCTCTCAAACCCTCACTTTCCTCTGTGATTTTTGGGCAACTTTGAGAGGGGTTTAAAATCTGGTGTTTTGGTAGCTTAATCTAACTAGTTAGGCTGGTATTTAAATCAATGGTTGGAGCTGGATTTTGAGTTGTTGGCTTAATTTTGTGAGTGATTGGCCATTTTATAAATTTTCTTTTCTCTATTTCCAAATCTGTTCCGAGTTCTGGCCATTTGCTACTTTGATTATTTAATTAAACTGAAATTTAATAGTGTATACATGGTGAGTGTTGTTTGAGGCTACTGACTAAATAGGAAGCTCCTCACTCATCTAATTGTGAATGTTCCTTGTTTATGTAAAGAGATGAAATGGATTGTGACTCATGTTTGATTTCCAGTGGGTTGTAGAATTTTGATTGATTATTTTCTTATCCTTTCCATTTTCACTGTCATTGTTGGGTTTATATGCTTTGGTTTGGTTATGATTTAAATAGAGGTATTAAAAGGCATACTATTGTGGAAATAAGTTTAAGTTGTTTGTGTTAGAATCTTAAGTTTTGATGAAGACTAAAACATGAAAGAACTTAGAAAGCAATAGGTAAACATAGAATCCCAAGTAAGAGTGCAACCGGATGTGGACTTACTTCCGGATAGACTAGGACTTGCGCTCGCGGATGAATGTTTCATCCCCCAGCGGCAGCAAGTAATCCACTAGGGAAATGACTTAGTTCATGAGCATTAAGAATACAAAACCTTAAGACTAAGCTAAGTTCCAACCGGAAGTGAATTAGCTTCCTGTTAGATTTAGGCTGGCGCTGGCTGTTCGAACATAATGACACTGAGCGTCAGTGAAAATAAGCCACGTCCAGTAGAATTGCTTCCGATAGCTAAGTGACTAGCGCTGGCTGTTGGATTGAATGAACACTGAGCAAGAGTGAGCAATAGTGAACAAAATCCTTCATCCAGTGGATCTACTTCCGGATGTAGAAGTGCTTCCGGATACAAGGAAGACCACTTAGGCTAAGAACACTCCCACTGCATGTAACAATGTTTATACTGTTAGACTAACACTCAGTGCAGCACACTCAGTAGAATTGCTTCCGGATGTGAATCTGCTTCCGCAAGCAATCAGAATGTCAGAAGTTGCAGTGTCAGAATGCTTTTGTCAGAGCAGAGGTGTCAGGACTACTTTTCAGAGATAAAGCAAGTCAACCCTGCTATGCATTGATGAAGCATTTATTGGGCAAACGGTAACATGGGAAAAACGGCCATATTCAAACGGCTCTCCCACCTACCAAGGGTCAGATTGCCTGAAGACTATATAAAGGAGCTCAAACTTCATTTATGAAGCTAACAATTATCTTTGAATACTCTTGAGAGAAGTTAGAGCGAGAAACTAAGAACATCTTCAAGCATTCAAAGCTGTCCAGAAAAGTAAAGAGCATTTAACACTTTGAGTGATCTTTTCATCTACATATTCTGTTCTCATTGTTGTTAAGTCTCTTCTTGTTATAAGAGCATTGATTGTACTTAAGTGTGTAACACTATCTGTTCTTTGAGAGAACTCAGTTTGTAAAATCCTTTAAGTATAAAGGTTAACCCCTTGCTCGGTGTGAGGGGGAGCTAGTTAGAGAGGTTACAAGTGAGCCTTGTGTAAAACTTGTGGTTGTAAGGTTGCAAGTGATCCCGTCCAAAACTTGGGGTTGTAAGGTTTCAGGTGAACCCGATTTAAAACCTGAGAGTTAGTGGAACTCGGCCTAGGTGGTTGAGAACTGGACGTAGGTCAGGTAGACCGAACCAGTATAAATATTGTGTTGGTTTTATTTGAGCATTTATTTTTGTAGCACAATTCACCCCCCCTCTTGTGCATCCATTACTTTCATTTGGTATCAGAGCGGGTCTTTCTCACTAGATTCCAACAAATCCAGAAAGCAAAGATCTTGTAATGGATACTGACTATTCTCTACCAGACGTCTCTATTCAGCCCAACAAGCCTCCTGGCTTTGATGGGTACAACTATCCATTCTGGAAATTTAGAATGGAGACTTATATCAAGTCCAGTGACATTAGACTCTGGGATGTTATCGAACGAGGGGATCACACTCCCTTGGATGATGATGGTTTTGCCAAGCCTAGAAGCAGTTACACCCCTCAGGACTATGCCCTAGTCCAGCTAAACTATAGGGCCATGCACTACATCCAGTGTGCTCTCAGTCCCAAGGAGTTCCACAGGATCAGTCACCACAAGAATGCCAAAGATATGTGGGAGGCCCTTGAGGCTGCTCACTCTGGAACCAGAGGGGTGAAGGCAAGACGGGTTGAGATGCTGGTGGAAGAATTCCACAAGTTTGTCATGATCAGCCCCACTGAGCCTATTAGAGAACTGGAGCTCAGATTCACTCACCTCATCAACAACTTGGCCTCGCTGGGTAAGGACATTCCTGAAAGGGAGCAAGTGAGCAAGATTCTGAAGATCTTGAAAGGTGACTGGATCACCAAGGTGACTATCTTACAGGAAGTCCAGGGTGAATCAACTAGCTCCATCACCGCTTTGTTTGGCTCCCTGGCTGAATATGAGCCTACACTACTAGCTCAGAGAGCCCCTCAAGCCTCATCCAAGGCCAAAAATCTTGCCCTTGTTGCACCCAACAAGGAGACTGAAGAGGATGATGAGGATGATGAGGAGGAAATGGATGATGAAGAGATGGCCATGATGGTAAAAAAATTCAGAAAGTTCTTCAGGAAGAAAGGAGGCTTTCAAAAGGGTGACTCCAGCCAAAGGAGGGGTTACAAGAAGGAAAAGGCTCCTGTGTGCTATGAATGTAAGAAGCCTGGTCACTTCAAGGCTGAATGTCCCAGCCTGCAGAAGTCGAAAGGCAAAGACAAAAGGAAGGCCTTTGTATCGTCTATCTGGGTGAATAGCTCGGATGATGAAGCAAGTGATGAGGAAGAGGTAGCCAACCTCTGCCTTGTTGCTCGAGAAGAAAATGAGGAAACATCCCCAGAGTTTGATCCTATTCATGAGGATAGTGAGGTAACCTTCCCTGAACTTCAAGAAGCATATAATGAGGTGCATGTAGAATTTTTCCGCTTATGTAGAGCATATAAAGTGTTGAAAGCTAAAAAGGAATCACTTGAGTCCAAGGTGGACTCACTAAGTGATGAGCTAGCGAAAGCTAGAACACTTCCGTTAGTGGAAGGATAGGGTTCTTCCCAAACAAAACCCAACGACCCAACACTTGAGAGCTGCCCTAATTGCAGCAAAGTCTCAGCTGAGAAGGACAAGCTGCAAAATGCCCTGCAGAAGTTCACAAATGGCTCAGAAATGTTAAATATAATTTTAATGAATCAAAGGGCTTATAGGGATAGAATTGGCTTAGGATATACTCCTAGAGGGAAGAAGTGGGTTGAACCAAAAGTAAAGCCCTACTTAAAGTTCTTCCATAAAGCCTCTAGTCATAGCTCCTCACCCTTCAGCTTCTGTAACTACTGCAACCAGAAGGGACACTCCACGTCCACCTGTAATGCCAAGAAGCATGGAGCAAGCAGCTCCTACAAATGGGTCCCCAGAGGAACCAAGGCAACAAAGGATCCTCCTCCTGCAAAGGAAACTAGGAGAGGACAAGGATCCCAAGCCTGGAATTATTCCAAAGGGAAAACCCAAGAGTCCAGAGCCAGCACTCGGCCAGAGGCTCTGAATAATCATAAGCCCAAGGTCAAGGATGACTCTAAACCAAGGGCATTGAAAACTAATGATCGAGGACCCAAGAAATATTGGGTACCTAAGTTTGCTTGATTTTTCCAGGTGTGTCTCAAGGCATCCAAGAACAAGAAATGGTATATTGACAGCGGATGCTCGAGACATATGACTGGAGACAGAGACAAGTTCAAATCTCTGGTGATCAAAGATGGAGCCACAGTAACCTTTGGAGGAAATCAAAGTGGGAAGATCACTGGAGTTGGAGAGGTCGGACCAGTAAAAGATGTCTACCTAGTGGACGGTCTCTGTCACAACCTGCTAAGCGTCAGCCAGAGCACAGACAAAGGAAATTGGGTAATATTTGACTCACATGAGTGCATAATAGTTGATAAGCAGGATCTAAGTTTAGATAAGGCCAACTTAAAGTATAAACTTAAGGCTAATAGAAATGGAAACCTATATACATTAGACTTGTGCCAACAGTTAGAAGAAAAGTGCTTTATATCCAGTGATGAGAACAGTTGGCTTTGGCACAAGAGACTAGCTCATGTTAATTTCACTCAACTTGACATGCTAATTAAAAAGGAGCTAGCTATAGGCATTCCATCATTTAAAGTAAAGCATGATTTTATCTGTGAATCCTGCCAAAGAGGAAAGCAAACAAAGTCCTCGTTCACAACCAAGAAGAAAGTCTCCACCAGCAGGCCCTTGGAACTAATCCACATGGATTTGGTTGGGCCAGCAAGAGTGAAGAGCTTGGGTGGAAACCTATATGCTCTAGTGGTGGTGGATGACTATTCAAGGTTCACCTGGACTATGTTTCTTGCCTCTAAGCAAGATACGTTTGATGCTTTTGTTGTCCTGGCTAAGAAAGTGCAGAATGAGAGAGAACTCAAAATCACAGCCATAAGGACAGATCATGGAGGAGAATTTGAGAACCATAGCTTCTCTGAGCTATGTAAACAAAATGACATAGAACACAACTTCTCAGCTCCTAGGACTCCTCAACAGAATGGAGTGGTCGAAAGAAAGAACAGGGTTCTGACAGAGATGGCTAGAAGCATGCTCAATGAGAAAGAGGTCTCTCAAGTGTTCTGAGCGGACGCTATGAGCACTGCTTGCTATATCTCTAACAGAGCCTATGTTCGCAAGGGCTTGGACAAGACTCCCTATGAGCTGTACAAAGGGAGGAAGCCCAACATCAGCCACCTCAGAATCTTCGGGTCAAAATGCTATGTGCACAACAATGGAAAGGTAAATCTGGGTAAGTTTGACCCAAAAGCTGATGTAGGTATGTTTATAGGATATTCCCTTAGGAGTAAAGCATATAGAGTATACAACATGAGAACTAGAGTTGTAGAAGAATCAATGCATGTTGTATTTGATGAAACTCCTACATGGGGACAATCCACAGAAGATGATGAAATGCTTAATCTTCCAAAATTACCATCATCTTCTTCACCACCAAAAGAAACACCAGCAAGCAATCCTAAGGAAGAAGATGAACTCAGTGATGAACCTAGAGTGCAGACCGTGCCTGATGAAGCACAGTTGCCAACAGCTAGGAGGCATCACAGAGATCATCCTCTTGATCAAGTACTTGGTGATGTTTCTTCTGGTGTCAGAACCAGAAGACAAGTTCAAAATGAAGTTGAGTTTGGTGCATTTCTATCTCAAATCGAACCAACTTCAGTTGAACAAGCTCTTGAGGACTGCGATTGGATTATTGCCATGCAGGAAGAGCTAAATCAATTTGAGAGAAGCCAAGTCTGGGAACTAGTCCCAAGGCCGTCTCATCAATCCATTGTGGGGACCAAGTGGGTCTTCAAAAACAAGCTGGATGAGACAGGGCTAATCACAAGAAATAAAGCCAGACTAGTAGCTAAAGGATATAATCAAGAAGAAGGCATTGACTATGAAGAAACTTTTGCTCCAGTCGCTAGACTTGAAGCAATAAGAATTCTTCTAGCCTTTGCATCCATGAAAGGATTTAGACTATATCAAATGGATGTTAAAAGTGCTTTTCTTAATGGTTATATTAAAGAAGAGGTATATGTAGAACAACCTCCTGGCTTCGAAGATCACAAACATCCAAGACATGTGTATAGATTAAAGAAAGCCTTATATGGCCTCAAACAAGCTCCTAGAGCTTGGTATGAAAGACTCAGCAGCTTCTTGCTGGGCAAGGGTTTCTCAAGAGGCAAACTTGATAACACATTGTTTATCCTTCACAAAGATAGAGATATGCTAATTGTCCAAATTTATGTTGATGATATCATTTTTGGAGCAACTAACGAAAAGCTTTGTGAGGATTTCTCTAAGACTATGCAGGGTGAGTTTGAAATGTCAATGATGGGAGAACTAACGTTCTTCCTAGGCCTGCAAATCAAACAGAAGAAGAATGGAATCTTCATCTCCCAAGCCAAGTACTGCAGAGAGCTACTCAAAAAGTTTGGGATGGATGAATGCAAGGAGTATGACACTCCCATGAGCACCACTGCCGCACTTGATGCTGACGCAAAGGGTAAATCTGTCAGCCTGCCCATGTACAGGGGAATGATAGGTTCCCTCCTATACTTAACGGCAAGCAGGCCTGATATCCAATTTAGTGTAGGCATGTGTGCTAGGTTTCAAGCCAACCCCAAGGACTCACACTTAACATGTGTTAAACGTATTTTGAGATACCTTGAGGGAACGCAAGAGCTTGGTCTTTGGTATCCCAGAGGTAACCAAGACTTCTTGTGGGCTTACTCTGACTCTGACCATGCAGGTTATAAGACTGACAGAAAGAGCACCAGTGGACAATGCGCCTTCCTTGGTGGTTGTCTGGTGTCTTGAGCTAGCAAGAAGCAGACCTGCGTGTCTTTGTCATCCACTGAGGCAGAATACATTGCTGCAGCAAGTTGTTGTGCCCAAGTGCTGTGGCTGAAGAACCAGTTGAGAGATCTTGGCTTGGAATTTCCTGAGGCACCCATCCTCTGTGACAACACAAGCACAATCAGCCTAGCCAAGAATCCGGTTCAGCACACTAGGACAAAGCACATTGATGTCAGACATCACTTCATCAGAGACCATGTTCAAAAGAAGGATGTCAAAGTGCAGTTTGTCCCTACACAACAACAGCTTGCTGACATTTTCACCAAGCCTCTGGGGTTTGAACAATTTACTTTCATTAGAGGTGATTTGGGAATGGTAAACCCAAATGAAGTGTAAATTCTATTTATCTCACTTAATGGGTTTAAAATTTACACCAGTACTAACTAAGGCATCGGAGTGCCAACATGTGTTTTTGCAGGGTTTCAATGTTAAATCTTAAGAAAATGCAACCGGAAGCAAAACCACTTCCGGATGATCATTCGCTGACACTGGATGATGAAACCAAGAGAGCGCCAGCACCAGTCCAAGAGACACGTCACTTCAGAAACGTCTCAACTCCCTCTATGAGAAGGTGTGCCCTATCTGACTAGATGAAACGACACATGTCATAAAGGTGCGCCGTTTCAATTAAATTTTTACGTTACTCAATGTGCAAAAATTTGATTTCATTTGAAAATGCATGACCATTTTACCCTCAGTAACTTCGCCTATAAATAGGAGGTCATTTTTCACTTTCACTTTTTACTTTCACCAATTTTCACCCACATTCTCTCTGAACACATTCTTCATCTTCATCTGTGTTCTTCATTTCTTTCATACATACTTTCGCATTTCATCTCATTTTCCCACCAACCCACACAAAAATGGCCGGATCTCATGAAACCAACCCAGTTACAAAGAAAACCTCATCATCCAAGAAACACAAGTCGAAATCTGGGAAAACTCGCCATGAACATTCTGGGAATTCTGGGAAAAATGATGAACACCATGAAGAACGACTTGAACACCAAGAACAGACTGGGCAACCACAAGGGCAGAATGAACAAGTCCAGGATCAGCCTGGAACTTCTGGTCGAGAGGCAGAACAGCCTGAGGCTTCTTTGCATGTACAAGCAAGGGAAGCCAAGAGGAAAGGGAAGAAGAAGAAGAAGGTTAAGTTCGATGAAGAGCCTTCTTCCAAGAGGCAAAGGGTCGAAGAAGATGACCCTACTGTTTACAGAGATGGGGCCTTGGAGCCTGTTGCCTCCAAGTTTGAGACAATTAAGCCCTACTTCAACAACGGCCTTGGTGGCTCCTCTCCGTGATGAGTGTGATACTGGCTTCCAGCAGCAAGGGGAGCGAATTCAGAGGATCGAAGACAGGGTCGGGCAGATTGAGAATCATCTTGCCAGGGTGGATGCAAAACTAGATCTCATCCTCCAACACCTCCAAATTCCCCAACCATCACAAGGTAGTCTACCTCCACCTCCTCCTCCTCCCTCTGGTCACCCTCAACTTCCGCCTCCTCCTCCTCCCAACACTCAACCATCACAGTGACCACCACAAAATGACCAGCAAACCCCACCATCACCAAACAATAACAACCACTCCCAACCTTCACCTACCCATGACCAACAAAACCAAGAATCCCCTCAACAATCTCCTCGCCAATCCCCTCTAAACTCTCCATCCACGACTCCCTCACCCACTCACACAAGACCTAACGCCCCTACTCGTTCTCCCCTCCACTTCTCCACTGAACCTTCCTCCCACTCCAACCTCTCCATCAACCCCAACTCTAGACCTAGATCCAACCCCTTGGCCGACCACCTTGGTTTCCAAACCGCCATTCACCCCCTCAGCCACATATACCTAAGAGACTACCCTCGCCTTCAACCAATCACTGAAGAGCCCTTTCGACCATTTACCCCACACTCTACCACTCCCTTCACTGAATATTCCTCAACCTATCCATTTGAAGGTCTCTTCGTAAATCCCACCTGGTTCCCCGACACTGCCTCATCCCCAGAAACTAACCTCTCTACCTCCTCCCCAGAATCCTCACCCCCAAAACGTTTTGGCCCTGACCCTCCACCCTCCTCTCCATCCACTCCATCCCTGGCCCTCGCCCTTGTTGATGATGACAAAAGGGGGAGAGATATGATGTCCGCGCTTCGCCTATCCATGGACACCAGGGATGCTCTCAGCCAGCCATCACTTTGGGTTGATGAAGATATCGCGGCTGCTCTTCGCCGTGCCATGGAATCCCAAAGGCTGGGTGGTGCTGAGAGTCTGATAAGAGGAGAAGCCATCCGGTTCATGCAGCAGAGAACGGCTGAGCAAGGACCACAATTGGATATGGTTATGGTTGAACACAATGAAGAAATTCCACAACCAGCCCCTTCATCATGAGAGTCTTCTACAGCTGAGCAAAGAAGAATCATATTAGAGGAAATCATGATGAAGTGGGGGTTAAAAAGAGATAACCATCCTCCTATTGTGATAGCCAAGCCTATTCCTGCATCCTCTGGGCAAGAATCTGAGATCCCAGCTTCTGAGCAATCTTCTGCCCCTCCTCCCTCATCTGAGCCAATAGTCATCTTCAGTGAGTCTAGAAAGAAGGCCGTTTCTAGGAAGCGGGCCAGGAAGATTATTGCCACTGAAGCTAGTGAAGATGAGGAAGAGACTCCCTCTGACCAGGCTGAGCAAAGGAGTTCGTCTGCCCAAGTTGAGACCCCTATAGTACAAGCTGCTCCAATTCTGAAGGAAGTCAAGTTGGAAATTGAAGATATGACTCCTGAGGAATTCGAAAAGTATGGGTACACGGACAGACTCACCTTTGGTCAGATGGCCTGCCTTGATGCTGAGAGAGCAAGTGCAAAACCCACTCCCTCAATAAGCAAGAGCAAGAAGAAGAGTAAGGGCAAAGGGAAAAGGAAAGCCCAGGAAGTTGAGGAGGATCCCAACTTCCCTGTATGGAACGTAAAGATTCGGGCTGTTCACTACCCAAATGGAGAGGTCGCCTACTTCGATGATGCCACAGGATTCCCTGGGTATGAAGAAGTAGAGAATATGAAAAGGGCATTCGAGGAGTCTATTGAATCAGAGAGGCTCAGAAGAGAAAGAGAAGAAGAAGAGCTTCAGAATATCATTGCCCAGATAGACCAGAATGTTCATGAGGCTGAGTTAGCCAAGCTCCAGAAAGAGAGTGAAGAGAGACAGAGGGAGAGGGAGAAGAAAAAGAGACACCAACTCTAACCCCCAAATCCAAAACAAAACCCCCAATCCAAAAACCTCTTAGAAATTTTTCCTTATTTTTTCATGCATCTCTCATTCTTACTTAATGTAGATTACTTGTATATGTGATTTACTTGTACATGTTATTTGTTTGTATACTCTAACTTGTAATCTCTGCTCATTAATAATACTGTCTAAGTTACTTGTTCTTATCTATTGCCTTATTATTCTGCTAATCCTTTCATATAAACTTAATCGATAAAAATGAGTTTGTCATCATCAAAAAGGGGGAGAATGTTAGAATCTTAAGTTTTGATGAAGACTAAAACATGAAATAACTTAGAAAGCAATAGGTAAACATAGAATCCCAAGTAAGAGTGCAACCGGATGTGGACTTACTTCCGGATAGACTAGGACTTGCGCTAGC
This sequence comes from Mimosa pudica, assembly GCA_029929735.1. Taxonomy (NCBI): domain Eukaryota; kingdom Viridiplantae; phylum Streptophyta; class Magnoliopsida; order Fabales; family Fabaceae; genus Mimosa; species Mimosa pudica. Next base: position 10,982,767 of record JAKELP010000020.1, read on the forward strand.
GGATGAATGTTTCATCCCCCAGCAGCAGCAAGTAATCCACTAGGGAAATGACTTAGTTCATGAGCATTAAGAATACAAAACCTTAAGACTAAGCTAAGTTCCAACCGGAAGTGAATTAGCTTCCTGTTAGATTTAGGCTGGCGCTGGCTGTTCGAACATAATGACACTGAGCGTCAGTGAAAATAAGCCACGTCCAGTAGAATTGCTTCCGATAGCTAAGTGACTAGCGCTGGCTGTTGGATTGAATGAACACTGAGCAAGAGTGACCAATAGTGAACAAAATCCTTCATCCAGTGGATCTACTTCCGGATGTAGAAGTGCTTCCGGATACAAGGAAGACCACTTAGGCTAAGAACACTCCCACTGCATGTAACAATGTTTATACTGTTAGACTAACACTCAGTGCAGCACACTCAGTAGAATTGCTTCCGGATGTGAATCTGCTTCCGCAAGCAATCAGAATGTCAGAAGTTGCAGTGTCAGAATGCTTTTGTCAGAGCAGAGGTGTCAGGACTACTTTTCAGAGATAAAGCAAGTCAACCCTGCTATGCATTGATGAAGCATTTATTGGGCAAACGGTAACATGGGAAAAACGGCCATATTCAAACGGCTCTCCCACCTACCAAGGGTCAAATTGCCTGAAGACTATATAAAGGAGCTCAAACTTCATTTATGAAGCTAACAATTATCTTTGAATACTCTTGAGAGAAGTTAGAGAGAAACTAAGAACATCTTCAAGCATTCAAAGCTGTCCAGAAAAGTAAAGAGCATTTAACACTTTGAGTGATCTTTTCATCTACATATTCTGTTCTCATTGTTGTTAAGTCTCTTCTTGTTATAAGAGCATTGATTGTACTTAAGTGTGTAACACTATCTGTTCTTTGAGAGAACTCAGTTTGTAAAATCCTTTAAGTATAAAGGTTAACCCCTTGCTCGGTGTGAGGGGGAGCTAGTTAGAGAGGTTACAAGTGAGCCTTGTGTAAAACTTGTGGTTGTAAGGTTGCAAGTGATCCCGTCCAAAACTTGCGGTTGTAAGGTTTCAGGTGAACCCGATTTAAAACCTGAGAGTTAGTGGAACTCGGCCTGGGTGGTTGAGAACTGGACGTAGGTCAGGTAGACCGAACCAGTATAAATATTGTGTTGGTTTTATTTGAGCATTTATTTTTGTAGCACAATTCACCCCCCCTCTTGTGCATCCATTACTTTCAGTTTGAAGACTTTTTGTTAATTATGTCATGGCCAAATTGGCTTGGGGAAGTTGCTTACTTCTTTGTTTTGGACATTGCTAGTTTGAGTGAATGGGAATAAGTAATGATATTGTTTAGGTGAATATATTTATGAAATAGGCTATATTGCTTAGTGCAAATTGTGGTTCCTTTGGAATAAGTTCTTGGGGAATATGTGTAAGTTGTAATGGTTCTTTTAATAAATGCAAAGTTAGTGGTTAATGAGAAATTACATTTGAGATTTATAGTTATAGTATTAAAATGGGTAGAAGATAAATTTATTTAGTTCAAATGTTGGTTGATTGAAGAAGATGGCATAAAGAATTGGACATAAGGCTTGGTATTGGTTGATATTTGATGGCATATGAGTTTGGATAAAGACTTATGCTATTAGTTTTAATTGATTATAATGACTACAAAGGACAATGTTGTTGCCTTGTTCTATTTTTTTTTTAAGAAGAACTTAAGTTGTTTGAATGGTTAAGCTATTTGTCTTTCTATCTGTGTGGTTTATCGTAGAGATTAAATTGATTGAGACTTAGGATAATGTGACAATTTATGGTTATTAAGTTTGAAAATGATATTGGAAAGGGTAGCAAAATTATGATAGGATTTGGCTATTCTCTTTATTGTGAATTGTAGGATTTGGTCTAATTCTTAGAAATAAATCCTAGAGTTGGATTTGATGATGTTTAACGAGATTTTAGTTGGAATGATGTGAGGGATTGTTTGTGGATTGTGGATATGGTGATTGATGGTTGACGTGACAAATGAATAGGAATATTGATTTGTGAATTTTATGCAATTGTTTAAATTCAATGGTTGATAAAGAGATTTCAAGTTGTTGAATGAGTGGTAGGAATGTTTTTGAGACTTTGTACTTAATGTGTACTTTGGATGGAAGTTTGATTTCTTTATTCTTTCCCTATTGTTGTATGATGAAATATAAGTTACTAAGAGTGTTTTGTGGATCGTATATTAAATACTATTGTGGAAAGGATAATTTCCAAATCTTGGAATTCTCTTTCAATGAGCATGGCACTAGGCATTGGAATGGAACAATTTAGATAGTGCCTTAGAGAAGTTAATATTAAGAAAAAAAAAGGGGTGATTGAAACTATTACTTTTGTTATTGGAATTCTTTGATATAAAGGGTGTTGAGCATGATTGCTTTGTATTATCATATGTGGATTATGAAATTATGTGATAGGACGGAGTTAGCTTTATTCTATTGATGTTTGTCTCAATTGTCTGCTTTTGACTTGGAATGTATTATGTTAATTAATGTTTATGAATTTGAATTGTGTTTGAAATGCATGTTTAGGACAAAGTAAAGAAGGGGGTTGGGTAGAATATAGGTTCGAGAGCGACGTTAGTCATTAATCATATATATAAGAATAATTGTTTATGACTATTATTACTTTGTGTAATAATAGGAGGGATTAAGAGGAAAGTACTCGGAAATTCTCAAGGAAGGGTAAGGACAAGCATTGGAGCGCTAAATGCTGAAGGTAATCACTCTTACCTTACTATAACATTGAGGGTGACGTTAGTTGGTTTTTTTTTCAAAATCCTTTCTAGCCCTCAAAATCTTTAAAAGTTATTTTTATATAAAACAGGCTATCGGGTGCCTTTCAAACACGATTATTTTCGTATAAAAGAAGTTTGAAACATTATATACATATTATCCTGTCTGGTGGTGGTGATTTTCCTGGAATAGTGGGATATATATGGGTGTGGTGCTCTGACAGCGGTGTTGGTAGGTTCTTCGATGGAAAGTGGTGGAGTTATATATATATAGTTGGTACTTGGATAGAGGTATTGGAATGTGATTTGGATTGAAAGTATTGTACATTACGGTTGAGGAATTGAAATGTTGTTTTGATGGAAAGTATCAAAGATGATGATTGAGGTATTGAATGAGTTTGAGATATTGAAATGAATTGGGATCATTGCATGACAATGAGATATATGTACCATCGCGCGATGATAACCGTTCGATAGGCCAATCAACGGTTATTTGTACGGGTCAACAGATTGGAGACTGTGACCAATGGTCAACAGATTGGAGACTGTGACCAGCTTTTGATTGGAGACAGGGACTGCTCCCTTTCTGATTGGAGACAGATTGGGGTTTCCTTCTCATGGGGTTACCAGAGAAGGAAATTGCCCCCTCACTTTTGAGAGGGGCACAGTGTCAACTCATTTGGAACATATATAGGGCTCGAGCGTAGTGCCTCTAGGATGGCATGAGTAGAGCACCAGGGATTGTACATGAACGTGAGCCGAGAAATTGGATTCGAGAAAGGTATGAATGAGAATTACAGTAAGGAAAGCATGGATTGAAGATTGGATGGTGAAGTTTAGTTGATGTGGAAATTGATTGAAGGATTTCGAGTGATATTTGGAAAGTAGAAATGATGGACTTGATTTGTTTTGGACGTGACAAAGGGCCTGGAATGGTAAATGGAATAATGCTTGGTTCTTGTATATATATATTGATTTTAAAATTGTGGTACCCTTTAGACGTCCTTACTACCGCACATCTCACTGTTATAGTGAGTTAAGTAGTAGATTACTGAGACAAGTTGTCTCACCCCACGATTACTTACATTTTTGCAGGTGATCATGCACAGGCGCGAGCAACAGGAAAGGGAATTAAATTTCAAAGGTTGTTTAGATTATTTAGATATGTATATTGCCAAAATGTATAGGTCTGCATTCGCTTCCGCATATTTTTATTTGTATTGATATTATTGGTTAATCGGAGAATTGTAGTACGTTGCTCCTTTTTCTAACCATGTTAGGTGATTCTTTTCTAACATGGTTAGCTATTAATTATCCATGATAGTGTTTAGGTTGTATTAGGAAATTCTTTTCTATCATGGATAATGATTATTATTAGGAAATTCTTTTTCTAACTATGATAGATTTATTGATATTATGGAAATCACTTTTCTATCATAGTTAGTAAAGGTATTATTGAATTAATCAAGGAATTAGTAACAGAATGTTACACAAACCGCTAAGGTTTTGGGAAAAGGAAAAGTGGTGCTTAAACTCACATCAGGAAAGACTTTGGCACTGAATGATGTACTGTATGTACCAGATATTAGAGCCAATTTAATTTCTGTGTCTCTGCTAGGAAAGGCCGGGGTTAAAGTTTCTTTTGAGTCTGACAAGATTGTCATGACTAAGAATAATGTGTTGATTGGGAAGGGATATTGTAATCAGGGACTCTTTATGCTGAATGTTGATGAAATGAATAATACATCTTCTTCTGCTTATTTGATTGACTCGTTTGACATGTGGCATGCTAGACTAGGACATGTGCATGAGTCATATGTGATTAGATTGCAAAATCTAGGAATTATACCTAAAATTAAAATTAATATGGAAAATAAATGTGAAATTTGTGTAGAAACTAAGTTAACAAAAAGGCCACATTTTTCTACACAAAGAGAAACTGGTTTGTTGTCGTTAGTTCACACTGACTTAGGTGACCTTAAACAAACAGAAACTAGAGGTGGTAAGAAATACTACATAACTTTCATAGATGATTTTTCAAGATATACTAAAGTATATTTGCTGAGAAATAAGGATGAAGCCTTAGATAAGTTTGTTTTGTACAAGGCAGAAGTAGAAAACCAACTTGGTAGAAAAATCAAAAGAGTTAGGTCGGATAGAGGAGGAGAATATTTATTATTAAATAAATTTTGTGAAAAAGAGGGAATAATTCATGAAGTAACACCTCCTTATTCACCTGAATCAAATGGTGTTGCAGAAAGGAAAAATAGAACTTTAAAAGAAATGATGAATGCTATGCTTGTGAGTTCTGCTGCACCTAATAATTTGTGGGGAAAAGTGTAACATACTGTTACTAATTCCCTAATTAAACTAAGATATCTATTTTAACTCAATAATCTCTTTACTAACTATGATAGAAAAAGGAATAATCATATCGACAATATCTCTATCATAGTTAGAAAAAGAATTATCTAATCATTTTATACATTATCCATGATAGAAAAGAATTGCCTAATACAATATGAACACTATCATGGATAATTAGCAGCTAACCATGTTAGAAAAGATTCACCTAACATGGTTAGAAAAGGAAACACCTAATGTTAAATATTATCCATGATAGAAAAGAATAAACTAATACGGCACAGCTGCTATCATGGATAATTTATTACTAACCATGTTAGAAAGGATTTGCCTAACATGGTTAATAAACAAAACTAGTTGACATTTAACAATAAATAGCTATATACATGCGGAAACGAATGCAGGCCTATACAAATTGGCAATATACACAACTAACTAATCTAAATAACCTTTGAAACCTAATTCCCTTTCCTGATGCTTGCGCCTGTGCATGAATACCTGCAACAATGTCAGTAATCGTGGGATGAGACAATTTGTCCCAGTAATCACCGCTTAACTCACTATAACAGTGAGATGTGCGGTAGTGAGGGCGTCTAAAGGGTACCACAGTTTAAAATCAATAATATATATATACGCAAGTCTTCTTCCATTCATCAAGTCCCTCTGTCACATCCAAATCAAATCACATTCATCATCCATCATCTCTACTTTCCATATATCACTCAAAATCCTCAGTTCATTCCACATCACTATATTTCATCTCCTCATTCTCTAGTCTAAGGATACTATCATCTAACTCTCACTCTCACCTATAGATACATCGTGCCATCACAGAGGCATTTATTCTAGCATCCAATTTCACTATATGATTGACACTGTGCCCCTGTCTCTACTCAGAAGGCATTTTCCATTGTGCCCCTGTCTCTACTCAGAAGGCAATTTCTCTCTCTGGGAACCCCCTAGAGAGAGAACCCCAATCCGTCTCTAATCGGAAAGAGAACGACCCCTGTCTCTACTCAGAAAAGTCGTCGGTCACTATTCCAATTCAATTGTCCGATGGTCACTGTCTCTAATCAGTCGACCTATAATCCCCCTGTCTCTACTCAGAAAGGATAGTACAAAATAACTGTCGATTGGCCTATCGACAGTTATCATCGCGCGATGGTACATATATAATCCAATGTCATGCAATGTTCACAATAACCTATCAATATCACTTTCACAATATCCATATCTCAATCACAATTTCCATCAATTTCTCAATTTCAATATCTCCATCACAAAAATTCCACTCCTTCCATCAACCTAAATCTCACTATCCCTGACAATATACTATACACATCTCTCTCACCACTATCTGAACATTATACCTATACTCATTCACACCATTCAAGGCCAGTAACCACCACCAATCAGCATAATCAGCATAATATATATGGATAATGAGTCAAATTCCTTTATACGAAAATATTCGCGTTTAAAAGGCACCCGATAGCCTATTTCATATAAAAATAGCTTTTCAAAGATAATATATATAGAGGGTGAGAAAGGATTTAAGAAAATCCCAACTAACATCACCCTCAATGTTATAGCAAGGTTAAGAGTGATTACCTGTCGCCCTATAACACTTTGTCGCTCCTCCTTACCATTTCCTGGTAGATTTTCCTTGATGTATCATCACCACTATATACTCCTAAATAATATGATACAAAATGATAAGTCAATATCATTTTCAATTTATAATACTTTGATGTCTCTCTTGTATTCTATTACTACCCATTCCCCTTATGAAATTATATTCTGTCTTAGAAATCTATTTTCAATCTCAATCAAAGTTCACAAACAACTAATCAATGTTATCAAACTATCAATAACTAATCAATGTTATCAAACTATCAATTCATCAACATCCAAGCACCATATGCACACACATTTTCAAAGAACCAACCATACAACTCAATTAACTCTCACTTGTATAAACAGAAACCATTTTAAGTCAACATGCATAATTTTAACAAATCAAATACACATAAACATGAAAGCATAAGTTTCCAATTATTATACGTAGTTTCCTTTCTAATTAAATCCGGATTAAACCATCCATAGTTGACAAACAAACAGCTCCAAATATTCACCAATGATAGTGCATTAATCCAGCAGTTTAAATACACATCCAAATCAGATTTTTGATTCACCAACTTGTCGAATATTTGGAATTTATCAAGTCATAATCAATATGAACCTCTCAATTAAACTAGTTCAGCCATTGAAAACAACCAGAAACACTTCAGAGTTACATACATAAACCAAATCAGCATTCACATTCAAATAACATGTTTTAGTTAGGCTTTAAAGTAAATTTTCTTTTCTTTAAATCTCCTGTTCAATTTGTGCAGCAAAGGAGACATATAAATCCTCAACAAACCAGTTTAGCCGTTAACCTATTAAGTAGAGAACTTCGGACACATTACATATCATCAAATGCACAATTTTTTTTAACTCATATAACCAATATAAATCTGAACCCATATATATATTCAGCTGTTTTGAAATCAGAAATCAATATAAAAGTTAGTAAAACCACCATAACCACTTATACACATATAATCCCACTTCATAAGTCATAAAGCAAGTAGGGTTTCACTCTAAATAAACAATAACATCCATTTCTTCCACAATTTCATTCAACTTAAACAGTTAAAGATGCAAAAATGCATTCATTTAAAACTTCTTCAAATTTCAGCTTGGTCCATAAAGGAAACAAGAACAGAAATTAATGTATCAACATGCGATTCAATTTCATCAAGTCAATTGAGACAACTAAATAGAACTCGAATAAGGTGATATACCCAAAGCTTTATAATTTTTCACATGCAACCTAAAAGAAACCTTTATAACTCTTCATCTAAAGCTGTAAATTACAATTGAAAACATCTCAAGCCAAATCAAACAAACATCATAAACACAAAGTTGCAGCCAAAATAAAGTAAAACAACTTTCAACAATTAATTACAACTCACAAATTTGACTCACAATCTTCATAAATCCTATAATCTTTCTTTTAAATGACCTTAATCATAGCATAAAGCCCCCCAAACCAGAAAATCATATCGGGCAGCAAAGAGGAGAAACAAAATCACCAACAATGAAACTAGAACTTTGCTTTTCATGATTATTGAATCAAATCCTAAAACATAAGTTTTTGTCACATACATGTATCCACACCGAGATCAATCCTAAAACAGAACAAGATTTATTCCAGTCCATTGCAAGAAAACAATGCCACTCAAGAACTTTAATTTAATCCTAAATTGTGCAAATTATGTTTCAAAATCAATCTTATCCTCCCTTATAGAATCTCACTCAACCAGCAAAAAATCCAAATAACCAAGTAACAGCCCACATGTTTAGATAAACCAAAACCAAAGCTATGAAACAACTAATACCAAATCCAATTCAAACAACCAGTGTTATAAGCAAAGCCAAATAAGTCTTGTTCTTGATTAGTCAAGTATTTTGGCCAAAACATATTATGAACCCGTCAGCCCTTAAGCCCCCAAAAATGAGGTTCGACCTAAATTCAACAAATCCTTTCTTACACGTCAAGAACTAAACCTTAACTTCATTTTAATTTGTTTATGGAAACCCCAAATCGGACTCTCTAATGACTCGCCAAAAACGAATGGTAAAGGGGTAGGGATCTGAAAAGAAAAGTCACCTAAGCTTGATTTCGGTGTTGTATGGAGAGTGGGAGGCCACCGCCGCCGTGCAGCTCGCCGGAAAATCGGCCTCCAAGGTATAGGCCGAAAAGAATCAGAAGGAAAAAGGAAAATATGAGAAAATAAACTTCAAAATGAAAGCATAGCCCGAGATATGTTAGAAAGGTTGAAGCTTTACCTCTTCCACCATCACATCGCCGAACCCGCCGCCGCTTCGCCGGAAAAATCGAAAAAGGCGACGGAGGAAAGTGATGAACTGGAGCAGAACGCGAGAGGAGAAGTGAGGAAGGGAGAAAGGTGTGATGATGATGCTGATGGTGAGGTGGCCGGCGCCGCCGCGCCTTAGGCCACCAGAGTTTGCGGAAGAAGAAGAAGAAAATGACGGAGGGGGTGGAGTCAACGGAGGGAGTTCGAGAGAGAGAGAGAGAAAATGAAATGGAAGGAAGTAAATTGTATATTTATTTATAATTTAGGGAAAATTACAATTAACTACCCTAAGGTTTATTCGTAATTATATTTCTAGCCCAGAAGTTTGTATATATTACTATATCTCCTTCTTTCCATCATAATATTATCTACTATCCCAAATACTTGTTTATGAAAGTTTCTAACTCCAAATAATTATTTTAACTATATTTCCTTAAATTCCAAAAATTAAGATTTACTATTCATAAATTGCCCAGAATATCCTAAAAATTCTCCCTAAAACTCTAAATTTTCCTAAATGAATCATCAATAATTTCTCATTATCCTTAATCAAAATTCGGGATGTTACAAAAAGCTATATTATCTGCTTGCTTTTTACAAAATAAATTACCCCATAAGAAAACCAAAAAGACGCCTTATGAATTATGGAAAGGATTTAAACCAAATCTGAGTTATCTGAAAGTGTGGGGGTGTCTTGCAAAAGTTTTATTACCTGATTTAAAGAAGAGAAAAATTGGTTCTAAAACTTCTGATTGTTTATTTATTGGATATGCTCAACAAAGTTCTGCCTATCGTTTTCTAGTTTTGAAAAGCGATATTTTAGATCGTAATACGATTGTTGAAACAAAAGATGCTGAATTTTTTGAAAATGTATATCCTTTGAAAGTTGAGTATATACCAAAGAGGATTGAAAATAATGTTTCTTCTTTTGAACAAAATTCAAATGAAGATTCTTTTGTGGATTTAAGGAGAAGTAAAAGGCAAAGAAAAGAAACATCTTTTGGAGATGATTTTTATACTTATTTGGTACAAAATGAGCCCAAAAATTTTTATGAAGCTGTCTCTTCTCCTGAAGCAAAGTTTTGGAAAGAAGCTATAGAAGTTGAACTTGATTCTTTGAGTCAAAATAAAACATGGGTTTTAGTAGATTTACCTCCAGGAACAAAACCTATTGATTGCAAATGGGTATTTAAAAGAAAGTATTTTCCTGACGGTTCAATTGATAAATATAAGGCCAGACTTGTAGCCAAAGGTTTTACACAAAAAGAAAATGTTGATTATTTTGATACCTTTTCTCCTGTAGCTAGGATTGCTTCAATTAGAATCCTAATTGCCTTAGCTTCTGTTATAAGCTCTTTATTCACCAAATGGATGTTAAAACAACATTTTTAAATGGTGATTTAGAAGAGGAGATTTATATGGTACAACCTGATGGATGTGTAATTCCTGGACAGGAAAACAAAGTTTGTAAACTTGTTAAATCACTTTATGGCCTTAAACAAGCACCGAACAATGACATGAAAAATTAGACCAAGTTTTGTTAAGTGGTGGTTTCTCTACTATAGAAGTAGAAAGTTGTGTTTATACAAAACTTGTAAATAATGATTGTGTGATCATTTGTCTATATGTGGATGATATGCTTATTTTTGGCACTAGCATGAGTGTTATCAATGAAACTAAATTGTTTCTTGCTTCTAACTTTGATATGAAAGATCTTGGTGAAGCAAAAGTGATTTTGGGTGTTAAGATCATAAGGAAAAATAATGGTATCATACTTACTCAAGAACATTATGTTGAGAAAATTCTGAGAAAGTTTGAACATTATGATGTATCTCCTTATCAAGTTCCTTATGATCAAAGTGTTAAACTAGTTAAACATAAAGGAGATCCAGTTGCTCAATCTGAATATGCAAAGATTATTGGGAGTCTTTTGCATTTGATGAATTTTACAAGGCCAGACATAGCTTTTGCTGTCTGTAGATTGAGCAAGTTTACCCATTGTCCGAGTTATGAACATTGGGAGGCCTTGACAAGGGTATTAAAATACCTGAGGGGTACCATAAATTTTGGTATTCACTATAGTGGATTTCCCGCTGTATTGGAAGGATACAGTGATGCTAATTGGATATCTGATTCAGATGAGTCCAAGTCCACTAGTAGCTATGTATTTAACTTTGGTGGTGGAGCTGTAACGTGGAAGTCAGCCAAGCAGACAGTGCTAACTAAATCCTCAAGGGATTCTGAGTTTATAGCACTGGAGTTGGCTGGTAGTGAAGCTGAGTGGTTGAGAAACTTCTTAGCAGATATCCCACTAGGCAGTAAACCAATACCTTCAGTGTCAATACACTGTGACAAAAGTCTGCGATATACACAGCCAAGAATAAAACCTTTAATGGTAAGAGTAGACATATTCGATTGAGACATAATATTATAAAGCAGCTGCTAAAAACCGGTGTAATCTCAATCGATTATGTGAGGTCTGAAGTTAACCTCACGGATCCGTTAACTAAACCCCTGGGGAGGAAACAAATTGATAAATTATCGAGGGGAATAGGACTAATGCCAATTTGAAATTGACAGCGATGGCAACCCAACCTCTGTGATTGGAGATCCCATGAAGGAGGTTCAATGGGTAAGAACAAGTCGTGCGTCAGTTCTGCTAGCACTAAATAAATTTGCTAGTCTATTCCTATGGTACTGGAAAGTGCTAGATTGCATTTTTAGTGAGGCTGAGTATAAACTCTTAACGATTTCATAATCCTACGAGATGGTGTGCTCATTGCAGGTACACTTCATCATGAAATCACCTCTACGAATGTAGGAGTGGGGCTGCTCCTATGAAACCTTGGCAAAGTTTCTAGAGCATTCGTTATGAACCAGGCACGCTCATGGCCGGTCTTAACAGGTACATATGACTTTAATAGCAGGAATGTCAGGATATAATCTGACTGATGATACCTCTAGTATACATCAAGAGTTGTCATTCAATTCCATAGGAACATTGGCTTCTCTGTATGCTAAGTATTGTTGGTCTAGGTCTAGTTCATAGTCCAAAAGGATTGCTAGATACAATGGTTGTATCTTAGTGTGTAACAAAGCTAAGAGACTCTTATCTGACACATGTGAGGGATTGTTGGAGTTATCAACATTTCATGTGGGTGTGTCAAAAAGAGAAGTCCCTGGGAGTAAGAACTAATTCACTTGTGTTCTAACTCAAGTTAAAGGGCCAAAAGGAGGAGTGAGTTCGCGCGCACAAGTTGGGCCACCGTGCAAATCCGGCGATTCTCCCGCCCTCTGCGAACGCGGTAAATGAGGAGTTGGCACATTTTTTATTTATCTGTTTTTGATTATTGTATTTCAAAGTTGTGGGCAGTTATGTGAATAATTATTTTGTTTAATGTGAAAATAATTATTCAACGTTCAAAACCGTTATTTTAATTGTAATTATTTTTGTAACCCCCAAATAATGTGCCATCATTCTGCCTAACGTTCACCTGTGCTCACCGCCTATAAAAGGCAGAGTCTGGACAGTCCAGGTGTATCATCTACTATCAACTCCTTCCTCCTCTTGATATATTCTCTGCTTGTTACAATTTTTCTCTGTTCTGTTGCCTTGCGAAGCGCAGGAAGGGTCTGTTTAATCCTGGGGAGAGCCGCGTCCTAACTTTGCCGGTGGTGGTCGCGGAATACCTCTAAAGGACAGAGTCCCACAAGGGAAGCGACTCAGATCATTATCATAGTTATTGTTTTCTTTGTGTAGTGTGAACAATTTTTCTCTAAGTGTGTATGTATATTTATTATTTTATTTTGTGTAGTACAAGTGTGTATATTGATTATACATCAATGTACACTTTGTGCACATCCATAGAACTTTGAAAAGAGCTAGAGTGCAAAAGAGTTTTTGTCACATCCATGTGCACAAAAGGCACATCCATAGACATAAAGTTTACATCTGTAGAAGAGAAGCTACATCCATAGAACATTCTCTTCCCACATAAAGTGCACATCGGTAGACAATTGAGAAGCTACATCCATAGGACCAAAAGCTACATCCATAGAGCAACAACACTCACACACACACACTCACTCGTGAACAGATTCACGTTGGCACTAAATGGCAGCCGCATTGAAGTTTTTGGCTGTTCTAATGATGATTTTGTACAATGTGGTGGCAATGGTGGAAGTAAAAGAAATTAATCTATGATTTCTTTTATGGTGTAATTGATTGAATTTGTGTGTATATTTAATCCTTTGTTGTTGATGAATGTAGGCGCCGCACCAGCATGGTTGGTGCGTTTCTGATCCAGCAGCATCTGAAGATGAATTGAGGAAGAACATCGACTACTGCTGTGATATTCTGGGCGAGTTTTGCGCAATCATCAAGCCGGGTGGAGCCTGTTACATCTCTAATAGCATTAAGAATCATACTTCCGTTGTGATGAATGAATATTTCGTCACTTCAGGCGGGAATGCATGGAACTGTGATTTTAAGGGAACTGCATTGTTAACTTCCAAAGATCCCAGTAAGTAGTGATATATGAATGTCTTATAACATACGAAATTATATAATTTTATATTTTTTACTAAATTTTTGTCTTCTCCAATAAATGATTACTTACTGTGATTCTTTTTGTTTTTATATATCTAATCTTGAAGGCTTTGGTGAGTGCAAATACAAGGTCATCAAGAGTGCACGAAGTGATTCGTCAAGAGTAAATTTACTCCCTCTACCTGTTGCGGCTAGCTATGTTTTTCTCCTACTATGTGTAATTGTTGTATAATACTCCCTCCGGTCCTAAATATGAGACCTAATTGACTTTTTCGAAAAATCCTAAAAAATAGCAAAATAAGTTAATTATAAATTGATTTACATAATTTTTTTCCCTTAAACTAGTTTATTTTACTTATAAACTAATGAATAATCTAAAAATATATCAAATATGTCATGATTTAATAGACTATTTTGCAACCTTAACCTCTCCAAAAAAAAGTTATCTAGGTCCTATATTTAGAACCTGAGGTAGTATACTATTGTAATCTTTTTTGAGGAAGCTACTATCCGAACCTCTTCATTTTGCTGTGTAGTAACAGTAAATTACAATTCTTGATAGGAATTTCATGGTATATGATATAAAGTAGAAATGATAACTGCGATTTAGTATTTGAGATTGTTGAATGAAAAATTAAGTTTTTTTCTTCAATCTGAATTTTTCAGCGCTTTTGGAAGATCCTGTCAAGAGTAGTAAGTTTAGGTTTCGTCTGAAATTTCTTCAAAAATGTTGAAATGCATACTTTGGATACAAATTAGAGATTGAGCAGATTATATGATGCTAGAATTTTAATTGAAGATGCTGTTTTAGGACAGCAAAATTTCAAATTAAGAAAGAATTAAGTTTAGTTGTTGAACAAGGTAATGGAAATCCATTAATTATTCAGATTGAGCAATAATAAGGTATTCGTATTTTACAATAAATAAGAGATGTTATGAATTTTGAATTAAGGATGCAAGAGTGTATAATATTGAGTGTATTAGGGAAGAAACAAATTGCAGATTATAAAATCTAAATCTTTGGTTATAATATAAATTATTAATCGTCTAAACCTTGTTTTTTTTTATATTCCTATGAATGAGAAAGAAATCAAAGAACAGTGGGGGATTAGTCTCTCACTTGTTGAGTGAGGGGATACCTTGATCATAGATAAAAAAAAGAAGAAAGAAATCAAAGAAAACAATTCAATTTACGCCATTTCCTTTAATTAATCTGAATCATTTTTCCAGAAGTGCGAAGAGCGCTATCCAAATTAATTGATTCACTTGACGGTGTTATCTAAACTTAGAAGTAGTAGGCGCCATTTTTATGTTATTAAGCTGAATAAAGTGTGTTCAGAATTCTAAAAAGATGATGATTTCTTTAAATCTGAATCATCTTTCCAGATGTGCGAAGAGTGCTATATATGCAAATTAATTCAATTGACGGTAGGTGTTACGAAAGCTTGGGAGTAGTGCCCATTTTGATGTTATTATTATTGCTAAGTAATTATTTTAGCTGAATAAAGTGCTTGTACATTGTCCAGAGACATT
The DNA here is from genome assembly GCA_029929735.1 of Mimosa pudica. Lineage (NCBI taxonomy): Eukaryota > Viridiplantae > Streptophyta > Magnoliopsida > Fabales > Fabaceae > Mimosa > Mimosa pudica. Next base: position 10,997,892 of record JAKELP010000020.1, read on the forward strand.
CAGAATTGATATTAGCAAAAAAAAAACATTAAGATTAAATAGTAAGTAAATAGTCAAGTCTTCGTTGATTCCCCAGAAGCAGAGATTTTAGATATTATAAATAATAGTTATGTGGCAGTAACAAGATTATGAGCACGCATTGGAATTGAAGTTGGAAAGGAAAAATGGTGAACAAACCACTATTTGAGGTCTTGATGAATAAATAAAGGTAGTGGGTATTTAAATATAAGCTGACGGCTAAAACTAATGACAATGTGATTGTGCATATTTTGATAGGCCAATTGAATAGCCCATCTGATCCTAAATATAATATTACGTAAACTTTCTTTTAAAAGTTAATAAAGAAGTAATTTAGGCCACTAAATTATAAGATATATCACATGAACTAAATTATATGTTAATTTATAAGTAGAATTAATTAGTTTTGAAAAGAGAGATAAAGTTAATAACCATTTTGGCCAATAAACATTTATTCAACTATCAATTTGACCTACAAACAATAAATAATACCAAATTAACCAACAAACAATAAAAAGTATCATATTGATCAATATCGTCAATTTATCAATCTTTTCCAATGACATGTTACAAATGGTGTTAGAGGGGAATTGACTGTCTTGTTCAATATGATACTTTTTCATTGTTTATTGTTCAATTTAGTATCATTTATTGTTTGTTGGCTAAAATGATTATTAACCTAAAGAGATAACTATGGACAACTCAAAATGATTATTTTTACATCTTAATTTCTCCAAAAAAAAGTCAAATTGATTTTATAATTAGGAAATGATGGAGGATGTGTTTGGATTGACTATAGAGAATTGACTTTTTTCAATTTGACTTTTTCATAAGATCGGAAAAAAGCTAAATTATGCAGTGTGATTATGTTTGGATGTATGATGGTAGAAATTACCTTTTTGAATAGGACTTTTCGAAACATGTTTGGATAATTTTTTTCACAAGCAAGTTTAAAAGAAAATTACTTAAAAGATATGATTCTTATTAAATGGTAAACATATGTAATTTGAATATATTTTTATATTTTGAAAGAAAAGGTAAACTTAAAATTAAAAATTGAAAATAACAAAAATTTAATGGATAATAAGTTCAAATATTGAAAATGGTATTTTTAACAATTTTAAGGTTGAGTTTCTCACTTATTATATGAAAAATAAGTATGAAGATTTGTTTTGGTTCAAAAGAGGTTATTATAGGAGAAAATGAGTAAAAGATATTGTTGGTGAATTTTTTTAGAGTGAAAAATTAACCCAAAAGTATCATATTTGATTTTTTTAGGGCATGTTAGTCCATTTTCCCCTTTTCACTTCTCTTTCTCTTCTTGGTATATTTTTCTTTTCTTTCCCTCTTCCCTCATTTCCTTCCTCATACAACGTGCACTGATAAGACAAAAGTCAAGTTAAAAACTTTTGCTTAAGGCTAAATCGGACCTATGAGGAATAAGTTATTTTCTAACCGGTGGAACCCAAACATGTGAAAAAGTAAAATTAAGCTATAAGCCAAAATATGGTTGTAGGATTGTGTTTTTGGCTCCTTCCAAAAACACCCAATAAATGAGCAATTTAATTATAACATATTTTTATTCATATATTATATACTTCCCCTGATCTTAAATATATGACCTATTTACCTAATTTGAGGAGATTAATTTAAATTAGTTTATTTTATTTTTTTCTCCAATAAAGCCCCTATTTCAAAATTAATTGGTTTGGTTCTTCCACATTTAAAACTTGCTCCCCCTTTGTTGTTAAAAAAAAAAACTTACTCCCCCTTTGACCAATCTTCATCTTCACCATGCATCTCATTCACCGTGGCTTTGTATTTTGGAATCGCATGGAAGACTCCCTTGCAACTTCGTCTCCAGCATCTAATTTGCGGTTTCTTCCACATTCTCTCCTATATATAAAATGATTGTGTCAAAGAACCTGGGTGACGACCCTGAGCTTGGCGATTTCATGGTCTGATGGAACCCCTTCCTTCCTTGCAATTAGTAGTTCATTCTCTCATACTCACACACATATGTCACGTCGCCCACATTTTGACCGTGACTCCTGCTCGGGGCCAGTAGATCCGTCAATAGAGGCCGGCCCACCTCAGACCATGTTTAAATGGGCTAAGCCCATTAAGATATTTTTCCAAAAAGACATATTTTTTGAAGCCTGACCTAGAGCAATTGAGTCGGGCTTGGCTCTCAAGGTTTTGGCCCTTTTCAAAAAATAGTGCGCCGGAAGTGCAAATTATTTTCCTTTTTCAACAAAGTGTTCAACGACCCCATGGATTTCGATTTTGTGCAGGAAGTGAATAGTGGGGGTTATTATTAAGGGAAAATTAATTTGAGGTCCCCCACAAGGGACTTAATACTAGAAAAGTCCCAAAAGTTGAAATAATTAATGTAGGGTCCCAAGGGACCTCACTTTAATATACTTGAAAATTGAAAAGACACTTTTGTCCAACAAGTTGTCACATTTGCCCATTCAGTTATCAAGTTATGCCCATCGAGTTGTCACTGCTGCCCATTAAGTAGTCAGGTTTTTCCCTAACTTAAGAGTTTGGGCAATTAACTTAAAGCACATGTTCAACAAGTTGTCACATTTGCTCATTCAGTTGTCAAGTGATGCCCATCGAGTTGTCACGGCTGCCCATTAAGTTGTCAGGGGCAAAAGTGTCTTTTCAATTTTCAAATATATTAAAGTGAGGTCCCTTGGGACCCTACATTAATTATTTCAACTTTTGGAACTTTTCTAGTATTAAGTCCCTTGTGGGGGACCTCAAATTAATTTTCCCTATTACTAAATGGGCATAAATGACCGAGAAAGTAATTTTTATTACGTTTTAGAGAGATTTAATGGTTGAGGGATGGATGAGATGATGAGGTGACTAGTGCTATGACATGAACAATGAGGTATCAAGACATGTAGGATGTGAGGTAAAATTGATACATTTTGTATACTTCAAGGGAAAATTTGATCCAAAAAACTGCAGGGGCAAACTTGATCCTTAGCTAAAAACTTCCAGGGTAAATATGATCTTTAACCCTTTAAAATTTCAACCATATAATACACCACAAATTCTAATACGCAAGTACACCACATAATATACCACAAGTACTAATATAAATACACCATGAAATCATCAAACAAAAAATCAATAACATTGAAACTATAACACAACAATGGACACAAAAAACCTGAAAACAAAAATGAAGATTAAAATAATCCGTTAAGTATTGGTTCTAAACAGTATTCTATTGTGTAGCTGTTCAGATCTGCTATCTACTTCTCCAAAACAGTCTGCCTCTGCTTCTCTGATAGGGAGAATTTCAATTAAGGACCTCTATAGGCATTTAATTAAAAAGTAGGACCTAAAGAATCTGAAACATCAGCTAAGGACCATGGGAGCAAATTTAAATTAAATTGGAATGGTAAAAGACCATATTAACCTTCTTCCCAAACTCACTAACATCCATGTTTCAAATACAGATCCTCCCCCAACCCTCCAGTCTTCTCCTCAGCCGCAGCTTCATCTCCAAACCACATTATATTATTACTCTCATTCAACTAACTCCCTCCTACTCCTATCCCTAGCAACACAATATTCTCCTCTTATCCTCCCATCATCTTCTTCATCCCATTCTTATTCTCGGTGGATGAGAATGAAACCCCACATAACTCCCAATCTCTTCATATGGAATGAAATTCACGCCTACCCAAACTCCACGGCCACTTTCATCTCCATCCAAATTGAGGTTGTCATCTACCATTGTCGAGGTCGCCTAGTCGTCCACCTAAATTGAGGTTGGCATTTTCATTGCTTTTCAATTCATTCATATTGTGATATTTGAATATCCTTCTGGTGGAGGGCGAATTTCGACTTTGCGGCCTCAAATTGAGAATAAGCTTAGTGTTGTGTGTCAATTCATAAGCATGAGACTAAGTCATTTGATGTTGAAGTTGACACTAAGATGTTTCCAGGATTAAGGCTGAATATGATTTAGTTAATGTATTTCAAACTAAGTTTTTTTAAAGGTTTCTTAGAAAGAAAATAAAGTATCACCATTGTTGGCAGTGATTAAAGCAATGAGGTTTTATGAAAGTTAAATATTTATATAAGCTTTTGGAAGTAAGGATAAATAAACGTGTGTGTATGTGTATCAAGAAGAGAGTTTGAATGTTTCTTGATTGTTAATCTAAATTTTTTATGTTTTTTCTTGTTTCAAATGTTTCTTGATTGTTAATCTAAGTTTCTCTGTCTTTGTTGATTGGGCCACCTTTAATTGTCTCAAATATGTTATAACCAATCAAATACTTGCTTATTCAAAATGTTATTTTACCTGTTCAAAAGTGGGTTTCCCTAGTTAAAATCGTCATTTTACTTGTTCAAGGTCTAATACAAGAATGTATAATCAATTAAACACTTCTGGTTCAAAAGTGAGTTTCCATTGTTGAAAATGTCATTTTAGTTGTTTACGGTCTGATGCAACAATGTATAACCAATTAAATACTTACCTGTTCAAAATGTTATTTTACTTGTTCAAAAGTGGGTTTCACTTGTTAAAAACGACATTTTACTTGTTCAAGGTCTGATGCAAGAATGTGTAACCAATTAAATACTTGCTTTTGTTGAAAATGTCACATTACTTGTTCAAACGTGAGTTTCCTTTGTTGAAAATGTCATTTTACTTGTTCAAGATCTGATGCAAGAATGTATAACCAATTAAATGCGTGCTTAGTTCAAGGGGGCGTGACCAGCTGGTAAGAATGGGGAAGGCAAGACACCGCGTACCCCCATGTCATGGGTTCTAACCCTTGGGAAGTCGTCACCCCCAAATGGGAATCCCCGGCGGCGACTTCGGATTAGTCGGTTCCCTGAAGGGAGCCGGACACTGAAGGCTCTAAGCAAAAAAAAAATTAAATACGTGCTTGTTCAAAATGTCATTTTACATTTTCATAAGTGGGTTTCCCTTGTTCATAAGTGGGAGTTGGGTTTTAGAAAAATAATTTTAGAAAGTGATGATGTCAAGCAAGTAATTGAAGTGCTAATCAACAAGAGACAAATTTATGGCAACTAGTGTGCAGATCTCATGGCAACAATCGGTTAGAGACCACGTGAATTGAAACAAATCTAGAATACTCCATCTGGAGGTGTAAACGTCATTTTAAAAGAAGACATGAGGGACTATGTGCCCATTGTAGGATCTGAGTGTAGTTTGGGCTTAGCCTCTTTGGTGTAACCAAATAATACAAGGACTTTTTAGTCTTTCTACATAGCAATTTTGGTCCTGCAGAGAAGTTTCTAAAAATTTTGGTCCACCACGGAAATTAATTGCCTAAAATGGTCCTTCATTGAAATTCTCCCTTGTCGTAATGACTTCAGTACGACCCATACTGTGATCACACTCATATGTTTGTGGGGAGAGGATTTTCTCATAATCCATTCTTTCCGTGTCTCTCCAAATCCTAAACCTTACCATCCATTTTAATCCAAAAGCCTACAATATTCTACACTACTATGCTATAAAAAATTTAGAACAAATGTGAATCAAGAGAAAAATTGGAAGAAAATTTTGAACTACTCCCTCCGTTCCTAAATATAAGATCACTTTAAGGAGGAGAGCTTATTCCTAAATATATAAGATCACTTTCTAATTTGACTCAAGTTTTCCCCAAATTACCCCTATACTCCCTTCACCCAAAAAATAGTTGTTTGAAGGTGAGAGGATATTTTTAAAACTTAAGTGAGAGGTAATTTGGAAATTTCATGTAATCCTAACTCATTGGAATGTCTTCCTTAATCTCTCCAAATTTGCTAAAGTGATCTTATATTTAGGGATGGAGGGAGTATTATTTAATACTCATTTTATTCTTAATAAAAGATCAAAGTTGACTCATTTTGAGAAAATAAGGGAACAAAATAAATTTATTTACCATTTGTGTGATGATGAAGTGATGATGAGTGATAAAGTCAAAAAATTAACAGTGATAGACATTTTGCCGCAGTTTTAAAATTTGATAGGTAGTTTTGATCCAAAAAAATTTACATGGATATTTTTATACTTTCGTGACAATTACATTGACATTTTTACACTTTAACCTTGAATATCATCATAGGAAGCTAGAATTACATCAAGTAACCTGTTCTTGAATGGAGCTGGTACTCTAATCAGGCAAATACATGGTTTCATAGTGTTGCGAAATACCCTGAGCTAAGTGAGAGGAGAAGGATAGGTTTTGAGGAGAAAATTGAAATCAATAGGTAATTAATTTTCGAAATTATCAGGAAGTATCACACTACAAAAGACATGGGACATGCTGGCGGACAAATTTCGCTACATTCCGGCGTTTATAAACGCCAGAATGACTCTACAGCGTTTATCACAAATGCAGGCAACTTAAGCGTCGGAAACTTCCGTTGCTGCGTTTATAAAACTGTGGGAACGATTTTGCAAAAGCGGGAACGCGCACTGGGGGCACTTGCCGACGCTTATAATCGCCGGAACAAATTGGCGTTCTTTTTTACTATCTTTCTCGTGTTTGCAACCGCGGGAACGTGGGATTTTTTAAAATAAAAAACGTACCCGCGTTTAAAAACGCGGCTACGTGTATATTATTTTAATATTTATTTGTCGGCATTTGTAAAACAACGCATTAATTTCAACCATTATAAATAATGGTTAAAATTAATGCGAGAAAAAGAAAAGAGAAATAACCAAATAAAAATATTGTACTATAAAATCAATCCATTTTTATTATAATAAATCCGAATTTTATAAATTAACAAAACCAAAAAACTATTCCAAAATAAAAAGACTATTTCTATAGTTAAATATAGTTACTAACAGTTTATTATTAAAAAGATATAATTAAAAAACAGTTCCATTATCAAGTCAAAAAATTAAAATTTGAATAACAGAAACAAAAAATAATATAAAGGGGTGTAAAACTAAAAAGAAAATAAAACATAATGAAAAAATGGAAATTTGATCAAAATGTGAAAAAATAAATAAGGAAAACTACAAAAAGGCTAATGGACCTAATCTGCCCTCCAAGTAACCACACAAGAGCGCTGGGCACCATAAACTAATAACAGGCTCATATCTGTACTCAAAGTAATCAAAGTGTTTAAAAAATACCTCCAGTAGACGGTCAGACGTGTTTGACCGTTAATGTGCTCACGTGGCCGCTACGTAGGTTACATTTTTGCCACCCGGCGCCTTGTCATCGCCATGTAGAATATGTTCATGTGGGGCCCACGTAATAATAATAAACAATTCCTCCCTCTCTCTCTTCATCACTTCACCACCCACAGCCCCCCACCCTGCCACCACCTCCACAGCCCCCTCCCCCCAACCACTTCACAGCCCCCACCTCTGTCCAACCTTAACAGCCGCCCCCGCCATTACCCAGCCCAAAAGAAAACAACTTCTCAATTCATAATTGTTCCTTTGCGCTTACCTTCATCAATTCACAACGCTCACACTTCAAACTTGAAACTTTCTACTATACATCACCAAAATCCCCTCCTCCTCCTCCTCCTCCTCCTCTATTCATTATGATTAGATCAAATCTACAACCCCTTCTTCTTCTTCTTCTTCTTCTTCTTCTTCTTCTTCTTCTTCTTCTTTTTATTCTAGCCTTTCTCTCTTCTCCAATTCAATCCCTCTGATTCGAGATTCAATCTGGTCACACCAAATGCATCTCCGAAGACATCAAGAGTAATTCCATGACCGTAGGCAAGTACAGCCTTGTCAATCTCAACGAAGGTATTCCTTTACCAGATTCTCACAAGGTCACCGTCAGGGTGAAAAAGATCCAAACTTTTTATACCCAGTTGTCAAAATATGTTTTTGATGGTCTTTCTTGCTGAAAAATTGAATTTTTTTATGGGATTTTGATATCTTGGTGTGGGGGGGCTGTCGGTGGGGGCTGTGGGTGGTGAAGTGATGAAGAGAGAGAGGGAGGAATTGTTTATTATTATTATGTGGGCCTGACAAGGCGCCGGGTGGCAAAAATGTAACCCACGTGGCGACCACGTGAGCACATTAACGGTCAAACACGTCTGACTGTCTACTGGGGTATTTTTTAAACACTATGGTTACTTTGAGTACAAATATGGGCCTGTTGTTAGTTTAGGTTGCCCAGCGCTCCTGCGTGGTTACTTGGAGGGCATATTAGGTCCATTACCCTTAAAAAAATGCTTTATTTTTGAAAACTGTAAACAAAAGAGAGGAAAACGAGTAGAGAGAAAGAAGAAGAGAGAAGATGGAAGGGGCGAGTATGGAAGGCCAGTATTAATAGGTGAAGTTCGCTAATTAGCGGCGTTTGTAAACACGGCGGAGTTTTATTATTATTTTAGCATAGCGGTGGTTATAAACGCAGGTGTGTGATATTATATTTTAACATTAACTCATGTCGGTGCTTATACCCGCCGAGATGCATTTATTTATATTAAATGTAATATAGCATACAAGCCGGCGCTTATAAACGCCAGTAATATTTGTTAGAATCTTAAGTTTTGATGAAGACAAAGATATGAAAGAACAAGCTAAATACTTAGAGAATTAGGTTAATATAGAACCCAAAGTAAGAGAGCTCCCTTAGACTAAATGAACTCCTACTGCATGTGACTATGTGTTTATATTGCTAGACTAACGTTCAAGTGCAGCACACTGAGTGATGTTGCTTTCGGATGTGGATTTGCTTCCGCAAGCAATCAGAATGTCAGAACGTTCAGAGTAGTGCAGTGTCAGAGTGCTTTTTGGCAGAGCAGAGTTGTCAGAACTACTTTTCAGAGATAAAGCAAAGTCAACCCTGCTAAGCATTAATGGAGCATTAAATGGGCAAACAGTAACTTGGGATAAACGGCCATATTCAAACGGCTAACCCACCTACCAAGAGTGAGAATACTTGAAGACTATATAAACAAGGTCATCTTCATTTATGAAGATAACTTTGACATCTTGAAGAAAGCTAGAGTGAGAAACTGAGAATATCCTTCAAGCATTCAAAGCTGCCCAGAAAAGCAAGAGAGCATTTAACACATTGAGAGTTCTTTTCATCTACTTATCTTGTACTCTTTGTAGTTAAGTCTCTTCATTTTATAAAGAGTATTAAGTGTACTTAAGTGTGTAACACTATCCGTTCTTAAAGAGAACTAAGTTTAGAAAATCCTTTATTTGTAAAGGTTGAACCCTTGCAGGTTGTAAGGGGAGTGAGTCAGGAAGGTTGCAAGTGAACCTGTGTAAAACTTGTGGTTGTAAGGTTGCAAGTAATCCCGGTCTAAAACTTGCGGTTGTAAAGGTTCCAGGTGAACCCGTTTGTAAAACCTGGGGATAGTGGAACTCAACCTGGGTGGTTGAGAACTGGACGTAGGTCAGGTAGACCGAACCAGTATAAAATCTTGTGTTTCATTGTTTTAAGTTTTATTTGGTAGCACAATTCACCCCCCCTCTTGTGCATCCACCTCTTTCATTTGGTATCAGAGCGAGTCTTTCTGACTTGATTCCAACGAATCTAGAAAGAAAAGATCTAGTAATGGATGCAGATTATTCCTTGCCCGATGTTGCTATTCAGCCAAACAAGCCTCCTGGCTTTGATGGCCACAACTATCCATTCTGGAAATTCAGAATGGAGACCTATATCAAATCCTGCGACATCCGCCTCTGGGATGTCATTGAACGTGGGAATAACGTCCCTCTAGATGATGAAGGTCTTGCAAAGCAGCGATCCAGATACACCAATGAGGACTATGCTCTAGTACAGCTAAACTACAGGGCCATGCACTACATTCAATGCGCCCTTAGTCCTAAGGAGTTCCACAGGATCAGCCACCACAAAACAGCGAAGGATATGTGGGAGGCTCTTGAGGCTGCTCATTCTGGAACCAAGGGAGTGAAGGCAAGACGGGTCGAGATGCTGGTTGAGGAGTTCCACAAATTTGCCATGCTTAGTCCAACTGAGCCAATCAGAGAGCTAGAGCTCAGGTTCACTCATCTTATCAATAACCTGGCCTCCCTGGGTAAAGACATTCCTGAAGAAGAACAAGTCAGCAAGATCTTAAAAGTCTTGAAAGGTGATTGGATCACCAAAGTTACCATCTTGCAGGAAGTCCAAGGAGAGTCAATCAGCTCTATCACTGCCCTGTTTGGTTCTCTGGCTGAATACGAACCAACCCTGCTGGCTCAGAGAGCTCCTCAAGCTACATCTAAAACCAAGAACCTTGCTCTTGTTGCTCCCAGCAAGGAGAAGATTGATGAAAATGATGATGATGAGGATGATGAGGAGGACATCAATGATGAGGAGATGGCTATGATGGTAAGAAAGTTCAGAAAGTTCTTCAAGAAGAAAGGAGGCTTTCAGAAAGGTGAATCCAGCCAGAAGAAAGGATATAAGAAGGAAAGGGCCCCAGTGTGCTTTGAGTGTAAGAAGTCTTGCCACTTCAAAGCTGAGTGCCCAAGCTTGCAGAGATCAAAAGGGAAGGACAAAAGAAAAGCCTTTGTGTCCTCTATCTGGGTGAATAGTTCTGATGAGGAAGCAAGTGATGAGGAAGAGGTTGCCAACCTTTGTCTCGTTGCCAGAGAAGATGATGAGGAAGCATCCTCAGAATTTGATCCCATCCAGGAGGAAAGTGAGGTAACTTTCCCTGAACTACAAGAAGCATATAATGAGGTCCATGAAGAATTTTTCCGCTTATGTAAAGCATATAAAGTATTGTAAATTAAACACGAATCACTTGAGTCCAAAGTGGACTCACTTAGTAAGGAGCTAGCGGAAGCCAAAAAGCTTCCGGTAGCGGATGGCAAGGGTTCTCCCCAAGCAAAACCCAGAGCCTCAACGTTAAAGAGCTGCTCTAACTGCAGCAAGATCTCAGGAGAAAGAGATAGACTGCAAAATGCCCTGCAGAAGTTTACTAATGGATCTGAAATGTTAAATATTATTTTAATGAATCAGAGGGCATATAGGGACAAGACTGGATTAGGCTACAAACCTAAAGGGAAAAAGTGGGTGGAACCAAAAGTGAAGCCTTACCTAAAATTCTTTCATAAAGCCACTGATCACAGCTCCACACCTTTTAGCTTCTGTAATTATTGTAACAAGAAGGGACATTCTACGTCCACCTGTAATGCTAAGAAGCATGGAGCCAACAGCTCTTATAAGTGGGTCCCAAAAGGAACCAAGGCGACAAAGGATCCTCCCCCAAGAAAAGAAACTAAGGGAGGACAGGGATCCAGAGCCTGGAAACAATCCTCAAGGAAAGCCCAAGAGCTTAGAGCCAACACTAGGCCAGAGGCACAGATTAATCATAAGCCCAAGGTCAAGACTAACACTGGACCAAGGGCTCTGGGAACTAATGACAGAGGACCCAATAAAGGTTGGGTACCTAAGCTTGTCTGATTCTTGCAGGTGTGTCTCAAAGCATCCAAGAATAGAAAATGGTACATTGATAGCGGATGCTCGAGACATATGACTGGAGACCGAGACAAATTCAAATCCTTGGTGATCAAAGATGGAGCCACAGTAACCTTTGGAGGAAATCAGAGTGGAAAGATCACCGGAGTTGGAGAAGTTGGACCAGTCAAAGACGTCTATCTGGTAGATGGTCTCTGTCACAACCTGCTGAGCGTGAGCCAGAGCACTGACAATGGAAATTGGGTAATCTTTGATTCACATGAGTGCATGATAATAGACAAGCATGATCTGAACCTAGATAAGGCCAACCTAAAATGCAAACTTAAGGCCAATAGAAATGGAAACCTATACACTCTAGATTTATGTCAACAACTAGATGAAAAATGTTTAATATCTAGTGAAGAGAATAGTTGGCTTTGGCATAAAAGGCTAGCACATGTTAATTTTACTCAACTTGACATGCTGATTAAGAAAGAGCTAGCTATAGGGATTCCATCTTTTAAGGTTAAGCATGATTATATTTGTGAATCCTGCCAACGAGGGAAGCAAACAAAGTCCTCATTTAAAACCAAGAAGAGAGTCTCCACCGGCAGGCCTTTGGAACTAATCCACATGGATTTGGTTGGGCCAGCAAGAGTGAAGAGCTTGGGTGGAAACCTGTATGCTCTAGTTGTGGTGGATGACTATTCTAGGTTCACTTGGACAATGTTTCTTACCTCTAAGCAAGATGCTTTTGATGCCTTTGTTGTCCTGGCTAAGAAAGTTCAGAATGAGAGAGATCTCAAGATCGCAGCCATAAGGACAGGCCATGGAGGAGAATTTGAGAACCATAGCTTCTCTGAGCTGTGTGAGCAGAATGGCATTGATCACAACTTCTCAGCTCCCAGAACTCCTCAGCAAAACGGTGTGGTCGAGAGGAAGAACAGGGTTCTGACTGAGATGGCCAGAAGCATGCTCAATGAGAAAGAGGTTTCTCAAGTGTTCTGGGCGGACGCTATGAGCACTGCTTGCTACATCTCTAACAGAGCCTATGTTCGCAAGGGCTTGGACAAGACTCCCTATGAGCTGTACAAAGGCAGAAAGCCCAACATCAGCCACCTCAGAATCTTTGGATCAAAATGCTATGTGCATAACAATGGAAAGGTAAATCTGGGTAAGTTTGATCCAAAAGCTGATATAGGTGTATTCATAGGGTATTCCCTTAGGAGTAAGGCTTATAGAGTATACAACATGAGGACTAGAATTGTAGAAGAATCTATGCATGTTGTATTTGATGAAACTCCTACATGGGAACAATCCACAGAAGATGAGGGGATACTAAACTTTCCAAAACCACCATCATCTTCACCACCAAAAGAAACACCAGCAAGCAATCCCAAAGAAGAACATGAACCTAGTGATGAGCCTAGAGTGCAGACGGTGCCTGATGAGGTACAGTTGTCAACGGCTAGGAGACATCACAGGGATCATCCTCTTGATCAAGTGCTTGGTGATGTTTCATCTGGTGTCAGAACCAGAAGGCAGGTTCAAAATGAAGTTGAGTTTGGAGTCTTCTTATCTCAGATCGAACCAACTTCAGTTGACCAAGCTCTTGAGGACTGCGACTGGATTATTGCCATGCAGGAAGAATTAATGGAGCATTAAATGGGCAAACAGTAACTTGGGATAAACGGCCATATTCAAACGGCTAACCTACCTACCAAGAGTGAGAATACTTGAAGACTATATAAACAAGCTCATCTTCATTTATGAAGATAACTTTGACATCTTGAAGAAAGCTAGAGTGAGAAACTGAGAATATCCTTCAAGCATTCAAAGCTGCCCAGAAAAGCAAGAGAGCATTTAACACATTGAGAGTTCTTTTCATCTACTTATCTTGTACTCTTTGTAGTTAAGTCTCTTCATTTTATAAAGAGCATTAAGTGTACTTAAGTGTGTAACATTATCCGTAATTAAAGAGAACTAAGTTTGGAAAATCCTTTATTTGTAAAGGTTGAACCCTTGCAGGTTGTAAGGGGGAGTGAGTCAGGAAGGTTGCAAGTGAACCTGTGTAAAACTTGTGGTTGTAAGGTTGCAAGTAATCCCGGTCTAAAACTTGCGGTTGTAAAGGTTCCAGGTGAACCCGTTTGTAAAACCTGGGGATAGTGGAACTCAACCTGGGTGGTTGAGAACTGGACGTAGGTCAGGTAGACCGAACCAGTATAAAATCTTGTGTTTCATTGTTTTAAGTTTTATTTGGTAGCACAATTCACCCCCCCTCTTGTGCATCCACCTCTTTCAATATTTGAAAAAAAAATTAATTGTCAGCGTTGTGGTGTTTGTGACCGCGGACATGTTATTATTTTTTAAAAAAATTGAAATCTTTGGCGCGCTTTGAACCGCCAGTAAGTTGGTAGGAAAGAAAATGAAAAACAGTGCCACATAGTGGCGCTTAAAGCGCTGGTATGTGTATTGAAAAATAAAAAATATAAAAAAAAAAATGTCCTGCGTGGCGGCGTTTGCTGCGCCGCTTTCTTGCGTTTAGTAGTAACCGCCGGAATGTTGCAATTAATTTTTTTTACCGGCGGTTTTTGTAAAAACACCGCAATGTGGACGCCGGAAAGTAGCGTATTTTTTGTAGTGTCACCACAGTACAAAATATTAATTAGTGATAAAAAATAAAGGGTTAAGGTGCATTTTTAGTACTCTAGAATATAGCAAGGAGAACTTAACATAATATACAATATTATGGTTCATTGATAATAACAAATAATTATTTTCGTTGCTTATCTAGTAATGACGTTAAATAAGTCAACTTTGACCATTAGGTGTCAAATTTTGACTGTTAAATGGTGGGGTGAAACTGCAAAGAAGCATTTTTAGTACTCTAGAATATAGTTATGAACACCAAACATAATATACAATATTTGAATACCACAAAACACTAAATCACAATATTATTCAAAGTGTCAAATATTTAAACATTACAAAACTATAAAGATCTATAGATTATCTTAGTATCATGCATGTATAAACAAATAAGTCATTAGTATTGTACATGTATAAAAATTTTGACTCTTAAGGGCTAGCCCTTATAGGTCTGCATTCCATTTTTACTATAAATCCCAAGTCTGACCCTTCCAAGCTTAGGTTGAAACGGGTTGGCCCTAAGGGCTCTGCCCGAATTAATGACTCTATGATGTAATAGAAGAAAAGTTACGTTATCTTATTACATAGTTTTAATCTTAAACTAAATGTTCCTTAAATTGTCATTTCAATATACAAATATTACATCATTATGCCACATTAGTTTTTATCTTACGAGAGTGAGTTTTAGCTGACGAGTTACTAGATAAGGAACCCCTTTATATAAAAGGGAAAAATGTGAATGATTCTTTTCCCTTTTTATTCTAATTTTGGTTAAACTTATCAAAATATTTAATGAGTTATTTCTCACTTTACTCATCCCATTCTCCCTATTTACATTCTTTATCATACTCATTTATTTCACATTTCTCTCTCTTATATCCTTGATCGTAAATAATTATATATAGAAACATTGATAAATTATTTCAAAAATGTTTATTTCTCTCAAACACTCCCTTAATCCGTTTGATGTTATCTCATTGGCTATTATAATAAGAGATGCAGAGAGTACATAATAACAAAAAGATTTTTCTATTTTATTTTCTTAAGCTGTTCATTAATAATAAATTTCATTAAGTAAATATAAAAGGAAAACTGTTCAAATTATTTCTCTGCTTTAATTATTAAGTCAAAGTTTGTCAGAATTTTTCTATTATCAACATATAAAATAAAATGGTTTCAATTATTAGATCCCTTAAACGGTCATGGGGCACAAGCCTTTTGCTTGGATACATACTTGTGTTTGTTTTCTTAATGATGCTTGTATGCATATGACTTCTTAGTACAAAAAAAATGTGTATGACTTGAACAGAATGGAGAGGTCCAACAGATGTTTACCATTTCTAAAACTCTTTTAAGTAATGGATAAAGTAGAATTTTTAGTGCTTTAGAATATAGCAAGGAGCACCAAACATGCAAACATAATATACAATATTTTGGTTTATTTATGATAACCAAAAATTATTTTTTTTTCTTATCTAGTAACGATATTAAATAAGTCAAGTTTGACCGCTAGGTGTCAAATTTTGACTGTTAATGATGGAGTGAATGACCATTTTAAGTATTCTAAAATATAGCAAGGGACACCAAACATAATATACAATATTTTGGTTCATTTGTGACAACCAAGAATTATTTCCACTTTTTGTCTAATAACCCGTGAGTTAGAACTCAATTTCGTAAGATAAAAGTTGATGTGGCATAATGATGTAATATACCTACTATGATGAGTAATTCTAAGAATTATTGTAATAAAGCAGTTACATAAGTTTGACCATTAGTTCGGCTTATTCATTTATAGCACGTGTTAATCAAACAAGAAACATTGACTGGGATCGAATTTGGAAATTGAATATTCCGAGCGATATAAAACTCAACTTTGATTGATAATGCATGAAGATCGAATGAAAGGCTAGAAGATCATATACTCATTATAACATTATAGCATGTATATTACATTATATTGTCACGTAAGCTTTTATCTTACGAAAGTGACTTCTAGTTAACGAGTTACTAGATACTGTATTAGTTATCACAAATTGACCAAAATATTATATTTTATATTTGGTGCTCATTGTTATATTCTAGAGTATTAAACATGTTTCTGTACCTTGTCTTTTAACAGTTAAAATTTAACACCTAAGGGTCAAACTTTACTTATTTAATGTGTCATTACTAGATAAGTGAGGAAAATAATTATTGATTATCATAAATGGACCAAAATATTGTATATTATAGTTAATACTCCTTACTATATTCGAAAGTACCAAAAATACTTCTTTCCCCTTACATAATACTCTAATAAGAAAAAAAAGGTTCATCATCAAAGCAAGAAAGTGGCGTGAGCTAAGAGAAATTTTCCTCGATCAATGTTTGATTGATAAGGACAACGTGGGGCAATGTCATTGGTTTTTGATCAACCAGTTTCGTTGTTTGAGCAGAATTAGGCTGCTACCAAATTATATTATATTTATACACATATAGATACGTGTCATACCAATAATTCATAATACACATTTATACATGTTTAATTAATATATTTCTTGTGCCCTCCGTCAATAATGTAATTTATATTTTCTCTTACTTCTCAGAACCAAGAAACCACCATTAAACACAGAGAAGAAGCAGGAAGAAGAGGACGAAGCGGAAGAAGATATCATCAATTATGTGCTGCTCAGAAGATTGTAAGTGCAGGCCTCTTGGATTTCTATTGGGGCTTCCCTTTGCCTTCTTGTCTCTGCTACTCTCTCTCATAGGCGTTATTATCTGGATTGTTGGGTAAGTGTAATCTGTTAAATTCCAATAATCCAATAATTCCAATAATACTCTTAACAATGGTTTGAATTGGCTCTCAATATAAATTCCACTTAACTACTTTTAATATAACAAGGAAGTTAAATTATTTATAGTTATTTTTTTCTATCAAAATATTTTCCAAACCTATAAATTGATATTAATATAATAATATAACTAAGTAATTCATATAGATATACAATAGCATATTTTATAACTAAGTTTTAATTTATTTCTTTAATCCCATAAATTATTGAATTGTATATTATATATAGAAATATATTAAGGATCAGAAATATTATATTTTATTAATTTATATTGAAAAGCTATCTAATTGACTAAAAACCTCATAAACAACAAAAATTGTTTTGAAAAATTGAATGTGGATCTTATATTAAGGATTATTGAAGCAAACCTTAGTGACTAATTATAATATACTCCCTCCGGTCCTAAATATAGGACCTAGATAGAGACTTCATTTTGGTCCTAAATATAAGACCTAGATACATTTTTGGTCACCTTTTTCCTAAATTACCATTCTTCTTCTTAACAACTCCTTTGATAGGGAAGAAAGGGCTACTAAGTAACTAAACTAATTAAGGAGGGGTATTATTGGAAAGACATCTAAAATTAAGCCTTTCTTAATATCCCAAAAAAAAGTTATCTAGGTCCTATATTTAGAACCGGAGGGAGTATAAGATATGATAGATTATTAAAAATAAGAGGCAGTACAAAAACACATGGATTAGCGGCAGTTGTAATCGACTTTAAGCGCCACCTTCTAGTGTTTATGCAATGCCCCAGTAATATTGGCGCGAGTAATACATTAGCAAATCATAACGTGTGCGTGTATGTCATACACCCTGCGGGCTGCACCCATATGTGAGTGTGTGAAACACGTGAATTGTTTATCCGATTCTAACATTTTGACGGTTTTACCTCACCAAAGCTTGTCACGAGTCACAATTGAATTCAGAATGCTTTTAAACTCACGAGTTTACATGTTGAACATATTGTTTTAAGGTTTTTATCTTACGGAAAATCTTGCAATTTTCTATAAAAATAATTTTAATAATTTTATTTTATTATATTCAATGAAGTTTTATATGAATTTCACAAAAAAAATCATTTTTGAGGTTGATAAAGTACATAAGTTGATATATTCAATACAACTAGTTATATTTAAAATATATTAAGTCAAATTATTGTTGTTTTTCGTATTTATTATTTGATTATATATTGAAAATACATATTGATTAATGAATAATCTAACCTCTTATTTGTTTAGGATCCAATTTTCAATCATTCCCACGAGTTTACTCAAACTCACGAATTTGACAACTTTGTATGTGTGTGTGTGTTTGTTTGTGTACGTATAATATTTATATGCATGTGCATATATAATATATAATTATATCAATAATAAAATAATAAACTAACAGTATTAGTAAGTGTGTAAATATATATATATAAATGTGTGTGTGTGTCCGTTATGGTCAAATATGTCTATATAACTGAGCCACTATATTAAGCATGTTAAAAGTACAACTATACCAATAAAATGTTTCAATAAGAATATCTGATGAAAATATATTTTGAATCACGCTTTTGGCAAAAACAAAAAAGAATTATGCTACAATACCAATAAACTCATTAAAAAGAACTTAATACCATTAAAAAAGGGTCAACTCAATTCTAGTCCCCACTGTATAAAGGTGATGGGGAAGAGAATAAAACAATGGTGGATAGTAAAATAACTTTTAACAAACTATTAGGAACAATAAATGGCTTTGTTCGGTTTTACAAATTTATTGGTATATTGGCGCAATTCAAAACTTATCTGTTACAAATTCATTGATTTTTTAACAGAAGCATACTCCTACGAGTTTGATTCTGGCAAGCATTAGATCTCAACATCTCAAATGACAGATTGGCAGTAGTAAAATACCCTAAAAAATCAACTTGGAAGCCTCCAGGAGAGGGAATAATGTTGATGAGCCTTTTCTCAGGAGAGGGAAAATATAGATGAGATAGCATATATTTGTCGTGACAATACAAGATAGGTTTGAAAAAAGTGTTAAAAAAAAGTGGGAGGAAGGTAAAAGAACCCTAAAAAAGGTGGTAATATATAATACTCCCTCCGTTCCTAAATATAGTATCTAGAAGACTTTTTTGAAAAATCCTAAAAAAAGTAAAAAATAAGTTAATTATAAATTGATTTACCTAATTTTTTCTCTTAAACTAGTTTATTTTACTTATAAGTTAATGGATAATCTAAAAAGATATCAAATATATCATGATTTAATAACCTATTTCGCAACCTTAATCTTTCAAATAAAAAAGTTATCTAGGTCTTATATTTAGGAACGAAGGGAGTATATAAAAACCCAAGGAAAAAATAATTACTTCAGTATATTAAAATAAAAAATATCTATGAAATTATGCTAAAAGAAATCATTATCATATCATTTTTTTAAATTAAAAGGGACAAGTATTAATGATTTGAGGTTATAAGGCGAGAATGAACTGACAACCTCTTATAAAAAATTATAAAAAACATTAAAAAATGACTCATTGTTCCTGTATTTCTCCTTTCCTTCTCACCGCCATTTCTCTTTGATCAATTCAAACAAAGCGGCCTATAAATGTTGAAATATTTTGAATTTATATATGACTGTCGTATTGCTTGATCAATAACAAAATTCAGACCGCTAGGTTGAAATGTGGTTATTTTAATATCAGGGAAATAATATTCTATCAATATGGAGGCTATGAATGGAATCAAAAAGAGGTTTAGAGGGAACCAGACAAGGGACAGTCAAGTCAAATTAATGATAATAATAATAATAATAATAATTATAATAATGATAGAAGAGATCAATACAAAAGCATGTACAAGACGCCGTCGATTATTAATCACTGTTGTTGATCAATCATTTTTTTCTTGTTTAACTTTCTTTCGTCCGTATTCGCCCATTGGTAAAGTTTACCTTGATTAGTGGTTTTTGTTTCGGTATTGTCAAAATAATCTATTTTATAATTATAACTTTACACTTTTTTATTCCTGTATGTTGACCAAACTTGAGACTTTTGGCTAATTAATTAATTATGTTTTATTTTTGTTGGGTTTTATAAATGACTCATAACACTAAGTAGAACACGTGGCGAATATTTTAGAAGACCTATTTTAAATTTTTGGAAATCTATAATTACATACTAATTCAACAAACATTTTCCCTTACCGCTTACTATGTAGGAAGATTGTGACTTAATTTCTTAGCTTAGTGTGTTTCCTTCTCATTCCCACTCTTAGCTTCCCTATTTGTAACCGCGAAAATGAGGTATCTGTTACTTTTCTCTTTATTTATATGAAAAACAAGTGGGAAACTTGAAGTAAAATGCCTCTACTCATATGTCCATATTTAATGCCTCATTGTCTCCCCCACCTATGCAGAAAGTAAGAACGGAAAGAAAAACACATGCATCACTTTGATTTGTAATTTCTTATTTTTGAAAACAAAGCATGAGGCAAGGTCCTAGAGAGAGGGTGATGATCAAGGGAGATATTGATGGATATGGGGAGGGGGAGAGAGATGGTTAAATGTGCGTGAAAAAGCCATTCAAGTATATTTTAAAACTTATGTGGATATTGTATCAAAAAAAAAAACTTATGTGGATCCTCAATTAACTCTTGTAGCTATAAAACTAGATTCATCTCTAGCCTTTATGCTAATTGTTAATTAGGATAAACTTCTTATTTTACACATTGTTACATAACATGATTGTGTGTACTTACTGTGCACTTATTGTGCACTCATTGTGCACTTAATTACTATGCACTCATTGTGCACTTTTTACTTTTACCTTATGTGGTAAAACTGTGAAATAGAAGTGTAAATATAGCCACAACAAAAACACTTGCGAAAACGTCTCAGCATTTTACTTACAAACGCCGCTAAAACATCGCATAACAGTGGCTATATATTAAACATTGTAAAGGAGGGAAGAAAAACACAGCAAAAATAGCGCAAAACTCGCACCAAATTTGCCACGGTTACTTTTCTAACAGATACCTAATTTCCTTCTCATTCTCACTTTTAGTTTCCCTATTTGTAACAGAGAAAATGAAATATGTGTTATTTTCCCCTTCATATATATGAAAAACAAGTGGGAAACTTGAAGCAAAATGCCTCTACTCATATGTCCATATTTAAGGCCTCATTCTCTCTCTCACCTCTATAGAAAGTAAGAACGGAAAGAAAAACACATGCATCACTTTAATTTGTAATTTCTTATTTTTGAAAACAAAGCATGAGGCAGGGCCCCAGAGAGCGGGGTGACGATTGAGGGAGATAGAGATGGATATGGGGGAGGTGGGAGAGATGGTTAAATGTGCATGAAAAAGCCAATAATTTCTCTATTCCATATATTACTGTTCAAGTATATTTAAAAACTTATGTGGGGTCCTTAATTAACTCTTGTAGCTATAAATTAGATTCATCTCTAGCCTTTATGCCAATTGTTAATTAGGATAAACTCCTTATTTTTTACTCCTTCCGTTCCTAAATATAGGACTTAGATGACTTTTTTGAAAAATCCTAAAAAAAGTAAAAAATAAGTTAATTATAAATTGATTTACCTAATTTTTTCTCTTAAACTAGTTTATTTTACCTATAAGCTAATGGATAATCTAAAAAGATATCAAATATATCATGATTTAATAACCTATTTCGCAACTTTAATCTTTCCAAAAAAAAGTTATCTAGGTCTTATATTTAGGAACATAGGGAGTATTATATAGAGGTCCAATTAAGGTACATAATATGTGTTGGAAACCGCCAAATCCCGGTTGGATTAAATTGAATACCGATGGAGCTTGTACTTTTAACAGGTTTCATTCACCACGTACCTGAACCGGGTGATTCACTTCAGGCAGAATTATGGAGTATGCTGATGGGGCCAAGAATGACATGGGAGAATGGAGATCGGCAAGTTATTCTTGAGACAGATGCTTTAGATGTGGTAAGATTGATTAGCATACAGTGTGTTGAAATGCATCATGACGCCAATTTAATCAGAAAGATTAAGTTCATGTTGAAAGTAATGGATGCACAAGAGGGGGGGTGAATTGTGCTTCAAAAATAAATGCTCAAATAAAAACAACACAGGATTTATACTGGTTTGGTCTACCTGACCTACGTCCAGTCCTCAACCACCCAGGCCGAGTTACACTATATCTCAGGTTTTAAATCGGGTTCACCTGAAACCTTACAACCGCAAGTTTTGCACGGGATCACTTGCAACCTTACAACCACAAGTTTCACAAGGCTCACTTGCAACCTTTCTAACTAGCACCCCCTTACACCTAGCAAGGGTTCAACCTTTACAAAGAAAGGATTTCTGACTAAGTTCTCTTTAAGAACAGATAGTGTTACACACTTAAGTACAATCAATGCTCTTATAACAAGAAGAGACTTAACAACAATGAGTACAGAGTATGTAGATGGAAAGATCATTCAAAGTGTTAAATGCTCTTTTCTATTCTGGGCAGCTTTGAATGCTTGAAGATGTTCTTAGTTTCTCGCTCTAACTTCTCTCAAGAATATTCAAAGATGATTGTTCGCATCATAAATGAAGTTTGAGCTCCTTTATATAGTCTTCAGGCAATCTGACTCTTGGTAGGTGGGAGAGCCGTTTGAATATGGCCGTTTTTCCCATGTTACCGTTTGCCCAATAAATGCTTCATCAATGCATAGCAGGGTTGACTTGCTTTATCTCTGAAAAGTAGTCCTGACACCTCTGCTCTGACAAAAGCATTCTGACACTGCAACTTCTGACATTCTGATTGCTTGCGGAAGCAAATTCACATCCGGAAGCAATTCTACTGAGTGTGCTGCACTGAGTGTTAGTCTAACAGTATAAACATAGTTACATGCAGTGGGAGTGTTCTTAGCCTAAGTGGTCTTCCTTGTATCCGGAAGCACTTCTACATCCGGAAGTAGATCCACTGGATGAAGGATTTTGTTCACTATTGCTCACTCTTGCTCAGTGTTCATTCAATCCAACAGCCAGCGCTAGTCACTTAGCTATCGGAAGCAATTCTACTGGACGTGGCTTATTTTCACTGACGCTCAGTGTCATTATGTCCGAACAGCCAGCGCCAGCCTAAATCTAACAGGAAGCTAATTCACTTCCGGTTGGAACTTAGCTTAGTCTTAAGGTTTTGTATTTTTAATGCTCATGAACTAAGTCATTTCCCTAGTGGATTACTTGCTGCCGCTGGGGGATGAAACATTCATCCGCGAGCACAAGTCCTAGTCTATCCGGAAGTAAATCAGCATCCGGTTGCACTCTTACTTGGGATTCTATGTTTACCTATTGCTTTCTAAGTTCTTTCATATTTTAGTCTTCATCAAAACTTAAGATTCTAACATTCTCCCCCTTTTTGATGATGACAAACTTAGTTTTATCGATTAAGTTTATATGAAAGGATTAGCAGAATAATAAAAGCAATGGATAAGAACAAGTAATTCAGACAAATATTATTAATGAACAAAGATTACACGTTAGAGTATACAAGCAAAGCATATACAAGTAATCTACACTAAGTAAGAATGAGAGATGCATGAAAAATAAGAAAAAAAATTTCTAAGTTAGAAGGTTTTTGGATTGGGGGTTTTGTTTTGGATTGGGGGTTCAGACTTGGTGTCTCTTTTTCCTCTCCCTCTCCCTCTGTCTCTCTTCACTCTCTTTCTGGAGTCTGGCTACCTCAGCCTCATGCACATTCCGGTCTATCTGGGCAATGATATTCTGAAGCTCTTCTTCTTCTCTTTCTCTTCTGAGCCTCTCTGATTCAATAGACTCCTCGAATGCCTTCTTCAAGTTCTCTACTTCTTCATACCCAGGGAACCCTGTAGCATCATCGAAGTAAGAGACTTCTCCATTAGGGTAGTGGACAGCCCGAATTTTTACATTCCAAACTGGGAAGTTGGGATCATCCTCAACTTCCTGGGCTTTCCTTTTCCCTTTCCCTTTACTCTTCTTTTTGCTTTTGTTAATTGGAGGAGTTGGCATGGCACTTGCTCTGTCAGCATCGAGGCAGGCCATCTGACTGAAAGTTAGTCTGTCCGTGAACCCATACTTTTCAAATTCCTCAGGAGTCATATCTTCTATCTCTAATTTGATCTCCTTCAGAATGGGAGCAGCTTGGACTACTGGGGTCTCAACTTGGACAGATGAAGTTCCTTGCTCAGGCTGGTCAGATGGAGTCTCTTCCTCAGTCTCAGCAGATTCAGTGGAGGCAATATTCTTCTTGGCACGCTTCCTAGCAACGGCCTTCTTTCTAGACTCACTGAATGTCACTGCTGGCTCAGATGAGGGAGGAGGTCCAGATGATTGCTCAGACTCTTGCCCAGAGACTGCAGGAATTGGCTTGGCTATCACAATAGGAGGATGGTTATCTCTCTTCAGCCCCCACTTCATCATAATCTCCTCCAACATTTTTCTTCTTTGCTCAGTTGTAGAGGGCTCTGATGAAGATGACTCAGGCTGTGAATGATGTTCATTTTGCTCAATGACAACTATATCCAATTGTGGTCCCTGCCCAACCGTTTTCTTCTGCTGCATGAACCTGATGGCTTCCCCTCTTATCAGACTCTCAGCACCACCCAGCCTTTGGGATTCCATGGCACGGCGAAGAACAGCCGCGATATCTTCATCAACCCAAAGTGATGGCTGGCTGAGAGCATCCCTGGTGTCCATGGATAGGCGAAGCGCGGACATCATATCTCTCCCCCTTTTGTCATCATCAAGAAGGGCGAGGGCCAGGGATGGAGTTGATGGAGAGGAGGGTGGAGGTTCAGGGCCAAATCGTGTTGGGGGTGAGGAGTCTGGGGAGGAGGTAGGGAGGTTAGTCTCGGGGGATGAGGCAGTCTCGGGGAACCAGGTAGGATTCACAAAGAGACCTTCAAAGGGGTAAGTGGAGGAGTATTCAGTGTAGGTAGTGGTAGAGTGTGGGGTAAAAGGTCGAAAGGGCTCGTCAGTGATTGGCTGAAGGCGGGGGTAATCTCTTATATATATGTGGCTGAGGGGGTGAATGGCAGTTTGAAATCCTAGATGTTCAGCCAAAGGGTTGGATCGAGGTCTAGAGTTGGGGTTGATGGAGAGGTTGGGGTGGGGAGAAGGTTCAGCGGAGAAGTGGAGGGGAGAACGAGTAGGGGCGTTAGGTCGTGTGTGAGTGGGTGAGGGAGTTGTGGATGGTGAGTTTAGAGGGGAGTGGCGAGGAGATTGTTGAGGGGAGTCTTGGGTTTGTTGACCATGGGTAGGTGATGGCTGGGATTGGTAGTCATTGTTTGGGGATGAGTGAGGTTGTTGGTCATTTTGGGGAGGTGGCTGTGGTTGTTGAGTGGTGGGAGGAGGAGGAGGGGGAAGTTGAGGGTGACCAGATGGAGGAGGAGGTGGATTTTGGGGAGGAGGAGGTGGGGGTGGTAGGTTACCTTGTGATGGTTGGGAAATTTGAAGGTGTTGTAGGATGAGATCAAGCTTGGCATCCACCCTGGCAAGTTGATGTTCAACCTGTCCGACTCTGTCCTCGAGCCGCTGAATTCGCTCCCCTTGCTGCTGGAACCCAGCATCACAATCATTTCTTAGTGGGGCTACCAAGGACTCAGAGAGTTGAAGAAGAATCTCATCCTTCATCTCTTGAGCGAATGCCTTCACAGTCGCTGGCACTCTTGCAGCACGACTTGGCCCAGCATGGGAGTCAACTTCCTGATCCCCTGCACCAGATGAAGAGGGGACTGAGGTATGAGAGGCACTGTCTGCTTGTGACCCAGAGCGAGTGGCCTTAGCAGGCTTCAAATACTTAATCCTCATCTTGCCGATGTTAGTTGCCCCCACAGAAGCACACTTAACATTTTCTTCCTCCAAGTTAGATGTGGCCTTGATCAGATGCTTCTCAAGGAGGAAGGCCAAGATGGTGGGATAGGGAAGAGACCCAGTCTTGTCGTTAGCCAACCATCGATGAAGTTCAAGACTGATCAACTGCCCTGGGTTGATTGGCTGGAGGGAGAGGAATCTGGGAAACCACGGATTGTCCAACATGGTGAACTCATTGAAGTTGCCCCCTTTGTGTGTCATCATCCGGGAGTAGATATAATACAGGACCCTGTAGGAGTCACTCATTTTGGACACCTTCTTGTCATTGGTGCCATACAGCTGTTCTAGTTCCTCCTTGCTGTATTTGAGCGCCTCAGGATACAGCCACTCAGTCATCCCTTCATCAGTGATCCCCATCAACTCGTTCAGCGTCCTCCAGGTAAAACTGAAGGTTCTTCCTCTGACTGTGGCCGTGAAGTAGAGTCTGTGGATCTGCTCCTTTCCATCGACCTTCTTGCACTTCACCTTGCCAGAGAGGGATTGGCAGAAGACTCGCAGGACGTTGATGTTGTAGTCCTGTTTGATCCCCAGCCAGGGCATGTATTTTTCCAGGTATGGGCGGAGGTGGGGAAACCCTAGGTCATCTATCTTACCCAGATCGATGAACAGCCCGTTGTTGAAGTAGGGCTTAATTGTCTCAAACTTGGAGGCAACAGGCTCCAAGGCCCCATCTCTGTAAACAGTAGGGTCATCTTCTTCGACCCTTTGCCTCTTGGAAGAAGGCTCTTCAGCGAACTTAACCTTCTTCTTCTTCTTCCCTTTCCTCTTGGCTTCCCTTGCTTGTTCATGCAAAGAAGCCTCAGGCTGTTCTGCCTCTCGCCCAGAAGTTCCAGGCTGATCCTGGACTTGTTCATTCTGCCCTTGTGGTTGCCCAGTCTGTTCTTGGTGTTCATGTCGTTCTTCATGATGTTCATCGCTTTGCCCAGATTTTCCAGATTTCTCAGTTTTGGATTTTGATTTCTTGGAAGAGGTAGATTTCTTGGTAACTGGGTTTGTTTCATGGGATCCGGCCATTTTTGTGTAGGGTTAAGGTTGGTTTGTGGTGAAAGGCGAAAGAAAATGAAGAACAAGATGAAGAAGATGAAGAGAATATTCAGAGAGAATGTGGGTGAGAAAAATTGATGCAAGTAAAAGTGAAAGTGTAAGTGACACCCTATTTATATGCAAAGTTACTGAGGGTAAAATGGTCATGTCTTTTCAGATGGAAGCAAACGTTTACACATTGGGTAACGTAAATATTTTAATTGAAACGGCGCACCTTTATGACATGTGTCGCTTCACCTTATCAGAGAAGGCACATCTTCTCATAGGAGAAGTTGTAACGTTTCTGAAGTGACGTGTCTCTTGGACTGGCGCCGGCGCTTTCTTAGTTTTATCATCCAGTGTCAGCGAATGAGCATCCGGAAGTGGTTTTGCTTCCGGTTGCAGTTTCTTAAGATTTAACATTGAGGCCCTGCAAGAACACATGTTGGCACTCCGATGCCTAAGTTAGTACTGGTGTAAATTTTAAACCAATTAAGTAAGATGAATAGAATTTACACTTCATTTGGGTTTACCATTCCCAAATCACCTCTTATGAAGGTAAATTGGTCAACCCCCAGAGGCTTAGTGAAAATGTCAGCGAGCTGTTGTTGTGTAGGGACAAACTGCACTTTGACATCCTTCTTTTGAACATGGTCTCTGATGAAGTGATGTCTGACATCAATGTGCTTTGTCCTAGTGTGCTGAACCGGATTCTTGGCTAGGCTGATTGTGCTTGTGTTGTCACAGAGGATGGGTGCCTCAGGGAATTCCAAGCCAAGATCTCTCAACTGGTTCTTCAGCCACAACACTTGGGCACAACAACTTGCTGCAGCAATGTATTCTAACTCAGTGGATGACAAAGACACGCAGGTCTGCTTCTTGCTAGCCCAAGACACCAGACAACCACCAAGGAAGGCGCATTGTCCACTGGTGCTCTTTCTGTCAGTCTTATAACCTGCATGGTCAGAGTCAGAGTAAGCCCACAAGAACTCTTGGTTACCTCTGGGATACCAAAGACCAAGCTCTTGCGTTCCCTCAAGGTATCTCAAAATACGTTTAACACATGTTAAGTGTGATTCCTTGGGGTTGGCTTGAAACCTAGCACACATGCCTACACTAAATTGGATATCAGGCCTGCTTGCCGTTAAGTATAGGAGGGAACCTATCATTCCCCTGTACATGGGCAGGCTGACAGATTTACCCTTTGCGTCAGCATCAAGTGCGGCAGTGGTGCTCATGGGAGTATCATACTCCTTGCATTCATCCATCCCAAACTTTTTGAGTAGCTCTCTGCAATATTTGGCTTGGGAGATGAATATTTCATTCTTCTTCTGCTTAATTTGCAGGCCTAGGAAGAACGTTAGTTCTCCCATCATTGACATTTCAAACTCACCCTGCATAGTCTTAGAGAAATCCTCACAAAGCTTTTCGTTAGTTGCTCCAAAAATAATATCATCAACATAAATTTGAACAATTAACATATCTCTATCTTTGTGAAGGATAAACAGTGTATTATCAAGTTTGCCTCTTGAGAAACCCTTGCCCAGCAAGAAGCTGCTGAGTCTCTCATACCAAGCTCTAGGAGCTTGTTTTAGGCCATATAAAGCTTTCTTTAATTTATACACATGTCTTGGATGTTTGTGATCTTCGAAGTCAGGAGGTTGTTCTACATATACCTCTTCTTTAATATAACCATTAAGAAAGGCACTCTTCACATCCATTTGATATAATCTAAAGCCTTTCATGGATGCAAAGGCTAGAAGAATTCTAATTGCTTCAAGTCTAGCGACTGGAGCAAAAGTTTCTTCATAGTCAATCCCTTCTTCTTGATTATATCCTTTGGCTACTAATCTGGCTTTGTTTCTTGTAATTTGACCTGTCTCATCCAGTTTGTTTTTAAAGACCCATTTGGTCCCTACTATAGATTGATGAGACGGCCTAGGGACTAGTTCCCAGACTTGGCTTCTTTCAAATTGATTTAGCTCTTCCTGCATGGCAATAATCCAGTCGCAGTCCTCAAGAGCTTGTTCAACTGAAGTTGGTTCTATTTGAGATAAAAATGCTCCAAACTCAACTTCATTTTGAACTTGTCTTCTGGTCCTGACACCAGAAGAAACATCACCAAGCACTTGATCAAGAGGATGATCCCTGTGATGTCTCCTAGCTATTGGCAACTGTGCCTCATCAGGTACTGTCTGCTCTCTAGGCTCATCACTGGGTTCATCTTCTTCCTTATGATTGCTTGCTGGTGTTTCTTTTGGTGGTGAAGAAGATGATGGTAGTTTTGGAAGATTAAGTATTATATCATCTTCTGTGGATTGTCCCCATGTAGGAGTTTCATCAAATACAACATGCATTGACTCTTCTACAACTCTAGTTCTCATGTTGTATATTCTATATGCCTTTCTCCTAAGGGAATATCCTATGAATATACCTACATCAGCCTTTGGATCAAATTTACCTAGGTTTACCTTTCCATTGTTGTGTACATAGCATTTTGACCCGAAAATTCTGAGATGACTAATGTTGGGCTTCCTTCCTTTGTATAGCTCATATGGAGTCTTGTCTAAGCCCTTGCGAACATAGGCTCTGTTTGAGATGTAGCATGCAGTGCTCATAGCATCCGCCCAGAATACTTGAGAAACCTCTTTCTCATTGAGCATGCTTCTGGCCATCTCAGTCAAAACCCTGTTCTTTCTTTCAACCACTCCGTTTTGCTGAGGGGTCCTAGGAGCTGAGAAGTTGTGTTCAATACCATCCTGCTCGCATAGCTCTGAGAAGCTATGGTTCTCAAACTCTCCTCCATGGTCTGTCCTTATGGCCGTGATTTTGAGCTCTCTCTCATTCTGCACTTTCTTAGCCAGGACAACAAAAGCATCAAAAGTATCTTGCTTAGAGGCAAGAAACACAGTCCAAGTGAACCTTGAATAGTCATCCACCACCACTAGAGCATATAGGTTTCCACCCAAGCTCTTCACTCTTGCTGGCCCAACCAAATCCATGTGGATTAATTCCAAGGGCCTGCTGGTGGAGACTTTCTTCTTGGTTTTGAACGAGGACTTTGTTTGCTTTCCTCTTTGGCAGGATTCACAGATAAAATCATGCTTTACTTTAAATGATGGAATACCTATAGCTAGCTCCTTTTTAATTAGCATGTCGAGTTGAGTAAAGTTAACATGAGCTAGTCTCTTATGCCAAAGCCAACTATTCTCGTTACTAGATATAAGACATTTTTCTTCTAGTTGTTGGCACAAGTCTAAAGTATATAGGTTTCCATTTCTATTAGCCTTAAGTTTACATTTTAAGTTGGCCTTATCTAAATTTAGATCCTGCTTATCAACTATTATGCACTCATGTGAATCAAAAATTACCCAATTTCCTTTGTCTGTGCTTTGGCTGACGCTTAGCAGGTTGTGACAGAGACCGTCCACTAGGTAGACATCTTTTACTGGTCCGACCTCTCCAACTCCAGTGATCTTTCCACTTTGATTTCCTCCAAAGGTTACAGTGGCTCCGTCTTTGATCACCAGAGATTTGAACTTGTCTCTGTCTCCAGTCATATGCCTCGAGCATCCGCTATCGATATACCATTTTCTGTTCTTGGATGCCTTGAGACACACCTGAAAGAATCAAGTAAGCTTAGGTACCCAACCTTTCTTGGGTCCTCTGTCATTAGTTTTCAGTGCCCTTGGTCTAGTGTCAGCCTTGACCTTGGACTTTTGATTATTCAGTGCCTCCGGCCTAGTTCTGGCTCTAGGCCCTTGGGTTTTCCCTGTGGATTGTTTCCAGGCTCGGGATCCTTGTCCTCCCTTGGTTTCCTTTACAGGGGGAGGATCCTTTGTAGCCTGGGTTCCTTTCGGGACCCATTTGTAAGAGCTACTTGCTCCATGCTTCTTGGCATTACAGGTGGACGTGGAGTGTCCTTTCCTGTTGCAATAGTTACAGAAGCTAAAGGGTGAGGAGCTGTGACTAGTGGCTTTGTGGAAGAATTTTAAGTAGGGCTTCACTTTTGGTTCCACCCACTTTTTCCCTCTAGGAGTATATCCTAAGCCAGTCCTATCTCTATATGCCCTTTGGTTCATTAAAATGATATTCAACATTTCTGACCCATTTGTAAACTTCTGCAGGGCATTTTGCAGCTTGTCTTTCTCAGCTGAGATTTTGCTGCAATTGGGACAGCTCTCAAGTGTTGGGGTATCGGGTTCTGCTTGTGGAGAACCCTTCCCATCCGCTACTGGAAGCTTTCTAGCTTCCGCTAGTTCTTCACTCAGTGAATCCACCTTGGACTCAAGTGATTCCTTTTTAGTCTTTAGCACTTTATAGGCTTTACACAATCGAGAGAATTCTTCATGAACCTCATTGTAAGCCTCTTGCAATTCAGAAAAAGTTACCTCATTGTCTTCGTGGGTGAGGTCCAGATCTGAAGATGCTTCTTCATCATCTTCTCTGGCTACCAGGCAGAGGTTGGCAACTTCTTCCTCATCACTTGCTTCATCATCTGAGCTATTCACCCAGATAGAAGAAACAAAGGTCTTCCTTTTGTCTTTGCCTTTCGACTTCTGCAGGCTGGGACACTCAGCCTTGAAGTGACCAGGCTTCTTACATTCAAAGCACACAGGTGCCTTTTCCTTCTTGTATCCCCTCCTTTGGCTGGAGTCACCCTTTTGAAAGCCTCCTTTCTTTCTGAAGAACTTTCTGAACTTTTTCACCATCATAGCCATCTCCTCATCATCCATTTCCTCCTCATCATCCTCATCATCATCTTCAGTCTCCTTGTTGGGAGCAACAAGGGCTAGATTTTTGGCCTTGGAAGAGGCTTGAGGAGCTCTCTGAGCTAGCAGTGTAGGCTCATATTCAGCCAAGGAGCCAAATAAAGCGGTGATGGAGCTAGTTGATTCACCCTGGACTTCCTGTAAGATGGTTACTTTGGTGATCCAGTCACCTTTCAAGATCTTTAGAATCTTGCTTACTTGTTCCCTTTCAGGAATGTCCTTGCCCAGCGAGGCCAAATTGTTGATGAGGTGAGTGAATCTAAGCTCCAGTTCTCTGATAGGCTCAGTGGGGCTAAGCATGGCGAACTTGTGGAATTCTTCCACCAGCATCTCAACACGTCTTGCTTTCACTCCCCTGGTTCCAGAGTGAGCAGCCTCAAGAGCCTCCCACATATCTTTAGCACTCTTGTGGTGACTGATCCTGTGGAACTCCTTTGGACTGAGAGCACACTGGATGTAGTGCATGGCCCTATAGTTCAGCTGGACTAGGGCATAGTCCTGAGGGGTGTAACTGCTTCTCGCCTTGGCAAAGCCATCATCATCTAAGGGAGTGTGATCCCCACGTTCGATTACATCCCAGAGTCTAATGTCACTTGACTTGATATAAGTCTCCATTCTAAACTTCCAGAATGGATAGTTGTACCCATCAAAGCCTGGAGGCTTGTTGGGCTGAATAGAGACGTCTGGTAGAGAGTAGTCAGTATCCATTACAAGATCTTTGCTTTCTGGATTCGTTGGAATCTAGTGAGAAAGACCCGCTCTGATACCAAATGAAAGTAATGGATGCACAAGAGGGGGGGTGAATTGTGCTTCAAAAATAAATGCTCAAATAAAAACAACACAGGATTTATACTGGTTCGGTCTACCTGACCTACGTCCAGTCCTCAACCACCCAGGCCGAGTTCCACTATATCTCAGGTTTTAAATCGGGTTCACCTGAAACCTTACAACCGCAAGTTTTGCACGGGATCACTTGCAACCTTACAACCACAAGTTTCACAAGGCTCACTTGCAACCTTTCTAACTAGCTCCCCCTTACACCTAGCAAGGGTTCAACCTTTACAAAGAAAGGATTTCTGACTAAGTTCTCTTTAAGAACAGATAGTGTTACACACTTAAGTACAATCAATGCTCTTATAACAAGAAGAGACTTAACAACAATGAGTACAGAGTATGTAGATGGAAAGATCACTCAAAGTGTTAAATGCTCTTTTCTATTCTGGGCAGCTTTGAATGCTTGAAGATGTTCTTAGTTTCTCGCTCTAACTTCTCTCAAGAATATTCAAAGATGATTGTTCGCATCATAAATGAAGTTTGAGCTCCTTTATATAGTCTTCAGGCAATCTGACTCTTGGTAGGTGGGAGAGCCGTTTGAATATGGCCGTTTTTCCCATGTTACCGTTTGCCCAATAAATGCTTCATCAATGCATAGCAGGGTTGACTTGCTTTATCTCTGAAAAGTAGTCCTGACACATCTGCTCTGACAAAAGCATTCTGACACTGCAACTTCTGACATTCTGATTGCTTGCGGAAGCAGATTCACATCCGGAAGCAATTCTACTGAGTGTGCTGCACTGAGTGTTAGTCTAACAGTATAAACATAGTTACATGCAGTGGGAGTGTTCTTAGCCTAAGTGGTCTTCCTTGTATCCGGAAGCACTTCTACATCCGGAAGTAGATCCACTGGATGAAGGATTTTGTTCACTATTGCTCACTCTTGCTCAGTGTTCATTCAATTCGACTGGACGTGGCTTATTTTCACTGACGCTCAGTGTCATTATGTCCGAACAGCCAGCGCCAGCCTAAATCTAACAGGAAGCTAATTCACTTCCGGTTGGAACTTAGCTTAGTCTTAAGGTTTTGTATTTTTAATGCTCATGAACTAAGTCATTTCCCTAGTGGATTACTTGCTGCCGCTGGGGATGAAACATTCATCCGCGAGCGCAAGTCCTAGTCTATCCGGAAGTAAATCCACATCCGGTTGCACTCTTACTTGGGATTCTATGTTTACCTATTGCTTTCTAAGTTCTTTCATATTTTAGTCTTCATCAAAACTTAAGATTCTAACACATGTTGGATAGAGATTGGGCAGTTTCAGTTCAGTAAATCGCAACAGAAGCTAACTCAGGTGCAGATTTTTTTGGCAAAATACTCACATTAGTCTATGCCAGGTTATATTCAGTTTAACACACCAGTTAGAAAAATGGTCATGCTCATACAAGATGACCGAGTTACCTCGGAGTCTTTGGATCCAAACTAGTTAGCTAGTTTTGGGCTCCTTTTTTGTATAAAAAATTAAAAAAAACAGTCAAATTAAATTTGATCACTGGGACTCTAGTATTTTTAGTGGACGCTAATAAAATATCAGCCAATTCAGGTTTGGTTAAATTTCAATCGCATCTTATTATTAAATTATTTGTATTATGTAATTTCCCAATCATAGCTTTATATTGAATATTAAGTGATGTTAGTTGCTATGTTTATGATTGCATTCACCAAGGAAATAAGAAATGGAATTATGACAGGTAAAAAACTAACAAATAAAATTATTCGTATTCTAGTTTATAAAATTGCTAGTAGAACATTATTCTTTTTAATAAAAACACGAAAAATCACATAACAATAATCCTTTACATTAAATATGAATCATTCTGATGATGGTGTCATGCGTGATTGTCAAGCATGATCCAAACGCTAGTAGTGATAAAAAATGGATTTGCTTATGCAAATGCATTACACTGACGAATTGGCGATCCCGAACAATTAAAATTAAAGATCGATTTCAAAATGTTATTCAAAATAAAAGGGAAACAATCCTCTACACAACTTCTCTCATTTTTCCTTCTTTTCTCTCTCTTTCTCTCATTATTGACTATATTCAAGGGTGCACATTAAATATTTCCTTAAAAATAAATATAATTATAATAATGATTAAAAATCACATAAAAATTTATTCTATTAAAATTTGATCTGAATAGTTCAGACTAAAAACTACTATTGTAAATGTAGATTTAGATTCTTCATTTTCTTTATACGGTTCCAGTTCTACTGTTCAAACTAAATTTTGAATGATTAAGTTTACTCATTAGATTTCAGTTATTACTATAGTTATATTTGTTTTTATTAAATGATTGAATGCTGTGAGAGGGAAAATGAGTGAAGAAGTAGAGGAAAGTATCATGTTCCAATGTGAAGAGTTCGAACTAAATTTTGAAAGATTAAATATATTTATTAGATTTCAATTATTATTATAGTTATATTTATTTTTATTAAATGGTTGAATGCTGTTAGAGGGAAAATGAGTGAAGAAATAGAGGAAAGGATTGCTATCAAAAAAAGAAAGAAATAGAGGAAAAGATCATGTTCCTAAAGAAAGATAGTATTGAAACATACAAAGTGACATTCTTTTAATATTTTAAAGAGTTACTACAACTTTTGATATTTGAACTTTCACTCAATTTTAGTTTTTGTCCTTCGATATTAAACTTGGTGATTTTGGCCATTAAACTTTCAATCAATTTCTTCATGCTTAAAATTTCAAACATTTTTGTCTTGGTCTCTAGCATTAAAAACCCTTGAAAAAACATTAAGACATACATGGGGCATAAAAATAAAATGTACTGAAAGTTCATAGATCAAGACCCGAATTGCTTGAAAGTTCGTTCAGGAATCAAAACAATCGATTTTAAATTTTAGATACTAAAACCTAAATTGATTGAAAATTCCAGGACCAAAATCACTGATGTTAAAGTTTAAAGGAATAAAAACAAAATTGACCTAAAATTTAATTTTCAAAAATTGTATTAACCCTTTTTTAAACTTGTAGATCATATTGTAAAAAAAACTTGCAGAACATAAATATTGAAATCAGTAGGTTTGACTTTTTAAAACAAAATTTCTCTTCTTCACAATTAATTCAATGATTAAGCCATTCATTATTGTTCACATCCTGGTTGATTTATTTGACTCATCGTCAGCATTTAGAAAAAGTTCATTCTTTCACTTAAGTGAAAATTTAATTTACCCTCGCTCCCATTTTCATTATTTATAAGTCATAGACTTACATGATTTTAAAATATTAAGTAAATTTGTGTATATAAATCTGTTTCGGACCGTAAGCAACACTTTCCTGAGGACAAGATTTCTCTTCTGTTTTATAAAACTTATCTTCAATTACGTGAACATTTTGTTTGTTTAGACTTGAACCTAGCTATAATATATAGACAAAAGAAGACACACACACACCACACACACACAAAATATAAAAAATACGAAAATATCCATTTAAGAACAAGAATCTCTTGAAGTGTTAAGATTATAAATTTTAAATTTTATAATGGGAGTTTAGAAATTTGAAATTTTTTTCAAAAATTATTTAATAAGGAATGAAAGCTATTAAATATACTTTGAATCGATACTAATTTTAAATCTATCCTTTGTGATGTTTTCTTTCTCCCCACTATATTTACAAATAATTCTCATATGCTTCATTTCAGTGAAATTAGACAAAAGTAAATTAGAAGACCATCATTACTAATCTTGAAGTGGATTTATATATTTTTTTTTGTTAAACACGATAATCCGACGCTTATTGACAACCGACCAATTTGTGCTCGATAAGAGTGTTGCTCACATAGACATATAGAAGGGTAAGTATTTTCTTTACAATCAAATTGCGAAACATGACTATTGACAAAAAACTATGTCGTCGTTTTATCCATGTAACCGACCTCACATAGTTAAGATAAATACTTCGTTACGGTGTCTTTCATTTGCAAAATTACTTATTTCAGAATGTATGACATACCATTTCAACTACAAATTGGACAAAGTGACCCGAAGTTCATCCAATGAACGAAAGGTTTGGTTAGGCACATATTAAAAAAACACATGCTCCCCCACAAGCATCCATTATATTCTAATTCTCTTTGGCAGTGTGGAATGATTGGTTCGTTGCCCTGAATTACTAAAAAGTTTTATTACAACATGTCCTTCAAACACCAGTTCCGATCCAGTACGCCTAGTTGGCCAAAATATAATTAAATAACCCTGGAAAAGAGACTATATTTTCAATTTTTATCTCCCCAACCCACCTACAAAACTGCTAACCCTTTGAAAGCTAAAGCTAAAACCATCCTTCAAACAACAGTCCACATAAGACTAAACTCTTCAGTATGGAACCAAAAGATATTTAAAATAGTTTTCAGTGATATATACTTATATATAATAATAACGGATATTCCCTCGTTTCCGTGTCTGAAAATATCTAATGAATAAATTTTAAACATCCTTTTAAGTTTGCACTCATTTTAGTTAGGCATACATATTCGATTATAAATATAAAAGATCATTGTCTAATTTGACAAGATCATATAGACTAAATTAAATACGTATAATATATTTGATCACATTATTTCTCTTAAATATTTCTCGATAATTTGATTAAATTAACTGTTATAATTAAATATTTTCATAGAACACATGTTTTTTTCTAAAACACCCGAATACTCTTCCCTAATTCTCTCAAACCCTCTCCCTTATTTGATTAAATATAGAGTATTAATAGTGGTAATGTGAAAAAAAATTAGTGAAAATGAGTTGTCAAATATTTTGTGTTAATATTAGCTCCTAAAATAGAATTTTTTTTTATAAAGGCAAGGGAGATCGAGGGGATTTGAAAATTAATATAATAGTAAGAAATAAAGAACTATATAGTATGTAGACAAAGGATTATATATTGTATATAGGTCAAACAAATTAATCTCTTTGATCTCACACGCACATCTATATTTATATGATACATTTATTTAATTTGATTAGATGAAATATAGTAATTTAGTTGATAAATATGTCATATTTTCTTTCACAAAATAAAGAACCTTCCCCATAATTTTGATCATTATTGAAAGAATATCAATAAGGGTAATATAAAAAAATGTGAAAAACTGAAATATATCCTTTTTAGTACCAACATTAGTTCGTCAAGTTTGTTCTCTATTAAACATGGGAAAGACTAGTTTAAGAAAATGGTTCTCCGTCTATTCATAAATATAAGACCGCTTTGACTTCTTATGGAAGTTAATAAAGCACATTAAACTACTAAATTGTAACATATGATACATACACATATACAATTATCAGTTAATTTATATTTAGAATAAAGTAATTTGAGAGAAAAAGATAACTAAAAACAATTTAAATTGATTAATTTTACATTCTTATTAAAGCAACTAAACAAAAGAAAAACATTGTGAAAAGATGGAGAAACTAGTGAAATTATAGTATGTAATCGTTTTTCTTAAAAAATGAAATTTGTCTTTGATACAAAAAAATACATACTTATTTTTTTTAAAAAAAGTTAAACTTGTTTTAATTAGGACATGAGGAGTGCTCTATAAAAATAAGAAACATAAAAAAAGTGACATAGTTACAATCAAAATTCCCTTCTTAATCCTTGGACATACATTCCGTTGAAATGATGGAAATAGAATTGGAGATGAATGTAGGGGATGAAAAAGAGGTAAAGATAAGAAATAAAGTTTGCGGGCTCCAAAAAAATGTGAGATGAAGAAAGAAAACTTGTAGGTCCGGATATATATGTAAATTACCATATTACCTTTGACATGCAATGAAATTACTTTCACTTTCCTTTTCCATTGCATACTTTCTAGGGTCAGTTTGGTTGGGCAGAAACTGTGAAAAGGAATTGGAAATGGAATTAAAATAGTAATTTACATATATTATGAGACACACAAGTTTTCTCTCTTCATCTCACACTTTTCCCGAGCCCACAAACTTTAACATCTCATCCTTACCTAATTTACCTATAATTTTCATCTTTACCCCCACACTCAATTTCATTTCTATTTTCATTTCTATTATACACTTTCAGTCCAATTAAAGGGATAAACGGTCCCAATAGGATAGAATATCTTTTAATCCAACTTGCTTTGGGAAAGCTACAAAACTATACATCCTTTTTGAGGCGCTACCTTTGTTTTTTTTTTGTCCACGCCCCTGTTTCTTTGCCCTGTCTCTCTCTGTACAATTCCAACTTCCACACTGCCCATAGTTTCCACTTTCAACACCAAAACCTTTGAACTATCCACTCACATCACAACCTTTATATATATATATATATATACCATCACCATCTCTCACAAGTAAACATCTCAACATCACACACATATTCATATCACAACCTTTTCTTGCCATGGAAGTTTCCTCCACCCACCTTGGCTCCATCCCTCCATCGAAAACCTCTCCGGTCCCGGCTGCGGTCCGGCCTTCGGCGTGTAGCGGCACGCTAGGCCGCCACCTGGCGCGGCGGCTGGTCGAGATCGGTGTGGGTGACGTGTTCTCTGTGCCAGGGGACTTCAACTTGACACTGTTGGACCATTTGATTGAAGAGCCTGGACTCAACTTGGTGGGGTGTTGCAATGAGCTTAATGCAGGGTATGCTGCTGATGGCTACGCGCGCTCCAAGGGCGTGGGCGCGTGTGTTGTTACTTTCACTGTTGGTGGCCTTAGTGTGCTCAATGCTATTGCTGGTGCTTATAGTGAGAACTTGCCTGTGATCTGTATTGCTGGTGGTCCTAATTCTAATGATTATGGTACTAATAGGATCCTCCATCATACCATTGGGTTGCCTGATTTTAGTCAGGAACTTCGTTGCTTTCAGACAATCACTTGCTTTCAGGTAAGATTAGGAAATAAGTACAGCCTTCTGTCCTAAGACTTTGTTGATTGATTCTTTTATGAAGAGATTTAGGCTGCCAAATACTCCCTCTATTCCTAAATATATGATCACTTTTAAAATTCAATTTTTTCCTAGTTATAAGATCACTTTCTTATTTTTCCCAAATTAACCCTATCATGCTTATCTAAAATTACAAGTAAAAGAGGGAGAGAGAAGATAAAAGTATATAGTTGGGATAAATTGGTAATATCATGTGTAAATAACTAACTTAACTAACTTCCTTAATCTACTCAAATTGATGAAAGTAATCTTATATTTAGGAACGGAGGGAGTAGTTTATTAAATTATGAAATATTTGGTATATTTTTAGAGTATCCATTAGTTTATAGGTCAAATAAACTAGTTTAAGGGAAAAATTTAGGTAAATCAATTTATAATTAATTTATTTTTCATTTTTAGTATTTTTCAAAAAGGTCAACTAGGTCTTATATTTTGGATCGAAGGAAGTAACATGTTTTGTGTATTATTAGATTATTTGTTAGCTTATAAGTTAAATAAGCTAGTTTAGAGGAAAGATTAAGGCAAATTAATTTATAAGTGATTTATTTGGTTTTCATATGATTTTAAAGAAAAATTAAGTGGTTATATTAAGTTAGGAGGAAGTAATGTGGTATATGGTTGTTTGTTTATTTTTGGTGATTGATGGTATTCTCAGGCAGTGGTGAATAATCTGGATGATGCACATGAGCAAATTGATACAGCCATTTCTACTGCTATTAAGGAAAGCAAGCCTGTTTATATCAGTATCAGTTGCAATCTTCCTGGAATTCCTCATCCTACTTTTGCTAGGGACCCTGTTCCCTTTTACATTGCTCCAAAGTATGACTTCACTTTCATTCATTACTATCCTTATTTTTCGACCCAAAAAAAATTTACTATCCTTATTTCAATATTTCTCTCTGTCTGAGTAAATATATTTTATCTGTTTATGTCAAAACTCACAGAAATTCTATGAAAGAAGCAACTTGTAACTGAGTTGTAAAGTTCAAAACAGTGTAGGGTAGTGTTAAGGAAGTAGTTCATAGATAATAAGGATTCTTGTTTATCTACATCATACTAATGGAATCTCTCACAATACATAGAACTCACCATGAAACAGTAATCTACATAACTCTCTGTCTGAACTAGGGATACTAGATCACATAGCATTTTCAGTACAAAAGGATGTTATGTACTTCTTTTACTAGGGTGTGGGCACAGTGCTAGCAAAAGAAGTTACTGGTGACTTTTGATAAGGACTAGAATGGGAAATAATTAAATAGACAGAGTGGAAATCTAAACCTGAATTGATCATGAGCTAGCTAACGTTCTACATTCAGTATAATTTAATCTAACAACCAATATAGTATAATATAATTTAATATAACGTCATGATCTTAGAATATTTGCTGATATTAGAAACTTGAACTTAATTTTACAGGGTGAGCAATCAGTTAGGACTTGAAGTAGCAGTGGAAGAAACTGCTAAATTTCTGAACAAAGCTGTGAAGCCAGTGATTGTAGGGGGACCAAAGCTTCGCGTAGGAAAGGCGCAAAAGGCGTTTATGGAGTTTGCAGAAGCAAGTGGGTATCCTATTGCAGTGATGCCATCAGGGAAGGGTCTTGTGCCGGAGCATCATCCTCACTTCATTGGAACATACTGGGGAGCTGTTAGTACTAGCTTTTGTGGTGAGATTGTGGAATCTGCTGATGCGTATGTTTTCGTCGGCCCCATCTTCAATGACTACAGCTCCGTTGGATACTCATTGTTGATAAAGAAGGAGAAAACGGTTGTAGTGCAGCCAAATCGGGTAACAATTGGAAATGGTCCTTCTCTTGGATGGGTTTTCATGTCTGATTTCCTATCTGCTTTGGCCAAGAAGCTCAAGAAAAACAGCACTGCCTTGGAGAATTACCGGCGAATTTACGTGCCTCCTGGCGTACCTTTGAAGAAGGAGAAAGATGAGCCTCTTAGAGTTAATGTTCTATTCAAGCACATCCAGGTATGATGCTAATGACTATAAATTTGTGCTTCTGTGATACTGGGTTGTGTGGTAAGTACATTCATGAAGGATCAACACTTCTTTTCAATGCTTTATTAAAGCATGTTCTTTGCATTTAATAGAACTTTCAAAATTATCTTTTTAACATTGTTGTTGAATGTTAACGTAGGTATGCTCGTTATACTTACAGAACTCATATTGTCCCTTACCTTGAGTTTTAAAATTATTTCCCCCTTTGATGCTAGATGAGTTAAGCATTATAGAATGAATCCTCTGCAAAATAGTATGAGATATGTGATGAAAAATCATGTGAAAACTGAAAGCTTTTCTTTCTAAAACATCTAAGATTGTAATTTGATTCATCTTAAGATTGTTAATCTATCCTTTTCTATCTGTGCGCCATGTATTTCTGATAAGAGTTGGTTACTGATTGGAGTTATATCCTTGTTTCTAAGTTCTCAAACCAATCTATAATTAGTGCTTGCTTTTAGTACAAGGTGGCAGTAACTTTTGTGAATGTACATCCCTCAGATTTTAGGGTGATTTATACTTATGGGGCTGTATTGAATATCCAGCAAAAATTAAAGTAAAACCATATCAGGATCATAATTATCCAAGTAACCGTATCCATTGATTGGTTGTGAATGAATCAGTAACCGGGGAACTAAATTATAAGCGTACCAGCTAATTAAATCATCATAGAAGTTATAACTTCATTTCATGGTTTATTAGATTTTCATAAAAAAATGAGTAATTATATGGTAACAGGACATGCTAAGTGGAGACACTGCCGTCATAGCTGAAACTGGAGACTCTTGGTTTAACTGTCAGAAACTCCGCCTCCCTGAGAATTGCGGGTAAAGAATCTCTCTACCTTGAGGAATTTTTTCATTACTATATGATGTTTAAATTTAACATTATCATTGTCAAATCCATCTTCCAGCTATGAATTCCAGATGCAGTATGGATCTATAGGTTGGTCAGTCGGTGCTACACTTGGATATGCACAAGCTGCGAATTCTAAGCGTGTAATTGCTTGCATTGGTGATGGAAGTTTTCAGGTCAGTTACATCAGTTTAAGAGTAGAATGTACGGAAAAGAAATTTTTTTCCCATCATTATTATTTTTAATGACATGGAATAATAAGTTTTCTTGTAAATGTTATACGTAAACATAACAAAGCAGGTAGACATAATCCTCTTTCAATTGTACAGGTAACAGCCCAGGACATTTCGACCATGATTCGGTGTGGACAAAAAAGCATCATATTCCTCATTAACAATGGAGGTTATACCATTGAAGTTGAGATTCATGATGGTCCATACAATGTGATCAAGAACTGGGACTACACCGGCTTTGTGAATGCCATACATAACTCAGAAGGCAAATGCTGGACAGCTAAGGTTCGTATATATTGCCTTGTGTTTCCCTTTCATGTGTTGTAACATCTTGTTCTGTTCTTCTTCTAGACTTGACTAGTCTATTATATTAGAATCCAGTCAATTATGTGTATATTAGGTTCGTCTTTCTATAAATTAGTTTAAGACAATTTGGTTTGATGAGTTCACGGTTATATAACTTAAATTCATCT
Source organism: Mimosa pudica (assembly GCA_029929735.1). NCBI lineage: Eukaryota > Viridiplantae > Streptophyta > Magnoliopsida > Fabales > Fabaceae > Mimosa > Mimosa pudica. The sequence goes on from JAKELP010000020.1 coordinate 11,040,797, forward strand.
ATGTGACTATATTAGTGATCTTTCATTTTTTTGAATGTAGGTAAGAACGGAAGAGGAACTCATTGAAGCAATTGCTTCAGCTATGGGGCCTCAGAAAGATTCACTGTGTTTCATAGAAGTGTTTGCACACAAAGATGATACCAGCAAGGAGTTACTTGAATGGGGTTCTCGTGTGGCTGCTGCTAATAGTCGTCCTCCAAATCCTCAATAAAATCTTCTAATTCTGTATAAATGTAATTTTGATGGATTTACTCAGCAAAAAATGTAGAGTGATTGGGAAATAAATATAAAACTAGTCTAATGTATTTTGTTTGTTTCACAAATACTTCTATTTTATCAACCTTGAAAATGAATTATATCCTAGTTCTTTAGTATGTGTAGATGCTATTTGACCAGAAAAAAAGTATGTGTGGGTGCTCAATGAGAGCTTCATTTTGAACGTTGAAATTTGCTCCAAGATATCTTCTCTTCATGTGACTCTTGTGTCTTCAGCAATATAAAACTGTGAAAAGTCAGGTCATATTTTCGGCTACCTAGCAAATTAAAATGAAAGTCCAGGAGAAAAACCATAATTTTATATAACAACTAAAAAACTATGTAATGCTTTTGGTTTTATGAAAAAAAAAATTCCTTTAGTATAGCGATTGCCTGCCTTGGTATCACATGAGTAAAAAATTATGTAATGCTTTTGGTTTTATGGAAAACAATTTCCCTTACTGTAGCGGTTGCCTGCCTTGTGTCCTTAAAAGTTTCCACTTGGATTGAGTTTTTATTTGTGGACCCTAGAAATGCGTTCATCTTTATGATGTTTGTTGATGTGATAAGCAACCTCATTCTTGTAAGGAGATAAATACAGCTTCATATCTTTTATTTTAAGCTGCAATACAACTTCATATCTTGAGAAGCATAATTCTTGCGGAGCTGAAAATTAAACCGGACATTCTAAACCTCAAAAGGAAATACCTTGATCAAATTTTTTTAATGAAAGGAAGAACCCCAATTTCATTGTAATAAAAAAGTATCATAAGTTCTAAATATAGTACTTATCTGTGAAGAATGTCTTAGATCATAAATATAAGACTTAATTATAATTTTTATCAACTTTTTTCCAACTTATCCCCATCGTTGCTCCCTCAACAATAATAGAGTAAAAGATATAAATTTGATGAAAAGAATACGATTGGGGTGTTTTAGAATAAAAATATATGATAACTAACATAACCAATATCATTAATTTACTTCATCCGGTCTTTAGTAAAACACCAAATATCAAATCTCACAAATAAATAAAGTTAGTTAAAATAATTAAATATGTCTCAAAAATCAAGCAATTTACAGTATACTCCCTCCGGTACTTACTATAAGTCACAAACTACACATTTCTCACATAACAAGGAATGGTAGTTGTATTTTAAAATTCATGTTAAAATTCCAACTTTTTCCAACTTCACCGTTCATTAAATGTTGCATTTCACATTTTCAATTTTGAATCTCCATTAATAACAAGGGTAAAGTGGGAAAAAACATTTAATGTGACAGTAGTGACTTATATTAAGGACAAAAAATTATAGGTAGTTGGTGACTTATAATAAGGACCATAGGGAATAGTCCTTATCAAATATACTAATTCAAATACCATATTAATGATCACCTCTCTCACTACTTCATTAGATATGGGCATACATGGCTATCAAAAAAAAAAAAGATATGGGCATACATGAAAAATGCAATTAATGCTCATTGAAAATTATTAAGTACCTTGTAAAAGAGACCAAAACAAATGAGTAGTTGGTACCTTATACTAATAAGGACTAGAAGGATATAAGATTATTTTGACTATTCTTTGTGAAAGTTAATAAAAAAAAATTAGACAACTAAATTTTAACATATGTCACATGTTATTAGAGTATAAATTAATTTATATGTAAAATACATTAGTTTTGAGCAAAAAGTAATTATAGAAAATATATAGTGATTAATTTTGCATGCTTAATTTCTCCAAAATTAATCACTTTATAATTATTAAGACTGGAGAAGTAATCAAATTCGTTGCCAGCTACCAATAGTTAGCACGATATTCAAATTAGTGAATACCATCCTAATCTTGCTACTAGATAGAGTAATCAAATTCGTTAAACACGTCCTATATTTATGATAAGTGGGAGTAACAAGGAAAACTATAAGCTTTTACCAAAATGATGTCATTTATTAATACTTGTGATACATACTTACACAATAGTTTTTTTTGTCGGAAACACAATAATTTATTAGCTAAAATGATATTTAACCCTTTTATCTCGACAGTTTTTTCTAGTCTAAAAATATTTAGTTGAAAATTTATAATTGGATTACTAAAAAATATTTGTAGGAAGAAGATTTCACTTACGAATGAGTATCACGATGCTAATTACTTCGGCCATCAGTCTGGTTCGTGTTTGATAATCCCATTATTAGTAAATTTAAAACCATATGGTTAGAGTTGGTAAAATGGGCCATGACTTATGTGTTCGGGCTGTGGCATTTTAGGCCTGCTTTTTTTTCCTGTTTTACACAATAGAATAAAAGAAAAAACTCTTATCACCTTTTTCGTAGGAGTTTTCGTGGGACGTGGACAGGATTGTGACACCCATGTCCCGTGTCCCTTCCTGAAAAAAGCTTGGGACGGGGGTAGGAACCTGTGTCCCTTCCTGAAAAAAGCTTGGGGCGGGGATTACGTCTCGTATCTTGTCCTGTCACGAAATCCAATCAGGACGGGACATGAAATTCCCGATATGGAAAAGTTCAGTGAAGGATGGACGTCATCGAGATCCCCACCTTCCTCGACGAACACAAGGCGGAGAGAGCATACGGCAGAGTATAGACCTTTGGAATTCCTTATGGGTCTTCTCTTCTCTTTCCTCTCTCTCCTCCTTTCCGCGGTCGGCCTCCTAGTCTAGAAGAAGAAAAACATTTGTTTCTAGTAACTCCCTCCGTTCCTAAATATAAGATCACTTTGGTTAATTTGAGGAGATTAAGGAAGACAATAAAATTACATGATCTTCCCAAAATCCCCTCAATTACTTAACTTTAAAAGGAGGAGGGGTTTTCAATGAAAAGAGGGAGTATAAGGGTAGTTTGGGCAAAATTTGAGATAAAATAGGAAGTGATCTTATATTTAGGAACTTATCTACTTCCCCAAAGTGATCTTATATTTAGGAACGGAGGGAGTACTTCTCAAAGCATCATGCTTCGCTATGTTGTTTTGTTCGTTATATTAGACTTGCTTTTGTTGTTTTCACCACTTTATATCGTTGTCACCTTTTTCTCTTGAGTTATTTATGCACGTTCCCATTTGCTGTACTCCATTATCATTTTTGAATGCAATAGAAAATTATTATTAGGTTAAAAAATAAAATAAATAATTTTTTTACAATATATATTAGGGATGGAACTACCCTGTCCCGATTCCCGTTCCATCCCAAAATGTTTTTGTCTGGTCTCGATTTTTTCCCGTATTAAAATTATTTTAATTCTCATCCTGAAAGGTCACGTGACAGGATGAAATGAATCGGGACAGGAAATTTTTGCACATCCTTATTTTTAGTACCCAAGATATAGATAGGGGTCGAGGGAAATTGAAAAGGGAATCTTACATTGTAATGATTCCGAATTTAATTAATAATTAGGTCAATTCTAGAGGGATATTGGGATTACCGATGCAATTAAGGATTAATCAAAATGGAATTAAATTAAAGATTTTGATGATAATAGTAAATGGAAAAGAAGGGAAATTTGAAGTTGGGGAAAATGATTAAAAACAATTTCTCAATTAGAAGGTGGAGGGGTGGTGGATGGGCGGGGGAGAGGTATGTGGTGAGGAAGGATGAGAAGATATTTCGAAGGATATAGATATGACCGTGTGGTTTACAATATTTACCCATATTTATCTTTTAAATTTAATTGAAGAGTATTTTTGAAAGATCATATAATTATAATTAATTTAGCTATCTTCCTTAATCGCTCTAAACTTATAAAGTAACATTATATTTAGGACCGAAAACACTATATTTTATTTTCTTAGTTTGCACTGTTGTTATATAAAAACGAGGGGGTGTGCATCTTTGTTTTTGTAATGAGAAATGAAGTAGGTGAAAGAGAAAGGCAGTGTGACCCATGTGCGTGCTGTGAGTGGGGTAAAGAGACTAAAAAGTAAAATCATTGTGCACTAATAAATTCACAACAAAGCAACAATAACAAATTCGGGCGTAGAAAAATGATATGCCAATATTTGTGCACTAATAAATTTCAATCATTAATATTTACGATCAAACCGGCCAGTATCCACCTAACTTTCATTTTAATCAACCGAGGGTAGTTGAATCATGACGAACAAAGTCTCGAGTATTGTTTTTTTTTTGTGGTGAGTAAAGTCTCGAGAATTTAGTATTCATAGTGGAGCTATATTTATTCTTTTTTTATAAGTTTTCCAATCTTAATACATGACTGACACCACACGACTTTATTCACTAAATTGATATAATAAATTTTAATAATGTTAGCTAGATAGTTGAAGGACAACATAGATAGTTGAAGGACAACAAAAATGTAAAGTAAAATTGAAGAAACTAATGCAATATTTATTTCCTTAAGATCTTCTATTGTTCGACGTAGTTGATTATTCGTACACTGCTATATTAATGGCTTCTTCTCCTTCATCTTCTCCACTTTGGACTCTGCAACAACTTAAAACACTAAGCCTACTGCTATATTATTTAGCGACGTTTCTATCATCCATCCCTATTTCTACAGGATGCCCCTACACATCTATTTTCAGCTTTGGTGACTCACTTGCCGACACTGGAAACTTGTTTTTCAGCTCCAAAACGCCGTGTCTCCACCATTGCTGTTGGCCTCCCTATGGCCAAACCTACTTCGGTCACCCTACCGGAAGATGCTCCGATGGCCGTCTTATCATCGATTTCATCGGTAACACCTCGATAAATCTTGGACTTGATATTTTTCTATATCTGTTTACTATCTTAGACATGTTAAACACCCCGCTTTCATGTGTTTCTCCTTTGATGTTATTTACTAGGTAGAGAGAAAAAATCTTATTTATCATATTTTTAAGTCAGATCATTAACTTTTTTAAATGGACATACAATTATACTCTTTATTTAATTATTATCATTATACCGACTTTGTTGTTTAATTTTCAGGTTTATCATATGTTAAGTAGAGAGTCTGTTGCATTGAAAAGATGTTAAAATTTAAGATAGAGTTAGTAAGGCACAAAATTCATTTTAGTTTATGTGAAATATGATGGAAGTAACGAATAATTAGTAAATTGTTGTTTCCGTGCAGCTGAATCATTAAAAATTCCATATGTGAAACCATATGAGGGAATTAAGAATGGTCAGATAAGAAATTGGACTGAAGAGGAGGGAGTGAATTTCGCTGTTGCTGGAGCAACTGCTCTGAATGCAAGTTTCTTCGAAGAGAGAGGCATCGTCATCGGTAGTATTGATTCTCTCGGAGTTCAACTTGGTTGGTTCAAGGAATTTTTGCCTTCTATATGCAATTCTTCCTCAAGTAAGTTCCTCGTTATTTTAAATTAGACATTGGTCAAATTTTCAATTGATCTGAATTGAAGTTAAGAAGAATCAAATTTTCCATGATTCTTTTGATACGAATATTACATGGAAGTGTGGAACATATAAATATTTTATCTTAATTTCAGATTGCAAGGAAATGTTTGAGAATTCACTATTTCTTGTGGGAGAAATAGGAGGCAATGATTTTAACGCACCTTTACAAATGCGGAGGAGTTTAGCGGAGATCAAAACGTACGTGCCTCTTGTGATTAATGCAATATCTTCAGCAATAAGAGTAAGCTTTTTTACAATATGAGGAAGTTTTTTTTTAGAAAAAATAATGCTATGCAATCGTTTAACCAGCTGGTTAAAAACTCACACACATATGTCCGATCCGTTTGTTGTGTGCAATTGCGCATCGTACCGTAATATTCCCTTTGTCTCTTGTTACATAATCCTAATGATTGAATTGTCACATCAAGAAAACTTTTGAAGTATCAATAAGTAGGAAATAATTTTTTTCGAAATACTTCTATATTACTACGTAGTAGGTGTGTAAGTGAGAAATATATATACTTCCTCCGGTCCTAAATATAGGATCTAGTTGTTTTTTTTGAAAAATTCTTAAAAAACAAAATAAGTTAATTATAAATTGATTTACCTAATTTTTTCCTCTTACGCTAGTTTATTTTACCTATAAGCTAATGGATAATCTAAAAAGATATCAAATATGTCATGATTTAATAACCTATTTTGCAACATTAATCTCTCCAAAAAAAAGTCAATTAGGTTTTATATTTAGGATCAGAGCTAGTATGTGTGTATATACACACACACACACTAGCTCCGGTCCTAAATATAAAACCTAATTGACTTTTTTTTTTTAGAGATATGAAAGAACGTATGAGAAAAACAATAATGAGGTAATTTTATTATAACTTAAGGATAAAATAGATAAAATGCATTCACTATGCATTCATAATTAAGTACAAAGAGTTCTTCTGAAGGATGTCACTGTGTTTTCTATTTTTTTTTTTAAGGTTTGTCACTGTGTTTTCTTGTCGCAGGATTTGATAGATTTAGGGGCTCAAATGCTGATTGTTCCTGGGAATTTACCAATAGGATGCAATGCATTCTATTTAAGAATGTACGAGAGCAAACAAAAGACTGATTACGACCAAGCTGGTTGCTTGGTTTGGTTAAACAATTTTGCAGAACATTACAATGAGAGACTTCAAGCTGAACTAACTCATCTTCAAGAGTATCATCCTCACGCCAATATCGTTTATGCTGATTATTACAATGCTGCATTGCCTCTGTATCATTCTCCCACAAATTTTGGTAATACTCAGATCAGACTTTTATATTTGAAAAAATCATTATTTGGTAATTACATTTTGAAGGGAAGAATGTAATAAAAAATGGGTTATACGTTAGGTTAGGTTGCAAATTTGCCTCGAAAGTTTTTTCTCAAGAGTTATTTACTCCTAAAGTATTTTTTTGTTCAAATTGCTAGGAAATTTCATAATGTAGCAATTTCATCATTTTCATTGAAATATCAATGTTGACTGTTAAAAGTATGATATTGATTGAACCTTAATATTGTAGCAAAAAAGGGCGAAATTATTATGTTATGAAATTTTCAGGGAGATTTTGAACCCAAAATACTTATAGATAGGACAAACTAGATTCTTGATGAAAACTTCTAAGGTAAATTTGCAGCTTAAACCTAAAATATTTCTCCCATCAAAATAGTTGCATGTAATGACAAATTGCATCATAGGAAAGGATGAGAAGGCCATGTGGTATGGTGATACCAAATAATATGGACCAAAGGATAGAGAGCGCTCAATTCATGATACGAGTAGATAACTAGGTGAAGCTGTTAAAGTGTCGGTTCCAATGAGGATGCAAAGTCACGAGTCCCGCCATGAAAAAAACATCTAATTAAAAAATTGAAACTTATAAGATTTTGGGTTCACCAATTCTAACCGCTAGTTTCGGGGAAATAGTTCTATCAAAGAGTTACACACCTACTACAAATTGCTAACATCTTTTTGGAGTTTTCAATTATTACAATATTTTGACTAAATATCGATTTTTTCCTTTTTATTCACATAAAATGGAGCTACTATGGTATTGTAATTTATCCTAGTTGAATAACATACAGGGTTTACGGGACTCGAATCTTGTTGGGGGGGTGGAGGTGAAGGTAAAGGAGCGAACCCTTGTGATGATCCTTCAAAGTACATAAGCTGGGATGGTTTTCATTTGACAGAAGCGGCGTATAAATTGATTGCAAGAAATATATTGAAAGAGTTCCCCACTACTGCTCCTAAATTTGATTACTTGTGCTTGAAGAATAATAAAGCCTTTGAAAGTTTCAACAGCCTTTGAAGTCAGGGACTTGCAGTTGTTCGATCAATCAAGTTTGTAATAATAATTTATTCAGGAAGGCCAGGTAATTTAATTAGTCATCGCTACTGTTTCTGTCCTTTGATCTATTCTTCTTTTCCTTATTTTATTACTGAACTAAACTGTATATCAAATCCTGTGTATCAACTTGTTAAACACCATTAAGCTTCCCTTTCATAGAGCCAATGCATCTAAGAGTATGTTTATGAATAGATAGGAAGAAACATTTTTGAATGGGGTTAATTTACAAAATAATCAAAGAAGCATGAATAAAATTGTTCAGACCTGCTAAAGCACTGAACCATAAAGTACTTACTATTGGTGCCACGGAGAGATATGTTGATCTTCTATTAAAATTTTAATCATACCTTAAACAAATTAATTTATTTATTTAAATTAGAACGAATTACAAATTTTTCCAAACCTCCACTTCCCTCTATTTTCCTTATCCTTAGCTTGCAAACAAAGTCTAATAGAAAATAAGATTTGTTGTTGTTCTAGACTCCTCTGGTCCTATTCATAAATTCAAATTTACTTTTACGTAGTGGTTAAGGAAATAAATTAAGCAACTAATAATTGTAACATATTACCCATAATTATATTATATAAGTTATCTTATAAGTATAGAATAAATTAGTTTTAAATGAAAAAGAAAAATATAAACAATTTAAAATTATTTATTTTGTATCATTATTTTCTATTTAAAAAGTCAATTTGATCTTATAATTAGGATTAGTTGGAGGGAGTACTTACTAATCATATGGTAATGTGACTCCGCAATGAATATTATGGCTTATGCGTTATCTTCTAACTCGCAACTCTGGGCCAATCTAAGCTTTCATAAACCATTTTTTAAGAGAATGAAATTAGCATCCCAACTACTCATTATTAGATGTAATGGTGAACTATTTATTATTTAAGTTTGAGATAAGATATTAAATTGAAATTATAATGAAACATTACTTCAAAAATACGATTCCCTGTATAGTCATCCATGATCCGACAAGCGTTGCGCGGAGATCCACATTTAGCCAATTTCTGCTGAAGGTATTCTCAAATTAAAGGAATAAATTAATCATATACCTGTTCATATTTTGAAGATAATAAGTCCGCCAGGAATAAAACAAAACAAATCTATATCAAATCGAATAAAATAATACTACGTCTAATATTGAGTATAAGAGTTAGATAAAAGTGTTCTTTTTGTCCTTGACGTATTACCAATTCAGTATACTTTGTCCCCCAAATTTATAATTTTCTCCCCAAAATAACTTATAATTTACACATAAAGATGAAGGTGATCTCCTTTAAATATTTAAGAATAATATAAATAACTATAATGGGTATACTAAACAAATAAACACATATTTATTACAAATAGCTGACTTAAATATATTCCGTAAGGTATGAGTGACTTGAAACATAAAATATCGTCATGAAAAGTTTTATGTCGCCACTGAATCACTGATGTTCTTTTATCACTAAATGGCTTTAGCTGTTACACAAGTAAATGAATTTATGATTCAAGTTATTTCTTTTTCATGAAACATTTAAGAAATGTTCATAATCAAAATTATTGTGTTAATTAGTTAAAGATTAGAAAAAAAACAGTTGTTTATCATGATTCAAAGCCCACATGAAGAAGTTGCAGTGAATCATGAGGTAGAACTCATACCTTTGAATTATGGATGAGGTAAGGTTAATCCATTCTCTAAAATATTATTATAAAAAAGTGAATTTATAAGCCATTAATGTTTAATATATAAAGAGAGAGAAACTCTTGAATGAACTAGATTTGTCACGTCATGTGTGATATGGCCAATAAAAAACTAACACTTAAGCAAAATTTAATTCCCATTTGCATCCAAAAGTATTAGGTGGAAAATTGAAACTATATTCCCTTTCAATTTTTCCGGTTGATATTGAATTGATTTTCCAGCTTCAATGTGTTGGAAGAATTTCTTATAAAAAGACCATTCTGTGTAACTTCAAGTGTAGTTGTTGTTGACCTTTTATTTAAACAATGATGCCGTCTCAATTTGCAAACATGTGACATCCACTATATTGTAGGTATTTGAAATGAAATTCTTCCATGAAACGTGGTTCAATGATTATTTATTTGAGAATTATTTAATTATTATTTAATTACAAGTGGAATGTTTTCCCGACGACCAAGTAAGAAAAATTTTTTTTATAATGCGCAATTTCATCGACTATAGATTATGAATTTAAAGAATCTCAATTATTTGTACGGGTAACATACTAGTGGTTCTTTCAAGATTTGCTATTTGTCCAAGTGGTTAGTTATTCCTACATAACCTTTGGTGGATGATTATTGTTCTCCTTCATCTTCTCCAATTTGGCCCTGCAACAACAAAAGACACTAATCATAATACTATATACTTATATAGTATAGAATAAGTTTCCTCTATCTGATCTCTTCCACCAGCCATGTCAGTTTTCTCCTAGTGTGTGTGATTGTTGTCTAATATTGTGATTCACATGTAAATAATACTTGTTTTCTTTTTTCCCTTTTTAAAGAAGTTTCACATCTCTTTATATTGTTATCTGTAAGCGTTGTGTGTGAGGAAGGCTTCTCCCATATTTATATAGTCATTTGCTCAAATAATATTACTTTATGGTTGCAATATCAATGTAAAAAGGCATAGCTTATGAGATTGAATGCATCGAAGGACGCACTGATATCTACCTCATTGCACATAATTCGCACATAATTTGCACATGATTTGTAGTATTGAAGTTTTTTAAATGATGACATTCTAGCTTGTAAAAACATTGTTTGATGCTGTAAGTGTAAAATCATCCATTTGGTAACTTTATGAGATCAATACCTCATAAGGAATGCTTCCCGAGTTTTGCATAAAATATTTTATTGATGATTATGAAACCATCTTTGATTAGATGGATTTTTTACGAATAATCTAGAAAATAGTTGCAAATTCATAGAAACTAGCAAAACAAAAGCATGTTTTAATTGTGCAAACAAAAATAGCTCAAGTTCGATGCTCTCGGGCTTGAAAAGAAAGCCACTGGTGGATCTATATTTTCATTAATCATTTGCAGCCCTTGGCAATTACTTCATTCTTTATTGGGCTTGTAACTTTTTATTCCTCATTTTTCTTCTATCCTAACCCATACACCAACAATTAGTTCAAATGCCCATTTTGTCCTCCTCCATTCCAGTCACGAATCTTGATTTGTCCACCTGTATGTTGTTGCTAACCACCTACATGCTCCACCGACCACCCCAAAATTATCACCCAACTCTGTAACACGCAAAAATTGTCATGCTCAACTGCCATAGTATAGTTTATTTGGAAAGGTGTGTGTGGATGATGGAGAATCCATGTTGCAAGTAATTCAATTAAACCACGCCACGACGCCACCTATTTCAAGGGTTTGCCAACTCCACACCCCAACTTAATTAGTGCCATGTTTATGAATGTCCACCAATTTCTTGTATATGCATTTCCTTCTTTATCAATTACACCCTATGTCCCTTACTATTGTTATAAGATCCAATGAGTTAAAATCACATATATTAAGGAAATGCTTGGGAGAGATCAATATGTTTGAAATGATTTTATTTTCTTAATTTTGTTTTTATTTATGATTGAGTATATATAAGAGGGAATAATAATGTTATAAATGAGTATGGAAGAAATATATAGAAATTTAATTATTCTTCATCTCTTTTTTTTGAACTGGAATTGTTCCTCATCTATTTCACTATCTAATCTCTTGTATCTTTGGTATGAAGGCCTATCAATCAATTCACGTGCATAAAGAATTTTGATTGCAATTGGTTGATCTCATTAAATATATTATTAAGGGTTTGATACTTGTAATATCCCTTCACATAAATGTAACCTTTTATCAATGATATCTACCGCTCACAAAAAGTAATGAGTAGTGCTTGTTTTATACGGAACATTTATTTATTTTCTTTTGCCAACTTCGACTAACATTTATTAAAGTATTTGGCACCTTGACAAATACTAGTATTTATTTATAATATTGAATTAGCAAACTCACATTAATTTCATTAGGTCATTTGCAACTTTGAGAAAGTAACTTCAATACATTCTTTAAATGGGATCCGGTTTAACTTGTGCTAAGCGGATTACGAGTGCTCCTTTTATTTTCCGTTGACACTCACTGACTGGACTTACGAGATCCAAGTATTACCTCTTACCACACCCTTGACCTTACACCTAGATTATCTTCCTGATCTTTCCCTTCCTTTCTTCACATATTGTTTAATAAAAGTTTTGGGTGTTAACTCTGAACTCTATGTTTTCATGAGTGTATCAAAATGATGTACTTGATTCAGATTTAATAAAAACAAAAGGCTAGATGACTGAATCAAGCATTCAAACTACGAATTAATATATTTGATATTTTTCTGAATTTTAAAGGACACTCATACCGGAAGTTGGCTTTTATATGCAAGAATTACATTATCATAAGAGTAATATAATACATCATATTCTAATCTATTTGATCTAAATCACATAGATTTCAGTTTATTTTGAAGTCTACGTGAGCCTCCACTCAAATCAAATTTGTGTTCCATAATCGTCCTCATTTTTAGTACAATTTACACTTCAAACTGTTTACTTGACTGTTAAATTGCAATGATGACCTATTATTTTGATGAAAATGCCCTTGATTAAAATAAATGATACTTGGACCATGAACACTTCCTTTATTTTGAGATCACACATATATACATATGAGGATGACTTTACATACATATACACAACACTATATATTTTGTATCATTTCTTTAGCTCCATTTTAATTTATGAAAAGGCAATACATATGAACATACTAATATACGTTTTGATTATAGTTGGATTTCTATTCTTCATCTCAAATATTTCATTCTTCATTTTTTATGATTCATTCTATTCAATGACCTGTCATTAAGTAATCCCAGGAAGACTAATTAAATCAAGAATCGATACAAGCTGATTGATATAAGATGTATTGCTCACACATAACATGTTATGTTATGTAAGAAAGTTTTATAATTTTTGTAAACGACAAAATACATTTTTGTCTACAATAACAATTTCCGATTAAATCTTTTTCATGGTAGTTACTTTTCAAATATGACTTATTTATTAAATGAAGCATCGTATGAAACACATACACACACATACATATATACATACACATACTCACACACACACATATTCATTCACTATAAAAAGATTGAAGTTTAATTTCCCTTACTTCGTCCACTACTGCCCCCACATTGTATATACACAACCATTAAAATAGTGAAGACTTCCCATGCTGTAGCCATTGATTTGTTAATGTAGGTGTAAATCATGTGTGAGTTATGTTCAATGAGGTAAACATCAGTGATTTCATCAAAAATATTGTCGTCATTAGTGTAATAATACATATATTCTTGAAAATCTTACATTGATATTGCAACCATAAAGTAAGAGTACTGGAGCGAATGACTATATAAATATGTATTATTACAAGAGTATATGTATTATTACACTGATGACTGATATTTTTGGTGAAATCAGTGATATCTATCTCATCGCACATAATTCGCACTTGATTTATACTTACACTCACAATCAATGGCAGCAACATGGAAGTTTTCACTATTTTAATGGTTGTGTACAATGTGGTAGCAGTAGTGGAGGTAAGGGAAATTAAACTTCAATCTTTTATGGTGAATGAATATGTGTGTGTTTGTGTGAGTATGTGTATGTAAATATGTATATGTGTATATGTGTGTGTTTGTTCAATATTTGTGTTGATGAACGCAGGCTCCACGCCAGAATGGTTGGTGTAATAACAATCTTTCGTCATCTGAGGACGAACTGAAGAAAAATATTCAATACTTTTACGATATTCTGGGTGATTTTTGCGATATAATAAGTCATGGTGGAGCTGCTATATTGCAGATATCATTCAGAGTCATGGTTCGGTGGTCATGACCCAGTAAATAGTGATATAAAGATGTTTCAAAATGTATTGATACAAAGTTTATATTTTTCTCATAATATTTTTTTATATTCTCCACTAAATGATTGTTCAAGTGTGATTCTTTTAATTTTATAAAAGTTGTAGGCTATGGTGAATGAAAATACAATGTCATTAAGAGTGGACACAGTGATTTATCTAGAATGAGTTTAGTCAATTTGATTGTTGCGGCCACTCATGTTGTGATTATGCTTTTTTTAGTTTTATAAATAATTTTTATGTGATAGTAACAAGATAAGCACTCTCTTGTTGATGATGGAATGTTGGTTTTCTCGTTTCTGAGTTGTCCTAAGATAAAGCTATTGTTTGAGTTTGGGTTGTTTTGCTAAAGCTTTTGTAAAAGCCATTTAAAGGGTGATGTTAAATTCCATAAATTATGTTATGTTTGTAATAGGTTTATATATATGTATTCCCTTTGATCTTAATTATAAAATCTATTCAAAAACTCAATCTTGGTTCTAAATATAAGACCTAATTACAATATCTAACCATTCTTTCCAAAATTGCCCTCATAAACAATTTAGCAAAAATCTACAACTTCTCCCATCAAATCCAAAGAATCAGTGCCTCTTGCTCCACCCATTTTCATCTTAATGAGAACCCCAAGCAAGAGTGACGATCAAAATATGGACAACGTGAGCATGTTTGTGTATATGAAGAAATTCTTACGTGGAGTAGCTGCACCAACTCATTTGTAGTTTGAGCAAATTACATTTAATTATAATAAATCCTATTTGTCCTACTGAAGTGGCATAATATTAAATTAAGAAACTTATATACGCATTTGGAATTATATTTTTCAAATTCAAACTTATATTATTTAAGGACCGTTGTTTAATGAGATTTATTTAAGATTTTTGAATAATAAATTATAGATTTGATAATATATTAACAAATCATGCTACTATATATATGTGTGTGAATAATTTGTAAAGTTTCAAGAGTATATGTAGTATTAGACCAAATCTACTTCATCGCACATAATTCGCACATTATTTACATCTACATTCACAATCAATGGTGCGCGGCAGCATGAATGTCTTCACTATTTTAATGGTTGTGCACAATGTGGTGGCAGTTGTTGTGGAGGTAAGGGAAATAAAGTTCAATATTTTTATGGTGAATGAATATGTGTGTGTTGTGTGTCGAGTATGTCTATGTGTATATGTGTGTGTGTGTTTCAATATTTGTGTTGATGAACGTAGGCTACGCGTCAGAATGATTGATGTATTACCAATTCTTCAGCGTTTGTGGAAGAACTGAAGAAGAATATTCAATAAGTTTGTGATATTCTAGTTGATTTTTGCGATATAATAAGGCCTGGTGGAGCCTGCTATATTCCATATATCATCCAGAGTTATGGTTCGGTAGTTATGACCCCAATAAGTAGTGATAGAGATAAAGATGTTTCAAAATGTACTGAGACAAGTTTATATTTTACTAATAAATTTTTTATATTCTCCACTAAATGATTATTCAAGTGTGATTCTTTTGGTTTTGCATAAGTTGTAGGCTATGATGAATGCAAATACAATGTCATCAAGAGCGGACAGAGTGATTCATCTAGAATGAGTTTAGTCTATTTGATAGTTACGGTCACCCATGTTGCGATTCTGCATTTTTTGATTTTATAAATAATTTTTATGCGGTAGTAACAAGATGAGCACTCATTAGAATTGAGGAAGCTCTTGTTGATGATGGAATGTTGGAATGTTGTTTTTCTCATTTCTGAGTTCTCCTAATATAAAACTAACAATTGTTGTTTGAGTTTGGGTTGTTTGCTAAATCTTTTATAAAAGCCATTTAAAGGGTGATGTTAAATTACAAAAATTCTCTGTTATTTTTGTAATACACACACACACACACACTACATCCGGTCCTAAATATAAGACCTAGTTGACTTTTTTTTGGAGAGATTAAAGTTGCGAAATAGGTTGCTAAATCATGACATATTTGATATCTTTTTAGATTATCTATTAGTTTATAGGTAAAATAAACTAGTGTAAGAGAAAAAATTAGGTAAATCAATTTATAAGTAATTTATTTTGCCTTTTTAGGATTTTCCAAAAGAGTTAACTAGACCTTATATTTAGGACCGGAAGGAGTATATATATATATGTATGTATTCCCTTTAATTCTAAATATAAGACCTATTTAGATACTCAATCTTAGTTATATATATAAGATCTTTTTGAAATGAATTTTATATATAAGATCTAATTACAATATCTAATCACTTTTTTTCCCAAAATTTCCCTCATAAACAATTTAGGAAAAATCTACAACTACTCCCTTGCACCACCGTTTTCATCTTAATGAGAGCAAGAGTCACGATCAAAATGTGGACAACATGAGCATGTGTGTGTATGAGGAGGAATTTTTGTGTGAACCTGATGCACCAACTCATTAATTTCTGGTCCGAGCGATTATAATTTGACACGTTAATTATAATAAATCCTAATTGTCTTGTTTATGTGGCCTAATATTAAATTAAGATACTCAAATACTAATTTGGAATTATATTTTACAAATTCAAATTATATTTTAAGGATTGTTGTTTAATGAGATTTATTTAAGATTTTAGAATATAATAAATTATAGATTTGATAATATATTATTAAGTAACTCAAACTGCTTTATATATGTGTGTGTATAATTTGTAAAATTTTCAAGAGTAGATATTTTTGGTGAAATCACTGATATAATTCGCACATGATTTGTAATATTTTTAAGAGTATATATAAAATTTAATATCACCCAAGTCTCTTGGGACTGAACTTAATTTCACTATTCTTTGAGAACCATAATGTGATTAATTGCCTTATGAGTGATTTAATTGTGATTTTCCCTTATAATTATCCTAATCTCGTATTCCACTACTCGCATGGATTGGGAGTCAAAAGTGACCGCTTTCTAAACATAGGATTATGTCAAACACAACATCATGTTAATTTCCAAAATATATTAAATTTTCTATACCATATCTATATATTTATGGTATAGAAAACTTAATATATCCAGTCATGTTAATGCATAGAAGTCTTAAAATCAATTTAATAATAAATATGCATATGAAATTAGCTTAATTACAATCAGCTTTTGAAAATCTCATATATCTACAAGAAAAGCTTTGCAATTGAAATTTAAACCACTGATTAATCAATATAACCAACTATGAGATAAAACATCAAATGAAAATGAAAGAAGTGTCACATTTCACATGTTGAGCTGGCTTGGCTTTAATAATATCTCTCTCTCTCTCTCTCTCTCTCTCTCTCTCTCTCTATATATATATATATATATATATATATATATATATATATATAAGTTTGGGAAGCAAGCTACACACCCACACCTACATTCCCTCACCTACTACTTCCAATCACACACACGCTCTCTACATTTACACTCACAATCAAATGGCGGCACCATGGAAGTCTTGGTTGTGTACAATGTGGTGGCAGTAGTGGAGGTAAGGGAAATTAAACTTCAATCTTCTTTATGTGTGAGTATGTGTATGTGTATATGTGTGTGTGTGTGTAAATATATATGTATGTGTGTGTGTTTTTCAATGTTTTAGTTGATGAATGCAGGTAGAATGCATGCTTGGTGTATTATCAATCCTTCAGCGTCTGAGGAGGAACTAAAGAAGAATATTCAATATATATATATATATATATATATATATATATATATATATATATATATATATATATATATATATATATATATATATATATTTGCGATATTCTAGGTGATTATTGCGATATAATAAGGCCTCGTGGAGCCTATTATATTCCAAATATCATTCAGAGTCATGTTTTAGTAGTCATGATCGAATACTACGTAACTTCCGATGGGAATGAATGGAATTGTGACTTAAAGGGAACTGCTAAAGCTTTAGTAAAAGCCATTTTAAGGGTGGTGTTAAATTCCATTAACTCTCTGTTCTACTGTTAAAAGGTTTATTTATATGTACTCCCTCTAATACTAAATACCCATTTAAACACTCATATCACTACTTACTGGGATCTTGGGAAGTTAAAAAAACAGTTCCCTTAAAGTCGCAATTTCATGCATTCCCCCTAAAGTGACATAATATTCATTCATGTCTACGGAAGCATGATTGTGAATAATATTTGGGATATAGCAGGCTCCACCAGATCTGGTGATGTCGCAAAAATCAATGTCACAACTGTATTGAATATTCTTCTTCAATTCATCCTCAGATGTCGTAGGATTAGGAATGCACCAATCATTCTGGTATCGTTCTTGTGTTCATCAACTACAAATTAAAGGATAACACACACACACAAACACACACATAGATTCAATTACACTATAAAAGAAATTGTATTTTAATTTCTTTTACTTCCACCTTTACCACCACATTGTACACAATCATTAGAATAGTGAAAAACTTTGATTCTGCTGCCATTGAGTGTGAATGTGCACTTACTGTGCACTCATTGTGCACATACTGTGTATTCATTGTGCATTTTTTCTTCTACTTTCTTATGTGGCAAATTGTAAAAAAGAGGTGCAAACATAGGCATTACAAAAAAAACGTGTCAAAAATGGTGTGTATTTTTAATTTTATATTTAGAGAATCTCTATAAAAATGAAAAGTGGAAGGTTTTCAATTCCAAACTATTTTACAAAGGATTATATATATATATATATATATATATATATATATATATATATATTCAGTAAATTGTGTAGTGATTTTCAGATTTTCTTGCTAGCTAGATTTTTGTTAGACCCTCTCTCTTCCACATATAAAGTTTAAATCAATCCCAACATTGAAACTGCATAGTTATGCTGACAAATGAGTTCTAATCAAGTATCCCAACTGTAATTGAATTTTACAAAGGAAGGAAATCAGAAAAACCAAAGGCCCTTTGCACGTTGCTGTCCGTTTGTGTATATTTAGAATGAATGAGAATGAATCAACCACAAAAGACAAAACTGAAAGCTTCAACTTCCTTTCTTGCTATCATCTTTCTCCGGCCGCGTCAATCTTCGTGTATATATAGACACACACATATTTAATCACACCATAAAAGAAATTGTAGTTTAATTTCTTTAACTTTCACTATTGTCACCACATATTGTACACAATCATTAGAATTGTGAATAACTTTGATGCTACTGCCATAGTGTGAATGTGAATCTGTTGTTCACGAGTGATTGTGGGTGTGTGGGTGTAGTAGGTGTTAGTGAATGTATGTGTTAGGTGTGATTCATTGTGTGCGTTTGCGAGTGATTGTGTCCCTTATGATTGCGTGTATATATAGTTAGACATGAGACGTATATATGGACATTTTTCAGGTCTTATGGGAAAATATGGTGGATAAGTCCTTTTCTTAACTATATTTTATTAGTTCAAATTAAACCAAATATATGTTCACGCAAAGTAAATACTCATCTAAAAACAAATAAACATGGTTTTGGCATAATCTAAGTTTAGAAAGCGGCCACTTTTAACTCCTATATATACACCTTTAATGGAATATGGGATGAGGACAATTAGAATCATTTATATTACTTGGGATGTAGGTGATGATAGGAATCTGAATTAAGATATCTATTCATTTGGATTGGATACATATACAACTCCCCTTTATTTAATTAACATCACTCATTTGTTTTAAAGTCTACTTTACTCATTTTAAATCAAAATATATGTCATATAAACTCTTCTTATAGTTGCAACTTCATTCATCCGACAGATAGTTACGTGTTGAAAATCATAATGTTAACCTATTGTTCATCCAGAAAAGCCATCATATATAGATAATACACTTTTTAACTAAGGAACATAAACACTACTTTATGATGATTTAAGATAATATTTAGTTACTAAAAATTGAAATCAATTTTAATTTATACCTCAGTGTTCGCACCGCAAGTGCACAAGTTGCGCTAAGTAATAAAGTGATAAGTAAAGTATCGTTCCCATGAGGATTTGGTTCTAAAACCCGGGCAAGTAATGATTAGCAAACTTTTGCCCAATTTGAGTGAGGCAAATATCATGAGTAAAAGGGTAACTAACTTAAACAAATAAGCAAAATTATAAAAAAGTGATTCTTAACTTCAAGGATAAAATGTGGGATCTAAGATTATTTATGGGTAAAGGTGCAAAAATGAGTTTAAACTATTACGCCAGGAGCACGTAGGGGTAACAAGTATTTTCGGGCTCAATTCTGGGTCGAAAGAATAAATATTGGTGCAATATAGAGTTCGTCGTTTAGTTTGACCGACGTTGACCGTTAAAAGCTGACGTGGCGTGGGAAATAATTGTTTTTGCTGA
Source organism: Mimosa pudica (assembly GCA_029929735.1). Taxonomy (NCBI): domain Eukaryota; kingdom Viridiplantae; phylum Streptophyta; class Magnoliopsida; order Fabales; family Fabaceae; genus Mimosa; species Mimosa pudica. The sequence goes on from JAKELP010000020.1 coordinate 11,061,137, forward strand.
CGTGGAACGCCACATTAGCGCGCCGCGTCAGCAAAAAAGCGCCACATAAGCACGCCACATTGTGTGCTATTTTTTCCACAGAAATCTATACCATTGAATTTCAAAAACGCGGTGTACCACATGCTCACATGCTACTCTTTCTCAATCAAGGTAGTAAACCTTCCGATCCTGCTTCAATAGACAAAATAATTTCAGCGGAGATACCGGACAAAGACACTGATAAAGAGTTGTATGACTTGGTGAGTGGTCTAATGATGCATGGTCCTTGTATAAAAAACAAGAAGCGAGCTAAATGCATAATACAAGGACGCTGTGGTAAATATTTCCCAAAGAAGTTTTCCAATGAAACAACTGTTGATGATGAAGGATATCCAACCTACAGACGCAGGGATGATGGTCGAACTGTTGTGATAAATAAAGCTGTTTTGGACAATAGATTTGTAGTTCCTTACAATGCAATACTTCTTAGAAAATTTCAAGCTCACATGAACATTGAAAAGTGTAACCAATCAAGAGCAATTAAATACTTATTCAAGTATATTAGTAAAGGTAGCAATCGAGTAGTAATGGGGCTATTTGATCATAATAGAGATGGAAACCGTCCTCCAGTAGTTGATGAAGTTCAACAATTTCTTAACTGCGATACATATCTGCCTGTGAAGCTTCATGGCGTGCATTTGGATTCCCTATTAACCATAGGTATCCTTCAGTGGAAAGACTTAGTTTTCATTTGCCAAATCAACAGTATGTCGTTTGTCAAAGCAACGCCGATGTTTCTCAGCTGATTGACAATCCCCGTGTTTGCGAGTCACAATTTTTAGGTTGGATGGAAATGAATGCCAACAATGAAGATGCAAGGAAACTGACCTATTCAGAGTTTCCTAGCAAGTTTGTTTATCAAAACCGCAACAGAACATGGAAAGAAAGAGAAAGTGGCATGTCAGTTGGTCGCATGACACATGTTTCACCTTCAGCGGGAGAGATGTATTACTTGTGTCTTCTGTTAACAAAAGTTACAGGTCCAAAGAATTTTGATGACATCAAAACTTTTGAGGGTGTTGTACACCCAACCTTCAAGGATGCTTGCTTTGCACGTGGACTTTTAGATGATGATCGTGAATATATTTCAGCAATCAAGGAAGCTGCTACTTGGGCCTGTGGAAGAAGCTTGAGAAAATTATTTTGAGCATGCTTTTATGTGGATCCTTGAAGCAACCCAATGTAGTGTTGAAAGAAACCTCCGATCTTCTATAAGAGAATCTCCTTTATGTGAATCGCGCAGAATCAGCACATACAGGTAATAATAAACTAATATTGTAAACTTCAAATACATTACAGTCAGTGATATTGTGTTTAACAACTCAATTATATTGTAGGTGTTGCAATTGATCCTGCAAAGAAGGAAAATGCAGCGCTAAAGGACATTGATGCATTATTGCATTTAAATGGAAGATCATTATCTGACTTTAGTTGTATGCCCGTGCTAGACCTTGAGGAAGATCTATACAACCTAAACCATTCAATCCTGCAAGAATCAAGTTATGATAGAGCTTCGCTCGAGATAGAGGCCAAAAGTTCGGTGAAGACATTGAACCAAGACCAGTTAAAGGCATTCAATGGGATTATTGAGACTACAAATAAGAAAGCTGGTGGATTTTTTTTTGTATATGGATATGGAGGTATAGGTAAAACCTTTTTGTGGAATGCTTTTGCATCAACAATTTGTGCCAAAGGTGGTATTGTGTTGACAGTTGCCTTAAGTGGAATAGCAGCTACATTGCTGCCAGGGGGAAGGACGCCCATTCTCGATTTGGCATCCCTATTTTGGTAAATGAGTTATCTGTTTGTTCTATGCGACAAAACTCACCATTGGCTGACCTAATGAAGGCCACTACTTTAATCATTTGGGATGATGCACCAATGATTCATAGACACTGTGTTGAAGCATTAAATAGGAGTTTGCAGGATATCATGCATTGCTCACAAATTTTTGGTGGAAAATGTATAGTCATGGGAGGTGACTATAGACAGATATTACCTGTTATACCAAAGGGTTTTAGGGCCTCTATAGTTGATGCATGCATTACATCGTACTTTTTATGGAGACATTGTCATTTGTTTCAACTATACAAGAACATGCGACTTGGTACCACAAATGATCCCTAGTCAATGAAAGCATTAAGTCATTTTCTCAATGGCTTTAAGATGTTGGTGATGGTAGATTTGTTGACTCTATGGATGGTGTAAGTGATATTGAAATACCACCACACCTATTGGTTAATGGTGGCGATGATCCAATTGCTGCGATTGTTGATGCAACTTATGACAATTTGTCGTTGCATTTGGAGGACAACATGTATTTCAATGATCGTGCAATTTTGGCACCAACAATTGAAATGGTAGATCAAATTAACAATCGTTTATGTGAGCTGCTGCCTGGTGAAATATTTGAATTTGTCAGTTGTGACTCTGTTTGTAAATCATCTAATGATGCTGACACTGTTGATGACCTGTATACTCCTGAATTCTTGAACACGATTTCTGCATCAGGACTTCCACCTTATAGGCAGTATTTGAAAGTTGATACTCCAGTTATGTTACTTCGTAACATAGACCAAGAAGCTGGTCTCTGCAACGGTACAAGGTTGTGTGTGTCTAAGCTTGAGCAAACTGTGATTGAGGTAATTACACTGAATGGTTCAAAGCCAAATGAAAAAGTACTTCTTCATAGGATGGACATGAATCCCTCATAATCAAGGTGGCCTTTCAAGCTACAGAGAAGGCAATTTCCTATTACTTTATCTTTTGCAATGACCATTAATAAAAGTCAAGGGCAATCATTGAAGAAAGTTTGTTTATATCTGTGTAAACCGGTGTTCACTCATGGTCAATTGTACGTTGCTCTATCTAGGGTTCGAAGTATTGATGACTTGAAGATTGTTATTGGACAACATGATGAACAAGGGATGAACACAACAAAGAATGTGATTTACAAAGAGATTTTCATGAGTGTTCAGCATACCAAGCTTTGATGATAATTGAAATGTTGTATTAGTTCCTTTGATAGCTTAGTTGTAGTTGTAATTGTCAAACAACCTATTTGATTATTATGCATGACATCCTTTTAAGTTGGTTCCTTTATAGCTTAAGGTACTTAGTTATTTTTATTTTAACCAATGTATTGGTTTTGATTCATTCCTTGTGTTGAATGTACACAAAATGACATATGACTTTTAAGATGCACTTTGCTTTTGTTTGAACACTACCTGCTAATTGTACAAAATGATTACTGCCTCATTACTTAGAAGCTCACTGCTTTTATTTGAAACTATTCCATGATAGGTATAGCTATTTGATATGAGACATATCCAACAAATTAAGTCTCATGACTCATATTTCATTAAACTTCTGTACAAATGTATACTTAGATTTAACACGGTAGACATTTTGTCCGTGCAACGCATGGGGGGGGGGAAAACTCGTTAAACCTAAAAGAAAGCAAAGTATATGTTCGCTCCGCAAGTGCACGGGCCGCGCCAAGTAATAAAGTAGTAAGTAAAGATCGTTCCCACGAGGATTGGGATACAAATCCGGTCAAACAAGAGACTTTGTCATTTAATTAAGTTGAGCTAATCAAATATTGGTTGAGAAATTAACAACTAAAACTATTGATTGAAAGTAGAAAATAAATGCTAAAAGTGATTCTTGACTTTGAAGTTGAAATGAAACCTAGGATTATTTCTCCCCCTTGTATCTTGTAACCTTTAATCAACTCCTACCCCAAATTGCTCTAATGTTTATATATGTGTTAACCTAGGGTTCTAACATACTTGTAAACGCTCCGTCGAGTCAAGAACAAGTGTTTAATCTCATTAATCATGCAATGTCTTGTCACAATTAATAAAACCCAAATTCTTAGTTTCAACCCTAATGTGGCTATGTGAGGCTAATAAGTATATGTCTATCTTATTAACAAAACTATTCATTTGTCATGCAAACTTCAAGTTCTCACACTATTTAACTCAAGTTCTACACTTAACCTAGCTCTCTCGAGTCTTAAGTCAAATGAACATATCAACTAAATGGTGATCAATCACTTAGAGGCATTAGGGCTAGAGTAAAATAAACACATATATATACATTAATCACAAAAGGATAGGAGTTTTAAAGAGTTACTCCATACAAGGGTTCAAAATAATCCTAGATAAATGAGTTTAGCTACTCATAGTCAAAATAAAAGCACAAATACAAGGTGAATGTATAGCCATAAATGACTTGAGAAATGAAAGGAAGATGAAGAAGAAGAAAACCAAATGGTTAGAGCTCCAAATCTCTTCCAAAGCTCCAATCTTTGCTTCAATCTCTCCAAAATCCCAAACCCTAGCACACCCACAAGCTTGCCAGCCTCCAAAAGTCAGAACTTCCTTGCCATATTTCTTTCTTTCCTTTTAAACATTCATTTTCGAGTGAAAAATGATGAGGTGGCAATTTTTTACGCGATCATGCCGCGGCTCAGTTCAGTGGACCAAAATCATGCCGCGGCATGCTTATTCTCTGTAACTCAGGTTCAATTTGGGCCGCGGCACAGAAGTTCCACATAGAATCATGCCGTGGCTCAGTTCTGTTTTTGCTGAAAATTGATTTCTTCCTAAGCAAATGAGTTACTCCAATGTGTTTTGGCCTCCTTTCATTCATCTTGACTTCTCACCTGACCTGGCTTTAATTTCCTAAACACATTTGACTTGCAAAACACTTACTTTATATGATTAACTTACCAAAATATTCAAAACCACTAAAAACATGTACTACCAAAAATCATGAATCAATTAGCCTTTAAAATGTGTATAATTACTTCAAAAGTGTATGCAAAAGAATATGAATCATGCTAAAAAGCATGAATTCCATGGTATCAACACACCCCCAAACTTAGACTTTTACTCGTCCTCGAGTAAATCAATATAAAATGGAACAAGATTGATCAATTATCAACTTAACATAAATGCAAGATGTTATCCTCACCGGTTGCTCAAGAGATATGCTTAAAGGGAAAGAAGAGGGATAGAGATGAATGCATGGTTCACAATTCAAGAACAAGTTGCCAACAATTTTGTGTGTGTGTGAAGCTTAAAGATGATGTCCATGCACTAGTTAGAATCCAAAGTAACAACTCAATATGTGTGAAACATCCTCAATATCAAGACTTTACTTCCTAACCTTTTCCTCTCTCTCTACTAGGGAACAAACAATTTCAAAATCAAAGGGACTTTTGAAGCTTGTAATGGGGCCAGGGGTTTAAGTTTGTAGCTATTTGAAAGAATGGGGAAAGGAATTCAAATACCTTGAGATAAATTACATTTCACTATATTCACTCATGCACAAAAATTTCTTCAAAGAAATCAAACATTCCCCCAAACTTATCTCATATTGATTTTTTGTACTCCAAGTCTTGGTGAAAGATTTTTTTTTTCAACATCTTCATTTCATTCATCACCATTTTTTTTTCTTTTTGGAACTTGGGAGTACAAATTTCTCTCTCTTTTTTTTCTTTTTTTTCTTTTCACAACCACTATTTCCCTTTCCAAATTGTATTTACATTATACATTCACCTTTGATAACCACACCAATCCTCACTATAATGAAATGTCAATTATCTCAAGATCAAGGTAGTTCATGGTTTTTCGGGCTAAAAGGGTTAAGTCCAATGGGGTTCAAAAGAAAATTATCATGGTTTTTCATTATAAGGCTCAAAGAGGGTGCAAGTGGAAATGATTTCATGGGTTGGCTTTAAAAGGCTCAAACGCATTTAAAAGATTGCCTTAATCATTTTTTAAAATTGTGTGAATCATTCCCTAATTTCGAGAGATTCCAAGGAAGGTTATAAAGTCTATCTATCAAAAAATGCCCACACATACCAATTTGTTATAATTGTCATCTAAAAAGAGAATTTCTATCATCCCAGCTTAAGTGCAGAAAGGGTAAATTGCCAGAAACGAGACTCGCATTGTTCCTCAAGCATTCAAAAATATCCCAAAATTTCCAATTAAGCATATAGTCTAAGCAACACCTATCATTGGATCATGCATGAACTTCAGCAGATAGTTGATCAATCTAAAACATATTTTTCAAAAAATTGAACATTTAAGTCTAAGTTTCAAAGGTCTAACAATGAAATCCATGACAATTCAGCACGTTCATTTATTCAACTCAAAATTACCCTTACCCCCAAACTTGAAATGGACAGTGTCCTCACTGTCATTAGGGAAAGACTAAAGGTCTTCTCTCAAGCAACAAGTATACATTTCACAAAAGGAAGAAGTTGCTTCATGAGAGAGGTACAAACAAGAACAAAACCAAACAAAATGGTGAGGCTACTCAAAAAGAGGAAAATATCCAACTCCACAAGATGAAAGCACATATGTATCCATTACAAGCAGTGGAACATGTGAAACAAATTCAACATACATTCTACGCAAGAGCATTTAAAATCAAAAAGTCAAGCATCAATCTCATTTCATTGCATTGACAATCCACTAGAAAAAGGAGCACGAATTCAATCATACACATGCTTTAAAGGAAGGGCAAGATAGAACTTTCAATCAAAACACAATTGCATTTTCAGTAAAGCACACATAAAAGTGAAGCTTAAAAGTGGAACCCAAAATGTTAAACTGTCGATATCCAGTGTCAAAAGCACACAAAATACCTCACTGCTCCTCTCTCTTTTTCTTTCTCTCTGAACACCAAAAGGAACACCATACTATCTCAAAAATTTCAACTGTTCAAGTCCATTAAAAGTACAGTAATCACAGCTCAGTCAAAGTAGCAAAATCCTAATTCAAGCATTAACTATTTCAGAAAAATTCCACTAGAGTGTAGCATTAAGCACATGAACTCAATTAAACCAATTGAGCACCATGTACTCTTGTTCAGAAAAGTCCCTGTATCTAGGAAGAAATCATGACCCAAAAAAATAACATCCTATCATCTCACTTAATTCTAAATAGTCCTATGCTGCTATAATCATACTCAGATGCAGTCAACAAAAAAAAAAAAATCACAGTTCACTCCAAGAGTTTCAATGAACCCACAGAGATTAACCAAAAACACCCACAACATGCATAAAATTTCAGAAGCTTACATTCAGTTGTATGACACTTAGCACTCCTATCCAAAATGAACATTCTCAATATTAGCTGATTCAGAGTCTAAGAACTGACAAGTAACTGTGCAGAATTTTAGCATCAAAATCATTCTAAGCTCAAGTTTCACCAAAAACGAATCTGACCTTGCATTCAAAACAGAACAGAGATTCAACATGTTCAGACTTATCCCAATTTCAATGAAGTGAGAATAACTGAAATGAAAGAGATGATAATCCACCAAAAACCAAGAATGTGATGACCTGAACTTGGAAGAGAGTAATGGTGGAGGGTTTTGTTCTATGGTGAACTTGGCATTTGAGAAGATTGGAATGGCCGAAGGAGAGAGATGAGTTCGGTTGGGATCATTGAAGGAGACGGTGGAGTGGAGGGTGGTCGGCGGCGTTCGACGACTTGAGGAAAAGAAGAAATTGGAAAACGAGGAAGGTGACGGCGGCTGAGGCGGTGGTGGCCGGTGAAGCTTTGGTGGAGAAGACTGACGGTGATGGGGAGAGGAGCGGAGATCACGTCGCCGGACACGGCGAGGAACTGAGGTGACGAAGAACGGAGGAGTGGAGGCCGACGGTGGTCAGAGTTGGGTTATGATTGTGGTGGTGTTGAGGTTTCACCAATTTGGGGAACAGAAGAAGTAAAAGAGAGATGAGATCTCCGGCGGACGATCCGGCGGTTATGGGGGTGGTGGCTGCCAGCGGTGCTCGGCGGAGAGGACCGACGGTGAGGGTAGAGGAGAATGGCCAGAGGGGAGTGCGAGAGAGAGGAAGAGGAAATTTGGGGTGATTTTTATTAAAATTAATTTTTTTTTTTTAAAATGTGTGTGCCGCGGCATGAACATTGGGCCGTGGCACAATTTCACATCTTCATTGGCAGAGAATTAGCATGCCGCGGCCAGAAATGTGAGCCGCGGCATGATATTTTCCTGCCAATTCAGCTGGCTAAATGACACACATTGAGCCGCGGCACACACAACTCATGCCGCGGCATGATGACAGTAACCATATCATCACAAAAGAACTTTACATTTGCTGATATATTTCACATGAAACACAACAAAATCACACTTTCACCACAATTTGAGTCAATTAAGCCCTCAAACACATGTCTTAAAGCTCATTTGAAACACAATTCCAATTTATTGAAGATCCCCTCATTCAAAAATCTCTTCATAACAAAATTCATGCATATCCATCAAAAATCACTCACCCCTACCAAAATCACTACACTACCATGTCAAAACATCCATACTTCTCACACACACTATCAACACTAGTTCACGCCAAAAATCAAGCTCAACCATGCCATAAATCACCCATAATCTCATCTCATCACTTCATGCAAAGCTAGTACTAGACAATTACTCCAAGACCCAACCACATGAGCTCATTGTCAAAATATGCTCCAATCAAAACACATATCAAGCTTCATTCAAATACACATTCCTTTATGAAGAATTAGCCCAAATCCACACAATCCACACAGAACTTTTCTCATTATTCTAGCTCATCAACACTAAAAAATCATATGCACCTTCCATATTAAAGACAAGGAAATCACTCATACAAACACCATGAGGACTATTTCAGCACAATTAAGCATAAGTCATATCAAAATTCACCTCATGAGACTAAAATTGATCAAGTGACATAGCTACACCACAATATCAGTCCATTAAAGCAATTCCATGTGATCATCCACAATAATGATGCCTAAAAATGAATTCAAGATGAGGTTTAAGATTTACTCCCTTTGTAGACCTCTTCTTGCATTCCACAACTGTAAGCTCCAGCAGTCACCACCAAAAGCAAGTCAAGCATCATGAAAAATTTTCTTCCTACAAAAAAGACAAAAACAAGTGCAAATCTACCAAAATAAACTAAAATAACACAAAAATCACAAATAAAAGAGAAAAGTTGAGAACTTGGGTTGCCTCCCAAGAAGCGCTTAATTTATAGTCTTTAGTTAGACTCTTCTCTGCTTCAAGAGGGATCAGAGAGGGACAGCGAGACAGATGCACGATCTATCTCACCACTCAAATAATGCTTCAATTGTTGACCATTAGCCTCGAATTTTTGTCCTTCATCATTTTCAAGCTCTACAACACCACGATCAAGAACATGGACCACAGTGAACGGTCCTAACCAACGAGACTTGAGCTTCTCAGGAAATAATCTCAGTTTGGAGTTGAACAGGAGAACTTGTTGCCCAACCACAAACTCCTTAGCTAGAATCTTCTTGTCATGCCACCTCTTTGTATCTACATTTTACAACCTTGCACTCTCACTAACATTGAGACCACATTTTTCTAGATTATCACATTGATGAGAAGACGATTTCAACTCCAAGATTGAAGGATCTTTGCTAGATGAATTCAAAGAAGTGTCTATTGCATTGAGCACATCAAATGGATCAAAAGGCTTGAATCTTGCATGACCATAAGTATCCATAGCACACACTCTCATTAATTCTTTACCATGAACATCTTCAACACTTTTTTCTTCCTTCAACAATGCTTCAGAGGGATTTTTAACCGATGAAGAATAAGACTTTTCTTGATGAGTAGAATCAAGCACATCCACAAAGGCACATTGAGGAGAATCATATGAGAACTTCAATTGGTTCATGTTGAAACTCACTTTCTCATCGTTGACCCTTAAAGTGATTTCACCTTTTTCCACATCTATAAGGGTTCTAGCAGTAGCAAGGAATGGCCTCCCAAGTATGATTGGAATGTTCCAATCCACTTCGCAATCAACAACAATAAAGTCAGCCGGAAATATGAACTCATCTACTTTCACCAAGACATTTTCAATGACCCCTCTAGGATGAGATACACTCCTGTCAGCAAGAAGTAGTGTCACAGTAGTAGGCCTTGCCTCTCCTAAGCCTAATCGATTAAAAACAGCAGAGGGCATCAAGTTGACACTTGCCCCCAAATCACAAAGAGCTTTTCCTTTGAAGTTATTCCCAATGTTACATGGAATGCTGAAACTCCCAGGATCTTTCAACTTAGGAGGAAGCTTTCTTTGTAGAATAGCACTACAATCTTCAGTCAAAGCAACAGTTTCAAATTCACTAAACCTCCTCTTCTTGGACAACACATCTTTCAAGAACTTTGCATATTTAGGCATCTGCTCAAGTGCTTTGGCAAACGGAATGTTGATATGCAATTGTTTGAACATTTCTAAGAATTTCTTGAATTGTCCATCATCCTGGTACTTTTTGAGTCTTTAAGGAAAAGGAGGAGGAGACACATATTTTGGCGTTGCCTCATATGGTTTGCCTTGTCATCACCACCATCCTTGTGTTGCATTTTGTCTTTGCTCTCAACAATATTTTTCTTCGCAGAAACATTTTCATCAACTAGAATATTTTCATCAACTTTGGCTTTTTCATCAAAAACAATATCACTTTGAGATTCCTTGTTAACTCCTTGAGGCTTAGGCTCATTATCAACTCGTTTCCCACTCCTTAGAGTGATCACCTTGCATTCTTCTTGGCCCTTGTTCCTTGGATTAGGAATTGTGTCACTAGGGAGACTTCCTTTTGATATGTGAGTTGCCATGACGTTCAATTGAGATGCGAGTTGCCCCATTTGTATCTCAAGATTCTTAATAGAGGTATCATGACCCGCGAGCCTAGCATCATTCTGAATTCTCGCAGCTTCTTGCCCTGCCAAGATTTGTGACAACATTTTCTCCATCCTATCCATTTTAGGGTCTTCTTCTTTTTGAGGTATCTGTCTGGTTTGACTTTGAAAACCTGGTGGATGAGAAAGGTTCACACCTGAAGAAGACGAAGGATTCACAGCTTGCCCTTGACTCCATTTAAAGTTTGGGTGATTCATCCACCCTGGGTTATAAGTGTTGGAGTAAGGGTTGTTGTTAGGATTCTGAAACTTTCCCATATAGTTCACAGACGCAGAAGCCATGTAAAGAGGGCAGTGGTCTGGGAGATGAACATCTTCACATTGATCGCACACAATTGGGGTCATATGCACAGAATGAACACCCTGATATTTACTTCTCTGCACCTGCGATTCAAGCACATCAAAACGTTTGTTTATGGCAGATAGAATAGTAGCCATTTGTGAGGAAGAAGTGACATCTTCCTTTGGAGTAGTAAGAGGCTGTGAACGCCTGTCTGTACCGTGAGAATTATTAGCAGCCAACTGATCAAGCAATCGGAACATGTCATTAACAGGGACATGTCTGTATCCTCCATTTGTCATTGAGTCAAGCATAGCTTTGGATTGAGGATTAATGCGGTTACAGAAGATCTGAAGGATGACCCACTTATCTACCCCATGATTAGGACATTGTTTCATTAGCATTCTGTACCTTTCCCAAGCAGCATAGAGATGCTCATCAGGATATTGCTTGAAACTCAGAAACTCATCTCTAGCTTCAACAGACTTATCATCAGAAAAGAATCTTGATCTGAACTTATTCTCAAGAGCATTCCAAGAATCGATGGACCCCTCTGGCAAATTATCAAACCATTCTCTAGATTTCCCTTGCAGAGAGAAAGGAAACAGCCGGAGTCGAAGAACATCATCAGGAACTCCATTTTGCTTGAAAGAATTGCAAACTTCTAAGAAGTACATCAAGTGTTTGTTTGCATCTTCATTGTAAAGCCCATGGAACATTCTATGCAACTGGAGCATAGTGATCATAACCGGCTTAATCTCAAAGTTGTGAGCTCGCATCTCTGGCATCCTGATACAAGACTGAACACCAGCCATGTTTCTGGTAGCAAAGTCATTCACAGTAGCCCGATCATACTCATCATCAACCATGGTCTCAGATTCAGTGTCGGTCGCGTCAAAGAAATTTTCAAACTCCAGGACTACCTCCAGGCTGTCCGAATGCACTGGTTGCATAAACCTGTAGGACAACTAGAGAAAGAACAACACAAAGCAAGTATTGCACTAACAAAAGTATTAATAACCAAAGAAAAGAAAAATTAATTATATATATAGTATGCTCAATCGAAATTTAATAACCAAGCCTGGGGTTGACCAAGGGATTTGTTTCCAAATCCCCGGCAACGGCGCCAAAAACTTGTTCGCTCCGCAAGTGCACGGGCCGCGCCAAGTAATAAAGTAGTAAGTAAAGATTTGTTTCCTAAAGTGCATGACATCCTTTTAAGTTGGTTCCTTTATAGCTTAAGGTACTTAGTTATTTTTATTTTAACCAATGTATTGGTTTTGATTCATTCCTTGTGTTGAATGTACACAAAATGACATATGACTTTTAAGATGCACTTTGCTTTTGTTTGAACACTTCCTGCTAATTGTACAAAATGATTACTGCCTCATTACTTAGAAGCTCACCGCTTTTATTTGAAACTATTCCATGATAGGTATAGCTATTTGATATGAGACATATCCAACAAATTAAGTCTCATGACTCATATTTCATTAAACTTCTGTACAAATGTATACTTAGATTTAACACGGTAGACATTTTGTCCGTGCAACGCATGGGGGGGGGGGGAAAACTCGTTAAACCTAAAAGAAAGCAAAGTATATGTTCGCTCCGCAAGTGCACGGGCCGCGCCAAGTAATAAAGTAGTAAGTAAAGATCGTTCCCACGAGGATTGGGATACAAATCCGGTCAAACAAGAGGCTTTGTCATTTAATTAAGTTGAGCTAATCAAATATTGGTTGAGAAATTAACAACTAAAACTATTGATTGAAAGTAGAAAATAAATGCTAAAAGTGATTCTTGACTTTGAAGTTGAAATGAAACCTAGGATTATTTCTCCCCCTTGTATCTTGTAACCTTTAATCAACTCCTACCCCAAATTGCTCTAATGTTTATATATGTGTTAACCTAGGGTTCTAACATACTTGTAAACGCTCCGTCGAGTCAAGAACAAGTGTTTAATCTCATTAATCATGCAATGTCTTGTCACAATTAATAAAACCCAAATTCTTAGTTTCAACCCTAATGTGGCTATGTGAGGCTAATAAGTATATGTCTATCTTATTAACAAAACTATTCATTTGTCATGCAAACTTCAAGTTCTCACACTATTTAACTCAAGTTCTACACTTAACCTAGCTCTCTCGAGTCTTAAGTCAAATGAACATATCAACTAAATGGTGATCAATCACTTAGAGGCATTAGGGCTAGAGTAAAATAAACACATATATATACATTAATCACAAAAGGATAGGAGTTTTAAAGAGTTACTCCATACAAGGGTTCAAAATAATCCTAGATAAATGAGTTTAGCTACTCATAGTCAAAATAAAAGCACAAATACAAGGTGAATGTATAGCCATAAATGACTTGAGAAATGAAAGGAAGATGAAGAAGAAGAAAACCAAATGGTTAGAGCTCCAAATCTCTTCCAAAGCTCCAATCTTTGCTTCAATCTCTCCAAAATCCCAAACCCTAGCACACCCACAAGCTTGCCAGCCTCCAAAAGTCAGAACTTCCTTGCCATATTTCTTTCTTTCCTTTTAAACATTCATTTTCGAGTGAAAAATGATGAGGTGGCAATTTTTTACGCGATCATGCCGCGGCTCAGTTCAGTGGACCAAAATCATGCCGCGGCATGCTTATTCTCTGTAACTCAGGTTCAATTTGGGCCGCGGCACAGAAGTTCCACATAGAATCATGCCGTGGCTCAGTTCTGTTTTTGCTGAAAATTGATTTCTTCCTAAGCAAATGAGTTACTCCAATGTGTTTTGGCCTCCTTTCATTCATCTTGACTTCTCACCTGACCTGGCTTTAATTTCCTAAACACATTTGACTTGCAAAACACTTACTTTATATGATTAACTTACCAAAATATTCAAAACCACTAAAAACATGTACTACCAAAAATCATGAATCAATTAGCCTTTAAAATGTGTATAATTACTTCAAAAGTGTATGCAAAAGAATATGAATCATGCTAAAAAGCATGAATTCCATGGTATCAACAGTATAATACTATAATCATCTTCAAGTGGGTGAAAGGGAGAAAAGTCAAGACACAAACCTAGCTTCTTCATTCTTCTTTTCTTCACCTTTTCTTGCGTCACTTTCAGATCTGCTTTTTTCCTTTTTGTTGAAAAAAATCAGTAATGTTGGAACAAGGTACGCATCCCACGCCTACAAATACACTCACTCACAAGCACCTACACTCACATTCGCTCAAACATACTACTTCCACAAACACACGCTCTCACTCGTACATGAATTCATTTACACTCAGAAGCAAATGGCGGCAGCATGTTTGTTCTTCACTGTTTTAATGCTTGTGCTCAATGGGGTGGCAGTATTGGAGGTAAGGGAAATTTAACTTCAATTTTTATTAAGGTGAATGAATATCATGTGTGTGCATTTCAATGTGTTGATAAAGCGCAGGCTCCGCACCTCAATGGTTGGCTTATTAACAACCCTTCGACAACTGAAGAAGAACTAAAGAAGAATATTCAATATTTTTGTAATAATCTGGGAGACTTTTGTGATAGAATAAGGTTCGGTGGAGCTTGCTATATTCCCAATATCATTCAGAGTCATGCTTCGGTAGTCATGAATGAATACTACTTCACTTTGAGGGAACGAGTGGAACTGCGACTTTAAGGGAACTGCTACGTTGAGTTTCAATGACCCCAGTAAGTAGCCATAGACCAACATGTTTCAAAATGCACGATACAAGTTTATGTTTTTCTTTTAATTTTTTATATTCTCCACCGTCTCGCAAGTTTTGGTGAATGCAAATACAATGTTATCAAGAACGGACGGAGTGATTCATTTAAAATGAATTTTTCATTTTTTTTATTGTTGCGGCAACCCATGTTGTGGTTCTGCCTATTTTAGTTTTATAAATGATTGTTACTGTGGCAGTAAGAAATAAAGTACATTTTTTTATATTCTCCACTCATGTATTTCTGTTTGCATTATAAGAATGGATTTTAGTTTGTTTTTCCCTTTACATTACGAGAGTTCAGTTCCCTGCCCTAGCCTAGTTATTTCTGGTGCGATGAGACTTTTTGCATTCATTAGTTCCACACACCTGGTCATTTATTTTTTTCAAATAGAAGTGGGCTATAGCAGATCGTTGGAGGTATAAGGCAAGCTAAGGATGCTTTAATATATGTATATACTACCTCCGATCCTAAGTATAAGACCTAATTGACATTTTTTGGAGAGGTTAATGTTGCGAAATAGACTATTAAATCATGGAACATTTCATATATTTTTAGATTATCCATTAGGTTATAGGTAAAATAAATTAGTCTATGGAAAAAATTAGGTAAATCATCAATTTATAATTAACTTGTTTCATTTTTTTAGGATTTTCTAAAAAAGTCAACTAGGTCCTATATTTAGGACCGGAGGGAGTAATATATAACCCATGTGGTGGAGAAAAATTTTGTGCGTGTATATTGATTTAGTTTATATACTAGCTTAGTTAATTTTTATAGCAGTTTTGATACTTGCATAGTATATAATGTTATATTATACATAGTATATACTACATGAAGAGGGT
Source organism: Mimosa pudica (assembly GCA_029929735.1). Lineage (NCBI taxonomy): Eukaryota > Viridiplantae > Streptophyta > Magnoliopsida > Fabales > Fabaceae > Mimosa > Mimosa pudica. The sequence goes on from JAKELP010000020.1 coordinate 11,076,784, forward strand.
TTTTTTGTTCAAATATATGAAGACGTTCATATAAGTAGTTTTGAGTCTTCTGACTCCTTAAGTATTTGCTTGGGTAAATCTTACATTTGATGAAGAGTTAGAAATTGAACTTTGTTAATAAAGTGATTTTATAAATCAGTTGATATTTTATAAATGTTACAAATTCATTCAATTTGTTTGAAAGACACATTTCTTTGAAGTATTATTGTAAGGTTTGTACTTTATTCAGGATGTTAGATGCATATTAATTACTAAGTGGGTACAAATTAAATATCACAAGTAGACACTAGTACAAAAAAGACTTTTTAAACCACATGAAAAAGGCTTTTTAAACCACATTTAAAAGTGGTTTAGAAAAAGGGGGTTTAGAAAGTATGACTTTTTTAAACCACATAAAAAAGTGGTTTAAAAAACATACTTTTTAGACTACTTTTGTAAAAATGTGGTTTAAAAAAAATATTTTTTAAGACCTCTTCTTATGTAAATATAGTCTAAAAACATATATTATTCAATATATATATATATATATATATATATATATGTCGATTGATAACCAATGGAAAGAAAACTAACAAATCATAATAACATAATACATTCGGAAAATTCAAGCATTCTAGTTACAATTTGAAAACTATGCTTTCCAACAATGTAAATTTAAAAGTCTACATGAGTCTAACAATAAAGTGAACAAAGAGAAATTCATGAGCTCATCTCTTTGTACAAAGCTGATGTTATATGAAACAAGAGGAATATTTAAGCCAAGGCCACCTATGCGCAAGTGCTTCACTCCACGTGTAACCTAATGAATAAACAAATGAAGCCATCAAACTTCACAAAGCAAAGACAAGCTCACATCTTTTGACATTAAATCTAAAGCCACCAAATCACCACAAAGTCAACTGTTAATTAAAACACCAAGCCAAGTCATTAACTTAAAAAAAACAAAGCACAAAAGAAGAAAACAAACTACTCCCTCTGTTCCTAAATATAGGACCTAGATGACTTTTTTGAAAAATACTAAAGAAAGCGGAGGGAGTATAAACTAAATGGATAAATGTTATTTCATACTGCTTGAGAAAAAGAAAAGGAAAATAAAGGAAAAAAATTCTATAAACCATACGTCAAAATCATATTAAACTGCATATATCTTATCAAACATGAAGGGAAGACTAATAAAAGAAAGCTAGTCCAGAGCAGGGAAAAAAGATAGAGACTTGAAGTAAATAAGATGAACAACTTAAGTATTTTAGTCTTTACCATCCTGCATAGTTAACCAACTAAACAATAATCAAACAAAGCAGCCTATGTTCAAAGAGAACAGACACTCATAAGAGGAAAAAAAAATTCAAATTCCAGATTCATGAATAAGAGCTAAAACCAATATCAATATCATCAGTCAAACCTATATAGCATGAAACTAAGCCAGAAAACTTAGATGAATCACAAATGCTTTGAAAAAAAGAGACTTTAATTTTCCCTCAGGATAAATATTTCATTTTTCCTTCACATCTTACAGTAAACAACAAAAACTCACCGCATGGACTATTGAGAAATGATAAAAAAAGAATGAAGGAGAAAATAGCATATGTAAGTTGAATGAATATATGGATCTTAGTCTAAAGGAAATTGTGGAGCAAAATGTTTACATGACATTAGGTATGTGTTATGCAAAACCTAATATTTGCAACGTGAATGGAATGCACAGAATAAAACATCTAAATACCTAGTCAGAAAATCAAAACTTCAAGAACTACAAGCACAAAATATTTGGCAAACAATTTGTATAACTACAGAATTGATAATTACTGCAATATTTCTCAACCACACCATGGCAAGTGGCCTAAGCTTTGATCAGTATGAGTACTTTGTTATGTACAATATTTAGGATGGAAGAGCATAAGGGTGAATAGCCAATGAGGAATATGGTCCAGGTAAATCATATGTTTAACAGATAATGAAACACATGCATAAAAATACAGGACCAAGCCTTGCCCCTGTGATTCTGTTTGTTCCAAGGGTGTCAAAGACATGTATCAAATGCAATGTCAATATACTAGTCAGCGAATATCTTTTTTAAAAAAATTGAACATCAAATTCAAATACCTCAAAAGCATTTTCTTTTACGCTTTGATGTTATTTAACTAAAAGTGATGTAAGAAAACAGTGAATGTGAAGCTACAGAACTAGAAGCTTAAGAATTAGTATTGACAAAGGGAGAGACAGATACCTTTAGTGTGGCATACTTGTCATAGAGCTTGGAGTACAGAGCCTCCATTTTTGAAACGGTAACCATAGCTGCTGCTGTTGTGGAAGAAACCCAAAGTAGCTGGGATCAGAGAATCAATCAGGCACCAATGAGACTGGAAAGAGTAATTATCAGTGACTAGTTGCTAAAGTATCCTTTGGTCCCACACAAATTTAGCAAACAATAAAATTCATAGCATCTTGAATTTGGAATGAGATTTAAGAAATGGGAAATAGAAGAAAACTCATTACAATCCAACTAAAGAATTGATTAGTCAGGAAATAGGAAACTATAGTCAACTACAAGAAAACTTCCATGCTGCAAATTAATTAGTCAGGCTATGCCATTTGAATTTACAAGTCTGGTGAATTAATGTTTTACTTTTCAGCAATTATGTAAACATGTCAAGTTATTCAAGCCATTTAGGTTAATGAATGTCAAAAAAATATCTTTTAAGCCAGCCCTATGGTATGCAAAGTTTTAAACTCCATGTTCAGAAAAAGTGATGTCCCTATAACAGTGCTATAAAAAGTAAAACAAGGCAAGAACTGCTGATTTGGCAGCAAAATCACAACACAATATGTGAAATACTAGAACATATGGTGAGTGGTAAGTGAGATTAAGGAGCTTCATGCACAAATTAAGTCATAAGTGATCTACCTGAATGACAATCACCCAGAAGACAATGCTAAATTTCCCCCACTATATTAGGTCATAAGTTGAATTTTGGTACTTTAAGCCAGAGTAGATTAAGAAAAACCTTATGAAATAGACCAGAAAAGAGATAATCATCATTGAGAACTAACCTTCTTTTCCTTCTCATAGAAGATCAAGAAAACATTCGCTCCAACACTTGCGAATCTCTTCAATATCATCTTCAGTAAAGGGGTCAACTTGATCAAACATCTGATTTAATGAAGACAAATGTTAGTAAAATATGGAAATCCAAAACACTAAATTTATTCAACCAAACTTCATGAAATTATTATTTACCTTTTGGGTAAACTCAGTCCTGCCTTCAAAGATGATATTAAACATGTGCCTTAGCACATAAAACCCACATAAATTGGTATCCATAGGCTGCCTACGACACTATATAAAAACATATCCATTGTATAAGCATTCTGTTCAGTGAAGAATAATATTTATGGACCCAGTTAAGCTAGTACAAAAAAGACCTAGAGTTAATTAACAGAAAAACATGCAGACCTTGTAGCATCACCGCAAAATTGAAGAACATAAAAAAGGAGAGGAAAAGAGGATGACAATAAGGAAAAGAAAGGAATCGATTTCAATCAATAACTATCCTTCCAAGAGCAAATGATTTTGAACGGTAAGCAAAGAAGCTAGGAAATATGAACAATAATAAATACTATAAAAATGCCAATCAATAGAATAGCCAGGTCTAACATCTAAATCGACAATATCAAAGAAAAACAAACTTGAAAGATACGCCCTCGACAATTCCTATGCAACACCTACCATCAAGACATGTATTTTGAATGCAACTGTCCAGTACATAACAGATTCCTCAGCTAAATTACCAGTAACAATCTATTGTGTGCTTATCAGGCTGATAACAAAATTAAAAAGAAAAGAAATCTTTGGAGCCAGTTACTAAGCATTTTTGCAGACACGAGCAGACTAACTTTGAGTGAAAAAACAAATCACTCAATTCTGGAGATTATGAGTTTGACCGCTAAAGTAAAAAATGTGAGAAAAAGGAAAGTGCCCAGATACAACACAATAAAAACTTGCTTGGTTAAGTCAAAACATTCTTGTTTGCATTTTTCGCAAATCAAAATAAAATAACTCAAAACACATTAACTGATCCAAATCACTGAAGCAAGTCAACAAGCATTCAAATATGCAGAGATAACAAAAAACACTTACTGCCTATTCAAATTAACATTAAACAGCTATACAAAAGAGAGCAACAACAATACCTAACAATCTTTTTAACTATCAACTGCCCAATCCCCAATCTGCGCAACGAAGGAATGACCTGCAAATCAGCAAACCATACCTATGCATTCAAATTGACCAAAATAACCTCACAAAACAAAACACCGATTTTTCAAAAACATAAAAACACACTTTCTTCAATAACATGCAAATTCATTTCACTATTACCATCACATCATAAATGGAAGCAGTAAGGCCACAATCAGTAATTGCACGACCAAAGCCTACCAACTGACCATCAAACGACCAAAGACTAACATTGCGTAAGTGTTGAAACATCTAGAATGTACTTAGAAGGCAATTAAATTAAATACTAAGAAGGCACCAAGGAAGTGCTCTCAAGGTCAAACATTCAGCAACATTCCTCTCTGAATCTGACAAAGCAAGAATAATTTCTAGTTCACACATCATCTAAAATTGCTTTCACTTTTGCTAAACTTCAATTGCTCTAACATTAATCCACGAAATCAATTTTGTCAATAATTCCTTAACAGAGAATTTCTAAATTAATTGAGTTTTTAATTAATATCATTCAGCAATGTTGGAATTGTAGATTCAGCAATACTAACTATTCAGCAAAACTGGATTAACATTCAGCAACATTAATCCAGGAACTCAACAGAACAAACTATACACCTAATTCCTAAATTCAAAACACGAAATCAATTTTGTCAATAATACTAACTCTAATTATCAGATTAATTAGAATAGTTAACTTGATTCAGCTAAAACAAGTAAAATATTTAGAGCAAGAATAATACATGCATGCGTACAGATCAAATTGATGTGCAAATTGAGAGAGAGTTGATATACCTGAACGAATTGTGCAAGTGTTTCTGAACGAAGGCGAGAGAACGAAGAACGAAGGCGAGAGAATTGGATTTTCTGATCGCGTGTTTCTGAAACGCGAGATCAAAATGACGAATAGTTGATCGAAGGAGAGATCGAAGGCGAGATCGAAGGCGAGAACGAAGGCGAGAGAATTTGCTTTCACTTTTGCTTTCTGAAACGCGAGAGAAGAAAGAGGAATAGAGGAGGATTTTGCTTTCACTTTTGCTTATATTTCCAATCTGATAAGAGTTATCATATTTACAAATTTGCCACTGCTTATACTTTTTAAACCACATTTATAAACAAGTGGTTTATATAATCGCATTTTTTAAACCACATATATTAAAAAAGTGGTTTAAATAAGCTTTTTAAACCACATATATTAAAAAAGTGGTTTAAATAAATTTTTTAAACCACATGTTATATAAGTGGTCTAAATATGGTGGTTTAAATTACCATTTTTGTAGTAGTGAGAATCAGACAGAAAGTAGGTGGTACAAATATTTCAAAGTTGAAGTGAGAGCCTTGAAAAAAGCTCCGTGACAACTTAGACCATCAAGCTTTATAATAATTTTTTACCTTAATCTTTATAGTATTAAGTGTAGTGAAAAAAAAATATTTTCTTTAATTTAAACTTTCAACTTGTCAGTACTTTTTTCAGCTTCCAATAATGCAATTACCAAGTTTTATTTTAAAACAAAGTTTCGACATATATAAATCTACCAAATTCTTTTTGATGACTCTAGTTTATGCTACAAAAATGGCTGTTATTTTTTTTGACAAATCAATGACGGAATTGCATTTTCTTGGAAATTTTTGTTAATGTTTTTCGTAGAATTATTTTGCCCACAAAAATGTTGTTCCCTGCATTTCGTCCCACCCAAGTATCAATGTTATAACTGCAAACTTATATAATTTTATAAAGGCTAAAGTATACTTTTGGTCCCTTATATTTACATCAAGTTTCAATTTAGTCCTTTATGTTTGGAAAGTACACTTTTAGTCATTTTTTTGTTAACATAGTTAGTTTCACTAAAATTTAAATGATTATTTCATAATTAAATTGAGGAAAAAATGATAAATGTTGAAAATGTAAGATTGATTATACTAAAATATTGGGCAATGACCCTATTTTATACCCAAAGTAACTACCGTGGACCATCCACCACCATAAACTAACAGGTGGTACAATATTATACCCAAAGTAACCAAAATGGTCCAAAAATACCCTCAACTGACGGTCTTCAACGTTTGACCGTTGGAGACCGTCGGTTGAGGGTATTTTTGGACCACTTTGGTTACTTTGGGTATAATATTGTACCACCTGTTAGTTTATGGTGGTGGGTGGCCCAGGGTTGTTACTTTAGGTGTAATATGGCCATTGCCCTTTAATCACACATAAAATATGTAGCAAAAAAAGGTTAAATCTAGTCCTTTAATATTCTTTCTTAACTTAATTCACAAAAAGTATAATGGGTGATAAACCCATAATTTAACATCATTGATTTAGGTTAATTTGAATTAATTAGAATATATTTATATTATTTCATAAAAAAACTATATTTATATTATTATTCAATATCAAAATATAATTTAAATTTGAATTAATTTTGATAAATTTGAATATACTTTTTTATATACATAAAATTGAATATATTTTTTTAGACATCATGCGATCTATATATATTTAAAATCTTTTTCCCTTAGTTCCTGTTCATTGAGCCATTTTTTAGCCGGCTTCTCTCTTGGTGTACTGTTCACAGAGCCGTTTCATTTTCGGCTTGTCTCTTTGTTGATCCGCTCTCTCTTTTCTTTTCATCTCTCTCCGTCTCATCTCTCCGGCTCTTGGAGACCTCGCCAATGTCGTCGCCGTTCAGTCTCATCCCTTCACCGTCGTTCCTCCTCTTCGTCCCTCCTTCAAGCGCATCAACAAAGATGCTCTATATTTGTATCTTCCTCAACCCATACATCTTCATTAGCTGCTCTCTTCTTCTTCTTCAAAAACCAATCATCCCTTGATTCACTCTCTCTCTCTCTCTCTCTCTCTCTCTCAGATATTAAGTTAAAATTCAACAGATGCACGAAAATTGACCCAAATGGCAGAAAAAGCAAAACAAAGAAAACTTAAGACGATTTGAGGAGTCAGCTTCGTTCGTTAGGGTTTCCATTCCTTCAATCTTTGCCTTCGCTTCTTCAATGTAAAAATTTCAATCCCCCACTCTTTAATTCTGTTAATCATTCCTTTGCTTTCTCAATGTTTTTCTCATAATGTAATCAATTTTATGTTCATTTTCTTTGATTTATGTGTGTCCAGCTATATTACATCTTATGTTTTTGAATTTATGAGCTTTTCATATTTTTGTCCTTTAAAGTTTGTAACTTGATCATTTACTGTCTTATGTTTTCAATTCGCATGGTATGGAATAAATCATGAGGTCATCATTTAGTGAGCTTTTCTTTGTTTTGTGCTTTAAAGTTTGTTGCTTGATCGTTCCTTGTCTTACGTTTTCAAATGGCATGTTAGGGAGTGAATGGTAAGGTCATGAGTTTATTTGATTTTCATGGTTTTGTCATCTTGAAGTCTGTAACTTGATAGTTCAAATGTGAAATTTTGTTTCCTATTTTATTCTTTTAAGCTGCGTGAATTGCTTACTTTGAAGTTGACTTGCCGATTGTTCTGGAAGAGTAGGGGGCATATGAGCGGTGGAAGTGGATCTCCTCCATTTCCAATTATGACTTGGCATTTATAGATTGGAGGGCATATGCAAATTTGATAACTTAGCAATGAATATGTTTAGAATTTGTTAGATGCATTTGCTTACATGCATTTTCTGTGTGTTTAAATGTGTACATACAATGCATGCCATATGGATCCTCATTAGTGATTCTTATTTATAATGTTCATTGTCAACAGTGTAGGCAAACTTACTTCACACATAGCAGAAGTTATATATAAACATAACTGCAGCAAACCTGGACAGCACCCAAAGGAATGGAATCTCTAGGGAAAATTGTTATCTTTTTCAGATCTTATTTCTGGTTGCTGTGGTAGGATTTGTCTCAGCATAGTTTTTGAAGTATAACAAGAAGTAACCATGAGTAAGTTCAACTAATTTATTCAGAAAACATGCTGTTTTTTTCTCTCACTCAAGGTAATCTTTTATTATACGATAGGCATGTTGAAGGTGCGGCCATTTTTGAGGATCCCAATTCATTAAAACAGGTTAAACATTTTCTTTTGTGTTAAATCAATTTCTCATTTTGGTGTTTTGGGGCATTATAAGGCTTTGAGCAATGTGGTTGAGTGATTGGTTGACTATATTGTTCTATTAGCAATCTATGTTGTTTTATCCATTTTTTCCCAATATATCTTTACTTTGCAGCTATGGCCCTGTGATTTTTGATCATGCTAAAATATGGAGTGCTCTGCTTTTCTGGTCTTATATTCCAAGGGCAGAAGATATTTCTTGTGACCTTGATTATTTAGATTAATATTCTTACTGAAACATGGAAGATTTTTTTTATAAAATCTGCTTTAAGTCATAATATTCATTTGTCATAATATTTCTGGTCTTACGGAAGCATAAGCTTTCAAGTTGAAATGGTTTTAGAAAAGATTCCAAAGCTTTGTGTCCAAATAGTTATGAATTTCCTCACTGCCCCTTGTTTTCATAGTGACAAGTTTAAATGATAGTCTAGTACCTATTCTTCAGAATCACACTTCAAGCATATGTGTGCGTGATTTAAAAAAGAGATTGTAATAAAACCAGTCATAGGTCATAATTTAAGTAGCAGTTGTTGTTAAGTTGTGAAGGTGAAGTTTTCAAAGACTGAACAACTTGGACTATGCAAGTGAATAACAAGGGCAAGCGGAGGAGGGGCAGGAACTATAATGAGCCTTTGACTCCAAAATGGGTTGGTGCATTGAATGTTGCTGCTATTCATGACTCTAATGTTGGGGCAACAAGATGTTGGTTGCAAGCTTAATTTAGTTTCATTTATGTAAGCAGTTGTAATAGTTGTATGATTTTTTGTTTTTTCATTTTTCTGTCTTTGGTTGTGTCCTGTTAGGGTGTGCATGGAGAACCAGAGGTTTATTGATGTGGATGAGCATCAGGTGACGGGGAAGTGTGGTGGAAATGAGGGTTAATTGGTTGGATATTGTTTTGGCTTCAAGATACAATACTTGCCTATGTGTTTTGTGTATTTTTCATGCAGACATGTTTTTTATGCTATCTTAAGTGATGTGCTCTCAGAGAATAATATTGTTGGCTCTACCGAGTTTGACTAAGGAAATATCAGCACATATGAAGATGGTAAAGAAAATAGGAACTGTACTGGTAAGGAGTGAGTTTTGTCTAAATACAGAAAGGTCAAAAATAAGCGAGAGCTTGGAAGAGCAGGCCTTTGCAAGATATATCAAATGTAATAGTTAATTCGTTTTATTGGTGGTTATTTGATTAATTGATCCCGGGCAATGCCCGGGGATTGAAATCTAGTTAAATTAATATGTTTATATTTAGGCATCTAGCATATTATATAATTCTTGTAGACATTTCTAGCATATTATATAATTCTTGTAGAGATTTTTTTGAACTGAATAATTCTTGTAGAAATGGGTGAGAAGATAGGAATCCAATAGAGCAGCTGAACATTAAAGATTGAAGATAAAATGCAATTAAAAACACACACTTACCCCGCCCTCACAAAACACATCATTTGATTCTCAGTCCACCCTCTCCAATCTCAAGTTGTTAAGGACATTTGAATCTTTTCTCACAAATTTGTTAACGTTTATTAGGTACTTATGACCCAATTTGTCCTTTTTACAATTTAGCAATTTCAATTGTTCTTTTATCAATTGGGAAAACTTTATTTGTCTTTTTCCCTATTTTTTATCTCAAAACTAATTTACTTTTCTAATAAACTAGTAAGGTATAATTTAATCACGAGCAATGACCCTATTTTATACCCAAAGTAACCACCTTGGACCACCCACCACCATAAACTAACGGGTGGTACAATATTATACTCAAAGTAACCAAAGTGGTCCAAAAATACCCTCAACCGACGGTCTCCAACGTTGACCGTTGGTTGAGGGTATTTTTGGACCACTGTGGTTACTTTGGGTATAATATTGTACCACCTGTTAGTTTATGGTGGTGGGTGGTCCAAGGTGGTTACTTTGGGTATAAAATAGGGCCATTGCCCTAAAATATTTTATTCTAATTATTTTTTATGCATAGTTATTTTTTTATAACATGAGTACTTGATATTTAAAACCTGCTAATTAGATCACATTTATGAGAGTTTTAATGCATTCAGCAAACAAACATGGTGTATATTCATTGAATATTTTCATTAAAACTTGCAATGGAAGTTTAATGTATTCTTTTTTCTTTTCCCTTCCTTCAAAAGTTGTAAATTTCCCATAAATAAATGGTCATACTTGGCTGTGATTATGTAGTTAAATGAGTAGGCAAGCTTACATGAAAAAGAAATATAAATATATAATTTTTTTTACTTACAAGGTACAAATACCATCATACTGAGAACATATGTGCCATTTTATATTTGGTGGGATTGGATGGAGGAGGTATGACATGGAGTTTGACTCTTCTTTTATTTTTATGAAAGAGTGAGTTTGATTCTTGGACAAATTTAAAATATTACATATAATCTATATTATATTGAAATTATTTGGAAATATTAAGTAAAAAAATTTAGACCAAGTTAACTTGAGGTGCTTAGGGGAATTGTTTTTTGTTTTTTGTTTTGGGGGTTAGATGGGGGAGGTTGGAGATAGAGTTCACTCTTCTTTTATTTCTATTAATAGGTGAGTCTAATTTTAAAACTAGACCATGTAATGTAAACTGAAATTATATATGAAAACATAAACCACTAAAAATTTAGACAAAGAGAACTTTCATGTGGGGGAGATGCCTGGGAATATTTAATTTATTTTTCTTTTAGGGGGGTTTTGGATAGAGGACGTTGTTGGGGATTGGAGTTAATATAATTCTTCTATTTTTATTATTAAAAACATGGATTATCTCATTTAATTAATTTATGGAAAAAAGAACTTAATATCCAACATTTCAAATAAAATATCTTGAATATAAGTGTCAACTATTTCATTAAATATGTTTCAACTTATCCTCATATATGACTCTGTTTTCTACCTTTTTCACAAATTATTCCCCTTATCAATGTCCCCAATAAGTGAGCGAGCTAGAATGGTAGTAAAGATAGATAGTTAGAATAAGCTGATAATGTCATGTTATTTTATCTAAATTAACTAAGTTCTTCAATATAATCTAAATTCGTAAACATGGGAATTACCCATGAAAGAAGAAAAATTAACCATAAATAGGTAAACATGGAGGGAGTATATGTAATATAAATTTATATTTATTTTAAAAACAAATCATTCATACTAATCATAAATATCACATCGAAATAGAGATTTACATAACCATTATCTAATAACACATTTATTGTATTAAACACACACTCTCTCTCTCATCTTTCCTATACTCTCTCTCTTATTAGAATGCGTAAAATGTATTAAACATTTATTGTATTTTTCCACTTGTACCCTTTGTTGAAACACACTCTCTCTCATCTTTCCTATACACACTCTCTCATTTTTTTCTTGACCAATCACCATCTCATTTAACCTTTTCATAAATACGGGTAAAGGGAAAGAAATATATGTTCCTCACATATTACTTTCATCAACTTTTAACACCTTTTGTGAATATAGTGATTTGGTAAACATTAATCATATTTTGTGGGATGGATGGAGTACTCCCTCCGGTCCCTAATGTAAGAGCTAGCCGTCAAAAAAACGCTTCTTAAGAAAACATGTGAATGTTAGTTGAGTGTCTGGAGTTAATGTTTCTTTTCCAAAATTGCTCATATTTATTATAGTACTTTTAAGAGAGAGAAATATATAAGCATTAATAAATATGAAAGAGAGTTAAGGGTAAAGTAGGAAAAAATGCATTAAATGAGGAGAGAATATGGGGTGAGCTCTTACATTAGGGACCAAAACCATTCAAATTTTGGGCTCTTACATTAGGGATCGGAGGGAGTATTAACTAAGCCTAAGAACACTTACAAACTATCAATTTGGCAGGATATTAGGAAAAATTGACTACGTGGGCCAAAATAATACTTTTTAATTTTGTTAGGCATTTTTGATATTTTTTTCATGATGTCAATTGATACTTCAGTAATTTTACATTCACTACACGAAAATAAGTCTGTCGTCGCGCCCCCATGTTGCACAAAATCAAAATGCGACGTAGCTAAGAGGAATGCCGCATTTTTTTCTCGAATTGTGTCATAATGCGCCACATGTACTACTATGGTGTGACATGAAAGAGTTGTTTTTGCTTTTCTAAAATAATATAATAATGTCAAACATAGATGCAAGGTATTAAGCTATTTGTGTGACATGATGGAGTAAGAAAATCTGAATTAATTACTTGATCTTAATAAAACACAAATGTTAAATGGATAAAGGATTTTAATATTTAAACATGATGTCATGCCCCATGGCGCGACAACAGTTTTGAATATTCAAACACGAATGTCGCACACGATAGCACGAAATCAATGTTTAAATATTAAAAACTGATGTCACTCCAAAGTTACAAAACATAGTTTTCAATATTCCATTTATATATTTTTTAATAAAAATGTCATTATGCCATAATGCACGACATTCGCGCCGTAATGACGTTGGTGACAGTGGTGGTGGAGGCATTGGTGGAGATGATAGTAGTGGTAGTGAAGGTGATGAAGAGGGTGAGAATGAATAACAAAAAAAGTTAAGAGTGTGAGTAAAAAGAAGACAAAATATAAATAAGAATTATGTATGTGTTCCCGTTAACATAGAGCCGGCAATAGAGGTTGAGAATAAACAAATTAATTGATAATAAACTTGAATAAAAAAATTAACTGACCCATATTGAAGCTCAATTAACTTTTAAAGGCAACTTACATCACTTATATAAGTTTAATTTATTTCATGATTCTTCACACACACATACACATATTACATGGAAATCACTTAATTCCTATTTAATTGATACACAATCAATTATTGTAAAATAGAGATAATTTATTCATAATTGATTGATACACGATTTTAAAAGCGTTTAATAAAAATTCAAAAAATTGGATATACATAAATTAAAAATAAAGGGAAAATTAAGGATTTTTTTAGAAATAAATTAAATAATTAAATAATAATTAATTAATTACATAACTAAATAATTAATTATTAATATAGATTAAAAGTGAGCCCAGAAAAAAAAACTAAAGTCTTAAAAAATCACAAATATTTTCGCTATTTGGGCCTACAAGGAAAAACTACGTTATAAAGTAATAAATAAGAAAGTCAAACCATAAACTACATTAAGCATTAATGATTAGCATAATTGTCATTCATTTTATTCTCCATCATTACTGTCATCCACATTAAGATAGTTTATTGAGATTATTAACTTGTGAAAGTATCAAGTATTTTTCATTTTTTTTTATTTTTCTTATCTTCCCTCCCTCCCTCTTAGGACAGTTTACGCAAAAGCGGCGGCGAGAATTTGAGTGAAGTGTTTTTGGGGGAAATCTACTCGAAAATAGAAATAGTTCTTATATGTAACACCAAAATCAGCCCCACAAATGAGTCTTATTTTAGAAGCAGAATGAGTAAAATTAGTTAGTGTAATAATTAATTAGATATTCACATGTAAAAGAAAGTCCATAATTTTTTTTTCACAAAATTAATGAATTTTTTTTCATGTTAATGATATTTTTCCATGTATACAATTGATTAGATTCTAATCCTGTAATCACACATTATTCTTAAATTTATATTCTTCCAGCTCCACATCTTTGTATATTGGTGCTTCTTTCCCTTTCTGATGGCATGATCCAAAACCTGAATTCAAATAAGGAATACAAATTTCAGTTCAAAAAAATAAGGAATACAAATGAAATTAGAAAAGCTAATAACTTGTTACAAAATTCATATGAAACTATGCTTCATGAAGTCGGATATTAAATAAGTTTAAATGGTAAAACTTGTACAAATCTTAATTAATTTTCCTTTCTCATATAATAAAACATGTATTTATGTATGTAGTCCTTTTTATAAGTCAAGTTTACTTAATTTTCACATACTAAGATAATTTTGCTAACTAATTAAAAGTACCATATATATAAATTGATAAATATTTCAAATTTTACACCCATTCATGGACGGTTAATATGTGTGTGTGTGTGTGTGAATATATAAATATTCTGTTTTACCTATGTTTCACTCCCATTATTAATGACTAAGAATATAAACGCATTTCAACTGCTTGCTAGAAGATAAATAAGTTTTTTTTTTCAAAAATCATTTTTATTGGGAAAATCTATTTTCAAATGACAAATTGGACATATACTATTTAATTTGAGTTCAACTAAGCTTCTCAAATTTATGAATTTGACATGGCAGAACTATTTTCAAAGGGTGGGTTCAAACCTTCTTCATCAATTATGTGCAATTCAACTTTATCTATGAGAAAATGACTTTAATATTGAATTTTTGTTTCTCAAATTTATGAGTTTTGCTTTAGCATTTGATTTTTTGGTTTAGGCCAAAAACTCAACAACGTTATACACTCATAATTTTGGTGAAACTATAATATGTGGATTAGCTAGCTAGCGTTTTGGACAAAAAACTATAGAACAAAACATACAATTCAAAATAAACTATAGGAACCAAAAATTAAGAGTTGAAGGTGGAGGATTCAAAATCAAAATCACATACTTGGGTCGGTGAACACAGACAAAGCTAAGTTTTCTCCTGAGTATTCGAAGTCACACGCCTGTTGTGGTGAACTTATGTAGACCAAATTAATGGCGACTGAAGCCTGGCTCCAGAAATTGTTTTCAATGTAACATGGACCACCTGGTTTTAAAATCTTACAATCTATTGTCGAACAAATCTTGTTGATAATTTCTTTCAACACATTCTCTTCTACTGATGGTTTAATTATACACCACGTTAACTGCAAAATATGTGATTACTTCATTATAAGCCTGATACCATAAGCTATAATTTCACAATTATACTCCATTCGGTTCCTTTGATAAGCAACAACTACTCTACAAATGTGGTCAAATTTTTACTCGTTAAAAATAATATGTACACTATATATGCAACTATCAATGAAGAAAATATACACATAGAGAGAGAGAAGATAACGAAAGAGAAGAAAATGCTTTCTCATTTTAATTTATACCATTTAGATTTACTTCAATAGTACAAATAATTCATTTAAATATTTTAAGATACTTTTATTTCAACAGATATAATAACATTCAAAACTAAAGTTAATCTTATAACTACTATTTTTAAAACATTAATTTTATCTTTTAAAAAAACTCTCATCCAAAAGTTTTAGATCTCCGCAATCCATATCAAATTTTGGATGATATATATTTCATCAAAGTGATGATGTGAAGTGCATTCTCATAGCTACAACAAGCCCTAAATGGGAACCCGACAAAATAAAAGAGAATTAGTTAAAGTAAATATTGTTCATCACATGTAATAAAAAAAAATATTGTTCATCACATCAATAGCAAGGAAGGGGCATGTAATAGTTTCAACCATAAACAAATATTGTTCATCACATCAATAGCCAGCCTCATGAGAGAGAGAGAGAGAGAGGGAGATGCAAAGTATTATTAGCCCTCGATTCACTGGTATGCACATATCTCCTGCACCATAATTTTGATAAAAAAGATTGGTTAGAAGAGAAAGAAAGAAGTGCGTACTAGGTGATATAAATTATAAATAAAAATCCTTGTTTCTAAGAATCAATCATGCCAATATATTAAATACATGTTTGGATAATTATCTCGTACCAAAGAAACAGCAAAGAGTCAATAGAGGTAGAACATTTGAGCACCATCGAGAAAAAGGACTCATCTTATCGGTCAAATTTCGCTTTCTAGGAAATTCTATAATTTATGCAACTCTATTAGGTTTCCTTCTTAAAGATGTAAATAGGTTACTAATTGGCTCAACCGAATAGGGATTTTACTTGTAGATGAATGAATATGCTATTATGCAATATATATACACCCACCCCCACCTAATATACAGTACATTGAATCTTGTGATTATTCATTAAATAGGGCATTTATTCATGAACCTTTTTTGGCCAAATTAAATAATGAATCAAAATAATGCAATGAACATATTTATAATAATGCATCACATGCATTAATTTGGTTTTCTTGGCTTCTTGACCATGTCTTTCATCATGACTTGACATTAATTAATATGTATGGGTAGAAATGGAAAACAATCATTTATTAGTTGACTTTGGCATGATACCTCCTTTATTTTGAAACAAAAAAATTGTTACGTTATCCTTTATGTGTAGGGCTAGAGTCTAGATGGATTATTTTGAATGCATCAAACATATATGTATTTCATGAATTAGTTAAAAGCAACATATAAATTATGACTAAAGAGAAAGTGTGTATAATAAATACACTACAAAAAATTCGCTGCTTAACAACGTAAGCTTTCCAGCGTTTTATGCAAAACGCGGGTAATAACTAGCATACTGGCGTTTTTGGAACAAACGCCGGAAAGTAGGTGCTCAAAATGGCCGGTATATATACGTGTTTTTTCATCGGCGTTTTGCTATGTAGAAACGTCGTTATGCGTATTTTCATTTAAAATTTATTTTTTTTGCAAAAAATTATTTTTATTAAAAAATTGTCCAACATTGTGGCGCTATTAGAAGTGCCGCAATGCTTTTGTGGTGCCAAGCGCTGCTATGCCACAGCTTCGCTTTTAAAATGCCGCAATGTGGGGAATTTAGTTTTTTTTAAAGAAAACGTTACCAGCGTTTAGCTAAAACGCCTGTAAGCTTCACCCACTCCTATAAATATTTCTTCCATCGCCTATTCAAACTCGTCCCAACTTCTTTTTTCCTTCATCTCTCTTCTTCCTTTCTCTCTCTTCTTACTTTGTCTCAATATCAACCTCTATATTTTTGTCCCAATTTTGGAATTTCACGGACAGTTTTGATCTAAAAGATTTTACATGGTCATTTTTGCACTTTCGTGACAATTACATGACCATTTTTGTACTTTAACCCCATAATTTATAACATTTGTGAACAGAAACAAATTATGACCATATAAACTGACACATAAACTCAGTTGTAGCAAAGAATTATGAGTGTTGAGTGAGATGACTTACATGATGCAGAGTGATCCAAGAAGCCGGAAATTACTAGAGTTTGAAAGAAGGAAAGAGAAGAAAAAGAAGCAAAGGAGGCTAAGAAACTAAAGGAAAGTTAAGTCGGTCGTTAATAAATGTTAGAACTAAGTAAGTTCGATAAAAAAAAAGCATTGGATATTTGCTTATCTCCCAACTAAAGCATAGCCGCCCTAAGGAAAATTTGCACTTTAAGGGTCTTGTGCGTGAAATACTGAAATTCACTACCTTTTATTACTCTTAGGTAAAGAAGTGAACAAGTTAGATTGAACAAAAAAATCTTATTTATATCCCAAATGCTCATTGAAACAAAGTTTCCAAAAGAGGTGGCAAATATTTACATAATGAAAGGCTTAGTTCAAGAAAAAAGAGGTACTTGCTTGAGCTTTATTTACCCTTCCTCATCAAAGTGGTATTCAAATTCTCATGTTTCCGCTGAAGACTTTACCATATTAACTGCAGTATTAGATTATTTCAATCTGGCTTTGTAGCAAGTAAAGGTAACCCTTTTCTTTCTTTGTTTTTTTTTTTTGGTTACAACCCTCTTCTCTTTAACTTACAACTACTGATCATCCCCATATTTACTGTTAAGTAAAGCAATGGTTTTTACACGTAAAAATAAAAGTAATGGTTTCATATGTTTAATAAATAGTTATAGGCACTTGCTGCTGAATTACACGATAAAAGGACTTAGGAAATGTATCACAAGCATTGAACTCAAATATACTAAGCATAAGCAAAACATATAAAGAAATAAAATACCTCTTGTGGCTGAATTGCTACACATTTCCAAGTCTTTTGGAAATGCCATTTTACCTCTGTTAAGGCCCTGTAATGCTATCTAATTTTCCCATCATACAATAGAGTGCAGACTCATTGACCATAATCTAAAATACAAGCCATACAAGTGTCTAGCTCCCCATAACAATATTTATATTTTCAGAGTAGTTACACTTAATGAAAATTCACTTTCTCATAAATATGTTTCTTCATGGGATGGATCACATTCCATGTTCATCACAAATATGAGCAATAGACTTCTCATCATGATATATCTATGACATTCAAAATTATTTCAATGGTCTAGATTCATTTAAATAAAATTTAATTTTTTGATATATTTTTTATTTTGATAGATAAAAATTAAAAATCAAGTAAATCTTATAAATATCATTTGTTAAAAAATTAATTTTATCATATGAAAAAATGGTCATTTAAAATTTTTAAATTTTAAACCATACATATAAATTTTTTTATGATCCAGATTTTATCTCAGTGATGAGAAAGTGCTTTCTCATCACTGTGATGAGGACTGAATTAAAACCCGCTTCTTCATCTATTACAAATATATTACAACATAATACTTCATTTTTTTTGTCCAACTATATCAGCTTCTTTCTTATATAACTGCATCTTTCTCATCACTCACTACCACAGATTACCCCTTTTACATGCGCTTATTTTGGGCTCTACATACGCTTTATAAGCACATGAAGAGGGGGGCGCTGGTAAAGGCTCTACAAGCGCTTGTAAAAAACGCATGTAGATGTGCCTCTACATGCGCTTTAAGCGCATTATGATGTATATACCGGCCTCTACATGCGCTTAAAGCGCATGTATGGTATATACTTCTACATGCGCTTTAAGCGCATGTATGGTATATACCTCTCTACATGCGCTTAAAGCACATGTATAGTGTATACCTCTACATGCGCTTTAAGCGCATGTACATCTATATTTTTTTTAATATAATATTCATTTTACATCTGCCACCTGTATTACTTTCAAAAGTCACCAGAAACATTGTACCTGGGAATTACTTGAAATCTTGCTAACAGAAGTATATATTATGTATCCAAATTACGTGAAATCTTTCATGTAGACCAATATCAATCAAGTTGTGTTTGAAAAATTAAATAATATGACATGACATGCGTTCATATCAACAAATGTTTAGGCAGAAGGAAAAACCACTAATTAGGTACACTCATGTAGGCAACATATGTAGGCTATGAGATTTCGCTAATATACATATAGACCTAAGGGGACTCATCTATCACAAAACTAATGAAAAAACACTCAACTAAGGTCAAATATATACTAGGCCCTATCAAATGAGAGGCAAAGGGAAATGTTGAATCCTCCGGAAAAATTCAGGACACCATGAAGCTCAACCTTGACTAATTTCCTTCTCCTTTGCCTTGCACGCATCTTCTGCATTTTTGAAATCTGATTATATATAATCAGATGAAGAGAGCATTACAGCCGCTGAGGTAGAATAAATTCATAGGCATGCAAATCTGCTATCATAATCTGCAATGGAAAGTAAAACCATGTCTATTTCTTAAAAAAAGGAAAGCAAAAGTATGAATTTGAATAGGGCCTTGCTAAGATTTAGTTAGAACTGGAGTTAAAATAACAGGGGAAGAAATTTATATGAAACAGTTACTTGCATCCACTCCTATAATAATATATAGCCAAATGATAAATTAATATCATTTCCCTTTTATCGTAGTTCAACGTCTCTCTCGTTCTTATATGACTACCCAATTTTCCCCATTTATGTATTTTATCTTAATGAACCTCATCAAACATATAAACACACAGTTACAGTTACACCAATTCAATAAAAGCAAAGGTTTCATGAATAAACCACATCCTCCGGTCAAGGGAGGAATAGTGTCCACTTTATACTAAATCACATTCCATGCATATATTTCATCTATCAACTTTAATACTTGATTACAAAAATCAATCCTAGATTACCTAATGTTAGCAAGAAGTAATGTCAAAGATTCAGACAAAGGAAAGCATCGATAATTAAAGAACAATAAACATTCTCTTGATCAAAACCAAACAAGAATCTGCAAGTTAAAAGGATTGTTTACATCATAACAAGTTTATTACTTTTATTTGAATTCTTAGCATGTCAGTTTATTACTCACATTCTCAGCATCAGGAAGTTGTTGCAGGCGTTGCTTCAACAATGGAATGTCAGTCTCAAACAATGGCAAAACCTCATCTCCAAAATAAAACCTCTCCTGCATAATTTGGTAACAACAACATAACGATACAGTTTACTAGTGAAACAATAGAAGAATAGGCGAATAAGAATAACCATGTTATGTAACATTAGCAAGAAAAGGATAATGCAATTGACTGCTAGATCGTTAAAGTGTTGTGCAGGTTAATAGGCATTAATCAGAATATATAAATAAGGCCCTTGTATTGCAAAAACGATAGGTTATGACTAAAAACAAATTCTAACATTCATTTTTCTCTCTTCTCTACACCTCACTTCTCATTCTTCTCTTTCTGGTTTTACCTCATCAAACTAAGTATGAAGATACATCTAGATCATAAAGACAACACAAATAGAATAGAGCTGGAATTCAAGCATAAAACCCATGAAAAGTGAAGAAAAGGAACCTGCAAAGCATGAATATCATATATGACTAAGCTAGTGGGGCCACCCCTGGAGACAGGAATATCAGAGAGCATTCTAGCAAGAGTAAACGCAGTAGCCACATCTCCCTCTTCCTCCATTCTCTCAAAGGAACCATTTGGAAAGAATGGCAACACCAAAGTGAAAGACGCAACAAACAACCTAGGCAGAGCATATATGACAAAGAGTTGCTCAAAAACAAGGGCTGGAGAGCTGAATGAGGCAAGAAAAGCAACATGTTGACCTCGCAGCTCTTCTGCATTGTGTATACCCCATCCTTATGAGATTATATGCATATCAACATTTAAAATCAAACATCCAAGCGAGACAATCACATATAAAACTTCAAAAATCACCATACTTAACAAGATTCATTCAATCAAGCATAGACACATGAGCAATACTTTGTTTACCAAGCCATAATCCTCAATTACATACAAGCATAACCTAAAATTTATCCAAAATACACATCTCAAGCTCAAATCAATTTCTCCACTCTCCTAAGCATTTCCACAAACACTTTGCCCACATGATCACATATAAAACTTCAAAAATCACCATACTTAACAAGATTCATTCAATCAAGCATAGCCACATGATCAATACTTTGTTTACCAAGCCATAATCCTCAATTACATACAAGCATAACCTAAAATTTATCCAAAATACACATCTCAAACTCAAATAAATTTCTCCACTCTCCTAAGCATTTCCACAAACACCTTGCCCACAAGTTGCCAAACACCATGTAATCAACTAAAAACATCAAAATTCGAAGGCATACACATCTGTTTAATTAATTATTTAACCCCAATGTCAAACCCTAACACTCAAATCTCACCAAATCGCAGAAGGAGGGGTAAAACCGGGATAAAGGGTAGATTAGGTCCATTACCCTAGATCCAAAGTACAAGAATTTAAGATATGAATTCTCTTTAGGGAAAATCCCAAATAAATTCCTCCCAATACTCAAAAGGATAAGTGAGGAACCTAAACTTCCAAAAGGACTATGAAGGAACCAGCACCTACATGTCATTTTAAAATTTTGCGAAAAGACATAATTGTCTCATCCTAAAACACAAATTGCGAGAAGAGGGTGTGTGTTAGGGTGAGTTTAGGGTGGGGTAGTAATTTATGTTTTAGGATGGGGGCAATTTTGTCTTTTCGCAAATGTTTTAGGATGGGTCGGATTGACCCGTTTAAAGCAGGTTGGTCCGTTTTCCCGACTCTAGAAATAACTTTTTTTCAAGGTGGATCGTGGAATTGAGGTACATTTTTTTTTTCAAAACTGATACCATTGATGATAAAAAATTGATAAGCGCAGATATACATTTTCCTATGATACGTATGGATCTTATCAATAAAAATTGATAAGCGCAGATATACATTTTCCTATGATAAGCGCAAAATTTTAAAATGACAGGTAGGTGCTGGTTCCTTCACATTCGCAAAATTTTAAAGTGTCTTTAAAAGTTTAGGCTCCTCATTTGTCCTTTTAGATATTGGGAGGGATTTATTTGGGATTTTCCCTTCTTTTTATGTGCAGTAGTGCATAACATGAAATAAGTTAAAACATTATAGCAGCAAAAAAGTTGCAAGTCTAGTTCTAGCACCAGTACCTTTTGGCCTGAAAGGATACAAGTGATAATCTATCAAATCATGTTCTCAAGAAGGAACTGAATGGGAACTTAACGATATAAGTTGTAATTTTCTTCCATGGTATTCTGTAGATAATTCAAACATCCACTATAGCAACAGAAAAAATTGTAGTCCGACAAAAAAATTAGAAGAATTCAATGGATCTTTTTGGTGTTTGGCACTCTCCAATGAAGTTTCATAACATGCGATTTCTTGCTATTTCTTCAATATCGCTTAATCTTCTATGCCCATGTTATTTGATTGTTGTTTGAACTGGCAAACGTACTCACACAAATCAATGCACTTCATCCATTTCTCCACTATAATAAAAAAGAAAACTAGAGGAACTCACTTCATGTATAAAACTATTGCAGTAAAACGTGGACTAAAAGTCTCATAGCATCTACACGAGCAATTAATAATATATCTTTGAAAGAAACTGAAGATACATAGTATACTAGATAGATAGAAAAAAGCAAGTGACATTTACATTCGAAATACAAACTTTATGAAGAACATCAAGCCTTATTATAGATACAAAATACTTGAAACTGTTACCAAATCATTTCCACCAACCTTTATACAATAATTCTGCAATTTAGAAATTCAGATCAAGGCTCTTCAATGTAGACACTTTCAACCAGTACAAGACTTTCTGCATAATAGGTAATATACTAACCAGGGCCATGACTGTGTATATTAAACCATTTACGTTTACCTGTATTTGTATTGTACAGAGGTAAAATAGTACTTCCCAGACCACACACTCCACTTCATATTCAATATCAGTAAAGGACCAAAAAGGTTTTGTCTTTGTATTAACAATGGAGACAGGTTGATTGAAGGACACCGATTTTGCGGTCGGTGTAGTGTGCCTTGGGTCTAATCCTTCAAGAAATTTTAGAACCTCAAGGTAAGCTAAAGTTACCCCGGGATCGTTCTCAGAGGAGCCTTGTTTAATTAAACTATCCTAGTAAATTAAATGCAATGTAAGATGAATTTGGGTAATGAAAATATATTTTTGTTGATTTTTTAAAGAGGGAATGAATGATGCAAAACAAATAAATATTTTTGGTATTTTCGGATAAAAAGGTTAAATGGGAGTGAGTTGCTCTTGGAAATGAATTTCAATGGCTATCATAGCTCTCTAAGGATTTTCGGGAGTTAATTAGGATGCTAATTTTCTAATTTACCAAACCTCATGAACCCATGAGTCCAATTACCTAATTAGTGGAACTCCAACTAACTAGAAATTGTTAAGCTCTTTAGCACCTTTGAGTTTTCTCTAGGTTTCCTAAAGTACCAAACCTCACCAACCGGTAAGTCTAATGCCTAGTCTCATGAACCCATTCAAATAGACATTATTAATTACCCTAGAGTGTGATTATTGATTGTAATGCATTAGGTTCAATTACAATTCAATTCAACAAACTATCTACCAATACCATGAGTAAATAGAAATATCTAATGAATTATAAAGAACATATGTATGACCATACATATTGTTGAGTCCAAATTCCTCATTACAAGTCAAAAACACAAATCAAACTCACAATAACAACCAAATCCAGTCCAATCTCAAAATATAAATGGTAACATAAACCTAGGCAATCAAATATATAAAAAGAAAGGAAAGGAATTAGGACTCCCCTTTGAGGAACATGAGCTCAAGCTATCTTCAAATCATTCCCAAGAGCAAGGAGGGTATTTTAGTCACTCATAAAGAAGAGCTTAGAAACCCCAAGCTCCAATTTATGAGCACTCATGGTTGGTAGATGGAGGAAAAATAGAGAGAATGGAGGTGAAAGGAGGGAGATTTGAGTGAGTGTGAGAGTGGGTTTTATTGTATCTTTCATTTTCAGCACCTCCCTCCAAAGCTTCACTCCTCACCAAACGCGCCCCTGCAGCTCCAGATCTGATCCCCTTCACCTCTCACTGTATGCGCCTCCAGCTCCCCTCTCTCTGCCTCTCCTTTCTTTTCTTGCGTGCTGCCCCCCCAGCTTTTGTAGCTCCCTTTTCTATTTGTCCCTTTTTTTCTTGTGTGCTTATAGCTCCCTCCTTGTTGCTCCTTTTCCCTCCAAAAGACTCCACGCAGCTTCCTCATTTTAATTCCTCCATCTAGCTGCTGCCACGTGTTGCTTGCTTCTTAAATTCATTTCAATTGTTCGGTACAAGTCCCCTGCAACTTCTTCATTCCTTTATGTTGTTTCTTGGGCTTTTCTCTTTTAATTCTTCTTCTTCTTGCTTCAGCCCATAAAGCTCATGGGCTTTAATTAATTAAAACTCAATTCTTCCTCTAGTCATCTTGCTTGATTCTTGTCATTTATCTTCAACTATAATAAAAAGATCAAATCTCTTAATTTTCTATCAATGACTTCCCAAATATAACCAAAATATTTGTCAAATATAATTGAAAATGAGAGTCATTACACATAATAATCTTAGATATAAATCAAGCACAATTGGATAAAAATTGCATCTCTATTATCTTAATTGCCTCAAATTTAGCAAATAAAACCATACAAATCCAAGGATTTGTCATTGATCCCTCTAAATAGTCACTTAAGTTATAAAGTTTGGATAGGGCTGCAAGTGCATTTCCTAGTCCGACTCCATCTCACCCCAATGCACCACTACCCTCCTCCATCATTAACAAATATATAATCAAAATCTCGGATCATCATATTGCAAAATACAGCAACTTTGTTCTCATAAACCATGTGCCTAGAAAAACCACTATTCCAACTTTGTTCACATTTTATTCTAGGGGATCAATACATACACTTTCCTTGCTATGTCGAATGAAACAATAACACAAATATCACCCTCTCCCTCTCCCTCACCCTCTACCACAATATTAATCTAAACTCAAACCAAAACATAGATCCATTAGCAGTGATAAATTCTGGAACAAGTGTTACACACTCAATATTCCTGAAATCTATTTCCCTCCACAATCCTGTACTTAAAGAAATGATGGTGCCATTTAACATCTGCTTCATAGTGTGTTCAACTGGTAAGAACGAAAAACAAAGATATGAGAGGAAATCCTTTGCAATCATACAAGACATTCAAGTTGGTAAGTAAAGAGTGATTGGTAGGGAGATCGCTGAGCTATATTTCTTCTTATTTTCTTAAAAGGAAATCAAATATCAAAAGTACTCCCTCCGGTTCTAAATATAAGACCTAATTGACTTTTTAAGAAAATCCTATAAAAAAGCAAACTAAGTTAATTATAAATTGATTGACCTAAATTTTTCCCTTAGATTAGTTTATTTTACCTATAAACTAATGTATAATTTAAAAATATATCAAATATGTTATGATTAATAGCCTATTTCGCACCCTTAATCTCTCCAAAAAAAAGTCAATTAGGTCTTATATTTAGGACCGGAGGTAGTATAAAGTAGTAGACCTTATACAATTTAGTTGCCACTGATGAGATCCTTTTTTTATTAATAACGTTTATTTAGTTCATAAAACCAGGAAACAGAAAGAAATGATGCTAAACACCAAACATGATCAAAGCAACAGAACCAACAAACCTGCACATCTCAGGTTCAACAATAAGTACAACAACCAAGTACCAATGAAGGTGGGGGATTAGAATCCCATCCTAAAGGGTCTACCTTGAAAGCCAATATGTTGCAAGGTTCAATCATCTTAGAACCTAATCAAAATCGTAAAGCACCATTTAAGATAAGCTAACCAAAAGACAACTGAGTTAACCGAAAGCTAACAACCAGACACAGTTATAGTCCCTACTTGGTGAGGGCACTGGAGAAAGGAATATACTAGGCAGTTTTATCCTTGCTTTATGCAAAGAGACTGATTCGACTCATGACCTCAAACCCCCACGGCAAGTGAGCTTACCAAAGAGCCAAATCAGCCCTTCAAATGTAGAGCCATCTTCATGCCTTAGAGCCAAAGTCTCACAAGTGAAGGAAGTTGCATGAGAGGAACAATTACACAAATTCATAGCCTTACACTCATAGTTTCTGATTATAGATGATGAGGTACAAAAACAAAAACTAATTGTGCCAAATGATATCTGTACATATAAAAGGATCATCATTCAACCGACACACAAATATTTACGCATTCATTAAAAAAAGAGTCCAGGTTTTTGTTAGGCCCAGGCCCAACAAGTATTGGGGGCGAGTTTATCACAGAAGAGTTAACCATCCTTTTGGTGGCCCAACACCGAATGACCCAAATGAAGAGAGCCAGAGAAGAGCTGAGGGGGCAGGGACCACTTTCTGACAGACCAGAGGGTAGTGGGTATAAGGCAATAACAGAATACAGTGAGGTCAGGGAATTGGTGGAATCTTTTTGGGAGAGGAGCCTAGTACTCTCGAAATATTCAGGCAGGGGGGCAACCTTGTATTGCTTTCTGTTTTCTTTGTCATTTCCTATCTGAGAAGGACATTACCTCTGTATTTCTTGTCTACATCATTAACAGTATGTTTGGTTGTGTGAAAGAAAGTAAAGAATTAGAAATGGAAAGGGTAAGGGATGGAAAGTAGGGGTAATGATGAGAGAGTAAAGTTTGTGGGCCCCATAAGTGTGAGATGGAGAGAGAAAACTTGTGGGCCCCAGGATATATATAAATGACCATATTACCCCTTAACTTTTCAATTATTTACACCCAACTTTCTTTGAAATCATGGAACCAAACAAGCCATAATACAAGGGGTATATTCAGCTTTATATCCGTTTTATTGTGTAAAACTGACACAGGACCTATCAGTTTTGAGGAAGACAAGCAATCCAAACTTGATTATACTTGATGAAAGAAGGTGTATTTAAAAGATATATATTAACCTTAGCATGATTATTCTAAACTTTCAGCAAATATCTGAAAAAATAATTGTAGGATAGAATATCTTTGCCTACTCAAAGCCATTAATTTCATAGTGCTTGAGGGGAAAGAATTTTCTCACAGGGAAATGAAAATAATAAAAAATTATGTAAATGGAAAAGAAATTGATAAAATGGGAAAAAGAAATGGAAGCAATAAGCAAATGAAAGTCTCCTCTGCACATAGAGGTAAAAGTAAAATTGAATGGATTGGTGAAAATGAAAATTAACATAGCCTTCATATTGTAAACCTTGCAAAAAAAAAAAAAAAACTCTTTGCAAACACTCTTTCAATCCACCAAAGATCCAAAGAGCACACTCTCTCTGGTTAGCTGAAGAAAAACTTTCATAAATCAGCATTAGGCAAATGGAAAAGAAAACGACTCAAATTTAAAACTCTTCCATGACATCTGATACAAAATTCTTCTTTGGGTAAGTCACCTGGAAAAAAAGTTCCCAATAATCCACAAATCTATCCATCTAAGAAAGAAGGCTGAAAACATAATATTATAGAAATGAAGGTCAAATAAAGCTACTAACAAAAGGTACTAAATATCCGCAGTTACCATACTAGATAAAACGCAAAAGTGGCATCAAGCTTCATAGGTACAAAATGATCATAGTTATTCCAGTTTTTTTCCAGCAATACAAAAGAGCTTTCAACTAAACTTGCAATGTACTAACGAAGATTTAGGATTCAAACTCTACGACAGGGTTGTTGCCAACTGAAACAAGACTTTCCACATAATTGAAATATGAAACGGTGTCTTCACCATATGTGGGAAGAGCAAACATCCTACACTCATTAGTGATGATATTGAACAAAACCATTCTTCCTTCCCCTTCTTTTACTTCACATTTATTTGCACCAATATTCAATTCCCATTCAGCTGCACCAAGGAGCAAAAAGTTGAAGACAATTTCATTCCCTGAGACAGCCCCTGGTTCTAAAAAGTAATGGAAGGGACCAATACTATATTTCTTACTCCAATTCCATCTCTCACCGGATGCACCTGTTCCCTCATCCATCGCTCACAATTCAACAGTGGAAAATTCAAGACCACCAATACAATTTTGACAAAGCATAGCAAGCTTATCCTCATGCATAGCAAACTTACTGCAATATGCTTTAGGAACTGAAGATGGTAACTTTATCAAAGTAAACACTTCCGTTTCCACATCATATGAATCAACCAAATGACCATCATTTTCATTTTCACCCTGCTCCCAAACATTTACCATAAACCCAAACCAAACAATAGCCCCATTAGCATGAAAACCATTAGACAAAATAGACACACCATCTAAGTTCACAAACTCTATTTCCTTCCACAACCTTGTGCTTAATGAAAATACATGTACTTCATTTATTTCAAATAAATTTTCTTCAGAATGAATAACTCTCACTATCCTATAATCATTAACAGTTGAACTGAACCCAAATCCTAAGAAAGTATTCCACACCCCAGAAAAATTAACAGATTGAAAGACCTGACTGAAGTTCCTAGTGGCTGGATTCCATAAGAAAATAGATTTATCCTTGGATTGGAAACATATCAAGCAATTGATGGACCCCACAATGTAAACATCAAACAAGGAGCCAAAAATAGGTGATGTTTGAGCATTAGAAGTCTTCATGTCATGGTTGTAGAAACACAAACATGAAACATCGTACACGCCAAACCCTTGGAAAAGAAGAGATGGGTTTTGAATGGCAGAGAAATGGAGATGATTGGAAATGAAAGATGGGGTTTTGATGAGGGTTTTCCAATGTTTGCAAACACATTGAAATCGCATAAGAGGTTTCACTGCAAGCCTTTTGAGAATGTTTGTGATGATTTCTTCGGGAAGATATGGATTTTCTCCTTCCTTAAGCACCTTCTTCTTCTTCTTCTTCTTCTTCTTCGTAGGACTCAACATTTTTCAGAACACACACGAAACTTGTGGATCAAAGAGCTAATTCAAACTTCACAGACGTTGAAGAGAGCTTCGTTGTGTTTATCCACTAAAGGAGGAAAGTTGCAGATGCTATGGGCCTGATAGTCTGACATGGACGTGGGCGGGCCCCATGGAATCAAATATATACCTATAAATCTTGTGGTACATCACTCATTGGTCCATTTATCTTGCATCTACTGGTTGATTTTTCAAGGTAAACTTTAGTCATGTATCAAAAAATTAATCTTATATGATGTGTCATTTGATGTGGTTCAATGTGTGTCTCCCCCGATGTCCTTCTTACTAATAAGTAAGGTTCAGTTTACATCAGCAACAAGAAAGGTTCACTGCCTTTTAATTTGTGATGCTTCGTTTTACAAGATGCGTTTTAATTTTCCACTTCACAGACACCAATTTCACAAACCCTTCCCATTCCCAGATGCTTCAAACTCTCCTCCATCTTCCCTCTCTCTCAAGCCTCCCACCACTGAATACATGCACGCCTGCTTCACCGTCGCCTCTCTCTCATCCACCCATTCTCTTCATTCTATTTGAACTTAAGATTCTGGCATTTTCGTTATTTTTAATTGAATTTTTCTATTTACTTGAACTTTTCCTTCGTCTTTCTTTTCTTTGATCCTTTGCCTCATCACCAACTATTATCTCATCTCTATCCATGCACTATCATTCGCAGGGCTTTGGTGTTTCGATGTATTTCCTTCAACCTCTTGGCATTAATGTTTGGCATTGGGGAGGGGAGGGAGGGAAAATGGACGGTAACAAAATTTTTGTGACGTGAATTTATATATATTTGATTTGAGAAGTGGGGTTGGAAATTTTAAATTAATACTCCCTCTGTTCCTAAATATAGGACCTAGATGACTTTTTTTAAAAATCCTAAAAAAAGCAAAAAATAAGTTAATTATAAATTGATAATCTAAAAAGATTATCTAAAAAAATAAGTTACCTAATTTTTTCTCTTAAACTAGTTTATTTTACCTATAAACTAATGGATAATCTAAAAAGATATCAAATATATCATGATTTTTTTTGAGTTTTTAATCCGGTACCCTGGGTGAAACATACCTCCTAATAACACCTTATTAACCTACTCACTTCCACCTAATAAAACACATACTCAAAATAATCCAACCAAATGGTGTCTAACCATGTTAGTAAAAGTATATCTAACATGGTTAGAAAAAGAAAACGATATCAATCAAAATTAGATGCCCTAACCATGTTAGTAAAGGATTCACCTAACATGGTTAACAAAAGAACTATCATCATCCCAACCAATTCATACAATCAACGTAATAACACAAACCTAACCATGTTAGAAAAGAATCACCTAACATGGTTAGAAAAGAAACCAAGCAAGCAACATAAAAGTTAACCATATTAGAGCGGGGCCCATCTAACATGGTTATATAAAGAAATCACATTAAATCAATCACGACGTCAATATTTTATATAACCATGTTAGGAAAAGGATTTCCTGAACATGGTTACTCCGAAACACCTGTACAAAATAATTATATCAAAAACAAACATTTGATTTAAACATGTCAGCATCACAAGGCACAATCATCTGCTACATATGTATCAGAAAAACAAGTATTGCCCTTCCATTAACAGGCAGTTGAAATAGAGATTGCCTTTCTAATATCAGGCAAATCTCTTGTACCAATAATCCTGTACGAACATTTCTGCATCATAACCCTATTCATCAAACCAATATCTCATTTGCTCCATAAACAACCATTACACCAAACAGAATACGTAGCATAGCTACGACTATGACATCTGTCATAGTTACACCTTAACTATCAGTAACAAAACAACAAACCAGCAAAAACAGCTAATACAATCATCCAACCAATCAATCATTCACAATAATACAAACATATGCGGAAGCTGATGCAGCCTAATAAATGGCAATATATATATTCCTTATAAATCACCTCCGGCCTACTCGTGTGGGCCGGCCGATCCTTTCCCTTCCTCTCCTTCCCTCTCTGGGCATGATCACCTGTAAAAATAAAGGGAATGGGGTGAGACAAAAACCATGTCTCAGTAATCACCTCTTAACTCACTGTGAGACTAAGAAATGGGGTAGTGGAGTGTCTACAGGGTACCACAGTTCAAAACCTGCATACAGCACATAACATTTACAAATATATAGCCATATATATTCAGAATAGATGCATCCATCTCTCAATAGACAAAAATAAACATGATTGACACTGTGCCCAGTCTCAAGTCTGAAAGCATGAAAAGGGAGCACTTTAAATAGTGAAAACGTCCCTGAAAAAGGGAGCACTATAAAAAGTGTACACATCCCTGGTTCCTTTACAATTCAAGGAACCTGTACTATTAACCTATCGATTTGCGCAAATCGATAGGTTACATCGGCCGACGGTACTAATAACCAGTGTCATGCAACATACAAAAAAAATTATATATAAATATGAACTTATATAAAGTACAATTCAGTTGAAAGGTACTCTATAGCCCACGTTTAAGTATAACATATTCTGAATTCATTTTATTTATATATATATATAAGTAGAAGAGGATGTCAGAAAATCCTCAACTACCATCACCCTCAGTATCACAGTCAGTTAAGCGTGATTACCTGTCCAAGCTCAACTACAGCAATATATATACCCTCAATTATTGCCTTCCGCGAGCTCCACTCGAAGCATCGTCGACCAAAAATCGCACAATGAGCTGCTAATGGTCAAGACACAATATCAGTGACTTTGACCACCATTCAACTAATTCTATTTTAAATGGTAAGAATGCTAAATACTTTAATTAAATGCTATGTATCATTTCCACTTTACTTATCCCCATGAATTCCTCAACATTGTTCCAATTATTATGTTCCTTTATCATTCTTATCAAAAACTATGTCACACTTCCAAAACTTACCAAAATCTTCAAGAAACACTCATTACTCAAATTCTATCCTCAATCCTTTCTTTTTCTCTTACCCCTTTGATTATATTCCTAAAACATTTAACTTTTTTACCATTTCTTTTTGTACTTGGCAACACTAGTCAACCATTTAAACACCACCAAAACAACCTCATTCATATCAATATGGCAAGTAAAAGTGCCTCCCAACCTCACAAATCCAGAAACCTACCACCAAACTAGAAACATTCTTTTACTTAACCAAATTCCCTTTTTAATCAACACCTTAACTTCTAAATTTCCTTCCAAACTTTCCCTTTACCAATCCTTTACAATAACAAGATTTTCAGCCTTCATCATCTCTTGAAAAATTATAAACCCACCATGACCAAACCATCCTTTAAACCATCTAAAACCACTTCCAATCAACACTTTAACTATCCAACTTCCTTATAAACTTCAATCCTTCTAAAACCAACCTTCCAACATCACCAAACAACTTCATCAAGCATTTCTTAAGCACCAATTTATTCCAGAACATCATCACTAACATAGCCCTATCTTAAAGAGTCCAAAAATGCCCTATTACCTTCCAAATTCCTTCCTAAACACCAATTCAATCAAAATCAACTTCCCACATCTTATTATAACCTTAACAAGTATTTATCAACAACTAATTCATTCAAATCATCTTTCATCAACAAAACCCCAATTCAAAGAGCCATAGAAAATTTCCAAAAATCCTCAAAATCTTTTCCAACTTCAATAAACCTCAATACTTCCCAAACATCTTCAATTTAGCAGTAAATAATCATAATAATAACTTATAAATCCTAAAGTCCCAATTTTCCATAACACCCAAACATCAAAGAGACCAAATTTCACAAAATTAACTTCACAAGAGGCAAAGATCAAACTTACGGAGTTCTAGAACGCAGGAAGGAGCTTCACTGCCGCCGGCCGCCGTCCAGAACTCGCCGGAATCGGCCCTTAGGTGGCTGGCCGAGCTTGAACAAGAGGAAGGAAAAGGAAGATGAGAGATGAAGTTGTAACATGAAGAAATCACAAAAAGAGCTAGAGAACTACCACCCACCTTCAACAACAACTTCCTTCGCCGGAAAAATAGGACCACCGTCGCCGGAAAATATTCCCAAGCCGTCGGCCGAACTGGAAAAGGAAAGGGGAGCTAAGGAAAATATGTTGTGAAGTTGAAGAAAGAAGAGCAACATGAGGAATCACAAGAAAAATCACACATTTCCTTTACCCGCCTTTCATGTCGCCGGAAAAACTCAACCACCACCGGAAAATGAGAAAATCCGAACAGCCCTCACACCCTCAGATCACCTCGAGCTTCGCGGATATGGGAAGAGAAATGAGAAATGAAACAAAATGAGTAAGCTTTCATGGAGGTAGAGGCCGAAGTAG
Source organism: Mimosa pudica (assembly GCA_029929735.1). Taxonomy (NCBI): domain Eukaryota; kingdom Viridiplantae; phylum Streptophyta; class Magnoliopsida; order Fabales; family Fabaceae; genus Mimosa; species Mimosa pudica. The sequence goes on from JAKELP010000020.1 coordinate 11,110,354, forward strand.
TGAGATGTGAGGAAGAAGAAAATGGTGAAGGAGGGAGAGAGAGAGAGCCGCGCGAGAATGGAGGGGGGGTCCGAATTTGTTGATAAGGGAGGGGACCGTGTTTGGTTGATGGAAATAAGGGTGATTTTGGTTATTTAAAGCCCAAACTTGCTATAGTGTACTCATTTTGATTTAAAACCACTTAAACCAGCCTCCAATCTTCTTAAACTTCAAAATATTTTTAGCTCTACCACTCCCTCATATTTCAAACTTTTCATTTCTTTAGTAATTATATGCATATTAATTACTCAAAGTTTCCAAAATATTCCCAAAAATCACCAAAAATTCCTAAAAATTCCCAAAATTCCTAATTTCTCCATTTATTATTTCCCAAACACTCTCTAATCCCGAATTAAATTTTTAGGATGTTACACTGGGCCAGCCCCAATGTCACGGGGAACTCAACGGGCTCAGACTAATCCAGATCCGCACCGGGGCCTCCACTTATGGGTAAAGTGCTGGCCAAGGGGCAGACTGCATTCCCAGAGCTCGAGAACTCGAGACCTCTGGTTAAACGGTGAAGTGAGGTAACCACTACACCAACCACGCTTGGTTTATCATGATTTAATAACCTATTTCGCAACTTTAATCTTTCCACAAAAGAGTTATCTAGGTCTTATATTTAGGAACGGAGAGAGTATATAGGAGTATAACTCTTATATTTAACATCTTATATTTATTAAAATATCACAACCCCATTTCTTCAATATTTAAAATTTCATCTTAGAAAAATTTATGCTTCCCTCCCGTCCAAATCCCTAGTATCAAATAGACCCTAAGCAAATCTGGATCGGAGAAGCAAAAAATGGTATGGATCATGGTGTTTCGTGGTATTTCATTTATTGGTTAGTTAGATATGCCCCCTCCACCTAATTTATAGAGAAAAGTTTTGCATGAACATAGAACATAACATTATGTTGTTTATTGTTTTTTACTAATTATAATACACTAACTTACATTATCTAATCCATCCTGAAAGTTTACACCACCAACAAAAAAAATTTAACTACACTATATCTTAAAAATGGATTCCATCATTATTTTCTCTTCTTAAAATTACAGGGAAAGTGTAGTGACAGAGGTGGCGGTTTGCCTCATAGAATTGTTTTATTGGTTGGAACTGGGCCTGGGGATCCTGAGCTCTTCACTCTGAAGGCTGTTAGGATTATAAAGAATGCGGATTTGTTGTTGTGTCATAGATTGGTATCTAATGATATATTGTATTTTGCTGGTCCTGATGTTAAGCTTCCCTATGTGGGAAAAACTGTGTCCTACCATAATAGAACTCAGTGAATTTTAGTGGAATATTGGGATTACCTGGGATCTAAGTTATAGTTTGTCAAGTTTTGATGTTGATAGTATTATGTTTTGTTTTTATAGCTGTGTTGCCTTCTTTAGTTCTTACCAAGTAGCTGAATCCTCTTATGGAATTTCTTTATGGATTTGGATTTAATGTTTTGTCATTTCTTCATTGTTATTGATCCATTTCTTGCCTTGATGTTGGTTGAAAGTTGATTTGTGCTATTCTGATATACTTTTGACGGGTGGAAATTCATGAGTTTATAAGTTTTGCTGAAGCTATGATTACTATTGTGGGATTTAAAGGTTATCCAGGAGGTGAGCTTTCCCTTGACAAGTCTTGAGTGGCATTTTCTTACCCGTTTTGATATTTCTATTGTAAACTGTGGAGTCGTTTAAATCCTTACTTATGCTATTTATTGGGCATTTTTAGATGTTTGGAAAAGGTGGGGAAGAAATGGATTTATATGTTGACTACAACACACCTCATTGATTGTGACTTGAAGTGTTCTGGAAAGATGGTAACTCCTTCATTTCAACTGGATTTATATTTTCTTTTTGATGAAGAACTTGACCTATATTTAGAAACATTTTTTTTGTCACTAGACTTTATATAAAGTACTACATATTTTTTAAAACTTATGGCAAAAAACAGGTAGATGCTCTTAAAAAATGAAAACTAACATCTTATCATCACTGGTGGCCACAGTTTGACACACTAACTAGGAGCCAGTAATATTAGCATTCCATTTTAAAGAATGTTGAACCTTATGTTGAATCAGTAGGGATAATGCCAAATTTGCATGAGACTCTATTTTCTCTTATTAGTGGATGCTATCAGCAGATATTTAAACTATTTAAATATATTAACTTTATCACTCAATTATTGCAGGAAGGTGGGATTGAAACAATATACAGCTGAGTTATAAAACTGCTTCTTGGACCATGATACAGTGTAAAGTAACGTCTTGCCCAATTTTTTGACAAGCCTCTCCACTAATTCTGGTGCATGTATTTAACTGCTTGATCGATCAGCTGCAGGTAAGACAACCTTTCTTTCTTAATAGTTCTATATATGTTAGCTACATTTTCAATTGGTCTAACATACAGATACCACTTTGTGGCCCCAATTCAGTAGTTGGAAGAGCCTTAGTGGTTCATGAGCTTGAAGACGAACTTGGGAAAGGTCAGTTTTTCTCCTTTTCCTCCTTTTGTGGTGTCTTTAAAATCTTGCTGCTGGGAAACTCAATGTTGGAAGCTCTAGCTCTTACCATCTGAATATTGTATAAAGAAGTAGATAAAGAGCGATGAATGTATTGATCAAGGTATAGGAATAGTGTGTGAAAATGCAATTGGTTTGTCATCATCATGACTCATGACAATATATTATTCCTCTCATTTCTATAATGAGCTTCTAGCAAGTCAAAGGGTTGTCAAATCTGCAATTCACTCTTGTGCTGGTTGTAATGAGTTGAACACAGATGAAACTTCTCTTTTTTTTGGGACCAAAAAGTGTTGTTAAACAATACTGATACAAACGAGAGGAACATAGATTTTAAACCCCTATTTATCAAACACTTGACGTGTGATCTGCATTTACTTTTACTTTTGTAAGTGGACATGAGCTTAGTTTGACCACTGGTAATGTTGGTGGAAGACGGCCATGTGGTAAGAATATGGATTCATACTACATAATCATTTCTCAAATTCAGCAATTTGTACTTTGAATTAAAAGCCTTATCATTTTTTCCTTTGTAGTTTTTGGTTATTGTCATAATAATATGGATTATGAATTGATCTTGCGATATACTTGCTTGCAGGTGTGGTTGCCTTTACTCCAGTTTAACTGTAATGCAAAATTGTGCTAGAGACATTTTATGATTTGGTTGCTTTAGCCACACATGTATTTATTGTTGACTAATGAAATGGGACACGATGAGGGTGTGAAATTGAATGGCTAAACATGTATTGGTGCTGTATTGGTGCTGTGAAGAATATTATGACGCTTTTTATTTGCCTACCCAGCAATAAAATTGATTTCTCTTATAATCCTTGGCTATGAAGTTGTTGCAAATAAAATAGTCAAAATGGAAATAAAGAATTTAATTATGAATATTTATATAGCATTAGGATTTTAGAAATTGAAATTGGTAAAAAAGATCAACTATCAAAAAAACCTTAATCGAAATGAACTTTTGAATGTGGAGGTGTTTGAGGGAAATTTGGTAGTTTTTCTTTCTCTCTTTTTTTGGGGGGGGGGGGGATAAAATAGTTTAAAAATATAAATAGTTTAAAAACAATGAAACCTATTTGGAGATATCAACCACAAAAAATGTAGTCTTAGTGAACTTTTGGATGGGAAGGAGGTCAAGGGATATTTGTTTATTTTAGGTGGGGTTGAATGGGGGAGGTTGGGGATGATGTTTATACCTTCTTTTATTTTCATACACGGACAAATTTGGTTCTTAACCATGTTAAAAATATTACATGTAATCTACATTTATATCTTTTAAAAACAATTCATCGGTAGTAATTATAAATATCACATCAGGGTGAAAATTTGTATAACAATGCTTGGATAACACATTAAATATCATTTTGGTGCACTAAGAAGATATATTTGTATTAGTAAAAGGGTGTTAGGGTATTTATTTTTTTGGTAGTTTCAATATTACACGTAGTATAGTTTCGAATGACGAAGATGTTTGGGAGAAAGTTACTTTATTTCGTTTTATTTTTTTACTAGGGGTTGTGACTTGGGGATGGAGTTCGAAATAGGTATTCGTAAATAAGTCTTATATATAGAATTCAATAGAGTAATATGTATGTCACATTTTCCCATTTATCAATCTCGTGCAACGCACGGGGTATGCTGCTAGTTTAGTTATATAACCATTGGATAGGACATGATAAAGGTATAAGCTTCAGGAACACTAGGACGATTCCACCCGGAAATATAATTATTTTCTATAAATGAAAAATTTCTTTTCTAATTGAAAAATACATTACTCCCTCTGTTTCAACCTAATTTGATTAGATTAAAAAAGTTAGTTAAGTTAGTTATTAATACTCCCTCCGGTCCTAAATATAGGACCTAGTTGACTTTTTTGAAAAATCCTAAAAAAGCAAAATAAGTTAATTATAAATTGATTTTCTTAATTTTTTCCTCTTACACTAGTTTATTTTACCTATAAGCTAATGGATAATCTAAAAAGATATCAAATATGTCATGATTTAATAATCTATTTTGCAACCTTAATCTCTCAAAAAAAGTCAATTAGGTCTTATATTTAGGACCGGAGGTAGTACATAATACTCCCTCCGGTCCAAAATATTAGACCTAATTGACTTTTTTGGAAAATCCTAAAAAAACAAAATAAGTTAATTATAAATTGATAATTTACCTAATTTTTCACTTAGACTAGTATATTTTGCCTATAAACTAATGGATAATCTAAAAATATATCAAATATGTCATAATTTAATAACTTATTCCGCAACCTTAATCTCTCAAAAAAAAAGTTATCTATGTCTTATATTTAGGACCGGAGATAGTATTACTAATATATACTTACCGTATACTTTTATTCTCACTCTCATTCTTACTTGTTTATTATAGATAAACATTATTAGTGTTTATTTGGGAAAATGAGAAAAATTAGAAACTTGCTTATATTTAAAAATAAATTGAAATCTGACAATGATGTAATATTTAGGAACACAAGTACTACATTTGTTCCTAAATATAAAATAACTTTTCCTAATTTGATTAGATTAAAGAAGCTAGTTAAATTAGTTATTAACACATGATGTTACTAATTACTCATCTACTATAACCACATACATTTATTCTCACTCTCTTTTTTTATTGACGATCAAGGTATCCTCCCACTCGAAAAGTGAGAGACTAATCCTCCGCTGGTTTGTAGGTATCTCAAAGGGTGAGACAGCTGGCCTGGGAGATTTAATGCTTCTCCATACCCAACGCTAAGGATCGAGCCCCAGACAATTGCTTAAGGGTGAATGAGTCTCTGCAACTCAACCCCACACCCCAAGTTACATTTATTCTCACTCTCCCACTATTACTTGTTTATTATAGATAACTAGTAATTCCCGAAAAATAATTATTAAAAAGAGATTATTTGAAATTATTCGTTAAATGTTTATTAATTTAATAGCCAATTATAGCAAATTATTGCATTAATAATAAACAGGATCCATTTAAAAAATATTGATACGAAAATTTCAGAATTTCAAAACTGAATCCAGATGAAATAAAAAGTTAATAATGAAAGGAATTCGGAAAATGGAAACTGATTCTATTTGAATTAGTTTTTTTAAATTCAAATAATTAGGTAACAATGTGGTCCAATCATATTGTGGCAAGTGGTGCAATAGGAATGATGCCACCATTTTTAGTATATATAATAGATTATATCAAATTATTACATTAATAATAATCGGATCCATTTATTTTAGAGCGAATTAAAAATTAAAAATATTGATATAAGAATTTTGGAATTTCAAAACTGAATAAAGATGAAATAAAAATTAATGAAAAAAGGAATTCAATAAATGGAAATTGATTTTATTTGAATTTTTTTTAACTTCAAAAAATGTGGGTTAGATAGTTGAAAAAAATTAACCAATTGTCTTGGGTTCGATCCTTGGCATTGGGTATGGAGAAACATTAAATCTCTCAGGCCAGTTGTCTCACCCATTGAGGTGCCTACAAATCAGCGGGGGATTAGTCTCTCACTTATCGAGTGACAGATACCTTGATCATGGATAAAACAACACTACAAAAAAAACGGCCCTTTCCGGCGCATACCTTCCGGCGTTTTCAACAAAAACGCCGAAAACGACATACCTTTCGGCGTTTTCTAAAAAACGCTTAAAAGAAACGTCGCAAAATTTAGCGCGCGCTTTCCGCCTTCATTCCTGCGCATACACACCGGCGTTTTTTGACACATGAACGCCGGTATGTATATTTTAATCAAAAAAATCGTTTTTTGCTTTTCTTTTTCTTTTTTTTTGAAAAAATAACACATATCGGCGTTTCCGGAAATGCCGATAAGTATTTTAATTTTTTTTTTAAACAATTCAAAAGGCATATCGGCGTTTCCTAGAAACGCCGATATGCTGTATTTTTTTTTAAAAAATGTAAACACACTACTACAAATTGTCCCTCTACCAGCGCACCTTTACATGCGCTTAGAAGAAACGCATGTATAGAGGATCCTTTACATGCGCTTTAAGCGCATGTACAGGTAAGAATCTATACATGCGCTTAAAGCGCATGTAGAGGCCTTATCTCTAAAGCGCATGTATAGAAATGTGCATCAATTAAAATTCACTAAAACAATGACTAGAAAAGGATTTAAGTATTTAGAGATAAAATATAAAATAAACTTAGGTGAAGAGCTCAAAATTATATGGAAACACCCTTTACATGGGCTTTAAGCGCATGTAAAGGCACTACTGAAGTGCAAAACATGGAGTCATTCATAAGAGGTCCTCCTCAGACCTCATAAGGTGTCCCTGCTTGTGGACTTAGTGTTTCAAGGCTCCATTACCACTTTTGGGTGTTATGGAATTGGTGAAACACCCTTTACATGCGCTTTAAGCGCATGTAGAGGTAGAAACACCCTTTACATGAGCTTAAAGCGCATGTAGAGCCTCTACATGCGCTTAAAGCGCATGTAAAGGCAGTATTGGAGTGAAAAACTTGAAGTCATGCATAAGAGTTCATCCTCAGATGTCATAAGCTACTCATACAAGTGTTTATAAGCTAGAGCACCCCATTGGGGTGTTATGCTTTGGTTATACTACATCTACATGCGCTTAAAGCGCATGTAGAGCCTCTACATGCGCTTTAAGAGCATGTAAATGTAGTAAGTCAATTTTGTAAATAAAGAAGGAAGGGCAATTTTGTAATTCCCCCCTAAACCCTAACATCTACATTACCTCCTCCCTTCTCCAAATTTGCAGCCACACCCCCCTCTCAAACCAAATCCCTTCGTCCTCCTCCTTCCCTCTCTCAAGCTCCGATTTTTCCTCCTCCTCCGGCGGCGTCGAGTCTCGACGGTGGCGGCCTTCCTCCTTCCTAAGGTCGTCGCCCCTCAAACCCTCACTCTCGAGCTTCACCATTTCGTTTTCTTCCTCATCTCCTTCCATTTCGGCTTCCCTTCGTGTTCGCAGTCTCCGGCGAGTTTTCCGGCGTATGGCGGCGGAAACTAACGGTAAAAAGCTTTGGCCTTCTTTATGCTTTCGATCTATGCTTGTTTAATGTTGATTTCCTCACTTGTTTACTTTTACTTCTCATTGTCCTGTTTTTGCTTTTGTCTTTTTAATCATTTTAAAAGATCTTGATTTACTTGTGATGTGAAAATTGGTGGAACCCTAGATTTGTTAACTGATGCTAGAGATTGTTGAGGGAAATGGTGATAGTTAGTTGCGTCTGTGTGTGCAATATTCTGATAATATTTATTTGTTTTGTCTTTTTTTCCCCCTTTACTTTTAATTATATCATTATAGCTTACTGGGAATTTCACTGGTCCTGATGAGTGATGAGGCTCGAGGAGGCCTGAAAGGTTATTTGTGTCTCATAAAAGCCAGTGGGCGCGGAGGTTACAAGAGCCTCTGGAGTGGAAATTCTCTCAGGTCTTTGGTGAACGTACGGCCGGTGAGGAAGTTCAGGAAGGTAATTTTTTGGTATTGATTTGTGTTTTTTACTTGTTGGATCCAATGATTTAGGGTTTGGTTTTGTTGGTTTGATCTGATTTGGATTGAGTTTTATTGGTTACTTTTTTTTTTGTTTAGGCTTGTGTTATACCATTGTGTTATTTTGGGTGTCTTTTCAATGTTGGGTTTCATGTATGGAATGGATTGTTTGACTTGGTGGCTTTTAATTGGGTGTGGTTCTTTGTTGTGTGAAGTGATGAGTGGTGTTGAAGAATGACTTTTGTGGGTCAGATCGTTGTTTTAGCATTTGACTATGTAAAAAAGCTTCAATTTTTGGTCAACCATGATGGCAATTTGGAATATTAGTAGTCGTGATGGTGGCGGCGTTAGATTTTGGAGTCGAAGTGTGTTGATTGATACTCTAACTAGTGGATATTTAGAAAGTATTATTGGTGGAATAGGGATTGGGTGCTTTTTCATGTGTATGGGAGCTGAGCGTTTATAGTTTGAATGATTTGAGGGCTAAGGAGTATTGGATATGCTAATAGCTGCACTACACTATCTTATTATGCAGAAACAATGTTATGATCTCTGTTAGTTGAAATTCATGCTCATTCTAATTCTAATTAAGTGGTGTGTCAAGGGACTTGAAGGCATTGCTGTCCCTATGTGGGTTTTGCTTGGATTGATCTAGTGGATCATAGATTCATAGGGCATCTATAATAAGTGTTAGTTGGAATTTGTTGCTGGATGCTGTGAACATTGGCTAATAATTTGTCTAACCTTTCTTTATCAGTGGACATAATTTCTGCCATTGAATTCGACAAGTCTGGTGATCATCTTGCGACTGGTGATCGTGGTGGTCGAGTAGTTCTATTTGAGAGGACAGATGGGAAAGATGTAAGTCTGGCTGTAGATTATTATTGTAAGGAACTTTCTTTTGATGGGTTCTACTTTATGTACTTGCATCATTATTAAATAAATGGATTGGTGCTGTAAAATGCAGTCTGGAGAATCAAGAAGGGACTTGGAAAGGATGGATTATACAGTAAGCAGGCATCCCGAGTTCCGATATAAAACTGAGTTTCAGAGTCATGAACCTGAGGTAATAATAATTTGCATGTTGATGCATCAACTTATATTAAGGTTTATTTTATCTAATGAAAATTGTTAATGCTTTGTAATGTGATCATTCTTTGTCAGTTCGATTATCTAAAGAGCTTGGAAATTGAAGAGAAAATAAACAAAATCAGATGGTGCCAAACAGCTAATGGCGCCTTGTTTCTTCTATCTACAAATGATAAAACCATCAAATATTGGAAGGTACGAAATTAATGCCTGCCTATAGCATTCTGAGTGCTTCTTTTGTAAATTTTGAATAGATTATGGACAAGAGTTGCACATCTGTGAAAGTTCATTTGACATCATTTTTACAGTTGCTTTGAGTATGGATCCTAAGTTCTTTATTGGAGAATTTGTAGAGAGTAGATTAGAGGTTATGGGAAAAGGGAGGAAGTCGGCCCTTTGAGATTTCATTCTTTGTGTCATTCTTTCTTTGAATTCTACAAGAACCTTGCAATAAATAACTCTGAAGGATCCTTACACTTGTTTCACCAGTGCATCTGCTATGAATATTTTTATAGCTTCTGGGTGCTCTCTGATTCAACATTTAGAGAATTTAATATGGTTATTCAGCCAACTATTAAGCTTTGCATTTAGAGGATGACTTCTTGTGGCATGCCCATATTAAGCATTTCATATCAATGGCATTGGTGAACAACTTTTTTTTCCATTTAACCTGTTTTTTTTCCATTTCTTTCTATTATCCACGTTGTCTAATCGTTCCTTAGAGTGATCTTTCACATAGGATGAATCTTAACAAAGTTGAGGAGTTGAATATTTATTACTTTGTTCTGAATCATTTCCTGTTTTGTCAATATTTTTAGTATAGATTAACTTGTGAACAACTATGATGCACATAGTTCTTTTTGCTTATGTATATATAAAAAATGAATCATACATTGTTATTGTTTTGATATTGATATATAATTCATTTTTGAAGATATTAAATAATTCACTTTTTCTGGTAAATTCTTTTGATATAATGCTAGTTGGTTCTATGAACTACAGCTAGTATTGGTGGTTATATTGGGAAATAATGTAAATTTATAATAAATTTTTTTAAAAAAACATTCTATACATGCGCTTAAAGCGCATGTAAAGGGGCCACCTGTACATGCGCTTAAAGCGCATGTAGAGGTACGTACCTCTACATGCGCTTTAAGCGCATGTACATCTACATGCGCTTTAAGCGCATGTATAGCCCCCCTCTACATGCGCTTTTTAAAAGCGCATGTAGAGCCTTTACCAGCGCCCCCCTCTACATGCGCTTTATAAGCGCATGTAAAGGCCAAAATAAGCGCATGTAAATGGGGTAATCTGTGGTAGTGACACATAGCGGCGCTTTTAGAAGCGTTTAAAACGCATCTAAAAGCGCCGCAATGATTTAGCGGCGTTTTAAGCGCTTCTAAATGTGCCGATATGTAGAATATTTTTAAAAAATTAAATACATAGTGGCGTTTTTAGAATCGCTTGAAACACATTGAAAAGAGGCACAATGCTTTTGCGGCGCTTCACGCGCTTCTAAAAGCGCCGGAATGATTTTGCGGCGTTTCAAGCGCTTGTAAATGCGCCGATATGTAGCTTATTTTGTTAAAAAATAAATACATATCGGCGCTTTTAGAAGCGCTTTAAACGCATCTAAAAGCGCCGCAATGCTTTTGCGACGCTTCAAGCGCTTCTAAAAGCGCCGAAATGTGAAAAAATTAATTTTTTAAAAAAATTACCTGCGTTTTTTTAGCAAAAACGCCGGTAAGGTTCACCTTCTCCTATAAATACCTCTTCCCCCCACCCCATTTTATCCGGCTCCAAACTATATTCTTTCCTTCATCTCTCTTCTTCCCTTCTCTTTCTTCTTATTACTTTCTCTAATTCTCTCTATATCAACCTTTATATATTTTTTGGGCCATATTTTGTTTATCTATTTATGTATAATAATTTTGTTTAATTTATATGTGATTATTTTGTTATCATTTATTTCGCTTGCCTATTTACATGTATTTTATTAGTAGTTAGTGTTATCGATTATTCCTAATATTATCATTTCTCTAGTTTGTGTTTTATTTTTTACCCTCTATTTTCCGCCTTAATTTTTTATAAATTAGGGCGGAAAATAGAGTTTTTTTTTATAAATTCATGAGTACTTATCGGCGTTTCTAAAACGCCGGTAAGTAGCTTTTTTTAAAAAAAAAATACAAACCGGCGTTTGTTCAAACGCCGATTTGTATTATTTTAATATAAATACATATCGGCATTTGTAAAAACGCCGGTATGTGTGAATATGATATGATTTTCTGCAGCCCGCGTTTCGGCGTTTTGGGTTACCCTTCGGCGTTTGTAAAAACGCCAATGTGCTACTTTTCCACGTTTTTTATCGGCGTTGTGCAAAAACGCCGTAGAGTCGTTTCGCCGGAAAAAAACGCCGAAAAGAGGCAAAAATAAACGCCGGTAAGTGGCATGTGTTTTGTAGTGCAAATTGAGGAGAGAGAAACATGAGATAAAAATTTTAAAAAGGAGGTAAACGGGATATAAAGAGGACACTTGACAATAAGTTAAAGGGGACAAATGTCAAACAGAGAGATTTTCAGTGTCCCTACTTTTATATATAGATAGATTAATATTAGTGTTTATTTAAAAAAAGTTTAGAAAAATTAGAAAGTTGCTTATATTTTAAAAAAATGAAATATGAAAGTGATCTTATATTTAGGAACGGAGGGAGTAGTATTTAACATACAACATACACAATATTTCTTTAATTCTTTTTTCCAATTTCTTTTATTTTTAAATTTATTTCAAAATGTTTCAAATACTTGTTTTAAGCAACATATATAGTTCCTGTATGGAATACAACATGCCAAACTATAAATTAACATTTTATTTTCTACATTACTCTCCTTTCAGTTAACATTGCTCATTTCAGAGAACACGGCCTGGTGAAATTTAAGATTGACAGGAACCACGCTGTTCCTTTGCTTTCTTTGAACTTCCTTTCGGCATGCCTAACCAAAGCTTTTTATAAAACCAATTTGTTGAACCCCATTTTGATGCGGAGAGTCTTGGGTATTTTAAACAGTAGATATGAATACAATACTCTTGGCCCAAAAAATAGACATAAATACAATACTACATTAACATACTGCTCCTAATATGATGCAATATTTTTTAAATATACACATAAACAAGCAAGTTCTTATACATATTTTTATAAAGCAGAAATTCAAACATGCACTTAGAAAATCCTTTGCAATTAGATTCCGTTACCAATTACATTAAGATCAGAGAAGCACACCAAATTATAGCATATAATGTAATAAATTAAAATAGATAAAGTTTATATTGTACAATTTGAAACCGAATTAATAAATTATTACCATTCTTATTCTAAAATATCTAAGCTGATAGATAGTTGGCACTAAAATGTGTCCAATTGATTCTGTGCTAAAACCTAAAAGCAGTAACTGTAATGAAGATGAAATGAGATGTGAAAGAAGTTGAGACATAAGATGTGTCAATCAATGAGAAATATCATCCATTCCTTCTATAGTTTTGTCCACATGTATGTAAGATTGAAAAAATTTGTTTTATACACGGTCCATATATAATCAAAACAATTAATAATAACGTATTGCCAACTATTTCATTGGGATGAAACAAGTTCATGATTAACAACTCGGAAACCAAATATTGAACACTGATGAATCCTGTCTTCTATCTATGACTTTTAGGCAATATATCTGCTACTCTGCTAACTGCTCTTTGATTCAAACAAAATAAAAATCTATCTCTATATGCTTTGCCTTTGATGGACCTCTCTTACAGAAGAATATTATTGCAAATATTCTATTGATTCAATGCTCTGTACATATGTATAATAATTAGCTACAATATTATCCTAACCTAAATGGTTCATAACAGTTAAAATAAGCTCTAAGCATTCCTAACATCTTTCACTTCAAAATAACAACAAAAGTATGTCCTTCCACATCGAGTTCATACGTTAAACTGTACACATAACTACAAAAATATGGATCAATGAGAGAGGTCCTGTAAACAGAACATGCCTTAAATTGTTATCAGTTATCAATATGAATAAGTACCCACAATTAAGAATTGAATAACCCAAGGACTGCAAATAACAAACAAAACAGACATACAAATACCAGCTTTATGCAGCCAGAAAACGCCAAAAGCAAGAAGACCATTCTCCCAAAGTTGGGCAATCTAGATTTGGGAGGAGAGAGGAGTAGACAATAATATCACCATAAGTAAAATAGAAGCAAAACCATTAAGGACCTGTTTGGTTTGAGGGAAGGGGAGAGTTTAATATTACTTTGTTTAGTTTGATAAGAAGTAGGATATTGTCTATTAGTAATTTATTTTGTTATAATAAAAGAAAGTAATTTATTTTGCAAATATTTAAGCCTAGGGATAGAACCGTAACATAGGTAGTAGGGTTGTCGACAAAACTAACTTATATTATGACTAAAGTATTATAATACTCCCTCCGGTTCCTAATGTAAGAGCCCAAAATTTGAATGGTTTTGGTCCCTAATGTAAGAGCTCACCCCATATTCTCTCCTCATTTAATGCATTTTTTCCTACTTTACCCCTAACTCTCTTTCATATTTATTAATGCTTATGTATTTCTCTCTCTTAAAAGTACCATAATAAATATGGACAATTTTGGAAAAGAAGCATTAATTCCAGACACCCAACTAACATTCACATGTTTTCTTAAGAAACGTTTTTTTGACGGCTAGCTCTTACATTAGGGACTGGAGGGAGTAGTAGATAATAGATAATACTCCCTCCGTTCCTAAATATAGGACCTAGATGACTTTTTTGAAAAATCCTAAAAAAAGCAAAAAATAAGTTAATTATAAATTGATTTACTTAATTTTCTCTCTTAAACTAGTTTATTTTACCTACAAGCTAATGGATAATCTAAAAAGATATCAAATATGTCATCATTTAATAACCTATTTCGCAACCTTAATCTTTCCAAAAAAAGTTATCTAGTTCCTATATTTAGGAACGTAGGGAGTAATAAATATTTGATAGTACCTTTTATGTTACCGATGAAATTAGAAGTAGATGAAAGTGACAATCATTGGCTTTGAAAATTATTTTGGTTCTAGCTCCAATTATTTTGTCTGTGAAACAATCCAAAAGTCAAAAACCCGCAGCCACTGCTAATTTATAAGATCCAAGTCTGGGCCCAAATAAAATATAAAAAAAAATAAAAAAACAAAAATACAGGAATAAATAAATAATCATTAGGTCAAATATGAGAAATTAGTTGTACAGATGTGATGTGAGCACCAAAATGAAAATGAAAGGTCGCTTCTCTTTCTTTCTTTCTTATCAAACTGACGCAAACACTTTCTTGTTACTGTTAGACACAATTTCTCATTCCCTTGTTCATTTTTCTTTTCTGGAAAATAAAGAGTTATTTTCTGAAAATATTAAATATATGCTCCAAAAAATGCAATTACACGTGGTTAGATTAGACCGTGAGACGAGTGATTGTAATTAGTATTAACAATGGATATGATATTTTTTTGCAACAATTATGCTTTTACTGTGAAACAATCCAAAAACTCCCCGCCACTGCTAATCTATAAGATTCCAAGTATGGCCCCAAAAATCTTGATCAAAAAAGAATGTCTGGCCCCAAAAAGATAAAAAAAGTCTGTCCCAAATAAAAAATAAAAAACAAAAAAAACAAAAATATAGGAATAAATAAATAATCAAATATGAGAAGTTAATTAATGTTGAAATTGTTGGAGTAGGGACTAAATTGTAAAGAAAATAGTAGTAGGGTTAGAAACGTAATGTCCTTCGAAACTCTTTAAAAAAACTACTTGCTAGATAAACACTTGAAAATGTTCTTGAACGAAATATTAAGCCTTAGTAAGGTTTTAAAACATGAACAAATACAATGAATGGATTAAAGTTGGAATGAGAAGAGACTTTGTTTTGTTTCTCTATAAAGAATTTATCATCGTTTGAATTGATTTATTTATTACTACACACATACACTTTTATTAGAGGAACTAGACTTTGTATGGTCATAATAAACTGAAACTTCTATATTGTAATATTTATTTATTTTTTATTTTTGTCAAGTTTATATTATTTATTTATTATCTATTTTTGGTAATAAAGATTTATCGTTTAGATTGCACATATTTATATGGTACTTTGTATTTTTGATTGAAGAATGTGAATCTACACTTCGTTCTTATGACAACGGAAGATAAAAGTAATTTGAAGAAAAAAAATCTTCACATTTTTAATGTAAATAATAGTTCCCTATACATTCATTTACTTGGTGTATTTATCTTTTATAGGCATTAAAATGAAAATGTTATAGCCAAATGCTTGAAATGGAAAATGTTTTAAAATATTGTCTATAAAGAAATTTATGCTTAATATGTCTATAATAAATTTTAAAGGGCTTGCGAAGCTTAGATACCATATACTTCGTGTCAGTAACGCTTTAAATTTTGGGGTGTGACACTTTTAAGGGTAAAGGTACAAAAATGGTAACGAACTATTTTGATGATCATGTTGATATTTAATCCTTTTGAGGAATATTTGAGAAACATTGAGAAATTGTTCAGGGGAGTACTCCAAGGTATAGGTGGGCCACTCCCTCTATACCACAGTCTAGATTAAATCTTGCAGGTAAAAGTATCTCCATTAATTAGCGAATATAACGTTATTAGTGGTAGGTAATTGAGAACCCCAGCAAGACATATTATCATCATCATCATAAAGGAGGTAAATCATATTTTTTTTATATTATTGTATGCTTGTATACAAAGTGAACTGCATTGACTATTGTTTTTCAGAGGCTCAAGGAGCAAGTGAGAAGGAGGAAGTAAGGTAGGAAGTTTTTGGAGTGCATTAGGACGGGATGACGGGACTTGAACCTTTCTAGATATTTTTTTATATATATTTGTATGTCATTGAAATACTTTTGATGTATATAAGCAAACTAAAGCAAGTAGGATCTTGTCTATTCGTAATTTATTTTTTTGTAATAAAAGAAAGTAATTTATTTTGTAAATGTTTAGGCCTAGGGATAGAACCGTAATATAGGTAGTAGGGTTGTCGACCAAACTAACTTCTATTATGACTTAAGTATTATAATAGTAGATAATAATAAATAGTATAATAATAAAATGATAGGTAATAAAAAGGTAGATATAAGAAGGATACGGGAAATTTCTAAAAAAGTACTACCTCCGGTCCTAAATATAGGACCTAATTGACTTTTTTTGGAGAGATTAAGGTTGCGAAATAAGTTATTAAATGATGACATATTTGATATATTTTTAGATTATCCATTAGTTTATAGGTAAAATAAACTAGTTTAAGGGGAAAAATTAGGTAAATCAATTTATAATTAACTTATTTTGCTTTTTTAAGGATTTTTCAGAAAAAGTCAATTAGGTCTTATGTTTACGACTGAAGGGAGTATAAAAGTAATTAAACCTTAGATTTTAATTTGATTTAATTGAAAACCCTACTTTGAGAAATAATGAGCTAGGACAATATTATTAAATGAAAAGTTCAAAATTATTGGTATTTTTGGATTGTCCACAATAGAAAAAGTGATTGAAAATGTATTTAATAATTTAGTATAGTAGTAAAAAAGGTTAGGTGTTATATGTCAGGTGATATGGGCAAATTAGAGTGATGTGGCGGGTGATGTGTTTAAATCTACTCAAAATTAACGGTCAAATCATTAAAATTGACGGAAATACTAGATTTGATCCATTTTGAATAAATGTGTGCTACATTTGAGGCAACAATTTTTTGTTTATGTTAGGTGAACTTTTGGCAATAGTAAGTTGTAACACCCCAATTTTTGAATTAGGGATAGTAAAGAATTAATTAAGGTCATAGGATGTTATTAGTAAATTAAAAATCATTATAATAAATAAAAGATAATAATTCTATTTTTAATAATGAATATGTTTATTGTTTTAAAAATTGAAGAAAAATAGTTAGAGATTAATTTATAGATTGAAAATTTTATGGAGAATGCTTTGTAGTCTAAAGTGCATTGTGATAAAGGAAAATTTTAAATGGATATAAGGAACAACATTATGATATGTAGAGGGACTAAATTGTGATGATGAAAAGTTGAGGGAATGGGGTAAAATAATAATTTTCTCTTTTAAAACAAATGCAATACTACTTTTCTTCTTCACCATCACTATTCATTCTTCATAAACACAAAAAAAAACGTGCTCCCTCCTCTCTTCTTTTCTCTTTCAAGTCTTCCGCTTCTAGTGTCCATTCATGGCAATTTTTGGCCCCAATCTCACATGCAACTCCAGATTTAGCTTTAGGTGATCTTCCTCTCCATTTCTATACCAATTTTTCCTTCATTTTACGCGAGTTGAGAGGGGAGGCTGAGTTGAGTTTGAGTTTTAGGTTGTATAAATGATTTAGAAAGAAGCTAAACTTCTATTTTAGTGTGTGAGAGAGAGACTTTGGTTGTTAATTTGTAGATTTAAGGTGTTTTGTGAAGTTTGTGTAAAAACCCTAATTTTTAAAGTATCAAATCCGATGGCTTAATGGTGTTTGGGGTTAGAAACCTTCAATTTGTTGTTATAGGAGTTCATTTTAATGTTAATATGATATTGCATGTTTGATTGATCAAAGTTTTGTTGATTTTCAAGTTTTAGTATTTTCCCTTCTCTATGATCAAACATATTTTTGATATGAGTGTTTGAGGTTGATGTTTTTAGTTGTTTGAATGATGTTTTGAAATTGTTGGGAAAGAGTATTGACAATTGGGAAGTTAAAAATTAATGTTTTAATATCATTGCACATAAGATGTTTGTTAAAATGCCTAAAAGAAACTTTTAGTAAGTAGGGATAGTTTTTCTTTCATTTGGGTATGATTCTACATGGTCTATGATTTGGGAAATCTTTGTCTTATGATATATGTGCTCTATTTTGAACTATGGTTAAAATAAATGAATGACAATGAATGTTTGGTGTTTTTGAGTTTAATTGGGACTTTTGCTATTATGATTATTGGCTGGATTGATTGTTAGGATGAGGGTATGTGTTTTTGTAAGTTTTTAAAGTGTTATGGTGTAATTGAAATAATTGCAACTTAATCTTTGTTTGGGCTGTTAGTTGTTCTATTTTGTTCAGGATATGTAGGAATGAAGAGGTAAAAATTAATTGTAATGAAGGGCTATTTTAAATTATGCATGTGGTTGGATTCAAGTTGTTTCTCATGTAATTAGAATTTTCTACTCAAATTTTCTGTTATGGCTAACTGAGATCGATATGTTGTAAAGAGTTTTGTTTGCATTAGGATGCTAACAAACTTGTTGGATGAAATGGATAAAATTTTAAAGGTTAAACAAGGATGTGAATTGATTAGTGAATCTAAAACCTGATTGGAATATATCTGAATAAATTGCCGAACTAATGCACTATATAATTGGTGGATATATGGGCTGATTGCTTGTCAAATACGGATGATTTCATATGAAGTTAACTAGTATTGGGATCTGCATGTACTCCCTCCGTTCCTAAATATAAGACCTAGATAACTTTTTTTGGGAAGATTAAAGTTGCGAAATAGGTTATTAAATAATGATATATTTGATATCTTTTTAGATTATCCATTAGCTTATAGGTAAAATAAACTAGTTTAAGAGAAAAAATTAGGTAAATCAATTTATAATTAACTTATTTTTTGCTTTTTTTATGATTTTTCAAAAAAGTCATCTAGGTCCTATATTTAGGAACGGGGGGAGTATGAATTATTGTTGGTATCTATTTAACAGTTTTCATTTAATTGCATTATGTAAAGTTTGAAGAGGTACAAATAGACTAATAAAGGAAGCACAAATGTAAAAGACTTAGTTGTAGAGTAATGTTAGAAGAATGTAAACGCTACTGCAACTGATTTTGTTTTAATAATATCGTAAATAATAATGATAATATTTCTGAAGTTATGTGGTTGGTAGTTGAACGTGTACTTTGGTGTTTTTGTGTTACTGTTTCAATGATTTTCATATGTTTACTCTCAACTTTGATTTCATGAAATGTCAGTAGAAAATAAATGTCATTTGGAATTATATGATTGATGTGTGAAGTATATGTATGAAAAGCAATTGGATGTCCTTGTGATTATTAAGTTGAAAATTGGTTTGTTTATTCTTTTTATTATGATAGAGATACCTAGGCTAAACAAGAATGAAAATATTCCATAAGATAGTGTAAATGAGAAAGGGAATTGGGTGCTAGTATAGGTTTGAGAGAGACGTTGCTTATTATATAGAATAGTTATTTATAGTCATTATTACTTTATGTAATGATAGGAGAAGGTAGAAGGCAAGTGTTTGGGAAGCAGCGAGAAGGAAAGGTGGAGTATTAGTAAAGTGAAAAACAGGTAACAGTTTAATTCAATAGTTATAAGCGCGCATGAATATTTTTCAAAAACATGATAATGTTGATCCTAAGAAGAGGAAGGATATTTATCTCAGATAGATAAATAAGAAAGTAGAGTACTCTAGGCATTAGATGGGTCGCTCCCCTTATGCCAAACATTTACAGAAACCCTGCAGGTACAGAATACCTCCATCATTTGACGAATATATCGTTAATAGTGGTTGGTATAGTGAGGCAAGTTCCAATAAGAGATTGGAAAGAGGCAGGTTCCAACAAGAGGTTGGAAAAAGAGAATATTATCATGATTTAAAGGTAAACTATTGAAATAAACTGTTATTGGGATTCTTTGAATCTCACTGTTTTTCAAAATGTTTTTACAGATAAGCAGGGAGAAGTTGATTCTGTGGGAAACTCTAGAGGAAGGTAGGAAGGATGCTTGTTAGGCCCGAATCTCAATAGTGAGATATATTTGTATTATATGTTAGTTGTTGTATATATATTCTTATACAAGTTCATAACTTGTGATGTATATAGGTATAAGCTATCACCTGCGATAGCCGAATTATATTTATATAAAATTCTAATAGTTAGACTTAAATATGTTAAGTATTTAGTTACATTAGATAGTACAGGTGTATAAAATAAAACTAAGTAGTGGCTACTAATGTAGCTATTTAATGAATTTATAATCCGCTGCAATTTTCAAGAAACAGTTACGATTTTATAAATGGTTAGAAGCCCAAGTTTATGCAGGAAATTCTTTTAATCTAGTTTTTGAAATAGAAAAGTTTTAATTTATACATATTTTTGGGCTTCTAACATTAGAAAGTGGTTATAAATTGATTAGAAGGCTATAATAGAGTTATAAAAAGCTAGGATTTTATATAAGTGCTAGATTTGACCCTTAATCCACTTAGAAATAATCCATATTGTTGTTATACTCTCACATTTGATTAACCTTTAGTCTTAGGGTAAATTTGCAATTGCACAAAAAGACTTTTACCAAAAGTGCACTTATCACAAAAAAGTTTTTCTTGATGCAAATTTATCAATGAATAATTAAAGTGCATATAATTTTGCCTAAGTCATCAAGATCTTGGACGTTTGGCTGCAAAATTGAACATTCTAAGTCACTAAAATTTTAAGGGTAAAAGTGCAAAAATGGGTCCAAACAATTACGCCAGGAGCACATAGGGGGAAGAAGTATTTTCGGGTTCAATTCTGGGTCTGAAGAAAAAATATTGGTGCAATATAGGGTACGACGTTAATGTTGACCGGCATTGACCGTTAAATGCTGACGTGGTAGGGAAAATAAGATTTTTTTGCTGACGTGGCATGCTTATGTGGCAATATTTTTCTGAGTGTGTGGGGCCCACATAATTTAAATTAATAGAAAAATAAAAAAATAAAAAATAGTGGCGGGGGTGTTTTTTTATTTTTTTATTAATTTAAATTATGTGGGCCCCACACACTCAAAAAAATATTGCCACATAAGCATGCCACGTCAGCCTAAAATCTTATTTCCCCCGCCACGTCAGCGTTTAACGGTCAACGTCGGTCAACATTAACGGCGTACCCTATATTGCACAAATATTTATTCTTCAGACCCAGAATTGAGACAAAAAATACTTCTTACCCCTATGTGCTCTTGGCGTAATTGTTTGGACCCATTTTTGCACCTTTACCCAAATTTTAATGGTGAACATCTAAATTTTGACGGTGTTGATAAAATTGCAGTCATTTTAATTATTCATTTGTAAATTTGCTCCAAGAAATTTTTTTGTTCCCAGTGCTCTTTTGGTAGAGATCTTTTGATAAAATTGCATCTTCACCTTGATTTATTCAAAATAGTTTATGTTATTCTTTTACCTTTGATTCATGGTTTCAAATGATTGATTTTAGTCTCTAAAAGTTTATAATCAATAACATAAGGAATTAGAAGTTATGTTCTACACTAATTTCTTATTATTTTCTCAAGTCTTAATTATAAGACTTATTTAGAGATATGAGTTTCAACATAAATGTAAGAC
Organism: Mimosa pudica; assembly: GCA_029929735.1. Taxonomy (NCBI): domain Eukaryota; kingdom Viridiplantae; phylum Streptophyta; class Magnoliopsida; order Fabales; family Fabaceae; genus Mimosa; species Mimosa pudica. The sequence goes on from JAKELP010000020.1 coordinate 11,131,959, forward strand.
ATCTATTTCATTATATTATTTTCAAATTAGTACTATCTCTGGTATGTAACATAAGAGCTCAACAGTCAAAACACGTTTTCTAAGAAAACTTATAAAACCTAGTTTTTTTAACTGAAACTTGTAAAACTTAGTTGAATGTCTAAAATTAATTCTTTTTTCCAAGTTTACCTCTATTTATTATGATATTATTCAGATATGTTTTTTCCTTTTTGTTGAAAAAACATCAGTAATGTTGGAACAAGGTACGCATCCCACGCCTACAAATACATTCACTCACAAGCACCTACACTCACATGTCCTCAAACATACTACTCCCACACACACACGCTCTCACTCATACGTGAATTCATTTACACTCAGACGCAAATGGCGGTAACATGTTTGTTCTTCACTGTTTTAATGCTTGTGCTCAATGGGGTGGCAGTAGTGGAGGTAATAAGGGAATTTTAACTTCAATTGGGTTCCTCGTGCGATGCACAGGTCATGAAATATAGTTTGAACAATTGAATTACCTGAATGTTTCTTTGTAGATTAGCATTTAAGGTATGATGGTATTTGTATAAAAATTGAAATCACCTGCATTTTCAAAATTGGTTAGTAATTTAGTTTTGTAGTTTATAAATGTTTTGATGTGTGGAAATTATTTGTTTTTGACAATTCTAATCTTAACAGTTGTATAAATCACTCTAAAAATCATTTAGTTTGTAGAATGACACAATCAATAAGTTATTTTGGATGAAAATAGGATTTTGATAAAATTATTTTATTTACGAGAGATCGTCTTATTTGCAGAGAAATGAACCGTTGCAACCCACAAGTTTATTTTATGTGTAATCGTGCGATGTACGTGCAATATTTTTATAACTGTGATCTGCAGCACCTTTTTTAATCAACCTGACCATACCCATATATACATATATAGTCTCAGTTAATTATTTGCCTCTTCTTTAACAAAAACAAACAAAAACTCACTCACAATTCTTAATCACCCTCATAAACCAAACATCAAACAATTCGCCAAAAATTACTACAAATCTTAATGTGCGCTTTGGGTTCAAGAAAATTAGGTTGACTAAGAAAGATTTCCCTGAAAAAATACTCTCAATCAAATCACCAAAATTAAAACCTTAGAATAAGTCCCCTTACAAATCTACATCAAAGTCCAACAACTTCCAAAGCCAGGCAATAAAACCCCCAAAAATAACCAAATCAAAATAAACAAAAGTACTCATTGAGAGATCAGCGAGGCTAGGAGACGGAATCAGAATTATGGGAGAGGGTAGGAGGAATGGAAGGATGAAATACACTTGAGGAAGTCTAAGAGACGGGATGGCAGATGCAATGTATGAGATGAAAATTAATTGGATGGGAATTAATTGGAGGTGGAAGCATTGAACACAACAACTAAAACAAAAAAGCTACAAAAAAAATATCTCTTGAAACCACTTCCAACTGTGAACACAAAGGGGATTTGAGACGGGAAATTACTAATTATAATAGATTTTGATTAAGGTGAATGAATATCATGTGTGTGCATTTCAATGTGTGTTGATGAACGCAGGCTCCGCAGCCGAATGGTTGGTGTAATAACAACCATTCGGCAACTGAGGAAGAACTAAAGAAGAATATTCAATATGTTTGCGATAGACTTTTGTGATATAATAGGGCCCAGTGGAGCTTGTTATATTCCCAATATCATTCAAAGTCAGCTTCGGTAGTGATGAACGAATACTACGTCACTTTGGGAGAAAACGAGTGGAATTGCGACATTAAGGGAACTGCTACGTTGAGTTTCAATGACCCTAGTAAGTAGCCATAGACCAACATGTTTCAAAATGCACGATACAAGTTTATGTTTTGCTTTTAATTTTTTATATTCTCCACCAAATGATTCTTTTGGTTTTATATATCTCGCAGGTTTTGGTGAATGTAAATATAATTTTATCAAGAGCGGACGGAGTGATTCATATAGAATGAATTTTTCATTCTATTTGATTGTTGCGGCAACCCATGTTTTAGTTATGCCTATTTTTGTTTTATAAATGGTTGTTACTGTGGCAGTAACAAATAAAGTATTTCATTTTGTTTTTCCCTTTACATTATGAGAGTTCAATTCCCTGCGCTTTTCTAGTTATTTCTGGTGTGATGAGACTTTTTGCATTCATCAGTTCCACACACTTGGTCAGTTATTTTTTCAAATAGAAGTGAGCTATAGCATATCGTTGGAGGTTTAAGGCAACCTAAGGATGCAGGGAAATGAACCGTTACAACACACAAGTTTATTTTGTGCGTAATCGTGCGATGCACGTGCAATACTTTTATAACTGTGATCTGCAACACCTTTTTTAATCAACCTGACCATACCCATACACTACTACAAAAATAGTATTTTAAACCACCATATTTAGACCACTTATATAACATGTGGTTTAAAAAACTTATTTAAACCACTTTTTTAATATATGTGGTTTAAAAAATGTTGTGAAGAATTAGGTTTAAACCACTTATTTATAAATGTGGTTTAAAAAGTATAAGCAGTGACAATTTTGTAAATATGAGAACTCTTGTTAGACTGGAAAAATACATATTGCTGAAAGTCTAACTATCGCGGCCTTAGCTCGTTCCTACCTCCTCCATCGTTCAACACCACATCTTCATCTTCATCGCCAAATCCACCGATCTCGATGTCACCGTTGCCGTCGCCAACCTCACCCCCATCCCCTTCTTCCACCTCGGTAAGCTCATCACCGACTGTAACAAAGAGATCTCTGATTGCTTTGATTCCCTTAGCCATAATCTTAGGGTTTTCCATTAACCAAACTCTGCCTCTGTCCTCGCGCTTGTTACTCTGTGCCACAATAATGTTAATTTGCTTCATAGGCTTTCCAATTGGTGGAATAGTCTAAATGCTTCATACATTTGATAATGTCTCTAGGTTTGCGTTTCTACTTTCTGTATATTCTTACTTGGATGCATTATAGCCTTGTATCTCTCTATTTATGCATAGTTTGTTATCGGTAATTCACGAAACTGATTATTATTGATCTGTGGAATAATGAATGTGGTACTTGTTTTGAATGTTTTCAGTTGACTTGGCTGAACTCGCATCTCACGAAGATCTGGCCATATGTTAACGAGATAGTGATTTCTGTTTTAGTTTTGGATTTAGTTTATGTGAGTGTAAAGATGTGAATAAGAGTAGGTTTTGGTGAATGGAGTTTTAGGCTGCTTCTAAGTTGATAAAGGCATCGGTGGAGCTGATTCTTGAACAATATAGGCCAGTGATTCTGGCGTCGTTGAAATTTTCAAAGTTTACTTTAGGTACCGTGGCTCCGCAGTTTACAGGTGAGCTCAATTTACTAAAATGTTCAGGTTTCACAATATTATTTTGTTTCTTTTTCTACATGCTTTTGTTGCTGATTTATAATTTATTTGTTCCTTTTCCTCTTATTTGTTTTCCCTATGCCTTATTTTCATCTTTTGTTTGTTGATTAATTTAGTTGTATTGTTGTTACTCCTTATTGTATTGTTTTTGCCTTTTAGAGGAAATATTCTTTTTTTCTTTTATCTATTGTATGCTTTTACTCCTATGATTTTACTCGTGCTTTGGTTTTGTGATGTTTGTCAAACTATATTCCATTTGTCTGTTCTTTATGTTCACTGTTGCTCTTGAGTATGATAAAACAAAGGTTTTTATTGGTTCGTGTGTGTGAATTTTTTTTTACATGAGTGTTACTTATTCCTGATTTTTTGAATGGTTTCTAGTCTGCGGCAGTTTTCAAGGGTGCCTATGAAGGTTTAAATATAGATGCAAGTGGAGGAAAATCAGTTAGTATGCGGAAGATATGGCACTTAGTTCAGGTTATACTCAATAGCATATTATCAACAGAAAAAACTGGAAGACTTGTCTTTATGGAGTTTCTTGGTTTTAGTTGCTGTGCAATTAATATTCCTCTCTCCTTCATAATTTGCCATTGAAATAGATGTTGATGGATGAGGATTCAGCATTGCAACAGCATGTTTCAAGAAGGATGTCACTAGTTATAGGTGCAAGGCGCCACCTTGAATGGGGCCATCAGAAGTAAATCATGGATACCATATTGAGTCGTCCTGCGCAGGTAATTTCAAATTGATTATTTTACCAAGAATGGTGTCTGCTTGCTCGTGATCATATCTGGTCAAGTTACTTTGAGTATATTGTTTATTGTGCCTCCATGGACTCTTTGTTTTTGCATGCTCTTCAGAACTTTAATTTTGAGAAAGGTGTTGACAGTATTTTTAGTTTTCTCCAGAAAGATTTAAAAAACTCACTAAGTTCTGGAGTTTGCTCGTGATATTTTTTTTTTCTCGATCAAAAAAAAATCATTGATATTTTTTCTTTGAATTAATCACAGCTTACTAATATTATTGTATTGCGATATTTTATAGAATTGTATTGCTTTGTGTTAGTACATCATTTTTCATGTAGTGTGGAAAATGTAATCGGGTATAATGATGCGTTTTTTAAGCTCTCCCCTCTTCAGTACTTCAATAGATTCATTTGATCTTATGCTTATATATATGTTTTGGAAAACTATTTATTTGATCTTTTGTAGAGCTATGAGGACATAGCAAATTACTGTTTTGGAAAAGCATTCACACGAGGTGAAAAGCACCAAATGGATCATACCGAAAGTAAGTTTATGTTCACATATTCTTTTCAAAGTTGGAAAAGAAAGAAGAAACTTCGATTCTAAATTTAAAGGATAAAAGGTTGCTTGTTATAAGTGTCTGTCATAATATGTTTATATTATTCTCTAAACTTATTGCTGATTGCATTATATATATTAATGTTAAAAGAGCTTGCTAATGTATGTTTTTATATAGTGTCGTAGGCAGCCTATGGATACCAATTTATGTGGGTTTTATGTACTAAGGCACATGATTAATATCATCTTTGAAGGCAGGACTGAGTTTACCCAAAAGGTAAATAATAATTTCATAAAATTTTGTTGAATAAGTTTAGTGTTTTGGATTTCCATATTTTGCTAACATTTGTCTTCATCAAATCAGATGTTTGATCAAGTTGATCCCTTTGCTGAAGAAGATATTGAGTACATTTGCAAGTGTTGGAGTGAATTTTTTCTTGATCTTATATGACAATATAGTTAATAGTCAATTTATATTGATGGACTTGTGTTGTGTACTGGCAATGGTTAGTCCCTGTTTGGAGCAGATTGGTGGAGGGATTATGAATGTTTTAGTGTATTTGCAAAGCATAATTTTGACATGCATTTGTAAATATATGTGGTTTGTTTTTACTATCGGAGTGTTGACTGCGTGATCTTTGAAGGGATGTGGAGGTACTGAAATAAGAAATGAAAAATATGTGTTATGTGTAGAAATCTGCATCGTTAGTGGAGTTGCGATTTTGACTTAAAGAATGGTTGAGTGTGTTTCTGACTGGGCATTATTAGTGAATATGTATGCTTTTAGACCACATTATTAAAAAAGTGGTTTGAAAAGTCTTTTTTTAAACCACTTTTTTATGTGGTTTAAAAAAAACATACTTTTTACACCTCCTTTTTCTAAACCACTTTTTTATGTGGTTTAAAAAATCATTTTTGTTGTAGTGATATATACATATATAGTCTCAGTTTATTATTTGTCTCTTCTTTAACAAAAACAAACAAAAACACACTCACAATTCTTAATCACCCTCATAAACCAATCATCAAACAATTCGCCAAAAATTACTACAAACCATAATGGGCGCTTTGGGTTCAAGAAGATTAGGTTGACTAAGAAAGATTTCCCTGAAAAAGTACTCTCAATCAAATCACCAAAATTAAAACCTTAGAATAAGTCCCCTTACAAATCTACATCATAATCCAACAACTCCCATAGCCAGGCAATAAAACCCCCAAAAATAACCAAATCAAAATAAACAAAAGTACTCATTGAGAGATCGGCGAGGCTAGGAGACGGAATTGAAATTATGGGAGAGGGTAGGAGGAATGGAAGGATGAAATACACTTGAGGAAGTCCAAGAGACGGGATGGCAGATTCAATGGATGGGATGAGAATTAATTGGATGGGAATTAATTGGAGGTGGAAGCATTGAACACAACAACTAAAACAAAAAAGCTACAAAAAATATCTCTTGAAACCACTTCCAAGTGTGAACACAAACGGGATTTGAGACGGGAAATTACTAATTATAATAGATTTTGATAAAGGTGAATGAATATCATGTGTGTGCATTTCTATGTGTGTTGATGAACGCTGGCTCCACAGCCGAATGGTTGGTGTATTAACAACCATTCGGCAACTGAGGAAGAAATAAAGAAGAATATTCAATATGTATGCGATATTCTGGGATACTTTTGTGATATAATAAGGCTCAGTGGAGCTTGCTATATTCCTAATATCATTCAGAGTCATGTTTCGGTAGTCATGAACGAATACTACATCACTTTGGGAGAAAACGAGTGGAACTGCGACTTTAAGGGAACTGCTACATTGAGTTTCAATGACCCCGGTAAGTAGCCATAGACCAACATGTTTCAAAATGCACGATACAAGTTTATGTGTTGCTTTTAATTTTTTTATATTCTCCACCAAATGATTCTTTTGGTTTTTATATATTTCGCAGGTTTTGGTGAATGCAAATATAATGTTATCAAGAGCAGACAGAGTGATTCATATAGAATGAATTTTTCATTCTATTTGATTGTTTCGGCAACCCGTGTTTTGGTTATGCCTATTTTAGTTTTATAAATGTTTGTTACTGTGGCAGTAACAAATAAAGTACATTTTTTTTATATTATCCACTCATGTATTTCTGTTTGCATTATAAGAATGGATTTCAGTTTCTTTTTCCCTTTACATTACGAGAGTTCAGTTCCCTGCCCTAGCCTTGTTATTTCTGGTGCGATGAGACTTTTTGCATTCATCAGTTCCACACACTTGGTCAGTTATGTTTTCAAATAGAAGTGGGCTATAGCAAATCTTTGGAGGTATAAGGCAAGCTAAGGATGCTTTAATATATGTCCATAATATATAACCCATGTGGTGGAGAAAAATTTTGTGCGTGTATATTGAGTTGGTTTATATACTAGCTTAGTTAATTTTTATAGCAGTTTTGATACTTGCAAAGTATATACTGTTATATTATATATACTACATGAAGAGGGTTTTTTTGTTCAAATATATGAAGACATTGATATAAGTAGTTTTGAGTCTTCTGACTCCTTAAGTATTTGCTTAGGTAAATCTTACATTTGATGAAGAGTTAGAAATTGAACTTGGTTAATAAAATGATTTTATAAATCAGTTGATATCTTATATTCAATTTGTTTGAAAGACACATTTCTTTGAAGTATTATTGTAAGGTTTGTACTTTATTCAGGATGTTAGGTGCATATTAATTACTATGTGGGTACAAATTAAATATCACAAGTAGAATCAGACAGAAAGTAGGTAGTACAAATATTTCAAAGTTGAAGTGAGCGGCTTGAAAAAAGCTTTGTGACAACTTAGACCGTTAAGCTTTATAATAATTTTACCTTAATCTTTATAGTATTAAGTGTAGTGAAAAAAATATTTTCTTCAATTTAAACTTTCAACTTCTCGGTATTTTTTCAGCTTCCAATAATGCAATAACCAAGTTTTATTTTAAAACAAAGTTTCAAGTTATATAAATCTACTAAATTCTTTTAGATGACTGTAGTTTATGCTACAAAAATGGTTGTTATTTAGTCACTTAAGTTACAAAGTTTGGATAAGACTGCTAGTGCATTTCCTAGTTCAACTTCATCTCACCCCAATGCACCACTACCCTCCTCCTGTCTTTCATCACTAACAAATAAAGAATCAAAATCTCGGATCATCATATTGCAAAATACAGCAACTTTGTTCTCATAAACCATGATCCTAGAAAAACCACTATTCCAACTTTGTTCACATTTTATTCTAGCTAATCAATTCATACACTTTCCTTGCTACGTCGAATGAAACAATAACACAAATATCACCCTCTCCCTCACCCTCTACCACAATATTAATCTAAACTCAAACCAAAACATAGATCCATTAGCCGTGATAGTTTCTGGAACAAGTGTTACACACTCAATATTCCTGAAATCTATTTCCCTCCACAATCTTGTACTTAAAGAAATAGTGCTGTCATTTAATGTAACACCCCAAATTTTAAAAAATAGAATAAATAAGGCAATATTTAGAATCTTGATGTATTATTTAGTATTTAAAAATCTTCAGGAATAAATTTGGGAATTAAAACATATCTAGATAAATTATATTGAGACTCAAAATATTTGCCCTAATTTATATTTATCCTTTTCTTTCTATCCTCATCCTAAACTTGACCACACTACTCCCTCTATAAAATATCTTCTCATACTTATCCCTCCCAAATCCGGCCAGGAACGCCTCCTTCCCCCCTCTCCTTTTCTCCCTCACTTTGTCCAATCATAGTTTTTCATCTCATCTAATGGTCATAATATCTCACTTATCCCACAACACATTTCTCCTTTGATACACACAATCTCACCCCTTTCTCTCTCACCATTCTAGATTAAGAAAAGAATCTCCCACATTCACCAAAGAAATTAGAAGGAACAAAAACTTACCAAGAAAATTTGGAATTATTTTTCTTTATTAATCATAAACTTATATTATAGTGCAAATAAGACAAGTGACATATTTTCTTTTTTTATTATCCTATTTTTGTTTTTTTAACAACAATAAATTTTTCGATTAATTCATGTAAGAGATGTTGTTATAAGAAATTATAGGTTGTTTACAAAAATGATGCGTTGACAATGAGAAAATTATGGGGGAGAGACTAATTGTTAATAAGATAATAACGGTGGAAGATCAATAATTTCCTATTTAAAAAGAAGAAATAATAAAATAGGCAGTTTTTATATGATTGATTAAAAATATATAATTTGGTTTTTGAATAAAATAGGATGTTTAATGTCAAAAAAATGAAAAAGAAAATGACAGAAATCATGGTATAAAAAAATAGACAATTATAATCATTGAAACGGTGGATGTATTGATTGAAATAGGAAGTTTTTATATAATTGATTAAAATAATACTACCTCTGGTTCTAAATATAAGACCTAATTGACTTTTTTTTGGAGAAATTAAGGTTGCGAAATAGGTTATTAAGTGATGACATATTTGATAATTTTTAGATTATCCATTAGTTTATAGGTAAAATAAACTAGTTTAAGGAAAAAAAATTAGGTAAATCAATTTATAATTAACTTATTTTATTTTTTTAAGAATTATTTAGAATAAGTCAATTTAGGTCTTATATTTCGGACCGGAGGGAGTATAATTTATTTTTCGAATAAAATAGAAGTTTATGATTAATAAAGAAAAATAATTCCAAATTTTTTTGGTAAGTTTTTGTTCCTTCCAATTTTTTTGGTGAATGTGGGAGATTCTTTCCTTAATCTAGAAACTAGAATGGTGAGGAAAGGAGAGGGGGAAAAGGAGGCGTTGGTGGCCATCCCAAATCACTATTAATCATTCATTTACTTACTATTAAATATCTCCTCTCTTAGTTATCTTCATATTCATCACCGCCTTTACTATCTTCATCACTCTTCTCACTTTCTTGACTCCCTCCTTCGTCACTTTCATCACCATCACTCCCTCTGACTCCCTCTTTGACATCATCACCGCCCTTCCTACCTTAATCTTCTTCACTTCCATTTCTTCACCATTAGAACATCATCCTCTCTCACTTTCTTTCTCCTTCTCTCACTCCATTGCTCTCTCTTCATTTCTTTTGCTACAGCGACAATCACCAGCCATCAACGATAGGGCAAGGCTCCAATCTTTCAAGCAAAGTCGAAATTATACTTAGGTGAACCTCCTCTATCTATTTCTACCCATTTGTCTTTGTTTAAGCGAGAATTAAGGGAGGAGCTGAATGGGTCTCTGGGGATTTTGGGATTCAATAATCACCTAAAAGTAAAGCTAAACTTGTGTTTTTATGATTAAGAGAGAATTAGAAAGTTAATTTGAGGAATTTGAAATCTTGTTGTGCTTTCCCTTTTCTTTGTTCAGTTTTGATGCCCTGTTTCTGAAATTTTGGAAATGAAATGATAAAGCATGTGGTTGTTTGAGTCCGATGGGTTTCCATTTTTAAATTGGTTATGTTTTCTGGTTTAGAGTATATGGACATGAAATAGGTGATTTAATTTGTGCAAATGAAAGATTGTAGTTAATCACAAAGCTCTGCTCTACTATGTGTTGATGATTACAAGCTTTGATTCCTTTCCTTTGTGTTTGGTGATATGAAATCATACTGATTTATTTGCTATATGTTCTGTGATGGCTGAATTGTAATGCAGGGATATTTAAATTATGCTAGTGGTTGAGATTAAATTGTTGCATGTATAGCTAGGATTTGCTGCATCACTTTAATGTCAAAGCTGAACTGGTTTTAGGATAGGAATATTTGTGAAATTGAGAAATGTTTGCGAGTTGATTTGAGTGTTTGCATGTGAATTTGGAAGATGATACCCTTGTTGCATTGAATAAAATTGGAACTTCATTTTAATGGAAAAGGGTGTTAAATGTATGCTGATTTTTAAAAGAAAAGGGAAAGAGTTGTGTGTTGGTGTTTACAAAATCTATGTGTATGTTCTTTACTTTCTGCAGAATTTCAAAACTGATATGAGGACTTTAACAAATGAAAATTTTAAGGAAAACAAGGCTTGAACAACATGAGCAAAGAATCTATGATAATTACTTTAAAACCTACTTGTTAAATATTGCATTAAAGTCATATAGTTCTTGACTTTGCATTGTGGTTTGCATGTTAGTCTATTGGATGTTTTCAAATAAGTATGATTTCATTTGCTTTATGTTCTGCAGTGGCCAAATGATTATGGTTTATGGTGTATGTTTGGATTGACTTTTGATGGAGCATATAAATGTAATTGTTACATGTATAGGGTTGAGAATTTGATGAATTAAAGTTATAAGCAATGATTGTATAGGCAATTGCTAAAGGATTCTTGGAATCAATAAAAGGCCTAATGTTTGATTAATAAAAGAAGGATCAAAATGGGGAAGGTAAGGTCAGCTGGTAAGAAAGGGGAAGGTAAAACACCGCGTACCCACCAGGTCATGGGTTCAAACCCTTGGGAAGTCGTCACCCCCAAAATGGGGAATCCCGGCGGCGACTTCGGATTAGTCAGTTTCCCGAAGGGGGCCGGACACCGAAGGCTCTAGGCAAAAAAATAAAAGAAGGATCAAAACGATATTTAGGTTGGGTAGTTTATAGGCACATGAGAGACGCTTAAGTGTTATGAATTTAGAATGACATTAATTTATCATTCATGTATTGTTTAAATATAGGAGTGGATGAGGGTTGGTTCTTGTGACACCAAGGAGTTAATGAATGGATGATTGGTAATTGCTGGAGGGCAGGTAGTAGTTTTGTTTATTATGATGTATGAGAATTGCATGAAGCGTGTTTTAAAATTACACTTAACCTCAGGGCCGAAAGGTTGCTCTAATCCTGTCAGAATCATTCAGTGTATCGGAGTTCTCCATGACTAGAGGTTCGCTACTTCTAGTTCAGTGATATAACTAAAAGGTTATATTCAGGGGGGTTGCGCCTCATATGCCACACAATCAGGAAAATAAATTCAAATTGTTGTGTGAGCAGCAGGATTAAGGTAATCGAAATCACCATTTTTATTTGAGTTCGTCAATTGTTATGCATGATAATAAATGATAACTGCTATTGGGATTCTTTGAATCTCACTGTTTTTCAAACAAAACTTTTACAGATAAACAGTTCAGGATAGGAGGGATGCTTGATAGGCCCGAAGATGAGTGAGATTGATTTTGTGAGATATGTTGTACTATACAAGCTCATAGCTTGTGATTTATTAGGTAAAGTCTATCCCCTGTGATAGGCAAATTATATTTTGACAGAATTGTTATAGTTAGATTTAAATATGATAGGTTTGTAGTTACATTAGATTGTTCAGGTGTAGATAAAGTAAAAACTAAGTAGTGGCTACTAATTTAGCTGTTTAATGAATTTATAAATCGCTGCTTATTTCAGGAAACAATTAAATTTTTTTTCAAAGTTGTGTAGAAGCCTAAGTTTACGCGGGATATATTATATCCAGGTTTCAAAGAGAAAATATTTTAATTTATTCGTATTTTTGGGCTTCTAACATTATAAAGTGGTTATAAATTGATTAAATTGCTATAATATAGTAATAAAAAAGTTAGGTGTTACAATGTGACAGCAAAGACACTCTATAAATCAACAAAATAATGATTGGATGTATTTCCTGTTTTTCAAAATGAAAATGAATGCAAAATTTGAGGTCAAAAAAGTTGTGAGATGATATTTTAATGATGAACTTCATTGGATGAATAATGATTTTTTTTGTTATGGAAATCAAGAAACATACTAAGCTATATACATTACAACGGCTATATTATAGTCATCAATATAACATTAAAGGAAGAATGGTGATTTGCTATTGGTGAAATCATTGTTCATAAGACGTGGCAGTTCCTTGTCAGCATGTGGGTCCTAAATGTTTTCCACCTAAGCACAAACTCCATGTTGACCTTCTTTCCTTCGTGCAACAATTCTTCCTCTTGTGGGTCCTAATTTTTGTAGCCACATAGACTTCTCAAATGCCACATGTCCACTCCCTCCTTCATATCTCCCTCATATAAATCTTGTATGGGAAGCAATAAGTAACGTGTTTGTCTTTCCAATGTGTGGGTCCCAACATCCTACGACAGTGGCTTATGATACCTTGGGGCATGTGTATATTGGACAGAAGCCTTGCTTTTGCTAAAGCTTCTTCAACAAGCCAAATTAATTTGAAACAAGTGATGAAGCTTTACAGTCTTTCAAATCTCCATCTTCTCTCCACAAACCAAACTTCCGGCCAAAAGAGACCCGAGTAACGTAGCTTCGATTCGAGATTCCCTTGCATTTTCTAGTGGGTCTAATAATGTCAAGCTCTATATGTGTTGCTTCGCTTCGACACCTTCAGGAGGGTCTCTTCGAGAGGGGTATCATTGTGAAGGTTGATCGCATAATAACGAGGGAGGCTGTTCGATTCCCCTATGGTCCCCATCGCCCCATGAAGGAGCAGGAAGACATTCATGTTGTCGTGTTTGATGAAAGCGTAAGTGTATACTTTTTCCGTTGGGTTTTAAGATGGTTGAATGTGTCTTGAGTATTTATGCATTTTTTGGCTACAAAAGCCGTAAGTCACATACATTTTTCCATATGGAGTTCATTTTTATGTGTTTTATGACCCATTAGTGATGGAAAGCCCTTATATTTGAATAGTTGTATGATAGATTTTATATTCTTATGGTCACTGAAATGCCTTCCATGTTCTTTTTTGTGATTCTTTTTGAAAAAAGCGGGAATGGTAGGAGGTGGGTGAGAGAGTGAAGAAGGTGGATAATCAAATTAGGTACATCAGAGGTGAACCCAGTTGATTTTTCCGACCTTATCTCTCCCCACATATTTTCTTCAATGTTTTTATTTTGCCTCTGATTTGCAGCCCCTTATATATGTAAGTACTAAGTTTTGTGATATTTTCTATCTTTTGAACCAAAAATTCATTGATGCTAATTTTTTGTTAATTTATAGTACAGTATGTGTTGAATTGTTTCTGTTTCAAAGATTATTTTCTAAGGCCCACAAAAGTGAATCTTAACTATAAGCATGTTCACTTTCCCAGAGTGAATCTTAATTGTTTCTGTTTCAAACATGTTCACCGCATTTTCCTAAAGGACACACCTTGATTTAACTGCAAAGTGTAGCTTTCTAGATATGGATTATGAAAGGATCCAAAAGCCTCAGGTGATTTGCCGCTTCTACTTCCTTTTTTTTCTTTTGCTTCTTCTTTTTCTATTTTTGGTTCATGCTACTAAGTACTAACTAACACAAAGTTTGTTTTTTTTCTTTTGGGTTTTGGCTTGGTTAGTGGGAAGTGTTCTTGATCTGTTAGTATAGATGGGCATGTTGATATTTTGAGTTAAATTTGTTCATGGGTTTTTTGTAAGTGGATTTGATTTGTGGGAGTTTGGTTTTGTAGAGTGGTGGGGGATTTTCATCTGGGAAATTGAGGAACATGCTTATGGGAGTGGAGAAGAAGAGGAAAGATGAGGATGAGCTTGAGGAGAAAATAACATTATCTTTGAGGTATTTTCACATTAAATCTCCTTTGAATCAGCCATGCAACATATTGGAATATTATGCACTTAAAGATGATTTGGCTTCCTATTTGAAAAGTAAAATGAGTATAGCATTTTTTAACAAAAGACCATTCTACTGCACATGTCTCTTCCCCTCTGTATGTTACACAAATAAGAATTAAATAATGAACCTGATCTCTTACATTTTTACACAATATGGATGGCCCTAATTCATGTAATATAACTGTCATTTGAGCTTGGTACTATTTTTCTTTAGCAGCAACTATGGAATGAATTAGCATGCATCATGCTTTGCTCCCAAGATCAAAACTCTTGTGGAGTTGTTTTCCAATCCTCCTAAAGCGTTGGTGGCCCCTTATTTGGTCTATTATCTTTGGAGAAGGCAATTTTGACTGAATATGCCTTTATTGTTTTGGATAGTTCATGTGGGAAACTCCAACATTTCCTGAGCTAATAGGATGACGTTTGTGCATTCAAACTTGTGACCCTTTTTCAGATCTTTTGGCTTAATATTTAATAAACTCATTCTTCTTTTCCCCAATGTAAGCTTTTCTTCACAAAAATTGTGACCCTTTTTCAGATCTTTTGGCTTAATATTTGTCTAAAAGGAATAAAAGTAGACAAATGAAGGTAACATTTATTTCCCGTGCAATATGAGATGGCTCTCTTTGAATGAAATTTGGAAATGGGGATATAACTGGATGGATATTTTAAAGGGGTTTTAAGATTCTATAATGTTAGAATGAATACCAAGGGATCAAATGTTGATGATGAGGTTTGTTCTCAGTTCTTATATCTGTCATTTTTTTCTGCAAATTGATTATTGGTGGACAAACAAATGAAAATACCTCATTAGAAAGTCTATATGTTTTGAGAGCATTGCTCGGCTCTTACAGCATATTTCCAGTATAAGAAGAGTGTCTGCTCTGGTCTTTTTTTCTTATACAGGTGATTGATTACAAAACTCAGCAAGCTAGGCTCTTCCTCTTGCTAGCCTCCGCTTATGCTTTCAGATTCCTTGGTGTATCTTTGGAATGGCTATATAAGGATGTTACTCAAAGATAGCAAACTAATGACTTCTCAACATTGCCTAAAGCTCACGCATGCACTGAAGGATTGAAGTCCTTGACTACATCAGCTACTGTTGTATGTAATCATTTATCATTGATCAGTGCCCTGTCAAATGATTTTAGATGCTTAGTTTCATTATTCTGCTCTAGATGGCATGGGGAATATGAACATTTATGTGCCATGTGGGAACATCTTTATATTGTAAAAGACTAAAAGGGAAAAGAAATCACTTCCTTTCCATTACTTCTCTCTATCACATACAAACTTCTGTCAATATTTTGCTAAATATATTTTTTTGTCTTTATAATAATAGGTTGACCTTCCAATTAATTTGGTTTATAAATAATATAAGAGCTTATTTTGAGTAATACGATCATTTACTGCATTTTAGCAAGGAATGAAACTTTAAATTAAAGTTACACAAGAAATCCAATTTCATTATTTTAACATAAGCAATTTGTTAGTTATTTCATATGGCTAACAATTTCATTAGATCTAGCTCTTGTATAAGTTTTATCTAACTTGACCCATGATTTATATTATACAACTTCATTTCACATTTTAACTAATGTCATGTTTGTAAATAAGCCTAGATATAACATCTTACTAATGTCTTCCATGACACACGATTTGTGATATCCTAACGATTTTGGTGGGTTAATTTAATAAATAAAATGAAATGTCCACACTTTTTTTTGCACCTCAAGCACCTTTTAATCAACTTAAAAAAATTGTCATATTAAAAACTATAAAATAAGTTAATCTCCCGTGCATCGCATGGGAGACTTTGCTCGTTTTTATTAATGCATTGAGAGAATGCTATCACCAAAATATTAAGAATTTAGTTTTTAATAAATTTTATATGATATTGATTACTACCCAACCATAAAATTAAAAGTAAATCGTCAATGTATTGTGATTAAAATAGGAAGCTAAGAATGCTAGTAAAAAAAATTCCACACCATTTACAATATAAGAAAATGAACTAGCTAAACGTGTCAACGTACTACACACATGTGTGTGTATACTTAAAAATGCATTCAAATTATGACTGAATGAGAGCAATAGTGGAAATCAATTATTGTGGTAAATCAATGGAAGCGTGAGATCAAATATGTTTTTTCTTCTCTTTGCATTCCCTTTCCAATCTTTATGAATATTGTTTTTTTGTGTGTGGCCGGTAATTTGGGAGGGTGTCCTGGTTGGCAGAAGATTTTCAGAAATTTTCTTCGAATTTCCTTTCCCATATTTAACTCCCCGAGTAGAAATAGCCTATTAATTAGAGGAAAACAAAAGAAAATATATTAGGACATTTGTGATATAAAAAGCAAATGATATCAAAAGGAATTGAGAAATATTCAAATGGATGGAAGTATACATGTGTCCATCCTCACTCCTTGACCATCTATGATTCTTGGTATTAGTATGAGTATTTATTGGCTACTGTGAGTTGAAAGAATGATTTTGCACCGAGTGTTGTCTATTAAAGGGCTGAAGGTGTGAAAAAACATTTTCTTTATCAACGTAAGAACCCAGAGAAACATTTTGTTGAGTAGTTGAATGAGGAATACGATTATGATTCACATATGATAAATTCATTGTTTGTCCCTCTTCATATATAGTGCGGCGGATCATAATCTTCTATACCAGGATTTGTTGCCATTGTCTCGACCTATAAGGATGTATAGATATAATATTACATCTTATTAATCATATTTTAATTTTATGAATAAATAACACCCATATGAATATACACATACACACTTAAACATAGAAATAAACATACATTTTTCATTAAACAAATTCATAAATATTTAGATTATTTAAACAATTAATATCATATTTGTTTACCTCCAACAGACTTTGTAAGCTCGGATCCATCAACGACTGCTCCTCGGAAAAGGAATCAAAAGGGCAAGTGTTTGAGGTTACGTTGTTGATGTGATTAAAACATGACTTGCATCTTTCATTAAAATGTTCTTGTAGACGTCATCACCTCCTTCCAATTGTTATTTATCAAGAGAGAGGATATCTTCAATTTCTTTCATATATTTTTCCAATTTTACATCATTTTTTCCGAATTTTTCATAAAATTGTGTCCAATCTTTGTTTTCTAATTCTATGTTCACTCCTCTCAAAATCTCTTCAAGATGACGGTCACGGACGTTATAGTTGAGTTCCATATCCATTGTTTTTTAATCTGATATAAGTTAAATAAATTCAATCACATACATTAGTTATTTAGTGTTTATCAACCATAACTAAACACACTTATAATCCATGAAATGAGCATTCACCAAGTAAAACCTCTATCTGTTGCATAGAAAATACTACTTCTTATCTTCAACATAACATTTATTTGATTAATTTTAAGTACATTATAAGGGGGCTAAATGTAACAACCCAATATTATAACCTTTTTTTATGCTATTTTTTTTTTCCATTTATGCTAATGATAACTATGTTAGAAAAAGAATCCAATTAAACAAAATAGTAACTAACATAGTTAGAAAAAGAATTAACTTAATTCATTAAAAATAATTTTAGTGCTAACTATGTTAGAAAAAGAATTGAAGTTAATATGATAGCTAACATAGTTAGAAAAATGAATTTTCTAAATATTCATAACATATAAGATAATATGCTAACCATGATAGAAAAATAATTTGAGTTACAAAAGAACTATCATGGTTAGAAAAAAGATTTAATGTAATTTGAAATTAATAGATATAATTTTGCAATGAAATATAAAATTCACAACCAAAATCATTTGAGAAATTATCAAAACTGATTTATCCATGTTAGATAAAAATTGACTAACATGGATATTTAAATAAATTTAGTAACACTTGATTACATTCTTTCACAGTAAGTTTCAAATTAACACACAACCCTGTATTAATTAATATTTACAGTTATCTAACATAAAATTATTTACAGTAATCCAGGGGTATAAATTCAAAGTATATAAAAATTATATTAATAAATAAGAATATGAAGCATAAAATGAAAGCATGCCATATGAACCTAAAACTAGTTCCCGAGTCTCCGGCCTTTTTCCCCATGACTCCTGCCCCGATCTAATACCTGTAGACCCTGATGTCGTAACTAACAACTACTCGCCTACGCACATTTTTGCACTACGTGCATGTGCATGCCGGCAAGGTGGTGTGTGCTAATGTCGTGTTTGGTGCTGTGTGCTACATGCTGTGTTGCTTGAACATGTTATCTATTTTCTATTCCAAGTATCTATCAATTACCAAATGATACAGCAGTACAAGTATTCATTTAAAGCCACATCACAAACTCAAAACATCACAAACTCAACATAAAGAATAATAATAATCACATCAAACACAATACACAAGTACACTGATAATGAGTTCAATAGGGACTCACGACTCGATGGTCGATATACCTTCGCTTGAACAAAATATATCAGTTCAATAGGGACTCACGACTCGATGGTCGATATACCCTCGCTTGAACCGGGGGCGCTCTCCCCAATAACGTTTTTCTCTTTATTCATTTGAGTCCCTGCTGTACGGGCAAGGGAACCTCATTCCGGAATGACATAATTATAATTATATTACTCGGTGTACCACAACCAACACATAAATTCCAATAAAAGCATTCCATAACTACATCAACAATAATCATATACTTATAAACTACCTAAATGCTTATTAACATACACACACACGCAGACAAGTGAAGTAGTTACCTCCTTCCATTTAAACCAAACATAAACAACGTAAGCTCCCACGTGCTAACTTCTACAAGCAATAATACCATACAAACAAATAATTAAAAATTAATCAATTGTATAATAATTAACGTCACTCTCGTTCCTAGAAGTACTACCCAATCTCTTATTTGTTCTAGCAGTCCATTTTCAATCTCAATCAAAGTTTATAAATGATTATCCTTGCAATCATTTCAAATTTCTTTCAAAGCTTAATGTTCTAAATCTAATAAATACTTGACTCCTCAAGCCTAATCTCCATTGACAGCTTCAAGCCCATATTCCAAACATCATCTCAAAATTCTAATTTGAACCTAAATAGAGAAATCATTTGAAGAAAACCACACTTGAAGTTTACAGCGATAAAGTTCATAAAATTCATTTCGAAAGCATCATGTAAGGACAAATTTATAGTTACACCCATTTTAAAAATCTGTTTCAAACTATCCTTAATCCTAATAGTTAGAAATTTCTCTAAATTAACTTGTCACAAACAATACTAGCAGAGTACCCCAACAATCACTTATTTTAACATTAACAATTAAAATCACATTATAACTGAATTACAACAGAGTTTTGCCAATCACTTAAACTTTCAAGACTTCAGTTTCTTATGACAAACAAGCAGGAAGAGATCAGCAAACGTATACACCAATACTAAATCTCTTAGAGGATCATGACTTCAGCAAGCATATACATAGGGGAAAAAGAATCAAGTGGACAAGAAATAAAATACTTAAACATTTCCAAACCTCTTTCATGCTCACCAATCATTCTTTTAGTTATTGAACTCCCCAAAACCCAAAACTGATTTGGTTTCCCCTCTCATTCTCGTCCAAAAATATGCAGAAAAAGGATAGAAACCGAAATAGAAAACCCACCTTAGTTAAATCCCAAACTTTGCGTGTTTGAACGGTGGTCAACTTCGCCATGTCCCGCCGTCGAGCGCCGTTGGAGATGGTGAAGATGGAGTGAACAGAGACAGCGAAGAGAGAGAGAGAGCTTGAGAGGAAGTAGATGAAGTTTGGTGATGAAGGAGATGAGTGTTTTCAGTTAGAAAAGAGAAGGAGATGAAAAAGGGAACATAGATATGGGAGAGTGAGAGAACGTGAAGAAGAAAAAGATGAAGAAGGAGGTCCTTTTTTTTATGCGTGTATGCCGCTAGAGAAGAAAAAGAGGAGTGGAAGAGGTGTTTAAATATATGACAACATTAGGGTTTTGAGGCTAATTACAAAAACACCCTTTTAGGTTAAAATGTTACACATTAGTGTGCTATTATCATTCTATGTTTTAAATATTTATAGTTTTATTGTAAAGTCCCACATCGGCTGGGGAGGAGAACGAAAGGTGCTATATATATGCCTGGATACCTCCCCCTCTCGACGCGTTTTAAAGCCGTGAGGGGTGAGGATTCCCCAAAGCGGACAATTTCGAGAGCGAGGCGCTGGGATGTTACAGATGGTATCAGAGCCAGACTCGGGTTGGTGTGCCAGCGAGGGCGCTGGGCCCCAAGGGGGGTGGATTGTAAAGTCTCACATCGGCTGGGGAGGAGAACGAAAGGTGCTATATAGGCCTAGATACCTCCCCCTCTCGACGCGTTTTAAAGCCGTGAGGGGTGAGGATTCCCCAAAGCGGACAATTTCGAGAGCGAGGCGCTGGGATGTTACACTAAATATATTAATTAACTATATAATATATGTCATTATCATTTCAAATTGATTTATCTATTTCTAATTATAAACCTACTTTGACTTTTTTTTGTGAAAGTGAAGGAAGCAAATTAGACAATAAAATTAAAACATAGAATAAATGTGATTACAATATATGTTTATGTTTATGTTTATATTTATCTTTATCTTTATGTTTATGTTTCAGAAGTTCTATCACTTGAAATAAGGGTAGCAGATCCTTTTGGCCTGTGATACAAAAATGGTGACCAATTAAAGTCTCCATCAAATTCTTTTTCAATAAAATTTTGTAAATTCTAGATTTTATTTTCTCTCAACTTTCTTCCATTCTTTTCAGTCTTTCACTTGTTCTTATTCTTTCTAAATAAATTCTTAAACACTATTAATTTGAAAACAGTAATTAACTCATACAATTTCATCCATGATAAAGATTAGTTCATCTTTACCTAAATATGTTTCCAAAAACTTCTCATGATACTTTGTGAAATATTTTACAAACTGATTTTGTTAAAGATAACCAGAATATTTTGAGAGAACATTGTCTAATATTTAAGTCTCAATGTTGAATTTGGAAACCAAATTCTAAAACGAGCAAGTTAAGTGTTATTAGCAAAGAAGTGGGAGAAACGTTTGTTTGGAAAATAGAGCATTTAATAAGTATAATAAAAATAATTAAGTTTTCAGAGCCTAGTATGATTTTAAAATTAATTTAAAAATCCGAATTTAATATTGAGAGGAGAGGTTGAGATAATAATAATTCCTTTCATAAATATTGATCTATTGTTGAATGAACATGAAGAATCTATTTAAGGAATAAATAAATTATTAGATATATAGTACATTTTATGTTACCAATGAGATTAGAAGTAGATGAAAGTGACAATTCTAGGCTTTGAAAATTATTTTGATGATAGCTCCAATAATTTTTTTGTGAAACAATTGAAAAAATCCTCACCGCGGCTTATTTATAAGATCCCAAGACACCCTCCAATTCCTGGTGATAATGAAGATATCCCCAAGGCACCACCTATAATGAAGGGTGGAGGTCACACCCTAACTTCTGATGGAAAGATAATCCAAATGCCCTAACCTACAAGAGGCAAGTTTCTAGAAAGATAAAGATTAACAACTGAAAGGACAAGGAAGATGAAACTTCAACACTAAACAAAATAAACTTAAAAATTTTAAAAAAAACTTCTAGAAAGATAAAGATTACATAGATAAGCAAAAAAAACATTTTCGAAGGGACAAAAAATGATAGAAATATTATTCATCAACAATCAGTGGCTGTTGATGTAGTGAGGTATGATTCAAAGTAGAAACTTCTTCTCCGATGCTTTTTAACAACTTACACGTAGACTTAGCACGCACAAAACTAATATATGAATCACGTTCAACTCTGCTCATTATCTCCAGTAGCATGTCATTGGGGAGGTCCAGAAGAGAAATGGATGATGATTCAGATAAACCAACATCAGTTGTTTTCACCATTCCACAATTATATTCACCATTGCCTTCCTAAGAAATTGCTTTATCCGTCATAGTTAACCCTTAAGAATATGTATAATATAAGAAACTATGTGCATGGAAGTAAACTGGAATGAACCATCAAAACATATCAATGTATCAACATATATATACTATTTTTTATACGTTATATACATAGGATAGTAAACCAAAAGGCATTAATTTTTATACGTTTTATACAATTTTTAAAGCAATTGAAAGAAATTAATTTGTGGTTACTAATCAAATTCATATTACATTTAATCCACATACATCTCTTCGTTAATCCACACGCACCTCTTGAAATAGTGACACACAATCAATTCATACAAAGACATGTGGAATAGGAATACTCTTTTGGGAAGCTGCTGCATACAAATACACATGGAATAGGAAAGCTCTTTTGGGAAGTTGCTATAGTGTTGACACGTGGTAGCATGAACACAGGCTATTATATGGTATATTAATGAACAGAAATGTAGGGGCCTATCAATGGAGAGGCAGGAGAGGCGGCTCTCCTCCCCTTCAAACATATCAATAAATTTTACTAAATCTGAGTATGTACTTTCCAATTGTTTTGTCCGTTTGTTTGTGATTTTTCTATTTGTTTTTTACGTAATCTACATAACATCGTTAAGAAGACATTAAGTAGCCATCCAAATTCCAATTCAATATATTTCTCTAAAATAAAATGTTTTTCTGTAATGTCAAAATGTTTCAACTTCCTAATATTATTAACGAATTTATTAACGAAAACTTCTTAACTATAATGGAAAATTCTTCGCATTCCCAATATTATTAACAAATTTATTAATAAATCTTTCCCCTTCTAAAAGTTATATTAATTATCATCAACCTTTTGTTCCCTTTATATTCTTGTGTGCAAATCACACCACACCCTCAATGGCTCGTAATTGTAATCCTATATCTCTACATAAATTTTAGCATTTTCATTGGTCTTTTTGTTCATTATTTCATGTCAAGATGTCTAACACTCGTCAAGATTTGATTGGTGATGTTAACGATTATAAAGATATGTAGGTCATTATTGCTCGTGTGCTTAGAAAGTGAGATGTTTGGAGAAAAGCTCTCCGCCATTTGATATGGAAAATAGGAATTATTCTGGTTGATGAGAAGGTTAGTAAAAAAATTCATTTCTTTGGAAAACAATGTTTCATGTAACCTTTAATGTCATTTTTTTAGCAATGTTCTAGGATTGAAACTTCTATCATTCAAAATTAATTTTATTGATCATTATGTGTCAATCCTGGAAGAAAGAAACTTGTGTCGTCGTTTTGCAAATTTTGGAGGTGTTATCAAATTTAGGAGATTATGAAGTCACCTCTAATCCATTGAAGCTTGTATTCTACCATTCTTTTACCTCTTTTCAAGAGTCCAATGTCAAAAAGTCAACAATCCTAATTTAATTTAGATTTGTTTAGGAATCTACTCCAATATTTATCCCTGAAGGTGGGTTTGATATAGCACACTACTTAGCAATGGTGGGTTCAAATGCCTTGAAACTATATCTTCTCTCACAAATGTTTGGTATGGATATGCCTACTTATGATTGCTTTGTTTTTCATGAAGACAAAATGTGGTCTTTTTACCAATGGGTAGTTGGTTGAGCTGGTAAGTGGGCTGTAACCCCGTAAGAATGAGAACGCGTGTTCGATTCCCGGGAAGCGCTCTCATTGGAAGAGGGGACAACCTTGCCTATGTGGGCAACACTCCTACCTCTCGAGTCCGGATTAAACCGGGCGGTGATTAACCAAAAAAATGTGGTCTTTTTTATAATATTTTTTCAATTTATATGTGGAATGTGAAAATGGACAAGGTAGAAATATTGGGGATTTAATTTTCAAATCAATAATCACTAATCCTTAATTTTCATATGAACTTTTTATGAGAGGAATTCTTATTGGAGAGTGTTAGGTGTTGTAAATTAAATTAAATTAAATTAAATAATATTTGGACCTCTTATACTTTAATTATGGGCAATGACCCTATTTCACCCTTCATGTAACTACCCTGGACCACTGGACACCCTAAACTAATATCAGATACAATTTTACCCTTGAAGTAACAAAGTGGTCCACTTTTACCCCCTTGCGAATATCATGTTAACACGTTGAATGTCAACATTACATTTGTCAGTGGTATTGTTGGACCACTTTGGTTACTTCAAGGGTAAAATTATACCCAATGTTAGTTTGGGGTGCCCAGTAATCCAGGGTGATTATTTGAAGGGCAAAATATGGTCATTACCCTTTAATTATTAATGAATGCTTCAATGAAATGTAAAAGAAATTGCACAAACAAATTGGTAAAGATACTCCAGTTTTTTATATCAATAACTTTGGACATTTAATTTTTTCATAAATATTTTATACAAGGTCAGAAGCGTTGTTATTTGTATGTTCAAGGGTTGATAAAGATATTAAATAAATTTGACTGAAATGCTAGGCAAAATTACAATGAGGACCCTCATAAAGGAATTAATCACAAACAAGCTAAGTCCAATTGACAATTCAAATAGCACCCATTGATAATCCTAGGGGGCTAATTAACAACTCACTTGGGACCTAACTATGTTTGATTACTTATGAGGTACTTGATTATGATCCTCCATAAATGCTATAAAAAAAATGAGATGTCTTAGTTTGGTCTTTTGTAGATGACACTCCTATATAAAAAAATGTGAAATGTTGTGATTAATATATTTGGCATCTCATATTTAATTATTAACTAATGGGTGAAGGTGCAAAAATGATACTAAACTTTACCCAAAATTGCGTTTCTAATACTAAAGTTTCGCGAGGTGCAAAAAGATTACCAACTTGGGGTTCAGGTGCAAATATATTAATTTCACTCGAGGGAAATAAAATATAGATATGAAAAGACTGTTATGTCCCTCATTCCCCCCTCATTAAATAAAATTTAATGAGGGGTATAAGAGTCTTTTCATATCTAAATTTTATTTCTCTCAAGTGAAAATACTATATTTGCACCTGAACTCCAAGTTGGGTATTGTTTTTGCTCTATTAAAAATGCAATTTTGAGTAAAGTTTAGTATCATTTTTGTACCTTCGCCCTTAATTAATTTAATAATTCAATAGAATATGAAAGGAATTGTTGAAGAAAATTAGTTCAATGGTACTCTCCTATTCAAGGGAAGGTGAAAGGTAAAGTCAATGCCTTTGAAGTACTCAATAATAATTGGATTGCAATTATTGTCTATATAAATTATCTTAAAAAATAGAGAGTCCATCAATTACATTGTAGAACAATTCGAATGACTATATAGTATACCTATCTTTAGCAAATTTATTTCTCATCACTGTTTTAATTCCGTTCAATTAAATTGACTATATGAACTTTTATTTTTTTGTATGATCTCTGGATTAAATGGTTTGCTATTAGATTGTGTAAGGGTTGTTAACCAAATTAATAAAATTTGTTTGTTATACATAACTTAAAAAGGGGTAATTCAAAATTTTTAATATTTCTGATTAAAATAAAAAAAATCACTCAACCACTAATACTATAGCCTATAGGTGAAATATGGATATTTTGCAAAATTTGTCAATCTCATCAATCAACAAAATTAATCCCTATGAAAAAATTACTCAAATGTAGTAGCCATGGCATAAAATTGGTTGTATTCTATTATCAAATTCCCTTTAATCATATGGATATTATTAATGGTGTTTTGGAGAATCGGTTAGCAGTCGTGTATTTATTTTCTTCCCTGCTATTACTTTCTTGAATCCCATATTAATTAGTTCCATATTTTTTTCCTTCAAAGTTGCCATATTATTAATCTCATATTTATTCTCTTCCCGCCATTACCTTATTAATGTCACATTTAATAAAAAAAAGTCGTTTTTTTTTTGCCGAAAGAGATAATTTCATTACTAAACAAACAGATTACATAAGGCTCAAAGTTGAGCACATAACACTACAACACTTAGCACTCCAAGGAGCACAGGACTGCCCTTGGACAAATACATACGTACCATATCCAGCTAACATCAAAATATTAAAATAACAATACCAATAACTAAACAGACTCAAGATATTTATGCCGATGCCTAAACATTGTGGGTAGAAAGTGAGGGTAATGGAACTTCATTCTGTCATGATCAAATGATGATGCAATAGAAGGTGGTTGTCAAAAGACTTGCTCTCCCGAGCCCACCGACTTTGATGCAAATGCTGCATACTAGCAGCTCCATTCTCACCTCCAGAAAGGTGAAGAGTCCAATGGAATTTGTGACCAAACTTCATTGTCGTACCGATCATGTTAGAATGTAGCCTATAACCAACACAGCCAAAATTAACCCACAAGAGCAGACAAATTCATAGATAACAGGACACACCTAAAAGAAATCTTAAAATCAACACACAAATCCTACTACTAAGAACTACCGGGGGTGACCAGGACTCTACCAACTCTATCATCTGGCCCCCCATACCCAGATAGATTCTTAGCTGAACCATCATGGTGGCTCAGTAGCTGTGGACCAGCCACCAAGATCCAGGAGAAAAGCACCGTGAAACCCCATCTCAGTCAGATTAGAAACCACCACCCATTCCGGCAGATCTGAAAACATCACCAGCCCCACCAGATCTGAAAACTCATCCTTCACAGCCATGTTCTTCACCGCCACCAGATCCACCGTCACGTTCATCACCGTCACGAGGTTGACTGCCACCAGATCCGCTGTCAGGTTCATCACCGTCGCAAGGTTCACCGCGACCGGATCCGCCGTCGCTTTCTTCACCGCCGCGAAGTTCACCGCCACACCCTCCACCGTCGCGTTCTTCACCACCAGATCCTTCTCCGACGACGCGCACCTATTCCGAGCCGGAGAACTTCGAACCCGTCGCTCAAAAACCCAATCTCTACCACGACCATCGCCAGCGCTGGACAAACTCCGATCACCCCCAGCCGGCGTGCCCCAACCTCCGCTCGCCGCCATCAGCTACAGGCACCAAAACGCACAAGGGCGTGACTAAACCCTCCCAAGTGGAGGTACTGAAACAAGGAAAAGTTCTAGAGAGAAGTGAGACCTTCTCTCTCTAACTTTCCTTGTAAGCTATTTTATTTCTTGTGAATCAAAATTAAATAGATCACATAATAAATCTCACATTTATTTTCCCTCCAACTGTTACCTTATTAATCCCTTATTTAAACTAGGGTTAAACATACTTTTGGTCCCTGTAGTTTACCTCAATTTGGATTTTAGTCTTTGTAATTTAAATCGATGGTTTTAATCCTTATAGTTTACTTCAATTTGAGTTTTAGTACCTATACTTCAAAAGTGATGGTTTTGGTCCCTAAAGTTTGCTTTGTCTATAAGAGTTAGTCCCTAAAGTTTAAAAGGACTTAAATTTGATTTTTAAGAGAGTTAAATGTGCTGATGTGTCATGTATTATGTATATTTTGCCGACATGGCATGATAACTAGGCAAGATGAGTTGAATATATAATTTTATTTCCAGAATAATAAAAATAAAAAAATAATCAGATTGAAAAATCATCGTCCATATCCCTTCTTCGTAAATATGCTGGAAATTTGAGATCAAGAAGCAACAAATTTGGGTTTGATTTTTAATTTCATCTGTGTTGAAACAAGCAAATGAAGCAATCAGCCTTATCGCCGCTATCTTTTGTGCGTGACAAATCCAGGACTCCAGGAGGGATAATTAAGAGAAGAAGAAGTAGAAGATGAAGAGGGAGGATGGGTTGAAGGTAGAAGAAAGCCAAAGCGCCTTCAGAAGAGCCACCACCTGCTTCATCTTCTAAAGAACAAGACGAAGAAACCAAAGACTACATAGCCAAAGTAGAAAGTTTTTAATCTGTAGAAGAAGAAAACACCCATCAAAATAAGAACAAATATGGCGATTATACCCTCTCAATAAACCTGTGTGATCTAGACAGGCTCAAAGGTTGTGGAAGGGTGAAGTGACCATAGAGATGGAGGGAGGTTGGATGGGAGAAGATGAGGAAGGAAGGTCATTTTTAAATCTGGATTATTTTTTATTTTTATTATTTTGGAAATAAAATTATATATTCAACTCCTCTTGCTATCATGCCATGTCAGCAATCTTGCCATGTCAGCAAAATCAACATAATACATGACACATCAGCACATTTAATTCTCTTAAAAATCAAATTTAGGTCCTTTTTAAACTTTGGGAACTAACTCTTATAGACAGCAAACTTTAGGGACCAAAACAATCACTTTTGAAGTATAGAGACCCAAACCCAAATTGAAGTAAATCATAAGGACTAAAACCATCGATTTTAAATTACAGGGATTAAAACCCAAATTAAGGTAAACTGTAGGGATTAAAAGTATGTTTAACCCTTTCAACTAAGAAACCATAATATCTTTTAATTTTGGAGTATTAAAATTAAATTAAAATGAAATAAACAATTAAGAATACTTATAAAAAATAATTAAGAATATGAATAAAGTAATCATCATTATTTTGAATCTATCAATAATGAGATAATGTTGGTAAAAAAACAAAGAAATCATGGCATATCTTTAAAAGTTTATAAGGTTGATTCCCTAAACTGTAATGACTTACACAGTAATTTATTTTATGTCCATGGTAAGAAAGATTTCATGAGTCATGTCCTCGTAGACTAATATAATTGTGCACGTTGTTATGTGTATAAATCTAAAAAATAATAATACTTTGAAAGTTGGAGAAACATAGTTTTTTTAAAAAAAAAATTATCTTAATATTTGCGTTAAATTTTTATGATGGTGTGAAGGATGCCGGATTAGTAGAGCCGTCAATATGGGCCGGGCTTGGGCCCTGAAGGGCCGGCCCTTAAGGGCTAGGGCTTTTGAGGGCCGGGCTGAGGGCCGACCCTGTTAGGCCCGACCCTTTTTCCTAAACTAAAAAAATAAAAAAATAGCGGTGTTCACTCTCAAAGTCCTTAGTCTCAATGTAAGTTTGTAATAGTGTAATGGGCCAAATATGTCAAGTTGCATCCATCTAATTAATGTTCAGGTTTTTATTTGCACAAGAAATTAATTGCATAAATTTAAATATGATTGTGAGTTTTTTATCAAATATGCTTGAAGGACAATTAATTATTTGCTAATAGATTCAAATATGCTTGAAAGACAATTTATTATTAGCTACTTTTTTTTTGCAAATGATGGAGGTGATAATGCTTATGGTGTAAAGAAGAAATGAAAAAACTTGATATTTTTGTCAATGGAGAAGATGAGGAGGCAACTCATAGCCAAGCACAATCAAATGTTGTCGAATGATATTTATTGTGATTTTTTTATGAGTTGTAATTGTGTCTTGTGGATTATTAGTATTTGAATGTTTTTTTATTTTCTTATTAATGTTTTGGTTTATTTATATTAATACTTGAATTTTATGTAGTATACTTGTGTATTAAAAGTTAAAACTTGTGTAGTATGTAGTTGAAATTTTAAATTTTTATATGGTCCGAAGCCCTGAGGGCTGACCCTGGCCCGATTGCTCTAGGGCCGAGCTTTAGAAAACAGAGGTTTTTTTGGAAAAAAGCCCTGATGGGCTTGGCCCGTTTAGCCCTGACCCTTAAGGGCTTGGCCCTTAAGGGCCGGGCCGGCCCGTTTTGACAGCTCTACGGATTAGCGGGTTGGTGTAATAACTCGGGACCACTCCTTCAAAATAATTTGGAACTTGGGATAAGTGGAAGATATCCTCGGATATCGTTCTCTTAGAGGAGTCTACAAATGTAAATGAACCTAGAAGGCTAGAACTAGTGTGAAACTTGTTTGAAACAAGGAAAAATCATTTTAATTAATTTCTTTCTTTTTTATTAAATTTGGAAAATATTTTGTATGATAAAATAAAAAGTAGAATAGAAATAGGATTTTAGATAAATGGATAATTAAATGTTCTTAGTGATTGGGAAATTCAAGAATCATAGCTTATATAAAATATTTGGGGGTGAAATGGTCAAATCAATAAACTCCCTAGAGGAACCCCTCTGGGCTAGGCTTAGATCAATATAATTAATGCCGGAAACCCCTAACATTAATTATCTTAATCTAACTTGATTAAGCAAATGACCAAATTAAATTCACTAAATTTATTTTGCCAACTTCTAAGCATGAACAAACAACATCATTACCATTAAATAAGAACTCTTACTTAGCACAAGATTTTAACTAAAAACATATATTAAAAATCATGAATCACAATATTAAAACATGTTCAAGTCAAGAAGCTCAATGTCGGAAGTTCACACTAAAGCAAATTAACAAAAGAGAATTTGTTCATACACATCTAAAAAAAAATAAAGATAGATCACAACCAATTACATAGATCTAATCCTAAAACCTTAGAAATTTGAACTACATAAAAGGGAGAGATTGTGTAAGACAAATTACCCCCATGTGAAGCTCACTTAACTCATCTTTCCATTCCCATCACCAAGAACAAAGAGGTTTTGTTACTCATGTGAAAGAAGAAAACAACAAAGATGAAGGAGTACATGAGATTCATTGGAGAATAGAGGTCAGGAAATGAGTATGGGAGAAGTAGGAAGTCAAAGTATAGCACTCCCTTTCTCTCCTTCACTGAACGTGTCCTTGCTTCTCCCCTCAGATCTGATCGCGCGTTCTCTGCCCCTGTCGCCTCCACTTCTCTCTTTTTTTTTCTTTTTTTTAGCTTGTTTTCTTCTTTTCTTTGCAAGTCCAGCCCAATAATTCTTCCTCTTCACAAGCCCAAACTGCACAAATCAGCCCATAATTGATAATGATAAGGTTCCTTTCTTACACAATTAAAAGTGTGGGCACATAAAACACTTAAATAAGTTGCAAATAAGTTAGCACATGAAAGACCATTTTTCTCTTCCTATGTTAATTCATAAATTTTTTATCCTATTCAACCAAAGTCAAGATATTATTTTCAAGATCAAACCACTTTAATTCTCTATCAATGACTTCCCAAATATAACCAAAATATATGTCAAATATAATTAAAAATGGGAGTCATCACACATGAGAGCTTTATATATTAATCAAGCACAATTGGATAAATATTGCACCTCATTCATATTAATTGCCTCAAATTTAGCATATAAAACCATGCAAATCCAAGAATTTGTAATAGTGGTATCAAGACTCGTGATTGTGCGCCACTGTGATTGTGTGCTATCAATGCATTGAAGAGAATGTATGAAGGACACTTAGATATTCAAATTTAGAAATAATTAATATCATTGTTATATTCTCACATTTTGATTAACCTTTAGTTTTAGGGTAAATGTGCAATTGCACATGAAGACTTTTACTAAATAAGCACTTATCACAAAAAAGTTTTCTTGATGCAAATTTACCAATGAATAGTAACGGTATAATTTTGTCTAATCCGTCAAAATCTTGGACATTTCTGTCAAAATTCAACATTCTATTCACTAGAATTTTAATGGTCAACGTTTAAATTTTGACGGTGTTGATAAAATTGTACCCATGTTTATTTATTCATTGGTAAATTTTCTCCAGGAAAAACTTTTGTGTCTAGTGCTCTTTTGGTAAAGATCTCTTGATAAAATTGCTTCTTTACCTTGTTTTAATTCATAATAGTTTATGTTATTCTTTTCCTTTTGACTCATGGTTTCAAACTATTGATTCTAGTCTCTAAAAGGGTATAAAAACTTAATGGCTAGAGTATACCTTTGGTCCTTTATGCTTGCATCAAGTTTCAATTTAATCCTTTATGTTTAGAAAGTACACTTTTAATCTTTTTTTGTTAACAACGTTAGTTTAACTTAACAGAAAATGCTAACTTAACAATTTTAAATGATTATTTTATAATGAAATTGGATAAAAAATGATAAAATTTTGAAAATATAAGAATATTTGCACTCACATATTTTAATCTGCACATTTTTTTCAATATTTAATAACCATTTAAATTGTTAAATTAGCATTTTCCGTTAAGTTAAACTAAAGGTGTTAACAAAAAATAACTAAAAGTGTACTTTCCAAACATAAAAAACTAAATTGAAATTTGATGCAAACATAAGGGACCAAAAGTATAATTTAGGCAAACTTAATTAATGTATAAGTATAATATGGGTTAAAATCAAAACTCTTACTAGTTACGTTTAGACCAATATTTTATTATTCTCTCAAGTCAAAACTATAAGACCTATTTACCTATTTCGAGATATAAGTTTTATCATAAAAACGTAACACCTCTATCTAATTAATTATATTGTTCTCAAATTAGTAATATCATAGTTCAACAGTCAAAACACACATTTTA
Organism: Mimosa pudica; assembly: GCA_029929735.1. Lineage (NCBI taxonomy): Eukaryota > Viridiplantae > Streptophyta > Magnoliopsida > Fabales > Fabaceae > Mimosa > Mimosa pudica. Next base: position 11,164,509 of record JAKELP010000020.1, read on the forward strand.
AAAAAACTTGTAAAACTTAGTTGTATGTCTGAAATTAATTCTTTTTTTCCAAGTTTACCTCTGTTTATTATTAAGAGAGAAAAACATGTAAACATTAATAAATATGAAAGAGAGTTAGAGGCAAGGTCAGAAAAATGGATTGAATAATGAGCGAATGTAAGGGTAAACTCTTATATTTTAGACAAAATCATTCAAATTTTGACTTTTATATTACGAATAGCAATAGGAGGGAGTATATTATTCATGCTAATGTACATTAATATTAATAATGAAGAAGACCTGTGTCTGGCTCGTGGGATTCAAAGGTAGAAGGAGTTGGGAAGGTATTTGGGTGCTTTTATAACAAAAGGAAGGGGTTGGGCTCAATAAATTCCAATCTTAATCAATAAAGTACATGAACATTTGAGTGGATGGAAAAAGAAGTGTTTGTCTTTGTCTAGGAGATATACTTGCATTGGTGCAATGTGTATCATCGCAGATGGCAGTGTTCACTATGCAGCATGAGGAAATATACCTTGCATGCTTTGAGTTGGGATACATTGTCTCTACCTTGTGTACTGGAGCGGGGGTTTGTTCATGCTTTGAGAGCATGAATAAAGCAGTGTTGGGGAAAGTAGCTTAGAATGTGTTGGTGAAACCGGAGAAGTTATGCTCAGTAATTTTGAGAGAGAAGTATGGAAGGGGGTTGTGTTGGATAAGGAGTGTATTGTGAAAGGGGGATTCAAGGTTGTGGAAAAGTTTAGTGGAAATCTTGCCAGACATTGTCAAACAGTTTACTTGGAGTTGTGGTGATGGGAAAGAGATGTACTTTTGGAAGGATGTTTGGTTGGATGATGATGTAATTAAAGTGAAAGATTTGTTGAATGAGAATGGGGAGTGGGAAATTTATGTTTTCAAAGGATTATTTGGATGGGAAGGATATATTGAAATTAAGATAGTTGTGCCAAGACCTTGTAGAGAGTTGGGGGGTAGATAGAATTAAATGGAATGGGTCATATTCATCTGATTATTGTGTGGCTGATTTGTATAAGAAGTTGGAAGGGGTAGGTGATATGGGTGAGAAATATCATATGAAAGAAGATATGGAGTTGGAAATTAAAGGGCCAAGAAGAGTGCAAGTCTAATTGGAAATTAAACTAGTAGGAAGGCAAAACTATGTAGCAGGTGTTTAGAGTGTGATGAGTAGATTTGCATGCGTTGAGGGATTGGAGGAGAGCCATGACTGAGTGGCAAGAAGTAGGGGGTGCTGGAATGAGTAGGGAATTTTATTTTATGGATGTTAAGCAATGGGTGTTAGCTAATCTCAAGAAAGGTGGAAAGTGGGCTAGGATTTTTGCTGTAACTTGTTGGTGGCAGTGACACTGGAGAAACAAGATGCTTTTTGAAGAAGGTTTTATATTTCTTCTTCCCCAAGTGATATATTATCCACAGATATGTGCTGGAAATTGAGAATTTTGTAGATATTTTGGGGCCAATGGTGGGAAGGGTCATGACAATTGATGTTATGTGGGAGAAACCATCCTTTTGGGTGGTTGAAGTTAAATTTTTATGGTGCTGAAGGGGGAGGGGGTGGTAAATGAGAGAAGGGATATATGGTGAATTTGGGGATTTGTAATGATTTTGTTGCAGAATTATGGGGTATTTTATGGGGCTAAAAATTGCAAAGGAGTTGGGAGTTAAGAAATTAGATTGAGTTGTATTTTTTCTTTGACAGTTGCTGCTATATCAAGCCATGTTGAAGGAGCTGTTTAAATATGTTGTATATCAAAAAAAATTTGTTATTTGCTTTTCTTTTTCTTTTTTTTTGAAAAAAATAACACATATCGGCGTTTTCGTTCTTAAAAACGCCGGTAAGTATTAAATAATATTTTTTAAAAAAACCATGCATACCGGCGATTCCTAGAAATGCCGATAAGCGTAAGAAAAACGCTGGTAAGTATTAAATAATATTTTTTAAAAAAAAACATGCATACCGGCGTTTCCTGAAAATGCCGATAAGCGTAAGAAAAACGCCGGTAAGTATTAAATATTATTTTTTAAAAAAACATGCATACCGGCGTTTTCTGAAAACGCCGATAAGCGTAAGAAAAACGCCGGTAAGTATTAAATATTATTTTTTTAAAAAAAAACATGCATACCGGCGTTTCCTGAAAACGCCGATAAGTGTAAGAAAAACGCCGGTAAGTATTAAATAATATTTTTAAAAAAAGCATGCATACCGGCGTTTCCTGGAAATGCCGATAAGTGTAAGAAAAACGCCGGTAAGTATTAAATAATATTTTTTAAAAAAACCATGCATATCGGCGTTTGCGAAATCGCCGTTAAAATAATAATATAATATCACTTTCCGGCGTTCCCATCATAAACGCAGGTATGCTCCACCTTCCCTATAAATAGCGATGCTCCCCCCTCATTTTCCCTTGCTCATTCGTTTCTTGATCCTTCCTACTTCTTTCTATTTGTTTCTCAGCGATCATTATAAATAGCGGTGCTCCCCCTTCATTGCACATTTGGTGGTTGCTTATTTTCATATCTCTTTGTATTTATATTTGCTTCATTTTTGTTTATTTTATGTAATTGTTAATTTTTATATTTGATATACTTTAGTTGCTCTTATAGGTATTATTTTCTTTTAATGTGTGTAATATGATTTTTCAGTCATTATTATTTATTAATATTTTTTATTTATAACTATAATACTAAATTTTCGTCCCAATTTAATGTTAAATTGGGACGAAAATTATTTTTTTTAATAATTTTTAAACACTTTTCGGCGTTTCTGCAAACGCCGAAAAAGTTTATATTAAATAATAGCATACCGGCGTTTCATCAAAACGTCGGTATGTCAATTATTAAAATAATGGACATACCGGCGTTTCGGGAAAAGCCTGAATCTGTGAATATTATATTATTTTCTACATCCCGCGTTTCGGCGTTTGTGGGTACCCTTCGGCGTTTGTAAAAACGCCGATGTGCTACTTTTCCACGTTTTTTTTCGGCGATTTGCAAAAACGTCGTAGCGTTGTTTCGCCGGAAAGAGGCAAAAATAAACGTAGGTAAGCGGCAAGTGTTTTGTAGTGAACCAAGACATATATAGGGAGGGTGATCGTGTTGTTGATTGGCTTACAAACAAAAGTCTGTCTAATTGTTTTGATTTTATTTGTGTGGAGATGAGGCACCAGTTGAGGTGAAAGATTTATCATTTCATGATTGTATGGGAATGTCTATCCCAAGGTCTGTTTGTTATGAATAATACATAAGGGTATTATAGCCCAGAGAGGCTTGGCACACTAGTTGGAAGGGGAGAGCAAGATGCTTAGTACCCGTCAGGTCTTGCGTTCGAACCCTAAGAATTACCGACAACGGGGCGATTTCGGATTAATCTGCACCCGAAGGGTGTGTGACACCGGGGGCTCTTCGCAAAAAAAATACATAGGGGTAATATCCCTTATATACAAAAAAAAAACAAGAAGAGAGATGAGTGAGAATAAAGATAGACGGCTACATACATTAGTATACTATTTTTTCTTCACAAACTTAACTATTGTCTTTAATCTAATTAAATTATTAGATAAATAGATTTTATATAATGTCAGGATTACTCAAAAAAAAAAAGAAGGAGTACACTATCTGTATCAAAAAAAAAGAGTACACAGTTGTAGTCTTCAAAACCAACATTTTTAAAATTATTGAAATCAAAAATAAAATTCAATCAAAATATATAGTGACAAACAATAGTATTAATCTTTGAATGCTTTCCCTATTAATTGATTATTATAATTGATTATTACTATAATTAACCATGTATAATGATATGTGATTGGATGTTGCATTTGCCTTCATTGCCAAATATGCTGATTTTAGCTAATTGAATTTTCTATTCAAAGGATATTTTGTTTTCTTCTATATAGAAGAAATCATGAAATCAACACAAATCATTTTTTTAGGGAAAATGACATATAAAGTCTGCCCAATTGGGACTTGGACAATTGAGGTGGGTAAATTGTAGAAAGCCCAAGTTGGGTCATTTGAACTTAAAACAAATTACCACATTTGGGGGAAAGACTAAAGTGCCCTTAAAATTAAAAATTCATCATCCTTCTTCTCTCTGCAGTCATCATCTTCTCCTTAAACCCTAGCCACCATCTTCTCCTCAAACCCTACCTAGCCCACCCCCACCCATCATCGGCCTCCCTGTCTCCCTCATCTCTCAGTCGTCATCTTCACCCATCCTCGGCTTCAACAAGGCCCTCTGCACAAGCAATTTCGTCAGAGCGAGTTCGTCATCTTCACCCGCCATTTTTGCTTCCCTGTAACATGCCGAATAACCACAGTAACATGCGTATTAACCATTGTCTCATGCATTTTAACCATAGAAACATGCAGTTTTATTTCCGAAACTTAATCAATGCAACAGTGAATGAACATCTACTTCATCATCTTCATTACATCTAAGTCCACTTGAACTTCTTTTTTCACCAATAAATTCCAGACAAGGTTTTAGGGTTATACAATACACATACATAATCTTTCTATTTCATACCCTAAAAGACACCATGACCAAATAAACTTGAAGAGAGTAGTTTTTGCTTCCCTGTACCATGCCGAATAACCACAGTAACATGTATATTAACCACTGCCGCATGCATTTTAACCATAGAAACATGCATTTTTATTTCCAAAACCTAATCAATGCAACAGTGAATGAACATCTACTTCATCATCTTCATTACATCTATGTCTACCTGAACTTCTTCTTCCACCAATAAATTCCAAACAAGGTTTTAGGATTATACAATACACATACATAATTTGTCTATTTCATACCCTAAAAGACACCATTAGCTTTTCTTTTGATCATGAATTATTATAGACCACATACTTCATCATCATGATTTTTCTTTTTGTTTAGTGTGAGATTCATGTTTGGTTGTGTTGTAATATATTAGATTAGTAAAGGGCACTTTAGTCTTTTCCCCAAATGTGGTAATTTGTTTTAAGTTCAAATGACCCAACTTGGGCTTTCCACAATTTACCCACCTCAATTGTCCAAGTCTCAATTGGGCAGGCTTTATATGTCATTTTCCTTTTTTTTATCTCACAACACAAATTATCATTTCAAACTTACCTTATATTTTTGGGCCAAAAATACTTATATTTTATTCTAGAAAATTTAGTTATCAAAGTTAATCAATAGGAACGGCAAGGTTTAGGCCGGCAAAGGTTCATTTTCATTTAATCATTTACTTTTATATAAAGTTTGTTTTGATCCTTTAATTCTGCAACGGGTTTTTAATTAGTTCTTTAACCCTTGTGCCATTAGTTTTATTGAATAAAAAATATCACCATTAAAGTTGTAATGCTGACAAAACATTCTGAAATACAAACAAATGAAGTAAGAGTTAGATGACGGGTTAACGTGCGTGAGTGGTTACTCTTGTTAAATGGTTGGAGGATTCGATCCCTAATTATTGTGAATGGAGTAAATTCATAGGCTAATTGTATGCCCCTGTATGAGACTTCAATTCAGCAAGAAAGTATTATTTTTTGACACGCGCGTGAGGATATCATTGAGAAACAAAGAAAGAAGTTAGAGTTAGATGACTAAAAGGATAGTTTATAAATTTAAGACACTCATCTGAAATTTTGTATAAAAATTGAGGATTAAATGTTTCATTTTCATTTCAACAAGATGAATAGTTTGAAAATGAAGAGAACGCCAATACTATTAAAGGAAAGGGCAAAGCATTTATTTCATGACAAAGTTATCTGACATACTTTATTAAGGCATATTAGTTTCACTTCAGTAAAGAAATCCTAAATAATTCGAATCCATTTTTGTCCATGCTCTAATTTAATGCACATCTTAATTTGAAAGTTATAGCAGCATTATTTCTCATCGATTCATAAAAAATTCATTACAAAAACCGAATCTTTGGCATAAATTCTTATAATTAGATTACCGCTTAATGAAAAAAATATTACCGCTTAATCCATGTGTGCTAAATCAATGGCGTCTAACTGAATATTTTTCCCTACCTTCAATCATCAATGCTCTTTAATTCCCATTTAATTCTTTAATTTAAATTCTATCAACTTGTCACTTCTTAAATTTTACTCCCTCCGGTCCCTAATGTAAAATGTAAGAGCTAGCCGTCAAAAAAACGCTTCTTAAGAAAACATGTGAATGTTAGTTGGGTGTCTGGAGTTAATGCTTCTTTTCCAAAATTGCCCATATTTATTATGGTACTTTTAAGAGAGAGAAATACATAAGCATTAATAAATATGAAAGAGAGTTAGGGGTAAAGTAGGAAAAAATGCATTAAATGAGGAGAGAATATGGGGCGAGCTCTTACATTAGAGACCAAAACCGTTCAATTTTTGGGCTCTTACATTAGGGACCGGAGGGAGTATATGTTTTCCATAATACTGGACAATATGTCATTGTTTCTCACTCACAAATTAACAATCTGGTTTTATGGTTTTTACGGCACTACATGAACAAAACGTGTCATGAGTCACTTAAATTTTCATTCGTTAAAAACTCGGTAGAAAGTCATGTGTTTATATTGTGAATTCACCGTTTTTATGTTTTTACATTACAGAAAATTGTGTTAACTTTCTACCTTTTTCAATATTTGTAATTGATCGAATTCAATGAATTTATATATGAATTTTTATAGAAATTTCTCCATTGAGGTTTATATAGTATGAATATTAACATATTTAAAACTACTATCTATATTTAAAGTATATTCAAGTCAAATAATTATTATTATTATTTGTATTTTTATTTAATTTTATCAAACATGTTTATTAATAAACATAAACTCTACTTACAAGTTTACAAAATTCAAGTTACAATCCGAGTTTACCTTCTCTCTGCAAGTTTATTTAAACTCACGAGTTTAACAAAATAACAACCATGTACACACATTAACTAGTGACTAATGATAGAGCAAAATGACATCCTTTGATCCATGTAGTCAACCCTACATAGTTGAGATAAGTGTTTGTTGTTTTTGTTATATATATATATATATATATATATATATATATATATATATATATATATATATATATATAACAAGTGACTGGTAAGCAATTAGTATTAGTACTCTCATAAAATTAAAATTAGGCTATATGTATAAAGAAACATCCAACTTTTAAGAAATTATAAAACAATTTAACCTTCCAAATCTTCTAATTTCTTTTACCTTGAATACATTGCCATTAAGTAACGATAACATTTTTAACGGAAAATTTGCATCAAATAAAAAAAAGAAACAGAAAGAAAGAAAAACATAACATACCCTGCGTGGCATCATACATCATACATACAGTAAAGGATAGGGTTAAATATAATAAAAATAAAGGATCAAGAATGTTAAATTTAAACTTCTAAATAGTATAGAGGTTGTATACGACTGCCTAAAATTCAAGCTGAGATTGTATAATAATGTAGTCTAAAAATTTGTACTGTGTGTTTATTTCTTTAAGTTTTCATCAAATTTGAATATGGTCTATCAAGTTTAAAAATTGCACTTTTAATCCTAAGATATCAAGTTTAAACTTCAAAATGCTATGGAGGTTGTATACAGCTTTCCTTAAGTTGATTTTTTTTTATCAGTTAATTTGATGGTGATATTGTATACTTTAGTCTACAAATTGGTAACGTACGCTGTATCAAAAAAAATGGTAGCATACTGTAGTGCTTTGAGGTTTTCATCAAATTCAGATTAGAGAAAATTAAGTTTGAAAAGTCCTTGTTGAGTTCTTTATACCCTAAAACAATAAATGAGTTTCGTTTTAAGAAAAATATCGATTTTCCATTTTTGAATGTTGAGTCTACAATAAAATTCCTAGAAAACATGGCTAAATTTCAAAATATAAGTGTTTTTATTTCTGTAGCCCAAAGTAAAATTGATTATATTAAAAAATAATCAATTTTACTTCTGGCCATAGAAATAAAACATTTTTATATTTTAATTTTTAAATATAAAAATATACATATATTTTTATTCCTATAAAAATAATCAATTATATTCTGTTAAATTATAGCAATAGTACTTTTGTAATAAAAAAAGCGATACTACTTTTAAAAATATACATATATTAATCAAATTAATTAACATCTTTAAGAATTATAATTAAATAAGGTAACTGCATCATACTGGATGTATCAAAAAATAAAATACATCATACAGGACTACAGGACTATTAGAAATATAAGATTTTAATTTGATATTTTAAATTCAGTTCAAAAAAAATTTGATGATATTTTAATTTCAAAAGTTAACTTTTCAATCCCTAACCCAAATACCATCATGAAATTTGATCCTATATTCCCGTTCAAACCTCATTATTAATATGTATAGACATAGTACAATCATCACTATTCATCAGGCTCTAACTGTACCGTGAATATATGGCATCTTGTCTTTGCTTTATCTCTCATCACTTATTTTCATTTAATCTATATCTTTAACGATTATTACAGAAAATTTAATTGTTCTCAATTTAGATCATCAATTTTCAAATATATCTGCCTCTGGCTGACTGGCTCTTCCATTTTCATTAAATATTCTATTAATGGTATTTGCTAGTGTGTCATAAATAATCATATATACACAAATATTTGGTCAATATATATACACCCACGAATATCGTTACCTTAATTGTCTACGGATCCCTCTTTCCAGCTAAGATCAATCCATAAAAAGCGCTATAATCTATTATCCTTTTTATCTTATTGTTTGATTATTTTAATTATGGACTAGAATAATATTTCTGACCAGAAAATAGTGGTAGTAATATATATTGGATAAACTAGTAAAGATTGTAACATTATGACCCATGTGAATAGTAAATTATTGTCCACATATACTGTAAAAATCATGTGTGTTGGCTTTCTTCAAATATTTCTCAGCATATATACCATATTTAGATAGATGGTCAAAATGTACATATATATTTTGTTATTTTTGGAAAGATTTGGTTTTAAAATAGAAAATTAGAAATGAAGGGTGCAATACATATTAGTAAAATCTTTGAAATATTTTGCATATTAAGAAGGCTTTTGAGGCATGTATAGTTGCCTTATTTAGGTGTAACAATTGATTCACATCTAGAGTACAGTCTTCATGATATTTTTATTTTGAATTCCTTTAAATTTAAAAAAAATGTAGCAGGTCGGAGACTTGGGTGTGTATTTGTTTGCAAGATTTTGTTATCCACTTGTTGGAATAGCAATAAATAAAATTGAACCAATAGAGATAAAATATGTTTTGTGTTTGGCATATTTACTGCTTTGCTATATATTCCCAGTACGGCGGCAGAACTACCAAAATTTTGTCAAATTTTTTAAAAAATTATTAAATAAAGAACACTATTTTTGAAATTTTGCTAAAGTTAAACTGAAATATTATCCCTTTCCTTTTACGAAATATGACATAATCATATGTATTATCTTTAAATTGAGATCATTAAATTTTGATCTCAAAATTAAGGTAATTAATTTATTGGTGTATCCTTTGAAATCTCTAAATTTTAAATAATAGTATAATAATTAATTAACATGAGATTTGATTTACTTTATATATCAAAGAATGTTGTATTTATTGGTATATAATATGTTCTTAATAAATGGGAATGATTTTTCATATATTATGAAGATATTTATTAATTCAATACATATATTTTTTATACTGAATCATGTATCTAATGAACTTTACCCCATATTTTAAATGAGATTCATAATGCACTAAAATTAATGAGGGTGTCTGATCAAAAAAAAAAAAAATTATGAGGGTAGACTTTCTCCACATTTAATTTTCCCTTACACATAGATGTACAGAAAAAAAAAATCTTTCCCTTGGTTTTCTAAAAAATCGCATACAATTATTATTAAGATTATTCGCACCCAAAACCACTAGTAGTATCTGATTGAAATAAGCGCACCATCTAGTAGTAAATAGAGAGAGCCCTGTATAAAAGAAATTTGGAATAGTAAATAAAAAAATTTCAAAAAATTAGTCCCAGAAGAAAAAAATAAAGGAAACCTGTATTTTTATTTAAATGTAAACATGAGATGTTACTCTAAAATCCAAAGTCTAAACTGAAAACGTAATAGTAATAATAATAAATGAAATGAAAAAAAAAAAAGAGTGAATATTTGACCAAAAGCCAAATTAAGGATATAAGGACAAAAAGGAAAAACAGCAATAAATGAGATAAAATTCAAACCAGGTGGGGGCCCACAGTATATATATGGTGCATATGTATGCCTATAAATTGCATGCAATAGTAATAGTAGCTATGCAACTCCTTTGTTAAAAATAGCAAAGATTTTCACTGATTCCTAGACACCTACTATTACCTTCAAATCATAGTAACAGAAGGAGAACAAGGAGAAGAAGAAATCTCTCTCTTCTCTGTCTGAGTGTGTGGATCTTAGATCAAAAAGTCTTTGTTTTCACATAGAGAAAGCAAAAATCGAGGGAGAAAAATATGCTTTGAAACACTCTTTTCTCTAATATATTTTTGCGCTCCATTTTTACTAAAAAACATGGTTTGAGAAAATATTGCAAAAACGCATCTACATCATCTAGATTTTACCTTTCTTCCGCTTCACTCTCACTCCCATAAATTCTCATCCACAAATCCTGGAAAATAATTCATTGTTCTGTTTTTTCTCCAATCACTGTCCACTAAATATATATATATATATATATATATATATATATATATATATATATATATATATATTTAAATATATATTTTCAAGTGGGTCTGTTATTCTTTTTCAGTTCTGGATTTTTTTCAAGTTTGGATTTGTTGATTTAAACGAATCAGGCAGAAAAATTCAGATATAAACAGAGAGATATTTAGTGTACTTTGTCTGTAACATACATATATAGTATGATGTTTAGCAGTAGTAGCAGCAGTGGTGGCGGTGGGGCCGGAGGCAATGGCGGCGGCGGCGGCGGTGGGTGCGGCTGTGGCGGCAATGGAGGCGGTGACGGTGGTTCTTCTGGGATGAAGAAACCACAGAAACGTCCAAAGGTACCAAAAAGAGGACCAGGTGTGGCTGAATTGGAAAAGATATTGAGAGAGCAAGAAATGTCACAGGGAGGAGTTACTAATGATATTATTAATAATACTAGCAATAGCAATAGTATTAATAATAATAATAATAATAATCATAGTAATGGTAATGTAGAAGGATTTTCAAATTCACATACTGTTTTTCCACCACCTCCTCCGCCTCCATCGCCGCCTATGCCAGTGGCGGCAACACCTCGGCCTCGGCCTCAGCCACCTTCATCTTCTCATCATATCCCAATAGTACCAAGATTTGACCAATTGAGTACGTTACCACCACTACCACCACCACTGCCATCTGCTTCTTCGCTTCTTTATGGCTTTAATGCATCAACACAACCAGGGAGGAATTTATTGGAAAAGCCTTTTTTTCCTATGAATTCGAGTTCTATGGATGGGTTGTCTCAGCTACCTCATGATAATAATAATCATCATCATCTTCATCACTCTGCTAATTCATCCTCCAAGAGCATTTATAGTGATTTAAGTAATGGTCACAATCATCTTTGGTCTTCTCATTCTGCTTTGCCTCATAAGAGACCTTCTACACCTAGTAATAATCAGTACTCTTCTCCCATGGTAAGTACATAATGTGAATTGAGATTCTTATTTTTTGTTCATTTGGGTGATGTTTTTGTTTAATTTTTTGGTTGTTATTTTTTTGCAGATGAGACAGATTTTAGGACCTTCTCAACTACCACCACCTTCTTCAAGCTCATTACAAACAAGCCTGCCTAGTCATGAGCCCCCTTCAAACCAAAGTTCTTACTTAAATGGCATTTCTAGGAACCTTGAGGAACCTAAGGTGAATGATTGTTCTTGCTTTATTATATCTATGTTATTGAGTTCTTTGTCTTTTAAAACATTTATTTTGTTTTAAGATTTCAATTCAAAGGTTAATTGGTCTCATGAAGGAAGAATGGCCGGTTTTATTTTTTCCCATTGATTAAAGAAAATACATAATTACCTTGGCTTGGGTTCAATGAATGTGTAACTGATTTTAAATGTTTTTTATCATTATTGATTCTCTTTGACATGGATATTTCAGTTACATGAAAACCACTTGGTTCTGATTTTATGTGAATTGGCGCCCAATTACAAAATATTTTCCATGCAACTTGCAAATGAATTAATGAGAAACTAATTGTGTATTATATTGAAGAAATTTTCATGGATCATTTGCAGGTTGGTATGAAGAGGCCTCACCCTTCTTCATCATTTGAGAACTCTCTGGTTCCTTCATCAAACCTCCAACTTTCTCCATTTTACTCCAACTCAAACACCAGACCACACAAGTCATCTTCAAATCATGATACCCATCACAACTTCACTTCCTCTAACAACAATGATTCCTTCAGGTTGGTATATGTGTGAGTGTGTATGTTCATTACTTTCAATTCACTATCCAAATAATTAACTTCTTAGCTTCAATTATATTTTGTATGATTGATATATGATTGTGTGTGAATACATTTATCATCATCATCAGTGATGTGAAATGGGGTGGTCCTTTGGGATTTAGTAGCAGATCAAAGTTTGGCTCTGAGATGAGTAATGGAGGTTCATTAAGTCATAATTCAAGCTTCTCTTCATTTATCAATGGTACTTCTTCAACTATCCCACCTATTCCTTCACCTCCCATGTTTATGCTTCAAAGGGAACTCCCAAATTTCCATGTCCCAGAAGTAAGTTTCATTCTTTTCATTCAATTCCACATTTCAAATAATTTAATTCTACTGTTAGTTTTAAGATAGCCAGAGAAGATCAATATAAAATGAATATGAGAGTTGGAGAGTTATAGTCCTACCACTATTTTGTATGTATTTCTCTTCAGTTGATTGTGCAACACTTATATATTAGAAATAATGGTAAAGTATGAATTTATAGAAGTAATTTTTAATTCAGATGTAGTGAATAGAATTATGATGTACATGATTTTGGGTCCCATTTAACTTATGATTCCTATATGTGAGCCTGGCCTAACAAAGTTTCAAGTATTTGATGCTATAATTTCCTGAAGGATTTTTCTGTCTCTGTTCTGTGAAAATTTACAGGAGAGATTGGAAGATTCTAACCAAAAGTCAATATCAGCAAATGGAGGATCAGATCAACAGAGACCTTTCTATGACTTTCTAGGAGTGAAGGAAGTAGGCATGAAAGAAACTGCTCTTGGATCAAACCGTAAGGGATGTGAAAAAGGAAAGGATGGCCCTGATCTTACCTTAAAGCTCTGATATTTACATTTATATATTTAACAGCAAGATGGAGGTCGTTATTTCTCAGAGTTCTCTGGTTCTGACAAGGATGACTAATATTATGCATTTGGTTTCTCAGGGATCAGAAGCAATATAATGTTATGTTATTTGTGTATGTCAACAAGTGTAGAAGGAAAATGATTTAGGAGAATGTTATGCGGTAGATGATGATGTGAACTTAGGCTGAAGAATTATGGTTAGATTAGTAGCTGTTAAATTAGCTTAAGTGTTATCACTTTGAATTAATTTGATGTTTGAGGTTTCTTTTAAAGATTAATTCGCTTCCATATTTTTTGAAATTCCAATGCTTGATTTTAGTTGCTTAATTTAAATGAAAAAAAAAAAATCGGTTTTTGTTGACTAATTTGTGGATGATAAGTTGTCATGCTACCTGCGTTTATTAAGGTAACTTATTTAGGGGGAAAATATATGTTACACTGATAAGAAAAATATTCTTCTGATAAAAAAGGATAAGAAAAAATATTCCAATAAAATTGACTTTGTTATTTGTTTCCCTCGTTATTCTAATCCAATATACTACCTTCCTAAATACGAAATTATGTTGAGAAAGATAAATGAGCAGCTTATCTCTTGGAAAAATATATGTTACACATATAAGTCAAATAATTTACTCCCTCCTATTCTAATTTTATAACCAAGTTGATTTTTTTATGAGGTTAAGGAAGTAAATGGTATGAAACTCCTAAATTATAGCATATGATATATTTAATTAATGTGTATGATTAGTTTACAATTAAAATAAATTTGTTTTTATCAGGTATGAACCTTATGAGATAGTTAAGGTCGTATTAAAATAAATTAGTTTTGAGAAGAAAAAGATAGATATAAACAATTTAAAGTGATTAATTTTCATCCTAATTTTCTTCCAAAAAAATTTTCAATCTTACGATTATGATCAAATGAAGTAATTCAAGGAACAAATTCAAAAAAAAAAAAGTATTAGTATCTTATTTAGTTTTAGTAGGTTCATCCAAAAAAAAAAGTCAATTAGTTGATACAGTATATAAAAAGACAGTTTATACAGTATATTAGTTTAAAGATTATTTCGCTTCCTTATTTGTTGAAAATCCAATGTTTGATTTTAGTAGCTTAATTTTAAATGAAAAAATAGTCAGTTTTTGACTATGTTGACAATTCTTTTTTGTTAAATCGAGCGATTCTGTTGACTAATTTGTGGTTGATAGTTTGTTATTTGTTTACCTCGTTACTATGAATCAATATATACTTTGGAGTCCTTAATTTATAAGGTAACTTATTTAAGAGAAAAATGTATGTTAACACTTATAAATCAAATAAACTACTTCCTCCAATCATTTTTTTATGAAATACTTCCTCCAATTCTATTCTAATTATAATAAGATCAAGATTTTTTTGTCTAAAGGTTAAGAAAGAAAATGGAAGTATGAGACAACTAAATTATAACATATACTATATAATAATTATATCATATGGTTAGTTATAAGTATAATAAACTAGTGTTGAGGAGAAAATGATAAATATAAATACTATAAAGTAATTAATTTTGCAGCCTTATTATATAAAAAAGTTAACTTTGATCTAATAATTAGAATTGAAGGAAGTGATTCAAGAAAAAATTCAGAAAAATTAATTTACCAACGAAAAGAAAGATAGGTTCTAGTATTCTACTGCATATCATGCTATCGCTACCATAAAATAGCAGGCAAAAATCAAGAGCAAATTACATATGACAGAAGCAGAAATAGAAGTATGGGATTGATCAGTTTTCTTCCAGTAAATGAAGAAAGCAATATAAGTAATTCTTAATGTCAGAGAATGGTTGTCACTATTTAAGCTAAATAAAAACATTTCTTTGTTAGCACATCTTCTATTCGAATCATATAAATAATGTGAAATCACTGGGTTACTAATAACTTTTGGCAAGACAATAACAATCTTGTCCAAACAGTGACAACTTTTTTTCAGCAGAACTAGGGACTTTAGTTAAATTGAAAGATTGTGGAAGATCATTTTAACTAGAGAATTTTGTAAGACCTCATCGTAATTAAGTTCCTTCAATGAGAGATGTAATCAATTTTCCCTTTATTTTCCTATTCTAATTAACTTAATTATATAACAGTTCATAATATGATAAAAACATCAAAAAATAAATCTCTCCTGAAAAATAATGAAAAGGAAAATAGGATGCTTAAATTATTTAAAACAATATTAGCTAAAATTAGGATTTTGGTGTGATGAATGGTAAATAAATAAATATAATTTATTGTATTATTAATTTTCATTAGAGAATATCTTGTTTTGCCAGTAAAAATATAGATATGAAGAGATACCCTAATATTTGGTTTTATATGTAAGAACCCAATCTCCCTTGTCTCTACAATGTATAATCGTTTCCCTCTAGATTCTTATGGTGATTTTGCATTAAGGATAATTTTTTTCTCTGAAGATAATAGTTTCTGTTATGCAAATTATCATAATGAAAATTTTAGAGAAATTGAAACTCATTTGGTACAAATGACTAAAAAACATTTTCTTAACTCTTACAATTTAATTAAGGGAAATTAATTATAGATTTATATAAAATTATAGGGTTAAAGCGCAAAAATGACCATTTAATTGTCATGAACATGCAAAAATGACCATGTAAAATTTTTTTGAAGCAAAATTTACCATCGAATTTCAAAACTGGGGCAAAAATGACAATCACAGTTAAATGTTTGACTTTTTAACTCATCATCTGATTCATCTCTCACTAAAATATGTGGCAAATTTATGTATTTATTTGCCCTTGTGTGATGATGCGACGGAGGATGATGAGTGCAAAGTCAAAATATTAACTGTGATAGTCATTTTTGCCCCAGTTTTGAAATTCGATGGCCAGTTTTGCTCCAAAAAATTTTACATGACCATTTTTGCACTTTCGTGACAATTATGTGGTCATTTTTGCACTTTAGCCTAGGAATATAATTAAGATAAGATATCATGAAATCATTTACTCCCTCCATTTCTAAATATAAGAACACTTTCTATTATTCCTAACTTTTTCCCAAATTAACCATAATAATACTTATCTATAATAACAAGAGAAGGAGAGTGGGGATAAAAGATATATAATTAGGGTAAATTGGTAATATCATGTTTTAGTAACTAACTTACCTAGCTATCATTCTTACTTTAATCAAATTAGAAAAAAATGATCTTATATTTAAGAATGAAGGGAGTATTATTCTTAGATCCCACAAAGTTGTTATCGCTGGGTAATTAAGTTGTTATCTGCAGCTGGAAAGTTATTATTGAATCAAATTAAAAAGTTGAGATCGTTAAGCCCCAAGTTATAATCATCTGAAAAAAGCTGATATTGTCAAGTCAAAAAGATGTTATCTTCTAGTTACTAACAACTTTTGATCAGACTATAACTACTTAATGATACTTCGACAACAACTTCTTGACAAGGATCTAAGATTGATTTGCATGATTTAAACACATCATCTTAGTTCCATACATATATATGCTGAACTCAGAAGCAAGGATCCGGGACGTTTAATTAATGTTTCCAAGGGCGAAGGCCCAAAAATGATACACAACTATTGGCCAAGGAACAGAAATAGTACATAACTATTTCGAGGTACAAAAATAATACCCAACTTTTCCATGAGATCAAATATGATATTTTCACTAATATGACAATAATATTAGACATGAAATGTCCAAAATGCCTTTATAATTAAATAAACGTTTACCGGCCGGCGATTAATTTAGGGCGAAGGCCCAAAAATGATACATAACTATTGGCCAATGAACAAAAATGATACATAACTATTGCAAGGTACACCAATGGTACCAACTTTTAACATGGGATCAAAAATGATATTTTCACTAATATGACAATAAGATTACACATGAAAAGTCCAAAATGCGGTTATAAATTAAAAAAAAAAATTTCCTCACCCTCTCCTCCCTTAGCTTCTTTCTTCTACCAACACTTCCTTCAATAAATAACTCGTCCACCGACGGCTTCAACTCTCAGCAACTCTGTTTTCATGTTTTTGCAGCCTGATCGCCCTAACGAGTTGTTGAAAGTTGAAGCCGCTGGTGGACGAGTTATTTATTGAAAGAACTGTTGGTAGAAGAAAGAAGCTAAGGAAGGAGAGGGTGAGGAAGAAAATTTATTTAATTTATAAGCGCATTTTGGACTTTTCATGTGTAATCTTATTGTCATATTAGTGAAAATATCATTTTTGATCCCATGTTAAAAGTTGGTACCATTGGTATACCTTGCAATAGTTATGTATCATTTTTGTTCCTTGGCCAATAGTTATGTATCATTTTTGGGCCTTCGCCCTAAATTAATCGCCGGCCGGTAAACGTTTATTTAATTATAAGGGCATTTTGGACATTTCAGTTTTGTACCTCGAAATAGTTATGTATTATTTATGTTCATTGGCCAATAGTTGTGTATCATTTTTAGGCCTTCGCTCATGTTTCCAATTAATTTAACTACCTTGTACATTTTTTATATTTATTATGTAAAAATAAAGTAACATGCTGCATTCATGAAGAATTAAAGTTAAAATTTAATTCTTTAAAAATTATTTTTCAACAAAAATATTTTCAAATAATTTCCATCAAAATGTAAGAAATAATACAAACACTAACCTCAAGCTATTCCTTCGTTATTATAAATGCATGATTTTGAAAGAAAATGAACAAAGCCAATCCCATCACACTCAGTCCAGTAAGAAACCAATAAAAGTAATCAGGATGGGCTGGGTTAAGATTATCATTAAACCATTTACTTTGTCCATCTTTAATAGTCACTTGAAATTGAAGACAATATGTGTGAAAAATATGCTAAGTGAGATCGTTACATAAAATCGCTCCTCTAAGGTTCCCTATTTGAATATGGAAAATCCCCATGGGCCATATATCATCTCTGTGTTAGTTCCCTAGTTAGAAGAGACTTAAGTTTTACTCACCCAATTCTATTCTACAGATTTCTACATATATCCATATAATCTAATTGGATAATGACTCTAATTTACCCTTCAAGTAACCACTGTGGATCACTGAGCACCATAAATTAACAAGAGGCCTTAATATGCCCTTCATATAACCAAAGTGGTCAAATTTTACCCTCACCTGACAGTCAATGACGTTTGACCATTAAAAACTTCGCGAAAATTGCATATTGACCCCATATATTATTCTTATTTATATTTTGATCCCTATAATTTGCTTCAATTTTCGTTTTAGTCCCTGTAGTTGAAAATAAAAAGTTTAGGTCCTACAATTTGATTCTATTAGCACAGTTAGTACATATAATTTAAAATATAAATTTTGGATTTTAAACAAGTTAAAAATTTGTATTTTATTTGGCCACATCAATCTCCTAGTTATCTAACCATGTCATCATAATTAACACCGTCAGCGACATGTCAGCATATTTAGCACCGTTAACCAATATTCAAGTCCTTATTGAACTATAGGGATTAACTGTTCTAACAGAATCAATTTGAGGAACCAAAATCTCTTGTTTTAAACTATAGGGATTAAAACGAAAATTGAAGCAAACTATAAGGACCAAAATATAAATAAGAACAATATATGGGGTCAATATACAATTTTCACGAAGTTTTTGACAGTCAAACATCATTGATCGTCAGACGAGGATATAATTTGACCACTTTGGTTACTTAAGAGCATATTAGAGTCTGTTGTTAATTTAAGGTATCTAGTGATCCACGGTAGTTACTTGAAGGGCAAATTAAAGTCATTACCGAATCTAATTTCAAGATCTAACCTTAGTAATAACGAGATGTATTTATTAACTTCCGATGTATTAGCTGTGTTGAGGAATAGATTGCACATATATGTATGCTGTTTAGTTTTGTTGTGCTATCTTGTTCTTTTTTTTTTTTTGGGTCGAGTGCTATCTTGTTCTTTTGACATACACTTTTTCTAACATTATATTACAAACCCAAAATTTCTCTTCATTTTATAATGCATTTATTGTTAATAGTGGATAAGTAAAATCATTATAAGCTAAAGCAAGTAAATTTCACAATGAATGCCAGTTGATTGATAAAAAAAATCAGAACTAAATAAAAAACAAAAATCAAATCTAATTTTGGATTATCTTATTAAAATACTAAGAAGACTCACTGTATAAGATTCACTTCTCTAAACGTTATTTCGTTGAAGAAATTTGATAACCCATCTAAAGGGGAACTTCGTCTATCCCATGATATACTCCCTCCGTTCCTAAATATAAGATCACTTTTGTTAATTTGGGGAGGTTAAGGAAGACAATAAAATTACATAATCTTCCCAAAATCCCCTCAATTACTTAACTTTAAAAGGAGGAGGAGTTTTCAATGAAAAGAGGGAGTATAAGGGTAGTTTGGGCAAAACTTGAGATAAAATAGGAAGTGATCTTATATTTAGGAACTTATCCACTTCCCCAAAGTGATCTTATATTTAGGAATGGAGGGAGTATACATTAGTTACTTCCACATTTTTTTTGGTCAGAATTAGTTACTTCCACACGACTACATGTTAAAAGTGTTTTTTGACCAAAAACAAAAGACTATCCTTGTGTCCTGCTTTTCTGGCTGTACAGGTAAGATTGCGCAAAGAAAATAAAACAGGCTAGTCCCATCACACTAAGTCCAACAAGCAACCAATAAAAGTAATCAAGATGAGCCTTATTGAGATTATTAGCAAACCAGCTGCTTTGTTCATCTTTACCTGTTGCCTCCTCAATCACAGAAATAAAAAAGCTGCTTAGAAAACTGCCAAGACCAAATATACTCAAGTACATAGCTAAACCCATGCTTCTGAGTTCATCTGGGACCTGACCATAAAAAAATTCTTGAAGACCAACCATGGTGAATACCTGAGCAATTCCAAGCAAAAAATACTGTGGAACCAACCATGACACACTCATTGGAATAGTTGCACCTGGATCATCAACTAGATCATATACTATTGCTATGTGCTGTCTTTTGATCTCAACAAGAGCAGCAATTATTACTGAAACTACAGATAAAAATATTCCAGTTCCGATTCTTTGTAGCATCGATATGCCTGAAGGTTTCTTAGTGACAGCTCTTGCTAGTGGCACGAATATGCGGTCATAGATTGGAGTAAAAATAACAATGGCCAATGGGATAAAGGCTTGAAGAGAAGCTGCAGGTATATCAAACCCTGGGAATATAGTCCTATCCATAGTGCTTCCCTGTTTGGTGAAGAAGGTTGGAGTTTGAGCCAGAACAACACCAAAGACCAAACATGATGCCCAAATAGGAGCAAGCCCAAGAACAGCCTTTGCTTCTTCCACCTCAATAAGGCTACAACCCTCTTCCTCTTTACAGCCATTTGGTGAAAACAAAGCTTTGTTGAGGAAGCTTACCATTGTGGAAAACAAAGCGCTAATTAGTCAAAGTCATTGTGTTACAAATCCAAAGAGGCTACGCTATTGAATTTTATGACACTGAGCTTGGAATTCTCTGAACAAGTTCCACTAGCATCAGCAATAACTGAAGATAATAACTAGCTATAGTATAACAAGATTCACAATGACATTTTCTTAGGAAGATTAACTGAAACAGGAAGGAGGTAGTAGTATATGTTATAAGTCTCCTCATTGACATATGTGTGATAAACTAGTTCTATAAAAAGATTCATCATCTTAAAACCAAAATAACTAGTGAGAAGAAGATGGGCTCACAGGAAATATAGTTACAAACCAAAGGATCCATTTTGCAGGCATTTTTAGATGATAATTAGTTGCTTTGGTCCAAAATATAAGATCCATTTTGACTTTATGTGAAGAAGTTAAAAAAGCAAATCAGATCACTAAATGATATTATGTCATGTGTAATTAGATGGTGTGTTAATTTAGAAGTTGAATAAAGTTTTGAAGAAAAAAATTAAATATAGGCAATTTAGATGGTCTTGTTATTAGAACCGGAAGGAGTACATGTATGATACTGAAAATCCAGTCAAATACCTCACCTTATTCACAATTTAGTTCAAATGGTTTTTATCCATTCAGGAATGCAAACTTGACTCTAATAATGAAGACAGTGAACACCTACGCATAAAGTATAATCATACTCAAGAAACTTAAATTAGATGTTCCTGTCATTCAGACCGATTTCATAATGCCATAAGAGTGAAAATTATTATGAGTTTTTTTAAAAAAATCAATAATTAGCTGTAAGTCTTACTTGAATTGTTTTGGAGCATTTTATGTTTTCCAGCTTCATCTTTGAAGGCAATGTCTGGAAGGGTAAGTTTCTGATTTCTTATAGCTACAACAAATACACGACCAATTCTGATAAATGGGCTCCTCTTCTGCCCTTCAACCGTAAATCTGTAGGTCTTAGTTCCAAGCAAGAACACGATCAAAGCAGTGATCATCGCAATACAAGGAATTCCAAATCCTAAAACCCAGCTAAGGTTGTCCTGTATATAGTTCAAGATCAAAAGAGATATCAAGATGCCTGAACACATGGTAAAATACCACCAGTTAAAGAATGAGCTTCTGTCTTTGCGCTCTTTGGATGGTGCTCATCAAATTGATCAGCTCCAAAAGCCTGAACACAAGGCTTATGCCCTCCTTGTCCAAAGGCTATCAGATAGAGTGAGAAGAAAAACATGATCACTTGCAACTTAGGAGAACAAAAGGCCAATATATTGGTGCCTTTGCACTCAGAATCATTAATAGAAGGAAGCTGAGCTGCTAAAGTCAGCAATCCTAGTCCCTGCATCAAAATAAGGCTTGCATGTTAAAACCTTTTATCGTGCTCTTCTATGCAATATGGTTTTCTTGTTTTGTTTTGTTACCAAGATACTGGAAACAAAAAGGTATGGCTATATTTATCTGTTCTTCCACTACCCTAGAACAAAATGTTACCCAAAAAGAGAAACATTTTCCATTGACTATATGTCATGGTTTAAACGGCTACTTAATAACTCATCCAATTTAAACAAGTCAATACAGGACATAGAAGTATTCTTCAAATCATCCATCTAACTAAAGGAGGCATTGTTTATCTTGTTCTTGGTAAAAGTGAAATTAATCAAAGAGTTTCTTTCCCTAGAAACAACCAAAATTGAGCTCCTTTTCCAGCCCACCTTTCCACCCTTCTAAACATGGCCTTAGACACAATTCATGATATAATTCATACATGACAACTGGCAACATAAAAGTGTTGCCAAAAGGAAACAAAGTCACTATCCTCTATATAATATTTAAGTAAAAAATATTCATAAAGGAGTATATATCAAGTATTCTTGTAAGTATAACTAACCAATATATAAATAAGGGAAGATATAACAATAGTGCGATAGCGGCCAAGATAAGAATCAGCTATAAATGCTCCCAAGAGAGGCAAGAACGATGCTGTTCCATCCCATATGTTGACATTTGCAGCAGCAACTGCAGTGCTCTGGTGAAGATGCCCCGTCAAGAAGGAGATCAAATTTGACACTATTCCATTGTATGCAATCCTCTCTGCCACTTCCACACCTTCTCACAAAGTGGAGCATATAATAAACCAATCAACATGTCAACTTATATAATATGATCTTGGTGTATCAAAGTTTTCTTAATTGCCTTCCTTGATACCCATTTACAATAATAAAACAGGTGTCATATTAATTACTATCACCTTTTTTTTCTTTTTGACGATACATAAAAAGTTTAGTTGAGTTGGGTCCTCTTATAGAGTACCCATTTACAATAATAAAAAAGATGTCATATTAATTACTATCACCTTTTTTTCCTGTTACGATATATAAAAAGTTACAAAAGTTTAGGTTAGTTGGGTCCTCATAGAGTTATTTACATATAGATCATCCACCTATGAAAGGTCCTCACGGTAAAATTTGAACCGCAACTACATATTTATGAGCCAAACCCCTTTACCAACTAATTCAATCTAATTTTTTTAATTTCTAAAATTAAAAGGATCAAACGGTCTTATATTTAGGAACATTATCTTGTTTACCCAAAATTTATAGGTAAATAAGTTGACATTTTGCAACTCCATCCATCCAGTTCCTTGTTATAATATCTCTTTGACTTTTTTCCTGAGAAACTAAGGATACAAAATTAATTAATTTAAATTGTCTATAGATATCCTTTATCTCCAAACTAAGTTTTCTAGTAGTTAAGAACTAACATATACAATCTAATTACAATATTACACATGATATGTATTAGTATAATTTAGTGTTGTTTAACTAAAAAGGTAAAGAAAATGATAGAGTATTAATTATAAGTGAAATTCCGTTGTAGAGAGTACCTATGATGAAGGCAGCGGATCTCCAATAACCAGAGTTGGATCTGATGACTGGTTGACCTTTATAGTCAACCACCCCGTTGACTGTGTCCTCATTCAGAAGCGCACTTCCAACTTCAGAATCTAATAAAGCGCCCTCCCAAATGTTGTCAGTGCTCATCTCACCCTGCTTTTTGGCTTTCCTTCCTCCTCTGCTATGCTATCAGTACTATGAATGATAGATTCTGACACAATTCTATTTCTAGGATTGGTTTCTCAAATCTCAACAACAGAAGTACAAAACGCAGTAAGTCAGTAGTCTGGCCGTGCGGGTTACTTTCATTTTTTACAAGTACAAAACGCAATTAGTCTTAGATATAACTTTTAAATACTCCGTATAAGATTTAGTTGATTTATCTTTTTTGTAAAATGAATTACTTAATTATAACATATTATGGATATCATTAAATTATATGTTAGCTTATAAGTCAAATAAACTGGTTTAGAGGAAAAATTTAGGAAAACCAATTTTAATGATCTTATGTAGCTTTTTTAAGATCTTCAAAAAAAAGTCAACGAAATCTTATATTTAGGACCAAAAGGACTACTTATTATTTCTCTTCAAACTAAATTTTCTAAATTATTAGATCATATACAATCTAATTGTTAGTAGGGGTCAGGGCCTATCGCTTGTATCGTTAAGGTCTTCAACCGGCTTCTTTATTTTTTGGCCATGTCAAACCCAATCCTTTTTAGCCTGTTTTGCTTAACATGACATATTCAAACATAAAAAAAACTATTAACCTATTAGTCTATCCTATTAAACATTTTAATATTATTTTTAAATAAGAAATTATATTATTATAAGTAGTTGATATTATTTTTACTAATTTTAGTATAAAATTATACTTATATTCTCTATTCTATATTTTATATTGCCTCTAACTTTTTAAATATCTTCGTTGAAACAATGTAACTCATCATTCACTTCTTTAAATCTCTTATTATATCATGCTTAATTTATCAGATCTTGTAACAAATTAATAGTCAGGTTAGTCTAGGCCACAAGACAGACTCAAGTATGAAAAATTCTCTAACAAGGCACAAGTCAAATTCAGACATGTTTTCAACAACATAGACCAGACCAATTATACTACATGCCTAGATCGACCTACGCTATTCTCACCCTAATTTTTAGGCACGGAAAATACACATTTGATGGTGAATTGATGAGTAATTTTTTTAAAAAAAAAGAAATTTGAAATTTAGATAATGAGCAAAACAGATAGAGTGAAAACATAGTAAAGAGAATTTGAGTTGGAAATTTTTTACCGGGTTTAGTAGCAACTAATTCCAGTGGCAACCAATTTATACTGGTTCAATCCAAATATATTGACCTACATATATTATGTTCCTCGCCAAGAATACAATGGTGTTCTTGTTACCTAAGTATAAGTGAAATAATCTCCTACGTCAATCACCTCCCCTTGCAATATGTAAGAAAAAATCCCTTAAATTCCCCTAATTCTGAGTTACTCTAATCACAAGGGTATAACAAATAGCTCACTTACCATTTTCTTCTTCATCATGATATTTCTAGAAAAACAGATTTTGAGAAAGTCGAATGTTTTTGGCAAATGGTTGCTCAAACGCGCTTTGCTCTCTTACCATTTTCTTCTTCATCATTGGATATTTATAGGCTCTTCTGATAGCAATATGATCGTTTCAAATTGTTACCTACTCCTGTTGTAATTGTTGTTGCTCTGTTCTTATCTATTTTTGCAAAAATATATGTAATGTTATTGTTGCAGTTGTAATTTTTTAATTATAATATTTAGTTTCATTAATTTCCTTAAATTAGTTAAATTGGTCATATACTAAAGACTAGAAGTAATATATTCGTTTACGGGAAGAAAGGTAGTATTTTTTTAACATGTGTATTAGTAATTGATATAAATATATTATCTTAATACATTTAAACTAGTTATCAAACTTTTATTTCTATAATTGAATTGGTTGGAGAAAACTCCAATTTTAAGAGTATCAAGCAGTGGAAGCGAGAGTTCCTCTAGGGAGAGAACCTAGAGAGAGGTAGAGTAAACCTCTGCCACTTCTTCATTACCAAAAAACCACCGTCAAAGTTCCTCTTTGACCATCCCTCATCCACTTCAAAACTCCAAGTAAGCCTCTGCATGTTAGAAGACCCAACCGTCTCTCACCACCGTCTAATTAGTAGTCTTGTAGAGTGATAGTATCTTTAGGAAGAGAAAATTCCTAGAGAGAGAAAGCACTCTAATCCTTCTTCCACCATCATCGTCTTCTTCTGCATGTCAATCTTACACACGGATCTGAACTTCAATACCTAGAGAAACTTCAGATCTGGTACTGAGCAGTCTTGCATGTCCTTTTTTTCTGCAAAATCAGCAATCCGGACTCTTCAACAAAGCTATGGCAAAATCAGATCTCATCATCCTCCTCGGCATTAATCTCTCATCTACCCTCCTCAGTAAAAGGTTTTTCATGTGGATTGATTGTTGGAAACCAAACTTGGGCTTTCTAGCAAATCTTAATCCTTTGCTTGAGTTATATGAAGGTTCAAGAGATTGAGGAGTCTTGATGCTTTGGAAGTCCCAACCGATCCTGCTTACATTTCCCTGTTATTTCGGTTTTACTTATGTGTTTTCTGTCTCTGTTCTACTGGTTTTAGAATATGAATTCCAACATAGAATCATGAATAAGTTTTACATCAATGGAATTTTTGAGCTCTTGAAATGTCATTATAGTCTTTATGGGACTTCTAATTCAGTGTTAGATTTAAGTCCTTTTCTTTCAAACCCTTTATGGGTAGATGTCCGCATTTCCTCCCTTGAGAAGGAAGTTAGTGACATATTCATCAACTTCATGTTGATAACTCTTTCTATATATGACATTACAGTGCAAGAATTTTCCATATGGTGTATTACTTGGTCATATCCTCATATTGGAATTCTAACTTTATGCTTGTGTTTGGGTGTATTATTCAACAATTTTAGTTTGTTTAGGCTAGTTGTTAAGTATCAAGTGTGTTTTAATTTCCTATGTAAGTGTTGTAGTGTAACTTTCTCTAATATTTAATATATTTGATCATTTTTCAAAAAAAAAAGAGTGTGTGGGGGGGGGGGGGGGGGGCAAGAAGGACGGAGGAGCAATATTATGGGGTTAAATGATAGTAGGAAATACCTTCTCAGTTTCAAAATCTTAAAGTGGGGATTTAAACCAATTGAGAATAGGTATTATTGAGTAATATATATATATATATATATATATATATATATATATATATAAACATATGTAAATCACATATATTGAAATTTTGAAATTCATAAGGTATTTACATGTGATTTTACTATTTTTTAATATACTTTATTTTATTTTAGAAGAATTCTTAAGTGAACCTTGTGTACCAGATTATTGGTCGTCTAATCAATTATAAGTAAACATGTTAGGTCTGACGTGACATTGTTAATCTTACTCGGCACCCTACAATAATTAACGATCTATCTGATAAAGAAATTTAAATATCATGTTTCCAATGTTTTTTTTTATTTTGCAAGTTGGAAAAAAAGTTATCGGTTGTTAATTGTTTTAGAAGAGTTCAATAGTGTTGTATAATTCATGTAGCTAATAACCCACATGTAAATCACTATTTAGAGATATTGTGAATTATTATGTTGATGTTGTTAATACTTTTCTTGAAGTTGTTAATCCCTTATGAAGATGTTGTTAATCAGAATGACAGAGATGTTAATCGCTTGTAACACACCAATCCACAAATGTGAGAGTGGTATAACATTATTCAAAGGTTGTAAATGGTTACGATGAATATGTTATGTGTATCATGAACTTTTTTTTGCTTAGAACCTTCGGTGTCCGGCCCCTTCGGGGAACCGACTAATCCGAAGTCACCGCCGGGATTCCCCATTTTGGGGGTGACGACTTCCCAAGGATTCGAACCCATGACCTGTTGGGTACGCGGTGCCTTACCTTCCCCTTTCTTACCAGCTGGTCTATGCCCCCTTGGGCAGTATCATGAATTTATTAATCCCTATAAAAGTGTTTTTAATTAGAATGTAAGAATTGGAGTAGATGATGTTTTGAGGAGGAGGACATTTGAATTATTGTGCAACGTTTCATAATCCCAATTCAGATCCTAGAGCTTGACTATGTGCAATTTGAGTTTCTTTGTTGTCTTTTTCTATATTCAAAGTTTATTTTCTTTTGTATTTCCCCAAATGCTAAAATGTTTAGTTTTGATGGGAAATATGCCACAACATCAATAATACGAAAAAGTTGAAGAAATAATTTGCTAAGAATTAGAAATTTTAAGGTACGACTAAAAATTACAAATTTCTTTAATTTTTTATATGATTAGAGTATATAAAAATTTAAAAGTCCAAACATATAAGCGACATACAAAGATTTTTTTTATAAGATGCAACAAATATATCTAAACTTTACCCAAAAAATACCTGAAAATGCTGAATGCACCAGAAATTAGTACATGAAAATACTTACGGGGAAAAATGACTTTCAGATACCTCTATATTTTTTTAAAAAAGAAATATTTTAGAATTTTGAGTACATTGATCTTAATTCTATTGAGTATGGTATAAACTATATATAAAGGGTCATTCTGATAGAATTATTTAATATGTTGTCAACTTTCACATTTTATCAATTATTTAATATGTATGTATGTGTGTGTGTATATATATCCATGAAAATATCATCTTTTGAACTATTAATGCTGAAAATGAATATATTTGTTATTTGTTGAAAAAATGGATAAAATTTGAGGGTTTATTTAAAAATTCTTATGAAACAATGTAGCTTAAGCTAGTAAGTGTAGAAACTTATAAAACAAAATGATAGTCATTATAATTACTACCTTCAATTTTTTCTTAATTCCTGCCCAAAATCTAATCTCCAACTTTAGATCATGAATTAATGTTTTAAAAAATTATTATCATAGCATTCTATAAATTTAAATTTGTTGTTTATTATAGTTATGAAATATACACACACACACAATGTTAAGTGTATAAATCTATTCATTCATGTAGATAGTAATAATTTTTAAAAAAATAATAAATGTAGGTCATTCGTTATTTTATTATATTAGTGGATAAGAGATTATGGGAGGAAAAAGTGAGAAGGAAACACGTTTTTAATTGATTTCTTACGAGTGGAAGCATTTACAAAATATCTCCAATAATATCTCAATTTAATTAAAAAATAAATGATGTGACAAATAAGATTACGTTTGTGGTTTAAGCTACACACGACTTGGAAAATTATTAGTGTGGATAACAACAATTATGAAGCTCGTGATATTCTAATTTAACATATTCAAAGCCATTAGAATGGACTTTTCAAAAAAATTTATAACATACTTTTCAACAAAATTTATAACATTCAGTTAAATGAAGTCGTCAGAAATTGTTTGTGACCTTTCAACACGACATTCGTTAGTCAAAGATTCTAATTTTCGCGCATGATTCCGAGAGGATTTCATATTATAAGTTCATTTGTTGCCTTTGAATTTTCTATATCCAGAAGAAAACAAGAAGCTTTGAACCGATCTCTTGCCACTTCTACAAGAAACTGTACAGGGCTGCTGCTTGTGTCACCTTCATTCAATTATATAAAGGCTTGAGTTCTGAAATGCATGCTAGCTAATGGACACAATAACAACGTGCACAAAAAAATTATCAAACTTGGTTCCAAGGCTATGAATCCAAATCGAAACCTTTTTCTTCTTTTTGCTGCGTTCAGTTCCATTCTGTTTCTCAATTCCTTTCCTGGAGCCAATGGAACTAATATTGATGTTGGTGCAATTCTTGATGTCAATTCTCAAGTAGGAAAGCAACAGAAAGCAGCCATGGAAATTGCAGCTCAAAGCTTTAACAACTACTCAAATAGCCTCAACATTTCTCTCCATTTTCGCGACTCTCTAAGCAATCCATTGCAAGCAGCTTCAGCTGGTACGTACGTGTGTGTGTGTGTGTGTGTGTGTGTGTGTGTGTGTGTGTTCTGATACTTTTATTATGTAAATAAGTCATATCATTATGATTGCATGAACTTTATTTTCTGGATCCATAATAGCAGTATATACATTAAATATGAGTAAAGCTTGGAAATTTTTAAATTTTGATGCATAATGAGATATTGAAAGTTTTTCTTAGTTTGATTAAGATATGTTGAAAGTGGATTATAAATCGGATTAGTAAAAATAGATATTACATATTTACTGGGTTGATTAAAGTGCCCTTTTTTTCAGCTGAAGAGCTCATAAATAAAACGAAAGTGAAAGTCATCATTGGAATGGAGACATGGAAGGAAGCAGCTTTTGTAGTTGAAGTTGGAGATAAAGCTCAAGTTCCAATAATTTCATTTTCATCTCCATCAATATCATCACCACCTTCATCAATCCAATTTCGTTGGCCTTTTTTAATTCAAATGGCAAGGAACCAAACCGCAAATATGAACTGTATAGCTGATATTGTTCATGGCATATGATTGGCAAAATGTTATAGCCTTTTACGAAGATGATTTTTATAGTACTGATTCTTCAGGCATGTTAACCCTCCTTTCTGAAGCACTCTTGAACACTAATTCCCAAATTGAGCGTAGACTTATCCTCCCTCCATTTACTTCTTTATCTGATCCAAAAGGTTTGTTCTTGATGAACTCATTAACATATTAACAGCAAAATCTAGGGTTTTCATTCTTCTTAAAGCTTCATTGCCTATGGTGACCCATTTGTTTAGAGAAGCTAATAAATTAGGGTTCTTAGGGAAAGATTCAGTTTGGATTCTCAATGAAGATATTGCTACCATGCTTGACTCGGTCAACGAGACTATTTTATCCTCAATGGAGGGTACTATTGGTATCAAAAGCTACTATTCTACTACTTCAATTGATTATACTCAATTTGTAGATAAATTTCATCAAAACCAATCTAATAACAAGCCAGGATTGTATGCATTACAAGCTTATGATAGTGTCATGATCGTGGCAAAAGCCTTAGAGAAGATGAATGGTAATAATAACTCAAGAGTGTTCATGGAGAAAATGTTGTCTAGTAACTTCAATGGTTTAACTGGTTACATAGGCTTCAATGAAAGTTACTTATCACAGGCTCCATTGTTAAGAGTGATAAATGTGGTTGACAAGAAGTACAAAGAATTGGACTTTTGGGTACCAAATTTGAAGTTCTTCAAATCTTTGCAAGATATAGAGAAAGGAAGTGAAGCTTCTGAAATATATTTACATGGTCCAGTGGTTTGGCCTGGAGGACTAAGAACTGAATTAAACAATAATGAGAGTTTTCCATTAGGATGGAAGATACCTACGGATGATGAAGCTTTGAAAGTAGCAGTTCCTGGGAATCCTGCTTTTGAGAATTTTGTGAAGAGAGAATCTAATGGGAAATACGTTGGTTTATCTATTGAAGTTTTTGAACATGTTCAACGACAGCTCAAAAATAAGTACTCTGGTCTGCCATACAATTATATATCCGTCCATGTATCTTATGATGATCTTATACAAAGTGTTGCCAACCAGGTAAAACCTCAACTCTATATATTCCATTTTTTTTCTGTATTATTTAACTCTGTCTGTGTGTGTGAAGTTTTAGTTTACATGCAAATTTTCACTTTGCGACTTCATTATATTCTCGGGGAGGATTTTAGGACAATAAATTGATATAACTTAAATAATAAATATATAGCCTATTAGGAGAAATTTAAGTAGTCGTATATATGTGAATGTCTGAATGCAGATAATGTGGCTGCTGATATTTCTGAACGATTTTATCTGTGTCTCATGATTAGACCTTTTTTCTTGGAGTATATTCTAAATTATGAGATTATAGACTTCTCTTCATTTTTACTTGGACCTGGTCCACATAAGACAGAGATAGAACATTCAATAATTGCAAAATTCCAAAATAACTAGTTTGAATCTTCTATGAAAGAGACATACCAAGAATTTGAATAGTCCGATTGTGTATGATAGGTGCATTTGTAAAATAGTTCTTAAAAAAATTTTAACATTGTAATTTGACACCAGACATTTAACTTTCTATCAATATTCTAATGAATTATATTAAATGTTTTTTAAAAAATTGAAGTTATATATTTTTGTCAACTTAAATTATATATATATATATATATATATATATATATATATATATATATATATATATATATATGGGTGAAGGTGCAAAAATGATACCAAACTTTACCCAAAATTGCGTTTATAATACTTAAGTTTCGCGAGGTGCAAAAATAGTACCCAACTTAGGGTCCAGGTGCAAATATAATATTTTCATTTGAGGGAAATAAAATTTAGATATGAAAAGACTCTTATGCCCCTCATTAAATAAAGGAATGGGGGCAAAATAGTCTTTTCATATCTAAATTTTATTTCCTTCAAGTCAAACACTATATTTGCCCCTAGACCCCAGTTGGGTACTATTTTTGCACCTCACAAAACTTTGGGTTAAGTTTAGTATTATTTTTGGGTTAAGTTTAGTATTA
Source organism: Mimosa pudica (assembly GCA_029929735.1). Classification (NCBI taxonomy): domain Eukaryota; kingdom Viridiplantae; phylum Streptophyta; class Magnoliopsida; order Fabales; family Fabaceae; genus Mimosa; species Mimosa pudica. The sequence continues at coordinate 11,196,738 of JAKELP010000020.1, forward strand.
TTTTTGGGTTAATTAAGTTTCATATCTAAATTTCAATAGTATTAGAAACGCAATTTTGGGTTAAGTTTAGTATTATTTTTGCTCCTTTTCCCTGTATATTATTCTCTTAACACTAAAAAAAGTTAATTATTTATGGAGTTTAGTGATAGAATTCTGTCAATAAAGACAAAATTCCATAACCAAATGAAAACTTCCGTTGCTAATTTTTAGCAACAATCTATTTACTGACGAATTCTATGGCTAATAATCCTGTAGTTGATGTACTGGTATTTTTGTAGTGCAATGTTGGATTTCATGTAGTTAAAAATACCAGTATGACCAATGTAATTAATGGTTTTTAGAGAATGTAAAATTCAAAATTACTTGTTTGAATTTTAAAGAGCAGATAATAATGAGTTAAGAACTCTGTGTGTGTGTGTGTTCATTTTTTATTATTAATGGATAAAAACTAATAATGCTATTATATTGTTGTGCATCAAACCAAATCATGACAGACCTATGATGCTATCGTTGGAGACGTGACAATACTTGAGAGTCGATTAAAGGAAGTATCTTTCACACAGCCATACACAGAGTCGGGTTTATCACTCATAGTTCCAGCTGAGACAGAAAGCACTACATTTCTGTTCGTGAAGCCATTTAGTTGGCAAATGTGGCTTGCCACTGGTGCCATTTTCTTCTACACAACACTTGCCATTTGGTTCCTTGAGCATCCATTAAACCCTAGCTATAAAGGATCATGGAAGAATCAACTCAGCAACACTTCTTGGTTTGCCTTTTCTTCCCTATTTTTTGCTCACGGTAAGAATCAAACATAAATGCAGGCTTTACATGTCTTTTTAAATTTCTTATGATTATCTGATTTCTTTGTCGCTATAAACACACACACACACACACACACATGTATTACTATTATTAATATAATAATAGTAATAATAGTATTACTATTATTACATGTCTTCAATGTAACCGGATTATATTTTTTAAATATAATATATATCTGAAGTATATGTATTACTATTATTACACTTCTGGGATATATTAATGATTTTTTATTTTATAGTAGTTTAATCAAATATAAGTAATATATTTGAATCTCATTTCACTCATTTCAATCCATTCCCACCGATTCCATGAAAATGATGTAAATTATAATTACACTAATCAGCATATTAATTTATCAAATATTGTTGTGTTGGCAGGGGTCGAGTGTACAGCAACTCAGGAAGAGTGGTAGTTGCAGTATGGCTATTTCTAGTGTTTGTTCTAACTTCAAGCTACACTGCAAGTCTTTCTTCTATGCTCACTGTGAAGCGCATGAACGGTGGGAGAGACGTTCAGTGGCTGAAGGATAACAAGCTAAAAGTTGGTTGTGATAATGGCAGTCAATTTGTGAAGGACTACTTGCTCTATGTCTATGACATACCTGAGAGCCAAATCTTAAGTCTTGATGGTGAATACGACTTTGTGGAGAAGTTTAAGAGCAAAGAAATTTCTGCTCTTTTCCTTGAGAGTCCATATGAAAAGGTTTTCTTAGACAAGTATTGCAATCAATATACTGCAACTTCTTTTGGCTATAAATTTGGAGGCCTAGGCTTTGTAAGTACCTTCTTGCAACCTTTCTTTTAGCATTATACTACACTCGTACCCAAATATAAAAACTAGTTTTAAATTCATTTTGGTACAAATATAAGTTTTTTTCATTTTATCTTATATATTTATCATTTTAAAAAAGACTTATTTACCTAAAATATAAATGATATGTGATCTAGCAGTAGAGATCATATAAGATATGCTTAGTTAAATACTCTATTTAACTATTTTAGAAAGGGCTTAAGTGCAAAAATTGTCATACAATTGTCATAAAGGTGCAAAAATGACCATGTAAATTTTTTTGGATCAAAACTGCTCATCGAATTTTTAAACTGAGGCAAAATGGTTAGCACATTTAATTTTTTAACTTTTCTACGTGTCATCTTTTGTTGATTCATCTTTCACTAAAATATGTGGCAGACTTATGTATTTATTTGTCTTTGTGTGATGATGATGCAACATAGGATAATGAGTGAAAAAGTAAAAAAATGTGATGACAATTTTTACCCTAGTTTCGAAAATTCGATGGATAGTTTTACTCAAAAAAATTTACATGGTCTTTTATAAATTAATAATCTAGTTCATACATCAAAGACCAAAAGTAGCATCTTTGAAATTATTGGCATTTTTTTTTACTTTCTTGTTATGGTACAAGTCCCTAACCAATATGTACATATAACTAAGCAGGCATTCCAAAGAGGCTCTCCGCTGACAAAAGACTTTTCTGAAGGCATTTTAAGCTTAGCAGAGAATGGAACTTTGAAGAGTTTGGAAGACAAATGGTTAACTCCTAATAATTGCTCAAGGAGTGACTCAAATTCTGGAACTGAAAGCCTAACCATAGGCGACTTTTGGGTTCTCTATGTTATAAGTGGTCTCACTTCCACCATCTTCTTGGTCATTGGTCTATTCAGGAGTTACTTTCATCAAGAAAAAGAAGGTGATCAAGATAAAGTTATTACTATAGAAGCTTCTGATAGTAATAGTAATGTTACTTCGAATAATGCACTCGGGAGACTCACTTCAGGACTTTACAACAATATTAGAAGTTTCAATTTCAACAGTATAGCAAGAGCTGCAACTTTTGGTGGAAAGGAAAATGTTGGCCATTGGAATTCTTCTAGGTGGGAGAGAGTAAGAACTTATGAGGATCATGTTAATCCTAGACGCACCCAATCGGTTGGGTTAGAAATGATATAGTTATAAGTGTGGATACTTATGTTCAAATACATTTATAGTAGCATATCAATTAGGGAATGATATATATTTCTCTTAGCTTTTCATTGTATATTTCTATTTAATCATAACTTAAAAGTAGATTAGGAGCTTACAATAATTCATTGAATTTAATTATCACATTCTTTGTCCTGTATATAGAGAAGTGAATAAGCTTTTCTGTACATAGTATAAGTTTGTGTAATATGAGGATAATATAAATATAATATTTTTAATATATTTTAAAATAATCAATTTTCTATAATTACCAATTTTTGTCCCGTATTAAGCCTTTGCTTTACTATGCACAATTTAATTATATTCTTTCCAAGTTCACATCCTATTTTTCTCTTGTTATACACCCAAGTTCACATCCTATTTTTCTCTTGTTATACACCCAAGTTCACATCCTATTTTTCTCTTGTTATACACCCTCTTTTCGCCCATCATGCCTTTGCAGGCTTTTGTTTTTTTCTCCCGTCAATCGCTACCTAACCTTTCCCTGGGATAATCAAATCTCATTTTTTTTAGTAAAAAACTTACATCAAGTACTTACCTCAATTACATCCAGTAAGCCAATAAGAATTTGACACATGTCCAACTAACCCACGACACTTTCTCCTTCTTTTCTCTCTCCTCCATGTGTTAGTTGTGTATGGGGTTAGTTGGACATGTGTCAAATTCTTATTGGGTAATGGATGTAATTGAGGTCAAGTACTTGAGGTAAATTTTTTCCTTTTTTTTAATACTTGGATCCTCTCACTCATTTTCCATCCTTTTCCAATTCATAACATAAAATCAAAATCTAATAAATCAACAGGCCCAAGTTAAATAATTTCATGAAAAAAAATAATATTACTAATGGGAATATATTATTGAATCCACTTTATAACAAATTAACCGCATATTCCAAAAACATTCTAAGACTTTACTTTGCCCCCAATGGGGCAAAAGTGAAATTACATCTAAATTAAAAAACTATAACATCCTTATTGAATTTCTTAACTATAGTTCATGTGGGGAATTTTCAATTCATATGTGCTTCTTTCCAAAAACAAGATAATTATTTCTAAATCTAAAAAAAGAATGGAATAATCGGACATTAAAACATTCATCATTTGGCAATTGGATTTCTTAGACACCATAGACGTTCATTATTTTGCAACATCATAGAATCTAATTAATAATAAAACTTACAACATTTCACAAATATTTTTTTACATTTATTTATGTGATTTTTTATATTTACTATAGAGAAAATGTCAATCATGCCCCTCTTGCAAATTAACCTCATATTCTCTTAAAAAATTAAGGGTGAAGGTGCAAAACTAGCCACTGTAAATTTCAAAAAGAGCAACTCAGGCACCCCTAAATTGAATGGGGCAAAACTGTACATTGTAAATCAAAATGGGACAAATTTAACCCCGCCGTTAAGTAGAGACAAACAGATGTTAGTTTGAGCGTGGGTCCCACTTTATTAAATGACGTGGCAACACAGTCAGCAGGGAAATGAAATGCGAAATTTACAGTTAGGTCCCAAGGAAGAGATTTTACTACCACAAAGTCCCAAAAAATCACATAAATCACCCTCTTCAACCCCTCTTCATTTTTCTTCCTTCTCCAGTGACTTTCTCCGGCGACGGTGATCCACGCCGGTAGTGAAGAAGCACGGCAAGGTCGGGTCGGCCATAGGTGAGTTCCTTTCTTTTTTTCCCCTTTTTATTTCAACCGATTCAAGTGAGTTGGGAGGGGATTTGGTGTTTTAAGCTTCCTCTCACACACACTCCATCATTCTTTTCTGTTCTTTGTCACCTCCCAGCAGTGACGGCCGGAGATCGGAGGCGACAGCGGCTCAGTGGTAAGCTTCTTCCACCACAAAACCCAAGGATGGGTTTGGAGTTTAGAGGGTGAGGTCCGAATGGTTAAGAAAAGGGAGGCTTATAAGGGGAGCTCTGAAGTCGCCGGAAATGGTGGCTGCGTCGGCGTCGACGGCGTCTGGCCACGTTTTACCTCCGCCATGCCCTCTCAATTCACGTCGCACGTTACTCCTCCCTCTCCAGTTCATCTCTCTTTTTGCTGAATATTAGGTAGATGGTAAGGTTGGTGGGTGTGTGAGCTTGAAATCAATGGGTTGGTAAGGTTGGTGACTTGGTGATGTAGGAAGTGTGGGAGGAGGGAAGACTATGGTGGCCGATGGTGACAACAAGAAGGAAGAAAGAGAAATTATTGGTGGGGTAGAAGGAGGGTGAGAGAATAGTATGTGGAAGAAGGGAGGTGTGGGGACCACACTATTTGTGATTCTATGGGACCTTGTAGTAGTAATTTCACTTATGTGGGACTTAACTGCAAATTTTCCCATCAAGTTTTTCAGTTCTCTGATGACTGTGTTGCCACGTCATTTAATAAAGTGGGACCCACGCTCAAACTAACATCCGTTTGTCTCTACTTAACGGCGGGGTTAAATTTGTCCCATTTTGATTTACAATGTACAGTTTTGCCCCATTCAATTTAGGGGTGCCTGAGTTGCTCTTTTTGAAATTTACGGTGGCTAGTTTTGCACCTTCACCCAAAAATTAATTTATAGTGTCACATTCAATGATTTTTGTGTAACACCCCAAAATTTGATTATGAATAATAATTAATTCTGAGAAAAGTTGTAAGTTTCACAAATAAATTTGCTATGAAAATGTCCTTTTTATGTGTAAATTACTAAAAAATGACATAATGTTATGTAAAGGGAAAGAGGGAGGATAAGAGCATTATTGGTAAATCATTATGAAATTTGAAATGATGACAAATTTATACTTTGTACTTTGTGCAAAAACAAACAATTTGAGCTTCTCCAAAGGCCAAAACATGTTTGGAAAAGATATTTTCCAAAAGAAAGTTAGAAGCATCATGGATGAAGATGCCGCCCCATAGGCAAAGTAAAGGAGTTGAAAACTTCAAGCACTGGTATAGTGGTATATACAACATTGATGAAATTAGTATGTTCTCATTTGAAGTTCAGCTATTCAAAACTAAAGGATGATACAAGGATTCATTGCTTTCTATATTGTGCTTTATACCCAAAAGGTCAACTAATTGATGAGAATGAATTGATCAACTAATGGACGTGGGATGAGATATTGGAGGGTGCAAGCATGACTATAATGAAACGAAAGGGGCAAATTATCTTAAATGAATTAGAATCAAAAGCCTGTTGGAATCAAAATTGAAAAATGGGGTGATGTGTGAAATTGCATGATGTATGTGGTGAGATATATAGCCATCTCAATCATGAGTACAAAGCTTAGATGCATTGTGAAAGCTGGCATTGGACAAGTAACACCACCACCACCGCTACATGAATGGAAAGATGATGTTAAATGGGTACCATTGATGAGAAATGATGTGAAATCTATAGATTTCAGTCCAATATGTCCTGAAATCACTTATTTGCTTCTTCAATAAAATTCATTTGAAATAGATATATCGAGTAATTTCTTTGATCACTACTAAAAATTTCACCTATACCAGCGCAGCTTTACATGCGCTTAAAAAAGGACGGTAAAAAACGCATGTAAAGATAACGTTTACATGCGCTTTAAGCGCATGTACATATATCACTTTTTACATGCGCTTTAAGCGCATGTAGTAAGTCACCTCTACATGCGCTTTAAGCGCATGAATATAGCCGACTAGATACATGCGCTTTAAGCGCATGTACAGGCAGTAGAGTGGAAAACATGAAGTCATGCATAATAGTTCCTCCTCATATGGCAAAAGCTACTAATGCAAGTGTTTATAAGCTAGAGCACCCCATTGGGGTGTTATGCTTTGGATATACTACATATACATGCGCTTAAAGCGCATGTACAGGCTCTACATGCGCTTTAAGCCCATGTAAAGGCAGTATTGGAGTGAAAAACTTGAAGTCATGCATAAGAGTTCATCCTCAGATGTCATAAGCTACTCATGCTTGTGGTCTAGATGTTTAAAAGCTTGAGAACCACATTGTCGTGTTTTGCATGTGGTAATACTACATATACATGCGCTTAAAGCGCATGTATAGGCTCTACATGCGCTTTAAGCGCATGTAGAGGGCTCTACATGCGCTTTAAGCGTATGTAAAGACAGTATTGGAGTGAAAAACTTGAAGTCATGCACAAGAGTTCATCCTCAGATGTCATAAGCTACTCATGCAAGTGTTTATAAGCTAGAGCACCCCATTGGGGTGTTATGCTTTGGTTATACTACATATACATGCGCTTAAAGCACATGTAGAGGGCTCTACATGCGCTTTAAGCGCATGTAGAGGCAGTATTGGAGTGAAAAACTTGAAGTCATGCATAAGAGTTCATCCTCAGATGTCATAAGCTACTCATGCAAGTGTTTATAAGCTAGAGCACCCCATTGGGGTGTTATCCTTTGGTTATACTACATATACTTGCGCTTTAAGCGCATGTAGAGGCTCTACATGCGCTTTAAGCGCATGTAGAGGGCTCTACATGCGCTTTAAGCGCATGTAAATATAGTTAAATGAACAAGTATTTTGGAATCTTAGAGAATATGATGATGGAAAGAGGGAGGTACAATAATATTCACAAACTTTGTGCTAAAAATATAATTAAGAATAAATATTAGGGTAATTAGTCGTAATTTTCTCTAAAGTATATATATAAATATTTACCTTCTTCCACCTTCTCCCACAATGGAACCCTAGCCCCCAAAGTGGCGCCTGTAACATCCCAAATTTTGATTAAGGATAATGAGAAATTATTGAGGTGTCATTTGAGAAAATTGAAAGTTTAGGGAAATTTTTTTGGATATTTTGGGAATCTTAGTTAGTTTGGAATTTAAATAAATATGGTTAAAGGAATTAATTGAGGATAGAAACTTCCATGAAAAGTAAATTGGAATCTAGATCATGCTATGATGAAAAGAATGGGAAATAATAATATATACAAACTTTCGGGCTAGAAATATAATTTAGAATAAACAATAGGGTAGTTAATTGTAATTTTCCGTAAACTATATATATATAATCAACTCCTTCCTCCTCCACAAACCCTAGCCGATCCCCACCCCAAATCGATCTCCCTTCTCCTTCCTCTTCATCATCTTCAACCTCTATCGCTTTCCCTGCGTGCTCTTCGTCCAGGCGAGCTTCCGGTGGCCACACGGCGGCGTCAACTGCCGCAGGCTCACCATGGATTCCCTTCTCCTTCGCGTTCTCCTTCCTCTTCTCTTCGTTCCTTGCTCATTTCTTTGTGATTTTCCGGCGAGCTTGGCGTCGGTCAAAGCTTTTCCGGTGTGGGAAGCCATAGATGACGCACACGAGGCTAAAAACAAGTTAAAGTAAGTATCTTTCTTAGATTTCTATCTATTTCCTCACTCAAACTCCGAGCCCTAACCCTCCTTTTCTCTTCCTTCGAATTCCTCTTCGCCTTCCTCGGTTCCAGTGGTTATTTCCGGCGAACTAAGGCGGCAACAACATTGTGGGTAGCACTCCATCAAAGTTTTGAGCTTTGGTAAGTTTCCTCTACTTACCCCTTACATTTTCTGCGATTTGGGGAATTATTTGAGTGAGAGACCGATTTAAATATAGGATGGGAGTTGCAAATGCTTTAAAATTAGTTGTTGCGAGATCCTATTTAATTAGAAGTATGTGCTGATTGTGATTTCTTAGGTTTTTGTTGAAATGTAAAGTGTAAATTTGTCTTGTTTCTGGTCAAATGGAGTCTGATTGGTAAATCTGTTTTCATTGGGAAAATGCTTGAAATAGATTATGGATAAGCAAGGTCGTATATGTTGTGATGTTCCATAGTTATTGGGAATTCTGTTTTAATGGGTGGATTGGCCTAATGGAATAGCTAGACTATTCTTTATTCTTCTATATTTGAAGTTTGCTAATATGGGTATAAAAGAGATATTGATTTTGGAGAGAATAAGAGAGTGGTGAGGCATGTGTGTTTAAAAACGGTTCTGCCCTTTTTGTTCTTGATAATCGAATGGTTGGAGGGATGGAATTCTTTTTGTGACATTTTGGGAAGCATCAAATTTTCCGACACATATATTTATTAAAGCTGTAAAATGAGTTTCATGTTGATATTTTTCTCTTCCCATCTATGCTTCAACGTCCTCATTGGTGTTGGGGTGTTTAAATTTGGGATTCATGCATGTGGTTGATTAATCTTTTTATATCTTTTACTGTAATGATCAAACTGATTTAAGTGAGATAATATTGTTGTTGTTTGGTTTATGATGTTTAAGTAGGATAGTGTATACCTTAGCATTTTTCATGTTAATTGGGAGGTTTTTGCTTCTATCTTTGTTTTGCCAAACAAATTTGTTTAATAAGGTGGAAGTGTCTGCTTTGATTGAGCAATGATTTGATGTTGTATGGGAACTTGATTTTGCTTGATATAATTATGAAGGGGTATATGTACAAACTTGTTGTACATGCTTATGGGTTGAGTTTTATTGAGTTGTGATTTTTATTGAGTTTCCCTTCCTTTCCTTTCGTTCAGTCAGTGTTCTGTTGGTTTTAACTAAGGATGAAGAAATATTAGAACATAAAAATTGTGTGTTGTTGCATGGTGAATCTGTTTGGGCTTTGTGAATGATAATGTGTCCTGCTCATTTCTGACTTTGAAGTATATTAATGTATGTTTGGTGTTTGTATATTGATTTGAGATGCTTTGTGTCCATTTTATATTCTGGCTGAATAGATTTCTGAGATGGGTGTTTGAATTTGATGGTTAGTTGATTAAAATGGCGATTCAAATGTGCTTTTGAATAAGTCTCGCCATTCTTGTGAATGCATGTATATGCTAAGTCCTTTGTTAATTATATTCTAATGGCTAGACTAATTTGGTTGGAAAACTGTTATTCTTTTGCTTTTGAGGGCTGCTAGTATGAATTAGTGATGGAGATAAATAGTGTACATGTGTGTTTGCGAAATTCAAGGAATGGTTTTGCAATTCCTTGGTATTTCTCTAATTGTGATTAATTGGACTTTGAAGTATGGCTGAATTATTTGTTATGGTAAATGTGTAGTTAGAATGAAATGTGTGTTTGCATGTGGCATTAACAAATGAAATTGATAACTCATATGTACTTATTACTGCTATGTGTGGTAGTGCTTTGTGTCTTGTTTAAAGAAAATCAAGAAGGAAACATGAAAAGCATGTGAATTCTTTTAGTTGGCTAACATGTCCTTGCTGATTTTAATATCCTTGAATCTGAAATGCTACTTTTAAGGGGGCTGATTCATTATTTTGAAGGCCAACATAGTATGAAGAATATTGCTTGTTGAAGTGTTAGAATCTTAAGTTTTGATGGTGACTAAGGTATGATATGGTCTAGTACTTAAGAGAACATAATCAGCACTTAGGAAGGATTAGATGACATGGTTAGAATCCTGAGTTAGATCACTTGAGAATGTAAGATCACTTCCGGATAGATTAGGACTTGCGCATGCGGATGAATGTTTTCATCCCCCAGCATCAGCAAGTAAATCACTGGGAAATAACTTAGTCCATGAGAATTAGGTACACAAAACCTTAAGACTAAGCTATGTTTCAATCGGAAGTGAGTTTGCTTCCTGTTAGACTTAGACTGGCGCAGAGCGACAGAATAGATATTACCCCAAGCGTCAGTGAGTCTACTTCCCCAAGTGAAAGCGCTTCCTGTTAGACTTAGACTGGCGCAGAGCAATAGAATAGTTATTACCCCAAGCGTCAGTAAGTCTACTTCGCCAAGTGAAAGCACTTCCTATTAGATTTAGACTGGCGCAGGTTGATAGACTAGATATAACCCCGAGCGTCAGCGGAAATGCAACATCAAGTGAAGTTGCTTCCTGTTAGATCTTGACTGGCGCAGACTGATAGAATAGATTTCACCCTAAGCGTCAGTGAATTCACCACGTCAAGTAAAAGTGCTTCCGATAGCTCAGTGACTAGCGCTGAGTGGTGGAATTAAATAGACTAAGCGAGAGCAAGTCATATTGAACTAAATCCCTCATCAAGCGAATTTACTTCCGGATGTAGAAGTGCTTCCGGATACCCCTTAGATTTAGGGATCACCCACTGCATGAGACTATATGATTATATTACTAAACTAACGTTCAAGTGCAGCACACTCAGTAAGGTTGCTTCCGGATGAGAAGTTACTTCCGCAAGCAAAAAGAATGTCTGAACGTTCAAGAGATGCAGTGTCAGAATGCTTATGTCAGAGCAGAGGTGTCAGGACTACTTTTCAGAAATAAAGCAAGTCAACCCTGCTGAAGCATTTAAGAAGATGTTCCTTCCAACGGTAACAAGAGGATAACAGACATATTCAAACAACATTGTTACCTACCAAGCATGAGGAGTATGAGAACATAATCTGAAGATTCACTCAAGGTGTCAAAGCTCATACTGCCCACAAGAGTCAGAGTCCATAAGAGAGCTTCTGATAGCAAGAGAGGATCCAATAGCAAAGCACTCTTATCATTCATGGACAAGTGCTTGGAAGACAAAGTTCCTCTATGTGATAGCAAGCAAAATGTTAGAGTCCACGAGCTTCAGATAGCAAGAGAGCTTCCGATAGTGAGTCTCTTAACATCCTGGACTTATGCTTGAGGAACGAAGTCCTCTCTGACAGCAAGCAAGAGTCGGACCGTACAAAGTGTTCAGATGTCAGAACGACTTTTGTCAGAATAGTATTGTTAGAACAGTGTTGACAGAACAGCATGGTCAGAGCACCTTTTTAGATAAAGCAAAGTCAACCCTGCTGTGCATTAATGAGGACAACGTAAACAAGGCCACAACGTCTATAATCAAACGATCTTATTGCCTCTCCAACGGCTAGATATTCAGAGACTGGTATAAAATGGATGTTCTTCATCTCTGAAGGGAGGGGCTTGAAAAAGAGAGAGAGAACAGAGCTTATTGTCCAAAAACACTATTCTACATTCCTCTCATCTTCTACTCTCGGACTTAGATATGTAATATTCTTAGAGAGTGAGTCTTTTGTGCTTAAGTGAGTAACATCATCTACTCTTAGAGAGAGTCATTCGAGCTTAAGTGTTTAGCACAATCAGTTCATAGAGTGAACATAGTGTAAACTTACAATTTGTAAGGGGGAGCATTTAGAGGTTGTCTAAATCTCCATAGGTTGCAAGTTAGCCCGTAAAACTTGCATTTGTAAGGTTTGCAGGTGAACCCGGTGTAAAACCTGTGGGTTGTTAGGTGAACCCGTGCTCGTAAAACCTAAAGTGTAAAGGCTTCTCTTGTGCCCGGTTTAAACAAGAATAGTGGATTGAAAATCTCAGGTGTAGCCTGGGGACTGGATGTAGGTCTGGGTGACCGAACCAGGATAAATTTATGTGTGCATATATTTATATTTGATCATTCTATTTTGCATCACATAGCATACTGACTTGTGCATAGCATTATTTATTTTCATCACCACCGAGCACAAGCAGTCTTTCCAAAAAGAGTTTAAGCTTTTATTTCCTCACCCAATTCACCCCCCCCTCTTGGGTGACAGCCACGCATTTCATTTGGTATCAGAGCAGGTCACTTGTTTAAAGGATCCAACGATCTCAAGTGTAAAGACCTTGGCTGATTTGGGTTAAAATGTTTTCCAAAGGCCTTGATCATACCATTCCACCTGTGTTAGAAAATATTGATTTTTGTTGGTGGAAAGCAAGAATGGAAAGTTTTATAAAATCCACTAGTTTGAAAATGTGGGATATTTTTGAAAATGATTTTGATTTCAAACCAAGAGGAAACTGGACTGAAAAGGAGAAAAATTTGTTTTCCTTAAACATTAGAGCAATGCAAATTTTATACAAAGGCTTAACTGAAAAGGATTTCCAGAAAATCAAACATTGCTCTAGTGCTAAAGATATTTGGAATACTCTTGATGTGATATATGCTTCTAACCCATCTCTTGAAAGCACAGCTGTCCCAAGCTCAACTCGTGCTCTTTGTGGATCATCTACTGATGAGCTTCTGGAAGCCGATATTGAGGACGCAGGCTTCAGTAAAGAGAGTATCCATTTCTGCCTAGAAGATTCAGAAAGTGAGGTATCTGAATCTGAACTTGAACTCTCTGAATTGCAAGATGCATACAATGAGTTATATACCGAATATTGTAAACTTGCAAAAGAACTTCTAGGCTTAAAAGAAAAGGATAGGAAACCTGAAAAACTAATTTCTTCTTCTACGTCCAAAGTTTCCAAGGTTTCTCTTAAAGAACTAGTTGTTCCGATAGTTAGCCCACGATCGGCAGAGAAAACTTCAACATGTCTTGAAAAATGTTTTGATTGTAAACACGTGTTGAAGGAAAAAGAAAAGCTTTTCTAAAAGAAACTAATCATGATAATGATAGAAAATCTCATTTTGATTATCATTCCATTATCTGTCATTATTGTGGTAGATTAGGACATATTTCTCACACATGCAGTCTTAGAAGAAATACAAATGTGAGAAATAAGTTTGTATGGATTCCTAAAGGACAAGTAAGGTCCAGTGCTAACCATGTAGGACCCAAGTACAAATGGGTACCAAAACATCCTCCTAGTGCCTTACTTGTGCAGGATAGATCAAGAGTTCCTCTCATCCCAAAGAAGAGAACTCGTGGTGATGCAACTGCTGAAACCCACTGGTACAATCATAAGAAGCTGTCGGCCACCACAAGGGACAATGGTTCTGTCTCAAGGATGAGCTATCACAAAGTTCCATTCAACTATCCTGAGAAGAACAAGAGAGAGTGAATTCCTCGATCATCATTGAAAAGGCTCTTGAATCCTACCTCTCAGAAGAAAGTGCTTCGAACCAAGGATAAGTATAGAAGATCTCCTTGGGTAAGCAAGGGATCACTTAGCAACGAAGCATTTGATAGTAAAATCTCCTATGCTAATGTTAGATGGACTTATTGAGATTTTACATTAAGCATCCTAAGGTGTGAACATTATATTCATCATAGAAGAAAGCTTGAAGAAATAAGTAATGTTCATAATCTACATACTGTCCATGACTATCTTGATCAAAAACCTTGTATATCCTTGTGCATATAGTCATGAAAGATTCACCATGCCATACACATAGGACGTAATCTAAATGCATGTGAACTATATATAGCCTACAAACTGACCTTCAGATCCAGACTTGGATACAAAAGGAAGGAACTATCTGGTATTTTGTAGGAAGGGCAATCCGAAGGTTCAGCAAGACAAGGGTGAAGAAGACCCTTGCTAAAAGGAAGATCTCCTCCCCCCACAGTGAGCCATCTGATTCATGTGCCCCCAACAATCTGCTAGCTCAGAGGCAAACTTGAGATAGCGCTGAGTGATCAACCTGCGGAGATACCTTCTGCTGAACCTGTGTCTCCCTCTGCGCCAGCACCCAATCTGAGTGAAGAGCTGTGTATGAAGTATGGGTTCAAGAGGCCAGAGATGCCAGTGGTAGTGATCACAAAGTAAATTCATCCCTCTGCACCAGCTCCAATCCATCCTATTAGCCTCAGCAAGACTCAGGACTGTACCTCATCTGAACAATTAGTCAAGTCTTGATAAGCATTCGTCACGCATAGATTTTGGTACTGCTCTAAATATAGATTCCATGCATTGCCAACCAAAATCAAGCGAGCTACTGCTAGATGCGAATGGAGCTATGGTGATATCATTCTTACCTTCCTCTTTACTTGAATAATCACTTGGCTAGTAAATGCATGATGGGCTCAACAGCTTTTATTTCTCTGAAACTGATATGATTTCCCTTATCTGTGATGAACACTTATTTTCTGTAAAAACGACCCTATCATATCAAATTCATTTTCTGATATAATGCATACAGATTTTACAAATTCAAGAAGTCCGACACCTTGAAACTGAACCTTCTTCAAAACCTTCTGAATTTGTGCATGTTGAATCATTGTGTTCTAAGATTTCTGACATTGTTAAGATGATTCGGAACTAGTTTCAGAATTTTGACACTAAAACTAAAAATCTTCCTCAGAGTTTTCATATGGTGTCTAAATCATTTTACTCATATATGCTTAGTGAATTCTTTTAAGGGCACCTCTCATGGAAGAAAATGGTTTATGCATTCACCTTGATTTTTGAAAGATCCTTTTGAAATACAAACTTTCAAAACAGATTCTGATCCTCTTTAAACCTACATGACAACCGTACCTCATGATAGCACTCAAAAGCTATTTCTGATTTTCCATTTCATGTGGTATCTCTTGCATCAACTTTTTCAATGCATAAGCAGCTATGGTTTCGAGAACAATACATCCCTCTTAATTACATCTTTAAGTTCTCAATCTACTAATGATCTCAGTTCAAGTTTGTGGTTTAAGAATGTTGACACAGATTATTGAAGCTTGAACAATGAATATAACCAAGAGAGAATGACAACGAAAATGTCTCTTATCAAGATGTGTGGAATGGCTATACCAAACCTGAGAAACTTTCGCCGATACACATGAGCATTTCTATCCCTTACATATTCTGTTGTGAAATTAAATGGATAGTCTCTCTCTTGTCTGACATGCATTAGAAATCTTAGGAAATGCCTTGAATTAAACTCTGCTAGATCTGTAAAACATGGCATAGTATCACAAGCATGCTATAATCTGTATTAATTTCAAGCTTGTTGATATCCTAAGAACAATGAGATCACATTGAGCATATCTAGAAGAACTCGAGCTAATATTTGGAAATTATTCTCGTAATCATATGCTGAAATTTGATTGTTTTTGTAAACCGAATTTAGTCTTAAAATCAAACTATTCTGTGAGCATGAAAATTTCCAGTATTTCATTTTTGTGAGGATGAAGATTTTTTTTCAAAATTTCATAGTGTTAATAATTCACTTGTCTTCATGATCTAACATGAACATCCTTGAGGCATATTTATTGAACTATACTTGCTTATGAAACTCTGAAAATATGCCACCTGTTTGATACTCTTTGTACTATCACATTGATATTTATCTATGAGAGTAAATAGAGTTCATGTCTTGATAGTGAAACTATGTGAACGTATAGACAATTTCAAAATTAGTTTTCACATAATCATTGCTCATATTTTCTTAAACCAATTAGCAAGCATGATTTCTTAAAATTATTAACTTGTGCTGATTAACACAGATTGACTTGAATGTCCTGAGGATGGTCTTCAATGTTAAATCTTAAGTTCTTTCACTGACCATCAGAAAGCATTTGTTTCCTCAAGAATATGCAGGACCAATCATCAAGTTTGAGCAAGGTTGCTTTCACAACAATCAGCGCCTTCGATAGCAGGCCAACTATTGAACCATGGGAAGAGTAGAGTGACTGCCCAGTCATGTCTGCTTGTGGTTGTAGCTCAGCTTGCCGAAGCGAATCATCAAAGCACTTGCGCTAGGGGTTTCCACTTGAGATAGCACACCTCTTGAAGATGTCAGGAAGCATGCTTATCTGCGTATGATTCAGATTCCTGAATCTAATAGAGTATGAGGACCCCTCATCTGTGGTAATATCTACACCTTACCATCTCTTATATATGATACATACATGGCATTGGTAAGGGTGTCAATTTAAGATGCTTTTCTCAATCTGCATTGACCTCAAAATCATCCTCTACCTTAGAAAATCATCCCAGCTCACACATCTGTATCCTTTATATGACACGCTGGAAAGTAATTGATAACATACCTCTCTTATATGCTTCTATTCTTGATCTTATGATGATTAATTTTTAATATAGAAGAAAAGTAGATGGACATTACTTGTTAATGATTCCTTGAAAATAGAGAGTCACATGCTGTCATCGATAATAAACTCTTAAGATGCTGTGATGAAATTTGTTTGGAAATTATTTTTGGCACTTTTAAAATCACAAATTTCATTTGATTTCATTTCATTTCATATGGTATCACAAATTTCATTCGGCATTCAATTATTTCATTTGATACCACAAGTTCAAACTCACAGATCTCATTTGATTACATTTGGTATCAGATTTCATCTCATTTGAATTTAAAATCACATATTTCATTTGATATCATAATCATCATTTTTAAACACATCAAAATTATTTTTGATATCACGTTAATCAAATCGAGAGGATCAAAATTACTTTTGATATCGTTTACATTTGGAGAGAATTTTCACCTTCAAAAAGAGAACTTTTTTTTTGTATGTTTTGCTCTTGACTTAATCCTTGAAAAACATGTTTAGCTATCCTACATAATGATTAGGGCGAATACAATCATTTAGGATCATGAATCATTATTGTTTTCCTTGATAATTCTCGTACGTTGTATTGAATAGTCTAGAACAAATCCTTATTAACGATACATAGGGAGAAATATTAGGTAGAAAGCCCATTCCGAGGAGAACGTTAGGAGTATCCCCATCCCTATTAAGGCTAGCTTGCACTTGTTGAATTTTGATGAAGCCAAAAGGGGGAGAGAGATGAGAGATGAGACATGAGTTGTCTAGAGATGAGATATGAGATGAGACATGAGATGTCTAGAGCTGAAAGGTAAGATAAGATATCTAAGTTTAATTATAGCTCTGGGAGTGCTCTGGGAGTGATCTAAGTTTAATTATGTTCTCTAATCATCTATGGGTTTGTCATCATCAAAAAGGGGGAGAATGTTAGAATCTTAAGTTTTGATGGTGACTAAGGTATGATATGGTCTAGTACTTAAGAGAACATAATCAGCACTTAGGAAGGATTAGATGACATGGTTAGAATCCTGAGTTAGATCACTTGAGAATGTAAGATCACTTCCGGATAGATTAGGACTTGCGCATGCGGATGAATGTTTTCATCCCCCAGCATCAGCAAGTAAATCACTGGGAAATAACTTAGTCCATGAGAATTAGGTACACAAAACCTTAAGACTAAGCTATGTTTCAATCGGAAGTGAGTTTGCTTCCTGTTAGACTTAGACTGGCGCAGAGCGACAGAATAGATATTACCCCAAGCGTCAGTGAGTCTACTTCCCCAAGTGAAAGCGCTTCCTGTTAGACTTAGACTGGCGCAGAGCAATAGAATAGTTATTACCCCAAGCGTCAGTAAGTCTACTTCGCCAAGTGAAAGCACTTCCTATTAGATTTAGACTGGCGCAGGTTGATAGACTAGATATAACCCCGAGCGTCAGCGGAAATGCAACATCAAGTGAAGTTGCTTCCTGTTAGATCTTGACTGGCGCAGACTGATAGAATAGATTTCACCCTAAGCGTCAGTGAATTCACCACGTCAAGTAAAAGTGCTTCCGATAGCTCAGTGACTAGCGCTGAGTGGTGGAATTAAATAGACTAAGCGAGAGCAAGTCATATTGAACTAAATCCCTCATCAAGCGAATTTACTTCCGGATGTAGAAGTGCTTCCGGATACCCCTTAGATTTAGGGATCACCCACTGCATGAGACTATATGATTATATTACTAAACTAACGTTCAAGTGCAGCACACTCAGTAAGGTTGCTTCCGGATGAGAAGTTACTTCCGCAAGCAAAAAGAATGTCTGAACGTTCAAGAGATGCAGTGTCAGAATGCTTATGTCAGAGCAGAGGTGTCAGGACTACTTTTCAGAAATAAAGCAAGTCAACCCTGCTGAAGCATTTAAGAAGATGTTCCTTCCAACGGTAACAAGAGGATAACAGACATATTCAAACAACATTGTTACCTACCAAGCATGAGGAGTATGAGAACATAATCTGAAGATTCACTCAAGGTGTCAAAGCTCATACTGCCCACAAGAGTCAGAGTCCATAAGAGAGCTTCTGATAGCAAGAGAGGATCCAATAGCAAAGCACTCTTATCATTCATGGACAAGTGCTTGGAAGACAAAGTTCCTCTATGTGATAGCAAGCAAAATGTTAGAGTCCACGAGCTTCAGATAGCAAGAGAGCTTCCGATAGTGAGTCTCTTAACATCCTGGACTTATGCTTGAGGAACGAAGTCCTCTCTGACAGCAAGCAAGAGTCGGACCGTACAAAGTGTTCAGATGTCAGAACGACTTTTGTCAGAATAGTATTGTTAGAACAGTGTTGACAGAACAGCATGGTCAGAGCACCTTTTTAGATAAAGCAAAGTCAACCCTGCTGTGCATTAATGAGGACAACGTAAACAAGGCCCCAACGTCTATAATCAAACGATCTTATTGCCTCTCCAACGGCTAGATATTCAGAGACTGGTATAAAATGGATGTTCTTCATCTCTGAAGGGAGGGGCTTGAAAAAGAGAGAGAGAACAGAGCTTATTGTCCAAAAACACTATTCTACATTCCTCTCATCTTCTACTCTCGGACTTAGATATGTAATATTCTTAGAGAGTGAGTCTTTTGTGCTTAAGTGAGTAACATCATCTACTCTTAGAGAGAGTCATTCGAGCTTAAGTGTTTAGCACAATCAGTTCATAGAGTGAACATAGTGTAAACTTACAATTTGTAAGGGGGAGCATTTAGAGGTTGTCTAAATCTCCATAGGTTGCAAGTTAGCCCGTAAAACTTGCATTTGTAAGGTTTGCAGGTGAACCCGGTGTAAAACCTGTGGGTTGTTAGGTGAACCCGTGCTCGTAAAACCTAAAGTGTAAAGGTTTCTCTTGTGCCCGGTTTAAACAAGAATAGTGGATTGAAAATCTCAGGTGTAGCCTGGGGACTGGATGTAGGTCTGGGTGACCGAACCAGGATAAATTTATGTGTGCATATATTTATATTTGATCATTCTATTTTGCATCACATAGCATACTGACTTGTGCATAGCATTATTTATTTTCATCACCACCGAGCACAAGCAGTCTTTCCAAAAAGAGTTTAAGCTTTTATTTCCTCACCCAATTCACCCCCCCCTCTTGGGTGACAGCCACGCATTTCATGAAGTAATGCCACGAAGTAATACAGGTGGCAGATGTAAAATGAATATTATATTAAAAAAAAAATATAGTTGTACTTGCGCTTAAAGCGCATGTAGAGGTATACACTATACATGCGCTTTAAGCGCATGTAGAGAGGTATATACCATACATGCGCTTAAAGCGCATGTAGAAGTATATACCATACATGCGCTTTAAGCCCATGTAGAGGTATATACACCATACATGCGCTTAAAGTGCATGTATAGTGTATACCTCTACATGCGCTTTAAGCACATGTAGAGGCACATCTATATGCGCTTTTTACAAGCGCATGTAGAGCCTTTACCAGCGCCCCCCTCTTCATGCGCTTTTAAAGCGTATGTAGAGCCCAAAATAAGCGCATGTAAAAGGGGTAATCTGTGGTAGTGGATGACAACATGCAAGGGCTTAAAAGTTCTTGATATCTCCTATACTGGGATTAGTGCTCTGGCTATGTAGCCACTGTTGGAATCTCGTTGAAGTTCCATCTCTAGCAAGACTCACTAAATTGGAGTATCAAGATTTTTCATTTTCTAGACGTTGGACAGAATTTCCAGAAGGGATGGAGAATTTGTCTAATTTGAGACACCTTGATTTCTTCTTCACATCTATCCAAAACTTGGAAGCTGGAGTCATATCCAAATTTACTTTTCTGGAGGTGTTGTTAATTGGTACAATTGCACACTAGTCCCAAGTAAGAGATTTAATTTCATTAAAGTCTCAAGGAATTGTTTCTGAAACCTATTAACAAATGAAATAACCTTTATGAACAAGTGAACGAGTTGTTACTGGATCAATCTGATATTAAATCCCTTATTTAGGACCTAGCTGCAATTATCCCTTGTTAATTATGTCTTGGCATATGATTGGACTATCATCTTAAGGTACAAGGCATTTTGCTTATCCAATTAGAGTTCAAGAAATTGTATCCTGCCATAAGTTGTCTCTAGTACACATGCAACTTAACATTTTATTTTGGAATGGGTAAAGATGTAAAAATATGGTAAATTGTAAAATGGACACTCAATCACCATGGTAATTTTGAGAGTGCTAAAACACACATGGCAAACCAAAACGGGGCACTACATCAACTTTTTTCTTTACTCTCATGATGTTAGGTGACCCTTTTAAAATTTCCCATTATATTTTTGAACATTTAACAATTTATCATGTATATTTTTGCCTCATTTTAGTTTATCATGCATATTTTTTCACCCTCAAAATTACCATGGTGCTCGGTACCCCTTTTACATTTAAACATGCATATATTTGCACATTTGCCCAATTATAAAAGGGGCATTAGTTAATGGTAAATTATAAAAGGAGTATCAACACCATGGGAGTGGAGAAAAAGGATGAGATGCCCTATTTTGGTTTACTATGTAATTTTTTGCACCACAAAAATTATTATGGTACCCTTTTAATATATACATTTACCCTTTAATTTTAATTTTAATTACACTCGTCCCACACCTCTTCTACAAGCCGACCAGAGAAAACTGTTAGGGCTTGTTTGGTTGCCAATGGAAAGTGATGAAGAATTAGAAAGTGTGGAAAGTAGTGGTTTTTGTGCGATTTACATATATCTTGGGACCCACAAACTTTCTCTTTCCATCTCACATTTTTCTTGGGCCCCACAAACTTTACTTTCTCATCATTACCTAATTTACCTCTACTTTCCATCTTCACCCTTTCACTTTCCATTTCTCCACTTTCTTTCCTACAACCAAACGGAATCCGTTTGGATGTCAATGGAAAGTGAGGAGAGAATTGGAAATGGAAGAAGGTGATAGGTTTTTGGTAATTTCCATATACCCGGGACCCACAAGTTTTCTCTCTTCATCTCACACTTTTCCTGGGCCCACAAACTTTACTTTATCATCATTATCTAATTTACCTCTACTTTCCATCTTTACCCCCTACACCCATTTCCATTTTCCATTTCCATCACCCACTTTCCATCCATACAAACGTGCAGTGTCTTCCTTCACTAACTTAACATTTAAGTTATATATCATGGAATCTTTGTAGAATGCAACAAAAGTCTTTGAAAATAACATAAGAATTCAATATTGAAAATACCCCAAAACTATTCACTTCGAAAAACTAGTCACTTCAAGCGTAAACGTTTGAGAATTCAAGAGTATATCTTGCTCACTCTCCTTCACACCATGAACTTCTCTTTCTGTTGACCCACATTTGTAAGTTGCTATGAAGTTACTCTCAGGCTTGCAAACCGCGTAAGTACTGGCATTGAAAAGACATACCAAAAAATAAATGTTACTAATAGAAAGGCGTTTTGTAACGATATCAATAAACGCGTATAGAGACAAAAGATTCCCCATATTGTTATTGTTAATAAAAAAATAATATTATCTCTATTATACTCCATTAATTCCATCTTATTATAAGGAGAATTTAACCGAATCATAAGTTCCCAAATTTGTAAAATTAGTTGAAAAGTAATAAGTATGTAGGAGATAAAATTTTAATTTGTTTTTAAAAGGCTCTTATTTATGAAAAATAATAAGAAAGTGTGTAATGATAAAATGTAAAAATTGTATTTATTAAGGGATATATTGACAAAAATATATTTATTATTGTGTAAAGATAAAATGTAAAAAATGTATGTATTAATTTATAAGTCAAATAAATTAGTTTGAAGAAAAAATTTAGGTAATTCAATAAATAAGTGGCTTAATTAATTTTCTTAAGTTTTTAAAAAAAAATTAATTGGGTCTTATATTTAAGGCCGAATGAGTGAAGTATTTAAACCAAACAAAGAGCACTTGAACAACTGTTCCTCAGCAATACCAATGTTGGACATGTCAATACATTAGACCTTCAAGCATAACTATATGGGAAAACCCACTCAAAATGCATCCATAAGCCCCACATTGAAGAATCGAAACCTCACTTAAAGTTCTTTACATCTGAATCCACATACAGGTGTAATAGTTTTACAAATTAAATTTAATAATGTAACACAATCTTTAACCATTATAGTTTCTATAACTGGTGTCAGTCTTAAATTCTCCTTCCCTCATCACTGATTACTCTTATATTCCAAAAGAAAAAAAATAATAGACCACAGAATATTAGCCTGCGTCATCCTTAATCCCTAAAAAAATAGACCACAGAATATAACACCTCAAACTTACATGTCATATAAACTACCTAGCTACGTGTAAGACTCAATCTATAATTAATATTCATGCAAACTTCCTCAATTTCTAGGAAAACGGCCTTCCCTCTTGACATTCCTTCCTCATCATCCTTGTTCAACTCAGAATTTTTAGTCTTTAAATATTATTTGAACTTGTGACAAATTTCTGCAAATAGTTTGTTTTGCTAGAAGTTTTTATAAACACTTACGTCAACTATTCCACCGTTTCTGACAAAGTCAAAACTCCAAGTTCATTGCCCACTCTAGAATCACTGGATTCATTTTTTGGCTCTGCCTGCAATTATTCTATGCATGCTATAGTAGTACAAAGTTTGTACACTAACTAACAAACTCAAACGTTTGTTTCCAGATAGTAGCCAAAAATTCATGATCCAAATGACTACTCCTAAATCATTTTCAATATTTTTGCTATTTTTTCTGCTCATCTCTTCTTTTTTGTTATATGCCTATGGAGTACATGAGGACACCAATGTTATACGCATTGGTGCAATTATTGATGTTAATTCTCGTATTGGTAAAGAACAGCAAATAGCCATGGAAATTGGAGCTCAAAAATACAATGACACATCAAAGACTAATAAGCTGGCTCTTTATTTCAGGAACACATCTGAGGAAGCCTTCAAAGTGGCCTCTCTTGGTAAGCAATCTCTAGCATTTACAAAGAAAATTATTAGTTAAAACACTGACATACAAGTCATTTTTTATAGTTTCATCTTTAACAATTTGGTTACTCACTCATTAAAGTGATAGCTATCTCATACCCAAATTTTAAAGCTTAATCTAATAGCTTTATGACCTGGACATCAATTAGTTACTCATTTACTGTATGCTTACACCTTAAATTTAGAATAAAAATCAATAGAATTATCAAAATAGTAGCCATAATATTTTGAACAATTTATATGATATCTAGGAAAAACTGATACAATGAAATCATTCAGTGACTAGTTTCTTAATGATTTTTGGGAAGAACAGACTTGAAGTCAACCTATGTGTCAGATACCAAATTAATTAGGAGATTTCTGAACTTATTTGAACTTCTCTATCCTTCTGGTTTAATTTGTACAGTCTCTTCCTGATTGTAACAAACTTGGTTGCAGCTGAAGAGTTGATTGAAGTGCAGAAAGCAGAAGTAATTATAGGGATGGTTACATGGCAACAAGCAGCTCTAGTGGCTGAAATTGGAAGCCAAGTTCAAGTTCCAATCATATCATTTGCATCACCAGCAATAGCCCCACTTTTGACACAAAAAAGCTGGCCTTACCTGGTTCGACTTGCAAACAATGTCACTTCACATGTAAAATGCATATCAGATATAGTAAAAGCTAATAGTTGGCAAAGAGTGGTAGTAGTCTATGAAGAAGATGGCTATGTTGGTGGAGACTATGGCATGCTCTCTCTCCTTTCTGAGGCACTTCAAGACATTGGTTCGCAAATCGAATACCGTTTAGCACTACCGCCAATTTCCTTTCTGCCTGATCCAGAAGAGCTAATCAATGAAGAGCTGATTAAGTTGATAAAGCAAACTAAATCCCGTGTTTTCATTGTTTTGCACTCATCCTTGGAAATGGTGACTCATTTGTTCAGAGAAAGTTCAAAGATGGGACTTGTGGATAAAGATTCAGCTTGGATAATTTCAGAGAGCACAACTAATTTGCTTGACTCTGTGAATAAGTCTGTTATTTCCTCCTATTTGGAAGGGTCTTTAGGAATCAAGATGCACTACTCAGAAGATGGCAGTGAGTATCAAGACTTTCGAGCACGGTTCAGGAAACAATTCAGTGCAAATAATCCTGAGGAAGATAATAGCAATCCAGGGTTCTATGCTTTACAAGCATATGATAGCATCAAACTTGTCATTCAAGCAGTAGAGAGAATGGAAAAGGATAAAAGTATCAGCTCAAAAGCTCTTCTTAAAGAAATACTGTCAAGCAGTTTCAATGGTTTGAGTGGGAAAATCCATTTTCAAAGAGGTCAGCTGTTGCAGAATCCTGTCTTTAGAATAGTTAATGTGGTTGGGAAGAGTTACAAGGAAATAAACTTTTGGACTCAAGAAATTGGGTTCACTACAAGCTTGCCTACAGGAAAGAGTGATGATAATACTACTGCTGGCACACAAGGTTTGGATGCTTTAGTACAATGGCCAGGGAATTTGTCGAGAGCTCCAAAAGGTTGGAGTATGCCTGTTAAGCAAAACCCAATGAAAATTGGAATTCCAGGAAGAACTTCATTTTCAAAATTTGTCAAAGTTGAGTATGGAAAAAGTCCAGATCAGAATCCTAAAGGATTTTGTATTGACATTTTCTACAAGATACTTGAGCTTTTGGACTATGAGCTTCCCTTTGACTTTTATCCCAGTAACGGAACATATCCAGATCTTGTTCAACTTGTATACAATAAGGTAGCAATTCTTTTTTCATTTGATTTTTAACTCCATCCTTTAGAATAAGAAAAGTATTAGCAAATATCAGATGGAGTATCTCTAATTAGATTTCCGTTACAATAAACCACATTGTTATTTTAATTTTAAGTAGCCAAATGAATATTCTCTTTTCCTTCCAAGCAATTACTCCTCTACTCTTGACAGATGCTATAGAAAATCCTGAAATCAATTCAATACTTGATATGAGTGATTTTTTTTTGGGAACCTGGTATTTTTCATTAAAGAGGACGTGCTCATGACAACATTCTACTATGCCTTAGATTCAATTATTTTTGACAGATGCTAACAAAAATCATAAATCAGGTCTTATGAATTGTACCGTAATGACATCATACGATCCACTAGCTACCCCAAACAGTGGGATATGGTTTTTCTGTTATTGATGTTGTCGTTGTTTTATCAAGTATAGTCCTCTCAATCTGTTCATCACCAAATAATTGTTTCCCAATCATTTCTGTCCTTACTTCTAAGCATGCATATGGGTTAGTATACTTCCTGAGCATATTTTACATGAAAACATTCCAATTATGATACAGAACATTGTGTTTTGTTAACTTTCAAATTTTATGTACCATTATGGTTCTACCAAGCTGAACTAAATCTTTTTCTCTTTGTTCTTTTGGTTGTTTTGGTATGAATAGACTTATGATGCAGTGGTTGGTGACATGACTCTACTAGCAGAAAGACTACAATATGTGGATTTTACTGTGCCATATGCAGAATCAGGATTGTCCATGATAGTTCCAGTGAAGAATAAAGAATCAACATGGATGTTTCTAAAGCCATTCACCTGGCAAATGTGGGCAGTTACTGGTGCAATCTTGATTTACACCGTGTTAGTAGTTTGGTACCTTGAACGAGTACCTAATTCAGAGTTTCAAGGCAATTGGAAAAGACAGTTTAGCACTGCCCTTTGGTTTACCTTCTCCTCCCTATTCTTTGCTCATAGTAAGCACTGTTGGTAAACTTCAATGAATAGAATTCTTTGCTGAACTGGACAAGCTTAATTTTGTGGTGTCAAACATGTACAATTACAGGGAACAATTTTGAAAAATATGGATCCCATGCAAGGGTACAGGGCTTCCATCAATTATCACACCTCTTTTCTTTTCTTTCTTTTCTTGAGCACAATCACACCCCCTTTCTTTAAATGTATTAAAACGTAAAAATTCCCTGAGAAAAATGCTACATAGGATCCACTACCATTTTTGCCAAGTCACATAGTTAGTGTCATGTGTATGAATTCCTAAAAAAGGGTCAACTCAGTTCTAGTCCCCACTTAGTGAGGTACTGGGGAAGAGAATATACTAGACAGTCTTACATGTGTTTTATGCAGAGAGACTGATTTGAACCCACGACATCAGACCACACGGCAAGCGAGCTTATCGCTAAGCCAATTCCGAAGCTAAAAATTTCTATTGAACTTGACTCATTGTTTTGATTAATCTTACAGGGGAGCAAATGCATAGCAACTTAAATCAGCAGCTTAGAGAAGGTTGAAAAGTTCAAGCCAGAAAACATCATCAATGTAAGTAGTGAATATAATTATGATGGTGCATTCAAAAACAATTCAATATCAGCAGCTTTTCTTGAACTCCCTTATGAAAAGGTATACATAAGTACTTACTGCAACAAATATTCTGGCTCCACTCCAACCACCAGATTTGGAGGCTTAGGCTTTGTAAGTAATAACAGCCTTTCACATCTAATTCTTTTGTTCTTCTCAAAACTAGCAACAAAATAAGGATGCAATATGGCCTCTGCCATGTTACAATACATGTTATTCATCTTTATTTACATGGTTAAACATTTAACTTGGATTTCCCTATTCAATCACATAATGCAGATGTTCCAAAAAGGCTCCCCATTTGCCAGAGATTTTTCTAAAGCAATATTGCAACTTTCAGAGAATGGAGAGTTAACCAACTTGGAAGCAAAATGGTTACATCAGTCAAACGAGTGCACCAGCAGCTCAAGCTCAAATGATACACAAAGTTTAAAGCTTGAAAGTTTCTGGGTTCTCTTTGTCATTTCTGGAGTTACATCTACCATCTGTTTACTATTTTCTATCATTCAATCACAAGGATTTTATCAGCTAAGTCAAAATATCTTTCATAGGCAATGAACCCACAAGTGATATGACAGCTTGGATAAGAACAAAAGAATTAGATGTAACTGACTATGTCAGCACCACTAGTTCACCTGTTGTGTTGTCTTCACCACCACCAGACTCACAAATAGAAACCCCTGACAATAGATGACTTACAAGAAGGAAAGAATATCTAACTAATGCAGTTCTAGTTCTTGATATACTTATTGGAATGTAATTGTTATAAGGTGTGAATATGTATATATGTTTCTGTTATGGGGTCAGAAGTTTTTTATGAGCTCCTAGAATCTACTTCAATGATTAGTCTCTTTTTGAAATGCCCAATTAGGATGTGTACATAAATCAGGAATAATCCTTGTTTATACAATTATTGATTTAATGAAATCCATGATCATTTGCTAAATCTATCTCCTTTTGCCCTTGCTGATTGCGGCAAACAACTGCTGAAATTCAGTTCCTTGTACTTTTGCACTGAGATCACATTTCCTTTGAGTGGATCAGAACCTCCCTTAGTTTATTTATATATGAAGATAAAAACACGGTAATATGGTAGAAAATACCGAATTTGTTATGAAAATGCTGATGTGGATGTCCAACTTCCTCCTACTATTTAGCCTCTATTTATTAATTCATATTAAATGATGAAATCTAAGTTCTCCTCTATAAATAAAAGGCTTTATATTGTATAAGATAGATTTCTGAATACAAAAAAGAAAAGAATGTATTCTTCTCTCTTCTTATATTCTCTTCTATTGATGTGGATGTCCAACTTCCTCCTACTATTTAGGCTCTATTTATTAATTCATATTAAATGATGAAATCTAGGTTCTCCTCTATAAATAAAAGGCTTTATATTGTATAAGATAGATTTCTGAATAAAAAAAGAAAAGAATGTATTCTTCTCTCTTCTTATATTCTTTCTATTCTTATCTTCTCTTATATTCATAACACGTTATCAGCACGAGGTAAGAAAAATATTCATCTCTTCAATCTTGTTTTTCTCTCATATTTTCTGAAATCATCCCTTATATTAAATAGAAAAGACACACAATACCCTCGAGTTCTAACTCCTAAGTATATGTAGAAGTTTTTTTTTGGGAAAAGAATAACAAATATATGAGATAAATTGTATAAATATGTTATAATAATTTTTTTTATTAATCACTGCCCGGTTTAATCCGGACTAGAGGGATAGGAGTGTTGTCCACATAGGCAAGGTTGTCCCCTCTCCCAATGAGAACGCTTCCCGGGATTCGAACACGCGTTCTCATCCTTACGGAGGCTGTAGCTCACTTATCAGCTCAACCAACTACCCATTGATAAATATGTTATAATTATTCTCAAAAGCATATTTGCAATGGAAGGATTACACCATTGCGCCTTATTGGTAATCGATTTCTCTTTTTCACGGAAATGAGCGGTCGTCTACCTTGTTCTAAGAAAAAGTGAACGGCAACTCATTCCTAAGTAGATGACTACTATTGCCTTCCGAAATTGAGCTATGAATTGTTTCCATTTATTCCTCTTGCCTCCAGAAGTTAGGGAAGATCAATAAGACTGTGCAATGATAGTTATACAAAGATAAAATAAAAGGCCAAAATTTTAATTTTAATCTAACTATAAATATTACTACTTGAGAAGAATATAATTCACAAGAACTTGGGTGTGTGGTTGAGTGGTAAGTACTCATTTACCCTACTTAACCAATTGTCTGGGGTTCGATATTTGACGTTGGGTATGGAGAAGTATTAAATCTCGCAAGCCAGTTGTCCCACCCTTTGAGGTGCCTACAAATCAGCGGGGGATTAGTCTCTCACTTGTCGAGTGAAGAGATACCTTGATCATGGATAAAAAAAAGAATATAATTCACAAGAGGAAGGGGAAACTTCACTAACTAGAGAGATAATTATGCAAAAAGGAACCTTTTTTCAACTCCTAGAAAGATAATTAGAGAGAGAGAGACATAAGTGTGTATAGATTAACTAATACTCCCTCCGGTCCCTAATATAAGAGTTAGCCGCCAAAAAACGCTTCTTAAGAAAACATGTTGTTAGAATCTTAAGTTTTGATGAAGACTAAAATATAAAGGATTAGACCAAGTGCCTAGGAAGCAATAGTATACTTAGGATCCCAAGTAAGAGTGCTTCCGGATGAAGATTTACTTCCGGTTAGATTAGGACTTGCGCATGCGGATGAATGCTTTCATCCCCCAGCGTCAGCAAGTAAATCACTAGGGATTTAACTTAGTCCATGAACTTTAGGTGCACAAACCCTAAGACTAAGCTATGGTTCAATCGGAAGCGAAGTTGCTTCCTGTTAGACTTAGACTGGCGCAGAGCGATAGAATAGATATTACTCCAAGCGACAGTGAGTCTACTTCCCCAAGTGAAAGCGCTTCCTGTTAGAATTAGACTGGCGCAGAGCGACAGAATAGATATTACCCCAAGCGTCAGTAAGTCTACTTCCCCAAGTGAAAGCGCTTCCTGTTAGACTTAGACTGGCGCAGAGCAATAGAATAGTTATTACCCCAAGCGTCAGTAAGTCTACTTCGCCAAGTGAAAGCACTTCCTATTAGATTTAGACTGGCGCAGGTTGATAGACTAGATATAACCCCGAGCGTCAGCAGAAATGCAACATCAAGTGAAGTTGCTTCCTATTAGATCTTGACTGGCGCAGACTGATAGAATAGATTTCACCCTAAGCGTCAGTGAATTCACCACGTCAAGTAAAAGTGCTTCCGATAGCTCAGTGACTAGCGCTGAGTGGTGGAATGAAATAGACTAAGCGAGAGCAAGTCATGGTGAACTAAATCCCTCATCAAGTGAATTTACTTCCGGATGTAGAAGTGCTTCCGGATACACCTTAGATTTAGGGATCACCCACTGCATGAGACTATATGATTATATTGCTAAACTAACGTTCAAGTGCAGCACACTCAGTAAGGTTGCTTCCGGATGAGAAGTTGCTTCCGCAAGCAATCAGAATGTCTGAACGTTCAAAGAGATGCAGTGTCAGAATGCTTTTGTCAGAGCAGAGGCGTCAGGACTACTTTTCAGAGTTAAAGCAAGTCAACCCTGCTATGCATTAATGAAGCATTAAATGGGCGAACGGTAACAAGGGAAAAACGGACATATTCAAACGGCTAGCCCACCTACCAAGAGTTCAAAATGCTTGAAGACTATATAAGGAAGCTCAACTTCATTTATGAAGTAGTTAATGATCTTCAAATATTCTTGAGCGAGAAAATCCTTATTCATTCAAGCTGCCCAGAAAAATGAAGAGCATTTAACACTTGGAGTGATTTTTCACCTACCTATTCTGTACTCACAGTAGTTAAGTCTCTTTCTGTTAAAAGAGCATTTATTGAACTTAAGTGTGTAACATCATTCGTTCTGTAAGAGAACTTAGTCAGAAAAGCCTTCAAGTGTAAACTTCAAACCCTTGCTTGGTGTGAGGGGGAGACAGTTAGATAGGTTACAAGTGAGCCAGTGTAAAACTTGTTGTAAGGTTGCAAGTGAGCCCGTAAAACTTGCGGTTGTAAGGTTTCAGGTGAACCCGATTTAAAACCTGAGTTATAGTGAAACTCTCGGCCTGGGTGGTTGAGGACTGGACGTAGGTCAGGTAGACCGAACCAGTATAAATCTTGTGTCATTTACTTTGAGTATTTATTTTTGAAGCACAATTCACCCCCCCCTCTTGTGCATCCATTACGTTCATTTGGTATCAGAGCGGGTCTTTCTCACTCGATTCCAACGAATCCGGAAAGAAAAGATCTAAGTAATGGATACGGAGTATGGTCTGCCAGATGTTGCTGTACAACCCAACAAGCCCCCAGGCTTCGATGGGCACAACTATACATTCTGGAAGTTCAGAATGGAAACCTATATCAAGTCAAGCGATATCAGACTATGGGACGTGATCGAACATGGGGATCAAACTCCCTTAGATGAGGAAGGATTTGCTAAGGCAAAAGCCAGATATACTGCTGAGGACTATGCTCTAGTCCAACTCAACCATAGGGCTATGCACTACATCCAGTGTGCTCTCAGCTACAAAGAGTTTCACAGGATCAGCCACCACAAAAATGCAAAGGATATGTGGGAGGCTCTTGAGGCTGCACACTCCGGAACCAGGGGAGTTAAAGCAAGACGTGTTGAGATGCTGGTGGAAGAATTCCACAAATTCGCCATGCTAAGCCCCACCGAGCCTATCAGAGATCTAGAGCTCAGATTCACCCATCTCATCAATAATCTAGCCTCGCTTGGTAAGGATATCCCTGAAAGAGAGCAGGTGAGCAAGATTCTGAAAATCTTGAAGGGTGACTGGATCACCAAAGTCACTATTCTGCAAGAAGTGCAAGGAGAATCAACCAGCTCCGTCACCGCTCTTTTTGGCTCACTTGCTGAATATGAGCCAACCTTGCTGGCTATGAGAGCTCCTCAAACCTCATCCAAGAGTAAGAACCTTGCTCTCGTTGCTCCCAGCAAAGAGATCAAGGACAATGATGAGGATGACGACGATGAGATGGACGATGAGGAGATGGCCCTGATGGTGAGGAAGTTCAGGAAATTCCTCAGGAAGAAGGAAGGCTATCAGAAAGGTGACACCAGCCAGAAGAGGGGATACAAGAAAGAGAAGGTCCCTGTGTGCTTTGAATGCAATAAGCCTGGTCACTTCAAGGCTGAGTGTCCCAGCCTGCAGAGGTCCAAAGGCAAGGATAAAAGAAAGGCACTCGTTTCCTCCATTTGGGTAAACAGCTCAGATGAGGAAGCAAGTGATGATGAAGAAGTTGCCAACCTCTGCCTGGTAGCTAGAGAAGAGGATGAGGAAGCATCTTCAGATCTTGACCTCACCAATGAAGAACATGAGGTAACTCTTCCTGAACTACAAGAGGCTTACAATGAGATTCATGAAGAATTCTCTAAACTATGTAAAGCCTATAAATTCTTGAAAACCAAAAAGGAGTCACTTGAGTCCAAGGTGGACTCACTCAGTGAGGAACTAGCGGAAGCTAGAAGATCTCCAATGGTGGATGGACAGGGTTCTCCTCAAGCAGAACCCAACATCCCAACACCTGAGAGCTGTCCAAATTGCAGCAAAATCTCAGAAGAAAATAATAAGCTGCAAAATGCCCTGCAGAAATTCACCAATGGTTCAGAAATGCTGAATATACTTTTAATGAACCAAAGGGCATATAGGGATAGGACTGGCTTGGGATATACCCCCAGGAAGAAAACGTGGGAAGAACCAAAAGTAAAGCCTTACTTAAAGTTCTTCCATAAAGCCACCAGTCATAGCTCCTCACCTTTCAGCTTCTGTAATTACTGCAACAGAAAAGGACACTCGATGTCCACCTGTAATGCTAAAAAGCATGGAGCTAACAGCTCATACAAGTGGGTCCCTAAAGGAACCAGGGCTACAAAGGATCCTCCACCTGCAAAGGAAATCAAGAGAGGACAAGGATCCCAAGCCTGGAATCATCCCACTGGGAGAACCCAAGAGTCTAGAGCCAACACTAGGCCAAAGGCTCCAAATGTGTATAGGCACAAGGATAAGCCCAAAGCTAGGCCAAGGGTCCTAGACACTAATGACAAAGGACCCAAGAGAGGTTGGGTACCTAAAATTGCTTGATTGTTTCAGGTGTGTCTCAAGGCATCCAAGAACAAAAATTGGTACATCGATAGCGGATGCTCGAGACATATGACTGGAGACAGAGACAAGTTCAAGTCTCTGGTGATCAAAGATGGAGCCACAGTGACCTTTGGAGGAAATCAAAGTGGCAAGATCACTGGAGTTGGAGAAGTCGGACCAGTCAAAGATGTATATCTAGTGGACGGTCTCTGTCACAACCTGCTAAGTGTAAGTCAAAGCACGGACAAAGGTAACTGGGTAATATTTGATTCAAATGAGTGCTTAATAGTTGATAAGCAGGATCTGAATATAGATAAGGCCAACCTAAAATGCAAAATTAAGGCAATTAGAAATGGGAATCTATATACCTTAGATTTATGTCAACAGCTAGAAGAAAAATGTCTAATATCTAGTGACGAGAATAGCTGGCTTTGGCATAAGAGACTAGCTCATGTTAACTTTACTCAATTGGACATGCTAATTAAAAAAGAGCTAGCTGTAGGTATTCCCCCTTTTAAGGTTAAGCATGATTTTATCTGTGAATCCTGCCAACGAGGAAAGCAAACAAAATCCTCGTTTAAAACCAAGAAGAGAGTCTCCACCAGCAGGCCCTTGGAACTAATCCACATGGATTTGGTTGGGCCAGCAAGAGTAAAAAGCTTGGGTGGAAACCTATATGCTTTAGTGGTGGTGGATGACTATTCAAGGTTTACGTGGACTTTGTTTCTTGCCTCTAAGCAAGATGCTTTTGATGCTTTCGTTGTCCTGGCTAAGAAAGTGCAGAATGAGAAGGATCTCAAAATCACAGCCATAAGGACAGACCATGGAGGAGAGTTTGAGAACCATAGCTTCACTGAGCTATGTGAGCAAAACGGCATTGAACATAACTTCTCAGCTCCGAGAACTCCTCAACAAAATGGAGTAGTCGAAAGAAAGAACAGGGTTCTGACGGAGATGGCTAGAAGCATGCTGAACGAGAAAGAAGTCTCTCAAATGTTCTGGGCGGACGCTATGAGCACTGCTTGCTATATCTCCAACAGAGCTTATGTTCGCAAGGGCTTGGATAAGACTCCATACGAGCTATATAAAGGAAGGAAGCCCAACATCAGCCATCTCAGAATATTCGGATCAAAATGCTACGTGCATAACAATGGGAAGGTAAATTTGGGTAAGTTTGATCCAAAGGCTGATGTAGGTATATTCATAGGATATTCCCTTAGGAGCAAAGCATATAGGATATACAACATAAGAACTAAAACTGTAGAAGAGTCCATGCATGTTGTATTTGATGAAACTCCTACATGGGGACAATCCACAGAAGATGATGAAGCACTTAACTTTCCAAATCTTCCATCATCTTCCTCACCACCAAAAGAAACAACAACAAGCTATCCCAAAGAAGAAGGTGAACCCAGTGATGTACCTAGTGGGCAACCCATGCCTGAGGAGGCACAGCTGCCAATAGCTAGGAGACATCACAGGGATCATCCTCTTGATCAAGTGCTTGGTGATGTTTCTTCTGGTGTCAGAACTAGAAGACAAGTTCAAAATGAAGTTGAGTTTGGAGCATTCCTATCTCAAATCGAACCAACTTCAGTTGAACAAGCTCTTGAGGACTGCGACTGGATTATTGCCATGCAGGAAGAGCTGAATAAATTTGAAAGAAGTCAAGTGTGGGAACTAGTCCCAAGGCCGTCTCATCAATCCATAGTAGGAACCAAGTGGGTCTTTAAAAACAAACTGGATGAGACAGGTCAAATCACTAGAAACAAAGCCAGACTGGTAGCTAAAGGATACAACCAAGAAGAAGGCATTGACTATGAAGAAACTTTTGCTCCAGTCGCTAGACTTGAGGCAATAAGGATTCTTCTAGCCTTTGCATCCATGAAAGGTTTCAGATTATATCAAATGGATGTAAAGAGTGCATTTCTTAATGGTTATATTAAGGAAGAGGTATATGTAGAACAACCTCCTGGCTTTGAAAACCATAAGAACCCCAAACATGTGTATAGATTAAAGAAAGCTTTGTATGGCCTGAAACAAGCCCCTCGAGCTTGGTATGAGAGACTCAGCAGCTTTTTGCTGGGCAAGGGTTTCTCAAGAGGCAAATTAGATAATACACTGTTTATTCTTCACAAAGATAGAGATATGTTAATTGTCCAAATTTATGTTGATGATATTATCTTTGGGGCAACTAACGAGAAGCTTTGTGAAGATTTCTCTAAGATTATGCAGGGTGAATTTGAGATGTCAATGATGGGAGAACTAACATTCTTCCTAGGCCTGCAAATCAAACAAAAGAAGAACGGAATCTTCATCTCCCAAACCAAGTACTGCAGAGAACTACTCAAAAAGTTTGGGATGGATGAATGCAAGGAGTATGATACTCCTATGAGCACCTCAGCTGCACTCGACGCTGACGCCAAGGGTAAAAGTGTCAGCCTGCCCATGTACAGGGGAATGATAGGTTCCCTCCTATACTTAACGGCGAGCAGGCCTGATATTCAATTTAGCGTAGGCATGTGTGCTAGGTTTCAAGCCAACCCCAAGGAATCACACTTGACATGTGTTAAACGTATTCTGAGATACCTTGAGGGAACACAAGAACTTGGTCTTTGGTATCCCAGAGGTAACCAAGAGTTCTTGTGGGCTTATTCTGACTCTGACCACGCAGGTTATAAAACAGATAGAAAGAGCACCAGTGGACAATGCGCCTTCCTTGGTGGTTGTCTGGTGTCTTGGGCCAGCAAGAAGCAAACCTGCGTGTCCTTGTCATCCACTGAGGCAGAATACATTGCTGCTGCAAGTTGCTGTGCACAAGTGCTATGGCTGAAAAACCAGTTGAGAGATCTTGGCTTGGAGTTTCCTGAGGCGCCCATCCTCTGTGATAACACAAGCACAATTAGCCTCGCCAAGAATCCAGTTCAGCACACCAGGACAAAGCACATTGACGTCCGACATCACTTCATCAGAGACCATGTTCAAAAGAAGGATGTCAAGGTGCAGTTTGTTCCCACACAACAACAGCTTGCGGATATCTTCACCAAGCCTCTGGGGACTGACCAGTTTATTTTCATTAGAGGTGAATTGGGAATGGTAAACCCAAATGAAGTGTAATTATTATTTTTTTTATATATATCACTTACAACAATACTGACTTAGGCATCGGAGTGCCAATATATGTCCTTGCAGGTATTCAATGTTGAATCTTAAGTAAGTGCAACCGGAAGCAAAACCACTTCCGAATGATTACACACTGACGCTGGATGATCAAACCAAGAGAGCGCCAGCACAAGTCCAAGAAGACACGTCACTTCAGAAAACGCTTCAACTTCCAAATGAGACGTTTCGACTTCTCTGACAATATGAAGCGACACGTGTCATCAGGTATATCGATCCAACTTAAGGCGTTTACGCTACCCAATGTGTGATAATGTGAAGGAGCATGACCTTTTTGCCCTTAGTGACTTTACCTATAAAAGGGACATCTCATTTCACACATTCTTCATTTTCATCTATGTTCTTCATATAAACATTTCATCAACCCCACAAAAATGGCCGAACCCTCTGAAGCAAACCCAGTTTCGAGGAAACCCTCCTCATCTAAGAAACACAAGTCCAAATGTGGGAAATCAAGCCATCAACATTCTGGAAAATCTGGGCATCGTGAAAGACATCAAGAACATCATGAAGTTTCTCGGCAAATTGCTCTAGGGCAGGATGAAAATATTCAAGGTCAGCCTGAAACTTCTGGTAGAATGGCAGAACTGTTAGTGGGTTCTAAGAAGAGGAAGTCCATCCCTAAGGAGGAGGCTGCGGCGATCAAATATGGAAAACACTCTTTGATGATGCCAAAAGGGGGAGAAATGCATTGACCACTAGCCTTGCTACCCTGGGAGTTCCTTGATGAAGAAGAGCTTCAGCGAGAGGGAGAGAAAGAAGAAACAAAGAAACAACCCCCAGCCCAAAATTTTTTTTTTTTGTTTACTTAGAAATGTTCATCTTTTCATGCATGTTCTCATATCTGCCTACTATATGCTCGCTGCTTGTAAATGTTATCTAATTATATGCTCTGACCTGTAACCTATGCTTATCAATAATATTTGTCTAAGTTACTTATTCTGAACTATTGCTTTTATTCTTCAGCTAATCCTTTCATATGAACTTAATCGATAAAGCTAAGTTTGTCATCATCAAAAAGGGGGAGAATGTTAGAATCTTAAGTTTTGATGAAGACTAAAATATAAAGGATTAGACCAAGTGCCTAGGAAGCAATAGTATACTTAGGATCCCAAGTAAGAGTGCTTCCGGATGAAGATTTACTTCCGGTTAGATTAGGACTTGCGCATGCGGATGAATGCTTTCATCCCCCAGCGTCAGCAAGTAAATCACTAGGGATTTAACTTAGTCCATGAACTTTAGGTGCACAAACCCTAAGACTAAGCTATGGTTCAATCGGAAGCGAAGTTGCTTCCTGTTAGACTTAGACTGGCGCAGAGCGATAGAATAGATATTACTCCAAGCGACAGTGAGTCTACTTCCCCAAGTGAAAGCGCTTTCTGTTAGAATTAGACTGGCGCAGAGCGACAGAATAGATATTACCCCAAGCGTCAGTAAGTCTACTTCCCCAAGTGAAAGCGCTTCCTGTTAGACTTAGACTGGCGCAGAGCAATAGAATAGTTATTACCCCAAGCGTCAGTAAGTCTACTTCGCCAAGTGAAAGCACTTCCTATTAGATTTAGACTGGCGCAGGTTGATAGACTAGATATAACCCCGAGCGTCAGCAGAAATGCAACATCAAGTGAAGTTGCTTCCTATTAGATCTTGACTGGCGCAGACTGATAGAATAGATTTCACCCTAAGCGTCAGTGAATTCACCACGTCAAGTAAAAGTGCTTCCGATAGCTCAGTGACTAGCGCTGAGTGGTGGAATGAAATAGACTAAGCGAGAGCAAGTCATGGTGAACTAAATCCCTCATCAAGTGAATTTACTTCCGGATGTAGAAGTGCTTCCGGATACACCTTAGATTTAGGGATCACCCACTGCATGAGACTATATGATTATATTGCTAAACTAACGTTCAAGTGCAGCACACTCAGTAAGGTTGCTTCCGGATGAGAAGTTGCTTCCGCAAGCAATCAGAATGTCTGAACGTTCAAAGAGATGCAGTGTCAGAATGCTTTTGTCAGAGCAGAGGCGTCAGGACTACTTTTCAGAGTTAAAGCAAGTCAACCCTGCTATGCATTAATGAAGCATTAAATGGGCGAACGGTAACAAGGGAAAAACGGACATATTCAAACGGCTAGCCCACCTACCAAGAGTTCAAAATGCTTGAAGACTATATAAGGAAGCTCAACTTCATTTATGAAGTAGTTAATGATCTTCAAATATTCTTGAGCGAGAAAATCCTTATTCATTCAAGCTGCCCAGAAAAATGAAGAGCATTTAACACTTGGAGTGATTTTTCACCTACCTATTCTGTACTCACAGTAGTTAAGTCTCTTTCTGTTAAAAGAGCATTTATTGAACTTAAGTGTGTAACATCATTCGTTCTGTAAGAGAACTTAGTCAGAAAAGCCTTCAAGTGTAAACTTCAAACCCTTGCTTGGTGTGAGGGGGAGACAGTTAGATAGGTTACAAGTGAGCCAGTGTAAAACTTGTTGTAAGGTTGCAAGTGAGCCCGTAAAACTTGCGGTTGTAAGGTTTCAGGTGAACCCGATTTAAAACCTGAGTTATAGTGAAACTCTCGGCCTGGGTGGTTGAGGACTGGACGTAGGTCAGGTAGACCGAACCAGTATAAATCTTGTGTCATTTACTTTGAGTATTTATTTTTGAAGCACAATTCACCCCCCCCCCTCTTGTGCATCCATTACGTTCACATGTGAATTTTAGTTGGGTGTCTGGAGTTAATGCTTCTTTTCCATTTTTGTCCATATTTATTACTACCTCCGGTCCTAAATATAAGACCTAATTGACTTTTTTTGGAGAGATAAATGTTGCGAAATAGGTTACTAAATGATGACATATTTGATATATTTTTAGATTATCCATTAGTTTATAGGTAAAATAAACTAGTTTAAGGGGAAAAATTAGGTAAATCAATTTATAATTAACTTATTTTGCTTTTTTAAGGATTTTCTAGAAAAAGTCAATTAGGTCTTATATTTAGGACCAGAGAGAGTATGATACTTTTAAGAGAGAGAAATACTTAAGCATTAATAAATATGAAAGAGAGTTAGGGGCAAAGTAGGAAAAAACACATTAAATGAGGAGAGAATGTGAGATGAGGTCTTATATTAGGACCAAAACCATTCAAATTTTGGCTCTTATATAGGGACCGGAGGGAGTACTTTGTTACAAGAAATTAAAGTTTTCCAAAAAAATAATTATTTAAAAAAGACATTTTCCAACAATTATTTTTTATCAAGAAGCATTGTTCATCACTAAATTATTTTTGTTAAAATTTGAAATTTATTTTCTGATAAAAATAATTTTTTTGAGTTGAATGATACGAAATCATGTGAGAAAAACCAAACCACAAAAATGAAAGAATGAATGGGGTTTTTTAGCACTTGATCGAAGGGACTAAGTGTGATATCCTGGGTCCTTCACAAAACAATTCTGATTAGTAATCAAGAACAAAAATCTTGCAATATTCTGGAAATCAAAAATATAAAAGACCAATCTTATAACCCACAAATTGGAAAAAACTTTGAGGGATCGAAAATGAAGGAGAGAGAAAGGAAAAGAGGTTGATGTGGAAAGTTGAAAAGTCTTGTGTGGCTACCACGTAAATAATTATAATCAATACGTTGAAACTTTTTGTTCCTTGAAGAACGCGGTGGTGATCACACAATTCCATTGGTTTGTTTAGTGTTTGGTCACATTGGACCATGAGAATGAAATGGTGCGTTGCTTATTTGATTGAAAGATTATATTTGACCACCCATGCCACTTATATTTCTAGATTTGTTCATGAATATGTTTTCAATCTTAATTATGAAATTAAATGCATAAAAAGTTAAATCAAGAGGTCCCTTTGATGACTTTGATAATCTTTAGTGAACTGGGTATCTCAACTCTATCAATTGCTCTGACATGCCTTCTCATAAGTTATACCTTAAGATTGGTGCCCGAAAATGTTTTTATGTAATATTTGATCAGTCAAAACTCAAAAGGCTTGTGTAATGGACCATGGCTTCAAATAACGAAATATTGTCAAACTATAACTGAAATTATTACTCTTAAATCTTAATGGATCTCATATAACATAACGGAAAAAGTTCTGATTCATAAAATGGATCTCATATAATGAAGTGTTTCTGAGGTTGTGGTGAGTTCCATGAATTATGGTGATAATTAATTTCTTTTATGTGAATCACCGTTCATCTTTGTCATTTGAACAAATTGTCATGCTATTATTACTTGTTACACTTAAATATGCCGATTTGTTGTTGACATTAATCATAGGTCAATAGTCCTATTTTGCCCTTCAAGTAACCACCATGAATCACTAGACACTCTAAATTAACAACGGGTACAATTTCACCATTGAAGTATCCAAAGTGGTTTAATTTTATCCTCACTCAACGGTGAATGACGTTTGACTGTTAAAAAACTTTACAAAATTGCATATTAACCTCATATACTATTCCTATTTATATTTTGTCTCCCTCTTCCTCATACTCCTCACTGTTAAAAAATTTTGTAGAAAGGGTCAAATAGCCATCGAAGGAGAGGACAATGTCCTGAACGAATTGGTTGTGGCCGGTGAGGCGGCGGAGGGGGACACCATAAGTCTTGTCCTCCTTGGTGAGGTGCCAAACGACGATGAACAAAGACTTGTGGTAACGATGGTAGTGGCGAGTGGAGGTGGTGAAGGTGATAGTGGTGGCTGTGGTGGTGGTAGAGATAAGGAGAGTGAGAATGAATAGTAAAAAAAGTGAGGACTGTGAGGAAAAAGGGGACAAAATATAAAAAAAATAATATATGGGGTTAACATGCAATCCTGCAAAGTTTTTCAACAGTCAAACGTCATTGACCGTTGGGTGAGGCCAAAAAATGAACCACTTTGATTACTTGAAGGGCAAAATTGTACCCGGTACTAATTCAGGGTGTTTACCGTCTAGTAGTCCATGGTGGTTATTGGAAAAACAAAATAGAGTCATTACCCTTTAATCATGTTAGCATCTAATGAATGCTTGAATATTAGCTCCCGTGCACGGTGGAGGAAACTGCCACATCTGGTTGATTTCAATAACACCTTCCATGGAGGACAAAGACACGTTCGTTGAATCAGTCCACCGTGCTAGCAATATCCCCATTAATAATACATAGGAATTAAAATTCTTTAAGATGCTCCCGACTTCTTAAAGGCTTAAACTACCAAGAGGCATCAACTATGAATTTTTCTAAAATATGTATTTGTTTAATTTAAAAAAAAATTAACAAAGTAATGCAAGTCATTCACCCACGTGAAAGGCTTTGTCTTCTTTCCAATTGATATTATTTTTTTTTTGATAAATCCAATTGGTATTTAGAAATTCAAATTTCTATATCTATATATATATATATATATATATATATATATATAAACACTTGTATTTAATTGTTTTTTTTTAAAAAATGTTAATAAACTAATTCAACTCAACATTTATTAACGCATAGCGGTCTTCTTTGCCCCATTCTCCTTATTCAAGCTAGTCTTCTCTTCTTAGTCATTTCGGGTCCCCCATGCCCGCTTTGGCGTGCTTTTGTTTCTATTTCCCGTGAAGTATTGAAACATCAAGTTTATACATTTCTTTTTCTTCATCACTTCTCTATTTCCCTCAACATGAATGGAAAAGAAGTGTAGAGATGCACATAATCACAAAATTTTGAAGAACCACTAAGTACGTGAAGAGTTTAAAAGTGATGGAGGAAGGGTTATAAAATGTGGTGGCTTTAACTTGGTATGATTCTTTCATCTTGTTCTCTCTTTCTCTTTCTCTATATGAACTAACCTTTTTAAACGGATTCAACTTTATGCCAATATCTTAAAATTTTGTTTTAGTATATTGCGATACTTTGAAGAATCACTCATTAAAATAACGTTTAAA
Source organism: Mimosa pudica (assembly GCA_029929735.1). NCBI lineage: Eukaryota > Viridiplantae > Streptophyta > Magnoliopsida > Fabales > Fabaceae > Mimosa > Mimosa pudica. The sequence goes on from JAKELP010000020.1 coordinate 11,238,881, forward strand.
TATTTGATAGTTCATAGTAATCCTCATATCACTTGCTCACTCATTCACTCACACGCACAAAAACATGAAATAGTCAAAGGAAGTCAAAATTAAACAAGCCCATCCTCCATCAGTCATGTCTCCCCCTCAAGATCGTGAATCTTCTCCTACCCCATTGCCTGAGCTTTCCCTCACATCTTCTTCTACTGAACCATCCAACTTCCCCCACCGCCTGAGCCATGTCATGCATCCCCTCCTCCTGAAGTTGCCCATGAGACTCCCCCTCCCTTGCTGCTTTCATTAACTCTACCTCAAACCAGGACATTGTTTCCCCAAGGGCTCAAGATCCCCAACCCTCCATTAAGCTCACATTCTAACACAATCTCCTTAACTATGCCTCCCTAGGATTAAATGAGGAGGAGGACCATCTTGATATAAAGCAAGGAAACGTCTCCTTTGACCTAAATAGGTCTATTCTACCATCAACTTCATGGCCCACATCCTTGAGACCCTAAGCAAACAAAAGAATGGGTCTGGTACTGATAATTAATCGACCATGACAATGGGTTTTTCTAGTCAGATTGTGATGAATCAGACTACTATAACACCTAACTTTTTATTTACTATAATATAGCAATTAAATCAATTTATAATTACTTTATAATGTTAGAAGCCCAAAAATACGAATAAATTAAATTTTTTCTCTTTGAAATCTGGATAAAATATTTTCTCGTAAACTTGGGCTTCTAAACAGTTTTTTAAAAATATAATTGTTCCCTGAAATCCGCAGCGGTTTATAAATTCATTAAGTAGCTAACTCTACACATCTGAACAATCTAATGCAACTACAAACGTGTCATATTTAAATCTAACTATTACAATTCTATCTAAATATAATTAAACTATCATAGGTGATAGACTTTACCTAATAAATCACAAGCTATGAGCTTGTACAGTACAACATATCTCACAAAATTTATCTCACTTAGGTTCTTCGGGCCTATTGAGCACTGCTTATCTGTAAAAGTTTTGTTTGAAAAACAGTGAGATTCAAAGAATCCCAATAACAGTTATCATTTATTATCATGCATAACAATTGATGAACTCGTAAACAAAAATTGTGATTTAGATTACCTTAATCCTGCTGCTCACACAACAATTTGAATTTATTTTCCTGATTGTGTGTGGCATATGAGGCACAACCCCCTGATATAACTTTTCAGTTATATCAATTGAACTAGAAGTAGCGAACCTCTAGTCATGGAGAACTCCGATAAACTCAATGTTCTGACAGGATTAGAGCGACCTTTCGGCCCTGAGGTTATGTGATTGTAAAACATGCTTCATGCAATTCTTATACATCATAATAAACGAAACTACTACCTATACTCCAGCAATTACCCATCACCTCATTCTTGAACTTATTGGTGTCTGTTAGAATTACAGATTTAATAGTAGTATTTCCTATTTTGTTTCTTAGTTATAATTGTTAATTTAAGTATTAGGAAATATTTAGAGTAGAAGAATATTATGTTTTTTTTATTAGGGAATAAACTTGTAGGAGAAGTTATTATCTTTTAGGAATAAACTTGTAGGAGAAATTATTATCTTTTAGGAAACTTTTGTATTATATATATCTTATCATATTAATGAAATAAACATCAGACTTTTCCTATTGTTTCCACATGGTACCAGAGCTAGGTTAAAGAAGTTTAGGTTTAGTCTGATCCCTAGGTGACCCATTCAAGTTGCCTTTGTAGTTAAAAACCTTTTAAGGGTTCCTTTCCTTTCATCCTATTCATCTCCCCAAAACCAGTCATAAAAAAATGGAATCCAAAATTGGTGAAGGTGATTGGCAGTGTTGATTGTTGTAAAGCATAGAACGATGGGATGGTCATTCCCCACGTACATGCGTATGTGAATTGCGATGGGATGGTCATTCCCCACGCATAAGTGTTTTGTTAGTGAGATGGTCATTCCTCACATGTTTACGATGGGACGGTCATTCCCCTCGTAGTCGAAAAAAAAATGTCTCTAAGTTGAAGAATAAAGTTTTGTAACCAAGTTGGACCATGGTCCAACTTGGGGGAGAGTGTTAGAATTACAGATTTAATAGTAGTATTTCCTATTTTGTTTCTTAGTTATAATTGTTAATTTAAGTATTAGGAAATATTTAGAGTAGAAGAATATTATGTTTTTTTATTAGGGAATAAACTTGTAGGAGAAGTTATTATCTTTTAGGAATAAACTTGTAGGAGAATTTATTATCTTTTAGGAAACTTTTGTATTATATATATCTTATCATATTAATGAAATAAACATCAGACTTTTCCTATTGTTTCCACAGTGTCACAAGAACCAATTCCTCATCCACTCCTATATTTAACAATACAAGAATGATAAATTAATGTCACTTTAAATTCATAACACTTTAGTGTCTCTCACGTGCCTATAAACTACCCAACTTTCTATATTCTTTACCGAATATCATTTTGGTCCTTCTTTAATTAATCAAACATTAAATCTTTTATTGATTCCAAGAATCTTTAACATTTGCCTATCACAACATTCATCAAAACAAAGCAAGCATGTATAGAATCTCAAGTTGTAATTACCAAAATCAATTTAAAGTTTTGACATTAGTCAATAAAGCTTCATATACTCCTATTCAAACTTCTTGACCACACATCAAAATAAAAGAATCACAACAATATCAATTCAGGGTGTAAGAGAAATCCAATTTAGTCCAAGTAAGAAAATCCTTATGACTTAGCATACAAGCACTCAAAGCACCATACATATAAACTTAACCATATTTCATTACTCATTATAAAATAACCTAAGCCTACTATTTTTAATTACATTCAGACTCAAGGCAGTAAGTATTGTATGTATACATTTTTTTAGGGCCGGCTCTCTTGAGTTGACTCTATCCTCTCTCCCCCTCCTCTCAAACTTTTTGGGTGGTGGTGGGATCTCTCCTCTCGTCGTTGTACGAGCTTTTTCATTGGTGTCTCCTTCCCCGGTTCATGCCGGGGAAGGAGACGTCCGTCACTTTCATTGGTCTGCTTTTATATTTCTTCCATTTTCAAATAAATTGGATTAGGAGGTTCGACGACAAGAGGAATTTCTTCTACCCAATCTTCATCTTATGTATTAGTTTTGTGGGTATATTTGTTTCCGTGAGATCTACTCATGGAGTTTCTTTGAAAAACAAATTGATTGGTTTATTGTCGATAAGAGGTGTGAATCCTTTGGGATGGTTCTTTGAACAACCACTACTCAATGACGTTTCTACCGGTGACGGTTCTTTTCTACCCACAAATTTTCATGAAGGATAGATGAAGAGTATGATAGGGTTTTTGCGGTGGCGGCGACTCCCTCATATCCATGTTTACCATTTTTGCGGTGGCGGCGACTCCCTCATATCCTTGCCTTCATTGTTTCTGGTGGTGGCTGGCCGAGTATGAGAGAACGGAGAGAGTGAAAACAGAGGAAGTCTAATAGAGAGAGATAGAGCTGGGAATACGGGCCGGGCCTAAACGGGCCAGGCCCACTTAGGCCTGGTCCCCATTTTATACCCCTAATTACAAGGCCCGACCCTCATGCCATCGGGCCGGGCCTGGCCCATTTTCATTTTTTTCAAAAAATTAAACTCTTTTTCCTAAATCCATTTTTCCCTCTTTCTACCTTGTTCTCCCTATACGTTTTATGGTTTAGCAAAATAAAATCATCTAATAACATCACAATAAATATAATCATAAGTCATAACATAATCTGATAAGTACATAACAACATACAGTAATACACATAATCTGACAGTCAAAATAAACAACTAAGTCTTCAAATAAAAATCTAAATAAACATTAAACAATAACATTCAACTACAATAACAATAACATTCAGTCTTGTGTTGTGTGGTTTCAGTCTTGCGTGTGGTATGAGCGACTTTGCCTGTGAGTGAGAATGAGTGAGAGAGTAAATGCAATTCTAGTAATTTTTTTTAAAAAAATAAAATTAGGAAGCAAGCCTATAAATACGGGCCAGGCCCGCGGCCCTACAGGGCCGGCACGCATAGGCCTGCTCCCCACTTTTTCCTCCAAAATGGCAAGCCCTGCCCTCCTCGGGTTTGCATGAAAACGGGCCGGCCCGACGGGCCAGACCCATATTACCGGCTCTAGAGAGAGAAAGAGAGAGAGAAGGAAGTGATAAAGAGAGTGAGTGGTGATGGTGATGGTGATGAGAGGGAGTGAAGGTGAGTTGGAGAGATTTGGTGAAGATGGGATGACGAGGCAGAGAAGTAAAAGTGATGAAGATGATTATTATGAAGGGTGGAGGGAGTATTTTAAATAAAAAAAACAAGGGATAAGGGTGAAAAATGAAAAGAGATAAGGATGAAGTGATGAAGATAAAGAGTGATGAGTTGAGTGTGTAGGTGAGGCAGTGAAGAGAAAAATGAGGAAGAGAGTGTCGGTGATAATGATGATAAGAAGGAAGGAGTGTGTGTATTAGTGATTGTGGTTAATTGGGGAAAAATTAAATTGAATTAAAAAGAAGATATTTATAAAAATTGAATGGGTGAGGTTAAATGAGGATAAGGATGATTAGTAAGATGAAGAGATATTTTTAAATGGATGGATGTGATTAAGATAAATATAAGGTTAGATAAGATATTTTGAGTCCCAATAGTATGATTTCACTAAATATGTTTTGGTTCCCAAATTTATTTCTGAAAATTTCTAAATTATAAATACTCAACAATACATCAAAATTCTAAATATTGCTTTATTTATTCAATTTTAAAATTTGGGGTGTTATAATTCTCTCCCCCTAAAATAATTTCGTCTTCGAAATTGAAAGAATTTAGGGTAAATGTGCAAAAATGGGTCCAAACTATTACGTCATGAGCACATAGGGGTAACAAGTATTTCCGGGCTCAATTCTGGGACTGAAGAATAAATATTGGTGCAATATAGGGAACGCCGTTTTTGGTGACAGACGTTGACCGGTAAACGCTTACGTGGTGGGGAAAACGATTTCTTTGCTGACGTGGCACGCCACATAAGCGCGCCACGTCAGCAAAAAAGTGCCACATAAGCCTGCCACGTTAGCAAAAAATGCCACATAAGAATGTCACGTCAACAAAAATTGTCACATAAGCGTGCCACGTCAGAAAAAAATTTCATTTCCCGGCCACGTCAGCGTTTAACGATCAACGTCGGTCAGCATAAACGGCGTTCCTATATTGCACCAATATTTATTCTTCAGTCCCAGAATTGAGCTCGGAAATACTTGTTACCCCTATGTGCTCCTGACGTAATAGTTTGGACCCATTTTTGCACCTTTACCCAAGAATTTACCTTTTATGTTTTAAAACTCTTACATTATTCTCTAAGTCCAAACATCCTAATCAACAATGGGTATATATATTTACTTCACAATACTCAACAAAATTATTTCAATTATAGGCAACATAAAAATATCCACAATTTTATTTTACTACCTTAGCATAGCATGGTCCTGAATGAGTAGCTCAAGTCTTTTAAGCATATTCCATTTTATTTTGAAGCACTCTCTTTCCCATACCAGTTCAGTCAAAACAATCGATCAAAATATCAAACACAAGTAAGCATAGCTACAGCAAAAATCACAGCTTCATGTACCATATATTATTCTTTTCATAATTCAAATCATAAATCATATTGAGTCATTATAAATCAAACAATATAATCAGTTGGTCATAAAACTAGCAAATTAATAAACACTGAATCTTCCATAGATTACAAATTTCAACATGCATGCAATGTGAACTTCCAATTTGAATTCATACACTCATGCAAGACTCAATTTCAATTTAATAACAATCCACATCTCCAGATAATACAGAATACACATATGCTTAAACTTCATGTAAAACCAATAAGCACTCTAATTAATTGTGCAACCATATTCAAGCCATTAATTAACAAATAGAGAATCAACACATTCATTGCAATATATCATTCCACTCATTACAACCTATTTCAATTTACATCTAGTATCTCTTATCATTTTCAAAGTATTTGTATTCCCTTTAACCCATAAGGTTTTCAATGATGCTTTGACTATGATTATGTCCGGACAATAATTATATTCGAGACCCCAGAGAAAAATCCTTATTTCGTCACTCCTCTTAGTAATTTCTTCTTATTAGTTAAACTTTGTCTCTAGTTTATGCATTGTCTAACCACTGTTTTATGAATATCTTATGTCATCATACTTGATGAATGCCACATTCTTTATTTGAGTAGGTTACCTATAACTTAAACTTTTAAACTTTTATTTTTTTAATCATTTTATAAGAATACCTCTAGGCCCTTGCAACCTCATGATTTTATATCCTAACAACTTCACCTAACACTTGGTCATTTGATTTTCCACCAATGAACTTCTACATCCTCTCTATCTATTACTATCACGGTGGTTCCTAAGGTTTACTAAAGGTGTTCTAAAGGTATCTATCAATATCTAACTTCAGAGCAAAGTATTCCAGCTAAACTATGCCAGAAACTTTGCTCTGATACCAAATTGTAACACCTAACTTTTAATTTACTATAATATAGCAATTTAATCAATTTATAACCACGTTATGATGTTAGAAGCCCAAAAATACGAATAAACTAAAATTTTTCTCTTTGAAACCTAGATAAAATATTTTCTCGTAAACTTGGGCTTCTAAACAGTTTTTAAAAAATATAATTGTTCATTGAAATCCGCAGCGGTTTATAAATTCATTAAATAGCTAACTCTACATCTGAACAATCTAATGCAACTACAAACCTGTCATATTTAGAAAAAGTAAAGTGACCTAGAAAAAGTAAAGTGACCTCACCACAGACTCCTAGTAAAGAAAGTTCTATCACCTCTAACACCTACAAGATCAACAAATCCTCTACCTCATTAGACTCATCCCTCAACTCAGCAATTTGCATTGTTGACCCCAGAAAACCTCGCTCACCTCAACGACAACTTTCATTGAACCACACCAATAGCCTACCTCAACGACAACAATCAATTAACCAAAATACCCCCATCAGTCCTCCAATAAAGATAGCCATCAGTTGACCGACCATAAAGACGCCCACCCGACCTACACTACCACCCACAAAGATGCCCACCAATCAATTAACCTAATCGACCCCTACTAGTTGTCTAATCCCAGAGAAGCCCCCTAATCGTACAATCCAACAGAAGTCATCTAGTCGACCAATTCCTGAAACGCCCACCAATTGACCAACCCTAATGACATTGACACCAACCCTCAACCCTCAACCACCTAACCCTAGTCATAAGCCAAAAGGCAAAAGAATCAAGTTAAACTCAAGCTCGTCTGTAAAGTCCCACATCGGCTGGGGAGGAGAACGAAATGTGCTATATATAGGCCTGGATACCTCCCCCTCTCGACGCGTTTTAAAGCCGTGAGGGGTGAGGATTCCCCAAAGCGGACAATTTCGAGAGCGAGGCGCTGGGATGTTACAAATGGTATCAGAGTCAGACTCGGGTCGGTGTGCCAGCGAGGGCGCTGGGCCCCAAGGGGGTGGATTGTAAAGTCCCACATCGGCTGGGGAGGAGAACGAAAGGTGCTATATATAGGCCTGGATACCTCCCCCTCTCGACGCGTTTTAAAGCCGTGAGGGGTGAGGATTCCCCAAAGCGGACAATTTCGAGAGCGAGGCGCTGGGATGTTACATCGTCCACCTCTAAACAGGGCAGGAGCATAGAGAACATCCCAAACATCTGTAACCAAGTCTTGCACGTGATCGCCAAGGTCCTAAAAAGCCAATGAACAATGAAGATATTGAAATTTTGTTGGAAGGACTGGACTTCTCCTCAGCCCCTCTTAATAACTTTATGTCAATCAAAACATAGAACTATCATGGGTCTCTTACCAAAAAGCTCCTCCCAACTATTAAATTTCTTATTGCATCCTTCAGGATAGAAATTTTTATGTTATTAAATTCCAATTTCTCTGGGAACTAGGCAAACCAAGTTATTAAAACACTGGGATTCCCAATATCTCTTAGAATAGAAGTTGATATTTTTTTGGAGGAATTTGGGTACTTTAGACACAGATAGAAATTATCCTTCTCTCTAATATTCTCCAATTTATCAACATGAAAGTCTATGCAAACTCATTTCTTCTTTACTGCAATTTTCGGTAGCACAAAGTAATCTCCTCGAATATTGTTGTGGCTCGATCTGAACCTTATAGCCCCCCACATATAAATCATGGTTACTATCTAATGATTTTATCAAGCCACGAAAGGCGAGGAGGATTGCAATGATGCCCATCCTAGGGTTATAGCCTCTTTGAGACCTTCCACTAATCATAGGGCATTATAGATATTGGATTCTCGAGGCATATTACTTGGTGAACGGGCACCTTAATGGAGAAACTTGATTAAGCAGTCTGCAACTCCATTTCTTGACTCTATTCCAACATAGTGAGGTCGACCACCTATCAAAATTTGACTCAGACCACGAGCCTATATGATCCTTATAAAGATGGGTGACAACCTCAGGCCTTCCCCTGAGAGGAAATTCAAATTCTTACCATATGGTCAACTCACCTTGGTTTTAATAACATTGTTGTAGAATAACGAGACTCACAACTCGACATCTTGACCAACATCACAAATTTTTCAAGGTTAATTGCTCAATGAAACATGTCATTTTTTGGGCACATCGGAAGGAAAAAACATCAACTTTTAGCCTTCTCCGGGGGATCCAGTGAAAACTCCAAGAAGCTAATTTTCACTGAAAACATCGACTTTTGGAGGTTATGTTATCCTAAACTTAATCGCTCAAAACAAAGATTTCATCTTGAAACTAATTTTCAGACTTCATATTGAACCTCAAGCCTTATGGATGTGTGTCCCCAAGGGCAAATATAGATTTAAGCTCATAGAAGAACCTTTAAAGACATCTCAATCATCCCACTTCTAGCAAACATTGCAAAATGTTGGGTAGAGACAAACTTCAACATTAAATGGAACCTGGGCGACAAGAACTCAACTCACTTCAGGTCTGATTTCTGGGTGGGCGACCTAGGACTTCTCAACCAATTGACCTTTGTTGAGATACGATACTAGTATTTGAATAGAACAATTAGCGAATACAGGGATGACAACACGTGGAAAATGAAACCTCTTTGTGAGCCTCCATCCAATTGAGGTTTTGAATGAGAGAGACCAAATAACCTTTTAGACAAGCCAATATTCTATCACTGGTGCTCGACCAGTAATGGTCTATCACAACCAGGTCTGCCTACTCCGTGATGTTACCAAAATTTTGATAAAAATTCCGCAAGTGTACGGATCGTATTTTAGTAAAGTGGTAATATCAAGGTCGATCCCACAGAGACTCAGACAATTAATAACTAGGCATTAGATCTCCTATTTTCATTCAAGTTGAGTAAACAAGAAAATTTGATTTTAATTACCTAATAGCTAATAAAATAAATAAAACAAAATATTCACACAAAAGAAATTCACGAGTCAAAAGAACAACCTAGAGCCACTAATCCCTTATCTGCTTCTTAGATTTTATTCCCCACTAAATTAATTATGAATTAATCCAACTAGCTAATCTAGAGTACTAGTGTCTATAAATGCCTTTCGGTTTCCACCTATATCCTTGCCTAGCTTAATTACACAATGTCTTGCACTAATTTACTAAGCCAATTAATACCGGTACCGCTCTAATGTGACTATGTAGGGCTTCTAGGTATATGTCTATCCTAGTCGCAAATCAGATAAAAATCCAATCCTACACTATTTAATCCCATGGTCTATTTAAAATTCCCTCTTTCAAGTCCAATTCTAAATTCCCTAAACATGTCTAATGGTGATCAAGCACTAAACAAGTTAACCAATAATAGCAAAATTAAATAAACTAAATCAAATTAACCATGACTAAATAGTGGGAAATAAAATACTAAGTTACAAACAAGTTCATAGTACTCTAGGTTGTAAAAGAAATTAGCCACACATAGGGTTCAACATAAGAATTGGGTGAAAATCCAAAAACATACTACAAGTTCACAAAGGAGTAAGAATTGGACAAGATTGAGGAGCTGCTTCCTTCCTTTTGTGTGTTGATGTCAATGCATATGTGTGTGTGCCTTTGTAGTACGTCCCTGGTGCCTCCTTCTTTTCCTTGCGTCAATAACGTGTGATCTGCTTCCTCTCGTCTTCAATTTCTTCGTGAATCTCGTGTAGGCTATAGGAATTGGAAGAATTATGACCAAGCCTCCCTTCTTCTCAATTGCATGTGTATATTTATAATAAAATAGTCCAACACCATATTGCCTTTGCCTTGCATGTTAAGTTTCTTTTCTTATGCCTCTTTCTCTTTATTTCCTTTTTTTAAAATCTGCATTCATGAAGAGAAAGAAATAGGAAATAATCACAATGACTCAATCACATAATCTCATTAATAGGAAATTTCTCATCAAAATATTTCTTTTAATATATTAAGTTTCCTATTTCAATTAAATTTCAGATTTTCCAAAAGAATCACTCATATAATCCTCAAATTACTTTCTTTCCAATTCACAACAAAATCACTTATTTATTTAATTAATGACTCCCCAAATACAATAAAATATTTCCTAAAAACCACTAAATATGGGGAGTCATCACACCCCCACACTTGCATTAAATCTTGTCCTCAAGATTTCAAATTGTTAACACCTTAGCACAAAAATGAAATCAAGTTTTTATCATCACAAAGTTGGAATCAATTCAAACTCTCAACAATTAAATCCTCTTAGAAATCTCTCTCACCATCCCCAAATGCAAGTAATCAGACAATCAATTTGATAGAGATAAATCACAAAAGCATGTCCCTCACCGGTCAAGTGTTTACGCTCTACTCTCAAAGTATATAGGGGTTGTGTTTCACTCAATTCCATCTATGTAATCCAGCTACCATAGGCTTGTTTATCATCTCGATATCCACTTTTATATCTCAATGCACACACAAATCAAAAGGACTTTTAAGGGTTGTAATGGAAAAGGTAGGATAATGAAATGAAAATGAGATGGAGATATATTTGAAAAGTGCTAAACCATTTCAATTATAGTAAGGAATGAAGGAATCTCATAACTTAACAAACACATAGGGGTTGACTCTTTTGAACTTCACAATTCTTCGATTCTTTCGATTTTCATCTTCTTCTTTCTTTTTTTTTCTTTTCTTTCTTCTTTTTTTTTCTCACTTTGTGTGATTTTTTTCTTTTCCTTTTTCACCTTCACTTTTTTTTTCTCCTTTCTTCAACACTTATATTTCCCCTTTTCCTTTTCTAATTCCTTCACCCCTTTCCATATGAATATAGTATAACACTTTTCAAAGCGTAAATGGAAGAAATAGATAAGAGATGAAAAATTGCATCAAAAGAATTCAAAGGCTAAAATATGCAATCTTTCTTTTTAAAAGAGAAGTAGGCTCAAAGGGGTTAAGCAATGAAAATAATGTAAAAAGGATGGCTATTTGGCTAGACTGGCTATGAAACGAAGGCCTTAATCATTTTTGTGCATGCAAGAGATTTGAGCGTCAAAAGAGATTCAAGACAAGTTCTAGAGGGGAAATTACAATAGATGTACTCACTCATAAAAGAATATAATTAAGGCTCAAATTTCTCACAAGGCTTTTTGACATACTAGAGTAATTTATCTAAATCAAATAGCTTGCCTTTTCACTTACATTCAAAGAAGATGAGATCAAAGTCTAATCAAATCCAATTATTTCAAGTTCAAATCAATCCCAAAATTGGCAAAAAGATTTTTTTTTTAAGAAAATTTTACAAGATGAAAGCTTGAGGACAATCTTTAGAGAACAATGATACCCTCATACCCCCACACTTAAATGTCACATTATCCCCAATGTGAACATGTAACACAAGTAGTGGAATTACAAAAATATCCATAGCAAGTGTAAAGATGATAAATATTTCAACTTCCATATCAACCAAGCAAAGTACTCAAGAGGCACACCATCAAATCTAACCATCACACACATATAAACCAGCATAAAGACTCATCACCAAAACAATTCTTAGTCAAATAAAATCAAGAAAAAGTTAGAAGAATACTCCCCTTCCTCTTCTCGATTTCCACTCTTAGCTCCTAATCCATCAAGATCAAGTTGAAGCATCCTTTGGGGTCCAAAGAAGACAAGAAAAATCCTACAAACTCAAAAACAAAGCATCAAATACCAAAACCTTGGGTTGCCTCCCAAGAAGCGCTAAGTTTAAAGTCTTCAGCCAGACTTTCCAAACAAATCCTTAGTCATAAGTATCAAAAACCATAATCACCTCATCTTCATTCCTTTTCAAACAGTATAAGTGATCAACCAAAGTAATGACTTGTGCCTTTTCAATCATAGACAATTTCAAAGAACAAGCAATCACTGATTTCAAAGGAATTAAAATATGATCATACAAACAATTAGATGTATGTCTTTCTAAGATTAATGAGTATCCAATAAAATCAATTTGACTCTCATCAGTAAAAGTCACAACAGTAATAGGAGAATAGTCCAAAGTAGTTATAGGAACACTCACATCAACATATATATCAGAATCACAAGCATTTGAATTCATACTTTGAAGATCAATTAGACACCCATCACTTTCTTCTAAACAAGTTTCAGGCTCTATGACAACCTCTAAATCTTCTTTAACTTCATGGTCATCCCTATCCCCAACTTCCTCATATTCAATTTCATTAGATAACAAAGGGGAACTATGATTAAAGGAGGAATTTTGTTTTAATTCTTCAAGGTCTCTGCACATTTGACTTACCTGTACTACAATATTTTGTATGCCTGATTCAAACTTAGTCTCAATTGATTCTAACTTTTTGAAACAATTCTCTTGCCATTTCAAAAACATATCGGCTAATCTTTCTAATCTGTCAAATCTTTCTTCTCTACGAGATATTTCACCATCCTCAAAATTGTTTCCTTGAACATGTGAATAAGATATGAAGGGTGGGTCTATTGCATGTGAATAAGGATCTAAATGTGGGTTCCAACACTCATCTTGCTCAAAATTCCAACTAGGTCTAGAAAAATTATCAACATAAGTTTGTTGCCTAGTGAAATCATCTCCTATACAATTTATGGTAGGTAAAAATGGACAATTTCCTGATACATGATTATTTCCACAGTGATAACATTGATACCATTTATAATAATTAAGCTCTGAAAAGTCCATCTTTCTATTTTTTCAAAAGAAAAAAAAAACTCAAGCTAAAACTACTAAAGAATTTCTAATTCTAATTACTAATTGCCTTTAGTCCCCGGCAACGGCGCCAAAAACTTGATGTTACCAAAATTTTGATAAAAATTCCGCAAGTGTACGGATCGTATTTTAGTAAAGTGGTAATATCAAGGTCGATCCCACAGAGACTCAGACAATTAATAACTAGGCATTAGATCTCCTATTTTCATTCAAGTTGAGTAAACAAGAAAATTTGATTTTAATTACCTAATAGCTAATAAAATAAATAAAACAAAATATTCACACAAAAGAAATTCACGAGTCAAAAGAACAACCTAGAGCCACTAATCCCTTATCTGCTTCTTAGATTTTATTCCCCACTAAATTAATTATGAATTAATCCAACTAGCTAATCTAGAGTACTAGTGTCTATAAATGTCTTTCGGTTTCCACCTATATCCTTGCCTAGCTTAATTACACAATGTCTTGCACTAATTTACTAAGCCAATTAATACCGGTACCGCTCTAATGTGACTATGTAGGGCTTCTAGGTATATGTCTATCCTAGTCGCAAATCAGATAAAAATCCAATCCTACACTATTTAATCCCATGGTCTATTTAAAATTCCCTCTTTCAAGTCCAATTCTAAATTCCCTAAACATGTCTAATGGTGATCAAGCACTAAACAAGTTAACCAATAATAGCAAAATTAAATAAACTAAATCAAATTAACCATGACTAAATAGTGGGAAATAAAATACTAAGTTACAAACAAGTTCATAGTACTCTAGGTTGTAAAAGAAATTAGCCACACATAGGGTTCAACATAAGAATTGGGTGAAAATCCAAAAACATACTACAAGTTCACAAAGGAGTAAGAATTGGACAAGATTGAGGAGCTGCTTCCTTCCTTTTGTGTGTTGATGTCAATGCATATGTGTGTGTGCCTTTGTAGTACGTCCCTGGTGCCTCCTTCTTTTCCTTGCGTCAATAACGTGTGATCTGCTTCCTCTCGTCTTCAATTTCTTCGTGAATCTCGTGTAGGCTATAGGAATTGGAAGAATTATGACCAAGCCTCCCTTCTTCTCAATTGCATGTGTATATTTATAATAAAATAGTCCAACACCATATTGCCTTTGCCTTGCATGTTAAGTTTCTTTTCTTATGTCTCTTTCTCTTTATTTCCTTTTTTTAAAATCTGCATTCATGAAGAGAAAGAAATAGGAAATAATCACAATGACTCAATCACATAATCTCATTAATAGGAAATTTCTCATCAAAATATTTCTTTTAATATATTAAGTTTCCTATTTCAATTAAATTTCAGATTTTCCAAAAGAATCACTCATATAATCCTCAAATTACTTTCTTTCCAATTCACAACAAAATCACTTATTTATTTAATTAATGACTCCCCAAATACAATAAAATATTTCCTAAAAACCACTAAATATGGGGAGTCATCACTCCGCAACTCAAGAATTCTCCTGGAATGATCTAGATCCAATATGGACCAAGGTATGGAATCGATCTCTTTATGGCTTAACGAGAGCTTTCATTTGGCTTCTCTTAAAACAAAAACTACTCACCAACGTAGTGAGAGTCAAGCGTAGCTACATTTCTGACCCTTTCTGCTCACTCTGTAATGGTGGTCCAGAAGACGTCGCCCATACCCTCAAACACTACCCACTTGTGATGTTGTTGTTACAGAAAGTCTTATCTACAAACATGTAAACAGATTTTCTGGGAATGACTCCCATAACATGGTTGAGGTTTATTCTAACAAAAATATGATTTGAAATTCTCATGGCAAATAGGTTTCTGTATTACTTTTTGGAAACTGTGGGAAATTAGAAACCTTAGGATTTTTTACAACGCTCAATTTACAAAAGAAGATATAGTTAATCAAATTAGATCAATAATTTCTAGTACACAAAAAAGTTATTGCCTTACACTACAAAAAACAGGCTATATAGAGGTGTTTTCCCCCTCTTTCCGGCGTTTATAGATGTGGGTAAGACAGTACCATGTTTCTAACAATTGACGAAAGATCGTACGTGAAAGTGCCACACCGGCGTTTTTAAAAACACCGTAGAGTGGAATATACGCGGATAAGTTTTGTGGATATTTGTTGCGTTATTATGATCACGCATACCAGTGTTTCTAAAACAGCAGTACGCAATATTATTTTTAATAAAAAATATACTTAACTGAGTTTTTAAAAAAAATACACTTAACGGCGTTTTAAAAACACCAATAAAAATAGAGGGAAATAATTAAGTAAATTAAATAAAAACGTTAATATTAAAAATATTATAGGCAATTAATAATATATATGTAACTCATTAAATATTATAGAAGCAATATTAGAACATCAATAAGAAAATAATCAAATACACTAATAAATCATATAAAAAGAAATAAACAAATTAATTCAATATTGAAATGAACAATATACAATACAACATATAACCAAAAATAAAATAATAAAAGAAGTAGCTGACCCAAGAAAAAATTTATAGAAGCAGATAGAGAGTGAAGGTGAATAAGAGAAAAGGAAGAAAAAAGGAAGAGATGAGCAAGTTTGAGAAGAGAAGGAAGCGGTATTTATAGGAGAAGTCCAAAACGTACCGGCATTTTTAGAAACGCCGGAACCGGGTTGAATTAAAAAAAATTTAAAAAAAACTCATATCGGCATTTCAAAAAAGCTAGTATGCTTTTTTCTGAAAAAAATTAAAAACGTTTAACATGTTTTTTGAATCGCATACCGGCGTTACAAAAACACCGGTGTGCATTTTATATTTTTTTAAAAAAAAACTGTTTTTATTTATTTTTTAAAAAAATAAAAATGCGTACCAGCGTTTTTGGTACGTCGGTATGTGTTTAAAAATGCCGGTATGCATTTTATTTTATTTTTTAAAAAGAATCAAAAAATCATTTTTAAAAAAAATGCATATGTAGGGGTATTCATGGGACGGGACAGGATCGGGACACCCCCGTCCCGAAAAAGGGTCGGGACGGGGTTTCCGTCCCGTGTCCCGTCCCGTCCCGAACTTGTCCCGTCCCGATCGGGAACGGGACGGGAAATTCCCGAAAAAAAAATTGACTTCTTTTTATTAAAAATATCTACTTGTAAAAAAAATATGACGCTTTATTTGTGTAATAAATTCTATTATTATTCAACATTATAAGGGCAAATTCTATTATTATTGTGTTTTTCATAAAATAATATCAGGATTATTTATATATGGTATAAATGACACATGCATTTTTTTTAAAAAAATATATAAAAAATATGTATTTATATATTCGGGATGGGACATGATTGGGATGACCTCGTCCCGTGTCCCGTCCCGAAGAGAAATTTTGTCCCCATCCCGAAAAGAAATTTCCCGTCCCGAAATGCCTTGGGACGGACGGGACGGGACGGGAAATTTTGAACACCCCTATGCATATGTATTTTTATAACGCATACCGGCATTTTAAAAAACGACGATATGCATATTTTTTTAAAAAAATAAATGAAAACAGTTTTCCTATTTTTTTAAAAAAATAGAAAGTGCATACCGGCATTTTCGAAACGCCAGTATGCATTTGAAAAAACGTGTTAAGTTTATTTTTATTTTTTTTTATAAAAATATGCATACCGGTGCCGATATGCGTATTTTTTTTTTATTTTTGAATTCAACCCGTTTCGGCATTTCTAGAAACGCCGATATGCTGGGGATTTATTATATTTTAATTCCCCGGCGTATCCACATTTTTAGAAATGCTGGTATGCATCTTTTTTTAAAAAAATAAATGACATTTTTCATGCTATAAACGCTATAAGTAAACGCGTGAAAAGTGGTGAGAATTGCGCGCCTTTTTTATCCACGTTTTTGGTATTGCATTCTGGCCTTAAAAACGCCGGTATGTTATTTGTTACCTGTGATTTTGGGCATTCTGGCGTCTAGCTAGTTGCCTTACTAGACGCCGCTGATCACAGTCTCTTGTGATGATCTAGTGGCTTCCCTTTTTCAAGACATGCTTTATGCCTATGTACATTCTCATTGAATGAATATACATCCTCTCATTAATAAACATGAAATAGACATATTTACATAACAACAACTTATTAGGAAAGATTTCAAGAAATGTCTCTCTTTAAAATCAGCACTTTGTTTCTATTTCAATTGTACATGTCTCTGCCTGATTTTTTGTGGTTTTCTATTTGGTATACCATTGTTATGATCTATTCCTGCTCTAGATGTTTTTGCACGTATTGTTTTTGAGATCATATTTTTTACCTTTTTACGATCTTTACTACATTGCAGAGAGGGTACACTACACTTTTATATTATTCTCTGTTTTGCATTCCTTGGAGTTAACCATGGAAGTTCTTGGATGTGTGGCAAGCACCATAGGTTTGTGTTACTCTCTGCAAGATGTGATTAAAACAAATTACACACACTTTAGAGAAACTTCGAGTAGTATTCAGCGGTTGAATGGTTTGATGCAACAGTTGGATGCTCGTAAAACAGATGTTGAGCAAAGAGTAACTCAACTGTGCCATCTAAAAGGGGCACAGCCAACAAATGAATGTACTTTATGGTTTACACGAGTTGATCATTTCAAAAGGGAAGTTAGCAACATCATGGATGAAAATGGCTCGAGCAGACCAACTAAAGGATGTTGTTTCATTCGCTCAAGAATCAAGTTGAGGAAACTTGCTGAGGAAAAGATCAGAGATATTCAACAACTTCTAGATAATGTTCCACGAGCAGAGGATTCAATTGTTGTTGCTGTAAACAGGAGAGGAAATGTATTGTCTGCAACACCAATGATTATATGTAATACGCATTATCAAATATTTATGAAGATTAAAGAATTCATACATGATGAGAATACTAGAAGGGTTGGTGTTTGGGGGATGGGAGGAGCAGGTAAAACAACTATCATGTCAGAGATTCACAATCGCCTAGTGGAAGAAAGTAGTCGTTTTGATTGCATTATTTGGGTGGAAGTATCAAAGGGTGTAAAGAAGGTGCAACGAGATATAGCTGTGAAGTTGGGTTTGAGTTTTCAAGAAACTGATGATAAAAGAGCAAGAGCTTCAAAACTTTTTGAAGCTTTTAAAAGGAGGAAGAGATTTGCACTGATTTTGGAAGATGTTTGGAAACCATTCTCTATTGAAGAAGTTGGAATTCCTGTGCCAACTGTGAAGAATGGTTGTAAATTAGTGATAATAACTCGAAGCCTTACGGTATGCGGAGGGATGGAAACAGATGAGAATGTGGAAGTGAAAGTTCTTGAAGATGATGAGGCATGGAATTTTTTCAAGGAAAAAGTTGGGGAACGTGTGATATCTGATCAGAACATACAATCAATTGCGTTGGATGTGGCAAAAGAATGCCGTGGATTGCCCCTAGCAATTACTGTGGTTGGGCGTGCATTGAGGAATACAACTAGTTTGAGAGAGTGGGAGAATGCATTGGAACAATTAAGAGCCTCAAACATTGATGAATCAGTATGTTCTCGTTTGAAGTTTAGCTATTCAAAACTAAAGGACAATAGAAGGAGATCTTGCTTTCTATATTGTGCTTTATACCCAAAAGGTCACCTAATTGATGAGAATGAATTGATCAATTATTGGATGTGGGATGGTTTATTGGGTGGTGCAAGCATGACTGCGATGAAACGGGAGGGGCAAATGATCTTAAGAGAATTACAATCTAATAGCATGTTGGAGCCAAAAATGGAGAATGGGGTGAGATGTGTGAAATTGCATGATCTGATGAGAGATATGGCCATCTCAATCATGAGTACAAAGCCTAGATGCATTGTGAATGCTGGCATGAGACAAGTTCAACCACCACCGCCTCAGGAATGGAAAGATGATCTTAAATGGGTATCATTGATGAGGAATGATGTGAAATATATAGATTTCAGTCCAAGGTGTCCTCAACTCACTTCTTTGCTACTTCAACATAACTCATTTAAAGCAAACATATCGAATCAGTTCTTTGACAACATGCAAGTGCTAAAAGTTCTTGATCTCTCTTTTACTGCCATTAGTGCTTTGCCTGGGTCTGTTTCCAATTTGGAGAATCTTTGTGCCTTGATATGTAGTCACTGTTGGAATCTTGTTGATGTTCCTTCTCTAGCAAGGCTCACTAAATTGGAGTATATCGACTTTTCATATTCCACACTTTTGACAGAACTTCCAGAAGGGATGGGAAACTTGTCTAATTTGAGACACCTTGATTTCTCCTTTACATCCGTCCAAGACTTAAACGATGGAGTCATATCCAAATTTATGCTTCTGGAGGAGTTGTTGATTGTGGGTTCACATATGATTGGGGTTTCATCTAAGGATACAAAACATTTCCCTCGTCTAGTCAGAATTGAAGAAATTGTATCCTGCCATAACTTGTCTCTTGTACACATGCAACTATTTGACATTGCAGCTTATTTTGAAATTGTTACGAGTAATCAGTTTTCCCAGCTGAAGGAGTTCAAGCTTGTCGTTGGGTTTCAACGTGATATTCCAGAATTATTTGAGAAAACCAGTTTAGCAATTGACTTTCAAGGAGCAGGGGACCTTTCAGAAGCTCAGATTTATGCATTGATTCCAGGAAATGCTAAGGAGTTGGTAATTCATAATTCTTTTGGTTTGATCAAACGCTTGTCTTTGTACTTACTGGAGGCAACAAGCTTGAAAACTTGCCATTTAAAAAGTTGTTTGAAGATGGAATGCATTTTGGAATCTGAGGAGAACACTTTGTCACAACTAGAGAGAATGTATCTGTATGATTTGCCTGAACTAAGGATGATTTGTGGGCAAGTTTTGAAACCAGGGACTCTTAAAAACCTTAAGAGTATTAATGTTGAATTATGTAAATCATTGAAATTTCTGTTCCCACAGCCACTCATGCTCGAACTCAAATGTCTTGAAGTAATTACAATAGATGAATGCTATGAAATGGAATCAATCATTGAAGGAGATCATAACAGCTATGGAGCCAAAGTGATGCTTCCAAAATTGCAGAGTTTGAAATTACTTCATTTAGAAAACCTGAAAAGCATATACAATGGAGAAATTCAATGTGATTCTCTAAGCACCATTGAAGTCTATAGCTGCAATACTCTAAATAAATTGCCTTTGGGTCTATTTGGACTAAAGGCAGGTCAGAAACTGTCGCGACCATCAACTAGTCTAGAACAAATAAAATGTCAACAACAGTGGTGGAAATCACTGCATTGGGACCATCCCCAAGCTAAGCATCTCCTTCAACCATACTTAGTTGGTCTCAATAGCAGGTAATTGTTTATTTTTAAACTCTTTCATACACTGCATTTAATTTGACCACATTATGAAATTTCACTAGTGTTGTGGTATGGGGACGTGCAGGGACAGGTTTGCTCCGAGCAGCAGTAATGCAGCATGAAGGAAGCATTTGAATGGAGCCACAATCACTTGATTTGATTCTATGAGTGGTATTTATTGCAATGTTCAACTTTGTATGATGTTTGATATTTGGTGAGAATACATTATTTGTGAAGAGTACTGTTTCTTCTAAATGTGTGGTATGATTGAGTGAAGTTTAAAGTTACTTTCATATATTTATTCCAGACTTGCTTTATCCATGTACCTCCTAAGGATAATTTGTCTTCTTTTCATTGTGAGAAACAAGGCATCAATAATATTTACCATGAACACTTGAGTTATTGGAGTTATTATTAGTGTCATTAATCTTCTCTAAGAGCTCGAATAACTCGGATTATTACTAGTAAACTTTGACTTTCAGTGAGCAAACGAGTGACAAAATAACAAAACAATTCCAACATCCACTTATCTCCATGAACTCCAATAACTGACTAGTGTAGATTTTATGCCAATATGAAACAATCTCAGTAATTTTCACTTTTCGATAAAAAAAAAGTAATTTTCACTTCATCAACTATATTCATGATTTTGAGAAATTCAGAGTTTAATCATTCATGAAAACCATACTTGCATGCATTGAGTTGAGACTCTTCAAAGCAATCTTCTTGGTTGTAGGTTCCTATATATAATATTAATCCAAAACTATATGAGCCAATCATAATGTCAAGTATTAACTCTCATAAAAAAAGTATTAAAAATCCAGAAGTTCAGTGGGGGAAGAGAGAATATTTAAGGGTACAGATCAAAGATACTTTTGGTACCGTAACTAGAGGAAGTGAATGTGAAAAATACAATATATTTTTTGATCAAGAAAACATTTTTTTTTATCAAGAGTGAAAAAAAAATACAATATAGCAGCCAATGTATAGTGTCTTTTTTATTGGCCTAAAAGACAATGCATTGTGTCTAAAAATTTCATCAATCTACAACCAGTTCCCCTTTAACTCTTATTACCAAATGAATATGTGTGCCTGACACAAAGAGATCCACACGCACGCTAAACACATTTGCGAAAATGAAAAGCTTTCAAAATGAGATAGTAAACAAGATAATAGTGATGGAAATAGGAATCAAGCTTTAGACCAGGAGTAACAAGACCTTTAATCATGAGCATATATGGTACATGATAGCCTCGCCTTCTAAGTAATAATAATCACAAAATACCAACAAAAGAAATATACAAATAATTACCATTGTCCAAGCATGCATGCATCTCCATGATTAGAATTTAGAACACCCAATCAAAATAAGATCAGCATTCTAAAGAACATGTTCCATGGTTTTCACTTGTATAACATATTTACACATACCACTAGTTTAGGAAGTAAAGCAAAGTTATGCCAACATTCTTGCCTCCGTTCAGCTTTCTTTCTTCCGTCGAAACAAAGTAAAGAACACTACGTGCTTGAAGCCTTTGTTTTATTTTGAGCAATATAAAAGGGGCAAAAGGGAGATTTCGTTATGACAAATCCTTGGATTTGTATTATTTTTATATGCTTAATTGAGGCTCTAAACATATTTAAGATGCAATTTTAGTCCTTTATATACTAAAATAAAATGCATTTTTTGAGTGAGAGTTGGCTTGGGAATTGAATCAATTAGTCTTGTGATGTTTGATAATTAAGGTTTTGAGCATTTGATCTATCTTCCTTCATTTTTTTGTGATCAACCACATGTTTATTAGAAATTGATTTTTGGGCCAAGGAGGATGATTTTGGGGTGAAGCAAGAAAGGAAGTGGACTTGGGCTGAACAAATTGAAATGAATTAAAAGAAAGTGTGTGTGCAGTGAGGGAGGGGGGCTGTCAAGAAAAGAAAAAAAGAAAGAACAGGGCTGGAGGCGTTCAGAGAGGGGGGCCACGCGAGAAAAGAAAAGAAAATGGCGAAGAAGTGAAAGGAGGGCGGAGGAAGCTGAACAGTGAGGCCGAATTTGAAGGTCTCCTCCCCACTCTCATTTGCTCTCTTTTACTCTTTTCTTCACCATGATTTGTCTCAATCCCCTCCTTATTGGTGCTTCTCAAATGAGAGGTAACTAAACTTTTTTTTGCTCTTGGGAATGATTTGTTATGGCTTGAGCTCTCATGCTTAATAGGGGAGTATTGTTATATTCCTTTTCTCTTGTATTTATGATTTTCCTAGGTTTAGGATTTTCATTTATACTTAGATTGGACTATTATGCATATTTGAGTTTTATTGTGGTTTTGACTTGTAATGAGGGATTTGGACTCAACAATATGTATGGTGATACATATGTTCTTTATAATTCAATAGATATCTCTATTTACTCATGGTATTGATAGATAATTTGTTGAATTGAATTGTAATTGAACTTAATGCATTGCAATCACTAATCACACTCTATGGTACATAATAATGCCTAGTTGAATGAGTTCATGAGATTAGGTATTAGACTTGCCGGTTGGTGAGGTTTGGTATTTTAGGGAACTTAGAGAAAACTCAAGGTGCTAAAGGGCTTAACAATGCCTAATTGGATGAGGTTTCAATAATTAGGTATTGGACTCATGGGTCCATGAGGTTTGGTAAATGAGTACATTAACATCCCAATTGACTTCCCGAATATATTAATTGAGTTAGGATAGTTATTCCCAATCATTTCCATAAGAGCAATTCCATTTTAATTTATCAAATCTTTACTTTTTCTCAATCCTTATTTTCTTTTTTGCATATCACACCTTTTACTAATTTTCATTATTAATCCATAACAACTTTCCTTATTTCAAACAAGTTTAGCATTTAGTTACTAGGAAATTAATTGCATTTTTTAGGCTCCTTTGAGAACGACACCCGGGGTAACTTCTGCTTACCTTGAGGTCCTAAAATTTCTTGAAGGACTAGACCCAAGGCACACTACACCGACCGTAAATCCGGTGTCCTTCATACTATCTAGGTATCTAACTCTAATTTGGTCATTCTGTGTGACATTAATCATGTATCTCTGGCCTCTGGGTATAAAAAGAAAAAAGAAGGGAAAATCCCAAATAAGTCCCTCCGGATACCCAAAAGGACAAGTGAGGAACCTAAACTTCCAAGAGGATCATGAAGGAACTAGCACTTATCTGTCATTTTAAAATTTTGCGAAAAGACAAAATTTTCCTCATTGTAAAACACAAATTCACTCTTCTATATATATATATATATATATATATATATATATATATATATATATACTCCCTCCGGTCCTAAATATAAGGTCTAATTGATTTTTTTTGAAGATGTTAAGGTTATAAAATATGTTATAAAATTATGACATATTTGATATATTTTTATATTAGTCATTAGTTTATAGGTCAAATAAACTAGTTTAAGGGGAAAAATTAGATAAATCAATTTATAATTGACTTATATTTTGTTTTTTTAGGATTTTAAAAAAAAAGTAAACTAGGTCTTATATTTACGACCAGAGGGAGTGTGTGTATATATATAAGATCAGCTCTCTAAAGAAGAAGTTCCATGATTTCACTTGTATAGCATATTTGCATGTACCACTAGTTTAACATAAAAGGCAAGTTGGTTCTTTAGATATGATTGATGATGGAGTTGGTGCCAACATTGTGGCCTGTTCAAATGATGGATGATGGAGAAGTTTAGAACACGAACACAAGTTGCTTCTTCATATGATGTATGATGGATGACGGGAATTATGCCAAAATTCTTGAATCCGATCAGCTTAAGCTTTACAATGTAAAAAACACTGCGTGCATGAAGCCATGAAGTATGCTTTCGAACTTTTTGTTTTATTTTGTTAAATATGAACGGAGCAAAAAGGTAATTTTGTAAAGGCGTTTTACTCACAACTATGTGGTTGTAAGTACAAATCTCGCCGATATGAGGACCTTGTTGGTGGGCGATCTGTAAGTACCTCTATAAGCGCTCTTTGAGCTTGAAGGTCTGTCTGACCCTGGTGAGCCCAGGGACCAAACTCACCTAAACTTTTATGTATCAATAAAAATATAAAGGTGATTTTATTCTTAAAATTTTATACAATATCAGTCTCTAGGGACCTCACTTTAATTTGGTCATTTTAGGGGACTTCTCTTTAATCATGTCTCTTCCTATGGAACACAAATTGATTTTCTCCTTCATACTTAGAATTTGCAATTGATTAATGATTTTTAAATTAAAAAAAAATAGTTTTGTGTTGAATTTTCAAATATTAATTTTAAATAAAAATCAGTTATAAAAGCTCAAAATCCAAGGGGTTATCTCTATTTAAATGTACTCCCTCTAGTCTCTATTTTAAGAGATAGTCAACCTTTTTTACACGTACCAATAAAAACATGTTACAGGTAATTATTACATGTGGGTTTAATAAAGTTTTCCATTTTTACCACACTCTCCTCCTTGCATTAACTAATTTATAGAGGCGGAAATGGAAATCATCAAGAAATCAGAATTATTTGAATAATTTGATATAATACATTGAAGTTGATTCAGTGCATGTGACGCAAACTCACCCGATTAAATACTTGTTTATACATTTAAATGTGAACATAATATTACCAATAAGGGTTAAGTCAAATGATAAGGGGCTAAAACTCATATTACAATGAAAAAAGAGGTATTGGAACAAAATAGCCTTCAATATAGTCATGTATACTTGAGGGAAACTGGGAAACAATGTGAATATAATACCCATTCAATTGCCTCTTCTACTGGCCGACCAGAGAAAACCGGTACATTTGTTATCCTCTTCACAGAATATTTGTAGAGTCCAACAGAATCTTTGAAAAACAATGAAATTTTGATATTTTAAATACTCCAAAATTAGTCATTTCTATCTTCCTCACTCTCCTTCACACCATAAACTTCTCTTTCTGTTGACGCACATTAGTAAGTTGCTATGAAGTTACCTTGGAGCTTGCATATCACGTAACGAAAGGCATTGAAAAGACATACCAAAAGACATCGCCAACCGAATATAGATAGGGACACAAGATTTCCAAGTTCCCGCTTGTTGTTAATAAATAAATAATGTTATTTCTTTTATGCTTAACATGAAATCAATTGATTTTTTTTAATAACATGAAATCTATTGATTAATGGGGTATTTGCAGTTTAGTCCCTGGTAAGGGAAATTAATACTGGAAGGTCCCAATACATTCCAAAATAATTATAAAGTCTCAGGGGTCATTTCCTACAATTATTTGCTTAACTTCAATGACCATTTTGCCCTCATTAAAGATGGTTGTCATCTCACTGGTCCCTACAGGGGGACTATGCTTTCATCTTATGAGGGCAAAATGGTCATTGAAGATAAGCAAACAATTGCATGAAAGAACTCCTGGGACTTTATAATTATTTCGGAATGTATTGGGACCTTCCAGTATTAATTTCCCTTATCAGCAAATCCCCCTTGATTAATATAGAAACATTAATATAAATAATAAATTGGTTCTGATTATTTATACCTTAGGGTGAAGGCTCAAAAATGATACTTAACCATTGGCCAAGGAACAAAAATAGTACATAACTATTTTAAGGTACAAAAATGATACCCAACTTTTACCGTGGGACCAAAAATGATATTTTCACTAATAAGACAATAATATTATACATGAAATGTCCAAAATGCCCTTATAATTAAATAAACTTTTACTGGGATGCGATTAATATATAAGGGCATTTTGGACTTTTCATGTCTAATATTATTGTCATATTAATGAAAATATCATTTTTGATCCATGGTAAAAGTTGAGTATCATTTTTGTACCTTGAAATAGTTATATATTATTTTTGTTCCTTGGCCAATAGTTGTGTATCATTTTTGGGTCTTCACCCTTATACTTATCATATTTTAAGATTAATTTTGTGATTTATGAAAGGTATATAATCTAATGAAACACTTCAAATATTCTAGAGAGACCATGTAATATTATATGCTATACTTAGTTAATTAATTTAGATTAATTAATATTTCCAAATTTATCAACTTAATCATACAATAAAAATAAAAGTACAAAAATATTCATAAGCATCCTTGCTTATGTCATATTGTAAAATTTAGTTTGAGGTTTGAATTTGGGAAAAAGACAAATAAAGTCCTCTAAATATGTAAAAGGACAATCAAAGTCACATAAACTAAATTAACAACTTTATTATTTCCATTAACAACATACTCCCCCCGTTCCTAAATATAAGAGCACTTTGACTTTTTTGGAGAATCCTAAGAAACCAAAATATAGTAATTAAAAATTGATTTTCCCAAATTGTTTCACTAAACTAGTTTATTTGACTTATGAACTTACATATGATCTAATAATATTTAAAATATGTTATGATTAAATTGTTCATTTTGCTTTCTTAGAATTCTCTAAAAAAGTCAAAGTGCTCTTATATTTAGGAACGGAGGGAGTACATATTTAACAACTGCATCATCCACAATTAACAAATAAAGCGTAGCGATTAACAACAACATTATTCTCATTAAAGACAGCAACATCTCATTCCCATTAACAATTAAGATATTGTTAATTTAGTGTTTATGAGCTTGATTGTCCTTTTAGAAATTTATATAACTTAATTGTTCTTTTACATATTCGGAGAATTTTATTTATCTTTTTCCTTTAAATTTTGTCACATAAAATTTGACTTTCTACTTGACTCTACATCACAAGAGTTAATCAACTATTTCACATAAACCAATGGTATTTCACATAAACCAATGGAATATGGTGGGATCATTTATTATGGCAACGTGAAATTAATATGATTTTCCTATTTTGCCCTTGTATCGTTTATATACGCACTCTATCCTGTCTTTACATTTAATCTGTAAGGGTACAAATAGAATCAAACATTTAGCAAAGAGCAAACAAAGATCAAAGACTCGAACAACTTCTCCCAAGTGATTCGAATGTCGTGGGACATGTCAAATGATGTCAATACATTATTATACCTTTAAGTAGGATTGTTCAACTTTTTCCAATCCGTCTCGATTGTCCCGTCTTGTCCTGAGGCATTTTGGAACAGGAAATTTCCGTCTCAAAACTTTTCGAGATGGGACGAAAATCCTCTTTGAGACGGGACAAAACACGGGACGACGTCATCCTGATCTAGTCCCCTCCCAAATACATATGTGTGCGCGCGCGTATTTAGATATTTTTTTAAAAAAAATGCATGTGACATTTATACCATTTATGAGTATACACTATATTTTTTTTAAGAAAATTAAAATACGTTTATAATAAAATTTTGCCTTATTATTAATGTTTAAGATACTAAGATGTATTATAAAAGTAATATTGAACTAATTTATTTGTTTTTTACAAACAAAAAATGTCATATTGTTTTTTTACAATTAAATATTTTTAATAAAAAAAGTTCATAATAATTTCCTAGATTTTCCTATCCTGTCCCGATCCCAATCAGGACAGGACAAAGTTCGGGACGGGACGGGACACAGGATAGAATCCCCGTCCCAAGCATTTTTCGGGACGGGACAAGATCTATCGCGCCCGGTGAACACCCTTACCTTCAAGCATAAATATGAGAAATACCACTCTAAAATACCTCCAAAAGCGCCACAACGAAGAATCAAACCCTCTCCAATAATAAGAAGACGTAATTCCATACTACTTAACGAACCTACATACAAGTGTATTGTTTTTACACAATCTTTGACCCAATAAATAGTTTCTATATAATGGTCCCAATCATATACTCTCTCCATACCTTATCATAGATTTTTCTTTTATTTTACCAACTTGCTTCAATTCCAAATAGACCACATAATGTTAGCCTGCGCCATTCTTACTCAATCAAAGTCTCAGAAAATCTTTTAAAATTGAATAAAATTGTTTTATAAGATCTCAAACTTATACGTGAGCCATATAAATTTTACCTCCATGTAAGACTCCAAAAAAATCAATATTCTAACAAACTGTCCTCCATTTCTAGGAAAACGGCGTTCCTGCTTTCCCTTATACGTGTACCGTATAAATTTAACGCAGGGTCTTTGGTCTTCAAAAAATATTTGAATTTGTAACAAAACTCTATAAAAAAATTGGTTTGCTAGCAGCTTTCTCATAAAATGAAAATTCAACAATACCAACGTTTGACAAAGTCAAAACTCCAAGTACAATGCCCACTCTAGAAACGCTGGATTTTTAGGCTCTACATGCAATTATTTTATGCATGCTATAATAGTACAATATAATAACAATATCAAACGTTTGTTTTCAGATGAGTAGCCCAAAATTTAGAATCCCAAAATGACTATTCCTAAAGCACTTTCAAGATTTTGGCTATTCTTTCTTCTGCTCATGTCTTGTTTTTTGTTATATGCCTATTGTGGAGATGAGGACACCAATGTTATACGCATTGGTGCAATTATTGATGTTAACTCTCGTATTGGTAAAGAACAGCAAATAGCCATGGAAATTGGAGCTCAACAATACAATGACACATCAAAGACTCATAAGTTGGCTCTTTATTTCAGAAACAGCTCTGAGGAAGCATTCAGAGTTGCCCCTCTTGGTAAGCAATATCTATCACTTGCAAAGATAATTTTTCTAGTTTAAACCCTGACATATAGTTCATCTATTGTAGTTTAATCCTTAACAATTTTGTATCTCATTCATGAAAGTGTTTGCAATTTCTAAAGCTGAATCTAATAGTTTGCTGACCTCAGAGTCATTGTGTCACACCTTTCATTTAGAATCAAAATCAATAGAATATCAAAACATGTGCCATCAAATTTTGGACAATTTTTAAGATACTAGGGAACATTGATACAATGTAATAATTGAATAGCTAGTTTCTTAAATGACTAGTGGGAAGACCAAACTTGAAGTCAACATATGTGTCAGATACCAAGAGTTTCTGAATGGATTTGAACTTCTCTTTAGCCTTATGGTTTAATTTGTACATTTCCCTCCTAATTTTACTAGACATGATTGCAGCTGAAGAGTTGATTGAAGTGCATAAAGCAAAAGTAATTATAGGGATGCATACATGGCAACAAGCAGCTCTAGTGGCTGAAATTGGAAGCAAAGCTCAAGTTCCAGTCATATCATTTGCATCACCTGCAATAACCCCAGTTTTGACACAAAAACGTTGGCCTTACTTGGTTAGACTTGCTAACAATGTCACTGCACATGTCAAATGCATATCAGATATAGTAAATGCTTATAGTTGGCAAAGAGTGGTAGTAGTTTATGAAGAAGATGGCTATGTTGGTGGAGACTATGGGATGCTCTCTCTCCTTTCTGAGGCACTTCAAGACATTGGTTCGCAAATCGAATACCGTTTAGCACTACCACCTATTTCCTTTCTGCCGGATCCAGAAGAGCTAATCAATGAAGAGCTGATTAAATTGGTGAAGCAAATTCAATCCCGTGTTTTCATTGTTTTGCACTCATCCTTGGAAATGGTGACTCATTTGTTCAGAGAAAGTTCAAAGATGGGACTTGTGGATAAAGATTCAGCTTGGATAATATCAGAGAGCACAACTAATTTACTTGACTCTGTGGATAAGTCTGTTATTTCCTCCTATATGGAAGGGTCTTTAGGAATTAAGATGCACTACTCAGAAGATGGCAGTGAGTATCAAGACTTTCTAGCACGGTTCAGGACACAATACAGTGCAAAGAATCCTGAGGAAGATAATAGCAATCCAGAATTCTATGCTTTGCAAGCATATGATAGCATCAAACTTGTCATTCAAGCAGTAGAGAGAATGGAAAAGGATCAAAGTATCATCTCAAAAGCTCTTCTTAAAGAAATACTGTCAAGCAGTTTCAATGGTTTGAGTGGGAAAATTCATTTTCAAAAAGGTCGGCTGTTGCAGAATCCTGTCCTAAGAATAGTTAATGTGGTTGGGAAGAGTTACAAGGAAATAAACTTTTGGACTCAAGAAATTGGGTTCACTACAAGCTTGCCTGCAGGAAAGAGTGATGATAATGGTACTGCTGGCACACAAGGTTTGGATGCTGTAGTACAATGGCCAGGGAATTTGTTGAGAGCTCCAAAAGGTTGGAGTATGCCTGTTAAGCAAAACCCAATGAAAATTGGAATTCCAGGAAGAACTTCATTTTCAAAATTTGTCAAAGTTGAGTATGGAAAAAGTCCAGACCAGAATCCTAAAGGATTTTGTATTGACATTTTCTACAAGATACTTGAGCTTTTGGACTATGAGCTTCCCTTTGACTTTTATCCCAGCAATGGAACATATCCAGATCTTGTTCAACTTGTATACAATAAGGTAGCAATTCTTTTTTCATTTGATTTTTAACTCCATCCTCTAGAATAAGAAAAGTATTAACAAATATCAGAAGAAGTATTTCTTATTAGATTCCTGTTACAATAAACCTCTTTGTTATTGTAATTTTAAGCAGCCAAATTAATATTCTTTTTTCCAACCTAGCAATCACTCCTCTACTCTTGATAGATTCTATAGAAAACCCTGAAATCAATTCAAGACTTGACTTTGTTCAAAAAAAAAAATTCAAGACTTGACAAGAGTAATTTTGTTTTGGGAACCTGGTATTTCATTAAGGGGACGTGCTATTGACCACATTCTACTATGCCATAGATTCAATTATCTTTTCCATTTCTAAAAGCTAACAAAAATATTAAATTCTGTCTTATGAATTGTAGCATAATGATGTCGTACAATCCCTTTGCCACCACACATAGTAGGATAAGGCTTTGATGTTATTGTTGTTGTTGATGTTTGTTCATCAAGTATACTCCTCTCAATCTTTTCGTCACCGAATAATTGTTTCCCAATCATTCCTGTCTTTACTTCTAAGCATGCACATGGGTTAGTGTACATAAGTTTACTTCCTGAGCATATTTTCAAAGCAAACATTCCAGTTGTGATACAGAAACATTGTGTATTGTTAATTTACAAATTCTATGTACCATTATGGTTCTACCTCACTGAACTAAATCTTTTTCTTTTTGTTCTTTTGGTTGTTGTGGTATGAATAGACTTATGATGCAGTTGTTGGTGACATAACTCTACTAGCAGGGAGACTACAATATGTGGATTTTACTGTGCCATATGCAGAATCAGGATTGTCCATGATAGTTCCGGTGAAGAATAAAGAATCAACATGGATGTTTCTAAAGCCATTCACCTGGCAAATGTGGGCAGTTACTAGTGCAATCTTGATGTACACCGTGTTAGTAGTTTGGTACCTTGAACGAGTACCTAATTCAGAGTTTCAAGGCAATTGGAAAAGACAGTTTAGCACTGCCCTTTGGTTTACCTTCTCCTCCCTATTCTTTGCTCATAGTAAGCACTGCTGGTAAACTTCAATGAATAGAATTCTTTGCTGAACTGAACAAGCTTAATTTTGTGGTGTCAAACTTGTACAATTACAGGGCACAGTTTTGAAAAATCACACCTCTTTTCTTTCTTTTTTTTTGTTTGAGCACAATCACACCCCATTCTTAAAATGTATTAAAACATAAAAGTTCCCTGAGAAAAATGCTACATAGGATCCATTACCAATTTTGCCAAGTCGCATAGTTCGTGTCATGTGTCAATATGAGTTCCTAAAAAAAGGGTCAACTCAGTTCTAGTCCCCACTTGGTGAGGTACTGGGGAAGAGAATATACTAGGCAGTCTTACCTGTGTTTTATGCAGAGAGGCTGATTTGAACCCACAACATCAGATCACACGGCAAGCGAGCTTATCGCTGAGCCAATTCCAAAGAGACTAAAAATTTCTATTGAACTTGACTCATTGTTTTGATTAATCTTACAGGGGAGCAAATGCATAGCAACTTATCTCGTGTGGCGATGGCAGCATGGCTTCTTCTGGTTATGGTTCTAAGCTCAAGCTACACAGCTAGCCTTTCATCAATGCTAACAGTTCAACAACTGCAGCCAAACATCACAAGCATCGAATGGCTGAAGATGAACAACATGAAAATCGGTTGTGATGGTGACTCATTTGTTAGGACTTACCTAGAGAAGGTTGAAAAGTTCAAGCCAGAAAACATCATCAATGTAAGTAGTGAATACAATTATGATGGTGCATTCAAAAACAATTCAATATCAGCAGCTTTTCTTGAACTCCCTTATGAAAAGGTTTACATAAGTACTTACTGCAACAAATATTCTGGCTCCACTCCAACCACCAGATTTGGAGGCTTAGGCTTTGTAAGTGATAACAGCCTTTCACATCTAATTCTTTTGTTCTTCTCAAAACTAGCAACAAAATAAGGATGCAATATGGCCTCTGCCATGTTACAATACATGTTATTCATCTTTATTTACATGGTTAAACATTTAACTTGGATTTCCCTATTCAATCACATAATGCAGATGTTCCAAAAAGGCTCCCCATTTGCCAGAGATTTTTCTAAAGCAATATTGCAACTTTCAGAGAGTGGAGAGTTAACCAACTTGGAAGCAAAATGGTTACATCAGTCAAACGAGTGCACCAACAGCTCAAGCTCAAATGATACACAAAGTTTAAAGCTTGAAAGTTTCTGGGTTCTATTTGTCATTTCTGGAGTTACATCTACCATCTGTTTACTATTTTCTATCATTCAATCCCAAGGATTTTATTAGCTAAGTCAAAATATCTTTCATAGGCAATGAACCCACAAGTGATATGACAGCTTGGATAAGAACAAAAGAATTAGATGTAACTGACTATGTCAGCACCACTAGTTCACCTGTTGTGTTGTCTTCACCACCACCAGACTCACAAATAGAAACCCCTGATAATAGATGACTTACAAGAAGGAAAGAATATCTAACTAATGCAGTCCTAGTTCTTGATTCACTTATTGGTATGTAATTGTTATAAGGTGTGAATATGTATATATGTTTCTGTTATGGGGTCAGATGTTTTTTATGAGCTCCTAGAATCTA
Organism: Mimosa pudica; assembly: GCA_029929735.1. Lineage (NCBI taxonomy): Eukaryota > Viridiplantae > Streptophyta > Magnoliopsida > Fabales > Fabaceae > Mimosa > Mimosa pudica. The sequence continues at coordinate 11,272,405 of JAKELP010000020.1, forward strand.
TTTCAATGACTAGTCTCTTTTTGAAATGCCCAATTAAGATAGGGCGAAGGGGCAAAAATAGCCACCGTAATTCTCCAAATGGACAACTTTGGCACCCGTAATTTCGATGGTGCAAAACCGTTCATTATAAACCAAAATGAGACAAATCTAGCCACGCCGTTAAGTTGAAGCTAACAGACGTGTGTTTCTGCGCGGGGCCCACATTCATTAACCTACGTGGCATGATAGTCAGCAAGTAAAGTGAAGCCACATTGGGAAGCCCTGACACATTACCAAATCCCCAAATTGAAGCATAAAACCCTAATCTCCAAATCGCTCATTCATCCTCACCACACTCACCTTCGAATTTGTCGCTGAAATCACCATCCCCACCTCCATTTGCTCTCCTGCGTGAAACCCATACCCCATACCAGGTACCACGAAGCAACCCAGACCCTATACAAAGTCTCCAATGTGTTCGAGTGGTCCGCTGGTGCGAGTGCTTCGCTGGGGCAAATGGTCACCTGGGTTGAGTGGTCCGATGGCTCGCGTGGCTTCGTCTGGGTTCACGTGGGTCCGATGGTGGCTGGGGTTTCAATGTTGGTGGCTAGGATTTGGGTTTGGGTCCGATGGTTGCTAGGGTCGAACATGTTGGCACTTGAGTGTGTTATGTTTGTGTTTTGTTGGGGCATGATAGTGTGTTTTGTTTTTGGGGCATCAAGTTGTTTTTTTTTATTTTTAGTTAACATATGTATTCGCATGGGCCCCAATATGAAATGTTTATCTTTATTTTTTTGCCATATCATATGCAATGTGACACATAATTTCTTATTTCGCCATGTCATCATGCCAAATCACCATTCTCAATCAACTAACGGTCAAACTTAACACCTCTGTTTGAGAGTACTAAATTTGTCCCATTTTGGTTTATAATGAACGGTTTTGCACCATCGAAATTACGGGTGCCAAAGTTGTCCATTTTGAAAATTACGGTGGCTATTTTTGCCCCTTCACCCATTAAGATATGTGTACATAAATTAGGATATCTTATATTTTTGACCAAATATAAGATATTCATTATAGGAAATCAAATACAGACTCCAACACAGGATTGATATGCTTCAGCTGATGACATAGACACAAACAAACTCAAGAAACAATAAAAATGAACATAAACAGTAAAATCAGCAAAAGCTAGCAAGACAACACTGAATGCAAGAGACACAGCCACACTAACTAGACAAAAGAAAGTCAATGTCATGTAGATTGATAGTGATAATGCCAACTTATGGTTCCCCATGATCAAGGAACAGGGCAATAAGGGGTGGTTGTCCAAAGAGGTTATCTCTATTTAAATGTACTCCCTCTAGTCTCTATTATAAGTGATAGTCAACCTTTTTTACACGTACCAATAAAAACATGTTACAAGCAATTATTATATGTGGGTTTAAAAAAGTTTTCCATTTTTACCTCACTCTCCTCCTTGCATTAACTAATTTACAGAGGCGGAAATGAAAATCAAGAAGTCAGAATTGTTTAAAGGGCGAAGGGGCAAAAATAGCCACTGTAATTCTCCAAATGGACAACTTTGACACCCGTAATTTCGATGGTGCAAAACCGTACATTATAAACCAAAATGGAACAAATTTAGCACTCTTAAACAGAGGTGTTAAGTTTGACCGTTAGTTGACTGAGAATGGTGATTTGGCATGATGACGTGGCGAAATAAGGAATTATGTGTCACATTGCATATGACATGGCAAAAAAATAAACATAAACATGTCATAATGGGGCCCACCCTAATACATATGTTAACTAAAAAAAATAAGGGAAAATTAATTTGAAGTCCCCCACAAGGGACTTAATACTAGAAAAGTCCCAAAAGTTGAAAAAATTAATGTAGGGTCCCAAGGGACCTCACTTTAATATATTTGAAAAGTGAAAAGACAGTTTTGCCCCTAGCCTTAATAAAAAAAATACCTCACCCACCCCCTTCTCTCTCCTCTTCCTCTCTCCCCTTCTTCATCGACCCGGCGACCCCCCACCCCTCCCCCTCCCCCACCGGCCTCTCCTCCTCCTTCTCCCCCCTCCACTGCTACCACCCGTCCACACCCACGTCATCCCCCACCCTCAATCTCTATCTCTATCTCTGCAACTTCGCAGGCTGTGGCTACGCTCCTTCTCTTCTTCTTCGTCGTCTTTTCTCCGGCCAACTTCTTCTCCTCCAATTCCATCTCCGGCTGCCGCCAACCTCCACTGTTCCCAATCCTCCACTCTTTCTCTTTTCACTGCACCTTCTCTCTTTCTCTCTAGATCTTTCTCTGCTCTCTCACAACACGCAGAAGCAGACCCCACTGCCCAATCCATCTCCAACAAGCTTCAAGAGGATTCCAACTCCGACCCTCTCTCCGTAACTCAACGTCTCCACCTCGCCTTCTCTCACATCACTCCCTCTCCTCAACTCGTTCTCCAAACTCTCAACATCTCCCATGACGTCGGCCGTACAGTCCTAGGAAAAGACGTGGGTGTGGAGGGGGGAGGGGGGTAGCGTGGGTGTGGAGGGGGAGGAGAGGCCGGTGGGGGGAGGGGGAGGGGTGGGGGGTCGTCGGGTCGGTGAAGAAGGGGAGAGAGGAAGAGAAGAGAGAAGGGGGTGGGTGGGGTATTTTTTTTATTAAGGCTAGGGGCAAAACTGTCTTTTCACTTTTCAAATATATTAAAGTGAGGTCCCTTGGGTCCCTACATTAATTTTTTCAAATTTTGGGACTTTTCTAGTATTAAGTCCCTTGTGGGGGACTTCAAATTAATTTTCCCTTATTTTTTTAGTTAACATATGTATTAGGGTGGGACCCATTATGACATGTTTATGTTTATTTTTTTGCCATGTCATATGCAATGTGACACATAATTCCTTATTTCGCCATGTCATCATGCCAAATCATCATTCTCAGTCAACTAACGGTCAAACTTAACACCTCTGTTTAAGAGTGCTAAATTTGTTCCATTTTGGTTTATAAGTACGGTTTTGCACCATCAAAATTACGGGTGCCAAAGTTGTCCATTTGGAGAATTACGGTGGCTATTTTTGCCCCTTCGCCCTTGTTTAAATAATTTAATATAATACATTGAAGTTAATTCATTGCATGTGACGCAAACTCACCCGATTAAATATATTCAAATGTGAACATAATATTACCAATAAGGGTTAAGTCTAATGAAAAGGGGCTAAAATTCATATTACAATGAAAAAGAGATATCGAAACAAAATAGCCTTCAATAAAGTCATGTATATTTTGAGGGAACAAATGTGAATATAATACCTATTCAATTGCCTCTTTTACAAGCCGACTAGAGAAAACCGGTACATTTGTTATCCTCTTCACAGAATATTTGTAGAGTCCAACAGAATCTTTGAAAAACACATGAGATTTTATTATTTTAAATACTCCAAAATTAGTCATTTCTATCTTCCTCACTCTCCTTCACACCATAAACTTCTCCTTCTGTTGACCCACATTAGTAAGTTGCTATGAAGTTACCCTGGAGCTTGCATGTCACGTAATGAAAGGCATTGATAAGAAATATATTAATAAAAAGGCGTCTATATTAGAGAGTTAGAGATATAGCCAAACGAATATAGATAGGGATACAAGATTTCCAAGTTCCCGCTTGTTGTTAATAAATAAATAATATTATTTCTTTTATACTTAACATGAAATCAATTGATGAATATAAAAATATTATATAAATACATAAATTGGTTCTGATTATTATTTATACTTATCATATTTTAAAATTAATTTTGTGATTTATGAAAGATATATAACCTAATAAAACACTTCAAATATTCTAGAGAGACCATGTAATATTATATGCTATACTCAGTTAATAAATTTAGATTTATTAATATTTCCAAATTTATCAACTTAATCATATAATGAAATTAAAATACACAAATATTCATAAGCATCCTTGCTTATGCCATAATGTAAAAGCTAGTTTGTGGTTTAAATTTGGGAAAAAGACAAATAAAGTCCACTGAATATGTAAAAGGACAATCAGTGTCACATAAACTAAATTAACAACTTTATTATTTCCATTAACAACGTACATATTTAACAACTGCACCATCCACAATTAACAAGTAAAACGTAGCAATTAACAACAATATCATTCTCATTAACGATAGAAAAATCTCATTCCCATAAACAATTAAAATGTTGTTAATTTAATATTTGAGATCTTGATTCTCCTTTTAGAAATTTAGAGAATTTGATATAACAAGGAGGATTGTTCAACTTTTTCTCGTCCCGTCCTGTCCTGAGACATTTTGGAATAAGAAATTTCTGTCTCGAAACTTTTTGAGATAGGACAAAATTTTTCTTTGAGACGGGACAGGACACAGGACGGTGTTGTCCCGATCCTGTCCCATTCCGAATACATGTATATGTGTGTGTATTTAGATAATTTTTTTAAAAAAAATGCATGTGTCATTTATACCATTTATGAGTATACACTATATTTTTTATGAAAAATACGTTCATAATAAAATTTTGTCTTATTATATTGTATAAGATGTATTATAAAAGTAATATTAAACTAATTTATTTGTTTATTACAAATAAAAAGTGTCACTTTTTTTTACAATTAGATATTTTTAATAAAAAAAGTTCAAAAAAATTTTGAGATTTCCTCATCCCGTCCCGTTTAGGACAGGACCAAGTTCGGGACAGGACTGGACACAGGACAGAAACCTCGTTCCAAGCATTTTTCGGGTCCCGATCCTGTCCCGTCTCGTGAACACCCAACCTTCAAGCATAAATATGAGAAACACCACTCTGAAATACCTCCATAAGCGCCACAACGAAGAATCAAAAACTCTCTCTAATAATAAGAAGACATGATCCCTTACTGCTTAACGAACCCACATACAAGTGTATTATTTTTACACAATCTTTTGACCCAATAAATAGTTTCTATATAATGGACCCAATCATAAACTCTCTCCATCCCTTATCGTAGATTTTGTTTTTATTTTACCAACTTGCCTCAATTCCAAATAGACCACGTAATGTTAGCCTGCGCCATCCTTAATCAAAGGCTCAGAAAATCTTTTAGAATTGAATAAAATTGTTTTATAAGATCTCAAACTTATACGTGTGCCATATAAATTTTACCTCCATGTAAGACTCCTCAAAAAATCAATATTCATACAAATTTCCTCCATTTCTAGGAAAACGGCGTTTTTGCTTGCATTTCCTTCCCCATCCATCACTATAGTTTAACGCAGAGTCTTTGGTCTTAAAAAACTACTCCTACTTTGAACTTCTAACAAAACTATAAAAAAAAAAATTGGTTTGCCAGCAGCTTTCTCATAAAATGAAAAGTCAACAATACCAACGTTTGACAAAGTCAAAACTCCAAGTTCTGCCCACTCTAGAAACGCTGGATTTTTAGGCTCTACATGCAATTATTTTATGCATGCTATAATAGTACAATATAATAACAATATCAAACGTTTGTTTTCAGATGAGTAGCCCAAAATTCAGAATACCAAAATGACTATTCCTAGAGCACTTTCAATATTTTGGCTATTCTTTCTTCTGCTCAAATCTTGTTTTTTGTTATGTGCCTATGGAGGAGATGATGACACCATTGTCATAAGCATTGGTGCAATTATTGATGTTAACTCCCGTATTGGTAAAGAACAGCAAATAGCCATGGAAATTGGAGCTCAACAATACAAAGACACATCAAAGACTCATAAGTTGGCTCTTTATTTCAGAAACAGCTCTGAGGAAGCATTCAGAGTTGCCCCTCTTGGTAAGCAATATCTATCACTTGCAAAGATAATTTTTCTAGTTTAAACCCTGACATATAGTTCATCTATTGTAGTTTAACTTGTAATATTTTGGTAACTCACTCATGAAAGTGTTTGCAAATTCTAAAGCTGAATCTAATAGTTTGCTGACCACAGAGTCATTGTGTCACACCTTTAATTTAGAATCCAAATCAATAGAATATCAAAACATTTGCCATCAAATTTTGAACAATTTATAACATACCATGGAACATTTATATAATGTAATGATTGAATGGCTAGTTTCTTAATGATTAGTAGGAAGTCAACCTATGTGTCAGATACCAAATTAGGAGTTTCTGAATGGATTTGAACTTCTCTTTGGCCTTCTAGTTTAATTTGTAGAATTCCCTCCTAATTTTACTAAATTTGGTTGCAGCTGAAGAGTTGATTGAAGTGCATAAAGCAAAAGTAATTATAGGGATGCATACATGGCAACAAGCAGCTCTAGTGGCTGAAATTGGAAGCAAAGCTCAAGTTCCAATCATATCATTTGCATCACCTGCAATAACCCCAGTTTTGACACAAAAACGTTGGCCTTACTTGGTTAGACTTGCTAACAATGTCACTGCACATGTCAAATGCATATCAGATATAGTAAATGCTTATAGTTGGCAAAGAGTGGTAGTAGTTTATGAAGAAGATGGCTATGTTGGTGGAGACTATGGCATGCTCTCTCTCCTTTCTGAGGCACTTCAAGACATTGGTTCACAGATTGAATACCGTTTAGCGCTACCGCCAATTTCCTTTCTGCCAGATCCAGAAGAGCTAATCAATGAAGAGCTGATTAAATTGGTGAAGCAAACTCAATCCCGTGTCTTCATTGTTTTACATTCATCCTTGGAAATGGTGACTAATTTGTTCAGAGAAAGTTCAAAGATGGGACTTGTGGATAAAGATTCAGCTTGGATAATATCAGAGAGCACAACTAATTTACTTGACTCTGTGGATAAGTCTATGATTTCATCCTATATGGGAGGGTCTTTAGGAATCAAGATGTACTACTCAGAAAATAGCAATGAGTATCAAGACTTTAGATCACGGTTTCGAAAAGAATTCCGTGCAAAGAATCCTGAGGAAGATAATAGCAACCCAGGGTTCTATGCTTTGCAAGCATATGATAGCATCAAAGTTGTCATTCAAGCAGTAGAAAAAATGGCAAGGGAGAAAGGTAGCAGCCCAAAAACTTTGCTAAGTGGAATACTGTCAAGCAGTTTCAATGGCTTAAGTGGAGAAATTCATTTTCAAGGAGGTCAGCTCTTCCAGGATCCTATTCTAAGAATTGTTAATGTGGTTGGAAAGAGTTATAAAGAAATAGACTTTTGGACACAAGAAAAAGGGTTTACCACAAGCTTGCCTACAGGAAAGAGTGATGATAATGCTACTGCTAGCACACAAGGTTTGGATGGTGTAGTTCAATGGCCAGGGAATCTGTTGAGAGATCCAAAAGGTTGGAATATGCCTGTTAAGCAAAATCCCATGAAAATTGCAGTTCCTGGAAGAACTTCATTTTCGAAGTTTGTCAAAGTTGAGTATGGAAAAAGTCCAAGTCAGAATCAATATAGTGGATTCTGTATTGATGTTTTCTACAAGATGCGTGAGCTTTTGGAATATGATCTTCCCTTTGAGTTTTACCCCCGCAATGAAACTTATCCAGAACTGGTTCAACTTGTGTTCAATAAGGTAGCAATTCTTTATTCATTGAACTTTTTCTCCTTCCCTTAAGAAACAAGAACTATTAGCTATATCATATACTCCTATCTTTTATTATAGTTCTGTTTAAAGTAATAAACATCATTGTTATTATAATTCTAAGCAGCCATATGTATGATATTTTTCCTGCCTAACAATTACTCCTCTCCTCTTGATAGTTGCTAAAAGAAAACCATGAATTCAAGACTTCAAAAAAGTAATCTTACTCTAGGAACCTCGTATTTCATTAAACGGAAGGTGGCCATGACCACATTCTTCTATACCTTAGATTCAATTATATTTTTCCAGTTTTAAAAGCTGACAGATATCTTAGTTCTGTTTTCTGAAGTATAATTCTCTCAATATAGTCACCACTGAATAACTGTTTCACAATTATTTTTGTCTTCACCAGTATATTCCTAAGCATATCTAGCAAAGATTACCTTCCAGTAGTCATACAGAATATTGTGTATTGTTAACTTACAAATTCTATGTACCATTTTGGTCCTACCTCACTAAACTAATCTTTTTCTGTTTGCTCTCATGGTTGTTGTGGTACAATAATGGTGGGGGAAGACTTATGATGCAGTGGTTGGTGACATAACTCTACTAGCAGAGAGACTACAATATGTGGATTTTACTGTGCCATATGCAGAATCAGGATTGTCCATGATAGTTCCAGTGAAGATTAAAGAATCAACATGGATGTTTCTAAAGCCATTTACCGGGCAAATGTGGGCGGTTACTGGTGTAATCTTGATTTACACCGTGTTAGTAGTGTGGTACCTTGAAAGAGTGCCTAATCCAGATTTTCAAGGCAATTGGAAAAGACAGTTTAGCACTGCCCTTTGGTTTACCTTCTCTTCCCTATTCTTTGCTCATAGTAAGTATATTGTTGGTAAACTTCAAAGAATAGCATTCATTTCTGAACTGAACAAGCTAAATTTTGGGGTGTCAAACATGTACAATTACAGGGAAAAAGTTTGAAAAATGTGGACCCCTTGCAAGGGTACCTGGCCTCCATCTATTATCCCACCTCCTTTCTTAAGTTGTATTAAGACTTAAAAAGTCCCTGAGAAATATACTACATTGGATCCATTACCAAATTTTCCTTGTCTTATAGTTAGTGTTATGTGTCAATATGAATTCCTAAGAGGCTAAAAAATTCTATTGAACTTGACTCATTGTTTTGATTAATCTTACAGGGGAGCAAATGCATAGCAGCTTATCTCGTGTGGTGATGGTAGCATGGCTTCTTCTAGTGATGGTTCTAACCTCAAGCTATACAGCTAGTCTTTCATCAATGCTAACAGTTCAACAGCTGCAGCCAAACGTCACAAGCATCGAGTGGCTGAAGATGAACAACATGAAAATCGGTTGTGACGGTGACTCATTTGTTAGGGAATATCTAGAGAAAGTTAAAACGTTCAGGCCAGAAAACATCATCAACATAAGTAGTGAATACAATTATGATGGTGCATTCAAAAACAATTTGATAACAGCAGCTTTTCTTGAACTCCCTTATGAAAAAGTATACATTAGTACTTACTGCAAGGAATATTCCGGCTCCACACCAACCACCAGATTTGGAGGTCTAGGCTTTGTAAGTAATAATAGCATTACATATCTAACTCTTTATTTGTTCTTCTCAAAACTAGAAACAAAGCTTGGAGACAATATGTCCTCTTCAATGTAGTAATAGATATTAGGGCGAAAGCCCAAAAATAATACATAACTATTGGTCAAGGGATAAAAATAGTACATAACCATTCTCAGGTACAAAAATGATACCCAACTTTTACAATGTGATCAAAAATAATATTTTCACTAATATGACAATAATATTAGATATGAAAAGTCCAATATGCCATTATACATTAATCGCCGCCCAGTAAAAATTTATTTAATTATTAGGGCATTTTGGAAATTTCGTGTCTAATATTATTGTCATACTAGTGAAAATATCATTTTTGATCACATGGTAAAAGTTTAGTATCATTTTTGTACCTGAGAATAGTTATGTACTACTATTTTTGTTCCTTGACCAATAGTTATGTATCATTTTTTGGCCTTCGCCCTAGATATTATCCATCTACCTTTACAAGATTAAACATTTAACATTGATTTTCCTTATCAATCATATTATGCAGATGCTACAAAAAGGCTCCCCATTTGCCAGAGATTTTTCAAAAGCAATATTGCAGCTATCAGAGGAGGGAGAACTAACAAACTTGGAATCAAAATGGTTATCTCAATCAAACCAGTGCACCAACAGCTCAAGCTCAAATGATACACAAAGTCTAAAGCTTGAAAGTTTCTGGGTTCTCTTTGTCATTTCTGGGGTCACTTCTACCATTTGCTTACTATTTTCTATCATTCAATCACAAGGATTTTGTCAGCTTACTCAAAATATAGCTCAATTTGGCAATGAACCCACAAGTGATATGACAGCTTGGATAAGAACACTTGAATTGGCTAAGAGAATTTATAGCAGAAAGCTTATGCAGGAAACTCATATGTATGGGCCTAATATTGGGACACAACAAGATGTAAATGATTGTTCTTCCAGATGGGACTATGCCAGCACCACTGGTTCACCTGCACATCAACAAGATACAGTTATTGTGCTCTCTTCACCACCACCAGACTCACAAATAGAAACACCTGATAATAGATGACTTACAAGAAGGAAAGTATATTTATGATCTACTTATAGGAATGTCAATGTTTTAAGGTGTTAATATGTATATATGTTTTTGTAATGGGGTTAGAAGTTTTTTATGAACTCCTAGAATCTACTTCAATGACTAGTGTCTTATTGGAAAGCCTATTTAGGGTATGTGTACATAAATAAGGAAAAACTGTGTTTATACAGTTATTAATTTAATGACATCCATGAGCATTTGCTAAATCTCCTTTTACCCTTGCTGATTGCAGAAAACAAATGCTTTGATTTAGTTTCTATTGCTTTTGCACTGAGATCACAGTTCTTGCATCAATCTTCCTTTAGTTTATTTATATAATATTAAAATGGTGCCATTTTTTATTCAAAACAAATCACATCCATTGTCCCTCGTTAAACTTTCCTGGTCTTGGGAGTGTTACCTACTATGTATAATACTTTTTCCTAATATTGCTCATATTTATTATAATACTTTTAAAAGTGAGAAATACATAAAAATTAATAAATATGAAAGAGAAATAGAGATAAAGCAGGAAAAATGTATTAATAAGGATTATTAGTAGAAATAATATTTTAACAATCCTTGTGGTGCTTTACGAATAAGATGACTTTGTAAACCACCAGCACCATTTTACTCTACAAGATGGGTGGAAGGAAGATAATATATAATTGTTCAATTTCAATCGTTACAACATGATAACTTGTGTACACGTATAATTCTTTAGAAGATTGTTAAAATACATTTAACATCTTTGCTCAGTAAAGACACAAGAGTCTTATGAGCAAAATCACACACCACAAATTCCTCTAAGAGCACCAAGTGGAAAAAATCAAAATTGCAGCTAATGATCAAGTTCTCATAAAAGAAAAACTTCAACAACCATCAATTACTCAACAAAAGAATGTACACAAGTATATCAGTGGTTATAGGTACCTATATTTTTTTCCGGCATATCAGAAAAGACAAAAAAAATCAATAATAGCAGACACTGCTTGCAGAGTAATCTACATGGTGAAGAAAATGGTTAATTCAGAACACTAAAATATTTTTAAAATTTTCAACTTAGTGATGATAAATCCTAGAAACATTATGAAAATGTAATTACTACTTGTATCTCCCAACTCAAAGAAGGCTACATCAAAGGAGACAGAACTAAGCACATTTCACCAAAGTTCTTCTTCACTCGAGATCTCCAGAAAGATGGTGAAATTGATATCCATCAAATCCAATCAAGCGAAAATCTAACAGATATGTTTACAGAGTCAGTTCTTGCTGCAGTATTTTAGAAGCTTATTTATGGCATTGGACTTCGCCGACTTAGATATGTCAACTGAAGTGGTCAAGAGGGGGAAATGATACACACTGTACTCTTTTTCCCTTGTCTATGTTTTTTCCCACTTAATTTCCTAGCAAGGTTTTTAATGAGACAACATCAATAAGTGTATCATTAAGCATTGCACTCTTTTTATTCCATTAAATTTTTGTCGTTTTACTTAGTTTGAGTTTTTTTTAATGAGACATAACTCTAATTCTCCTCTATAAATAGAGAACTCAATGTATACAACAAACAAGTGAATATAACTTTATACTCTCTTCTCATTTCTCTAATTTTTTTTTCTCTTTTCATATTCATAACACACCTCTTACTTTAGTTATTTATTAGAGAGAAAAAGGTAAAAATAAACATATATGTAGGCTATAAAACTTAAAATAACATATGGTCTTTTAGATATAGTATAATACTTACTGCTAACTCTTTTTCATAAAAAAAAACCAGAAACATATAGATCAGGAAACTTTTTTAAAAACTTAAGAATGAGTTGAGCAGATAATTGTTTTGCCTTTACGCTATTCTTAATTGCATCAATGATTTCCTGGTAGGCGTTCACAATCTATATAATTTGATTAATCTTTTCAAATATATTTGTTTCATTGTTAATTTCACTACTGTTCAGTTTTATCCATCTATTCGTTATCTTAACGATTTGGTATTAGAGTCTAACTCGGGTCGATGTGTCATACCCAAATTCTAGTCTTTAAGATATGAGTCTAGTGCAATCATATTGAATGACAATGTTAAAAGGTCGTGCAGAGAAAGACAAAGACATACTTTTGGTTACTAGATCTGTAGAACTCTCAATAACACATCATTATCTACTTCTGTGGACCATCTTTCTTCTTCTTCTGGGCTTTTGTTACATGCATCGATTTTTGGTTAAACTTTACTAGGGGAAGATTATTTTAATTAAAGGGACTAGATTTTGAGAAAAAAATTACTTTTATTATTTTCTTGTTATGATACTCTACAAAATGCAAATATATTAATTATAATAATTAGAAAAATTATCATGGCTAAACTGTATCAATGCTATGATAGTGAATTTACTACTTTAATTGAGATTCAAAAATTGATCTTAAGGGCATCTCTAGAATTAAAATTTACCAACGAAAAGAAAAAAACTAATGATGATTGAAATGTTATTTTGGCAAATATTGGTTTGTTGAGTTTATGTTTAATTAAATATGTTGTGATATAAAAATTAATTAATTAACTCATGATTACTTTTCCCTATCACATATGTGGCCTGTTGGTCAAGTAAATTGAGAAATGAAAAGATATTAGAAAAAATTTTTACTTGGTCAAGGTTCCGCCAACACACAATGTAGAAATTAAAGGATATCAATTATTCATGTTCATGTTTCTGGAGGTAATAGTTAAGATATTTTTTTATCATAATAGTTAATATAGTTGATTAACATGTTTTGAAACTATCCTATATCGTTAACTATCATTTTAAATTTAATAAATTATGTAAATATGTTCTATATATAAGAACCAATGAGGGAATGTGTAATAGGCCAATTTATTGATGGAAAATTTGCATTCATATGATATATATACAAATGAATAATGCAAGTTCTCTTGAAATATCAAAATTCTCAAAGAACATGTGCTTATGTAACATAATGTAATTGTGAAATGACTAATTTGTTGTTGTTAGTTGTTTATATATGTTGCCACAGTTCTTAATAAAGAAATGTGTTGAGTATGTAGATAATAATTGTTTATACCAATTGATGCTGTTATCATTTATAGCATCGTAATTCATTAACAAAACTCTTCTTTTTGTTTTTTGTATAATGAATAAAATTCACAACAAATTACTTTGTACTACCCTCGGTCCTAAATATAGGACCTAATTGACTTTTTTTGGAGAGATTGAAGTTGCGGAATATGTTATTAAATAATGACATATTTGATATATTTTTAGATTATCCATTAGTTTATAGGTAAAATAAACTAGTTTAAGGAAAAAAATTAGGTAAATCAATTTATAATTAACTTTTTTTGCTTTTTTTAAGAATTTCCAGAAAAGGTCAATTAAATTTTATATTTAGAACCAGAGGGAGTATTAGATACAGAGTTTACAAAACAAGATAAAAAACTAAAATCTAAAAGCAAAACATCACGAATCAAATCTCGAACTGTATCATGCTTCACAAGGTCATCATTCATAAGATGAGCAACTCCAATAAGAAAATCAGCAACACAATTAACATCTCTATGACATGCCCACTCCCTTTTCATTAACACTTGGATTTCACTAATGAGATAATTTTATCAGTATGAGTAATGAGATAATTTTACAATTACAGTATATTAGCTTATGTTGCTTGAAACTTATTAGTAATTTTGAAATTATAAGGAACGTCATTGTATTGATTTACCTTACTTAAACATAATTTTCTCATCATTAAAAGTTTCAGGCTACCAGTAAAAAATCATAATTTGCATCCTCAAAGCTGTCATAATTTTGTTATTTTCAATGTTGTAAAAGCCGGACCGGAAGGCGAGCCGGAAAAGGCTTCGGGTTATGATTCAACACTGTCTAACCGTTCAAACCGATGGTTGAACCAGATAACCGTTGAGACGGAATGTGAAGCGGTCGACGGTTGGATCGGTCCAACCGTCCGGCCCGGTCCGGTTCCTACAACACTGGTTATTTCTATAAATGAATCAAACCATATATATTTCAATAAATTTATTTTTGTAGTTATATTTTCTTAAATTACAAGTATTACTATTTGAAAAGAAATTTAAACTCGATGAACCAAGACTTTTGGCTTAAAATTTGATAGACAAAAACAAAATAAAGACAAACTTGAGAGACTAAATATTATATTAATTGTTTCATTCAGCTATATTAAATTTTTAACTGTTACCGAAAAAGAGATAATTTATACCTTCTATCATTTATATTTGGGAAAATTTAATTTATGGTATCTATAGTTTTATTCAAATTTTGATTTTGGTACCTATGGTTTTTAATCTCCTAATTAAATCATCACATTTGCTCAATTATCACTATTAGTCCATCTATCTTTGCTCTATTAGTATGGCTAACATTTATATAAAGTCAATGATGTTATAAAAAATATAAAAATAAAATGTTTATATATGATAAAAATAAAGTTGGGTGCCAAAATCAAAACTAAATGAAAGTATAAATACTAACAAATATGTTTCCTTTATATATATTTACATTAACTCTTTTACCCTACCAATTTGAAAATTAAACTTGTAGTTATTTTCAGTTGAGTCGTTCATTAAAAGGTAAATTATTAATCAACAAATGTAGATTCGATAATTAATATAAAGGTGATTATTATCAAATGTGAATAGCTAAATTTTAAAATATAAAATTTTAGAGTTAAAAGTTGACATATACTAAGTATTGGATTAAGTATAAAATAAATACTCAGATTTGATGATTGATCAGTCTTATATGTTAAATCAAACAAATAGTATATTGACGACAAAGGTTAAATAGGCAATTTTAAAAGGACTAAAATGAAATTGTTGCAAACATACAACACTTGCTGAATGTATATTTTTACCAAAAATTAAGTAAATTATATTTTTAACAAAGTAAACCATATACAAAGTGCAAACTGTAGGGTCCTTCATATGATAAGTTCTATATCAGCGGCTCCTGTAATTACTAATTAGAGCTTTTTAAAAAATAAATAGTTAGCTATAGTTCTTAATTAAAAAACACTTTTTCGAAATTTGAAAATAATTTTTAAAAGTTTTAAGCTATCAAAATCTAAAAAAGAAATAAGTTCTTATTATTTTTTAGGTTTAACACAACTTTTTATCCTTAAACTATTGGTCAATATTGGTCTAATCCCTAAATATTAAGATTGGGGGTTAAGTCTTTCAACTTTCAATTGTTTTTGGTTGTTCTTTCCTATATTTAAGATTGGTAGCATAGATATCTGAAATTTGTGTCATTTCTAACCATTGGTCATGATTTTGAATATCTTTAAAGAGTTCAAGGATCGAGGCCAAAATTAACTAAAAGTTAATAGACTAAGACCAAAATTGATCAATAACTCAAGGACTAAGCCTATAAATTTTAAAGCTAAAATATTAAGAACAAAATTGACTGAAAATAAATGTCTTAAGCTTAAAAAGCCCCCAAGTTAAAGTAATCGGGTAAAATGATTTAGAAAAGCCTTTTGCCGAGCTGGGCCGAAGAGTTTTCATACAACAGGGTCAAATTTTGTTGGCTCGAACCCACAGAGCTTAATTGCCTATGCAGTTTTTTTTTTGGTGGGCCGAAATTTTGCTTATGTAGTCTGGATATCCAAATAAAGAACCAAGGAACTCAAATTTTGAAAAGTATAATCAAAGTAAATTAACAAGGCTCTGATTGTTAATGGGGATTAGGATGTTGTTGTTGTTGTTGTTGTTGTTAATGATGATATTGTTGTTGTTAATGGGGATAACGCAGTTATTAAATATACATGTTATTAATGAGAATATTGTTGTTAATTTCTCTTGATATGACCTTTAGAAATTTGAGTTCTTTAATTGTTCTTTTTGACATTCAGAGTTTTTATTTGTCATTTTCTCATTTTCTTTTAAGTGGAAAATGGCTTATGAAGTAAGAAGAACCATCCTTAGTGATTAAATATTTATTGTTTAAAAAAATGTAATCTATCTTATAAAATTCATTAATTCAAACTATGAAATTGAAATTAAAACCATTCTAAAATGTCAACACTAAACACTTAAATTATAATTTATAGGAATTACAATTAAAATTTTTCACAAATAGATGTTTAATATTTCATCAATTTTTAACAATCACGGGGTCAACTATAATTTTTAATTAGCAAAGAGATGTCCGGGACTTCAATTAGAAAAATATTTGAAGTCAGAGTACACATTTTGTAAAGGAAAGCAGCATATAATTCCATCTTTTTTTCTAAATATACTGTATAATTATCTAGTCTAATAATATTAAATATATTAATTAAGATGAGATAATTTTTATAAGACTTTCTAAATATCTTCTTTAATTTTATGTGCACAGAACGCTCTACAAAAATAGATCATACATTAATATATGACTGAGTGTAATCCAATGAGATAAAGGTTTTCTTGTATATAATCTCAAGGTTGCATTTCTCTCAAAATAATTATTGACGTTATCTTCTCAAGAGCACAATTCCACTATTGGATCGAAGATATGAATGGCAATACTTAATTAATTTTTTTTCCCAATTGAATTAAACTATTGTTTAATTATTTTTTACATTTTGTGTTTTATAATATAATTTTACTCAATTTTCATCAAAACTATACATGTCGAAAAGTAAATAAATTATTTATATGTTATGATATACCTACTTATATCGAAACCACTTATCGAAAATGTGACGGTAGGAAAGGGGTTATGTGAAGGAAATCACAAAGAGGGGAAAATGGTAAGATCTCAAGTGAATGCATGCGTTTTGCTTTACCTCTCGATGAATGAATGAATGTTTTTTTAATCACCATCTGGTTTAATCCAGACTCGAGGGATAGGAGTGTTATTCACATAGACAAAGTTGTCCTCTATCCCAATTATTAGAGTGTTTCTCAGGATTCAAACACTCGTTCTCATCCTTACGGGATTGGAACCCACTTATTAACTTAATCAACTATCCATTGGTGAATGAATGAATACTTTAGTGAATGAATGAATTCCCATAACTCTTGTGTCATGCAAAAGAAAGAAGCAGAGGGTTGATAAGAGAGTGAATGAGAGTGGGACCAGAGAAGGGTCCTCCACAATTTTAAAGCCCTCTCTATCCTTCCCAACAAAAAGAGGTTTCATTTCACCCAAAATTTTAGTGACCTGAAAAGTGACTACTAATATTGCTTCCAAGTACACACGAGGGTGACAACGAAATAATAAGTGGTCCTGTCCGTTTGAGGCTAATAAAGGAACTCATTAATTTATTCATTTATAGCTAGTGGGGTCTTTTTATTTTGCTGCACATGCACTGCATTTAACTACTCATGCTCGAGGCCTTGCACTATTCACTATGTTGTGTCAACACTTTTACCTCTCTTGTTTTTTTTTTTTCTTAGAGCCTTCCGTGTCCTGCCCCTTTCGGAGAACTGATTAATCCAAAGTCGCCACCGGGATTCCCCATTTTTGGAGGAGACAACTTCCCAAGGGTTCGAACCCATGACCTAGTGGGTACGCGGTATCTTACCTTCCCCTTTCTTACTAGCTGGCCTACACCTCCTTGGTTTACATCTTTTATTTTTATAATGAAAAAGGACGCAAAGTCGTAAACTAATTAGCCTGTTATACTTTTTCCAAATAGTATAATAATATTATTAAACAGAAAAGTGGAATACAAAATAAGATTGCAAAAAAAAAAATCAAATAAAAATAAAAAGAAACCATAAAAAAATTAACACAGGTAGGAGGGAGTTGAAGCCACCACAGAGACTCAACCGTTTTTATCATCCCTTTATGCGAATTGTGTATAGAAAAAATTGTCACCAACAAAAAATCATTGAATAGTAAAAGTTTGAAGAACTATCCCAAAGAATCTAAACTTCTTATCCTTAATAAATCAATTGATTTAGTTTTTGAAAAATCTCTATAAGAAGATCTCACAGAAACAAATAAATCCACAAAACTAAAACATAAGATTGAGTAGAGAAAACTCTCATTATCAAAGAAACTCCTAAACCGATTTATTATCGCTTGACAAGCTACCAAATGATATGAAACTCCATAACGTTGTGATACGGGTTTTTTTTAATAGCATGAGTAATGAGATAATTTTACAAGTACAATCTATATATCCCAGCAAGATGTTATAACTCTTGTATGTGTTATGGGTTAATAAATAGAGGAGTACCACAATGGTGACATGTATCTAGAAAAGCTATATGAATGAAAATCCCTCCACTATTTATCTCTACATTCAGGTTTTTTCTTCACCGATCTTCTTCTTTATATTTTATATATTTTCTTTATTTTTAATAATAGTTATCCAATTTTAACATTTATCTAATTTTTTGAGCCGTCCTATATCTAACATTATAATGAGAGCTTTGTCTAGATTCTACTGCTATGTATCAAAGTAAATGTCTGATATTCATAATGAAGATGTGCCACCAAAAGGAGCTTTTTCTAGATTCTACTGCCATGTATCAAAATAAATGTCTTATTCAAATCCAAGATATGCAACCATGATGCCACTCCTTATTTATGATTTATCTAATTTATTGCTAGACCAAAAACCCTTGATTGAGACAATTCTACTAGTATTCTACATTTACGTAAGAGAAAATAATTTTTCTTTTCCAAAAATGGAATTTAAAAATTCGCACAATGTACTAAGAATATTCAATATTCAATGAATTTGGGAATTACAATAACAATTCTGATACATATATAATGAATATAATCTTCATAAGAATTTTAATTTTGTATAGCTTATGTGGGTCATTGATAATTCTAGCTCATGTGGTGGGTCATTAATATATTTAAAGTTCAAATATATTTACAAACACACATAGTTTTTAGCCAAAGAAAGGGTCATAAACTCATAATGCTCGTCTCGTGTAGACACAATACGGGGTGGTTTGGAAATGGCGACACGTGTCATGTATATTATAAAAAAAGGTTAAAGTATACTTTTGGTCCCTTATGTTTGCATCAAGTTTCAATTTAGTCCTTTATGTTTGGAAAGTACACTTTTAGTCCTTTTTTGTTAACACCGTTAGTTTAACTTAACGAAAAATGCTAAAATAACAATTTTAAATGATTATTTTATAATTAAATTGGGACAAAAAATAATAAATTTTGAAAATCTAATAATAATTACCCTAAAAAAATTTAATCTAAACATTTTTTCATTATTTAACAACTATTTAAAATTTTTAAGTTAGCATTTTCCGTTAAGTTAAACTAACGGTGTTAACAAAAAATGATTAAAAGTGTACTTTCCAAACATAAAGGACTAAATTGAAACTTGATGCAAACATAAGGGACTAAAAGTATACTTTAGCCTATAAAAAATTATGAAGTCTAGACGCGGAATTCTGTGGGTATAACTTATTGACAGTAGTTTGTTTGTTTAGATAATTTCTAGCCATAATTAATTAGAGGTCCCATGGAAAAAATATAATTAAAACAAGGTCTCACGAGATGTAAATTATAACTTTTAGGGTTAACAATAACAAGTTCATTAGTCTCAGATAACTACTCATTGGACCTCATTTTAATTATATTTCTTCCATGTGACCTATAATAATTCTCCTTAATTTCTACTTGTATGTTGTAGTTTTGGGTTAGGAAAGAAATATTGGCCGGTGGTGGTAATTGGCAATCTCGTTGGAATGGTTGTAATTGCAATCTGATTGGGTAAATACGTTTTCACCCGTAGTGGCAATGCTTTTTCATACACAACAATGGTGTGGCAATGAATTTGATCTCATGATGGCAGATGAATTTGTCAAAATGCGGTAGAATCATTAAAATAGAACAATTCTTAAACCTCGATGAAGTTAACGTTAGAGATTTCTTTAAAGATGGGTCTTATTATATTAAGCGTTTAGCTTTTTCAACTTCAATTATTTGTTTAAAGTTGTTTTTCTCACAAAAATTTGTGCCATTACAATGTAAATTTCATTGAGATACAACCAAGTGGAGAGCGATACCCACGGAGAATTCGATTGGATCAGAAAGGGTGACAAGTAATTGAGTAAAATAGAGCCATCAGGTTGTCGACTCTTAAGAGTACATTGGGGTGATTTCCTTGAAAGATGAGTTCTATAAAACCTTGCATTATTTAAATTCCACCTTGAATAACTTCAAAACATGGTTAGTGATTGTTTTTCACCTGACAACCATGTCGTTACGAGGAAACTTGTAAGCATAAAATCTAACCGTCAATGGCACTAATATAATTATATTCTTGTTTTCACAGAACATCATTAGTCAATTTTAATAGACAACTACTACTATAGAAGGAATCATAGATACTAAAAGATTGCGAAACCCATGTGAATGATTCTCATAATCGACACAATTTCAAATTTATTTAGTGTATAGCGCGGATTGCCTTATTGGACTCTTCCCTCTGCTACAGAAAAGTGCTTCCTTCTTTGTGCAACACAAAATAAGCAATATTAATGGTGTGTTTAGCTTAACTTGTGGAAAACTGACTTATTTTTAAGTTAGCTTACTTTTCAGTCAGTTAGAAAATAAGTTATAGGTTGACTTAGTTTTATATTTGGATGAACTAAAAAACTGACTTATTTTCCCATTTAACTTATAAACATGTTTGGATAATTTTTTGTTGAATGTTGGTAAAAGCATTGAATGCCCCTAAAAAAATAAGCTACCCAAAGTGGATTATAAATAAGTTGACTTATTTAAAATAGTTGAGTGAAAATAAGTCCATTCAAACATAGAAAAAGTCATCCACCCAAAATAAACTGCTTATTTTCTCAAAAAGTCGGGTCAAACACACTAATTATTTTACACTTGACAAGATATATGTTACTAAAAAACCTCTTTACTCATTGGCACCACAAATATTTATTGAAAAAAGCGGAAACACACTGGACAGTTAATATGATTTCTGATTTCTCACTCATAAAATAAACCAAATTAAAGTGTCACGATAATATGTTTCAGTTTTGGAATTAAAGAATAAACAATACTACTTTCGGTCCTAACTATAAGACCTAGATGATTTTTTTTGGAGAGATTAAGGTTGCGAAATATATGTTATTAAATTATAATATATTTGATATTTTTTTGATTATCCATTAGTTTATAGGCAAAATATACTAGTCTAAGGGAAAAATTAGGTAAATCATCAATTTATAATTAACTTATTTTGTTTTTTTAGGATTTTCCAAAAAAATCAATTAAGTCTTATATTTAGGACCGGAGGGAGTACTACTAAAAAATTGAATGGTTCTTTTTTCCTCCAAAGTAATGTATTACCTCCCGTCCTATTTATATGAGCCAGTTGACATTTAGAGATTAAGGAAGAAAATTAGACTCCTAAAAATATTAATATATAATATGTGACATATAATTAGATTTTATAATAGTTTGTCAGTAAAATAATTTAGTTTTGATGAAAAAAATGTAGCTATATACAATTTAAAGTTATTTATTTTTCATCTATAAGTTTTTTCAACTGAACTTCAAAATTAGGACTGGAAGAGTATATTTAGAAATATTCATATATAATGCTCTGATTAGAAAATTGATGACTTGACTTTTATGTAATTTGATGACAATTTAAATTCTTGTGATTGGGAACACTCTTGCAGACTTGCTATATGATTTCATATTATATCCTACTATAAAATTATTGACAACGATGTCAAGTTTTCACATAGTATTATTCAAAGAGATATATAGTGAAATGAATATATGTTTTGTTGGATGCATGTAAAAACCACCCGTGGACAAAAGTCAATGAAAATTAAACAAAAACAGCCTTGTAACTTATAATATACTACCTCTGGTCCTAAATATAGGACCTAGATGACTTTTTTTAGAGAGGTTAAGGTTGCAAAATAGTTTATTAAATCATGACATATTTGCTATATTTTTAGATTATCTATTAGTTTATAAGTAAAATAAACTAGTTTAAAGGGGAAAATTAGGTAAATCAATTTATAATTAACTTATTTTTCCTTTTTTTAGGATTTTTCAAAAAAGTCAATTAGGTCTTATATTTAGGACCGGAGGGAGTATAATAGTAGCAAGTGTAGGTATGCTTGTGAATTCCAATTCGTCTAACTTTCAAATATATATTTCATATTTTGTGTCCAGTTTCTTTTAATCTCATTTCAATTTTCATAAGATTCATATATTATAAACCTACAGCCCCTTATTACCTGTCAGTAGTAGATCTAGATCTTATATATTTGTTGAAAATAATATCTATTTATGTGTGTTATAATAAGCTAAGTTTGTTTTTTCGAAAATGACCCCAATCTATTATTTAAACTTGCTTTCTACTCGATCTATTATATTTCGTAATGTTGGGTTTCCCTCATCAACAAAATGTGTTTTAAGTTTCAAATGATGGACCTTAATGTAAAATTTATGTAAATACACAGGATAAACACATATCTAGTGATTTTTACTCATAATTTAGACCAACATGTCTTTGTTCAGAAACAAAAACTTTTGTAGAGGCAGGAACAATACAAAAAACTCTCGGAAACTGCTGCTTTTAAAACATATGAACGATTCAAGTACAGCCTGTACGGACCCTTAATACATGGTTAATCTCAATCACTTTTTAAATTTTGCCTTTAGTGGTATCTTTCATGGAGTTCCTTACAGATTATGAGTCTGCTTTAACTCTCTATTTTGGCTGTCACCTCTTCATTCGATTCTACCATTTATTGTAGATTGTTCTACCTCAAATGGAGTTGGTTAGCGCTAGTTGTTTCTGATCCCAATTTCATTATGCTTGTCTATATTCTAACTTTCTCTCTTTTTGTGTTTAAGCATGTACTTTAATAACTAACTCTCTTATATAGCTATATAAGAGAGTCTTAGTTTGTAATCATTTTAATTTTAATTATAAAGAAAAACGAGTGTTGAAGGCAAAACAATTTGTCCATGTCCGAAATATAGATTTAAACCGTGACAAGAAAGTAATGTTGTGGTTGAACATTGTATAATGCGAAGAGAGTCAAGAGACTATATCAAACTAAATCGAGGGATTAGCCTGTTGTCCCACGTATGGAGGGACTAAAGTTCGAAGAGGCAGAAAAAGGTCAACAAGAAAGAAAGAAAGTAATCTGCACTATTTATTTAATGATAACTAACAAAAATATGTCAGAGAGTTGCCTCAGGCAGTCAGGCTCAGCCTTCAGGTGTATGCACTTCTCTGTCATGTCTAATTTCAATGTCTCGAACTTCTAAGCCACTTTACTTCCACCCAAATGAAAGCCACTCTTCTTTTAGCATTCGAGTAAATTGTTTATTTTCTCTTATTTTTTAATTTTTTATACCGATTTAATGTAATTGTTTTTGTACAAATAATTATCCATATACATGAATGAATCGAAGGAGACTTTGAGTTTGGCTTGTTTGGTTGCCTAGGGAAAGTGATAAAGAATTAGAAAGTGTCAAAAGTAGAGGTTTTTGTATAATCTACATATATTTCGGGCTCACAAGTTTTCTCTCTCCATCTCGCACTTTTCCTGGGTCCGCAAATTTTACCTTCTCATCATTACTTAATTTACCACTACTTTTTATTTTCACTCTTTCACTTTCCGTTTCTTCACTTTTTTTCCTACAACCAAACGTACTCTTACTCTTGGATCCAGTCTGGTAGTGAGGTGTTTCCCTGGTTCCAAAGAAAAAGGTCTTTGATCCGATCCTACGAAATATTCATTGGTTTTACATGACAATTTTTATGGAGGGAGTATAAAAGGATAGTATAAAAGGATTTGGTGTGGTCTCGTTTCACAATTTATTTATTTGACTTAGACTTATCTTTAGTTTATTTTTATTTTTCAATTTATATTTTCATTCTAACTATGTTTTATGTGCACTATAGTACCCTTTATTTAGATTCTTTTTATAAAATGAAATTGTCATTTAACAAACACAATATAAATGAATCAAATTTCAAAATTGCTGTCAAATTGAGAGAATATTTCTTCCAAAACTATTCTTTTTTTATTTATACTTAGAATTGAATAGTCCTATGTATACAAAAAAGAACTTGAAAATGTCCTTTTTTGTGTTTACAAGAACTTAAACTCGATGTTTGTTTACAATGGTGATGAAAATATTTAAAAACTCCATATTCATCCCCTCCCATTGTGTGATGTAGATGAATAGATGAGTAGAGTTTTTATTTGATTTGCAGACTGCAGTACCGCGCTTCAAATAAACAACTCCAAACAATCTGCCAAATCTTATGCATTTTTGATTTTTTCCCCCTTTTAATATAGACAAAGACTTTGTTCTAAAATCAATTTTCCAGGACACCATATAAGTAATTTGGTCAAATTAAACATGTTATTTATATTGATTGTATGTTGTGTTCTTTTTTAAATACCCTAATCATCTTCAATCTTTTAATCCATTACTGTCAAAGGAATACAAATAAGAGTATATTCAAATCAAAACTCTGCTCATTTCTTTTGTACCAATAAAATAACTCTGCTCATTAACCTTACAACAAGTCTTATCCTAAGAAGAAGGGCAATAAGCCTATTTTGCGCTTCAAGTAATCACTTTGGACCATTGGGCACCCTAAACTAACACCGGGTAACGTGGAATGTAATGTTGACACGTGAACGACACATGTCAACATTACAAAGGCTAGAGAGTAAAATTGGATCACTTTGATTACTTCAAGGGTAAAATTGTACCTGGTGTTAGTTTAGACTGCCCAGTGATCCAGGATGGTTAGTTGAAGGGCAAAATATGGTCGTTACCCGAGAAAAAAATATATCTTTAAGATTTTTGGGGGCACAGTCACTCACGGGTCTGGTTCTGGTTTCCTTTATTCTTATATATGCTAATGCTAGGCACTTGAACAAACAAACATTCACAACTCAGTGTCAAGTTCGTCTTCTTCTTGTTCAACATTCTCACTAAAACCATTCACATCACAATAATCCAAACCCCATGTTTCTCTCTCCTCCGTTTCTTATGTTCATGACATGTCTCTTTCTTCTCTTCATTTCCACACAATCACAACCTCTCTCCTCCGGTCGCCGCCAGCTTCTTCACCGGCAGCTGTCAGTAAACTATTACTCGAAATCATGCCCTGACGTTGAACGCCTTGTCGGCGCCGTCACCTCTCAGCATTTCAAGCTGTCTCCGGTCTCTGCTCCTGCCACCATCAACCTCTTCTTTCATGACTGCTTCGTTGAGGTAATCTAATTAATCACTCTATATATCTTAATATATGATTTACTCAATTTTCAAATAGAGGATATATGTATATTCACTAAACACACACATATAATTTGATTGAATTAATAAGATTGGTTAACTTGGTTAATAAGAGAGATTTCCTCATAATATATCACCTAAGCTAAACCATCATTTTCAACCACTCCCATTTTCTCATTTTCTCTAACTTAGCTAGTAATGAGCGAAAAAAAACTAGGAGAATTTAGGAAAATATTGAGAAAAATTATAAATATGATTTAAATTTATGATAAATATCAATTCTCAAAATATGTCTTATATTAAGAAACCAGAGTGAATATTATAGTATATTTTAAGTTATAAGTTAAATAAACTAGTTTAGTGAAACAAATGTTTTTTAAAAAATTATTTATAAATATCATATTTAACTTTTAGAATTTTCAAATGAAGTGAGTTAAATCTTTTAATATTTATGAACAAGATGTAGTTTTTAATGGACAAGGGAAGAGATTGGTGTTAAATGAGCTATGTTGGGTGTAGGGTTGTGATGGGTCAATATTGGTTGGGGCGGCGAAGGCAGAGAAGGAGGCAGTGGAGAACAGAGAGCTGAGACAAGAAGGGTTTGAGATTGTGAGAAAGGCTAAGGCATTAGTGGAGGCCAAATGCCCTGGTGGTGTTGTTTCTTGTGCTGATATTCTTGCTATTGCCGCTAGAGATTTTGTTCATCTGGTCAGTATATTTAGTTATTTACTCACTCCATTGGTTTTTGGCGTGTCTTTATTTAACAAATGCCCTGGTGATGTTGTTTATTTTTTCTATATTATAAAACCTTTAGATGAGATGCATGATACCCTCCATAGGCCAAGATATTTTAAATTAAATTGAGAAATATTTTGACCCGTTTATGGATGAAAATTTGATGCATTTCTGCATTCTATATCTTTTTTTATTAAATGAAAAATTATACTGTTGAAGAAATTGATAAATTGCAAAAATAATTGTAAAAAAATGTGCCATTGAGTTTGCCTAAAGAAAATATTTTATTAGACAATGTACCACTCATTTAGGTGATATTTAGGTCTAATTGAAAAGGGTTGATATCTATCTATCACTTGGAGATGCTAAATTGTAGCTCTTAGCTTTTATTTAAAAGCGTAAACAATATTGGCGTGATGTTATTAGTAAGATCAAATCCGGAAAGTTGAAAGTGGATGAAAAACATGTATATCACTAAGTTAAAAAGTTATTGATAAGTTAAAGTTTATTTTGCTTTGAGTGGCATGCTTAAGAATCCTTGAAAATGAGTCGTTGTTTATTATTTGCATGTTCCTCTTCCACTTTTTTGTTTGTTATGGCATGGGTTTAATTTCTACATCATAATACTTGCTAAAACGTATTAGTATTGAAAACTCATTTTGTATGAAGTACAAAAAAGTGTATTTTATTTTATTATCTGATTGTAGAGATCGACCTTTAGAATTTGATATCATGTTGATTCTTGTAATTTGATATAATTTTTATTTTGGTTTCTGAAATTTCAAATATTTTTATATCACTATAATTTCATAATGCTTTAAATTCAGTTAACAATTAATCCCAATATATTTATCGAGTTTTTGTTTTGGTTCCTATAACTGAATTCATATTTAGTTGTTATCGAAATAAATAATTGAAACAAAAAATGGAAAAAAAAATTACAACCATCAACAGTATATTAATATAATTTTAGAAGTTAGTAATAGTTAATGCGAAAAATATTCAAAGAGATGACAAAAAAGCTTTCGTTAAATGTAGACAAATAACTACAAAAAACAGTTATGTTTTGTTTATTTCATCTAGTTGTTTGGGGGAAATCAACAAAGAAAAGACATTGTGGTCCACAAAGGTCAAAGCTGGTCGTGATTCTCGATTACTACAAAAGAGTTAAATATTTATATATGCCCTCGAATATAGTCTATCATCAGTATGAATGGCCATAAAAAAACAGTAAAAATAGTTCACATTAAAGACAAGCTGGACTTACTTTAGTTAATTTTAATATAATACTCCCTCCGTTCCTAAATATAAGAGCATTTTGACTTTTTTGGAGAATCCTAAGAAAACAAAATGAATAATTTAATCATAACATATTTTAAATATTATTAGATCATGTGTAAGTTCATAAGTCAAATAAACTAGTTTAGTGAAAAAATTTGGGAAAATCAATTTTTAATTACCCTATTTTGCTTTCTTAGGATTCTCCAAAAAAGTCAAAGTGCTCTTACATTTAGGAAACGGAGGGAGTATTTTTTTGCCAACATTACTAATATACTCCACTACTATTAAACTACAATTTGTAGCAGTTAAGAGAAGTAGATTTTCTCAGAAAAATATTACTAGCAACTAGTATATTTTATCAGTCATGTATTGTTAAGAACAATGATTAGTCCATTTTTTTATAAAGTTTTCCCCAATTCAGCCTAACTCTTGTTTTACTTTTTGAATGTTTATCAAAATAAACGAATAATATTCGTCTTTGATTTGTTTTCTTCTATTTTTGTATAACATTGTACTCTCAATCCTACCATTAATTGTTTGTAATTAGAGTAAGTTGTTCAAAACTACAAGTTTATGGCACTGGAATGAGAGTAAAATACTTTAATTCCCCCTGTATTTTTCCTTCATTAAATAAATCTTTCCTTTATTTTTAGAACATATACTTAGCTTCAAACTGTTAACTTCATTAGAAATGTTCGAAAAAATACGTTTTTAATAAAAATTTATAATATATACTCCCTCCGTTTCTAAATATAAGAGCACTTTGACTTTTTTGGAGAATCCTAAGAAAGCAAAATATGATAATTAAAAATTGATTTTCCCAAATTTTTTTCACTAAACTAGTTTATTTGACTTATGAACTTACATATGATCTAATAATATTTAAAATATGTTATGATTAAATTGTTCATTTTGTTTTCTTAGGATTCTCCAAAAAAATCAAAGTGTTCTTATATTTAGGAACGGAGGGAGTAAAATGCAATTAACTTTCCAAATCCCCCGTCATCATATTACCTAGCTACCTGATTTGACTAAATTTGTATTGAATATTATAACTTCAGATATTTTTTTATTTTCATAATTTCATTTTCAATTTTTTTGTAAATAATTATTTTCTTAATTTATTTATAGATAAAAGTTTTCTTAATTTCATTTTCCATTTTTGTTAATAACATCATTTTTCTTTTCTTTTATATGATTCGTTCTAATTCACTTTCAGGTAGTATATCACTAAGTCGTGAACCATCACCCAATTGGTCCATTAATGACGACTAATGAGTCTTAGTAACTTGACATTATGCTTTCCCTCCATCACCATTTTCCCATCTTCCAATTGTAATACCGATGATGTCATGTAGATTTTGAACCACATGGAATAATAAAATTATATTTTTTACTGTTAAATTACGTTTAAATAATTAAGTATGAATAAAAAATCGCCCACAAATTAATACCAATATTTTCCTTATGGGAATGCAGGCAGGAGGGCCATATTATCAAGTAATAAAGGGTAGATGGGATGGGAAAATATCAATGGCTTCTAGGGTTGTAAACAATCTTCCTCATGCAAATTCTACCATTGATCAACTCATCAAGCTCTTCAGCTCCAAAGGCCTAACCATAGAAGACATGGTTGCTCTCTCGGGTGCCCACACAATCGGGTTTGCCCATTGCAACCACTTTGTGACCCGACTCTACAAGCCCGACCCAAACATGGACCCAAAACTCTTGTATGCATTGAGGATGTATTGTCCTAGCTATGGAGGTTCAGATGCTGCTGTTCCCTTTGATGCCACCACTCCCTTTTTGTTTGACAATGCTTACTATGGGAACTTGCAAAAAAAGATGGGGTTGTTGGCATCGGATCAGGCTTTGTATATAGACCCGAGAACAAAACCAATTGTCGAAGCTATGGCGAAAAATAAGCAAAAGTTTTTTCAAGCTTTTGCAAGTGCAATGGAGAGAATGAGGTTAGTGGGTGTGAAGAGAGGAAAAAAGCATGGAGAGAAAAGGATAGATTGCAGTATGCATGCGTGACTATAAATTGTTTAGCTTGATTAGTAACTTGTTTTTTGCTTGTAGTTTAACAAAATCCATATATCTTTTGAAAATCAAATATGCTTATGTTGTTGTCAATAAACAAGACTTAAGACATTAAAGATTTAATTGTGAGACGCTTCATATAAAGTTAATTTCAAACTTGTTAGTTTGTTAAGGTAACATAGAATTTCATCATTTTAAAAATGTGACATGATCACCTAAAGATTCACTAGTCAATTGTAAACATGTTGTCAATTGCAATGCTGTTACTTGTAGTATTTTTAGGTGAAAATGAAAGGTTGAGAAAATGACAATGCATAAAAAAGTTGTTTAATCATACGTTTGAGTATCTAGTTGTCAGATATACAATACATTAATAAAAAATATCATTGTTTTCAGGACATTCAACCTTGTTCTAATAATAAATTGGCTCATAACAATTATATTAAATTGACTTATAACTATGAAGTTGTGATTTCATATCCCACGTATATAGGTAATGGATTTAATAAGTGATTTATATGTATTCCCATAAGCTCTTTTAAAACCCTAAAGCACGCCTAGGCTTGATAAGCCCTCAACTTAAATGAACCTCTTTTTTTATATTAAAGTAAGCTAAGGTAAAGAGTAAGAAAGATAAAGAGGGAAATAACAAACTAAGGTAAAAGTGAGAAAGATAAAGAAAGAGATAATATTTATTCTTACAAACAATCAGTTTACAAAGTATCAATTTAACTAATAAGCAATGAATGGTTTTATTGTGCCCAATGAACAAAAAAGATCTCATTTTAGCCACTAAAATAAAAAACATTCATTTGTCCTCCTTTGATCCTCCATTTTCCTTCTAAATCCATCACCACTGTGATATCCTCCGTTGCCACCGTCTTCCCCTTCTCCGTTGACACATCCAATCACAAAACAACAAAACCTCACTCTTGAAATACTCCACTCCAATCACAACACAAAACCCTGCACTTGAAGAGTAAAGTTTTAATATGAAATAATACTAGAAAAACTGATCAAAGCAAAGCAATATCAATATTCTATACAAAAGCCAATAAAAGCCAATATCAATATAAGGTTACTTTCAAATTTTAATTCGTCCCTAATTATAAGGTCACTTTCTAATTTTTCCCAACTTAATGTCTTAATCCTAATAATGCTTATTTATAATAAACAAATAAGAGATGGAGAGTGTGAATAATGATATATGATTGTTTCATATAAAAGGTAGATGATTAGTGTAAATTGGTAATATCATGTACTAATAATTAACTTAATTAACATCCTTAATCTAATTAAATTAGGAAAAATTATACTCCCTTCGGTCCTTATTATAAGTCACCAATTATCTACAATTTTTTGTCCTTAATATAAGTGTCACCAACCGCCGCATTAAATGT
This sequence comes from Mimosa pudica, assembly GCA_029929735.1. Taxonomy (NCBI): domain Eukaryota; kingdom Viridiplantae; phylum Streptophyta; class Magnoliopsida; order Fabales; family Fabaceae; genus Mimosa; species Mimosa pudica. The sequence goes on from JAKELP010000020.1 coordinate 11,303,336, forward strand.
TTTTTCTCATTTTACCCCTGTTATTAATGGAGATTCAAAATTGAAAATGTGAAACACATCATTTAATGAATGGTGGAATTGGAAAAAGCGGCAAATTTAACATGAATTTTAATACCAACTAACATTCCTTGGTACGTGAGAAATGAGTAGTTGGTGACTTATAACAAGGATGAGAGGCAATATTATAATTTAAGAAGAGAATGGGTATAATTTTGACAAAGGAGAGCATAACAAACTAACAATACAAGTACTCATTCAAGTAGAGAAGGAGTACAAAAAAAAGAGTACAAATAAAAATACAAATAAAAATAAAAAAGAAATAAAAATAAAAATGCATTCCATCCATATGCCTTCTTCTTGTTTAGCATGTCACAGGATCAGAAGCTTCCCTTCCTCAGTCACCTACAAGAAACGAAAGGCAATCAAAATCACAGGAATGAGAGCCGTGGTTCAACGCGTTTCTTCTGCAAGCGTCGAGGTTCACTTCTTTCTCTCAACCCCACCCAACAAATCTCAATCCTCTTATTCTTCGTCTTCTTCTCTTATCATATCTATCGATGTTTCAGGTGGAAGGTCGCGTTGTTTCTGAAATTGGAGCAGGCCTCCTCGTCCTTGTGGGCCTACACGATTCTGATTCCCATGCCGATGCTGATTACATGTACTCACGCCTCTCTCTTTTATTTCCTCCCTTCCTATCCTAATAATAATCATAATAATAAGAGCTCGTTTGGTTGTGTGAAAGAAAGTTAAGAATTAGAAATGGAAAGGGTAAGAGATGGAAAGTAAGGGTAATGACGAGAGAGTAAAGTTTGTGGGCCCCAAGATAAGTGTTAGATGGAGAGAGAAAACTTATAGGCCCCATGATATATGTAAATGATCATATTACCCCTGAACTTTTCAATTATTTTCATCCCACTTTCCTTTTCTTCATACAACCAAACAAGCCATAATAATGTGCATTTTTTCGTATTTTTGTCCATCTTTTCCCGAAATACCCCTAATAAGTAATACCCCTGTATATATTACTCCCTCCTTTGCACTAAGTACAAGAGCTAGTTGTTTTTTTTAGAGAATACTAAGAAATCAATTAAGATACAAAATTTTTCCGGAAAAAAAAAAATTAAGATACAAAATTTATTTTCCTAAATGTTTTCTCTAAACTAGTTAATCTGACTTATAATCTAACATTGGATCTATTAAGTGGTTCATTTTGCTTTGTTAATCTATTAAGTGGTTCATTTTGCTTTGTTAGGATTCTCTAAAAAAGTCAACTAACTTTTATATTTAGAAACAGAGAGTGTATTTTACAAACAAATTGTATCCTCACACTCTCACCCATTTCTAATCTTGAGTGTTATTGGAAGAACACGTAAAATTACCTAACTTAACTACGTTTTTTAATCACACCAAATTATATAAAGTGGTCTTATGTTTAGGGTCTGATGGGGCATTAGATTATAGTATATATCACTCTCCAGTCCTAAACACACTGACTATTTAACAGCTTTGATTAAATTAAGGATGTTTGTTGTGTAAGCTACTGTGCCATGTTTTTTCTAAAGTACCCCAATCATCCTCTCTTACTCACATACTTCCTCGGTCCTAAATATAAGTCACAGTTGACTTTTTTGGAAAATCCTAAAAAAGCAAAACAAGTCAATTATAAATTGATTTTACTAATTTTTTCCCTTAAACTAGTTTGTTTAACCTATAAACTAATGACTAATCTAAAAATTTATCAAATATGTCATGATTTAATAACATATTTTGTAACCTTAATATCTCCAAAAAAAAGTCAACCGTGACTTATATTTAGGACCGGAGGGAGTACATTTATTGTTAGAGAAGCGCTAGGAGAATGTGAAAACTGAAAAGTTGACAAAAGTTCAAATTAGTTCTTATATTTAAGACCAAGATGAACTCTTAAATATGTCTTATGTTTAGGACCAGAGGGAGAAGCTTATTAGGTAAAGAATAGGTTGCATATATTGAGTAACAGAGAGAGTATTTGATTTTGAGCTGAGATTACAATTTATCATTTTGGTTGTTGTTAATTTTTCCTGTTCTGTTTTCAGATGTCGGAAAGTATTGAATATGAGATTGTTCCCGAATGAAACTACTGGCAAAGGATGGGACCAAAGTGTAACTCAATCCCTTGTCAAACTTTAGTTATCAGTTGAGGATATTGCTTTTAATCTCTTGATCATTTTGGGTGATTGGGGTTGTCTTGTTTTGCAGGTAATGCAGAGAAATTATCAAGTTTTATTAGGTATTGGAATTTTTCATTTTGATTTGTTGTTTATATTTCTTTAATTTTGAATGAGGGAGAATGTGGGAAGGGCTTTATCTGTTATTTTACTGATGGGATAGTTTTGGTTTTGTAACAGTGAGTCAATTTACCTTGTATGGATTCCTGAAGGGTAATAAGCCAGATTTTCACGTTGCAATGCCATCTCAAAAAGCGAAGCCCTTTTACGCTTCTTTGGTTGAAAGATTCAAGAATGCCTATAACAATGATGCAATAAAAGGTAAGCATCAATTGTACACCATTTATCATCTGAAGGTATCTATTTCTGAGAAATGATAGGAGAGAGACATGTTTTGTTTTGGGTAAAATAGTAGCAATGTAGCATTTGCTTTTGTTGAGTTTAACAAACACTGAGTTCATAATGTTGCATAAATGATTCGTGATTTGGTAGTAAACTCCTTCCTTAAGATTGAACACATTCATAGCTTATGCTAGCATATATTTTTGTAATCCAAGGGAAGAATTGGCTCAAACTACTAGAGTTATGATTTGAAGGAGATGCCTAAAGTCTCTCAGGTCTTACTTCCTTCCACAAACAATTGAAGTTCCCGTTATTACTTATTGTGTTAACGGAATTATTGTGAAGATTTTGATAGCTTAATATGGACACCGTGACTCCCACTACATGGTTAGCTGTTTCATTGTTTAGCAGACTAGCAGTAACTGTAGATGGAAACACATAATTCATACTACCTCCTGTCTAATTATTAAGAACCAAACAGTGAGCTTGTTGATCACCATGATGACTAGTCAACTCTCTTCTTGTGTCTTATAATTTGATTTACATTAAGTCATTAGAAAACTTGACTCTCTCTATTTAGATTGAATTCTCTTTTATGAGTGTTGGTGATATATGTGTACCTTTCCCTGACTGCATGTTGTAAATCTGTTGGAACATAATGTTATGTCATATTCTCGGACTTTGAGACATTTCATATTCTTACAGATGGTGTTTTTGGAGCAATGATGAAGGTGAGCTTACGCCATTCAATTTTCGTGTAATGATGTATGTGTTGGGTTTTAATGTTTAATGGCTACATCTACATATATTAACTATTTTCACTTTTTTCGGTGAGAAGGTTAGTTTAGTTAATGATGGACCAGTTACAATGCAGCTTGATTCACAATCTCCAAAGTGAGTGCAATCTTTGTTATAAATGTTTTTCTTTTGGGATTTTATGAAAATAATGACTCTGTTGACAATTCCATCATATTTAGGAATTCAGTTGATGCTGCAGAATCTTAGTGTAGTGCTTGGTCTTCTTCAATGGAAAAAGGTATGAATTATGACCACTGGACTATGAAGGCAGAAATTGAATTCTTTTGCAAAACTAATGTTTCTTCCTATCAAACCCCTCTCTTTCCCTGATAGACCTCTTGATATTGGCTATGCCATCTTCTGGCATTACTGTGGAGGCATATTCCATTGATGCTGTATTGTGCACACAGGGAATCCGGAAGACTCAGTTAAGAAATATGCTTGTAGCTGTATCCTTTAGTTACACATAAACAACAGAACAAGACATATTGTTGAAATTCTGATTAGAACTTAGTTTCAGATAAATCATCATTGACAAATGTTTTATTTGTTGTCCTCTTCTGCTTGGCAGTCTTCCATTCCTATTGATAAGGCAGAGAGAGAACAATTATTTTCGTCTAATTTATTAGCATCTCATTAAATTTTTAATATGAATGCTATGTTTCAACATTTATTTATTGTTGTGTCGTGTACATTTGGAAAATAGTACTCCTATATGTTGAATTGGGAAAAATTGAAAAATTATTAAATTTTAAGACATAGTTTGAGGTTAAAGTTTACCTTGTTTCTGATTAAACATGTTGATAGTGCCTTATAAATCGAACTATTAAGAATACTCTATAATTACAAGTAGTGTTAAGCCTGTTCATTACCTTTTGTTCTATTACTTTTCCTAGCTCCCAAGTCTCTTAATCATAATTAATGCAATTAATCCAACTAATTTTGATACTACCTCCGGTCCTAAATATAAGACCTAGATAAAATAGGTTATTGAATGATGACATATTTGATATATTTTTAGATTATCCATTAATTTATAGGTAAAATATACTAGTCTAAGGGAAAAATTAGGTAAATCATCAATTTATAATTAACTTATTTTGCTTTTTTAGGGGTTTTCCAAAAAAGTCAACTAGGTCTTATATTTAGGACCGAAGGGAGTATAATAGTGATGTTTTCTCTTTTCTACACAACTCTAAATCATTTTGCTCACCCCCTCTTTGTTTTCACTAATCCCTTATTAATCATAATTTCTGCAGAATATAATCCTTAACAACAGTGTAAACTTTCACAACTTTAAACTAATAAGGTACAGGTTCTCTTATCCTGTCAATATGAAGCACATATTTTTCTTGTAGACATTACAAAATACAAACCGCTTCCATTAGGCTATGATATAACCCAAGAACAAAGGGCTTTAGAAATGGAATACTAAATTACTGTTTATGAAGCATGCGATGAACGATGAAATCAACGGTGGATTGAGCTGCCAAGAAGATATTGTGGTAAGCTTTATCTGTAGGGTGTAGAGAATCCCAGAACACATACTTTGAGGCATCAGAACACACAGGCGATTCCACATTACACATAAATGCTGTTTCTAAGTAACCACTCCCACAACACCCATTACTTACCTCTTCAAACCCTGTTCATGTGCCCACAACAACAAACACAAAATCAATTACATGTTTATAAAACTAAAATTGTGTTGGGGGGTTTTGTTTTATAAACAGAATTTGAGAAATGAGTTATAGTATTCATTATTTAAATTAGTTGTTATAATTTAATAAATTTGTAGTTAAATCATTATATTCCCTCAAGTTTTAAATGTAAATGTTAGTTGAAAGATTTGTTTTGGTATTTAATTAATTTGGTACTGTAATCTTTCATTTCTTATGTTAGTTTTTTTTTCTGCCAAAGTAGCTCAATTGATTGTTACTCTAGCGCAATCAACAGTGTAATTTATGAATAATTTAAAAAAATTAACATACTTCCCTTTCGTAAAGGAGTACTCCTAATATCAATTATAAATTTCTTTGGTCTAATTCATACATATCAATCAAAAGTGAAAAGCTTTAAACATGTAATAAAAATCAAGCCATTTCCTATATTATTCTTATTAACCTCACTAATGTGCGCCGTATTAAGTCTACCCTCTCATTAACCTTACTAATAAAGACATATATGAAAACATATTTCTTATACTACTCAAATGTGGAACAACTATGGTCATTACTTATCGTTATATGGAGTAATTTAACTCAATAGTTTGGAAATCAAGAGAGTAAAACAAATGATAATGTGGAAAAAGGGAAACGGCAAATGGGGTGGGGTAACTAACCATATTTCTGAGGAGCTTGAATCATATCAGCCAAAGGGCCATAGATGTCAACGTAGTAGAAATTTGCGGCAGGATTAGAGAAACGGTGTTGCATTAATTGTAATTCATGTTGAAGCATTTGGTTGTAATCTCTTGCTACTGATGAATACTTATCAAGGCAGCCTCTTCGGCCATCAAATCTGTTCAAAGTTATCATAACTGGCAAGCATCCCATTGGAGGAAGCCCAACCACTGCTATTTCTCTAGCACCCTCTTCCCACAATTCCTGCATAACATCATCAATATGAACTATCAATATGAACTCAATATATAACATATATACAACATATCGTAATAAGTCTATGAACTATTGGCCCAAAAAAAAGTCTATGAACTATAATTGATGTCATAATGCCATTTATATATTTTTATAATCATAAATAGTGAGAATGTGATTGAAGAGCACTTAAAGTAAGTGTTTATATGCTTTACGAGAATTTTATTCAAATATTAGCGTCATACAGTGTAAAATCATTTAAAATAAGTTGATCCAAATATATGCTGAATATATGATAATAATTATATATGAAGATAATTCAAGGAAAACGAATAATGAACAAAGATGCAAGAAATTTGGAAAAGATCGGTGGTTGATTGTGGAATTTTAATTCATATGATATTATGTATCATGTTCTATCTAAACATCTTATAATATATGATGGAGATACTACGTAACTAACTGGTTTTTGTATATTATTCTCACAAATATGATTGAAACCGATAGATGCAACAATTATGATTATGATTCGGAAACAGAGAGACAGATATTTTCTAATTGTATGTGTGAACTATGAAAGGATGCGTGGCTTCACAGGGTGTACTTATTTTTGTCCAACAATATAATGGTCACAGTTGTGTGTGAAGTAATTGTAACAAAAATATCGAAAATTACAAAATGAGTGAAATAGTAGGGAAAAAAACATATCTATTTCCCCTGTTTGTGTACGTGTATGTGTCGGTACACAGAAATGTCAGTACCTGATTGCCAACATTAAGGGGTGTGGATGAGGTAGGGTCTTCAATGAGCTTACTCTACGGTCCTAACTTTTTGCCATAAATACTTTATAGTCCATACGACAATAACAATTCGCAAACGTATAGTCCCCTTCCTATATTATACTGACCTCATCACCTCACTGTTTATTGATTTATTTGTTTATTGTTGTCTTATTTGGTGTCTTAAATAATCTTGTAATAAAAATTAATAAGGGAAATGACAAAAAAATGACACTTGAATTTGAGTTGGACAAAATGGGGTCTCCAATTCCAACTTGGACAAATAAGAGATAGTCCCCAATTTGTCCTAAATGAAGTTTGTCACTTTGTGTTAAAACAGTAGTTAATAGCGATACATGGGTAGTGAATTGCGATACTTGAGTAGTTAATGAGAAGGGTAGTTAATAGCGATACTTGGGTAGTGAATTGCGATACATGAGTAGTTAACGATTAACTACTCATGTATTGCAATTTACTACCAAAGTATCGCTATTAACTACTGTTTTGACACAAAGTGACAAACTTCATTTAGGACAAATTGGGGTCTATCCCTTATTTGTCCAAGTTGGAATTGGAGACCCCATTTTGTCCAACTCAAATTCAAGTGTCATTTTTTTTTTTGTCATTTTCCCAATTAATAATAAATGGGGTTCATTACAGTTATAAACTTAAAGTATATAAGAAGCATTTTAAAATTCAACCAATTTTTTTGAGCTCATTTAAATAAGATAAGAATAATATTTTTACATATTTCAGTTTTCATAACTTGCTAATCTAATGAAGAAGTTCTAATATTAACTATTTATAACATATTGTTTTGATTGTTACCCATCATCTATTTAAAAAAGAGTTAACCATAAATATATTGTTAGATATGATAATGAAATCAAAATGAAACACAGTAAATATCACGGGAATAGGATGATTCTTTTTAGGTAATTAAACATAGATCTCAGGGACATCTCATGACCTTTAATTTCTCCCTTTCTCTCATAAAGCTTATTTAATCCTTTTCTTTTTACCTGTTTCATCTATTACTTGGAAAGAATCTTCTTCAATCACATATAACCTAATGGTCATAACTTATATATGGACCTACACTCACATAAATTTAATGTGTATAGGAGCATTGAACCAAACCTGTATGAAGTTTTTCAGTTGTTGAATCAAGAATTGCTGGTAGTTGAAGACACTGAAGCTTTTTCTTCGAGTTGGGACCAAAAAGTAATTAACGACGAAATCATTGGTTGCTGCGCTGATCAGAAATGCTGACTTTTTAATGTGCTTTTCTGTCCTTTTTCTTCCAACCACACTCTCTAATCTCTTCTTGTATTCTTTGAAGTATTGCAGTTGCTTTGGTAATGAGATTACATTCTGAAATAATTTTCCAGAGAGAATATTTATATCCATGTCACTTTTTGTCAAAGTAATCAGTCTACTTCTACTAGGTTCAACAAAATAGGACTCATAGCTTAAAGAACATGTACGAACATGCTTATAAATCATCAATTAACAACTCCTTTTCATTGGTAGTAATGAGATTTAATTGCATGCCTAACGTTGTGGAATATTGATCTTTTATTAAAAACTACCTTTCCCAGCAAATTACTACTACGTTTCCGTTCCTAAATTATAAGACTAATAATTGTTTTTTTTTTGGAAAAGTTAACAAATAACTTAGATGAGAAACTTAATTACCATATATTTTGTGAACTATTACACTATATGCTACTCCTTCCTGTCCTAAATATAAGACCTAGTTTACTTTTTTGAAAAATCCCAAAAAAGCAAAATATAAGTCAATTATAAATTGATTTACCTAATTTTTCCCCTTAAACTAGTTTATTTAACTTATAAACTAATGAATAATCTAAAAATATATCAAATATGTCATAATTTAATAACATATTTTGTAACCTTAACATCTCCAAAAAAAAGTCAATTAGGTCTTATATTTAGGACCGGAGTGAGTATATTATAAATCAAATAAACAAATTGTGAAAAAAAAAATTCACGTAAATAAATTTATAAGTAACTTATTTATATTTACTTGAATCCATAATAAGTAAAACCAAATCCTATTTTTAGGAATAGATGGGGGTATTAAGGAACTACTAAACACAATCAATTGGCGATAGAACTTAGCCACAAGATTCCATTGGCGAAGACAATTTTTTTTGGCAAATAAGAAATTCTGTAACTTATCATTTGGCAACCGCTTACTTCAAGCTAATTCTACAGTAATTCATTGTTTTATTGTAGTACCTTTCTTCAGAGAAATTGAAAAATTAATTGCTACATATTGGAAAATTATTCATGCTATTTTTTTATAAAAAGTTTCCCTTTTCAATCATTACTGAAAATTTTTCTAGTGATGAAAATTCTTCTTAGTACATGCAGTCAATAGTGAGATTTTAGTGAAGATATTTATAAAGTTGACATAAAAAGTAAATTGAGCAAGGTCCTATATTTATGATTAAAACAAATCCCTACCATTACTATTAGGGAACCGGTTTTCCTAGGGATCAAAGAGCTCTTTGATTTTAAATTGTGTATCTAGATAGTATGATATGTTTAATAGATGCACATATAGACCGTTCTGATCATATCAAAAGATCTAGATGGTTAATATACATAGAGATCATATCAATATGAAAAGTGCAATACACTTAGGACCACAATTATGAATATATATAAAATGAGCAATATTCATTTGTATTCCTCTGAGAAATAATTTTTATAGTTATATTATCTGAAACATATATATGTTTACACGTGTATATATTAAGAGTTTCACTGTCAGCGCATGATAAAATATTGAAATATATGAGAAAGAGAGAAAGAGAAAGAGAGATGTAAAATACAGAGAGAGCCGGTGTTAATGGATCAAAGCCAGAACCAGCAGAAGCAAAACTAACTCCACTCATAAGCTCCTCTATATCAAGTTTTGGGTCCAAGTAAGGTGGTACAAACTCTTTCTTCAAACCTGCATAAGATGCTGCACATACAACACATATCTACAATTACACAAAATAATTGTTCCAAACCAGATATAAAACTCTCGTGGACTTCATAAACTATCTCAAATTCATATAATATGTGTACTTTGAATATTGCAAATAAGAAAAAACCATACAAAGAGAGAGATTCCATCCTCACTCTCATTTCTAACCCTCCATGGATTCAACTCGTTGGTTGTACCGATTTACATAGTCCAACTACCAGCCACATACAATTCATACTAGATTTATCAACTGTCCATCCTACCTCCTCTGCATTCTTGACTTGTTAATTGAGCCTTTAGGGGCATGTTTCCGGAAAATTTTCCATTATTTAGAAAAAAGTGAACCACTGGTTGAAATACAAGATATGAAGATAATATCATTTTTGTTTGGACAATTAGCCCTTAAATCATACTACCTCCGGTCCTAAATATAGGACCTAATTGACTTTTTTTTGGAGAGATTAAGGTTGCGAAATAGTCAAATAGGTTATTAAATGATGACATATTTGATATATTTTTATATTATCCATTAGTTTATAGGTAAAATAAACTAGTTTAAGGGAAAAATTAGGTAAATCAATTTATAATTAACTTATTTTGCTTTTTTAAGGATTTTCCAGAAAAAGTCAATTAGGTCTTATATTTAGGACCGGAGGGAGTAATACCCAATTGCAAGAGTAGAACTCTATTAACTGAGCTACATCCTTTGAGTCTAGTTGAGATGCATGGATTAAGGAGTACATATACATAGCTACACACACACACAAATATATTAATGAAAAGTTGCATACCAATGTAATCAGTGGCAAGCTTGGCATTGGTGAATCTTCCGGTGGGAGAATGGTTGGGCAAGTCACGACCATAGGGAAGGAAATTACTCTTTATAGGGGTGATAGTGATGTAGTCATTGTTTCCTGGGTCAACTGTGGAGTCTCCAAATACGTAAAAACCTGCGTCTAAGGACGACATATTATTATTGTGGCTTGCAGAAGATGGTGATGACTGAACCAATTTGGCCATCAAACATAGCTGCATCCAAGCAATGATAAATTTCACTATAAGAGAAAGCAAAACATTCGTATCTTCACAGGTTCTCATGTTTCTCTCTCTATATGTTGTATGTGTTCCTCAGCAACTTCTAAGAATAATTGCGCTCATCAGTTCATACCTCAGACAGGTGGGTCTGAATATGCTATATAAAAAAACAGCAATATTGCTCAAGTTTTTCTGGACCTAACGCGCGCGCGAGCACATATATATAATACTGTGTGTGTGTAGTATATGTATATGTATTATGTATATATAATTGTATTATATATGTACTTTGGACTTTATTCACCAATATTCATGTCCTGCTCATTAATATCACAATTAAATTTCGACTTTGTCTTTTTTTCGGCTTTTCTACTCTTCATTTTATTATTGATGTGGACTTGGTTTTTAGTTTCTACTCTCTCCTCACCCCTCTTTATTATTTACCTGAATAATTTTTCTTTCTTTTTTAAACACTTCCCAACTAATTAGATTCGAGCAATGTGTGAGATTCAATTGAAAACTTTGAGCGCATTTTTTAAAACATGTTTCCAAACTTTGTTTTTTTTTTTAAAAAAATAAAGTATGTACTACTTCCTCACTAGCTTTAATTATAAGATGACTTTGCTTTTTTTAGAAACTAAGGATAAGGATGTATATTTAATCACTTAATTAAATTGTCTACACTTATCTTTTTCCTCAATTAAAACCACTCTCTCTGGTCCGTAATATATATATAAAAGATCAGTCATCAAAACACGATTGTTAAGAAAATAGAGTATATGATAGTTAGTTAAGTGTCTAAAGTTATTTTTGTTTTTCCAATTTTGACCTTATTTACTATGATATTATTTGTAAGACAGAGAAAAAATATAGTGCCTATAATCTCCAGGAGTGTCATTCCCTCATTTCTCTCCTCATAATATCTAACAATTTAATTAATGTAACCAAAATTGATTAGGATCAAAATAGGAAAAATGCATTAAATGATGAAACGATTTTGCTTTGCCTCTTATATTTTGGATCAAAACTATTCAAATTTTGGGCTAATAATTATATTATAGACCGGATAGTAATTTATATTACTTATAAACTAACACATTATCTTGTTACATGGAGCATATGTTATAATTTAGTGGTCTAATTTGGTTCCTTAACTCTCACAAAAAAGTTAAAGTGATTTTATATTGAAGACAAGAGGGAATGCAATACTGAACAACAACACATTTATAATTTTTTTAGTCAGCCACATAAGTGTATGTGTGGTGTGCTTGAGTCATAAAGTTAAGTTGTAAATTTCCCTCAAAGTTTTCACTTAAGAGTTAATTTGCCTTGAAAGTGTTTTACTCTTAAAATTGCTCCTGCAGTTTTAAAACATACCAAAATTATATGGGAAAAAGACAAATAAAGTCATCTGGATATGTAAAAGGACAATCAAAGTTGCTAAATTTCCAAAAGAACAACCTAGGTCACATACAATAAATTAACAACAATCTAGTGGTTAATGGGAATGTGGATGTTGCTATCAAGAGCTTTTTTTTTTATTTCGTTATGGTGTTAATGAGGATGATACTATGATTAATTGCTACGCTCTAGTTGTTAATGTGGATGATGCAATGTTTAAATATGCATGTTGTTAATGTGGATGTTGTAGTGGATAATTTACTATTTGTGACCTTGGTTGTCCTTTTGGAAATTTAGCGACGTTAATTGTCCTTTTACATATTTAAAGAGCTTTATTTGTCTTTTAATTTTCCCAAATTATATCTTACTTTGTTGTAATATTAACAATAATAATTGACCATTAAAATTGACAATGACCATTAATATAAATGATACATTGTGAAATTGTTCCCTTTTATATTTTCAGGATGGTATTGCTCCTAAAAACATTTCACATCAATATATATATTGCTCATGAGTGAAACTTAGCTTCCAAAACATGCATATATATATATATATATATATATATATATATATATATATATATATTTGTTTAATCTTTTTTATGAATATATTTGATTACCCTAAATATACAGAGGAATATATTAAGATTGTCAAAAGTTTGGCCTCTACATTTCCATGATATCTAATTAACTCTGTGGTGTTTTTTATTGTGTCAAAACAGTTTCCCTGGTTATATGCATTGGTTTTTTAGCTTCTATTGTTGATGTAAATTCTTTTTTATGAATGACGTTTATGTAAATTCTAACTAAGCTATGCAGACCCACATACACGTTGTTGAAAAACACAATAAAAGAGAGTTTTTTTAAAAGAAAATGAAATTATGAACATTGGAAAAGTCCACAAAATGCCCTTCAAAAATGAAAAATTATAAATCACTGCATTAAATTCAAAAAGTTTAAAATCAAACTCAAGGAGGATTATTAGTTTTCTTTATCTTAGCAAAGACACAAATTTATCCTATATAATTATCAAACATATCATCATAAGTATCCCTAAGTTTAGGGATTCTGAACTTAATCATAACTATTTTCATGTTCACATTAATAATTAACAACTTATACTTTTCAACCAATAATTATTATACAGTATTGCAATTTCAATACAGTAAATTTCAACATAATCTTTACGATTTTTTTATACAAAAGAAAATCCTGCTACATCCTTATTGGATAAATCCCATTACAGTCCTCCATCAGTTCTTGTTCAAGCTTTGGAACCATTCTATCAATCAAAAATAAGCCTTGCAATGTTCTGGGTCCAACATTTTTTATTTTAAAGTTCATGTGAAAAACAATTTACAACTCCAACATTTTTCATAAGGAATGATTGACAAAATATGTTCGACAATCCTTCACAATTTCAATATATCATGATTTTTTTAAACACACCCTATTCATGATCTTTAATTTTTCTCCCTTCTCTTTTATTTAGATATTCATGAAAGATAATCATTTGTGTAATTTCAAAAATAGTTAAGAAAATTTAGAAATATTTCTTGTGTGTGTGTGTGACAAAGTCAACTAACTGGAGGGACACCAATAAACAGATTACTTATGATTGACAAATTAACGAATTACAAATATAAGATATTGGAAAATGTTATTAACCTAATTAAAAAAGAAGAAAACCATATATCAATATAGGAGAAATCTGAGTTCAAAACTATTAAAATTAATTAACTTCTATAAATTTGTAAATCTTTCTTCAAATAATAAATTAAAAACAAAATTTTAGCCGCCACCATTTTATCAATTTTGGCTAACCAGATTTATTAGTTCTTGAATCAAATCATTCATTTAATCAAGGTATAATATCAACTACTATTGCATATGCAGTAATAATATAGGTTTATAATTAAAGTCCAAACCATAGAGTTGAAGGCTAAAAGCTACTTACAAAAGATGTAGGAGTATTCACTTAGATTAATTATAACAACTCCCTCTATCCCAAAATAATAAACTTCAAATAATTACTTTGCTTTATTACAAGAATTATTACGTTAGTTAAAACTTAAAAGCATTACTTATTTAATGAATATAATTTATTTTTCAACTTTCCCCTTATTTTTAAAGACAAAAGAGAATGACAAATAAGAGATAATAAAGATGAAATATAGAATAAGGGGTAATGATAAATGATCGATAAAATTGGAAAAAATATGATAAATTCTAAGACAACTATAAAATATTTTTTTTGTCAAGTTGAACTTCTCTTTAATGAAAATATAATTTAGTTGGTTCCATGGAGTACTAACTTCTCACTGTTTCTAAAACTTCTAATTAATTTTCCAATTTGTCATAGTAGTTTAATTTAGAGGCTACACACCTAAATAACTTTGCATATGAATTTTGATAAATTAATTAGAACAATGTACAAGAAATCACTTCTGCATTAGTTAAGGAGACTTAATGATTGAATACTGACACACGAAATGTACAATGATTGTTTGATTAATTATATAATTAGTACTGAATCAAACATTTAGTTCTCGGCTAATATGTGGAAACTTCCGTAATTAATAGAGTAAGAGTAGGTTGCAAAGCGTTGAGCATTTAATTTCGTAATTAATAGTCACAACAAGTTACTCCCTCCGGTCTATTAGAGCCAAAATTTGAATGATTTTGATACAAATATAAGAGCTCATCTCACACTCTCTCCTCATTTAATGTATTTTTTCCTACTTTGCCCTTAAGTCTCTTTCATATTTATTAATGCTTATGTATTTCTCTCTCTAAAAAGTATCATAATAAATATTCCCTCCGGTCCCTAATGTAAGAGCTCAAAATTTGAATGGTTTTGGTCTCTAATGTAAGAGCTCACCCCACATTCTCTCCTCATTTAATGCATTTTTCCTATTTTACCCCTAACTCTCTTTCATATTTATTGATGTTTATGTATTTCTCTCTCTTAAAAGTATCATAATAAATATGGGCAATTTTGGAAAAGAAGCATTAACTCTAGACATCCAACTAACATTCACATGTTTTCTTAAGAAGCGTTTTTTTGGCGGCTAGCTCTTACATTAGGGACCGGAGGAAGTATGAGCAATATTGGAAATGAAGTATTAACTCAAGATGCCCAATTAATATAAGAGTCCGCCGCAAAAAAACGCTTCTTAAGAAAACATACGATTGTTAGTTGGGCATCTTGAGTTAATGCTTCATTTCCAATATTGCTCATTTTTATTATGATACTTTTAAGAGAGAGAAATACATAAGCATTAATAAATATGAAAGATACTTAAGGGCAAAGTAGAAAAAACACATTAAATGAGGAGAGAGTGTGAGATGAGCTCTTATATTTGTATCAAAATCATGCAAATTTTAGGCTCTTATATTAGGAACCGGGGGGAGTATCTATTCATCAAAGTAGTAGTATTACCTCTGTGTCACACAATATAAACTAATGTTTACCAAATGTTTATATTCAAGAAAATTTTTAAAAGTGTTGAAAGCAATCAATATGTCTCGAACACTAGTTAATCCTAAATTCATGTTCTTGGTACTACAAGTCTACAATAAAACACTATTTAATCTCATTATTGTACAAGTGAGATGGTAATTGAATGAGAGAAAGATGAGAGTCTGTGTATGGGGAAGATGAGAGATAATGTTGTCAACAAAGGATAAAAGTGGAACAAATACAATAAATGCTCAAAACATTCCACACATTAATGTTTATACTTCCTTCGGTCCCTAATATAAGAGTCAGTATTCAAAAACACTTTTAAAAAAAACATGTGAATGTTAGTTAGGTGTCTTGAGTTAATGCTTCTTTTCCAATATTGATCATATTTATTATGATACTTTTAAGAGAGAAATACGTAAGCATTAATAAATATGAAAGAGATTTAGGGGTAAAGTAGAAAAAAAACACATAAAATGAGAAGAGAGTGTGAGATGAGTTCTTATATTAGGGAATAAAATAATTGAAATTTTGGGTTCTTATATTAGGAATTGAAAGGAGTAGTATTATGAGACATATCATCTCCTACAACATTAGTTTATACTGTGGGACATAGGAGGGAGTAATATTTCAGAGGGAATCAAATGCAATAAAGTGGATCATATATATTTCTTGGTTGAGGCTCCAAAGACAAAAAAAAAAAAAACTCTCAAACTATGTAAAAGACATAAATATAACAGCAGATTATATTCTCTATGATATGCCATAGACGTAACTATCATTTTCAAACTTTAAAAGAATTTATATAAACGCACTTTTGAATAAAGTGCCCATCCATATTCGGCCACTGCCAGTGATTGCCCATTAGTGACGGCTGCCAACCAAATGAGCTCAAGTGATAATAGGTTTTTTTTTTTCCTCGAAACTAAGAAAAACCACAAAATAAAAAGCTCATCAATGCCAAAGCTTCGGCAGCTGGCGGCCTGAGCTACAACGTCGATGGGTTCCTGGCCGGCAGCAGCCGATGGGGTGGGCATTGTTTTTTTTTAGAAAAAATAATGTTTAACTGATTTTTTTTTTAAGAATTTCTTAAACTCAAAAAAGTACATTTAAGTTCATGACATTGACACCTCATACAGATTAATGTGATTTCATTGCGCCTTTCTATCTTCTCTGTATTTTGAGCGACATTTTATGTCTTTCTCCTAGTTAAATATTTTTATGAAATATATCTAAATAACTGAAATATACCAGGTGAAAAAGTTGACAAAATTATGTAGTTAAAAATGTTTTTAATTAATTATGCAGACTGACAGAAGTGGACAAAAAATAGTGATGTAAAGACAACCATGAGATTACGACAAAATACTGGAGGAGTATGGTTTTTTTGTTTTGGTCAATGGAGAGGTGTGTTTTAAGAAATACATAAAGAGAATTTATTTTTATACAGCCAGATAACATTCTATAGGGAAATTAGGGTCACTCTTAGTGTGTTAGACCTATGACCAATTAGATTTGAGGTCATTATGGAAAAATATAGATGAGATGAGTATTTTTTTCAAAAATATTGATTTTTCACTAGGGGATATGACTTTTCTATATGTGCATTATAAATAGAAGAAGAGTGATGAAAAAGTTAACATTTGTTTTTATTTAGAGAGAAAACAAAATTCTTTTCTTTTTGTCTCTTCACTTCTTCTCTTTCATTCTCATGGTGTATATCGTAGTCGGATTCCAATCAGTGATTTGATTTCATATGGATACCCGGTCAAGTTCATCGGAACCAGGTACTCCCGAAACACCTTCACATTTGATAGTCGCAATTTTATAATATTACCAACTGCATTAGAATGTTTCTATTTATTTATATTTTAACTCTCGTCATTCTCAATAATTTCAAATATTAATGGTTCTGCATCATTCGTTCTTCTTTAGCTACCATGACTTTCCTCCGTCATTCTCTTAGTTACTGCATGAAAGTTAGCTTCCCATGATAAGTACTCCCTCCGGTCCCTAATGTAAGAGCCCAAAATTTAAATAGTTTTGGTCCTTAATGTAAGAGCTCACCCCATATTCTCTCCTCATTTAATGCATTTTTCCTACTTTACCCCTAACTCTCTTTCATATTTATTAATGCTTATATATTTCTCTCTCTTAAAAGTACTATAATAAATATGGGCAATTTTGGAAAAGAAGCATTAACTCCAGACACCCAATTAACATTCACATGTTTTCTTAAGAAGCGTTTTTTTTACGGCTAGCTTTTACATTAGGGACCGGAGGTAGAGCCGGTAATATGGGCCTGGCCCGTCGGGCCGGCCCGTTTTCATGCAAACCCGAGGAGGGCCGGGCCTGTTGTTTTGGTGGAAAAATAGGGGAGCGGGCCTGTTAGGGCCGGCCCTTTAGGGCCTAGGGCCCGTGTGGGCCGGCCCGCGGACCGGCCCGTATTTTAGGCCTGTTTCCAATTTTATTTTTAAGAAAAATTACATATGATTCTTTATTTAATTTATGATTTTTTTGTTTCTTTTTTTATACATGCTTGAAGGACAATTAATTTTTTTTTCTCTTTTCTTAGATGATGGAGGAGATAGTGCATATGATGGTAAAGAAGAATTGCAAATACTTGATATTTTGTCAGTGGAGAGGAGTCAATTCATAGTGAAGCACAATCAAATGTCGTTGATGACAGTGATGATGATGTGCACTCTTAGATGACTCGTTGAATGTTATTATTTAATGTCTATTTAGATTTATATTTGAAGACTTTGTTATTTATTTTGACTGTCAGATTATGTGTATCACTATCAGTGTTATAGTGTATGTTGTAATGTTATTGCTTATCAGACTATGTTATGACTTATAACTATGTTCATTGTGGGTTTGTGATGTTATTAGATGATTTTGTTTTGCTAAAACCATAAAATTTACAGGGCGAACAATGTGGAAAGAGGAAAAATGAGTTTAGTAAAAGGATTTTTTTTAAAAAAAAAAAGAAGAAGAAAGTGGGCCAGGCCCTATGGGCTAGGCCCGGCCCGATGGCATGAGGGCCGGGCTTCGTAAATAGGGGAGTAAAAGGGGGACCGGGCCTAAGTGGGCCTGGCCCGTTTAGGCCCGGCCCGGCCCGAATTCCCAACTCTAACAGGAGGGAGTATAAACTAAAAATTAATTCCATGTCTCTTTAATTGGGATTTAGGAGTAATATTTTGAAATAGGGTTATGAAAAATCAATAAATTATAAAAATTAATATAATTTTACTAAACAATTCTTATTATATCTTCCCTCTTTTCTGTTTTCTTTTCTTTTTGTATGAGCCAATAATCAGATACTTAATATTGATACTTGAGTTGTGTTCTTTGAATTTTTCATGTTTATTGACTATGAACAAAAAACTCAGTTTGACTCAACGATAAGCTCGCTTGCCGTAGAGTCTGAAGTCGTAGGTTCAAATCACTCACTTTGCAAAAAGTATGGATTATGTTTCCTAGTATATATATTCCCTTCCCCAACACCCTCACCAAGTGAGGACTAGAATTGAGGTTGACCCTTTTGTAATTTTTTTTTTTTTTTGGCCAGTAACCCTTTTGTAATTTAACTATGAACAAAATTGAAGGGACATATTACTCTTTAATATTGTGCTGAAATTGATTTGGGATCAATGATAGGCTAAGTGCACAAGTAAAACAAGGGCTGCAATTGCATGTTGACTTATTGCGTTCTTTGAATTTTTTTTCACGTTTATTTGACATGAACAAAATTGAAGGGACATATTTCTCTTTAATGGTTGTGCTGAGAAATTGATTCGGGATCAATGATATACTAAGTGCATAAGTAAAGCAAAGGATCAATATATGAAGTTTAACATATTAAAATCCTCCAAATTCGAGCGTAACTATGTCCAATTAAATATTCACGTACGTGATGCGTGAATAGATCTCATATCCAAGTAACCTTTATTTGGAGAACTTAAAAGTAAATCCTTTTTAACCAGGTGTACCGTATTCTTCGCCACATACCTATTTGGAGAGTTTTGTACATGAGACCACATGAATATAAGAGGCAAATAATCCAAATTTTACGAAACTGTCAACCTCATCAAAGCTTCACGGAGGAGCTAGAATTTTCAAGTAGTTCTTCTGTATATACTCCTCTGCTCCTATTCAGGGCAGAGAGAGAGAATGTTTTCATTGGCCTTATATGAAGTATAAGTCACCTCCATATTTGAATGTATAAGTTTGCCTTTCATCTATTGCATGTAATTTTATTTTCATGTTATGTAGTGTATATTAAATATGGGTAAAATATAGAATTTGTTAATTAAGTTTTAGTGGAAAGTTAATAAGATTTAATAAGGTTTTTCTTTGTATGTGAGAAACATGATATAAGTGACTTATAAATAGGATCGATGATTGGAGTACATACCATCTATAACTTACTCTATGGGTCCGTAGTATAAGATATTAGATGCCAAAACACATCAACTATATACTTTAGTAGCTTGAAGGAGGGTTGTGATTGGTCCACTTATTTATTAATAAAACATGTATAAGTTAGTTGTGTGTGTGAAAATAATTCATTTTTCAAATTTTGCCGCCATTTATTAAAATACTATTTTTGGCCAACATTTATTAAAATACTATCGAGAGAAAGAAATATGTAATACTTAATAAATATGAAAGATAGTTGGAGATAAAGTAGGAAAAAATACATTAAATGACGAGAGAATGTAAGGGTAAACTCTTTTATATTTGGATCAAAATTATTCAAATTTTGGGCTATTATATTATGAATAGAAGGGAGTAGTATTTAAAGCATGCACATCGTGACAAACCATCAAATGAATTAACAAAAATCGATCAGTTTTTTGCGGTGACCATAATTATCCATAAAGCATCGTCATTATGTTGCAGTCTGTTTTTGGCAATAAAGCGGAGTTGTACATTAAGTAAACTGCTGAATGCTCTCTCCATATTGCCCTTTCATTATTACTATGTACCTATTAATTTTAGTGGAACTACATCTAATGATTTTGATTTTGGCATTTTGGAAAAGAAGAATAAGTTGTTGCATATTTATCGAGCATCAAAATCAACAAATTACATTACGTGAATATTATTTTAATTGAGTCATTTTTGTAACTTGAAGACCTCCCGACAAAAAAATGAACAAATTTAATTAATATTTCCTAGTTAAAAAAATACTCCCTCCGGTCCCTAATGTAAGAGCTAGCCGCCAAAAAAACGCTTCTTAAGAAAACATGTGAATGTTAGTTGGATGTCTGGAGTTAATGCTTCTTTTCCAAAATTGCCCATATTTATTATGATACTTTTAAGAGAGAGAAATACATAAACATCAATAAATATGAAAGAGAGTTAGGGGTAAAATAGGAAAAAATGCATTAAATGAGGAGAGAATGTGGGGTGAGCTCTTACATTAGGGACCAAAACCATTCAAATTTTGAGCTCTTACATTAGGGACAGGAGGGAGTAGTTATTTAATTTCTTATATTTGGAGATGGACCCAGTAATGTTTGGTGACCACAATAATTACTTGTTAAGAATTGTTACTGGAAGTTGTTGCCTTGGCGGCAACGTAATGGTTCTCCATTATCTTTTCATATAAATATGGTGGTCCCTCATCAATACTTTTGTCGACCATTTGTCTATCATCAATTTATTGTTGGCTAGACTATTATGCCAGTTTTTATGGTTAGTGATGAATCAATATTGTCATGTGATTTAATACATAATTTAGTTTTTTTTTTTCGCTGATAATTGCACTAAATTGCGTTTAATTGGGAATGACATGTGTTAAGGGAAATTGTGCCGTTTGTGGAGTTGTGCAGATTTTGATAATATTTTCACCCATATCCTACTTTTCATTTAGGACTGGTTGATGATTATCTATTCGAATTTAAGTGTATGACACTTAAAAAGAAGAATGACATAAGTCTGAACGAATTTAAAGAAATGCATTTAAAGAATGAAACTTATTACAATTATATATAGTCCAATTTGAGAAAATATAGAGAAGGACCAGAGTGATTTAAAGTAACCATTTGGGATATAAGAAATCATATTCAATTTAAACCTTGGAAATTGATACTTCTCCACATTTTTCACCTATTCACCAAACATTCATGTCATGGACTAATCACGCTTTTATTTGTGCCAATTCGCTTCTCCTTCCTCCTCCTCTCCGATCGATTCCATTGTTGTAAGAGTATTTAATCACTATTAACTAATTTTAAAACCATATAGACTATAGCCTTGAAGACTTGTTGCTTGTTGGTTTGTGTGCATTGCACTAAACCGCAAGATACGGGTTCGAACAGGCAAGAAGAAAAAAAAAACCATATAGACTATAACTATGTTCGGAAAATGATTTAACTAATTACTAAATTAATAATAGCAAGCATAGTTAGAAAAATATTCGTAATTGAAGTATTTCACAATTTGATGAACTCATTAGTAGTAAGTAAATAACATTCTGAAATTAAAAGACAACCAAATAAAAATGAAAGTGTGTGCAAGAACTAGAAATGTATAAATCCTAGGCTGCAATAATTGTTGTCTAGGTAACTCAGAATTTCACTATCTCAAAGAGAAGTTCAAGATCCTTCTTCCCTTAACCTCTTAGAACGTCACAAGAAAATGCAAAATTTGAGAAAGAGAGAGGTAGACCTAGCATAACCACTAATAACTACTTGTCTACGTGTTATGAAAATGCAAAATTTGAGAAAGAGAGAGGTAGACCTAGCATAACCACTAATAACTACTCCCTCCGGTTCTATTTATAAGTCGCCAACCGCCACTAAATTTTGGTCCTTAATACAAGTCACCAACTAACATTAACTAACTCATTTATTAAAATTTTCCCAATATACCCTTAGCATTGGAAAATGAACATTGGAAAATGAGAAGAGAGAGAAGATGAAAAAGGTACATGTATGCTTATAAAGATGAAAGAGGTAGTGGGCCATAGTAATAAAAGTAAGAGGGGCAAAAATGGAAAAGACTAAAAAAAATAAGACCAATTTAATGACTCAACTTCCATTAACCTCCATTCCTTGGTATGTACAATTTGGGCGGTTGGCGACTTATAAATAGGACCGGAGGGAGTACTTGTCTATGTGTTATGTGTGTGGTGTATGCTAGTAAGATGTTCATCGAAGCATTACTATCAATATTAAAGCATGTGACAAGTTGCAGCTATATGCATAGAAATAATAATTTATTCAAATATGCATAATAATTTATTCAAATTACATATGACAAGATGCAATTTTTTTTTTAAAAAAAAGAATAGGTCCAGATATTGTGCATGACCCAAACTAAATGAGCATGCATAGAAGCACTTGATTAGTGAAACTGTACTGTCTGTACATTTTAATTAGCTTTTGCCTTGCCCCTTATTATATTTTTTTTAATAAAACACTGCAGAAAATGCAAGGCCCAGACATGTTGGTCCCAATATGTGCAGGTCCGTTTGCTACCCTTAAGTGTATCACACAGTTTCACTAAACCCTTTTGTCTAAAAACAAAGCCTAGAAACCAGAAGCCCAAATAGTTCTGCAAAATGAAACAATTATTACCCAAACCATTAAAGCCCAACTTAATCAGTCCAAACCCTACCCGATTCAGATAGCCACATGACCCGGTTTATATATATAAATATATAATCGTTTGGAAAATTCAGCTGCATTTAAAAAGGATTTACATCGCTTTGATAATTATATAATTACAATAAGGCCATACCATCCCCTCAGTTTTTGGACCCTAGAAGAGATAGAATAACTGAACTTCATACAGAAACTTGAAATGTAAAACAAATAACCATCGATAGTTAGATCTTATGATTCACTAACGTTTTTTCATTTTTCTTTATACTGAAATCCATTAATAGGAGAGAGTGTGTAAGATTTCTAGAATTCTCTTGAAAATTATGGATATTAAATTTCTAGCAAAAAACGTAATTCATACCCCGCATTTCATACCCAGCATAAAAAGGAACGTGAGTATATGAATATATGAATAAACAAATAAGAAAATGTCTGATTAAAAAATAATAAAATGTATTAATAAAAAAGGAACGTGAGTACTGAAGATAAGAAGGAATATTTTGACGTTAAAATGACCCTATTTATTACTCTATGCATGTTTTCCATTTATGCTTTGCACTCTCCCCGTCCTTATATATAAAATACATTTGGGAAAATTACACATATTAAGGAAGTGATTGAAAGATATAATTGTGTCTGAAATAATTTTGTTTTCTGAAATATATCCTTATTTATGATTGGACATATAAAAGAGAGAAATGTGATATAATATTATCATTGAGTATGAAAGAGAATGTGATTAGAGACAATGATATATTGATGGGTAAATTTAAACAAAAAATCATTAAATTCTTTGACCAACTTGACATGTATCTTATATTTAATTACAAAATATTTTAATAAAAGTATCTTATATAGGGATGGCATGAGTATATGATGACTCCCCATTTTCGTTAAGATTTCATATATATTTTTTATGTGTTTGGAGAGTCATTGTGAAAAAAATAAAGTGATTTTGTAGAGATGTGATAAGATATTAATTTAGTGCATGATTGATTGTTCTATTTCAATTCAAGTAAAAGAACGAATGAGTAATGGGTTTGACTTTCTTTTATAAGAGAACATAAGCAAAAAAGAAATTGATTGATATTATCTCCCTCACCTCCAGATTTATACAAAGCGTGGGCCATAGAAAAGTGAAGTTAATGATGGCATTCATTAGACCAAACGATTGGGTCCAGTAAGGTGTGGTATACGCTTGCGTTTGGTGAGAAGGATTGGAGGTCCAATGTTGATACAAGAAAGGAAGAAATGGAAGGCAAAAAGAATATAAAAGAGGTGTCACGACGGGTTCAGGAGAGACAAGCCGCACAAGCACTACTCTATCCATCTTCATCTACAAGGGAGCGGTGGCATCACTGAAACAATTTGGGAACACCATTATCCAGCGAAAAAGAGAGAGTTTTGAAGAAGATTTGAGGTTTGGAGTAGGGCAATGCTTGAGGATTTCAAGATTCCTTGGTAGTTTACTCTCTTTCTCTCTTAATTCTCTTTAATTTCTCTTATGATGTTTTTTGGATGATTTTTAGCACTAGTTATGAATAGTGAGTTAACTTATATTAGGATTCTTTTTAACCACTTCATTGATTGGGATTTATTTAAGACCATCTTATAATTGTTAAATTTAGTAAGACTATTTGATTGATTATATTTATAATCAAGATGGAGATATTAAAAACCCAAAAATAATAATAAATCAGAATTCATCCTTTCAAAAACCATTATAAAATATTTCTATGTAGAATTGAAATTTCAATTTCTAAAAAGTTTAAAGGGATAAATATCATTCTGGCCAATAAACAATTTCCAAAGGATGAATCTGGCCAATGAACAATAAAATGTCTCATTCTAGCCAATGAACAAATAAAGAGCTCATTTTAGCCAAAGAGCTACAGGATAATACTAAAATACCCTTTTTAAAATAAAAAAAATCCCTCTACCTTTCCTCCTACGTCCATCTTCTTCCTCCGTCCTACCCTTCCGCCATCTCCTCCAACGTGACCACCTCCCCTCATCCACCCTCCTCATCAACACCCGCAACAACATTATTCTTCCTTCCCTGCATGACTCCAAATGCTAGACTCAAGAAGATTAGATTCTGCAAGTGCATGATATTTTCTTGATCTATATTTTTTATAATTGAATTTTACTAATATAAAAAACAATCTTCTATTATTCATTTATGCTCCGCTTAAAATTCTCAATCTTTTTTCTGTTTTTACTAAAACTCTTTGTTTTGCTATATAATTCCATATTACTGGAATTCTCATATAACATGTTTTTCCCGCTAAATAATTTAATTATTAGGGGAAATATAAATCGCGGAACTATTACTGTGACATTTATACAGTACACAATACAAGTATAAAACAAAATACAGCGAGATACAAAATAAAAGAAATATAAGAATGAAATTGTGTACAAAGATAAATTAAGAGTTGTCTAAGAATGAAAGTGTAATGTTCAGTCAAGAAAGAATGAAAGTGATATATAGAAAAGAATAAAGTGAGGGAACTTGCTAGATATGGAATTTATAAAAAACAAGTTCTGAAACTTAAACATAAATAACAAAGGCCACTAGGCATTAATGCATTATATGCGAAGATACAAATTATATAACTCAACTTACCATAATAACGCCATCCTCACTTAGCTTATCCGTATAATAAGGCCTAAGAGAACTTATAAAAGTGGTTTCATTATTCCCTGTAAATGGAATTTCTCTCTGCGTACACTAAGGCTATTTTTGACAAAACCTATTTCTATTCCCACTGAAAACAAGCAACACTCAGAAAATTCTTCATTCGGTTTATGGAATCAGGGAAGGCACACTTGATCTTTGAATAAAAGTTATATTTGTAGGTAAAGGTTAGCCTATATTTTAATATAATAAAAGCATGCATTCTACGTAAACCTTGTATATATAGTATCATGAGTTAATGATGAAGAGAAAGAGTTATTCCTGAAAATTACATCGGCGTAATGATAATTTGTTTTGGATGGAAGACGTAATGACAATTTCGGTAATCATAGCTAGAACATAAGAAAATTATTCTCACATAGGAATGCAAAGAATGATTTATTATCAATCAAAATTATTATTTTTCTTGGGACTAAATTAAATTTGAATTTAACTTAGGGAAAAGGTGCACCTAGTAGCATGATAATTTCTAAAAGTTGTACCCAGTAGTATGGTAATTTTAAGGGTGTAAATTTAGAACTTGTAATTTAAATGGGACACCCAACAACATTGTGATTTCAAAAGTTGCATCCAGTAAAATGGGAAAACTTAACTTCAATCGAAGAAAAATAAGTTTGCACAATTTTAACTTACAAGTGCTCAACTTGCACCCTCAAAATTACCATGCTACTAGGGGAACCTTTTAGAAAAACTTCAAAAATTAAATTTTTAAAATAAATAAATTAGATAAATTAAAATTAATTAGCCAAATCTAGTTATGAATATTACCAAAAATCATCAAATAATTTTGAAAAAATAGGTGAAAATATTTTGGGGTTACTGGAATTTTATAAAAATGGTTTCTAGCTCTAAAATGAAAATTCTAGCTTTAAAAATATTTTATGTGGACTTTACAAAATAAAGGAGTTCCCAAAAAATGTTTTACCAAAAAAAGGAGTTCTAAAAAATCAGATAAACTTATTAGAGATCAAATTGAGGTTTTAGAAAAATCGAAGAATTGTCCTTATAAAAGTACCTTTTGAAGGTATTTCGCATTTACTTTGTTTTAATGAGGAGATGGCATGCGAAAAAAGCATTCTAGAGAGATATAACTTATATGGGAAAGGAACAATTGAAACTAAAAACATCCTGTAATTATTTATTATGGAGGACTAGGTTAGGTTTGCAAAATCTCTCCCCCCATACTCTCTTCGTGTGATATTGCCATACGCGCAATATTGCACGAAGTACGCACAAGTGCTCTTTGATGACTACCAAGACACTCTTTATGCTTAAAAATTGAAACATTTTTACAGAGAGTGCGATATATATGGAACAATCAACTTCATGTGGTAATGCAGTTGTAGTATTTCAGAACTGCAACATCTATGCTCGTGAGCCAACGAGGGGACAGTTTAATATTATAATAACTCGACAAAGGGAATTCTCTAGTAATGTCACAGTTTCTCTATACAAAATTGCACCATAAGACTGCACAGAATTTAAACGTAATTACTACATATTTAGGAAGGCCTTGAGGGACACTTTCAAGAACGGTTTATATGGAGAGCTTCATAGACAATATCATAGATGGAGCAGGTTGGCATGTGTGGCTCTATAATAATGAAAGCATATTAAACAACTTGTAATGTGGGGAATACAAGAATTTCAGGCTAGGTTCCAACATGTTACATGGGGTCACTTGGAAGGGTTACCATGCTATTGTTGACACTTCTATTGCTACTAATTTCACTGTCTCCAACTTTATATTTGGGGATTGTTGGTTGCCCCTCACCGGAGTTCCATACATTGGAGGCTTGATTAGCTTTTGATTATTCTAGTGTCTTAAAGCTTAAATATGCACAGGGTTCATCCTCTAAGTAATGTACCTTATTTATGGTTATTATAGTTTCTTTCTAATGGGTATGTGGAATACTCATACATGGAGTTGCTAGAAGTTTTAAAACGTGTATGAAAGAATTTTCATAATGAGATGATTGTGTATTTTCAATTACTGGACTCTTAGTTAGCTCTTGATTTTTGAAGTTGTTGTGTTCTCGTCGCTCGCCGTGAGTGGACATCTTCTCTTTTATAAGCTCATTTACTATGCATTTGCTATAGAGAATGCGCGGGAGTCATTTTTGTATTTTTCACAATTTTTCCAACATTGTTTTGACCCTTTTCTTCAAATTTTAGCATCTAGATCCAATTTCTTTCCTTTCAAGAGTCTACAATATAATATGATATCAACAAATATGAATAGCTCCCAATTAACAATAAAAATTAATCAGAAAAACATTCCAAAATACCCATTTTACCAAGGTAAAGGTGTAAAAATGGGTTCAAACTATTACGCCAGAAGTACAAGGGGTAAAAATTATTTTTGGGCTCAATTCTGGGACTAAAGAATAAATATTGGTGCAATATGATGAGGGTATAATGGGAAAAATTTTAATAAATGAATCAGTTAATGACAGTTGGTGAATTATATTAAGAACAAAAAATTAGGGCAGTTGGTGTTTTATAATAAGGTCCGGAGGCAGAACCTAAGGCAACACTATACCGATTTACCTCATTTTTATGCTCTTCAAAGATGTATTTACCTCAACCAACAAAGGTCGGTCCAGTTAGTAAAAGAGTTTGACTCACAACAATGTGGTTGTGAGTTTGAATCCGCCGATGTGAGGACCTTGTTGGTGGACGATCTGTAAGTACCTCTGTAAGCGTTTTTTGAGCCAGGAAGCCTGTTCTGGCCCTGGCACTACAAAACAAATGTCTGCTAGTCACGTTTGAAAGATGGGAAATTTGTGAAGTATGTGGCGTAGGAAATTATTTTGTGGCGTTGAAATCCATACGCCACAAATCGAGGCGTAACAAACTTGTGTCACGTATCATACGCCACATAATTTTAATGCAATAAAATCATGTCGCGCATAACCCATGCGCGACATAAGGTGCAGTGAAAATAAAAAAAAACTGCAGCTTGCCGAGGAAGCTTCTTCCTCGGCAAGCTGCAGGTTTTAAAAAAATAAAAAAATAGGAGATAATAATTAGAAAGAAGGAAAGAGAGTGTTTGAAGTAGAGGGAGTAGAGGGAAAAATAATTAAAAGCTAGTATTATAATGAAATAAAAGAATTTGAATTATAATGAATGAGAAAAAAAACAAAGTATTAACGAATGATAAAGTGTATACCTTAGATTGTGGAAGATTTTAAACAATGAGCCTGCAAAAAAAATTAAGTATAATTAGTTAAATGAGAAATTAAATATGAAGAATGGAAGTGAAGAGGAGGAAAATAATGGAGTAGAGAAAGAGGAGAAAAGAAAGTGGGGAGAGAGTAGGAAAAAATAGAGAGTGGGGAGGAGAAAATGTGAGAGAAGTGAAGTTTATACAGGGAGAAAGTGGGGGAGAGTGGAGGGAAAAAATTTAAATTTTTCACAGAAAGTGGAGGGTATGTGTGGCGCATGAATCCATACGCCACAAACATGTTTAGGGAAGTCATATGTGTGGCGCATGAATCCATACGCCACAAACATGTTTGGGGAAGCCCATGCACCACAAAGAAAACTCATGCGCCACAAAAAATTTAAATTTAAGTTTGTGTCACGTTTGTGTCACGTTTGTGTCAAGTTTGTGACGCACAAACATGTCCATGCGCCACAAAGAAAATTCATTCCAGTTTGTGTCACGTTTGGGGAAGTCATACATGACAAACAAATTTGATTTTGTCACTCTTGCCCCATGCGCCACATACCCCACGTGACTAGCTTACTATTTTCTTGTAGTGTGGTGAGCTCCCGAGACCCAACTCACCTAAACTTTTTTATGTATAAAAAAATATATATTTACATCATTTGATTAGATTAAGGTATTACCCACCTTTATTACCTCTCTCCCTCCCTTGCTCTTGTTTGTTTATTAAGAAATATCAATATGGGTAATTTAAGGTAAAATTGAGAATAAAATAAAGAAATAGAGTATTATAATCAAAAATAAACTTACATATCTCCTGATAAGTCATATGATTTGGAATGAAGAAATATTATATATAGTGTCGCATATCTAATAAAAGATTCAATAATCTAATTTTGTAATATATCTATATAATATTTCTTATTTTATTTCTTACATGTGAGTTGACAAAAAAAGAAAAAAAGAAAATTTATGTTTTTTGAAATTGTAAACAGGACGTTCTGATATAGCACACGTTCTAAGGTACTATCTCCGGTCCTATACAAGACCTAATTGAATTTTTTTAGAGGTTAAGGTTGCAGAATAGGCTATTAAATCATGACATATTTGATATATTTTTAGATTATACATTAGTTTATAGGTAAAATAAACTAATTTAAGGGAAAAAAATTAGGTAAATCAATTCATAATTAACTTATTATGCTTTTTTATAAAATTTTCTAAAAATGTCAATTAGGTCTTATATTTAGGACCGAAGGGAGTAATAAATAAAATTATTACCGTTCTTATTTCTGTTCCATTACCGTGATATAGGACACTTTTGGGTATAGATGCCTTTTATGGAACTGGACACAACACAAGGCACTGTGACATCTCGAACCATGAACATCCTATTTTATAGTAGTAGCTGGAAGTTAATAACTTAATTGAGGTTTATGAAAGCAAATCAATACACAATAAATTTTTGAGCGTTGGTTTTCGTTAACCACGTCAATTTTTGGTCTCCGAATTCTTTTAAATTTTCGTTTGCCACTCCACATTAGTTTGGTTGTACGAAAGTAAAGAAAGTGAGGTGTAAATAATTGAAAAGTTAAGGGGTAATATGGTCATTTACATATATCCCGGGCCCACAAATTTTCTCTCTCCATCTCACACTTGTCGTGGGGCCCACAAACTTTACTCTCTCATCATTACCCCTATTTTCCATCTCTTACCCTTTCCATTTCTAATTCTTTACTTTCTTTCAACCAACCAAACATGAAAGAAAGTAAAGTTTTAGAAATGGAAAGGATAAGAGATAGAAAGTAGAGGTAATGATGAGAAAGTAAAGTTTGTGGGCCCCAAAAAAAGTGTGAGATGGAGAGAGAAAACTTGTGGGCCCCAGGATATATGTAGATGACCAAATTACCCCTTAACTTTTTAATTATTTTCATACTACTTTCTTTGATTTCTATCCACCAAACAGACCCTTAATCACTAACAATAGGCCAAAGTTTGAGGGTGACCATAAGTATTTCTCTAATATATGTCATTTTTAAAAGTAATTAATACTTAATCACTAACAAAACGAGAACTTTAAGTAATTAATAACAATGCACCAAAAAGTCATTAATATAATAATTCTCAAATAACATGATAAAATACCGACATAATTAAATGAAATATGTGCAGATAGACAACCACTCATTGTAGTTTTGATTTAATGTTTGGGTGGCCATAAATGAATTACAGGTTTAGTTTGAGAGAAACGACAAAGAGCAATTTTGGGCGGCCAAATTTGTGGGTTCAAAGTCTTTTTTGGGAAAGATCAATACAATTAAAGAGTTCTTTTTTTCCATGTATGATAAAGGTATATTGGGAAAAATTTAATAAATGAATCAGTTAATGGTAGTTAGTAAATTATATTAAGGATCAAAAATTTAGGGCGGTTGGTGACTTATAATAAGGATCGGAGGGAGAACTTAAGGCAGCACTATACCAATTTACCTCATTTTGACTCTCTTCAAAGATATATTTACCTCAACCAATAAAGGTTTGTCCAGTTGGTCAAGGGATTTGACTCAAACCTATGTGGTTGTGGATTCGAATATCACTAATGCGAGGACCTTATTGGTGGACGATCTGTAAGTAACTCTGTAAGCGCTCTTTGAGCTCGGAGACTTGCTCCGACCTTGATGAGCCCCTGGGACCCAGCTTACCTAAACTTTTGATGTATAAAAAAAGATATATTTACCTCATTTGATTAGATCAAGGTATCACCCACCTTTATTACCTCTCTCCCTCTCTTTCTTTTACTTGTTTATTAAGGAACATCAATATGGCTAATTTTGGGAAAATTTGAGAACAAAATAAAGAAATATTTTATTTAGAAATAATAAACTCACATTTATCCAGATAAGTCATATATTTTGGATGAAGGAAATAGTATGTATATTGTCACATATTTAATAAAAGATTTAATAATCTAATTTTGCAATATACTCATTTCCAATTTTATTTCTTACATGTGAGTTGATCAAAAAAGAAAAAGGAATATCTATATTTTTTGAAATTGTAAACAGGACGTTCTGATATAGCACGGACAATGTGATATAGAACCAACGTTCTGATAGCACACGTTCTGAGGTACTCCCTCTAGTCTCTAATATAAGAGTCACCCGCCAAAAAAACGCTTCTTAACAAAATATGTGAATGTTAATCGGGTGTCTGGAGTTAATGCTTCTTTTCCAATATTGTCCATACTTATTATGATACTTTTAAGAGAGAGAAATACATAAGCATTAAAAAATATGAAAGAGAGTTAGGGGTAAAGTAGGAAAAAATGCATTAATAATGAGGAGAGAATGTGAGATGTGCTCTTATATTTAGGACCAAAACATTTAAATTTTGGGCTCTTATATTAGGGACTAGAGGAAGTACTTAATAAATAAAAATATTACTGTTCTCATTTCTGTTCCATTGCCGTTACAGGACGTGATATGGAAAATTTTGTGTCTAGAGGCCTTTTATGGAACTGGACACAACACAAGGCTCTATGACACCCCAAACCACCCCATGAACATCTTATTTTTTAGTAGTAGTTGGAAGTTAATAACTTATTTGAGGTTTATGAAATCAAATTAATACACACTAAAATTTTGATCCTTGGCTTTCGTTAACCACATCATTTTTAGGTCTCCGAATCCTTTTATATTCTCCCTTGCCACTCCCTTACTTTATGAATTTCTTTGACAATAGGCCAAAGTTTGAGGATGACCATAAGTATTTTTTTAATATAAGTCATTTTAAAAGCAATTAATGCTTATTCACTAAAAAAACAGTGCATTAGCCTTGGAAATACCCACTAATCATACTTTAAGTAATTAATAATAATGCACCAAAAAGTAATTTATACTTAATCACTAAAAAGCATACTTAATGTGAGACCATGATTGATGAAATACAAGGGTCATACATTTGATATCCAACTTGCCACTTAGCCTTTTATATATAAAATTAAGGAGCAGTGCGCGGCTAAATGAACAGAAAACAGTTTGCTACCAATAATATGAAACTCGAAGGTTATAACCATCAACTAGATAGAATAACATATCCATTTTAAGAAGTCATTATTACTATTCTCATCAATCTCATTCAACTCGAGCATTCATAAATAGAAAACAATGAAAGGTATTTATCACATTTTGCGTGATACATGCATAAAAAATAACATATGGTTTTTAATACTAGTCATAATAAGGACTTGATTGAATAAATATTTTACAATAAGTGTATGTACATTTTTATTTGAAAAACTTAAAATAGATCATTAATGCCAAAATAATGAATATCCAATTATAAAAAAAATAATGAATATCCCAATATAGTTTTCCCTATCGTTTCCATTACTCAATATTGATGGATGAGGGCATCAATTAGGGGACGAGAAACCAAGAAGAGGTTATAGTATGTCTTCTGGGAAGGATGTATTGAATCCCAAAATACATACTTTGACGGATCAGAACATACTTCAGAATATTTGTTGCAAAGAAATCCTGCTTCAACGTACCCACTTCCACAACAACCACTATCAACATCTTCAAACCCTGCCACATGTTATTCAACTGTTATATATCCACAACACATTTGTAAAAAAAAATATATTTGAAAGACACTATCAAATGATCAACACGCTAACGCGCGCGCGCACAAACAATCAATTACATACGGCAAAAAATCTACTATAATACATTTAGTACTCTCGAATCCAGTTTTGCAAACTCAAACGTTTATTGAATAACTTTTTTGGCTGCATTTGCTGAATTTACTTTTCTTCTTGTTCATACACTCTAAAATAAGTTTTTCTACTAATAGTTAATTTTTTTAATGCACGTAGCTGGTTGCTTTTGTATTATAGCTAAACACTTTTAAAATTAAACTTTTGATGTTTACTAGCCTATCAGCTCAGCTGGTTAGAGCTTCTTTACTTAGACAAAAAGTTTCAAGTTTGAGACCTGCATGGATTAACTTAAACATGGGCCAGCTTTTAATCTTTTTATTTAATGAAATAAGCCTATTGTTCAACTGTTTCAATATCATTTTGGGTAGTTGGTACTCAAATATGCATAAAGTGTTTTTGATTAATTAGATCAGAAAATGATACTCACGACATATTTACAAATTATTGGCGAACAAAGTATTAATATTCAAATCATATGCCTTCATGTAGTCTGAGTTGTATTATATTCTTATCGATCGACCTAAATTCAAGAATATTTAATTCTTTTATATTGCTAATTTTAAATCATAAAAATTGAAAAGATATAAGCTAATTAGGAAAGTGAAAAAAAAATAAAAGCCAAAGATTTTTAAAACCAAAGGATTGATGATATCAATATTTATGTACTCACCAAATTCGTTCTGCGCATGAATCATTTTGTCCAAGGGACCATAAATGTCAATGTAAGTGATCTTGAGACCCGGATTGGACATATTGAGTTCCATCAAACGTAGCTCATGTTGAAGCATAAGGTTGTAATCTCTTGCAACTGACGAATATTTGTCTATACAACCTCGTTTTAGAAAAGCATTATCAGAGTTTAAGGTTATCATAGCAGGCAAACATCCCATTGGAGGCAACCCAGCCACCATAATTTTTCTCCCACCTTCTACCCATAAGTTCTGCATGAATAAGTGCATGGATCATAGCTCACATTCATACTGAAAAATTAATCCTATAGTTTCATTACTCGTATATGTATGTGTGTGCGTGTCTATATATATATATATATATATATATATATATATATATATATATATATATGATGTCTTCTAAAATATACCAGTCACTTGATCTAAAAGTATTTCAAATATAACCCCTATCACATTTTTTTGGAGAAAATTTGAAGTTAACAATGTTTTCTTTATGCTATTAAATAATGTTAAAGTTGGAAAAAAATTATTTTCAAATGGATTAAGGGTCAAAAGTACACATATTTTTACAAAAAGATCAACTAACACTAAAACTCTTTTTGGCGAAAAGATATACACAAGATTTTATATTGGATTCAAAAGTCACATAATCCGTTAAAATATATGTGACTTTTAGACGTAATATGAAAACTTATATATATATATATATATATATATATATATATATATTATTCTAATATAAAAATTAAATGTATTTTTGTTGGAAAAACATTTGGTGCTGGTTAATCTCATGGGTAAAGCATCTATATTTTTTTTACCCTTAACCCTTTCTAGATGAATTAACCATTTTCCTATAGTTTTGGGTAGGAAGTTACTCTACACACACACATATATTTGTGTGGGATCTGGATTTTCTAAGCCCCATTTTCTAAACCTCTCTAAGCCTCCCTTTATCCTCACCCTCCATTTCATCTAATGGCTCACAAGCGGACACATACAACATTAAAAGAAAGAAAAGGATAGAAATGCATCTGATCTTTGCTTCTTCCCATTCTTCTTCGTTGAGATCACCCTCCTCCAACCCCCATCCCCCTCCAAAGTCACGCTCCTCCACCCCCTCCAACATCTCCATCTACCCCCTCTTCTCCCTTATTGACCCCTGAGGCGCCAACCTCGGCGGTGGCAGTGTATATTCGCCGAGGAATGCTATTGTATGGAGGTCGGTGTGGAGGACGTCGGAAGCTGGCCGGGCAGTCGGCGGCAGAGGAGCAGGCAACGAGTTATACGACGTCAACCTCTGGAAGCAAGGCGGCAACAGCAGGGCAAGGAAGATGACGCCGGCCATGGTGGGGCGTGCGGAGGGGTTGGTGGTTGGCGATTGAAGACGGTGGTGAGTGAAAGCATGGTGGCTATGGAGATGTGAAGGTTGAGGGAGATCGAAGAAAATGGGGATGCAGAAGTGAAGTGGGTATAGCAGAGGAGAAAGATCATATGCATTTTTGTTTTTCTTTCTTTTATTTTAATGTTGTATGTTAGCCTGTGAGCCATTGGATGAAATGGAGGATGAGGATAAGAGGAGGCTTAGAGAGACTTAGAAAATGGGGGCTTAGAAAATTCAGATCCATTTGTGTGCGCGCGCGCAATTCATTTTTATGAATCATCTTTATGGAAAGAAAATAGAAGTCTATGAACCATCTTCAAATTAACACCTATCTTCTGGCATATTCAATTGAATATGTTCCCCAACAAATGAACAGTTCTGAGCTATCTTTATATGAGCACACAGTACTGAAATGTACGCCTCGCATTTAGCTTAAATAAATTGAAATTAAAAAATAATAAATTTAAAAGCATCGTTTAAATGTTCCACTTTGGTCATTTGTGTAAACATTTTTTTATTATTATAAATCTACTTTTATTATGAAAACAATTATGAGTGTGTGTGTGTCTATACACACACACGCACTTTAAGAGCGATTGATTAATGTGATTGTTACAAGTTTTCTCTTATTAAAAAATGTAGAGATATAAGAGAGATAAATTACAATACATAAAATATTACATAAATAGTCATTCATAAATGAGAGTAAAATTGATAAAAAATATTAATTTATGTTATCCTCAATTAGTTACCTATTTTCATTGGTACATGGGAATCGGATTCAAAATAATATGAACTTCTAAAAAGTAGGGTGAATGATTATGTTTGCATATGAACTATAGCTTAAGTATCCCCAAATATATATATATATATATATATATATATATATATATATATATATATTAATAAATGGTCTTTTATGTGCCAAAGAACTTTGTGTAAAGGATCATTTTTGTCTATGAATGAACAAATATCACCCATCACATATTTTAATAAATGACCTCTTATTTACCAATGAACTTTTAAAGAGTCGACAAATTTTCCTATACTGTTAAATATGTGGTAATAGCCATTAACCCTTGACATATTAACACCACATCAATAATAGCCATGTCACTTAAGTGAAAAATACATTGGCCCAACTGAAATTCACCAATATTCATGACCATTATTACACAGTAGAAGCAATTTTAAAAACATAAAAACTAAAATTAAAACAATTTGATGTTAATTTAAAAAACATTAAATGGAATCATATAAACTAAAAGTAGTCAAAACAAAACATGACAATAAGAGAGAAAACCCATACTTCATCAGGAATAAATGCTAAGCTAGACGAGAATGAAAGGTGAGAGCGAGATAGAGAGAAAGGGGGCAAGGGTTTTGATGATGACAATATAACCCTAATCTTAGACGACAAAGATCGACGAAACAGGAAATACAAGGAACGAGCTGAATTGAGAGATAAAAAAAAAAGAATAGGGAATGCAAAACGAGGGACGTGGCTACTGAGGTGGCACTCATATGTCAAGGAGTTGATGGCTATTATCATAGATTGATGCATGGTTTAGCAAATTTATCCAAGTTTAAAAGTTCTTTGATATATAAAAGACCATTTATAAATATATGTGCTAGGTGATAATTGCAACATAATTCATAGGCGAAAATGATCATTTACTTTAAGTTCTTTAGTATATAAGAGACTATTTAATTATGTGTGTCAGGTGATACTTAATTAGGCCATTGTTTATAGGCAAAAAAGATCCTTTATCCTAATAAGTAGAATGAAAATTATATGGCCATTATAAAGGCCACAGGTTGGTGTATTCAATGGACAAGGGGTGTAGTTGTGGGGCAATGCCTTTATCATCTGTTTCGTAGCTAACATTAACGGCACCACCAACTAATAACAATAATATATATATTGCCAGCCTGTAAATTAAAGTTTTGAAATCTACTATCAACCATACCTGTATCTTCATATTAACTCAGTTAATAAATATGTCATGTGACAATAATTTGGACGGATTTAATTTGGTCGCTCGAAAAGAGATATTTTCACAAAAATGCAAATATATGTATTTGTTGAGATGAGATGAAGTGAAACGAAAAGTTACCTGTATGAATTGTTTGACATTTTGAAGAACGAGTTGCTGATAGGCCGATAGAGAAAAGCTCTTTCTTCGTATTGGAAGTGTAAAATAATTAACAACGAAATCATTTGTGCCTGCACTTATGAAAAACACAGCCTCCTCTATATGATTCTGAACACTTGGCTTATTCCCATGCACTTTCTCCAATCTCTTCTTGCTTTCTTTGAAATAATCCAATTGATTTGGCATTGGAATCACATTCTGCAATCAAATAATTAATTCACATACATGAAAAATGAAAAATGCGAAAAAACATACATTTTCCTGATCAGTCCCTATATATAATAGTTCAAATACATTTACACATATTTATTTTGAACAGTATTCCAACATAATAAACATATCCTAAATCATTTTTATTTTTCAAGTTTTCTCATACTTATGATGAGAAGTGTCTGAAAGAGAAATGATAATAACGATATAAATGAGTATGAAAATGAATGTTAATAGAAAAAGTAATGATGGAGGAAGTATTATAATAAGTGAGGATACATATTTTTCATAAGTGAAAGTTTAAAACATTATATTTGGTTGTTGAAATTGTTTCATGTTTCTTTATGTGTTGCTGCTATTTGAATTAAGATGAAAACTTTAGTTTCCAAAGTTCATTTCATCAAACAGATTCCGTAGTTTGGGTTCAATAAAAATCATATATATATAGTAGGATGAAAAGCTCGTACTATAATTAATGATCATTGATTATATGACAATGTACAAAGTAATGACTTGTTATACCATTTTTAGGTAGTGAAGCGAGCCCCTTGGTTAACCCTTCAAGCATACATTTTTTGTGATATGAGAGAGAGAGATAGAGATAGAGAGAGAGAGAGAGAGAGAGAGAGAGAGAGAGAGATACACTAATGGTTGGTGTAAGAGGGTCGAAACCAGAACCTGCAGAAGCAAAGCTAACTCCTGTAATAAGATCCTTATTGCTGAGTTTTGGATCAAGATATGGTGGCACTAACTCCTTTAAACCTAAATATGATGCTGAAAATATCCAACATTTAAAAC
Source organism: Mimosa pudica (assembly GCA_029929735.1). Taxonomy (NCBI): domain Eukaryota; kingdom Viridiplantae; phylum Streptophyta; class Magnoliopsida; order Fabales; family Fabaceae; genus Mimosa; species Mimosa pudica. The sequence goes on from JAKELP010000020.1 coordinate 11,342,416, forward strand.
AAAAAACAAGCAACAATAATATATATAAGCCATTAGTATGTTCTATCCAATCAATACATAGAAACATGATTAAAGAAAAAACTAGCTTAATTAAAAAACATAATTATCCAGAATCAATGGAGATGTGGGTGGGTGTGTGTGTGTGTGTGTGTGTGTTGTATAAATACCAATATAATCAGTGCCAAGTTTTCCATTAGAGAATCTTCCTGTGGGAATTTGATGAGGGAAATTTATGCCATAGGGTGGGAAATTGCCCCTGAAAGCTGTCTTAACGAAGTTGTTGTTTCCTGGGTCTACTGTGGAATCTCCAAACACATATATGGCGGAGACCTTCTTATTCAAAGCTTCACCTTTTTGGATCTCAAAAGATGAAAGTATGAAGAAGAGAGTAAAAATCTCTGTTGGAGAGAATAAGTGACGATGTTGTTTCTTAGAGTTTTCCATGTTTCTTGGATTTTCCATATCAAGTAATAATATGACTATATGGAATATACATACACAAATAAACACACACATATATATCACGATCAGAATTGAGTGAAGAAATTTTAATTTTTGAAGACTGAGATATTGTGTAATTCTAGCATGGTTATATATTATGAAATGCAAATTAATTTATTTGTGTTTTAATATATTTACTACTTGATTTACATTTTTTTTAAAAAAAACACTATTATAAAATAAATTAAAATTATAAAATCTTATTTGATAAAAAGTAATATTGTTTGGATACATGGTATAATCATCGATTCACCCGTAATAAAACTAACTTTAAAGGGAAATCAGTAACCATCGTTTGTTTTATCAGGTTTATATTTTTGAGAAAAAATCTCGTATAAATTCATCGAAATATGGGGCATAGCCTTTTCATATAAATCAGAAAATTAATAATAATTGTTCAAAATTTATTATTAATTTTTCTCATTTTTTGCATGAGAATGATAGTGTGTGTGTGTATGAATTAACAAACATATGTCATATAATTTGTATTACTAGTAAGGGCAAAAGCGCTGATGTAATAATTAACTATTTTAATTTGGGCAAAAATAATAAATGATTATTTGGCGGTGCACAAATAATAACCAACTTTGTGACCTGGTGCAATTAAAACTCAACCCTTCTTCCTTCCGCGATAAATAAAAACCGGTACTAAATGTTAATTTGTAGTTTTGTGGAACCTTTCTGATATTATTTTCTAAAGTAAAAATACATTTTTACCTCCCGCAAATAAAAATCAACCCTTCTTCCTTCCGCCCTTCATCTTCCCATGCTAACTAGTATCAGCAAAGTTTTAATTGGGAGGGGCAAAAATGTATTTTCACTTTGAAAATAATATCAGAAAGGTTACACGTTATTACAAATTAACATCTAGCACTGGTACGTTTTATCATTTTTGCACCGGGTCACAAAGTTAGATATTATTTATGCACCGCGAAATAATCATTTATTAGTTTTGCCCAAACTAAAATAGTTAAGTATCATATCAGCGCTTTTGCCCTACTAGTAATTAGTAAGAAATCTCTGGTATATTTCATTAAAGTGGATGCTTGGCAAGATTCGTAGAAAATGTGATTAAATGATCTTTATTTAATAACAAGTAGGTTTGATATTTTTTTGAGTTTAACTACTGAAACTGATGTATACCTAACCATTTTGCTCTCAAAATTTTCGCCTCTACCATGCTCCAAACGTGTTTCATATATATATATATATATATATATATATATATATATATATATATATATATATATATATAGCATTTCATGTGCATAATTAACAAATAATAAATTAGAAGAAAGTTGCATACAACTAATTCAAATACTATGTTAAATGATAGAATTTTCATTACAAAAAAACTCGCTATAAGGCCGCATTTATTTTTCCCACTTACTGGCTTTTATATACTCAGGAAAGACACCATGGTGTTTTTATCAAATGTAGGAGAATACACCATGTTAAGGCGATTTCGGGGCATTTTCATAAACACCATAGTGCTAAACAAAAAGCTAGACAATGGCATTTCCAACTGAAATAAACGCGCGCGCGAGAGTTGTGTTTGTGTGTGTGTGATAAAAAAAAATGAATAAGTGGTTCGTATACACACAGTATAGCAACAAAATTTTGTATTGCGTACACTAAGTAATATCATCAAGCAAATAACGAAAACCACATATCCTCTTGATAGAATCGCATTTTAAAATTCCTTCAACATATATAATCAAAATATTGCAAGAAAAATATTCACCTAAATTTAGAAATATTCAACTTTTCGTGCATATTTAATTTAATAGATAATGCACAACAGAAGATAGACGATAGACTTAGTTGAATTCCATCCTTTAGATCAAATGGCTCTAATACCATTGTTGGAAAAAATGAATAAATTGGAGAGGGAGAACAACAATTACGTACAAGATAGATCTAAGTTCGGATACGAGTAAATCCTTTAGAGTTCCATAAGCTGGTTCTAGAAGAACTCTTGACTAGTTTGGATTACTGAAAAATTAGAGTCCACATTTGAGGCAAAATAGAACAACCACACAAGAAAGAATATGGAGAGAATGGGATAGTTGAAATATTCTATGACTTGTGTATCTTGAAGTGAAGGTAATAAGAGCTTCTATTTATAGAAGAGGGTGGATACATTTTTGGTAATATAAATTTATTATTTAGAAATCATCGCCATTCTCTGTTTTTTTTATAACATCATCGTTATTCTAATACGAACAATCAATTAATTCACATTAAATCGATTAGTCAGTTATTCATGACTAAGTAAGAAATCCTTGTCATTCATATTTTACCCATTAATTAATTAAGTAATTAATCAATTGATTACACATATGACTTAAAGCGAAAAGGAGGCGTTTCTGTAAGTGTACGGGTCGTCAAGTAGTAGTATAGAAAGGTTGTCGTTCCACAAGGATTGTGGTTAAACCAAGGTGATTAACAATAATTGTATAATTAATTACTTTAAGTAAAAACACGTTGAAGGGTTTGATTTTCAAATAAGAAATATATTTTAAAGATGAATATAAAAAGAGTTGGAGTTTTCAAACACAAGTTAACAATAATAATTAGGACATAGGATTGCTAATCCCCTATTCAATTCATGAACCAATTTTTCCCTAGTGATTAAATGAAGACATATGCAAGTCTAGGGTTCCAAATCATTTGAAAAAACTTTCTTAAGACAAGATCAAATTATGCTAGCATTTTTGCACAATCTCTTGTCACAATAAATGCAATCCCTTTTCCTCAACCACCCTAATTATGACTATGCTAGGTTAATAACGATATCTCTATGTTATTAACAAACTGTTCGCACCGCAAGTGCACGGGTCGCGCCAAGTAATAAAGTGATAAGAAAAGTATCGTTCCCACGAGGATTTGGTTCCAAAACCCGGTCAAGTAATGATTATCACACTCTCGCTTAATTTGAGTGATACAAATATCATGAGTGAGGGGTAACTAATTTAAACAAATAAGAAAAACTATAAACAAGTGATTCTTAACTTCAAGGATAAAATGGGTCCTAAGATTATTATTCCCCCTTGTATTTCATAAACTTAAAGAGCCTCCTCTCACAATTGCTTTCAATGAATATATATTTGCTAACCTAGGGTTCTAAAGTACTTGTAAATGCTCCGTCGAGTCAAGAACAAGTGTTTAATTCTATTAATCATGCAATCTCTTGTCACAATTAATAAAACCTAATTTCTAAGTTTCAACCCTATTGTGGCTATGTGAGGTCAATAAGTATATGTCTATCTTATCAACAAAACCATTCATTTGTCATGCAAACTTCAAGTTCTCACACTATTTTACCCAAGTTCTAAACTCAACCTAGCCCTCTCAAGCATCAATCAAGTGAACACAACATCTAAATAGTGATCAAGCACTTAGAAGCATTAGGTAAAGAGTAAAATAAACATATATATAACATTAATCACAAAATAAGAGGAGGAATTAAGAGTTAATCCATACAAGGGTTCCAAATAATCCTAGAATCAAAGCTTTAGCTCCACATGTTCATGAAATCCAAATGAATATATACATATGATAGCATAATCATAGAACAAGAGAAAGGGAAAGGAAAATGGAGAAGAAAAACCAAGATTTGAAGCCAAAATCTCTTCTAGACTTCAATCCATTGACACCCACTCCTCCAAAAGCCAAACCCTAGCTCCCAATATGCCCAAGAAGTGAAGAATGAGTGTTTTCTGTCGAGCTCTCACTTTTATATCCAACAAGTTTCGTTTTTTCGCGTCTGAAAACGCAGAGTTTTACTTTCCATTCGTTGTGCGTTCGTCGCGCGACGAACACACAACGAACCGATTGGAGGCAGAGAGGAAGCATCATTTGTCGTGTCTTAGTTGTGCAACGAAAGCTCAACGAACATCAGGAAGAGTTTTTCTTTTTCCTCTTTTGTCCCTTGCTTCATTCTTTAGCTTGTCCTATGTTTTTCTTGGTAACTCCATGTTTACCTTAGCCTTTTGCACTTGTCCACCTCTTCCTACAAAAGAGAAAGAGGGTTGATGAGCTTCAAAAATAACTTACAAACACATATTACTCCAAATTTCACACAAATGCATATTTTTCAATTTGTATTTTTTCCTATATGTATTTGTATCATTTTCAATCATTTGTCACCAAAAATCATGTACATTCAAGGGAAATTAAGATGGAATATGTGAAATTACGGAGTTTATCACTCCCCCAAACTTAAGTCCTTGCTTGTCCTCAAGCAATTTAGAAATTTTTGTACTTTGACCACATGTTATCCCTAATTCAATTGAATTACTTGTCCTCATATGTTGTTCTTCCTAATTGATATATAGAATACATGAATTATATGCAGAGATGAATGACTCATGGTGTTAAGAACAAGCTCTCCATAACCTTTGAACTAGTGTGTGAGTGATGGAGTTAAAGAAAATTTTCAAGATTTTTCTCCGGTCATTTGTAAAACTCCAATGTATGTATAGAATCTCACTTTTCAAATTTGTCCATTCTTTTCTTCTCTCCCCACTTTCAACTTGTAGCACATAAGTTTAAAATCAAGAGGGCTTTTAAAGCTTATAATGGGGCTAGAGATTTAAGTGTTTGGTTAATTGAAAGAATGAGATAAAGGAGTTCAAATATCTTGAGATAAACGAAAACATTTCATCATAGTCACTCTTTCACAACATTCTCTTTCAAGAAACATAAAATTCCCCAAAATTCATCTCAATTTTGATTATTTGTACTCCTAGTCTTATTGCCACTTTTTTTCTTTCTATACTTCTTTCTTTTCTTCTTTTTCATTCTTTTTTCAATTCACTTTCTTTCCCTTTTTTTTCGACTTAGGAGTACAATTTTTTCCTTTTCATAGCCACTGTTTCCCTTCTCACACATGTTTTTTTACATTTGCACACACTTTTATCAACCATACTAATCCTCACTACTAATGAAATGTCAATTATCTCAAGATTCAGGTAGTTTATGGTTTTTCGGGCTGTAAGGGTTAGGTCCAATGTGGGTTGCAAAAGAAAATTATCATTGTTTTTCATTAAAAGGCTCAAAGAGGGTACAAATGGGATAAAAATATTGACAAGGATGGCTTGAAAGGCTCAATCGCATTTAATGATGGTCTCAATCATTTTTCAAACTTATGTGCAACCTGTCAAAAATGTGAATTTTCCAAAAAGAATTTTGAAATTATCAAGTGAGAGAGAACACATACATCAGTTTATTACATTTTTCCTTCACAAAATCCGTCATCCAATTACTCTAACTCCATTAGTGCATAAGTTGTTCAAAAGAATTAAGGAAAGATTTGCCTTAACACCACAATCCATTCAAGCAAAGCATATAAGTTCACCTTCTATATACCCTTTAGTCAAACAACTTATTCCTATCATTGGACTTTCTTACACCTTTTCAAGACAGCTCATGGTCAAATTTTCAAAAAAAAAATGCAACAACTTCAGTTTGGGACAAGATATCACACATTCATCATCAAAACAAAGTCAAAAAATTCCCTTGTGCACTTATTAGTCACAAGCAAACAAAAAGTTTATTCACAATTCTCAAAAAGTTTCACATGATCATCATCTCATCACCTCTTTACTCCCCCAAATTTAAAACAAACAGTGTCCTCACTGTAGAATAAGAGGAAGGTAGGAACAAGCATGGAGTCAAGCATGAACAAGGCTTTGATATCACACCAACAAAACTAGAAACTATCCTAAGGAAGCCTAAATGAAATCCTAAAACAACAATTCTAAGAGAAAAGCTCCTAAAAGAAAAGTTCCCCCAAACTTGAACTATACTACACCTTAAACATATCATAAGAGATCAAACTGAAACTCCATTCCTCATTGTCATTTTTCAAATTTCTTGCCCTACTCACCAAATAATCAATGGTATGACTTGTCAAAATAATCATCATTAGCATTGAACTTGAGCATATGCCTTATTTCAAAGAGACCAAGTTTTATTTTCCAATGGCAAATGGATGAGTCTAAAGCAAAGTTTCAAAACTAGTTGTTCAAGTTCTATGAAAATAAGGATTATAATGATATAGTCACAACAAGTTCCCATGGAGAAATGCTCCTCTCAAATAAATGTGATGAAGGTGAGAAGTAAAAGTGTTTGGTGAAAAAAGGTGTTCCTTGGTCCTGCATTTGCTGTGCAATGAACGATCAACAAAGATGCAAATAGAAAGGATGAAGTGGCTTCGTCGTGGTTTCGTCACTCAACGAAGCCATGACGAACAATCTGGTTCTGCAGAATTTCTGCAGAACTCTGCAGAATTTTCTGCAGGATTCTGCAGAATTAAAACACAAAATTTATCTAGCCAACTACATGGACATCAAAATCACCCAATACCTTCATTCAATTCATTGCCACTCAACACCAAATCTCACCCTACCTTCCACTTACAAGACTCATTGAGAAAATTAATGCTTCAATCACAAAATGCATCAAGATCCATATATCAATCAAAATGTGTCCAACAATCAAAATGTATCCACAATGACAAACAAGCCAAAATCCACATTCCTCAGTTCTATGCCCACTTAAATGATACCAAAATCAATGAAAGTAGGCCATTTTTGTAACATCCTGAAATTTTAATATAGGTTTAGGGAGTATTTTAGAAATAATAAAGGGGAAAAAAATTAGAAAACTTGGGAATTCCTTAAAATTTTTGGAGATTTTTAGGATATTTTTAAGCTTGGAGAACTAGGTGCCTAGAATAATTAATTAAACAATTAGAGAAATAGAAATATGAGGGAATGGTGAAATCTTTTGAAGGTTAATGAGATATGAGGTTTGATATAGTAAATTTAAATTAAAGGAGGGCTTTTTGATAATTTTCACTAATTATATACACACTACACATGTACACAACAAAAACAAGCAGCTCTTCCTCCTTCCTCTTCATTTGGCCGAGCTTCACTCCCCCCCCCCATTTTCATTTTCCACCGTCTTCATCCCACACTCATTTCGTCCCATCACCTCCAAATCACACCCATTTCGAGTTATCCTTTCTCTTCTCCTCAAGATCCTTGCAAAATTCAAGCCGATCTGTTCCTCTTTGTTCTCCTTCGTCTTCTTGCATTTTCCGGAGAAGCTATGTCGTTTTCCGGCGACGGTCGGCGGTCTTGGGAGGTGTGTTGTCAGTTTCCTTTAGTTCTTCAAGTTATCTTCCCTCTTCAACTTCATTTTTTTTTCACCTCCTTCTTTTGTTGGGGCCAGCACGACCAGCCACTACAAGTGGTCGTTTCCAGCGTGGTTGACGGCGGCCGGTGGTGGTAAAGCTCCTCCATTCATTCTTGAACTCCGTAAGCCTTTCCTACCACTTCGTAATGTTGATTTTTTGTTAAAGTTCCCTCTTTTAAACCTAGGGTTTTGTGAAAAATTGAAACTTTAGGATTGTCAAGCTACCATAATGATTGTTAAGTGATTAATTGAAGATTTTTGAGGATATTTGATATCTCTTGAAGTTGGAAAATATTTTGGGAATTTTGTAGACAATATTTGGACTCTTTGAAGTTGGGGTTTTAATTATAATGACATTTGGTAATGTTAATGCTTTAATATGGACATTGAAACATTGAATTTGAGTATTTTTGGGAGCAATTGGATTTTCTAAAGGAGATTGAACATTTGGGAATTTTTGGTGATGAGTGTGATTCTTTGAAGTTAGGGATTACATATACTTGATTCCTTGAGAACTTTAAACAAGAATTTGTGGATATTAAAGTGGTTGAATGGAGATGTTTGGAATGTAATTAAGTTTTTGGTAGTTAGAAAATATTTTTGGAATTTTGTAGACAATATTTGGACTCTTTGAAGTTGGGATTAGTTAATGACTGATGTTTTGAATAAATTGGTGGTAGTATAATAGTTTTCGAAGTGATTTAATAATTTTGGAAGGTTGAAATTGTTGGAATTGGTAGTTGGGGAAAAGTGATAGTTAAAGTGTTGAAAGGAAAGGGATTTAATAATGAAAGAATAATTATTGTTTTGGTGGTTGGTGATTGTTTTGCAAGCTATGGACATTTTTTTGGTTTCTTCAAAGTAAAGAATTGTTTTATGAACTGTATAAATTAAATTGGAGGTTAAGAAATGTTATTGCAGATGTTATAAAGGTGTTGGAGGAGTGAAATCGTTTGAAGTTGTGTTTGGAAAGGAGTTGGGAATTAACGTGTTGGATTAAAGAGAAATTTATTAAGGAAATTTGGTAGTTTAAGTGTTGATTAAATGGGGATTTGGTTAAGTAAAGGTGTGAATATTAGCGGTGGAGTGTTTGGGAGTTAGGAAGGCTACCTTGAATGCCAAACTAATATTAATAAAGTGGTTTTGGTGAGTTATAAATGATTGGGTTATTTTTGTTGAGAGTTATTTGAAATAGTTAAGTTAATACTTTAGGAATTACAAATAATGGTTAAGGGAAGTGGGAGTTTTAAAAGAATATAGAGGAAGGGTGGATGTGGAAGTAATTCATTACTTCAACATTGACTTTGGAATTGTTTGAAAAGTAGGTCAAAGTCATGGATATTGCGCATTGACCAATAATTTCTCCTTGTGCGGTTGTAGACGACGGTGACTTGGGTGGAGCACGCAGAAAACAATAGCTGCTAGGATTTATTATTATTGAGCTTGAACAGGTAATCACGCTTAACTGACTGTGATACTGAGGGTGACGGTAGTTGAGGATTTCTAAAATACTCTTCTACTTTATATATATAAATGAAATGTGTTCTGATTACTTTATATTTAAACGTGGGCTATAGGGTACCTTTCTAAATAAACTGTACTTTATATATATATATATATATATATATATATATATATATATATATATATATATATATATATATATATATATATATATATATTTATATATAAATCTTTTGTATGTTGCATGACACTGATTATTGGTACCGTCGGCCGATGTAACCATCGATTTGCGCAAATCGATAGGTTAATTGTACAGGTTCCTCGGATTGTAAAGGAACCAGGGATGTTTTCACATTTTAGAGTGCTCCCTTTTACATGCTTTCAGATTTGAGACTGGGCACAGTGTCAATCACTTTTATTTTTGTCTATTGAGAGATGGATGTATCTGTACTATATATATGTGTATATATTATGTGGTTATGCAGGTTTTGAAAACTGTGGTACCCTGTAGACACTCCACTACCCCACTTCTGAGTGTCACAGTGAGTTAAGAGGTGATTACTGAGACATTGTTTTGTCTCACCCCATTCCCTTTATTTTTTTACAGGTGATCATGCCCAGGGGGAGGCGCAGAGGAAGGGGAAGGGGCCGATCGGCCCATACTGAGATAGTAAGTGGGCCGAAGGTGATCTTATAGGGATATATATTGCTATTTCACTAGGCTGCATCAGCATCCGCATTTATGAATGTTATAATTGAATGAGTTGTATTATTGAATGAACGTTTTATTTGATCTGGTGATTTAATTTGGAAGTTGTTGATTATTTGTGGTATTGTTCCTGCTACTGCGATAGTTCAGGGACTATTTTGACTAATATGTCTGTTATTGCTGCATTACACTGTTCAGTGTGATGATTACTTGTGGAAAGGATGTGGATTCATGGAAACAGGTGTTGTCTTGAATGGATTATATTTAGGAAATAATTTTCCTAACATAATTACGTGATATGTTGAAGATGTATTATTTGATTTTATGTGGTCTCTGTAGATAACCATATTAGATGGGCCCCACTCTAATATGGTTACCCTTTTATGTATTTGGTTGGTTTCTTTTCTAACCATGTTAGGTGATTCTTTTCTAACATGGTTAAATTTATATTATTGCGTTGATTGTATGGATTGATTAGGATGATGGTATTTTTTTTGCTAACTATATTAGGAGATTCTCTTTTCTAACATAGTTAGATATGCGTTAAGCCAATGCTTGTAATCTCTTCATAGAAGAGAAATTCTTTTTCTAACCATGTTAGATGTATTTTTACTAACATGGTTACACACCATCTGTTTGGAATGTTTTGATCATGCGTTTAATTAAGTGGAAGTTAGTAGGTTAATAGGAGGTATGTTACAACTTGGTATGTTACAATTTTCATATCACAAACAAGAATCATTCATATGAACATCATGAACTCAAAACGCACATCAAGCCAACACCCAAAAAATCAGTTGAGCACATCCTTAGTAGGCACATAAGATTCACAACACATTAAGGATCATTTCAATAAAATCAAGCAAGTCTTGTCAATTAAGCTCATGAAACTCAATTTGGCCAGTTAGTATAAACTAACACCACAATTCTAGCCCAGCACAAATTTCCAGTCATCAACATATCATCATTCATTCTAGAAGAAGAAGAAAAGGGGGAAATTGAATTTAAATGAAGATTAAAATAGTACTCCCCTTCGTAGACCTCTTCTTGTCTTCTAGAACGTAAGCTCCAGTCATCCTCATCAACTAGTCATCCAAGTGAGGGAGAAAACTTTTCTTCCTACAAAAAGTAACACCAAGGAAAAATATACCAAACTACACTAAACTAGTTAGGAAACTTAAAAACAAAAGAGAATAGTTTATAAAACGTGGGTTGTCTCCCAAGAAGCGCTAAATTTATAGTCTTCAGCCAGACTTTCCAACAAACTCACTAATCATAAGTATCAAAAACTAAGATCACCTTGTCTTCATTTCTCCTCAAAAGACATGGTTCCAATGACAATGGGAATTCATTCAAACAAGACTTACATGATCTCTCAATCAAAAGTGATTTTAAGAAACACGTTTCAATATGGAACATGGTGAGCTCTAATTCAAATGTACCAAAATCATCCTCGATAAACCCAAAGTATTTTGAAAACCCAATAAAATCCACTGGACCCTCATCAGTAAGAGTCAAAAATTCACTAGACGGATTTTGAACAACAATTGTTGGGATTTCTACTTGTTCACAACAACAAGGATTAGGCTCCAAGCTGGAAACCTCAATTGAACACTCGATATTGTTCTCTCACTCTTCAATTTCCAATTCACTTTCACCCTCACAATTGTCACAAACCATTGATATCGCATCATCACTTCCCATGATCAATTCTCCATTTGAGGTATTTTCTACACAAGAGTCATTTGATGTATCAATGAAAACACCTCTTTGCCTTAAAGACTCAAATTGAGAATTTAGCTCACCTAATTTGATTGATAAATTTTCAAGAGCTAATGTTTGTTCACTCCATTTTTCATCATCCCTAGCTCTATACTCATTTTCATTATCAATATAAAGTTGAAACATATCCATTATTCTTGACATCTTCTCTTGCCTGGAACTAGACTCATCTAAACTATTAGGTGATATTTGACCTTGTGGTGCATATGAAGGGAAAGAATAATTTGGATCCCTAGACAATGAATGTTCATGATTCCAACTAAGGTTAAAGGAATAATCATGCAAATTAGGTTGAACCTTAGAAAAATCATCCTCTACAAAATCCATGGTTGAAAAATGGGGGCATTGCTCATTATAATGATTATCTCCACAATGATCATAACAAATGTACTCATATTGAATTTGAAAAGCATTAGGGTCAAAATAAGAAGTTGGATAATCATTATCATGCTCAAATTCATCCCTTGCCCCATTAGTCCACCAAGGATAATCCATACACAAATTCAAAGAAAAACTAACAAACACAAAGACACACAAAAAGAACAAATATACACATGAATACAAGAGAAAATAAAATCTACAAAGAAACACAAGAACAAATATATACAAACTCAAGCTTAAGCTACTAGTGTTATAATCAAGATTGACCAAGGAAGGTTTTGGGACACAAATCCCCGGCAACGGCGCCAAAAACTTGTTCGCACCGCAAGTGCACGGGTCGCGCCAAGTAATAAAGTGATAAGAAAAGTATCGTTCCCACGAGGATTTGGTTCCAAAACCCGGTCAAGTAATGATTATCACACTCTCGCTTAATTTGAGTGATACAAATATCATGAGTGAGGGGTAACTAATTTAAACAAATAAGAAAAACTATAAACAAGTGATTCTTAACTTCAAGGATAAAATGGGTCCTAAGATTATTATTCCCCCTTGTATTTCATAAACTTAAAGAGCCTCCTCTCACAATTGCTTTCAATGAATATATATTTGCTAACCTAGGGTTCTAAAGTACTTGTAAATGCTCCGTCGAGTCAAGAACAAGTGTTTAATTCTATTAATCATGCAATCTCTTGTCACAATTAATAAAACCTAATTTCTAAGTTTCAACCCTAATGTGGCTATGTGAGGTCAATAAGTATATGTCTATCTTATCAACAAAACCATTCATTTGTCATGCAAACTTCAAGTTCTCACACTATTTTACCCAAGTTCTAAACTCAACCTAGCCCTCTCAAGCATCAATCAAGTGAACACAACATCTAAATAGTGATCAAGCACTTAGAAGCATTAGGTAAAGAGTAAAATAAACATATATATAACATTAATCACAAAATAAGAGGAGGAATTAAGAGTTAATCCATACAAGGGTTCCAAATAATCCTAGAATCAAAGCTTTAGCTCCACATGTTCATGAAATCCAAATGAATATATACATATGATAGCATAATCATAGAACAAGAGAAAGGGAAAGGAAAATGGAGAAGAAAAACCAAGATTTGAAGCCAAAATCTCTTCTAGACTTCAATCCATTGACACCCACTCCTCCAAAAGCCAAACTCTAGCTCCCAATATGCCCAAGAAGTGAAGAATGAGTGTTTTCTGTCGAGCTCTCACTTTTATATCCAACAAGTTTCGTTTTTTCGCGTCTGAAAACGCAGAGTTTTACTTTCCATTCGTTGTGCGTTCGTCGCGCGACGAACACACAACGAACCGATTGGAGGCAGAGAGGAAGCATCATTTGTCGTGTCTTAGTTGTGCAATGAAAGCTCAACGAACATCAGGAAGAGTTTTTCTTTTTCCTCTTTTGTCCCTTGCTTCATTCTTTAGCTTGTCCTATGTTTTTCTTGGTAACTCCATGTTTACCTTAGCCTTTTGCACTTGTCCACCTCTTCCTGCAAAAGAGAAAGAGGGTTGATGAGCTTCAAAAATAACTTACAAACACATATTACTCCAAATTTCACACAAATGCATATTTTTCAATTTGTATTTTTTCCTATATGTATTTGTATCATTTTCAATCATTTGTCACCAAAAATCATGTACATTCAAGGGAAATTAAGATGGAATATGTGAAATTACGGAGTTTATCACAAACCCTCCATTTAAAACCATAAACTTTGAGTCTAACATGCTTTTATCCAAGTTCTAAAACAAAATATATTTTCTCAAGTCATATTCCATTTAACTAAATAAGTGGTGATCAAACACTTAAAACAAATAGAGAGCAAGATAAAAACTACCCATATACTTCATTAATTACTTAAAGAAAGAGAGAGAGTAGATGGTTCAATTCACAAATAGTTTCATAGCAACCCAATATTAGGGTTTTAATTACACATAAATGTAAATAAAACAAACCCTAAAACTATGAAAGATTTCATTGAAGAGAGGTGAAAAACAGGGAAGAAAATACAACCACAAATAAAAGATGTTCAAATCTCTCCAAGCTTCCCCACTTGATTCCTAAGAAATTCCAAGGTTCTTCAAGCATTTCAAGACTCCAATAAATTCCCTAAATGTGTTCTCTATCTTGTTTTCCGTCCCCCTCTCGAAATGCCCAAGTTTTCCTTTTATATGCTGAGAAATGGACCAAAATACGCAGCTGTGAAATGAGCTCGTCTGTTGCTCGCCGGTTGGCGAGTCAACTGGCGAGATTACAGAACCGGCGCACTGCTTGCTAATCGGTTGGTGTGGCTGGCGAGCAGCCATCCTTGGGTTACATTCAGCTCTCCCTTCTCCTTTGTCTTCTTTGTTGTATCACTTTGGTTTCATTGAGCTCCTAACACTTGTCCACCTTCTCCTACACAAGCTAGAAAGAGGGTTGAAGAGTTCCCATATCTCAAATATATAAACATTAAACTCCAAATTTCACACAAATGAATCGTTTTCTATTTGAATCAATTTCTATGAATATTTGTGTGTTTGTCATCTATGTATCATTCAAAAAAAGTGTGAATGAAATAGAGGGAAATAGAGATGAAATATGTGAATTTATGGAGTTTATCAACATAACAAAGTCAACAATCATCACCTTTCATATATCTAACCAATTAATTAAACTCATAATTAATAAATAAATTGGGATTTATCATTTCTCACAATTAACTAATCCAAGCCTTGTACCAAAAAAAAAAACTAATCCAAGCCATTAAGCGCATATTTGATCTTAAATTTTAAAGTAATTAAGAAAAATTCTTCTTAACACTACTTATAATTAAGAGAAAGGTATCTAACAAAAGAAATCCACTACAACCATTCACTTAGATTAAAAAGTTATAATATTTCAAATTATTTAAGTTTATCCTTTTAAAAAGTAACTATAGATATCTTCTTTAAAATATTTACGGTATTATTTCCGATTAATTTGTTCATTATTTAACTGTATTAAAAATAAAATAACATGACAACAAAATAATAATTTAACCTTAAAATATTTAGTCGTATAGCCTATATGGGAATATGGGATGCTCTGAACAACGTCCAACCAACATATCTTCAAATAGGTATTGGTTGAATAAGGAATAGATGCTTGACAAGTAAAAAAACATAACAGGACTAGATGCCTTACTTTAGCTATCATATTGTCCAATACATGTAGTCTATCCTCAAATGGGCCTTTAATGGGCCTATTTTGGGACAATTGGGCCTTTATTGTCTAACACATTTTATATATGTTTATGTGTGTGTTTATTTCTAATTTAGCTATTATATTGTCTAATACATGTAGAATTTATTTAGGGAAATTGATCTGTCTTAAGACCAATTACCAATATTTGTCAATAAATAGTTTCATAATTTATTTTTATTGATGCTTTATTGACAATAATAATCAAGTGATAGAATGAGAAAATCAAGAAAAATGACTTTTTGAATTTTTTTTAAAAAATACAATTATCACAAATTTAATAAACATATTAATCTAATCAAATTAGGCAAAACAGTAATGCATTAAGGAATATAAAGAGTATATTATTATATTTTTTTGAACTAACAAACCCTCTAGCAAGAAATATATTTAAGATATTTAATGTGTTATGGCTCTTAATTACCCATGGAGCTTTTTCTAAGAAGCTACAAGCACTATAAAGTTTTTCTTTGCACAAATTCCATGAAAGTACTACTTTGTAACTTTTATAGCCAAATTTAACAGATAGATAGAAAGGAGTTTGCCATGTAAGATTGAATGCTATTTCAAATTAAATTCTTATTCAATGGATGCTGATGTGACTTAGATTAAATGCTCTAAAATGTCTTGAAAGTTTTGTCAAATGAGCATCTAACACTTTAAAGTTATGATATTGGATTTTAAATGCCTAGAAGTATTATTTTTCTCTTTGTCATTGTCAGAGTGTCCACTTAACTCCACTAATTTGTTACCATTAAAATTGGGAAACAAAATTATGAAATAATACTTCTAGGGTATTTAAGATGAAAAAACTTCGTAGTGTTTATAGCTCATTGAATAAAACTTATTGCATAATTGAGAGTCTTAATCCATATTTGATTGAGCAACAAACTCACAAAAACACCAACTTATATTGATCTAGTTTTATTTCAATATATATATCTTTCTAGAACTATATTTATTCGTAAAAGAACAACGATTGAGACAGAATCAAACATTTGTTTGGTACGTTTTTAATATAAATACTATTGGTTCAGATACATGTACTTACGGTGGTAGTTTTGAATTTATTTCAACCAACCACGCAAGTAGTTTAAACTATAATAATTTTAAATTCCATTTCGCTTGATTATTAATTTATCTATTCCTCCTGTTTTAACGCTGTGATTTAGGTTTATCTATTGGCCAACCGTGTGGCATAGATTTTCTAACATATTCCTAATCATAAGCCATCACTTTTGCTTCAAGAAATGTTTCTTGTGGGTTCCTTCACGCTTCATACCAAGGTTCAAAAAACCGGACCGGACATCCAACCGGTCAAGCTACTGGTTTAAGGGGTTATTGGTTCAACCGTGGTTGAACCGGGTCAAACCGGAATTAATAAAATAATAATATTAAATTGACAAATGTAAGAAAATACAAAATAATATAAATGCTAAATAGTGAAAATAATATAATGTTCCCTATTTTTTTATTGTTCTTGTAGTAGTAATGTTTTGCGTCTGTACACAATGGAATATGAGGTGAATGATACACAATTTGAGGAAATTTGTATCTTATTTTTGTGCTTGATCTGTAAACTATGTTCTTATTACACTAGTTTCCCAAATCTATGTGCTTTTTTGAAATCAATTCATGGGTTTTTGTAACACCTCTAAATTCTCATTTTTCAAAATAATTAAATAAAATAGAGGTGTATAATATAAATTGGAAGTTATATTTTGTGAAAAAAAATAAATGAGAAAATTGTGGAATAACAATAATATATAAGCAAAAGAGAGTGAGGTGAAAGAGGGATATAAATGTCAAATTATATGATTTTGGGCCAAAAATATGATTGGAAATGAATAGATGGGTAGAAGAGTGAAATTTTCTTTAATAACAATATATATATTCACTCATCCATCAAACCCTAGCTTCCCCAACAATTTCTGCCGTCATTCCTCTCTCTCTTGGCTTATCTTCATTTTCTTTTCTTCCTCAATCCTCCTCTGCCTCTCTAGAACCCAACCACCATGGCAGCCATGTCTCAACTTCGTCTTTCTCCTCTCTCTGGAACCCAACATATCCCTTCCCATGTTCCCTCCAATCTCAAAATCGTTCCTTTCCTCTCATGAATCCAAAGGTTTATGAGCCAAATCTGTCTGAAAACCTTAAAACTTCGCCGGCGGTGATGGAAAAACGATGGTAGAGACTGGGGCGGCCACAAAGTTCGGCAAACCGGCCGGGCTGAAGGGTTTCCGGGTCTGGCGGGTTTAGCGGGCCAACCCGGGCTAACGGCGGGCCAATGATGTGGGCGGTCTAACACTTAGATCGGATCGTCTTGGGGAGCGGTTAGCGGTTCAACCGGTCGGACCACCCGGTCCGATCCGGTTTTTCAATCATTGCTTCATACCCTTTCATTTTTATTTGGAAGATTGTTTTCTTAAAAAACTAATCAACATGTCTCTATATTTTCATTTGATTTTAACCAGGTTCTTCTTTTAATGCGTTTTGATTTTAGCATGCTTTTAAAGTTTCACTAAATTTATTAATCAAGCTCATGCAATTTTTTACATTTTATTTAAAAGTTAGGTAAAATAATTTATAGAATTTTCATACTCCCTCCGTTCGTAAATATAGGACCTAGATAACTTTTTTTTGGAAAGATTAAGGTTGCGAAATAGGTTATTAAATGATGGCATATTTGATATCTTTTTAGATTATCCATTAGCTTATAGGTAAAATAAACTAGTTTAAGAGAAAAAATTAGGTAAATCAATTTATAATTAACTTATTTTTGCTTTTTTTAGGATTTTTCAAAAAAGTCATCTAGGTCCTATATTTAGGAACGGAGGGAGTATTAAATTTAATCTACTCTTTTTAAACAAATATTAGGTTTTGAATCTTGATTCCTAAATTTTCATAATTATTCCCCCTTAAATCAAAGCTAAGTCGAGATAGCTTGAGCGTTGAGGAAACTATACTAACAAGATTCATAAGAATTGGGATGTTTTTGTTGATTTCATGCGCAGAGAATATATTGGTAGTGTTAACAGTTTACATATAAATGATAATAAGTTACATAGTGTTTTATATATTTATATGATAAAGAAAATATACTAATGAAAGTTCTTGTTTTTTTTTTTTTGACTTTTTTCATATGATAATTGATAGGAGTATTGTAAATCTCACAATAATTTTAACTTTCCAGTTTTTTTGGTGAAAAAGGAAGATCTCTTATTCCATTACAATATTGATGATGTCTACATATATTTTAGTTACAAATAAAATCAGTATGAGTAATACTACTAACTAATATAATATTGAGTCAGTTTAGACACAAAAGGGGTATGTTCTCCTTATACATGCAAGCTTTAATTGTAATTACAAAACTCATATTCAACTAATTACTACCTAAAAATGTAATGAATTGTTGAACATAATCGCATACTAAAGTTTTATTTTATGTCATTGCTAAAAATAGAGTTTTATGAATGATAATACGTAGAGAAAGCATCTTGGAATATTATATATGTGTGTCTATGTACATGTTTGTGCGCGCACGCCAAAATTGTGTATGATGTGACCAATAATATCAACTGTTTCTTAATTTTGTCATATGAAAATCATATAAATTTGACAACATAATTGCTCGATATTAACTTACTAATAAGATACTGGTTGTAACATTTCATTTTTAATTGTCAAAAATCTTCTTAACTACATGACTGGCCTTTTCCATTCATTAAAATTATAATACTGACTTCTGCACATGCTCAAGCTTTTTCTAATGACAATCATGCACTTTCTATTTGTATGATTAACTAGCCTGAATTTTAGCTGGATCAAACCCTACTGAGAAGAAAGCTCTGTATTACACACACACTAAAAAATTGTATATGTTTGTGTTTGTCTAAAATTCATCTTGGAATAAATACTTCACTATGTTTTCTAGGTTTTTTTAAAAATTGTTAATTATCTCCTATAATATGGATGGCAAAGAGTATATATATTCGAGAAATTCTTGTATGAATTTGATGCATCACGTCATTTATGGTCTGATCAATTACTAGTAGACATATATAGTTTGATGTATAATTTTTAATTTGACGTAACACTCTAAAAATGGGAAATAACTGATAAAAAAAGTGAATATAATGTATTCAATGTTTTTTATTTTACAATGTAAATAAAAATGTTTTTTATAAGTTAGTTGAGTTTTTTAGGGTGCCACATTAAATTAAAAGTTACATGTCAGACTATATGTGTCTGTTTGTGATTGGTCAGATCATAAATAACTTGATGCACCGGATTCACGCAAGAATTTATTTATATACTCTCATGCTATCAAAACCGATGAGTTATTAGATAACTAGTTTGTTGATGTTTAAGAAATTAATTTATTTCATTGCTTGTTAAAAAAATGGATGTTGATTTCACCATAACATCCTCTTTGATTATTTGTATTAGAACTACCAATTAAGAATTTAAGATATAAAGCAGATTGTGGACTCACATGTAAAAATAAAACCTTTTATTTACTCTACATATGAAATTAAACAACAATTCCAAAATGTGTATGTTCTTACTACTTACTACTATGAATGGTTTCTCCATATCACATGAAGACTATATAAATCACACGTAATAAATTGTTTAAAATATTGTACGATTTTCAGAAATTTCAATTATTAATTACTAATTTATCATATCAAACCTATTATGCCAATACGTGCATGTTGCCCAGGAAATCATATCAAGCAATCAACTTTTGATTGATGGTAATGTAATAATATTTATTCCGTCCAAAACAATATAATAATGTTAATTAGAGGCCTTTTCACTTCTACAAAATTTATTTTCCGATTAAAAAGATATATTTAATATATGTTATTTCTCTTTTTTTTTGACCAATTTATTTCTCTCAAACATATAGAGTAAATGCGGAAAGAAATCAATAGTTACATTGACACTGTTATGTGTTGGACCGTAATTTTCTTCTAGGAAGCTTCTTATATATTGGCCTCGAGGGAATGCATGTACATATAGGGTGTGCATGGTGGTCCCCGCGGGTTCTTGGGGGACTTCTTTGGCTTGAAACACCCCCGAGTCATTTTATATTTTATCTAGAATGCATGAATAGATATCAATTGTTAAGAGTTTATAGTTCAATTATGTCGTGTGATCTATGTAATGAACACAAAATAAACTGTTTTTGTTATTGAATCAATAATATCAATTGTTAAAATAATCAACAACAAAAAAACAGAGAAATACAACTACTCATGGGGAAAAAACTAGAGGCAGTGGCAAATGACAAATTGACTGACAAAATACTCAAGCTACACCCTCTCATTCTTGGGAAGGTGATGTGTTTGCTTAACTGACAACCTTTTCGTGGTCACATATTTATTGTGTTCAAATAGGTCACCATTTTTAGGCAAAAATGTAAAAAAAATATTTTATATATAATAAGCTATTTCTCTAGAGTTGAATTAAAGTAATAGTGATTTGAATTGTTTTAATTTGGATACATCAACGATTATAATATTTAATCCTCAATTAGTTATTAAAAAATTGATTATTGAGTTTATTATATTTTTCAGTTTTAACTTTCGTTCCTCGAACGGGAGAAAAAAGTAGTTAAAAAAAGGAAAATTCAAACCTTAAAAATTCATTATTTTAAGTAAAATTGTTTTGGTATTTTTTGATCGCAGAAATGAATTTGAGGTATAGGGAATATTTTATACCTTAAGTTTCTTGCTTTGAAGGCAAGAGACTTGATGAAGGACATAATACATAATAATGTCATTTTATTTTTGTATTCGATGTTACAAGGAACAAACGATCAAGAAATCTACGCAAGTCAACTGTTGGTTGTTTGTCTCATACTCAATTGATTGAAATTAAGAAAATTAATTAATCGAGTCTCTGATTTATTTTAAGTCAGACATATTTAATTTAACTTATGGCTGCTCGACGATGCAAAAGATTGCAAAGGCCACACAACTTAGAACAACACAGTATATCGCTCTTGCCAGCTTTCAAATAATACTTCTGCGTGCCTCGCTGTTTTCTCTGTACAAAGTCAACCATTAATAAACAATCAATAAACAAAAAAAAAATAGTGATTACATTCCAATTTCAATGCATTGATTGCGAAAATCCATACAAGATAAACGCTTCCAAATGATTGTGCAACCACACAAGTCAAGAAAAGAGAATTAAAATATTAACTCCCATTATTTAAACACTTTCCTTAGCTTTTAAAACCCAGAAATTCTCCATACATTAGCTGGTCTTTGAACAAATTCTTCAATTTTCCAACTTGCATCTTCATCTCATTCACTTATCAAAAGATAAAGCCAATCCATTAGCTTAGCTGTATACGTGTATATCCACGCACACTCCATATACTAATATACAACTATACTTTTCCTTATATATATACACACCATAATTTATTTTCTTCTAACTTCATATAACTATCACATTCTAAACTATACTTTATATGATTTGACTGTAATGGAGGGGTCACCATTGGAGCTGAAAGATTCATCAGAAGGGATTCTTGAGAATATATGGGCTAGAATTGTGAACACAAGAAAAATTAATTCATGGGAAGGGCTCCCAAATCTTGATGGAAAAGATGAATCTCAAGAGATTCTACAAAGGCTTCCAAGTTTGGGAAGATGGATATCAATGGGAGCTGAAGCATGGGAAGAAATTTTATCTGATTTTCCACAAAATCTTCTTCAAGACACATGTAGTTATAGTAACAACCTGGGAAGTTGCAGGAATATTGAATCTAATTGTAAAAAGGTAGAAGAAGAAGGAGGTGGTATTATTGTTGGGGCAAAAATTAATAAGGAAGGTGATCATCAAAGAAAACACTACAGAGGAGTAAGAAGGAGGCCATGGGGAAAATATGCAGCAGAAATAAGGGACTCATCAAGAAATGGAGCAAGGGTTTGGCTTGGGACATTTGAGACAGCCGAAGAAGCAGCATTAGCTTATGATAAAGCAGCTTTGAGAATTAGGGGTCATAAGGCTTACTTGAATTTTCCACTTGAAACTGTTGCAAATGCTTTAGGGTTTGACATCAAGGGAAGTCATAGTACAAATAGTAATCCTAATAATCATATTGTCGTTCGTGCCTCTGGTTCTTCAACTTTTGAGGAGGATTATTCTGAAAATTTAAGCAATATTTCCAGGAAAAGAGGATTGACGAATATGGAAGAACCTGCAGGTAAAAGGATGGCCAATTTGGGGAATGAAGTGGATGTTGTTGTGTTTCAGGACTTGGGGAGAGATTACTTGGAGAGTTTGCTATCTTCATTTTGATGAAAAAAGTTCATCAAAATTTTTAAACAAAGTTGTATTATAGATATATACTAGGTGAAATATTGAATATGATTATTACAAAAAATAATAGATATTTGTGTATTTATATTCTTATTAATTAGCACATTGATGGTGACTAAAGTTGTCACTAAAAACTTCGATGACAATTAATAGTTTTTATTATTACCATTGGAGTTTGGAAATCTCTGTCAGTGGGATATTTAAATGTCTATTAAAATGACTTCATAAAGTCAAGTCAATAAGGTGACCATTGTTGTTAGTGAAAGACCTTTTTACCAAGTTGCAACATGGCCACATTATAATTTAGAATACTGTTGATGAAAACGATAGCCCTGATAACAATTCATATGGCATTGGGAACTTATGAAGTTTGCTTAGGGTAAAGTTGATGAAATTGTTGCAATAAAAAAAATTAAAGTTGTGGATACATACATACATACATACATACATACATACATACATAGAAACACACACATACACCTATTCTCCCTCCATCCACAATGATAAAATAAATTCTTGAATAAGGCTATAGTGGAAGATAACAGAGATGCCTGCTAGGCACTATGCATGTCATAGTTAGATAGATTTTATATTTTAGTTATTCAGTCATATTATTATATAACAAGTTATCAACTGCGATAGCCAAGTAATTATTAGTTATAATCACAGTAGATATATTGAAGTATACATAGAATTAAACATTAGTTGTTCAAATACTTATTTAATAAATTTATAAACCACTTGAGATTTTAAATAATAATTAAAATTAAATAAGTGTATATAGAAGCTCAAGCTTATGAAAAAAAGTATTTTATCTAGTTTAAAAGAGAAAAATTTCTAATTTATTCATATTTTCACATCTAACATTAGAAAAGTGGTTCTAAATTGATTAAATTGCTATATATAATAGTAGGAAAATCTAGGTGTTATAAAAGATGGAAGAGAAATGGAAGAAATTGAGAAGAAAAGAGAAGCGAAGGGAAAATGGAAGAAAAGAGAGGGCTAGGGTTAGGGAAGGGTTTCCATGCCCAAAACAAAGGTTACTAGACCTATTTTTCGTGCCATATATCATCCAAAGTCATACCTTGAACTGAGTCCTCGAATTTGGGTTCAATTGGGGCTGATTTTGCGTTGTTTCAGAACTAGAGGAATTCAGTGAAGGCGGTTTCGTCGTCGATTTGCTGCAGTGAATGGTTGTCTTACATATATTTCATTTGTTTTCCCTTTCTCCGATCTGATCTCAAACTCTTCAGACTTGGTCTTTACGACCCTACAAATGTAAGAAGGAAAGGAAAATCAAATGGCCCAAAAAACTTAATTATGATGAAACATCAAAATTATTTATGGTCAAATGACTCAATTCCTAAGCTAATTTCACTTAAGAATCTTGTATCCTAAAAAAGTACAATTTGGACCAAAATTTCATCTTTGTCATGTTAATGACCTCATTTCAACAAGAGAAAAAAAAATACAAATCTGGTGATTTGTCAATGAGATTGTAGGGTTGATGGAAAAGATGAAAATCGGTCAAAATATAAGTGAGGGAACCAAGTCTAGGTCACTTTGGCTTGAGTTGTATGAGTGGGTACCATGAAAACTCCAAAGAATCAGAACATTCATACATGTCTACAGACACTAGTGCCTAGGGGTTAGTCGGAGTGCTTAGGCATTCTTTGATCATAGGAAGCGCATGGGCACTATTTGAAGGGCTAGGCGCTTGAGCTCTCTGCCTTATTCCTTCCTTGTCAGCGCCTAGGCTCTAAATTTGGAGCCTAGGTGCTTTTTGATGCTGTATTTTATTCTATGGTTCTTCAATGATTGTACAAGTGAAAAACACCATAGAAAAAGCATCTAATTAACTAGCAATTATGAATATTAATCCTATTTTTATGCTAATTTCATTTAGTGATCTAATATATTGAATGGGCATATTATAAACAATAATTGCATCTTAGACATTTTAATTGCCTCATTTTACCATACAAAACCAAACAAATCTAAGGATATGTCAAACAACATATCACACCACTATTGCTACACCATTGAATTCTACTTTATAAATATCTTTGCATTTGACGTCTAGGATCAGATCAACTATCTGAACCAAATGGGCTCCAATTTTTTATACATATACTGGACGAATCTAAGAACTGCTCACAACCAATTCCAAGAAAAAAATATCAAAAGAACTGATAACTTGCCAATAAGAGTATATAAAAAAATGTGCGTATACATATCTAAATTACTTTATAGTTTCATTATCATTACTTTTAATTTTGATTTAAAAAGTCAAAACACATGTTCATAATGATAGCTAGGGGCATAACTAATTTCTACCACAATAAAAATTGTAATTAGTTATTATTAAGCTTTTTATAAAATACAATAGTTCATGTGTATATTATTCTTATACATCAAATCAAAGATTGACTTTATTATAAATAATGGATATCCTCATAATGAACAGAGAAATCTGATTTCTTTAATATGCATTATTAGCAAATGGGTTTTGCATTGGCCTTTTGGAGGCTCAAATGGGGAAGTCCCACTACCCCTAAGTAATTATCGTGACTATATACCAAGGTATCAAACTCAAGACCACTGATCATGTTGAAACAACGCACAACCAATTTTTCCAAGCATTTGGTAGTAATTATTTACAATTATTTGATTAACTATTAATCGATATCAGTCACTTTGAAAATCACCCTTATTAATGATTCCTCACATTAAACTCATGTATAAAGTAGACTTAACAATCCCATGTTCAGTGGCTCTAAATAAAATTTGAAATGTAACAAGAAAAACTCCCTTAATGTATACCATACTCTTCTTCTGTTGTACGAGTAATGAATAAAACACACGCATCACTCTCCACAGGGTCATCAATACTTATTTTCATTAATTTGCAACTGAATATATATATATATATATATATATATATATATATATATATACTCTTTAAAATTGGTTATATTTAGAAAAACATATATACGCCATTTCATATTAAAATTTGTAGTCACCCTTTCAATTACCATATGTATTACACAATTTATACAAAAGATCACATCTCTAATAACTCATAAAATACAACTGATGAACAATTCAAACTAAACCTTAGCTTGATGCAGATAGAAGGAGCCAACAACATAATAACTGTCTAAATAGAGATAAATAAATACTATCAATCACATCATGCTAAAACACACACCTAATTTAATCTTGTATACACATGAAATAAATCAAATTTGAGATCATAAATCTGATGCCTAATATAATTCTCATCGTCATCTAGGATTAATCACCTTCGCGCATTTATATATGGTATTAACTACGACTCTCCGCAGGACTTACACATGAGCTCACAATAGAACTTGAATCAGAATTAGAAGAATCATTGTTATTCAATCTTTCTGTATTGACAATAGTAGACGAAGAAGAAGGAGCCACCAAGGCAGGAGGGAAATTAAGCAAAGCTTTAGAACCTCTCATTCTAAAAGCAGCTCTATCATACGCCAAGGCAGCTTCTTCCGCTGTCTCAAACGTTCCCAGCCACAACCTAGCCCCGTGGCGAGTCGAGTCCCGAATCTCAGCCGCATACTTACCCCATGGCCGCCTCCTCACACCCCGGTAGTGCTTCTTGCCGACCTTGGCGTTGGTATGACCATGATGGATGCCAAGGGTGGAATTGTGTGTATTAGGTGGAAGAGCGTTGGCTTCAGTGAGAACTTGATAGATGACCATATCTTGAGAGTCATCCTGATTTAGAGGAAGAAGCTCAGTTTGGGAGGATGATGATGACGCCTCCATGGATAATTAGATGGAATAATAGAGAGTGTGAGAGGGTCTAATGAGTAGTTATAGTGGTAATGGTGGGTGGGGACAAGGAAGAGAATAATTGTTTGTGGTGGTGAGAAAACTGAAAAATTGTGGAATTGGATTTGAGAAGTTAAAAATGTATGGACTATAGTTTCAATATTTTTTTGTTGGTGCCTTAGTGGGGCATATAAAATTTTAGTTGCCTTTGGCTTTTTCACATGACAATGTGTATATAGTCTTGGAGACTGTAATATAGATTGAGTATGCGGGTCCAACTTGCCAACTTGTCAAGTGGATTTGCATAATGGGAGCATGTTTTGATGTTAGCTTTTTAAGTCTGCCTCACCTAAACAGCCACAAATTGCCAAGTCATTTTGAAGTAGACTTTTCAACCGAACTCACCCAAAGCCTGTCATGGGACAACCCACAGCCTACATGTAGACATTAAATTATAATATTTTCTATATTCATGACTCATCAAGAAATATGAATGAGTTATAGAGTTCCCATTAGGAATTGCGAAAATTACCAAAAATATAAAGGAAAAAAGAAAATGTGTGGCTTTGACTTTTTGCGTGCATGAAATGTTGAAACAAAAAACTTCTCACCATTTTGTATTTGTACTTTCGCAAAGAAGAATAAAATTATTGTTTATTTGAAAATATCTACTTAGAATTTGAATGATATGTTTGTATAAAAAAGGAGAAATTGAATAATATCTTCGAATCTCTACGACATTTTCTTCAAGCTCAACTTAATTAGTTCTTATAATTTTAAAATGTGTAAAGGGTAAAAATTGATCATGTACTTCAATGTGTATTTAGCAAAAGCGCACATTAACTTTAGAAGTTGAGGGAGAAAATGGCTTTCTCATTAACTCAACATTATTTCCGTTAAGTGAACCCCATTTTATCATTTTAAATATTTTTTTAAAAAAATGTCCCCACCCCTCAAAAATGATTTTTTTTTTCAACTTTTAAAAATAATTTTGAATCATAAAATGGGGCCCATTTAATGGAAATGTTAATTAACGGACATATAAAGATGTTAGTTTGCACCAATTTTTATTGGTAAATATTACAATATTTCATTGTGTGGCCTACACTTTGGATGCATTAGGGTTGATTTAGGGCAATTATTAGGCCATAATATTATTAATTTTGATAGCAAATCAATAATCAAAAGTTCATGCCTAAATTTGATAGTAAATTATTAATAATAATAATAAGGTAATACACTGGCCAAAAAAAATAATAAAACATGTCTTATAAATTTATAGATGTGTGTGTGTCCATTTACATATTTATTTATCAATAGAAGTTCCCTAATTGAAGAGGACAACCTAAACAAACCATTGCTATGCCTATCTACTAGTCAAAAGATTTATCTATTTCTTTCTTTTCTGTTTCTTGTGGTTCGTAAGGTTTCATGGTTTATGGACTATTCCTACAAACCAATTAGCATGACGAGATGTATTTATGATTTAAGTTTTATACTGTTTATCTTGAGATTTCAGAAATTCTTTATGGATGTTTAGCTTTAAGTATAGGACATGATTTAGTTTATATAAATCACAAAACAGCGTAAGACTTCTGTGAACGGTTTTTAATTTTGATCATATAATATATTTTTCAATATAATGTATCGATTCTAATGAATATGAGACATTGTTGATGCATGTGGTTTAATTTATAAAAAATAATTTTCGTAGTGTTACAACTTTATTATTATATAAGTGACAATTTTTTTTTTTTGGTTCTTACTATAGTTATCTATATTTTTTATAAGCTATGGCTAAAATATGTTTTTGGTTCCTTAACTTTGGAGAAAGTCATGTTTTAGTCCCTTAACTTAGAAAAGTGTGTTTTTGGTCCCATAAATTTGAACAAAGTCATATTTTAGTCTCTTAACTTTGAAAAATGTGTTTTTGGTCCCTTAACTTTGGATAAAAGAAATGTTTTTAGTCCTTATAAAAAAGTTTAAAGTATGTTTTTAGTCCCTTCACTTTTAAAAGTTAAGAGACTACAACATGACTTTCTCCAAATTTAAGGGATCAAAAACAAACTTTAACCCAAATTTGAAAGGACTAAAAATACATTTTTCAAAAGTTAATGAACTAAAGATTACTTTCTCCAAAGTTAAGGAACTAAAAACACACTCTTCAAAGTTAAGGGACTAAAACATGATTTTCTTCAAAGTTAAGGGACCAAAAACATACTTTAGTCTAAAGTTATCTATATTTCCTTATATATGCTTTTAATATGGAGTATAAAATATATAAATTATTTCGGGATTATTAGTAATTCAACTTGTCAAAGTTTTTTACACTCATTCGTATTTAACGTTTAGTATTCTGATAGGTCGACAAGATATTTAATTTTTTTATGTTGTCACATTCAAATATTTCTTGAAAGGCATATACATACATAATTTAATTAAAATTTTACTATCCATATAACCATTATTCAATATTAAGAAAAATCAAACTGAAATATATTATATATTTATGGTGAACGAAAGAAAGTTGTTAGACATATTCTAGATCTCGTGGTTTGAAGTTTTGACAAAAATAAAGAAAGTATAGCATTGGAATAATAACAATAAAATAAGAGACAATGTTAGGCAACCAAAAAGGAGAATAAATTTCTTATGCGAGTAACTAGTGAAGGTTTATCAAATCTGATTTGAATGTAATGTTTATTACCTGACCAAAGTATTAGCATACTATATATCAATTCTAGAACAAGGGAATTTGTAGGATGGTTGAATTTGTGGGGCTCACTTTGGACTAAGACTGCTATTGTAAACAAGAAAATGAGGGAGTTGAATTGAGTTTTAGTATAAACATATGTTCGCCTGAAAGAGTCTCTGTTTAACCAATACAAATGTTATGAAACGTTTCTTGTTACAGAATGATCAACAAGGACCTCGGAGGCCCAGTACAGTCAATATCATATTCCAACCCTAAATAAGTGACTTATTTTGGGGAGATGAGTTTAGGAGTTCTTTGTAATTTTTCTTAATTTTTTTATCAAATTATCCATATTCATGTTCGTTAATAATAAACATATAACAAATGGAAGGTAAGAATAAAAGTAGTTTATTAGGGGTGTATTAGTAATATCATGTGATTTTTAACTAAATTAAAAACTTCAATATAATCAAATTAATTAATTAAGTCATATATTTTGGACAAAAGATAGTAAAATCAATGAGCTAATCTAGGTAATGTTTTAAAGTTCTATGGTTTCAATCAGTGTTAGCTCAGAGTAATACTAATAATAAATTAAAATCATATTTTTAATAAAGCCATTAATCCACTAGTAAAACCATATTCAGGTATAAACTAGCGCAATATGAAAATAAGATGAATATAAAATTTTACTAATTCACTTGACTGATGACTAGTCAATTTGTGTTAGAATTTAATACAACAAGGAGAACTCAGATCTCTACTTGATTATAATGCAGTGCAATGATATATAGCGGCAAAGAGGCTGAAAGGAGAGTATATGAGACCTGGGAACTTTGAGAGAAAATAATGAGAATGGTGATCAAATAGCTAGCAAGAAAAAGAGACGCATAGCAAAAGGAACCAATTAAAATAAGTTTAGGAATAAATAAAGAATAAACTAACTAATAGATAACAGGAAATATGGTATGTGAAGGAGTCATAAAAGTAAAGAGTATTTTTAAAGTGTAAAATAATTTTTCGTTTTTTGGTAAGAAGTCTACAGAATAGTTAAGTGATGATATTGAAAATAAATCTAGTGACATCAAAAATAATTTCTCAAATTTAGATCATGCTACTGCTACTGATGACGATGGATCTCCCAACCCAAAAATGCAACACCAAACATATATATTATAAATAAACTTTTGATTAAAATTTTCAAGAATAAATTAAAATTCTAAGCAAAGATTTAGTGATTATTACATATTATTTTCAATATATAAATTATAGAAAAAGATATAAAGAATATCAACTAAGAATAAAATAATTATCCTATTTTATTTTTGTAGGGCCATTACATTTTCCTACCGTTAAGAAATTCGGTCCTCCGAATTCATCAAAATATTTGTTCAAATAAGTTTAATAAAATAAAAGTTGTTTCAACCAAGTAAGAATATTTAGCATAACTTTTATTATTAAATTTCCTAACGATTTTTCAAAATAATAAAAAGATCATGTATGTAATAAAACTAGCTAGAAACTCAAGCTAGGTTCAGAGGGGTAGGTAATGGGAAAGTCAAATTTACATAATTAATAATTTAGCTGCCCTAAAGTTTATGTAAAACTCACCGCCTCGACTCAATTCGCAGCAACAAAATATAGTGTACACCACAAAACTAACTCATACAAATCATACATATCACAATAAAATGAAAGTTAGAATTAAAACAACTAAAACATGCCTATGGTAATACTATCTAAGATTGTCTTTGACTTATCGGCCGTTTCCGGTCTTTACCGTAAGCGTACGGGTCGTCAAAATTAGTAGTATAAAAGTTATCGTTCCCACGGAGACTAAGGCAAAATGGATTAACTATTTCAATTATGTTATCAATTAGGTTGTGTGGAAATATTTGGGGTTTTTAGTTTCTAAACTAACTAGATTGAAAATAATTTAATTAAAACTAAACTAACACTTAAAATCAAGAAAAAGAAGTTTAAGATTATTTATCACCATTCCATTTCATGAAACATAATTAAAACCCTCTCAATTAGTTTGTTAATGAAACATGTGTTTGCCTAAGGTTCATAGGCATTTGAAAAAGCTTTCTCAAGTCAAGTTCAAATTTCTACTTGTATTAATTGTGCAATCTTTTGCTACAATTAATACAAGCTCTATTTCAAAACCAACCTTCTAGTGACAATGTTAGGTTGATAACTATATCTCTATATTACCAACAAACCATCCATTTAAACCATAAACTTCAAGTCCAACATGTTTTTATCCAAGTTCTAAAATAAAATATACTTTCTCAAGTCATATTCCATTTAACAAGTAAGTGGTGATCAAGCACTTAAGCAAGTAAAAAGCAAGATAAAAACCACACATGAAATCCATTAAAAACTAAAAGAGGTCTTCAACAAATCTCAATCTATGGAATGAGTCAAAATAATCCTAAACCAAGTACTAACTACTCATAACTAAGACTAAAAATCATTCAAACACAACCAAATTCCAGAAATTATACAAGACAAAGTTAAAGAGAAATGAGAGGGGAAGAGAGAAAACCACCAAGAGATCTTGAAATCCCATGCAGTTTTCCTCTCCAAGCCCCAAACTCTCTCCTTCTTTTCCTTTGCTTGCTCCCATTTCAGCTCACGTCCGCGCCCATGTTTTCTGGAGAAGAGGATGATGAAGATTAATTTTTCCAGCCCCCTTTAGCTGCTGCGTCAGTGCGTGTATATATATCATTCCAGAACCCCCACATTACTACCCCTTGTTGCCTCCTTTTCTCTTTAGTTTAGGTCTTGGGCCTTTTCCTTTTTCTTCCCTGGACCTCACGCCTTCCCTCCTCCTTTCTTTGTCTTTTTTTCTTTCCTTTGATTTGCTCAGTCCAATTGGCCCAAATGATGCACCATTTAATCAATCAAGGCCCACAAAGTAACCCAATACATTTGCCAAGCTGCAAGAAATAAAACCAAACATGTAATAACATACTTTGATATTATCTCTCTCTCTCTCTTTTACTAGTTCCTATTTATTTAATACTTCACCTAAACTCAAACATTACCCTTTTTGATTTCAAGACTAAGATGTTTACTATCAAGTTTCCCAAATCATGAAACAAGTTGATATTTTATCAAATCTGTAACACCCCAAATTTTAAAATAGAATAAATAAGGCAATATTTAAAATCTTGATGTATTATTTAGTATTTAAAAAATTTCAGGAATAAATTTGGGAATTAAAAGATATCTAAATAAATTATATTGGGACTTAAAATATCTCAAAACTTATCTCTTTCTCACCAATTCTATCCTCTCCCAAAATATCTTACCCCAAATTTAACCTCACCCATTCATTTAATCATCCTTATCCCTCCTAATTCCTAAATCCATCACAACCACACATTATTCATTTAATTAATACTCTCCTCCACCGTGATTATCAACACTGCCTCACTTTCACTTCCACACCATTCTCTTCTCTCCATTCACTTCTCTGCCTCAGTCCCTCTCATCACCATCAATCTCTTTCTCTTGCACTCCAACACACACACACACACACTCCTTCCTTCTTATCATCATCATCATCACCGATCATCACTCTTCACCCTTCACTTTCTCACCTCACCAACAAAACCATCACTCTATTTCTCTCTCTTAGACTTCCCCTGTTTTGACTCTCTCCATTCTCTCCTACTCGGCCTGCCACCTCCACAAACGGTGAAGGCAAAGAAATCGGCTACGACATTCAGCGGCTAGAAATGGTGGAGACGTACGGCTGCCCTTTGGTGAGCTCATTCTTTCCTTTCTTATTTCTTGTTTCTTCGTCTCACACCTTCTTGAGTGAGGAATCCGAATGGGATGGGTTTTAGGTTGTATTAATTAAAAACAAATGAAGACTCATATTCCATTTTAGCGTTAAGAGAAAGGATCTAGTGATTAATTGAAGATTTAATGAGTTTGTATATAGGAAAATTTCTATTTATTGTTCTGTTTTGAATGGTGTTTAGTGATAGGAAAGGATTAATTGAAGATGTATATTGTTATTAAGTTCTTAATAAATAGAAAGTAAGGATATGTATATATATAGTTGTTTTCCTTGTGGATGTAGTTACATATGGATTAGTTACTTTAATTTGTTGAAGTTGTTCACTGGATTCAAGGCAAGAGATTAGGGGAATTGTTCTTCTTTTAGAACATGGACATATGCTCTAGTACATGTGAAATCAGTGTGTATAGGTGTATGTAAGGAAGAAAGTAATTATTCTTTATCTTGTTTCCAATCTTGTGTGACATGTTAATTAAAAAGGGACTGTTTTACTATTTGTTTGAATTTGAGCTGAGAAAGTAATATGGCATAAAGTATGCTTGAAGCAGTGTTGTTTTATTATATATCTGATTAAGATGTGGAAACTGTTTTGGTTTTACTGCCTTGCGTCTGAATGTAATTAAAAATGGTAGGCTTAGGTTATTTTATAATGAGTAATGAAATATGGTTAAGTTTATATGTATGGTTCTTTGAGTGCTTGTATGCTAAGTCAAAAGAGTTTTCTTACTTGGACTAAATTGGATTTCTCTTACACCCTGAATTGATATTGTTGTGATTCTTTTATTTTGATGTGTGGTCAAGAAGTTTGAATAGGAGCATATGAAGCTTTATTGACTAATGTCAAAACTTTAAATTGATTTTGGTAATTACGTACACAACTTGAGATTCTATACATGCTTGCTTTGTTTGATGAATGTTGTGATGGACAATTGTTAAAGATTCTAGGAATCATTAAAAGGTCTAATGTTTGCTTACTAGAAGGATTAAAATAATAATTTAGTAAAGAGTATAGAAATGGTTGAGTAGTTTATAGGCACGTGAGAGACGCTTAAGTATAATGAATTTAAAATGACATTAATTTATCATTCATGTATTGTTTAAATATAGGAGTGGATGAGGGTTAGTTCTTGTGACACCAAGGAGTTAAAGAACGAGATGATTGGTAATTGCTGGAATACAGGTAGTAGTTTTGTTTATTATGATGTATGAGAATTGCATGAAGCATTTTTAAAATCATATCACATCAGGGCCGAAAGGTCGCTCTAATAACCTCAGGGCCGAAAGGTCGCTCTAATCCTGTCAGAACATTGAGTTTATCGGAGTTCTCCATGACTAGAGGTTCGCTACTTCTAGTTTATTTATTCAGGAGGTTGTGCCTCATATGCCACACAATCAGGAAAATAAATTTACATTGTTGTGTGAGCAGCAGGATTATGGTTAATCAGGTAATCTAAATCATAATCTTTGTTTATGAGTTCATCAATTGTTATGCATAATAATAAATGATAACTACTATTGGGATTCTTTGAATCTCACTGTTTTTCAAACAAAACTTTTACAGATAAGCAGTTCAGGATAGAAAGGATGCTTGATAGGCCCGAAGAAGATGAGTGAGATAGGTTTTGTGATATATGTTGTACTATACAAGCTCATAGCTTGTGATTTATTAGGTAAAGTCTATCCCCTGTGATAGGCAAATTATATTTAGACAGAATTGTAATAGTTAGATTTAAATATGACAGGTTTGTAGTTATATTAGATTGTTCAGGTGTAGATAAAGTAAAAACTAAGTAGTGACTACTAATTTAGCTATTTAATGAATTTATATACCGCTGCGGATTTCAGGAAACAATTATATTTTTTCAAAGTTGTGTAGAAGCCCAAGTTTACGCGGAAAAATATTTCATACAGGTTTCAAAAAGAAAAATTTTATTTCATTCGTATTTTTGGGCTTCTAACATTATAAAGTGGTTATAAATTGATTAAATTGCTATAAATATAGTAGGAAAAAGCTAGGATGTTACAAAATCTCCACAAATTACTTTAATTTTGTCACAATAACTCCCCAATCATACCAAAAATATATATGAAATCTATTTAATTTGGGGAGTTATCACAATCCCACACTTGAGTCAAATCTTGTCCTCAAGATTTTGAATTCTAAAACACCAAAGAAAACATGAAACAACTTTTTTTTTCATGCAACATCTTTCAAGACTCAAGTCATCACAAATATCTTTTAATTTCCATCTTCCAACAATGCAAGTAACAAAGCAAGTACTTTGACAAAGATAAATGAGAATAACATGTCCCTCACAAGTCAAGTGTTTGCACTCTTCTCTCATAATAATATGGGCTTGTGTTTCACTCTATTCCAACTATTGAAATTCATCTACCATAAGCTTGTCAATCATCTCAATCTCCACCTTTTAATTTCAATGCATACACAAATCAAAAGGACTTTGCAAGGGTTATGATAAATAAGGAAGGATAATGGAATGAACATGAAAATGGAAAGGGATACTTCAATTAGTGCAAACATTCAAATGAAAAATCTAAAGAGTGAAGATATACAAAAGGAAAAGGAAACAAAAATTATTATGTAAAATTGCAAACTTTGTTCTTCTTTGCTTCAAGCTCTTCGTCTCTTTTTATTCACATATCCTCTTTCTTTTCTTTTCTTGTTTCTTCTTTTTTTTTTCAGTTCTTTCTTTCTTTCTTTTTTTTTTCTAACACATTTACCTCTTTTTTTTGTAACCTTTTTGTTTGCCATACATGCATCCTCGTTTTGTGTTTTTGTAACTACTTTTGTTTCCAAAAACAAAAATCTTCACCCTTCTCTTGAAATGAATAGCTTGCACTTATTGAAGTAGTGGTTGAATGTGAAAGAGGGAAAAATTTGCAACTCAAACAAAGGGCTATTTAATCAAAGCAAATTTTCATTTAAGATGGTTAAGGCTTATAGGGGTAAAGCAAAGGATGAACACAATAAGGTTGGTCATTCGGCTGAAAATTGCTATGAATGAAGATGGTTAAGGCTCAATGGGGTAAGGCAAAGGATGAAAGCAATAAGGTTGATCATTTGACTAAAATGGCTATAAAATGAATGCCTAGATCATTTTTGTGCATGGAAAGAAGATTTTCAAGTTTTGAAAGAGATTCAGGACAAATTCTAGAGATGAAATAACAATAGATGTACTCCCTCTTGAAAGAATAAATATTAAGGCTCAAATTCCTCACCGGGCTTTTGACATGCTAAAGTCAATAACCTTAGCCAAATCACTTGCATATCACATACATTCTAAGAAGATGGAATTAAACTTTGATCAAACACAATTTTTTTTTTCAAATTCAAATTGAAGTTCTAATCATTCTCAAAACTTTTTTTTTTCAAGATTTTGTTAGACTTCAACATCTTAAGGACAAGTCATGAAAATTCAATGGTACCCTCACCCCCACACTTAAATTTCACATTGTCCTCAATGTGAACATGTGACATGAAGAGTAGTGGAAAATGAGAAAGCACCTACAAGTGTAGAGATGACAAAAACTTCTTAAACTCAAAAATTACCATCCATGCAACACAAACAAATGTCATGACAGTTAATTATATCAATTCAATGCAAATATCAACCAGAGTCTGCAGACATTTCCAATAGCAAAATTCAGATGAAAGGAAATCAAAGAAAAGTAGAAGAATACTCCCCTTCCTCTTCTTGATTTGTTCTCTTGGCTCTAATTCATTGCTACCAAGTTGAAACATTATCTGGGGCACAAAAGTCCTACAAAAACAAAAATAAAAGATAATATCAAATACTTGGGTTGCCTCCCAAGAAGCGCTAAGTTTATAGTCTTCAGCCAGACTTTACAAGAGAAATCACTAATCACATGTATCAAAAATCATAATCATCTTGTCCTCATTTCTCTTGAGACAGAAATAGTTCAAACATGAAAACTCATGAAAACAAGACACATGTACCTCCTCAATCAAAACAATGCATAGCTTAGACAAACTAATAAAAGGCTCTAATTTAACATTTTCACAATTGTCATCTAAAGCCCCTAAATAGTTTGAAAAGCCCATAAAATCCACTTGACTCTCATTAGTAAGAGTCAAAAATTCACTTGGAGGACTTTGAACATGAATTGTAGGGATTCCTACTTGTTCACAACCACAAGAATTAGGCTCCAAACTTGAAACCTCAATTGGAAAATCAACACTAATCTCTCCCTCATCAGTTTTCAACTCACAATCATCCACAAAAGTATCACAAACCATTGGTAACACATCATCACTTCTCATAATCAACTCTCCACTTGAAACCATATTTTCAACACAAGAGTCATTTGATGTTCTAAAGAAAGCAAATTTTTGGTTCAAAGACTCAATGCTAGAAAGCGTTTCTTTTGCTCTAGATATAGAATTTTCTTGAGCTAATAGATCTTCATTTTGAATATCAAGAATACGCTGAAACATTTCCTCTATTCTAGACTTCTTCTCATTAATGGGAGTTAATTCATCCACATAATTCGGTGAAGTTTGAAATTGTGGTGCATGTGAAGGGAAAGAATGATTTGAATCCCAAGACAATGAGTGCTCA
This sequence comes from Mimosa pudica, assembly GCA_029929735.1. NCBI lineage: Eukaryota > Viridiplantae > Streptophyta > Magnoliopsida > Fabales > Fabaceae > Mimosa > Mimosa pudica. The sequence goes on from JAKELP010000020.1 coordinate 11,379,982, forward strand.
TGATTCCAACTAAGATTAGAAGAATTATCATGCAAATTAGTTTGAACCTTAGTCAAATCATTCCCTACATTATCCAAGGTTGAGACATTAGGGCATTGTTCACCAAAATGATTATATCCACAATAAGTGCAACAAATGTACTCACATGGAGCATTATAAACATAAGGGTCATAATATGAATTGGTATAATCATTTTGATGCTCAAATAATCCACCATTTGTCTCATTGGACCACCAAGAAGAATTCATGTCAAAGTGTCAAATCAAACTACTAACACACAATATAAAAAAAAACTAAACTCCCTAAGAAACACCAACCAAAACAAAAGAAAGAAAAAGAAAACTCAAGCGTAAATGATTGCACAATTGAAATAATTAATCACACAAACTTTTGCCATTAGTCCCCGGCAACGGCGCCATTGACTTATCGGCCGTTTCCGGTCTTTACCGTAAGCGTACGGGTCGTCAAAATTAGTAGTATAAAAGTTATCGTTCCCACGGAGACTAAGGCAAAATGGATTAACTATTTCAATTATGTTATCAATTAGGTTGAGTGGAAATATTTGGGGTTTTTAGTTTCTAAACTAACTAGATTGAAAATAATTTAATTAAAACTAAACTAACACTTAAAATCAAGAAAAAGAAGTTTAAGATTATTTATCACCATTCCATTTCATGAAACATAATTAAAACCCTCTCAATTAGTTTGTTAATGAAACATGTGTTTGCCTAAGGTTCATAGGCATTTGAAAAAGCTTTCTCAAGTCAAGTTCAAATTTCTACTTGTATTAATTGTGCAATCTTTTGCTACAATTAATACAAGCTCTATTTCAAAACCAACCTTCTAGTGACAATGTTAGGTTGATAACTATATCTCTATGTTACCAACAAACCATCCATTTAAACCATAAACTTCAAGTCCAACATGTTTTTATCCAAGTTCTAAAATAAAATATACTTTCTCAAGTCATATTCCATTTAACAAGTAAGTGGTGATCAACCACTTAAGCAAGTAAAAAGCAAGATAAAAACCACACATGAAATCCATTAAAAACTAAAAGAGGTCTTCAACAAATCTCAATCTATGGAATGAGTCAAAATAATCCTAAACCAAGTACTAACTACTCATAACTAAGACTAAAAATCATTCAAACACAACCAAATTCCAGAAATTATACAAGACAAAGTTAAAGAGAAATGAGAGGGGAAGAGAGGAAACCACCAAGAGATCTTGAAATCCCATGCATTTTTCCTCTCGAAGCCCCAAACTCTCTCCTTCTTTTCCTTTGCTTGCTCCCATTTCAGCTCACGTCCGCGCCCATGTTTTCTGGAGAAGAGGATGATGAAGATTAATTTTTCCAGCCCCCTTTAGCTGCTGCGTCAGTGCGTGTATATATATCATTCCAGAACCCCCACATTACTACCCGTTGCTGCCTCCTTTTCTCTTTAGTTTAGGTCTTGGGCCTTTTCCTTTTTCTTCCCTGGACCTCACGCCTTCCCTCCTCCTTTCTTTGTCTTTTTTTCTTTCCTTTGATTTGCTCAGTCCAATTGGCCCAAATGATGCACCATTTAATCAATCAAGGCCCACAAAGTAACCCAATACATTTGCCAAGCTGCAAGAAATAAAACCAAACATGTAATAACATACTTTGATATTATCTCTCTCTCTCTTTTACTAGTTCCTATTTATTTAATACTTCACCTAAACTCAAACATTACCCTTTTTGATTTCAAGACTAAGATGTTTACTATCAAGTTTCCCAAATCATGAAACAAGTTGATATTTTATCAAATCTCCACAAATTACTTTAATTTTGTCACAATAACTCCCCAATCATACCAAAAATATATATGAAATCTATTTAAATTGGACACTTGAGTCAAATCTTGTCCTCAAGATTTTGAATTCTAAAACACCAAAGAAAACATGAAACAACTTTTTTTTTCATGCAACATCTTTCAAGACTCAAGTCATCACAAATATCTTTTAATTTCCATCTTCCAACAATGCAAGTAACAAAGCAAGTACTTTGACAAAGATAAATGAGAATAACATGTCCCTCACAAGTCAAGTGTTTGCACTCTTCTCTCATAATAATATGGGCTTGTGTTTCACTCTATTCCAACTATTGAAATTCATCTACCATAAGCTTGTCAATCATCTCAATCTCCACCTTTTAATTTCAATGCATACACAAATCAAAAGGACTTTGCAAGGGTTATGATAAATAAGGAAGGATAATGGAATGAACATGAAAATGGAAAGGGATACTTCAATTAGTGCAAACATTCAAATGAAAAATCTAAAGAGTGAAGATATACAAAAGGAAAAGGAAACAAAAATTATTATGTAAAATTGCAAACTTTGTTCTTCTTTGCTTCAAGCTCTTCGTCTCTTTTTATTCACATATCCTCTTTCTTTTCTTTTCTTGTTTCTTCTTTTTTTTTTCAGTTCTTTCTTTCTTTCTTTTTTTTTTCTAACACATTTACCTCTTTTTTTTGTAACCTTTTTGTTTGCCATACATGCATCCTCGTTTTGTGTTTTTGTAACTACTTTTGTTTCCAAAAACAAAAATCTTCACCCTTCTCTTGAAATGAATAGCTTGCACTTATTGAAGTAGTGGTTGAATGTGAAAGAGGGAAAAATTTGCAACTCAAACAAAGGGCTATTTAATCAAAGCAAATTTTCATTTAAGATGGTTAAGGCTTATAGGGGTAAAGCAAAGGATGAACACAATAAGGTTGGTCATTCGGCTGAAAATTGCTATGAATGAAGATGGTTAAGGCTCAATGGGGTAAGGCAAAGGATGAAAGCAATAAGGTTGATCATTTGACTAAAATGGCTATAAAATGAATGCCTAGATCATTTTTGTGCATGGAAAGAAGATTTTCAAGTTTTGAAAGAGATTCAGGACAAATTCTAGAGATGAAATAACAATAGATGTACTCCCTCTTGAAAGAATAAATATTAAGGCTCAAATTCCTCACCGGGCTTTTGACATGCTAAAGTCAATAACCTTAGCCAAATCACTTGCATATCACATACATTCTAAGAAGATGGAATTAAACTTTGATCAAACACAATTTTTTTTTTCAAATTCAAATTGAAGTTCTAATCATTCTCAAAACTTTTTTTTTTCAAGATTTTGTTAGACTTCAACATCTTAAGGACAAGTCATGAAAATTCAATGGTACCCTCACCCCCACACTTAAATTTCACATTGTCCTCAATGTGAACATGTGACATGAAGAGTAGTGGAAAATGAGAAAGCACCTACAAGTGTAGAGATGACAAAAACTTCTTAAACTCAAAAATTACCATCCATGCAACACAAACAAATGTCATGACAGTTAATTATATCAATTCAATGCAAATATCAACCAGAGTCTGCAGACATTTCCAATAGCAAAATTCAGATGAAAGGAAATCAAAGAAAAGTAGAAGAATACTCCCCTTCCTCTTCTTGATTTGTTCTCTTGGCTCTAATTCATTGCTACCAAGTTGAAACATTATCTGGGGCACAAAAGTCCTACAAAAACAAAAATAAAAGATAATATCAAATACTTGGGTTGCCTCCCAAGAAGCGCTAAGTTTATAGTCTTCAGCCAGACTTTACAAGAGAAATCACTAATCACATGTATCAAAAATCATAATCATCTTGTCCTCATTTCTCTTGAGACAGAAATAGTTCAAACATGAAAACTCATGAAAACAAGACACATGTACCTCCTCAATCAAAACAATGCATAGCTTAGACAAACTAATAAAAGGCTCTAATTTAACATTTTCACAATTGTCATCTAAAGCCCCTAAATAGTTTGAAAAGCCCATAAAATCCACTTGACTCTCATTAGTAAGAGTCAAAAATTCACTTGGAGGACTTTGAACATGAATTGTAGGGATTCCTACTTGTTCACAACCACAAGAATTAGGCTCCAAACTTGAAACCTCAATTGGAAAATCAACACTAATCTCTCCCTCATCAGTTTTCAACTCACAATCATCCACAAAAGTATCACAAACCATTGGTAACACATCATCACTTCTCATAATCAACTCTCCACTTGAAACCATATTTTCAACACAAGAGTCATTTGATGTTCTAAAGAAAGCAAATTTTTGGTTCAAAGACTCAATGCTAGAAAGCGTTTCTTTTGCTCTAGATATAGAATTTTCTTGAGCTAATAGATCTTCATTTTGAATATCAAGAATACGCTGAAACATTTCCTCTATTCTAGACTTCTTCTCATTAATGGGAGTTAATTCATCCACATAATTCGGTGAAGTTTGAAATTGTGGTGCATGTGAAGGGAAATAATGATTTGAATCCCAAGACAATGAGTGCTCATGATTCCAACTAAGATTAGAAGAATTATCATGCAAATTAGTTTGAACCTTAGTCAAATCATTCCCTACATTATCCAAGGTTGAGACATTAGGGCATTGTTCACCAAAATGATTATATCCACAATAAGTGCAACAAATGTACTCACATGGAGCATTATAAACATAAGGGTCATAATATGAATTGGTATAATCATTTTGATGCTCAAATAATCCACCATTTGTCTCATTGGACCACCAAGAAGAATTCATGTCAAAGTGTCAAATCAAACTACTAACACACAATATAAAAAAAAAAACTAAACTCCCTAAGACACACCAACCAAAACAAAAGAAAGAAAAAGAAAACTCAAGCGTAAATGATTGCACAATTGAAATAATTAATCACACAAACTTTTGCCATTAGTCCCCGGCAACGGCGCCATTGACTTATCGGCCGTTTCCGGTCTTTACCGTAAGCGTACGGGTCGTCAAAATTAGTAGTATAAAAGTTATCGTTCCCACGGAGACTAAGGCAAAATGGATTAACTATTTCAATTATGTTATCAATTAGGTTGAGTGGAAATATTTGGGATTTTTAGTTTCTAAACTAACTAGATTGAAAATAATTTAATTAAAACTAAACTAACACTTAAAATCAAGAAAAAGAAGTTTAAGATTATTTATCACCATTCCATTTCATGAAACATAATTAAAACCCTCTCAATTAGTTTGTTAATGAAACATGTGTTTGCCTAAGGTTCATAGGCATTTGAAAAAAGTTTTCTCAAGTCAAGTTCAAATTTCTACTTGTATTAATTGTGCAATCTCTTGCTACAATTAATACAAGCTCTATTTCAAAACCAACCTTCTAGTGACAATGTTAGGTTGATAACTATATCTCTATGTTACCAACAAACCATCCATTTAAACCATAAACTTAAAGTCCAACATGTTTTTATCCAAGTTCTAAAATAAAATATACTTTCTCAATCCATTTAACAAGTAAGTGGTGATCAACCACTTAAGCAAGTAAAAAGCAAGATAAAAACCACACATGAAATCCATTAAAAACTAAAAGAGGTCTTCAACAAATCTCAATCTATGGAATGAGTCAAAATAATCCTAAACCAAGTACTAACTACTCATAACTAAGACTAAAAATCATTCAAACACAACCAAATTCCAGAAATTATACAAGACAAAGTTAAAGAGAAATGAGAGGGGAAGAGAGAAAACCACCAAGAAATCTTGAAATCCCATGCAGTTTTCCTCTCCAAGCCCCAAACTCTCTCCTTTTTTTCCTTTGCTTGCTCCCATTTCAGCTCACGTCCGCGCCCATGTTTTCTGGAGAAGAGGATGATGAAGATTAATTTTTCCAGCCCCCTTTAGCTGCTGCGTCAGTGCGTGTATATATATCATTCCAGAACCCCCACATTAATACCCCTTGCTGCCTCCTTTTCTCTTTAGTTTAGGTCTTGGGCCTTTTCCTTTTTCTTCCCTGGACCTCACGCCTTCCCTCCTCCTTTCTTTGTCTTTTTTTCTTTCCTTTGATTTGCTCAGTCCAATTGGCCCAAATGATGCACCATTTAATCAATCAAGGCCCACAAAGTAACCCAATACATTTGCCAAGCTGCAAGAAATAAAACCAAACATGTAATAACATACTTTGATATTATCTCTCTCTCTCTTTTACTAGTTCCTATTTATTTAATACTTCACCTAAACTCAAACATTACCCTTTTTGATTTCAAGACTAAGATGTTTACTATCAAGTTTCCCAAATCATGAAACAAGTTGATATTTTATCAAATCTCCACAAATTACTTTAATTTTGTCACAATAACTCCCAATCATACCAAAAATATATATGAAATCTATTTAAATTGGGGAGTTATCAGTCTTATAGCATAAATCATATAATTCTTATGATAATACCAACATAATTATTTACTTGTCTTCTCTCACAAAAGAAAATTCCACAAATCAATTATCTTAAACCTTCTTATCATGAATATATTTATCCTTTACCTTCTCCTATAAATAATTTTTTCATTGTATTCTTTTATTAAAAGGCGAAGGGGCAAAACTAGCCACCGTAAATTTTCAAATGGACAACTCTGGCACCCGTAAATTGAATGGGGCAAAACCGTACATTGTAAATCAAAATGGGGCAAATGTAATATTCTCAACTAAAGATGTTAAGTTTGACCATTAGTTGACTGAGAATGCTGATGGGGTTTGTTGACGTTGCAATATGTGGCATTTTTTTGTGACGTGGCAATATGTTGAATAGGTGGGACCCACAGTAAATAATAAAAAACCCAACCCCATCTCTCTCTTCCCCTCCTTCCTCATCTTCCCCAACACCCCCCACCCCACAAATACATTATTGAGCAAAATCAATCCTATGCTTCTCAGCAATGTTGGACAAGAAAAGATAATACATTATTGAGCAAAATCAATCCTATGCTTCTCAGCAATGTTGGACAAGAAAAGATCTTGTCCAGATTTTATTGGTCAGGTTTCATGTTTATCATCATCTTCTTCCACCACTTTCAGTTCAATCTTCAAGTAATTTTCTTGTGTAAACTCGGTGTGACTTCCCTGTCCTTCACCTTTGTTCAGTTCTGGTTTGAGAGTGGGATTGGAGTTTGGTTATCACTTAGATTATGGTGCTTTTGGTGAGATATTCCTCATGATTTTAATGTTAGTTTCTGAAAGTTGAGGTAATAAGTGCATAATTGTTAGTTTGAACTGTGATTTGATTTCCCCTCCTTCATCAATTTCATGTCCTAAATTCTGCTCAATGTTGCTGATATGCTTGTTACAGTAATGCACTGCATGTTCTTTTTGAGTGTGACTGAAATTTGTGTGCCTTAATATCCATTTGTCTCAGCTTTGTGATTCGGGTAAGAAAAAACATTTTTGAACCTTTTCCTTCTTTAGTGGGGGGTGTTGGGGAAGATGTAAGAGGGGAAGAGAGAGGGGGGCTAGGGTTATTTTTTATTATTTACTGTGGATCCCACCTATTCAGCATTTTGCCACATCACAAAAAAATGTCACATATTGCCACGTCAACAAGCCCCATCAGCATTCCCAGTCAACTAACGGTCAAACTTAACACCTTTAGTTGAGAATGTTACATTTGCCCCATTTTGATTTTCAATGTACGGTTTTGCCCCATTCAATTTACGGGTGCCAGAGTTGTCCATTTGAAAATTTACGGTGTCTAGTTTTGCCCCTTCGCTCTTTATTAAATACAATACTCCAAGTTTTTAACTTACCACATTTAAGTTGATCTTGAACTGGAGTAACCGCTCCATAATTTCTCCAGTTCCATGAATAGGGAACATGCGGATACTCAATCCCTTCAAAGGGATTTTTCTTGTTCCTTGCCTTCCAGACACCCGTCTACCAACCAATACCTAAATGGAAACAAAAAAGAAAGTAATTAATAATATAGGTTAATGATCACAAAATCCTAATATCGTGAAATTGATAAACTATAGTTTGAAAAGATGTTGGGCATAGGATGGCAAAAGAGAAGAAGAAGGAGATGAAAAAGGAGATAATACAACAAATTTTATAAGCTTTTTTATATGAACTTCCATGGCAACAAGCTTTTAACGAAGGAGTAAAGCTCCAGAGAAGAATGAGAAGATGTGAGTTGTTTGTTGTTTGTGAGTTTAGCTAGGATTTTGTGTGTTTTAAGAAATGGTTGTGGTGGACCACTAAAGAAAACAACATTAGAATTGTGTGGTAGGAAAATAGTGTTTCTTTTACGCATATAATTTGTCAAATACGTTCATTCACACTTAGCTTTGATACCTATTAGGGGAGCGAAAATTTTAAGAGCCCCTACTACTTGGTATCAAAGGCCTCACATATAAAGATAACTAATAAACCTTTTTATTCATTTTGTTTTAAGAATTATTTATTTATTTTTTTGAAATCACTAAATGAATATTAGATCATGCTTTAGACACAGTTCCCCTAGGAGAACAATGTGTTAATTCTATCTCTATGACCGTTTGAAAGTTTATATATATATATATTACTTTGGGAAGAGAACATTCCTTTTGTTCTTATATTTTCACAATAATAACAACATCTCATCATTATTAGGAAAAATGGACCATAAATCCTCATTGGAGAACTTACTTTGGAGGATGGGAGCCTTAAGAATTCAAATCATTGTTAAGAAATAATAGAAATTGAAGTGAAATGATGAATGGATATTTTAAATAAGGTCAACTGCAATATTAATATTGTTCATATGGTGATTTTTAACTAAATTAAAAACTTCAATATAATCAAATTAATTAATTAAGTCATATATTTTGGACAAGAGATAGTAAAATCAATGAGCTAATCTAGGTAATGTTTTAAAGTTATATGGTTTCAATCAGTGTTAACTCAGAGTAATACTAATAATAAATTAAAATCATATTTTTTATAAAGCCATTAATCCACTAGTAAAAACATATTCAGGTATAAACTAGCGCAATATGAATATAAGATGAATATAAAATTTTACTAATTCACTTGACTGATGACTAGTCAACTTGTGTTAGAATTTAATACAACAAGGAGAACTCAGATCTCTCTACTTGATTATAATGCAGTGGAATGATATATGTTAGAATCTTAAGTTTTGATGATAATTGATATAGATCATAGATAATGAGATAATTAATACTCCCTCCGTTCCTAAATATAAAACCTAGATAACTTTTTTTGGAAAGATTAAGGTTGCGAAATAGGTTATTAAATGATGACATATTTGATATCTTTTTCGATTATCCATTAGCTTATAGGTAAAATAAACTAGTTTAAGAGAAAAAATTAGGTAAATCAATTTATAATTAACTTATTTTTTGCTTTTTCTAGGATTTTAAAAAAAGTCATCTAGGTCCTATATTTAGGAACGGAGGGAGTATAAGATAAAGTGATCACTAGTATAAGACTAAGACATGGCGATCACCAGACTGATATAGAACTTAGACGGTGCAATCACATGTATAAATCTAAGAAAGTGTGATCATCAGACTTCTATAAGATAAAGCAATCACTAGAGTATAAGTCTAAGACAGTGCGATCACATAAGAAGAAAGAATGATCACTAGACTAAGTGCTCACGGATAAGCAATCACTAAACAGATCGATCATTAATAACTTAGACGTTTTGTTCACATTTAGAAGAAGCGATCAAGGAATAAGAACAAATATTTCTCTAAGTTAAAACAGTGATCGGTATATCAATCAGAGCAGTCTAAGCCAAACTAAGTAAACCTTTGATCACACGAAGTGATCGGATCAATGGTCAAAGTTAATAGTGATCGAAGTATCGAGTGATTGATATTGTTATGTGTTTAACCTGTGATCTAAGTGTGCAGTAAATGATCGAAGAAAGAGTGATCAATGTCTGATCGAAGTGTCGACCAGAAAGCAAATCAAGTACAAAAGTACACTATCATGATCAGAATGTTTTTTCAGAAGTCGTTAGACTCATTCCTCCGCCATATATGTGCTAAAGGAAACTTCTCTCCTAAAATATGCAAAGTATGCTGATGAAGCTTGAAGCTGCATTTAATGTTTATCATCCTCTTCAAGCAACATGGGAAGAACCTAGTACAAAGCATTAATTGAGCTCAACGGATACAAGTCTTCTGGTGTATGTATCAAACGGCTATATCCTCCATTGAAGACTATAAATAGGCGAATGGAATTTATTACTCTTCACCGAACAAGCACCTACTTTCTGTCAAAAATCTTAAAGAGCATTCAAGTCTTCTGTGCGATCATAGGCTTAAGTGTTTATCAATATCTGTTCATCTAGTGAACTTATTCTGTGTTTTAAATCCTCTTCAGTTTTGAGGTTGTTCTGAAGCTTGGGGCTTTAGAACAGGGTTAGTTCCTTACGGTAGTAAGGGGGAGTGTGAGAGAGAGTCTTACACTGTAAAGGTTATCAGGTGAACCTGTTTGTAAAACCTGAACTTAGTGGAACCCAAAGAGATGTTGGTGAACTGGACGTAGGCAAGAGGTTGTCCGAACCAGTATAAACTGTTGGTGTTTTTTATTTGCTTAAGATTTTTTAAGTAGCACAATTCACCCCCCCCCCCTCTTGTACATCTTCGTTTTTCAATATATAGCGGCAAAGAGGCTGAAAGGAGAGTATGAGACCTGGGAACTTTGAGAGAAAATAATGAGAATGGGTGATCAAATAGCTAGCAAGAAAAAGAGACACATAGCAAAAGGAACCATTAAAAATAAGGTCAGGAATAAATAAAGAATAAACTAACTAATAGATAACAGGAAATATGGTATGTGAAGAAGTCATAAAAGTAAAGAGTATTTTTAAAGTGTAAAATAATTTTTCACTTTTTGGTAAGAAGTCTACAGAAAAGTTAAGTGATGATATTGAAAATAAATCTAGTGACATTAAAAATAATTTCTCAAATTTAGATCAAATTGGTATGTTCTTATAATATATGAGTAAATTTGTCCTCAGTCGATAGCGTTAGTTAGTAAATTAACATCTAGTCAACAAGTCAAGTTTCATTTGTCAAGAAAAAAACCTAGTCAACCAAAATAGGTAGTTGGTTGAGCTGGTAAGTGAGCTACAACTCTCGTAAGGATGAGAACGTGTTTTCAAATCCCAGGAAGCACTCTCATCGGGAGAGGAGACAAACTTCCCTATGTGAGCAACACTCCCTAGAGTCCAGATTAGTCGGTTGCCAATAGGCGCCGTTTAAAAAAAGACAAAGAAACCTAATCAAGTTTCTATATAGAACAAGAGAGATTAGAGATTGTTTTTTTAAAAACAAAGATCTTAAAGAGAGTTAAAATAAATTTCATTATATTTTGAATATTTTTTTCCGCAACCTTGATCATATATCTACTGATAATAAAGAAGGGAATAACCAAAGAAAGTAATTATTAATGCCAACAAAAACATAGAGTATTTAATAAGGTGTACAAGTAAAAATAATTATCAAAAAATTATTTCTTTTAAATATATTTGAGACAATTATGTTCCAGCGGTATCAAACAATAAAATGGAGTACACATGAAAAGGGTCACGATTGAGAGATTTGCTTCTTTGATTATTTTTAGTGAGAATAGACAGATATTTGTAGTTAGCATTTTCCCATTTTACAAAAGAGCGATCCAATGAATGAAAAAACATTCTCATATGGGCCTTTAATTTTAAAAATATACAGTAGGCCCAAGAAAAAAGCTAATGATAGCGCAATCCAGATCATTACAAGTTCTTTAGAATTTCACTATAATTTAATAATTGTTTGGGACTTAGTTGTGATTAATTCCCTCATGAATAACTTAGTTGTGATTTTCCCTTAAATTTATGACTTACAAGTAATGGCTACTAAAGAGGGCATTGTCACACACTAATGGGTACATCTCCCAAAAAAAATTCAAGTTTGGATTGTTAGGAGGGATCAAGCCTTTCCACTACATCTATCCCTAGTTGATAAAATAGATCACGTTTAATCCATCCAAACCAAATTTTCAATTTTTCTTCGATAGAACAAATTTGCAATTTTAAAAGCGTACTACAAAACACTACTCATCCAATACCCAAAAATAGACTTAAGCCCAAATCCATCTTATGGACTGATACTCATTGGTCCAGCTTTTCTCAAAACAATTGATACCCTCAAATTATATTTTTAAAAGTATTAATCGAAACACAAACATAGAAAATGAAAACACCCATATAAACGCAAATTAGAGTCACAAGCGCAACAAACCTGTTTGACTTTGCTTGAAATCATCAAATCAAATGAAAGCTGATTCCCAAATCCCATCATCATCATCATCAGACAAACAACAGAGTACTGTATTGGGTTAATGAACCAAACCCTTTAGCTTTTTTCAATCATTCATGATTCATTCCATAGCTAGCTAACGATAGCTGCCTTCTCCCACACTTAACCAACTAACTCCACCACCCTCCCCTCTACACCTACTCATAACTTATTATTAGCCTTTATTCTCTCCTATCTCATATATCTATCTCTTATTGGGGCCCTTTCACTTGAATAGAAAGCTTTTGTGTCAAATTCCTATAAAGCCATATAATTAATGTATAGGTCATATCCTTAGCTAGCTGCTAGGTTGTTAAGGCCCAGCCACCCTCCTCACCTTTTCTTCTTCTCTCTCTCTCTCTTTCATATTTATAACTTTCTTATATTATAGATTCAATTTTCTTTGCATAGAGAAAGCGAAGAAGAAGAAGAAAAGAAGGAGCAAGAGGAGGAAGAGAAGAATGAGTACAGCTAGATTTATAAAGTGTGTAACTGTTGGAGATGGTGCTGTAGGGAAGACATGCATGCTTATATCCTACACCAGCAATACTTTTCCCACTGTATGTATTAATTTCTTGCTTCTCTATCTATCTCTGCCTACACACACACACACACACACACACACACACTTCAATAAATATTCATTCATGCTAATCTTATTTTGCCTAATTTTGTTATATAGGATTATGTTCCAACAGTTTTTGACAACTTCAGTGCAAATGTAGTGGTTGATGGCAGCACAGTGAATCTTGGTTTATGGGACACCGCAGGTTTTTTCATCTAACTCTCTAAATCTCATTCCATTTTAAAAAAACAGTGAAACATTCAGCATTCTTCAAAATAAATTACTATATAAGCCTTGCTTAAACAAAAAAATCATTTCCTTTAATATAACTATCTCTGGTTACATCTTACCATTAATATTAGTTATGATTATGATTAGAGGTAACTCTCCTCACAAGCTTTGTGTTATAAATATTTTGAATCACACATAAGCACTCATTTTATAATGAGTTTTGATTAGACGTACGTGACTATGATTTATTTTCTTAATTATGCGTGGAGAGAATCGAAAAAAGAGGTAAGTGAAGACTCACAAAATGCTCTCATAGTAACATGTTAGAGTTTTCTCTTTTGTGGATTTGATTTGATCAAGTAATGAGAAAGGTAAAGCCACAGTGATGATTGCTGGGCTCCACTACTTGTGTTTTAATTTAACATACATTCCGATCAGAGACATTATAGACTGCACATTAATTAAGAATTTAACATAATTATTGTGGGTTATGATGTTTATCACTACTACAGGACAGGAAGATTACAACAGGTTGAGGCCATTGAGTTACAGAGGAGCTGATGTGTTTCTGCTGTGCTTTTCTTTGATTAGCAAGGCCAGTTATGAGAATATTTCCAAGAAGGTTATTATGATCACGTCTCTGCATTTTAATTTATATTTTGAAGTCTTCGATGAATTATTCTTACACTATTTATTTACTTATATACAGTGGATCCCTGAGTTGAGACATTATTCTCCAAATGTGCCTATTGTACTTGTGGGAACAAAACTAGGTAAGCTAATACAATCTTGATCTTTCCCTACTAATAATAGATAGTATATGCAATTATTTTCTCAAAACTTTATGTGTAATGCGTACAGGCGTGCTGTTCGATAATTTAGTTCAAATATATCTTACATTTTCATGATCTAATTCAATTCTAGCTAGTAGTCAAATATAATAAAAGGAAGCTAATAGAGGTTTTCTTACATAGATCTGAGAGATGACAAGCAATTTTTGTTGGATCATCCTGGAGCGGCACCAACTACAACCTCCCAGGCATGTTTTTAAGAAATATCTCATATAAGTCCTTTTTCTTGGTTTTTGCGTTATAAGAATTTAGCTTAAGAATGTAATGAACAGGGTGAAGAACTGAAGAAAATGATTGGTGCAGTCACTTACATAGAGTGCAGCTCGAAAACTCAGCAGGCAATGAAATCAACCTTTGCTCTTTTTGTTTTAATGCACACATACACACACAGACACACATACACACACACATACACACATACATATACATACAAAAATACATACACACACACACACATATGACCATTTGAAAAATATTTTTACCTTTTTATAACTTCTTTTACTATTATGCAACATTGATAATAACTTAACGAGTCTGATAAAAAAAAGATAATAACTTAATTAACGAAATAATGGTGAGAAATAATATTTTATGTTGTTCAAGGAAAAACCAAAAATATTTTTTCATTTTTTCATTATTCAATAAAAATGATTTTCTTAATACAATTTTTAAAATAGGGATTACATTACACATATAAATGGTATTTTTCATTAGATCACCATTTTTGCTAGCTGCTTTTCCCGAAATCTTATTCCATAGTCTAATTTTTGTCTGACTTTCCATTTTCTAATTAACTAATTCTCATATGGTTCGTTACATTTCTTTTTGTTTAAAAGTAGTTATATCGTTACAATAAGTATTTGATATTTAAAAACATTAGTATTCGTTTTTGAAATTACTTTTAGACTCTCTTTAGTTTCCTAATTTGAAAAGATAATTCTTTCTTGGTATATTATATTTATAAATGGGGTGTAGAAATTTTTATAAAGAATTCTATTTATTATTTCTTATGGTTCACTTCAATGTGATTAATTATTTCAGAATGTGAAGATAGTGTTTGATGCAGCAATAAAAGTTGCACTGAGGCCACCAAAGCCAAAGAAGACACCACGCAAGAGAAGGACTTGCTCATTTCTCTAAGCACTACAGTCTTCAGATCTTTTTTCTTCCAGACTAAGTCATAAATGTCACAGTATTAAAACTTTAATCTTTAGATTCATATTGGTAATTAATTATAATTGTGTGTGTGTGTGTGGGCCCCCACTAAAGCGGTTAATGGTGTTCATGAAGGTATCATTCTGTAAAGTTAGGATATGATTTATTTTTAAATTTAGTATTTTATTGGTCTTGTAAATTTATGTATTATTCTTTTTTATTTGTAATTTTCCTGAATTTTTTTCAATCCAAATTACCGTGACAAATTTATCTATCTCCCTAATAATTGCTATTACCTTTTTATTTGTATCTCATATTTTGCCAATTGACGACTACATATTAATCAACTCTATCTCCTCTCACTTAGTACCACTATATCATGTATATAGTGTTGACATCTGAATTTATATCAGATTCAGTATGAACAAACACAGGAAGAAAGTCAAAACCTTTTAAACTAACTTGAATAAGAAGGGCTCATAGAGAGGAAGGGTGAGTGAAAGGAGATAGAGTTTATCAACATGTGGTTAACGCTCGGCACTATAAGGCCCACAAAATAAAAAAAAAACATATCTTTGGGATGATTAACATTATTTAAATATGCAGCCTTAAAAAACATACTGTGCTTATGTTGAGTGCTCTTCTGTAAAAAAATTTGTTAGTAAATCTGCACCTCAATGCAAAAAGATAGAGGGTCAACTCACTTCAATCTCCACTTGATGTGGGTACTGGAGGAGAGAATATACATGGCAACTTTACCTTTACTTTTATGTAGAGAGACTGATTCATCAACGCAAAAAGATAATCATTTAAAAATAATTAAGGTGGAATCCACAAGCCATATGTAATGGAGATTTAATCTATCATAACAATATTGTTAAAATTGCCCTGTTTTTATTTTTTTAGTTAGTATTTTGGTTAGTAAATTGCCCTGTTTTTATTGAACCATATGCATTTACACCCCTTAAAACTTAATTGTATTACATGCCTCTAGTCTAACATTTGGTATTAAAATTTCACTTCATAACATAGTATGCTCTTGAATTAAAATTCAACATTGCCTCATTTTTCCAAGATATAAATGAGGTAAAAATCAATTTGGATTATATTTAACAAAATTAATTTAATTAGCTATTTATGTGAATTGCATGCTGAATTCTCTGGAATATTTTTTAATTATGTACATTGTAACTATCTATTGCTACCCCTTCCATGCAGTTACAAGAACTAATTGTGATAAATTTGGTAGACAAAATGAATTAATTCATTATAATTTAGATCAAATTAAACTCCTTCTTCATCTATTATATTTAGGAGAGAGGAAATATTTAATACTAAGCAAAATGATTTAAATTTACAACTTTTTTGTTAAACTACCAGTGTTATGCAAAATAATATCCCCCATTTCTTTAACAGAAGACCTAATTGATACTTTTTAATAAGATTACAATGTTAAGAAAATGAATTTATATAAATTAATTTTCCTTGGTGTTTTAACCAAACTAATTAGCTAATTTGATTTATAACCAAACCTATATATAATAATATACAACATATGTTATAATTATATAACTTATTTAGACTTTTTAATATCTCCAAATAAACTCAACTAAGTCTTATAGTAAAACAAGAAATGGCTAAATTATATTTAATCATTCTTGCTCAAATGGAAGTCCGATTATTTTGTTTCGAATGATTTTGCATCATATTGTATGACGCAAATTAGTTTGGCACACCAAACGGGTCATTTTTGTTGGTGGATCCTGAGGGTGGTGAGATTGAGACGAGATAAATAACAACCTTGTACTTCATAGTGTTGATGGTTCTAATTTCAATTTAGATTTTGATTATATATTTGTTTCCAATTTACGTCGCTTTTGAAAACACCATCCTCACCTAATTTTCAAGTAAAAGTCATAGGTAGTTATGTGGGCTGGTCACCCATTCTGTCAAAGATAGTAGTTGCAATACAAATTATTTAAATTAACCAATCTCTAACTTATCCACGGTTATTTTATTTACTCTTTTTTATAAATTAAAGAAACACATATTAATAGAACAAGATTATAAACAACATTGAAACTCAAAACATCTTCAATAATATATAAAGTAATTGGTCAATTCCAGCTTTTTTTATAAAACGCTTCTTCTTAACTTCTCTTTTTTTTTACCTGAGCTTAACTTCTCATTTCAAATTAGAGAATTAGACTAAAGTTAATATTAGATTAATTTATTTAAGATATTAGATTTTAGGTCATTCTAATTTACGTGAATCTTATTTATATATAATAATTTACATACATACATATGTATGTATATATGTATATGAATTTTCTTTCTCTATAAGCTGCATGTTTGACATATGGGCCTATGGGCTAGACATAGCATGTTATTTCGGCCCAAAAAACAAAGCATGTGGTGAACTTTCTCTAGACCTCCACAACCATTGGTTTGATTCGTCCTCATCCAATGCAATGAGAATGGTCCAAGTTGATCCAGATTTTCTTGGCTCAAATATTAACGAACTTTTTTTT
This sequence comes from Mimosa pudica, assembly GCA_029929735.1. Lineage (NCBI taxonomy): Eukaryota > Viridiplantae > Streptophyta > Magnoliopsida > Fabales > Fabaceae > Mimosa > Mimosa pudica. The sequence goes on from JAKELP010000020.1 coordinate 11,397,473, forward strand.
TGAACTGAAGCTCAAATATTAAGTATCAATACATCAATATCCCCAAACCACACTTGCGGTCTACCAACTATGGGTCAACTCGGTTTTAGTCTTCACTTGGTGAAGGTGCTGGGGAAGGGAATACCTAACCTCTATTTTTTTTGGCAGAGTGGTTGATTCGAACCCACGACCTCATACCCACACGGCAAGAGAGCTTACTGCTGAGCTAAGTCGGCCCTTCCTAATGTGGGAAATTAAAACCTAAATTGCAAAAAATTAAGAAAATAAATAAATATTTTTATTTGTAAAAATGTGTATCGATATCCCTAAAATATATTACTCCCCCTAAGAACTCAAACTTTGAATGGTTTTGGTCCAAAAATATAAGAGTCAATTTCACTTTCTCTCCTTATTTAACATGTTTTTTCCTAATTTTCCTCTAACTGTCTTTCATATTTATTAATCCTTATGTATTTATCTCTTTTAAAAGTATCACGATAAATATGGGCAATATTATTGTAAAAAACATTAACTTCAAACACTCAATTAATTTTCACATGTTTTCTTAAAAAGCTTGTTTTTGCGGATGAACTCTTATATTATGGACATGAGAGAGTTTTTAATAATTTGCAACGGAACTAGACTGAATGGTTGTCCTTAATAGAGGGAAATATTTTAATAGAGGGAAATATAAAAGATAGCTAATTTGATTATATTAAATATATTAGCTAAGTTAGCTATTATAATATGAAACTATCTATTCACTTTGATCATCTACTTTTATCTCCACCTTTCTTCTCATGTTTGTTTATTATTGATGGGAATTGTTAGTTTTAATTTAGGGAAAAGTTGGGAACGAATAAAAATATATCTTACATTTAGGAACAAACTCATCTTCCAAAAAGGTCTTATATTTAAGACAAAATGAGTAACAAATTTGTCCGTTCAAAAAAAATGAGTAAAAAATTTGAGATATAAATAAGTGTATTGATGTCTGTCTTTCGACCGTATTTAACTTGCTAAATGCTGCCTCCTATACCCAACGAAATATAGTTGAGTCTTTGACACTATCCTTTTTTTTTCCCTTGCGAATGTCAAATAATTATTAGAGGATAAACTTGCATAGCCCTTTTTTTTTGAACTGAAAGCATAGCCCTTTCACAATATGAACATAAATGATTATTAGTAAGAATGGAATGAAAAAAGGGGCATAACCAACAGATGATTTAGGAAATAAAGTACCATATTAATTAAAACTTTTTTATACAAATGATTTCTAAGAAATCCTGAGTAGCCACATGAAGAAGACTCCTGCAAATGGTCTAATTATTAAGAGAGACACATAAACAAAGAAATTTCTTAATAAATACTCCCTCATTTATTAAATATAAGATCATTTTCCGTAGTTTGATTAGATTAAGGATGTTAATTAAGTTAGCTATTACCACATGATATTATCATTTTAACCTAATCATATATTTTTATCCTCACTCTCCCGTTCGTGTTTGTTTATTATATATATATATATATATATAAAAACATTATTAGAATTGATTTGGGAAAAAATTTGGGAATTATTAGAAAATGATTTTATATTTAGGAACAAATTAAAATTTAAAAATGATATTATAATTAAGAACACACGTAGTAATAGGAAGAGCTCGAGTAAGCTCTTTGTTCGTTTTAGGAGAATCACTATATTCGTTGTCCTCAGGAGCTCGGGTAACCTCGTGGATTTCGCTCTTCTGCGTCAATATGGACTAATAATCTTTCTTCAGAAAAGGTAATCTTTAGTGGATCACTTGATCTAGATGAAGTGATGCCTCCGTCCTCTCACTAGAGAATGCTACAAGGCAAAATAAAAATGCTAAAATGCCAAAAGATTTCTATAGTTACATGTAGAGACTAAAAGATTCTGTCATGTGCAACAGTGTTTCTTTTGTGCCACATGATATAAGATAATTGTATAGTGTTGTGAAAACTATCCAAGTGAAGTGCATGAAGAAAATACTATAACAAATTCAGAAAGTGGGAAAAAGAATGTCCCTGGAGCTTGATTAGAAATGGACAATAATAAGTCTCATCCTCATCATGGCCAAATGGACAAGAAGCAGAAAAGTTGAGATGATGTGCTGTAGGAACATCTACAGATAGTATTGCACTATTGGTGCAGTAACTGCCACATACAAAGAACATGTATTTTGAAGTTGAATGTGTGTGTGTAGAGAGAGGCCAAAAGATGTGCCAAAAAGAACCTATTGATCAGCCAGTATTAATTAGAAGTAGTGGATAGTGTGAGAAGCTTGTAATCATCCTTGATCTTCTCAGAACATGCCGTTGAGTTGACATTTCCAAGTGATCAGGAAATGTTTCCTGGTGTAGAAAGACAATGGAGTTATTAGAATATTCTCAACAACGTATATAAAAAGGATATAAGGATCGGATTAGGTTCTAAAGGATTGGTTTCAGGTAAAAAGGATCATGCAATATAACGTCATTAGCTAGCTCACTCTAGTTAAGATCCTAGATGAAGTTTAGTCTGCTTGTATGAGCTACCATGACATAGATACTCTTAATCATGGATGTAATTTTTATTTTTCCGTTTTTTATTACGTTGTCTTTTTTATTTTTATTTAAAAAACGGTTTTAAGATCTCCATTGCATTGCAAGGATGTTTGATCTAGTTTTAGATTAATTTTAGATATTCTCTCTATACTTCAGATGAAAAAGAAAGTTAAGGGCAATTTTGGAATCTTTGTTATACATGTAAGCCGAAAAATATATTTTATGTTTGTTAGGTTATCATAACTAAGTATCAAATATTTTTTCCTATATTTTTCTTATAAAAATCATCCAAGCGGGCTTAATCCAGTAATATGCAAAATTAATACACCTAATTGATGAAGAAATTTTTTTGATTCTTGTGTGTACCATTTGCCTAATTTTATGGAGTTTGCAATCAGTAATATTTAGCATTCTATAATAATTCTGTAATACTATCAGACAGTTCAAAGCAACTTTAGTGTAATAAATTTTTTTTGTAAAATATTTTTCATTGTAGTAGGGTGCACTTCAATTTTGGGATATTATGTATCATAAGCATCTTATTTTAAAGTGTTCAATGTACTAAAACTTATTTTTAAGTATATTGTGTTGTTATAATTTGAAATGAGGAATAATAAAAACGTTTATTTTATAAAAAATCGTTTTATTATATTTAATTATACTTACATTAGTTGAGGCCTTGAGGATAATGGAAGCAACTTAAGTATATCGTTTGGCTATTAACCAATAGTAATTAGTTGAAAATAAAGATCTATAGAGAGGTACAAATATAGGGGGAAACGACGTAGATGGAGACAAGAAGTCAAAAACAGTCGCATCAATCAAAAGACTGTAGAATGACCTAATACCTTGTTAATGTGGGAATATACAACCACACTCTTTTGATGCACTACCATTTTCCAATATACTCAATTATGGCACCTTCCGTCCCTACATCACATCCATATATTAGTAGCTAGATTTGATGTAGGATAGACACAAAAAAACCAACCAACCAATAATAATAAAATTATATTTATATATAAATTCATCCATATCTGATCTATATGTACAATGATGCCTTTTATGTTTAAACTCGTGGGGGTAATGATTATATGTTTTGTGTCTCTGATAATGCGTTGATATGCCATACGTGATGGTTCATGCAGAATATTAAAATGCATCTTTGGGTGAAGAAAGTACATTCTGCAAAATTTCAGGTGGAATAATATGCATCTACGTTCCCACAAATCAATCAAAGAACGAAATGAAATTAACGAAGAAAGATATGCATTTACGATTTTATTTATAATTGTGATAAATCATTAAATTGGATAAATTATTGCATCCAAAAGAAAATAATTAGTTGGAAAACAAATAAAAAGACTTAAAATATAACTTAGTACTTCTATAGATTTGAAAAAAAAAAGTTTTGAAGATATCAAGTTTATCATATATGGTTCTCATTGTTCGACTCGAGGTGTATTTACCAGTATGATTTTTCTTTTTTGGCCAAAGATTTACCAGTATGATTTCAAGAACAGTTAAAAATCTCATTTAATAACTTATTACTTTGAACAACATGGTAGAATCTGTCAAATTATCAATCCATACGCTTTTTCATGAGTTTCCTATCAAACAAATACATCCAGAAAATATTTGTAATGAATATCCAAATGAGAGGGTCAAATCCAAGAACTGTTGTGATGGGATCACACGTTAACAAATCTGAGCAAAGAACTGTGTGCCTGAGAAAGTGAAGTAATTAACCACTATCCCTTTTTTTTCTCAGTTACATTTCTGACGATCGATGTATATATTTCATATCTTTGTTATCTACTCTACAAAATCAACAGTTATGGGATGCAAGCTGGAGACAAAAATAGCACTTTACAATAAGAGAAAAACATTTGTACCCTTTTTATTTCTAGTCACATTTCCGATTCCTTCCAGGACAATAAATTTAGATTCATATGTTGGATTTTGGAGTTATATTTTATATTTAATTATATATTGTGATTTTGGATAAGAATTACATCATCACATGTTTTGATAAGCATTTTGAATAATTAAATGATTCAAATTAAAATATATCTTCGTTAATTCTCATGTCATTGACTGAGTCTAGCTAGAAGTATAAATTAATTTTTTCATTTTTGACCAAAAAAATTAATTAATTTAGTAACATATTATTTATGATCAAATTGTTGAATAGGGACAACCTAACAGGTTGGCGTCAGTGGGACATACGATGCGCCACTTTCCGGCGATTATGTAAATGTGGAAAGTTTTTTTATAAAAAAAAAATATTACCAAGTTACGATATTTGTTAAACACCACCATGTTTAAAGAAATCCTACGAAAATAAAATCAATGCTTTTCAACGGTTATTTCTACTATAACTGCTAAAAAGTGACCATGACAAGTTTGACAGGATTTTCACACCATTTTGCCACTGTTTTTTCCTGCTTTTTCCACATTTGTTATATAACAACCACTATATTATATTTTAGTGGCATTTGTAGCCTTGTAGGTAAAACGCCGGAAAGTTTTCAAGGATAAGCAACGAATTTTTTGTAGTGAAATTGATTAGTAAACATCAATTTACAATTATGACTAGTTATTACTAATTCCATGTTAATTCTACTTAAGAGTCTAGCATATTCTTTAAGCACAAATGAGACTAATACTGTATCTTAACTATGTAAAAAGCTTTAAGTTAGCATATAAAAACACTACAAATATGAAGATTATCGATATGTCATCAGTAGGGCTAAGTACGGGAAAATGGGGTGAGGCTATATAAGCTCAATTCAAATTGAAAAGGTAAAAGATGATGAGTATAAGGATTTTGTAGCATTATTCGGTATTATCAAATACAATGAAGCTTAAAGTCGAAAAATGAATCTCTTTTGGAGTTGTTCGTCTCATTAATGAAAACGCTCCGGACCATAAAAAACCAAAAAAGTGTCAAAATCTTTGTATCCTACAATAATCATTGGCTAAAGTATTTATGACTTGTATATCCTCTTTCGAAATCACTTAAATAGTCGTGTTAGAACATCTTTTCTTCTTGTCTTATTTAATTTCTTCATGAGACAATTTCACATTAGTCTCAAATAAGAGATTCAATTTCAAAGAAATTCAAGGAGTTGTTAATGACCACTAGCTATTAGCAACTGCAAAGCCCCGTTAACAAGAGAAGGAATTACTAATGGACCTTCCTGAAATTAAATTTCTTATTATTTGGGATTATTTAATGGAGAAGAAATACTTGTAAGGTAATAATAAAATAAAATTATTTTACTTCAAATTACATGTGCATGACATAACATATTGACAAGAATGAGATATATTTTCGAGTTGAAAATAATAAGAGAAAGTGGGGAAGAAAGATAAATATGAAATATATTAAAACTAAGAACTTAAAAAGTCGTACATATGATTTTCAGTAATTGTAATTATAACATCAAAGTTAATATATGCACATAACGTTTGTTTTTTTTATCTCTTTCTCATTATACATAATTCTTATTATACATTATAAATGCTATACATTAACTGGTGGGGTTATTGTTGAAGAATGGAATATAAGAAAAATAATGGGCGTGTGTGGGTTTAATTTGTGTGTATATATGCAAGTAAGTTTTTGTCAATAATCATATTCATCATGTATTTATCTTTTATTATTATGGATACACACAATTTTAGAGATACCAAACTTCATCGTGTTATATTGGGCTCATCTCAACTAAATTTTTTATTTTAAAAAAATTAAAGAAAAGCCTAACATACATGTAAAATATGATTAACACAGATTACTAACGGGATTTTCTTGTCTTTATGTCTCATTGTCATTATATTAATCATCATATGTTAATTGTTGCATGCATTTATATATAGAACCTCCGAAGCGTTCAATTGTATGCATTAACCGAAATCTAATCATAAGTTTCTTTTTGGGGGGGCTGTTTTGAATATAGAAACAGAGGCAGTACTCCTGCGCTCCAACGCAAATGTGGTGGCAAAAGATGTGGAATCCAGATCGATTTCTCACCGCGAGAAAAAAAAAGGGGTTTTCTAAAGAAAAAATCTGTATAGAAAAATAACCAGTCACTTAATTTTGATTTGATGTTAGAAATCATCAAAGCAATGATTTTGTATGAAGCATAACCTTTGATGGCTCTGATAAAAAAAAACCTTTGATGGCCATCAAAACAAGGGAGTAAGTCTTAATTTAGATCTATATCATTATAAGCTAAATCATTGCATTCTCTATGTGAAATTTAACTATTCTAGTTAGAGAACAAGTTAGTACACAATAGGTGTGAACATGGTGCTAAGTTGCCTAGCATGTCCAACCGAGCCCAGTCAAAAACAGCCCTACCCAACCCTAAAACAATAGCCAAAACATTACATCTTGGCAGAGTTAGGCATCTGGCAAGGAGTACTGCCCTGCCCATATGGTCCAACCCTAAAATTTATATAACATTCATTTAAATATGTACTATTCATGATATATCATTTCACATAAAATATTTATTACTCAATATATATTATTCATTCTGAAAATTTTATTTGGTTGAATTAAGGGAAGTGCCAAGTTTCGAACACCTTACTTGAATGGTAATGCTAAGTGCTCTCACCATCAAGCCAAGATGTCAAATAGCATTCATTCTGAAAATTTTAGTTAGGGCATTAGATTGTAAAAGGAAGGGTTAAGGTGCATTTTTAGTACTGTAGAATATAGCAAAGTGCACCTAACATAATACACAATATTGTGGTCCATTTGTGGTAACCAAGAATTATTTTCGTGGCTTATTTAGTAACGACGTTAAATAAGTTAAGTTTGACCGTTATGTGTCAAATTTTGACCATTAAATTATGGGTAAAGAAGCATTTTCAGTACTCTAGAATATAGAAGGAGCATCAAACATAATATACAATATTTTGGTCAATTTGTGATAACTAAGAATTATTTTCATTGCTTATCTAGTAATTCGTTAGCTAAAACTCACTTTTGTAAAATAAAATCTAATGTGATATAATGATGTAATATATGTATATTGAAATGACAATTTAACGAACATTATTTTAAGTTTATAACTATGTAATCAGTTAGAAGTAACCCTTCTTCTATTACAACATAAGGTCATTAATTTGGGTCAAGCCAGTATGACCAACCCGTTTTAATTTGTGTCGAGCCAGTATGACCAACCCGTTTTAACTCAGTAAGGCCAACCTGTTTAGTTTATGATTCTTTGCTTATATTTTTTATATATGTAAAATACTAATGACTTATTAGTTTATACATGCATGATACTAGGATAGTCTATGGATCTTTATAACTTTGTAGTGTTTAATTATTTGACACTTTGAATAAATTGTGACTTAGTTGTTTATGGTGTTTAAATATTGTATCTTATGTTTAGTGCTCCTTCTATATTCTAGAGTACTGAAAATGCTCCTTTACCCACAATTTAACGGTCAAAATTTGACACATAACGGTCAAACTTAACTTATTTAACGTCGTTACTAAATAAGCCACGAAAATAATTCTTGGTTACCACAAATAGAACACAATATTGTGTATTATGTTAGGTGCACTTTGCTATATTCTACAGTACTAAAAATGCACCTTAACCCTAAAAGAAAGCTCATTCATTCTTTGGGCGGGCATCAGGTAGGGGTCTCGCCTTGCCAACCCTACCCATGTCCATCCTCAATACAAATTAGTCATCTTCATAACATCATCACATTCATTTATTAGCTTCATTTTGGATGATTTTCATCACCTTTATTAATATTCTTTTATAAGAAAAATATATAAATCACATATCCATCATAAGTAATGGCTAAAAATATCAAGTCTGCATATATATATATAATTACTTTGGAAGAAAGATAAGGTTACATATTAAGGTCTATATAAATACTAATTAAACACTAATATAACTCTAATCACCGCACTAATAAAGTAAACATCAAGAACTAATAATTAAGAACATGATGCAGCAGAGAGATATGCAAATAACACCATATATATTTGAATCCCGTCACCTTCATATTTCTTGTCTCTATATCTGCAAATTCAAAACATATCATGAATAACCATAAGTTGTAAGTCAATGTGAAAATTACAAGAAAAGAAGGAATTTTGAAAGTTGCTTCAGTAAAGAATTTAGTGTAGAATAAATACAATTCAAGTCTTGGATTATATTTACAATCATGCAGTACAGTTTAGAGGGAACGAACATAAGGTCTCTCTTTTTCTCTGCATCTAAACCATATATATAATCACTTGTGTATTTGTATGCTATAAGTTTATAGTTTTCACCAAATGACAAAATGAAAATTAAATTTATTTTCTTGATTAATTTTCGGACATACAATAACTTTATTTGTAACTCTTTTAGGAAAATAAAAAATAGTGGGAAAATTAGGAAAAAACGAAAAGAATAACGTAACAAAGAAAACCTATAGCAAATGAATAATTAATTGATTTACTTTAATTAAAGTAATTAAAAGAAAGTTAACGTGCGCACCAGATAATAAAATGCGCCGTGGTGGAGAGACTGAAGAGTGACACCCCACTCGTTGGTGAGGACTGGGTGTCCTGTTGCCGCGTGTATCAGAACGGCGTTTTCTCCAAAAGCCGCACGTACGTTGAAGGGACCCACAGATACTTCAAATGCGACGTCGTTTATGTATACTATAGACTTTGCCGACGTACCACTTGACTCTTCCCCTGCACCTCAAACACACCCAATCATAAAATCTGGTCACAAATATACCCCTATGCCCCAATTTGAGAGTTTAGAGACAACGAGCCATGCAAACGTCTTCCATAAAAAAAAAACAAAATCTTAAGTAATTCAATCCTCAAACTACAATCTTACACTTGCCTTTGTCCTTAATTACCAAATCCTTCCTATTTATATCTCTATATTATGAAAAAAAAACTACTCTCTCCCTTCCTAAATATATAGCTAATTTGAGAGGCATGTTTGTTTTTAAATATATGAGCATTTTATAATTTTTGTTAGTGTTTTCCTAAAACTGCCCCTTTTGCTCAATTAACACATTAGCACTACAAATATATTCTCTCATTCACCGATTTGAATCCTTCCTTGGATTTCCACTCTTGTTATATTCTCCAATTTGAAATAAGGGTATTTTGGGGACATTATACTGAATCAATTAATTTAACTAACTTCATTAATCTCCATAAATTAGTTAATTAGCTCATATGTTTAGGAATGACCTCCTTATTGTATGTGGAGTATATAATATTTTAAGAGCAATTTTTATTAATGTGAGCTTTCAAATTTTACCCTCATTAGATGCATTATAAATAGAGAAGATTAGAGGGAATATTGATAAATAGAGGAAAGATTATACAAAATGATATTTTTTTTTTTTTGATAAGATACAAAATGATATTTTAATACTCACTTTTTACATAAAGAAAAATTGAAAAGAGTGTATGTGATGATAATTAATTAATAGAGTTTTAAATAGGAATAAAGTGATATATATCCTCGACTTTTCTATCTCCCTCTAGTATAACTTTCATTCTCTTAGAAATAATTCTCTAATGAACGTTCCGTAGCATATAAGTAGACACGACAAATTCATCAAAATTCAAAAGCGACAAAGCCCCTTTGCTCTGTTAACTTAAAAGAAATTAAGTATAAATCTTAAATATTTTGCAATATAATAAAATTAATTATACGGATAAAGGTCATTAGTTCACTGAAAGAAGAAATAAAAGAACATCGTGTGCATGGGTAGTAACTTCTTATATTTGTTATTGGTTTACTGAACAACAAAAGATATATGTGCTAAAAGGATTTACTCAGTGACATGATATATGAATGACACATGCTTCCATTGAATCTTTTTGAAAAGTATTTGTCGTGTGATCGTGATATAGATTTAGTCACGTGGCTATGCAATAATTGTATGCCAAGGGAAAAAATGCAGTCTCTCTCACACACACAAGACGATCTTTTGTGGATAGGACCACTGTAGCAAAGCATGCACAAAAAAATCTCAAAACTCAAAAAGTAAGTACTTACTAATTTCCAAAAAAAAAATTTACCTTGAATTTGAGGGACAAGGGATGGAACAGTAACACTAGTTGTGGTGGTGGTTGTTGCAGGAACCATGGAAGTAGGCAGAACAGTTGTGGGAGTTACGGAAGAAGAAGAAGAAGAAGCTGTCACGCAGAAACTAAGATGATGATGAGGATAGTTCATTATAGTACTCTTCAAATCCTTATTAGTATGGTGATCTTGTTTCTTCTGATTATTCATCATCTCACTGAGCAAGAGACTAGTGCAAGGCCCAACATTTTGATGCTGAACAAGACCAGAAAACTCAGAGAAGCAAAACCCTTGATGAGAACTAGTAGTAGAAGAAGGAGAAGAAGCAGGGAAGAAAAAAGCCTCAGAATTATTAAGAGAAGTCTCATTATGAAAATATGTGGTGGGGTTAGCGACAGAATTACCACCAAAAGTAGGAGAAGTTGGGAGGTGGATGATATCAGAAGAGAAGCCATTAATATTGGAGAAAGCAGGAGGAAGAAGATTGATCATTTCTTTAGAAGAAGAAGAAGAATTAGGAGAAGAAATCTTAACGATATTATCAGATGAAGAAGAATTAGAAGGAGAAAACTGAGTGATAGTAGTATTAGTAGTAGTAGGAGAAAGAGATGTTGGTGCTGGCGGTGGTGATTTGTTAGTGATCTTGTTGTTTGAGTTTTGGATGTTATTACTATTGCGAAGCTTGTGTTTACTTCTGGACTTACGATTCTGGAACCAGTAAAAAACATTGGCATCACCAACTTGACCAAACTCTTCAAGCTGAGCTCTTATCTTTCTGATCTCATTCCTTGGAGGATTCACCATCCCTGAGTTAAATATGGCCTCCAAAATCCTAATCTGTTCTGGTTTGGGATTCCACCTTGGCTTCGGCTCCGGACTCCTCTCCTCACAACCTCCAACAACAAAAAAACTCAATAACTGAATAATTGTTGCATATATACATATAATGTGTATATAAGTGTATGAAATGAAATTCGTTTTTGTTAACTCTATCAGTCAATTTATGGATAGTCGATCAGTATCAAAAATAAATTCCAATTCTAACATAATTGATTTATTTTTATAACATGCATGAAAACAAGGGTTCCAATGTTGAAAAAAATGGAATTCATATTCCACGGCCTTTATAACTATAGTTGAAAGTGGTGTTGATGAAAGCGATAAACTATAAAATGAAATCGAAAAGAAAAAGAAAGAACTACTATAACAATCTTCAATGGTAATAAAAATTTATAGGCAAGCTAAAGTAGAGAAGAGAATATACCTGAGGTGGTTGAGGAGGAAGGGAAGGTGGTACGGTGGGAGGTGGTGGAGGAGGAGATGAGGGAGGAGGGGTTCATGTCGGAGGGCTGCCATGGGAGGTGGTGGGGATTGCAAGGTTTGGATTTGAACATGCTAGGCCAGTGTCTGTTGGAAGAAGCCATGATGGTGAAGCAGACGGATCAATGAGAGAATGATGTTTGATAATGATGAGGACTTTGAATATAAAGGAATCAACTGAACTGATTGTTGAGGCCTAGATTTCGAAGCAGCCAACCATATGAGAACAACTTATATACACACACCAACTAGGTGCTGGGCCTTTATGTGTGTGTGTGTGTGTGTGGATGGATATATGCCTTTTCACCCAGAGAGAAATCTGAATAACCCACTATCACTCACCCTCTCTTCCTATCACTCTCTTATTGCAATTTGTAATAATGAGTGGTAGTACTGATTATAACTAAGTTCAATGACTTTTTTTTTTTCAAGAAAATGGACGAAACAACAGAAATTGGACTGCCAGATTATTGGACTGTACTATTTGAACTATATTTTCGTAGAAAATAACTGCCAATACCCCAATCTAGATAATTGTAGCAAAAAAAATAATATGGCATTTTAACAAATTTGTTTCAAAATGATATAAGATAATAAAGAGACGCAGTGTAATAAAAAAAATAAAGAGAAGCAGTTATGAAACTCATTAAAAAGATAAGTAGGAAAAACTTGGTGTATCTAGATGATTTGGAACTCATTTAGACGTACGGTCTAAATTGAGTATATTTAAAAAATATATATATCTGAATTAAATTTAGATGCAAAAAATCTAACGATCTAGATATAGTTAGCTATCTCTACTTATATTTTTCATGAGTAGGGACATTGGTTTTGATCATTAAGAGAGTTTTATATACGATGTTTATATTTATAAGTCCTATTTAATTAATTATCATACCAAGAAGTAGTAGTTATGTATGAAAATAAATAAATACAAATACCATCAATTTTTTAAATTATACCCTTTGAAAAAAGTGAATAATTAATTAATAATTTACATACGTTGTCTACATTTATCAATATTCACTTTCAACTATTCTCTTCTTCCAATACATTTTATAGAAGCCAAATCAAAACTCGTCTTAATTGCTCTTTTAAAGTGATTTGTAGTAGGAAGAAACAATGTTTTTCACAAAGTGAATTTATAAATAGAAGCGGAGTGATGTGTGTGTAAAAGAGTACTAAGTTTCTGTCTCCCATTCCCTGCACTACTTTTGCATTAACCATAAAGTTTTTTTCTTTTTAAGATTTTTGGGATTTAAAGAAGAAGCAAAGTACCCCCGGATGAGAAGCAAAGAGAACATGGAAAGGGATGCATGCTTGGGACTTAATTAGAAATCTTGTATCAGAGTTGACAGAGAAAGGTGTTAATGCTTTGAATACTAAGGCTTTGAGTTTCTGATCAGTTTGTCTCTCTATTATATATATATATATATATATATATATAAACACACACACACATGTGTATGTATGTATATATGTATGTATATGTTCTCCAGAGTCCAAAATTTTCTTTCTCTAAAGAAGAAATGAAGGATTCTAATACACTCCATATATCATCATCACTTGAATGTATTAATTGGATTATTTTTATAATGAAAGAGGTTGTTGCGGTAGTAAATGGTGGGGTTTGAAAGTCAAGAATGGTAGGGTTTTGTGATTGGAAGGAGGCGGTGGGTTAGTAATTGCAAACTTCTTTTTCTATTTTCTTATTCGTTTTAGAGTTTGTATATTAATATTACTATTTTTTGGATTGACTCGAGGGAACTTTATTTATTGTGATCCACTATAAGTCTTGATGTGCGATTTAGTTCACAAATTCATCATTCATTGATTTCGTATCTCAAAAACTTAGTAAAACCTCAATAATAATACTCGCTTTGAATTTCCAAATGAATGTGTAATTAATCGAAAATTAGTTAGATTATTAATTGTGTATTGGTATTAACGAAAGAATAAAATTGAACACATGTGCATGAGTTTAGTTACTCCCTCCGGTCTTATTATAAGTCACCAATTAACTCTAATTTTTGGTCCATAATATAAGTCATTAAACACCGCATTAAATGTTTTTTTTTCCACTTTACCCCTGTTATTAATGAAGATTCAAAAATTGAAAATGTGAAACACATCATTTAATGAAGGGTGAAGTTGGAAAATGTGGGAAAATAAACATGAATTTTAACACCAAACTATCATTCCTTGGTATGTGAGAAATGAGTAGTTGGTGACTTATAATTAGGACCAGGGGGAGTATTTACAAGTCAGTTTGAAAAGTTAATTAGTGCTCTTGAATATTTCCTTTAATTTTTTCCAGTCATTTATAGTAGTATATTTGAAGTTATAAAGAATAAATAAAATTATGGAATTACCGATTTTTTTTTGAAATAATTACCGAAAGTTCCTTAATAATTTCAAAATCTCAAATTGACCATTTTGAGATGTTAATACGAGTAATTGTTAATACCTATACTCTTGTTGCTGATACCTATAATTAAATAAATTTTGAGATTTTTAAATTAAAAGGTATTTTTTATTTTTTACTTCACCCGTGAATTACAGAATACATGAACTTTAAAGTAAAATGGTCATTTCATGGTGTGGGTATCTATTGAATACGATTTACAAATAAATTTTTTTTGGAGAAAATAATAAAAATAGGCGCACACACAAAAGATTGGTTATGAGCTTATGGACAAAATTAATAAGATGACAAACATGCTTGAGACAAACATTAACTTGTACTTGAGGTTACAAGTGGAATCAAACCTACAACCTCTCATCTAAAGGAAAGATGTTATAACATTGGGCTAAAACCTGATGGGATAAAAGCCGATGATACCTATCCAGAAATTTCAAATGACATAAATTAATCTGGCCAAGAAAGACATTCCAAAATATCAGAACACATGTTGATTAGAAACTAACAATAGAAAATGAAAATACCGGGAAAAAATACTGATATGATGAAGCAACTGTATAAAGCTGCATTTTATTAAACTCCACATCACATGAAGTCCTTTCGTGTTAATTTTGTCATGAAAATGTTTTTAGCCAAATTTTATTAAAATTTAAATGTACGACATTTTTTATTCTCTATAGTCAGAACCATTGCAATGGTGTTAGTGATTGACTATCCGTGAATGAAGATATAATTAAATTTTATATGAAGCTTGATGACATGCCACATGAACATCTAGTCAAAATACACCTTTTGTTTCTAGAGGTGAACAAATATAACCGAAAATTGAAAATCAAATTGAACCAAATACAATTCGATTTTTGGTTCGGTCATTGAAAAAATAATCCGTTTAAAACCGAATAATCGAATATAAATAGTTATTCATATTTAATATAAAATATTGATTTTTATATGAATAATATTGGATATTGTAATGCTTATCATATTATTATATAATCTTTATGATTAACAATATGTTTGATATTGATATTATACTTAAAATGCATTTATTTTATTTTAAAAAAAATATTTGAAAAATAATTAAAGTAAATTCAGTTATTAACCTAACAAAACCGAAATAATTTGAATATTCCGGTTCGGTTCAATTATTTAAATTGTCCCTATTCAGTTCGCCTATTTTGGTTTTACTAAAAACTGAAATGAATAACTAAATGCTCACCCCTATCTTTCTCTATATATAAAAGAGCTAAACTAATACAATCACATAGATCATAAAAAGTGGTTAAAATGATAAATATGTCAAAAATAATTTTATTCTCTTAAATTTACCTTTATATATGATAAAATGTATAAGAGAGAAAAAAGTGACAATAATTGTAAAAATAAGTATGCTAGAGACTGAAAATATAGAGAACAATGATGAGTAAAGTGGGAAAATAGTAATTAAATGTTTTGACAATTCTTACCCGCCACTTATAAAAAAGGACAAATTCATTTAAATTGTTTGCTCTTATAATTAGAGACAAAGGCAATATCATTAATTAATGTTTATATAGTCTCATTTAGAGGTAGACAACTTTTACACAAACTAAAATAAATATAATAGTGTTATTTATTAGGATGAAATTAACATGAATTTTTAAATTTACTCTTATATAATTTAATATATATAGTCTTTATCTCTCCTCTTTATATTTTATATGTCACGGTAAAATGAAAGTCACACATTTATTTTCTTGATTTTTTTGACATATAATGTCATCTTAATAAAAATTATATTGCTTCTTATAATATGGAATGGACTAGATAGATTATAATTTAGATTATTTGTTTGATGATATGATAGACTAGTGTTCGAACCGCAAGTGCATGGGTCGCGCCAAGTAATAAAGTGAAAGTAAAGATCGTTCCCACGAGAATTGAGATACAAATCTGGTTAAGCAAGAGACTTTGTCATTTAATTAAGTAGAGCTAATCAAATATTGTTTGAGAATTTAACAACTAAAGCTATTGTTTGAAAATAGAAAATAGATGTTAAAAGTGGTTCTTGACTTTAAAGATGAAATGCAACCTAGAATTATTTCTCCCCCTTGTATATAATAATAACCTTTAATCAACTCATTTTCCAAGTTGCTTTCATGTTTATATACTACCTCCGGTCCTAAATATAGGATCTAGATGACTTTTTTTTTGAAGAGGTTAAGGTTGCAAAATAGTCTATTAAATCATGACATATTTGATATATTTTTAGATTATCCATTAGTTTATAAGTAAAATAAACTAGTTTAAGGGAAAAAATTAGGTAAATCAATTTATAATTAACTTATTTTGCTTTTTTTAGGATTTTTCAAAAAAGTCAATTAGGTCTTATATTTAGGACCGGAGGGAGTATGTGTTAACCTAGGGTTCTATAATACTTGTAAAGCTCTCTCAAGTCATAAACAAGTTTTTCATTCTATTAATTATGCAATCTCTTGCTATAATTCATAAAACTCAATCCTTAATTTCCAACCCTAATATGGCTATGTAAGGTTAATAAGTATATCTCTATCTTATTAACAAAACTATTCATTTGTCATGCAAACTTCAAGTTCTTACACTATTCCACTCAAGTTATACACTTAACCTAACTCTCTCAAGTCATAAGTCAAATGAACAAATCATCTAAATAGTGATCAAGCACTTAGAGGCATTAGGGCTAGAGTGAAATAAACACACACACATATATATACATTTATCACAAAAGGACAGGAGTTTTAAAGAGTTACTCCATACAAGGGTTCAAAATAATCCTAGATAAAGAGTTTAGCTACTCATAGTCAATGTAAAAGCACAAATACATGGTGGATGTATAGCCTTAAATGACATGAGAAAGGAAAGGAAGATGAAGAAGAAGAAAACCAAATGGTTGGAGCTCCAAATCTCTTCCAAAGCTCCAATCTTTGCTTCAATCTCTTCAAAATCACTAACCTTAGCACACCCACAAGCTTCAAAGTCTTCAAAAGTCTGAACCCCTTGCTAAATTTCTTTTTTCTCCTTTTAAACACCTATTTTCGACTGAAAAATAGTGAGGTGGCAAAAATGTTGCGACTGTGCCGCGGCATGGTAATAGAGGCAATCAACTGTGCCGCGGCATGGTCCTGTTCTGACCAAAACTAGGCTGCAGCTCAAAAGTCCGGGCCGTGACTCAATTTCTTCAAGTAAAAATTGATTTCTTCCCACACAAATAGATTGCTCCAATGTGCTTTAACATCATTCCATTCATCTTGGCTTCTCCTGACTTGACTTTAATTTCCTGAACACACTTGCTTTGCAAAACACTTAACTTAAATAATTAAATTACCAAAATATTCAAAATCACTTAACAAATGTGCTACCAAAAATCATGAATCAATTTCTATCTTTAAGCATTTAAAGTATGTATAAATACTTCAAAAGTGTATACAAAAGAACATGAATCATGCTAAAAAGTATGAATTCCAAGACATTAACAACTAGAGAGTCACAACCAGTTAAATATTTGGTTCGAATAAACAATAAGCACATCAACAAAAAATAATTAATTTTCACATTGTTCAGAAATCAGCGGTAGGGGTGGAAATAGGCTGGGCTTTTGTAGACTTCAACTAAATAGGTATGGGCCTATTTAAAAATCAAGAATATAAGCATGAACCCGAGCCTGTTTGTAATTTTAATACTCCCTCCGGTCCTAAATGTAATACCTAATTGACTTTTTTGGAAAATCCTAAAAAAGCAAAATAAGTTAATTATAAATTGATGATTTACCTAATTTTTCCCTTAGACTAGTATATTTTACCTATAAATTAATGGATAATCTAAAAATATACTCCCTCCGTTCCTAAATATAGGACCTAGATGACTTTTTTGAAAAATCCTAAAAAAAGCAAAAAATAAGTTAATTATAAATTGATTTACCTAATTTTTTTCTCTTAAACTAGTTTATTTTACCTATAAGCTAATGGATAATATAAAAAGATATCAAATATGTCATTGTTTAATAACCTATTTCGCAACCTTAATCTTTCCAAAAAAAGTTATCTAGGTCTTATATTTAGGAACGGAGGGAGTATCAAATATATCATAATTTAATAACCTATTTCACAACCTTAATCTCTCCAAAAAAAGTCATTTAGGTCTTATTTTTAGGACCGGATGTAGTATTAGGTATGAGTCTAGGCCTAATAAGGCCTGAAAGCCGTTTTAAAAGTCTACTTAAAACCATAGATAAGATTAGTGAATTAGCAATATATCTTAACTATTGAAACCTATGGACTAAAAAGAGGTGAACAAATGAGCGAAAATGGTTGAAACATGTATACAAATTATGAGATGTGAAGCTTAGATGCACAAGTAAGTTAATGATTTTATAATTAATTTAGGCTGAGGGGCAAAATAGTCTTTTCACATTTAGAATATATTAAGGTGAGGTCCCTTGAAACCCTTCTTTAATTTGGAGAGTTTATGAGACTTTTCTTGTATTAAGTCTCTTGTAAGGGACTTCAAATTAATTTTCCCTAGACTTTTTGAAGGCTAGGTCGTAGGCCCCTGTTTGAAGTGTGGATCAATCCCACCCCTAATCAACGAGATATTTGCAAGGGACTTCAAATTAATTTTCTCTTGAATTTTTGAAGGCTAGGTCGTAGACCTCTGTTTAAAGTGTAGACCAATCCCATCCCTAATCAACGAGATATTTGCATTTATTGATGCTAATTAATCCACCATAATTTTGAGATACTAAAGTTGAAAGGACATAATTCAATTATAGTTAAAATATCTTTATAATTGAAAGTACAATTTAGAAACTTAAACTAGTGATTACTACTAAATTATATAAGGGACTTAGTTTTCAGTAAAATCTAAAATTTCAAGCTTCTTAAAAAAATTCCAAGATGAAATTTCCTGAAAATTTTTAATAGAAATCGCGGGAAATATGACGATAGTTTTGATATCAAGAAATAATAATAATTTTGAAATTAAAGTTTGGTCCTCTGAATTATGATAACGTATTATTTGAATTGAATGTAATTTTATATTTTAAGTATCCATGATAAAATATTAATCCAAAGTAACACAGACACACACAAAAGGTTGTGATTCAGGCATTCATTCAGCTGTCATTCACTCATCCTTTTAGAATGACAACACACAGTGAGATGCTAAGGGTTAGGGCAGGTAGGTTGAGACTGAGACCTTGATGTAAAAGTGCCAAAAGAATAGACGACTCTCAGAATAACTACTACTATCTTTTTTTCAATTACAATTATACAATTAATAGCAGTACATTTATTTTTTTGGGACTGATTAACTTTTATTTCGAACAGAATAACAATATATACTTATTAATAATTCACGGCCAAAATAGTTACACTGCATTTCAATTTAGTATTATATACTCCTCGTTGGTTTTTATGGCCCAATATTTTGTGCCTCTGGAAGCGTTGGACCCTAATTATCTAATATCTTCACATCAAGGCAGGTGTATATGTGATTGGATTAAGGCCGAGAACACTGCATGTCAAAAAAAGGTGAGAGAATATATTTAAAATGAAAAAATGGGTGTTTGGTTGAACATTTCACAATTTAATTTAATCAAGAGTCAATACAACTTTTATACCTTGAACTTTTAATTTATTTAATTAAGAGTTAATCCAATCGGTAAAGGGGTTTGACTTATTACTCAGAAGTTGTGAGTTCGAATCTCATTAACGAGAGAACCATATTAATAAGTTATCTATAAGTAACTTTTCATGTGCTCTTTGAGCCTGAAAGTATGTACGCCTTGACCCTTTTGAAGCATTGAGACCTAATTCACCTAAACTTTTCCTTATAAAAAAATGTACCTATATGTATTTATCTATTTTATTTTAAGAAATAGCCTATTAATGTTAACAATAAAGCTTTTGGTTAACATCTCATTACATGGTCAAATTTTGTAGGATGTACCAGTAGAAACAATCTCTTCAGTTTAAAAAAGTAAATTCAATCTTTTAAAAGAGTATAATTTTGAAATACAGTAAAATTCACCCAAAAGTTTTTTTTTTTTTAATTTGGGAGGAACAAGAGTGTCCCACTAATAAAAAAACGAATGGCACATTTAGGCCAATGAAATAATACTTTTCAACTCGTTACTTTGAAAAAATTTTGTATGGGATATTTAGGCATATTTAATAAAGTTTTTAAAATTTCGTTATTTTTAAATGATTTTGCCTATTTTATATATTCCAAATCGGAATTGTGCTAGGTGTAAAAATCCCTCATTGTTAAAGTTGTACTTAACCTACATATTAAAAATGTAATATTATATATCTAACTTATGTAGATAATAATATAAAAAAATGTTCGACAGTTAGTAATAAGTCATATAAAATCATAAAAATGAAAGTTAAATAAAGAAATAGAAACTTCAATTAATAGCATTGGATGTGTTGGATGGACAGGCTAACTATAATTTTATTATCAGAAATATGTCTTGGTAATTCAAAATCACTCTATAATTGTTCAATTATATGTATATCATATCACATTTATTTTGTTTATTTGTGAAAAGTTTGAGCATTCAACCTCATTCATACATAAGACTAAGGGCTCGTTTGGTTGGAGGGAATGATTTTGAGGGAATGAGAATGAGATTGGGAATGAGAATGAGAGTGAGTTTGGGATAGGATTCAATTTTTTTAAATTAGTTATAAATTATAAAATGACATTAATGACCCTCACAATAAATAAAAAGATATATCATTATCTATTTAAATTAATCCTTCAATTTCAGTTAATAATTAATATAAAGAAACCAGAAAAAACTAATTGCTAAAATTGTGGAGAATAGAACCTGGCGGGTTGGCGTGAGTGGTAAGTACTCTCGTCCCTTAAACAAGTGGTTGGGGGTTCGATCCCCAGCCCTTGCGAATGGAGCAAATTCACAGGCCAGCTGTCTACCCCCTACATGGGACTTCAGAACAGCGAAGGATTAGTTCCACTTCACACGCGGGTGGGATGCCCTTGAGAAATAAAAAAAAAATTGTGGAGAATAGAATCTTTATCTGTTGTAGATCAAGAATCACTTACCAAAAAAACTCAAAGAAAAGACCAATTCCATTTATAACTAATCAAGATGTTTCCATTTATACTATGCACTACTTTTTTAACCCTCACCCATTTTCTTATTATTGAAAATTTAGGAACGAGTTTCATATGTTTCATATGTAAGCGAAAAATAATTCCATGAATGTATCTTATATTTATAAGCTTTAATATTTTTTGAAATACACCTAGTTATAAAAAAGAGAAGAATCGTCATCTATATAAACAACGGTCATATAATAGTTTATAACTGTGGATATATGAAACCCTAATTTCACAACCGTTAAGTTTCATAATCAAATAAGAATTGAATTTCAATAAAAAATATCAAATAAGAATAAAAGATGGGATTTTGATGTGTGGGTATGAAGAAAGATGAAGTTTTTTAATTGAGAAGAACTAGAGATGAGAGAAAATCATGTGCCAGGAGATTAGGGTTGAGAAGAGAAAGAGATGAGAGACTTGAGATAGAAGAGATTTTTTCACCGATATGTGAGAAGAGATGAGAATGTAAAATATATATATTGTTTTAATTTTAATAGATATGGTTAATAGGTCGATAAAAAAATAGATATGGTTAATAGGTGTAATAAAAAAGATATAAAAAAGGTATGATTAGGGTTATTTTTGTAATTTAAGTAATCATTCCCACTAATAGCTAGCCAATACCAGGGGGTGAGGTGAGATTGGGTCATTCCCACTTAAGTGGGATTGAGAATCTCACTTAAGTGGAATACCACCAACCAAACCATGGATTGAGATTGAATCTCAATCTCAATCTCATTCCCTCACCCTCATTCCCACCAACCAAACGGGCCCTAAGATTAACGCACGTCTTTAGATTACAAAAAGTGATTAGTCCTATTTGCCCAGCATAGCGCTCCACTTAGTAGTTAACCATAAAGTCCTAATACTTATTGGTGGTATTCCATTCAATGAATTTGATTGAAGCCCAAATGTACTCATACTGTTGGAGAATTCATTTCCTATTTTTCAAATGCAATCGCACACCACCATGGTCGAGCTAAAACATTAATTCAAAAGAGGAATCTATACATACTACATTATAATAACAATGTTCAAGTCAAGGAGTGAATAAAAAAAAGTTAGTGAATCAAAAAAAAAAATGGTCAAGTCAAGGAGTGAAATGTTAAGCATACACTAATGTGAAATTAGCTAATAAAGTTTCAACAACTCTAAATCAAAGTATTAATATAAATAATAACAATCAAATGCGAAAACTAACCGTATAATTCTAGATAGAATGCTTAAACATATATAAGGAAGAGATCATAATGGAAGAACAAGACTCCCCTGTTAAAGCTCCAAACTCATGCTTCTTAAGCTCCTATTTGAGGACCGCCTATTTGAGGGAGGATTAATTAAAGATCCAAGCTCCAAACTCATGCTTCAAATAAATATAGGACCTATTATTTGAGAAATGGTATTGGCTTCATATATATAGTAATTGATTATGTCACTTTGAGAGAGGATAATAATATTATCAATTGTATACCTAGTCAAATAAAATCCATACATAGGTTACTTGAATGGATGGCTTAGCTTTTTACCAGAACATGAATGGATGTTGACGAATGTCTGAATATGTTGTTGATGCATTTTGGTAAAAGGAAGCATTATTACATGATCGATGTATTGCTTTTCTGTTTTCGTGAGAGTCTAAGTGTGATGGTTCATGGTCTTCGTTGGTCTCTCTCAAGGGCCTGAGTTTTGGTGAGACAGACAGGAAGTAGGACAATGCTATGCTGTTACACATCTTTAGCAACTGGAGTAGACCTTCCTGACCTTACATGCACTATAACGTATGTCATGCATGTGTCAACGTATTATCTATCACCCATACTGCTTTGCCTTCACTACCTCATACTTTATTTTGAATCTACTTTTGACGTTTTCAGTTTTCACCATAACTCTCCCTTCTACCAACTCAAAATTAGTACACATGAGCAAACTATTAATACCCCCTAATAAATTAGTATGATATATATACACACTGGTACACATATATTTATAAATGCAAAAGCTCACTTCCGTTGGACAAATAAAACTAACTTGAACTTAAAAAATTATGCACGATAACTATTTTACATATATAAAACATGTTAAATTTTACACTTTTAAAGTTGTGAAGAAAACCTCTAACCATCAATTATATATAGGGAAAATTAAATATAAGTCCCTGGTAAGAGACATAATACTGGAAAGTCCCAAAAACTTAAATAATTAAGGTAGAGTCCCACATTTTACAAAATAATTAAAGTAGAGTCTCTAGGCCCCACAGTTAATAATATTATATTCCATCTCTCCTCTCTCCTCTCTCCCCTCCCCCTTCTTCCTCTTCTTCTTCTTCATCACAACCACCACCCCTCCCTCCGGCGCCGCCGCCCTCCGCCGCCATCCGTTCCGTCACCGCCCTACTCCGCCGCGCCGGAATATTATATATGCATTTCCGGCGCCAGAAGGAGGCGGCGGAGCCGGAGGGGTGGCAGCGCCGGAAATGCAATATAATTTTCCGGCGGGGCGGCGGCGGAGGGCGGTTGCCGGAGGCGGCCGGAGGCGGAGGCGGCGGCCGGAGGCGGAGGCGGCGGCGCCGGAAGGAGGGCTGGGTGGTTGTGATGAAGAAGAAGAAGAAGAGGAAGAAGGGGGAGGGGAGAGAGAAGAGAGGGAATATAATATTATTAACTGTGGGCCCACATTTCCAAAATAATTAAAGTAGAGTCCCTTGGGACTCTACCTTAATTATTTAAGTTTTTGGGACTTTTCAGTATTATGTCCCTTACCAGGGGCTTATATTTAATTTTCCCTTATATATATCCCTTAAAATTGTGTCTAATTATGTATATAACCCTCATGAACTTTAAACTATGTGCATATGATTAAGTAGTAGTAGTAAACAAAGCTTTAATATATATATATATATATATATATATATATATATATAATAAGACACACTTATTTACATACATTATAAGTATTGGTCTTTTTTTTTTGTTAATCTATCACCTCCCGGTAATCCAACCTCTATTGGTAACCGATTAATCCGGACTCGAGGGGTAGGAGTGTTGCCCACATGGGCAAGATTTTTCACTCTCCCAATAAGAGCGCTTCCCAAGATTAAATTCGAATTCGCGTTCTCATCCTTACGGGTTTGTAGCTGACTTATCAGTTCAACCAACTACCCATTGGTGTAAGTATTGGTCTTTTAGATGGCCACTGAAGAAACCTTTTGGCAGCAAGTAGCAAACAATAATAATTAAAGCCACATAAGCACTCTATGACTTCATGACTAATGATGTGGCGACCATTACCCACTCACCACCTCGTGCCACGTCATCCTCCCTCCTACCACTTGTCATGTGCCATGTTGCACCACATCATCACTCTATGATACATAATGCCCCTTCACCACCTTATTATTTCTCGTCCAAATGTGCCTTCCAAGGGTCGAAGCCAAGACCGGGTCGAAAGCCAAGACCACTTTGCTCTTGTGTGAGCCTCTTTTTTTTATTACAACTTGTGTGAGCCTCTACTAGTTGAATACAGTTGCGAAAACAATTCTATTATAATACTACAAAATTAAATACACACACACAAACATATTATATGCATATATTATTTAAAAGTGTATCCATGTACATTTCATTTATCATTTGAAATAATATAACATTATGATGGAAATATATTATCATATTAATTAAGTTTACAAAAACTTATTTATTTATTTATACATTCATTCAATATATAAAAATAAAATAAAATATGAATTTTTTATTAATATAATATTCACAATACTCATTCTAATAAATTATAATGATGGTATAGATGATATAATTTTATTAACTTGAAAATTATTTTTATTCATTCGTGATATTATTTAATATATAATGAATTTTAAATTATAGTATTCACTATAGTATTAAAACAAATAAAAATGACAATAAATTAACCTATTTTATTTTTAAAAGCAAAATAACTTATTTAACATTCAAAATATTAAATATTTTATATAAAAAATATAATGTAATATTTATTGCAACCAAAAAGCTCATAGATAAAAGGCCTTTTTCTTGTAGTAATTGTTTTGTGATGGGACACATTGTAAAGTCTTAAAATTGGAGGTTTTTTATAACATTAATTTTGGGGCATTGATGACAAGAGATCCATATAATTGGTTAATGATGATAAATTGCATAGAGAACCCAGAAGACATAGTAAGAGGGAAGAAAGTGTTTTCTCTCTGTTTTTTATGAGAAGGAGAAGTGGCTCTTGTTGGGAAAAATAATTATGAAGGCACGTACCAAGATGTTGCAGATGCCCATTCCTTCTTCATAATGGCATTAATGATACAACTTTGATTTGCAGTTCTATTTCTAGGCACTTGTGCACCACTCAAGCAAGCACATATTTCTTCCAATAATTTTACTCTCATTTACTATATCAAGGTCAAGTAAGCACAGTTTTAGTTCCCAAACTGTTTATAAGAGTTTGACAGCTAAAACAGGTTTATAAAAAAAATATGTAAAAGTAATTAAATGTGTTTGGAATATGCATATTTTTCCATCATTACTATCTTTATTTAAGATAAATATATTAAGAAATAAAAATTAATAAACATTAATAAATATAAAAGAGTTATGTGTAAAATAAACATTAAATGATGAGAAGAGAGTGCAAAATGAACTCTTATATTTCAAACAAATAAATTCAAATTTTAGGCTAATACTCACTCCGATCCCTAATATAAGAGTCAGCCGCCAGAAAAATGCCTATTAAGAAAACATATGAATGTTAGTTGGGTGTCTGGAGTTAATGCTTCTTTTCCCATATTGTTTATATTTATTATCATACTTAAAGAGAGATAAATTCATAAGCATTAATAAATATGAAATAGAGTTAAGGGCAAAGTAAGAAAAAACTCTTAAAATGAGGAGAGAATGTGAGGATGAACTCTTATATTTAAGACCAAAATCATTCAAATTTTGGGCTCTTATATTAGAGACTAGATGGAGTAGTATACTCCCTCCGGTCCCTAATGTAAGAGCCCAAAATTTGAATGGTTTTGGTCCCTAATGTAAGAGCTCACCTCATATTCTCTCCTCATTTAATGCATTTTTTCCTACTTTACCCCTAACTCTCTTTCATATTTATTAATGCTTATGTATTTCTCTCTCTTAAAAGTACCATAATAAATATGGGCAATTTTGGAAAAGAAGCATTAATTCCAGACACCCAACTAACATTCACATGTTTTCTTAAGAAGCGTTTTTTTGACGGCTAGCTCTTACATTAGGGACCGGAGGGAGTATAATAAAGACAGAGAATATAATTCATTTTCCCATGTTGTAATCTCTTTTCCTTTCTTATCATCATCTCATTTATATGTTCCTACCATTTTGTCCGCACCAAAAATGAGAGAGAGGAAGACCATAATAAAGCAAAGTACTCTTTTGCAGGACCCCACCTATATATATAGCAGAGTTAATTTGTAGCTCTGTGCATGTCAAGTCACTACTCTTCGCTTTTTCTATGAGGACGGGAGTTGTTATAAGTTTTATTATTGGTCAGTTAAGCCTCCATATGATACTGCTGATAGCAATCAACATAATTAAGTTACTACTACTTACTAACAAACGATTGCATAATCAGGAACTATTACAACTTTAAGTTGTTAGAAATATTGTCGAAATAGATTTATTATCATTTAACATTAATGTTATACTCCATTTGCTCCATAATATATGAGTCCAACCGTCAATAACCACTTCTTAAGAAAACATGTAAAAGTTAGTTGGGGTGTCTAAAGTTAATTTTTTTTCCAATATTTCTCATATTTATTTATAATAATTTTAAGAGAGAAATGCATAAGCATTAATAAATATGAAAGAGAGTTGGGGGTAAAATAGGAAAAATGCATTAAATAAGGAGAGAATGTGAGATGAGCTCTATATTTGAACTAAAATCATTCAAAGGTTAAGCTCTTATATTTCATACTAGAGAGAATAATTAATACTCCCTCCGGTCCTAAATATAGGACCTAGTTGACTTTTTTGAAAAATTCTAAATAAAAAGCAAAATAAGTTAATTATAAATTGATTTACCTAATTTTTTCTCTTACACTAGTTTATTTTACCTATAAACTAATGGATAATCTAAAAAGATATCAAATATGTCATGATTTAATAACCTATTTTGCAACTTTAATCTCTCCAAAAAAAAGTCAATTAGATCTTAAATTTAGGACCGCATGTAGTATTACATACATAAAAGTTTCAATTTTCCGTTTACATTAACATTTTTCTTTTCAATAAAAGTCGCAAAACGTCTAAAGCCTATCTAACAAACGATTGCCTAAGAGCCTCGAATATCAAAAAAGAATATAATAGCTTTAAGCTGTATGTACTCTGATCTGCGTAGGAAACTGTTTATGATGGTAGCCTAACTTGCCTCTAGTGATGAGAAAATGCAAATCTGGTCCAGGAATCAATCAGCAGTTCAGCACAACATTACCTTGTTTGTTTTTTTTTTTTACATGGATTCAGTTGTAAGTATATGTATCATTTCAGTCTCATACTTTATAAGTGTCTTTTTGAAATCGATTATTTGTATTTTTACCTAATATGTAACCTTCTGTTTGTTGGCAAAAAAAAAAACCTTCTGTTTATTTTTGTACCAAAAAAATATTTAGTATTGAGTGATCTTTTGGATAAAATATTTAGTTTTGTGGTAGGAGTATCTAGCTTAGCATACATTTGTTTGAGATAATTTTTGTGAAGTTTTTACGGTACGAGTATCTGGCTTAGCACTAATATGTTTTGATTTGTGTTAAAATACTTTTAACATATAAAAATGAGTAAACCAACTAATGTCGTTTATTTTCCCTAACAGCCGATAACCTTAGAAAATAAATAGATGTTTGAAGAAAAAATAAATTTTGTTTTTTGTTTTACTCAATTTTTAAATTTTTGGAGGTATTTTAGCATCATTCAAACTATATTTCTTTTAGAAGTTTAAACCTCAATATTTCATTACTAAAATTCCATTTCTTCCTCATTCAATTAACATTTCAAAGTACGTGATAATTAATTTCAATTTTGATTTAACATTTGCCCAAGTGGCAAAAGCTTAATCATGGCGCAAAAAACAAATGTGGTTAGTCTAGCAGAATGACTGATCTTTAACAATTGGTTCAAATATCACTATGTCCTCTCTACATTAGTGTCCAACAATGTCTTACCATGATTTTCTCTAATAAAATAATACATATGTTTTATAAAAAAAAATAGATCCAAAAAAGTAAAAATTCCAACACTTTTTTAAAACTAATAAGAAAAATTTTCTTTCTATGCCAGCAAAATAAGCCCATTCCTTTCCTACTTTTTTTTTTATGTGAAAGCCCATTTTGTTAAAAACATCTTTTCATATTTATACTCCACTTTGGGTGAAATTAACACGAGCTTCCGATTTCCCCCTTATTAAATATGTTGGGGGAAAGCGGATGAGAGAAAATGTTAATAATTAATTAAGAATATAAATAAAGTGTATAAATAATATATCATTTTAATAACCGCCGGGTTGACGTGAGTGGTAATTACTCTTATTCCTTAACCAAGTGGTTAGAGTTTGATTCCTAACTCTTGTGAATGGAGCAAACTTACAGGTCAGTTGTTTACCCCTTATATGAGATTTCAAAACAGCGAAAAATTAGTTTTACTTGACACGTGGCTAAGAATACATTGGGAAACAAAAAAAATACTATTTTAATATTAACTTCTACATAAGAGTAAAATTGGAAAAATCAATCATATTTGTACATATTCAATTACGTAACTATCACTCCTTGATATGTGAGAATCAATTAAAAATACTTATAATTTAAATAGGAACATAGGCTACATTGAAATGCTAAAATATGTATAAAATCACCCCAAATTTTATATTAGTTGCACAAACATATTATTTATGTTTCAAAACTTGTAAGGTTTCTTCTAACAGTCATAGGCGATTTGTATGTTATAGCCTTCATGCATTTAATTTCATGTCATTCTCTAATAAGTATTTCCTCTTGCCTTTATTATGCGACACCAACTATAAAATTCACAAACTAATAAAATTAGTAAAAAACCATTAAATATATCTTAAATACGGGTGATTTCTAATATTGTCTTCATCAATGGTACCAAACTCTAATACGGTATGCCATCAAATTTAGACTAAAATGATCACTTTTTTCAACTCCACCCCGCATTTAATGATATGAATTAAATTTTCAACTTTGAACCTAAATTACAAGGGTATATTAGGAAAAATCAATGCCTTATATTTGTGACAAATATTTTTACAAGTTAGTGTTAGAAATGCTATGTTTGGATGATAATCAAACATAAATTCAGCATGAATGTGGGATGAAATTACGGAATAACATTATGTGAGAAAGTGTGAGAAATCCCGAGTTGAAGATGATCGAATTGATTTGAGAGTTATAATGGATTGAATTGTTTAAGTCTCAGTCGATCAGAATGAGGTTAAGAAAAGATGGAACAGGGCTAAGATCATGTACCTTATCAATTTATCATTTAGAAATCCTTTTAATCATTTATAAGGATATTGAAGATGGACTCTGATTTTAGAGTAATAGAAAAAGATGAAATGAACAACCAAGAGAAAATCTAGGTGAGTAAAAAGGACTTGGAAGAGTTTGAACTAAAGGAAAAATGTAATCTTACTCCACTAAGTTAAAAGAAGTTGATCAATTGGAAGTTCTTTGTAACCAACCATGACGAAGTCAATTGAACTATAACCTCATCTAAGAGATATTCATTCAACTAATAATGACCAATCAGAAGAAGACTGTGAACAATTGAGACAGACCAGATATAACCTGAGGACTATAAGAGTCATAAAAAAAACCATCAATCAGAGGTATTTTGCAATCATTCATAAATAGTCCAAGTTAACTAAGCCAAGATATGAGAATAATCCAAGGTCCACTCAAAGGCAATCGAATAAGAGGATTCTACAAACAATTGAGCTTTCAACTCTATATTCGCTAATCCTTTTATCAAGTTATGGAGACCTAATCTAAGTATGATCTCAGCATGACTGACCAAACTAACATTTATTATTAGTTTATTTGACTGTGTGTGTGTGTGTGTGTGTGTGTGATACATAAAATTAAAAACTTTTACTTTATCCACCAATATAATATTCAGCGTAGCAATCATATATTTTTCTTTTTGATAAGATTACAAAGCAGAATCAACTACTCTGTTAAGGTACGAGTTCACATCATAAGAAAAGAAAGAAAAAGTCAACACCTAAGGAGTCCTGAATACGCACTAGTGGGTCAAAATGAATCAAAAAATCAACATTTATACTAACAGATTGCTAGTACCACATTTATTGGTTTAATTACCACTATTTTTATCACTGTTGAACTATAAATGAACATCGAACTATTACTCGTAGTTGTTCAACATGACCTGTTCAATTTATTCAAAAAATGGTATAAAACTAATAAGCGCTTTTGTACAACGCGGTAAACTTAAAAAAAAATTTACCTTCTTTTAAAACGGAAGCAAATAGTGAAATCGTTCTATCTATTACTAAAATAGTTAAGCTGCAAATTCACTTGGGAAGTATGAAAAAAAATCTCATATTCACCCCATAAATAGTACTCCCTCCGTTTCTAAATATAAGATCACTTTAGAGAGGAGAGCTCGTTCTTAAATATAAGATCACTTTCTAATTTGACTCAAGTTTTCCCAAAACTATCCCTATACTCCCTTCACCCAAAAAAAATAGTGGTTTGAAGGTAAGAGATATTTTTAAAACTTGGGTGAGGGGTATTTTGAAAATTTCACATAATCCTAACTCATTGGAATGTCTTCCTTAATCTCTCCAAATTTGCTAAAATGATCTTATATTTAGGAATAGAGGGAGTATTTTGTATCTCAATGTAGCCGATATGTTCAGTTAAAGAGGGGATAGGTACAAGATATACGAGTTTGCACAAGGGAATACAAGATAGGTGCTCTCCTTATCTGAACTAGGTGACTTTATGCAGGAAATACGGATTCTCATTTTATCAAATTGGGGACTGGAGATTTTTCACTTTCTTAAATTAAATTTGGTGCTAATGTTTTTTCCCTACGATGCCTCAAGATATAGGCCAAGATTTTGCCCGTTACTTAAAGACCTCCTCCCTCTGTCCCTCCGTTCCTAAATATAAGGACACTATCAGATTTCAATTTGTTCCTAATATAAGCAACTTTCTAATTTTCTCAACTTTTTTCCAAATAAACCCTAATAATAGTTATCTATAATAAACAAGTAAGAGTGAGAGAGTGAGTATAAAAGTATAAGTTTCGGATAAATTGATAATATCATGTGTTAATAACTACCTTAACTTACATCTTAATCTAATCAATCTAGGGAAATGATCTTATATTTAGGAATGGAGGTAGTATAAACTTTTAAAAATGAAATTTCTAAGAGTGCTATATAATACCAACAATTTTTTCACACCAAAGAGTTATGCTTATAGGGAAAAACGTACAGAGGACAAATGGTCATAAATACTCATAAACTTATACGCGAAGAGCTATCATACCCAAAAATGATACCCAAAAACTTTAGTTTTCATTTTTCTTTCGGGTCTTGTTAATCTCGTTCTTTTGGATTCTGATAAGAGCTAGCAAGGTTTTAAAACCCGAGCCGGACGTCGAGCCGGAAAACTGAGCGGGTCATGGTTGAAACGGTTGAAACGGTTGGACCGTTCGGTCGAACCGGTGACGTAATAATTTAATGAAAATTAAATATATAAATATTGTTAATACTTAATAACTTAATATAATTAGAATGAAGATATTTTTTTAATCAAGTTCATTTTTTTTCTGTTGATATATTTTTTTCTGCAGTTGTCAATTTCTGGCCGGGTCAAAAGCGGGTCAACTCGGGTCAACCCCGGGTCAACAGCGGTCGACCCGGGTCAACCCCGGGTCAACCCGGGCTGTACAGTAAACCGGCCCAATCGAGGTGATTGGGCCGTTTTAGCCACCGGCCGACGGTCCGACCGGTCGGACCGTCCGGCTCGGTCCGGCTTTAAAACCCTTGAGAGCTAGTAACCTGATCACGATCCGATTCTTTTGCTTTCATGGAATGTGGAATCAATTCAAACAGCACTTCACTGTCCCCACAATTCTCTGTTTTTCGCCTGCCACAATTATTCATAACAAAAAAGTTTTACTTTTAAATCTTTAAAAGAAAACTATATTCAAAATAGTTAGTTTTTTTTTCCGTCCTCCCTTATTTTCTTGTGTGTGGGGGCAAATTGGGACGTACAAAGTCAATGGCGAATACTATAATTTGTTCAAAATAGTTATGATGTGCGATTCGGGTAAGTGAAAAGTGAATCTTTTGTTGATATTCACAAATAAAGAATTCAACCTTGAATCCAAGTTCACGAATGGGGTTGAATTATCCACCATAAACATTAGGTTTGATAATAAGGTTAGGTATTGCTCTCGTAAACCTTAAGCTTATGGTAGTCCACTAGCACCTAATAAAACGTTAAAGAAATATAAACGTATAGAGTATTCTTTCATCCTTAATGCAACAGTACATCTTTAATGCAAAGAGTATTTCTATTGATTACACTTCATTATTTAAAAAAGTAGCTTTTTTTTTTTGGTTACCCAAGGGTATCCCCACCCGCGTGTCAAGTGAGACTAATCCCTCGCTGTTCTGAAGTCCCATATAGGGGTAGACAGCTGA
This sequence comes from Mimosa pudica, assembly GCA_029929735.1. NCBI lineage: Eukaryota > Viridiplantae > Streptophyta > Magnoliopsida > Fabales > Fabaceae > Mimosa > Mimosa pudica. The sequence continues at coordinate 11,430,740 of JAKELP010000020.1, forward strand.
CCTGTGAATTTGCTCCATTCGCAAGAGCTGGGGATCGAACCCCCAACCACTTGTTTAAGGGACGAGAGTACTTACTACTCACGCCAACTCGCCAGGTTAAAAAAAGTAGCTTTTAATGCAAACGAAATTGTGATAAAAAAAATGCAAACGAAATTACTCTACCTTTTTTCACTTATAACTAATCTAATTAATTTATTTAATCTAATGTACGAAGTGTGTAAGAATGGAAAGAGTTTGATAAATTTCCGTGGATTTATTCATTATTTTTTGTGATGGCAAAATGGAAATATATAACAATTTATTGAATAGCCAACAAATTAACATAATATCTGAAATTCTTTATGCTGCCATATCCTTAACCTGAATGTTCACAAACAAGAAACTATATTGATATCTCACATATTCTTAAAAAATAGTTCAACTATGTAAAACAGTTGAGGGTCATGATATCAATAAATGAATGAATTGATGTATATCAATCTTATTTGAAACGGAAGAGAGGTATCAGGTATGTGCATCCTATGTTACTGAAGTTGCACCAACATACAACAGTAGTAGTCACTAAATGCTAACGTGCATGCAGTAAATATACCCATGTTAAGACTAAATGCCATTAATTGTCGCGCACATGATTATTTTGGGGGGTCAAACGCACATGTTGCATCAAATTTTTTTTGAACTGAACATGTTGCATCAAAAGAAATATATGGAGTATAATATAATTTTTTGCCAAGGAAAACATAATAGTAATATCTCAATTTTTTTCAATTTTGTTAGAGCTAAAAAAGCTCATACTGATATTTATATTTTGGCACAGAAAAGTTGGACTTATAGACAGTGGTGACTTTACCAATGGGTGACCACCCATTGGTAAAGTCACCACTGTTTCAAGGGTAGATGGAGTGAATGGAGAAGATATATACTTATTCCTCATTTTCGATTTATAGGACATTTTATATAGATATTACAAGTACCAACAACAATCTTAAACCTCTTTAAATCTACATTATAATATAAAAACTTTCAAACTATACCCCTATTAATGTAAGGGAAATAGAATAAACTTGAAATCACATTGGAGAGAGAGAATTGTGCACATGAAATAATGATATTAATTTAAGAACAGTAATTTTGTACATCTTTATAAAAATTACATCATATGCCTTATAAATAGGACCATTTTGTATACTCTATCTTCCCCATAAATAAGATCAGAGGAGTATTAACTATGGACTAAACATAATCATATAGTAATAGCCATTTGAATTTAACATCAATTATTTCTACATAAGTGTGATGAACATTTTTCACACTAAACTATTAGGAGCACAAATTTTAAAATTAGTTTGTTCCAAAATATAAGAGTTCTCCTTATAAGTTGTCCATTATTTGATGTATTTTCCTATTTTACCCCTTACTAATTTGAATAATTGCATTAAATGAATAATGAGTATGCTTATACTTATGAGGAGAGAAAGGAAAACAAAATTTTAAATGAAAGGTTAGAAAAAAGTTCTATTTCAGACATAGTATTTATAATTTTTACTTAACTTTTAACCATTTTTCTATGAATCACAATTTAGATGACGGCCTCATATATGAATACTATGTATCATTCTTCTACCTTTTGTGAAAAGTCCTATGTAGAAGAAGTTCCCAAGAAGGCCTTCAATTTTATATCCACTAAAGAAAGTGTTGATTACATCAGTGCATAGAGTGACAATTTAATTGGTCTGTGATTTATCCATTTTAATTTCTTTCATTCGAGGAATGACATCATGTGGTTGTTATCTTAATATTAAAGTTGGAATAACAATTTACTACCCCGGTCCTAAATATAAGACCTAATTGACTTTTTTAGAAAATTCTAAAAAAGCAAAATAAGTTAATTATATTATAAATTGATGGTTTACCTAATTTTTCCCTTAGACTAGTATATTTTACCTGTAAACTAATGGGTAATCTAAAAGTATATCAAATATGTCATAATTTAATAACCTATTTCGCAACCTTACTCTCTCCAAAAAAAAGTCATCTAGGTCTTATATTTAGGACCGGAGGTAGTATTAAATTTCAAATTTATGTAGACGTTCTTTGATTCTTACGTGCTTTTGGGAATCTTTACGACTAAAAGAAGAAGGAATTAGATGTTGTTAAGAATATAGATCTTCACGTTGTTATAGACAAAGTTGAAAATCATATTTCTCTATTATTATGTGAAATTTTCTTTTCTTCATGATATATTATCTAATATTTAATTTAAACATTCTTTTATTTTATGTGTAAAGGTGAGAATTTGGCAAACGTTATTGTTTTTGTGATAACATCAAATAAAACAACCTCGATATGCTTTTCAAAGAATATGAAGCCGCATAACCGAGGGAGCAAGAGATTGCTGAACATACTAAGTAATAAAAAGAGATTGCTGAACATACTTGACCTTTTCATGGAAGCTAAGTCATAAACTCATAATAGCTTTAACATTTACTCCCTACGGCCCTAAATATAAGACCTAATTGACTTTTTTGAAAAATCCTAAAAAAAAATAAAATAAGTTAATTATAAATTGATTTACCTAATTTTTCCCTTAAACTAGTTTATTTTACTTATAAACTAATGGATAATCTAAAAATATATCAAATATGTCATGATTTAATAGACTATTTTGCAACCTTGGCCTCTCCAAAAAAAAGTCATCTAGGTCCTATATTTAGGACCGGAGGTAGTATTTTGTAAAAAGTCCACAAACCATAAATTTTTCTACCTCATTTTTTTTCTTTTTGCTGGGCGGTCATGCACGTGGACACTAAAAATCCCATATTTCTCTTTTATACTTCATCAAGCCCAAATTCAGTTGATGAGTTTTATGGCCCAAACGATGTCTGATTGATGCATGCATTTGGCCCACTGTATCCTGATAGGCAAGAGTTGACAAAGTCAATTGATATTTATCTAATTGGGGCTATTCCCCATCACAATATATTATTATGAACACCAATGACATTTTATTTGTTTGTCACAAACTGTAGATTTTTTATGACAAAAGTAGTATACGTCAAAATGAAATGTTTCATAAAAGAATATAATAACAGAATAAATGAATCGATCAGATGAAATCTCAAAAAGTTCCAACAAGATTTATTATCCATAACTTTATATATATATGAATGGTTATTTCATTATAACAACATAATAATTACAATTCAATATGAAATGGTTAAACAGGAGATAGACAAGTGAAAACTTAGTTTTGCAATTATTTTCATTATATGTATGCATATATAATATATATTTGATGACCGTTTAGAGAGAGAGAGATAGAGATTAGAGAAACCAAAAGGTAAAAAATATCAAGGTCGTCTTATTAATTTATAAGAGTTTGGTTTGTTCAAAAATGGTAAAAATTGAACTGAATTCACTGGTATAGAAACATTGTATTTGTGTGGTATGTTTGTTTCCAATACCCAACAAAGAAGAATCCTTCATTTGCATTTGCACCATTATTTTAAGTTCAAACAGCTCCTCATTTTCCCACAAATTCTCTGTTCTAGGCCTGCCCCAGATCTGTATTCCTAACAAAGTTTTTTCTTACAAAGATTCAAGTCCACCCCATTTGAATCTTTGAGAGAAAAAAACATAAAACATTCAATATAGTATATACTTTTTCATTGTTTTCTCCTTTTCCTTGAGAGAAAGCTTGTGTTAGGGGCAAATGGGGACGTATAAAACGGATGATGAGTATGATTATTTGTTCAAAGTGGTTCTGATTGGTGATTCTGGTGTGGGAAAATCAAATCTCTTGTCGAGATTTACAAAGAATGAATTCAGCCTCGAATCTAAATCCACCATTGGGGTTGAGTTTGCCACCAGAAGCATTCAACTTGATAATAAGGTTATCAAGGCTCAGATTTGGGACACGGCTGGTCAAGAAAGGTTTATATTTCATATCATAATATATCATTTTTCATTTGAATGTGGTTAATCTTGTTGTTTTGGTGTTGAATAAGAATGATTGTTCATGATCTATTTGTTTTGCTTTCATAGAACGAGAAGCCATGATGATTCTCTTTTCATGAAATTAGTTTTTCTTTTGTATGTGCTGATAATTATGTATCAATAAAATGTGCTATGCATGTTGACAATATCGTGCGTTTTATTTGTACCTTGCTAGATGGTACTATTATCAGTTGGTACAAGATTATTGAATAGGCAGGGGATTGACATATTATAGGGAGCACAGATTTTTCCTTCCAAAGCATTACATATTAAAAGGAAACCTGCTCTGTTTCTCTGTTCTTTTGGGCATGTTTGTTATTTAAAAGTCACGACTATCTGAGCATTTGTCACGTTTTTCTGGCTAAAATGTGTATTTTTAAGCAAAGGTTGGATGTTCATTTGTTTGTTATGGGGAATAGAAATGCTACGATGAGATCATGAGAATAAACAGAGAACTCATGAAATGATTACATTATCTCATTGAATGCTTGGAAACAAAAGAAAAAAATTTCCCTTAGCTTTCCAAGTTTTAACCCGAAAATTGTGGACTTTCTTTGTGCCAATCATTTTTGCCAAGTCTAAGTGTCAGCTTTTGAATTATATTGCTCTTCTGTGATCATATGGTCAAAAAATATGAGAAAATATATGAACACGTGCTAAATGCATGAGTATTTTTTTTTTTGCCAATTCCAAAATGCATGAGTAGATATGGAAACATTTGAATAAGTACCAAAGAAGAAATCCTTTTAGTCACCTTTTATGGTGAATGCGATCATTCAAAGCATGATTAAGTCACAATATTATGTCAAAAAAACTAGAAGTAGCATTAGCTAAATCTTTATTCTACGTCAATAAAGCTATGATGTGCCATAATTCATCAACTTTCATCTTAAATAGCTACCTAATTTTGTTGTCTTCATTTTTGTATCAAAGGTATCGAGCAATCACAAGCGCATATTATCGAGGGGCTGCTGGTGCTTTACTAGTATATGATGTTACTAGTCATGTTACATTTGAAAATGTGGGGAGATGGCTGAAGGAACTGAGAGATCACACAGATTCCAATAATACTGTTATAATGCTTGTAGGAAACAAAGCTGATCTTCGACATCTAAGGGCGGTTCCGATCGAGGATGCACAAGCTTTAGCCGAGCAAGAGAACATATTCTTCATGGAAACATCTGCTCTTGAGTCCACAAATGTAGAAGATGCCTTCACTGAGGTGCTGTCACAAATCTTTCAAGATAAGAGCAAGAAATCACTTGATGCTGGCAATGGAACAACTACTTTGCCAAAAGGAGAGACCCTTAGTTTTGGATCACGTGATGATGTATCAGCTGTGAAGAAACCTGGATGTTGCTCTTCTTGAGCTTATTATACAAGACAAAACCATATTCCTTGGTTTTTAAGCTTTTGTAACTTGTTTATATTGATATAGATATTGGCCCCATAGCATAACAATGATTCTATAGAGGAAAGAATCTTTGATCATTTTTGTTTATAGATACAAATATACAATAGATATGGGGCTCATACACGTGTCATGGAATTTAAAGTTAGTCTCACTATTTATGACTTATTAGTATCACAACTTAACCTATATATGCTCAGTAGTAGCCATTTGTTTATGATACATTTTCTGTGTTTTTTTCCTTTAATTCTTTCTATTTGATATCATTTCAGATGAGTTTCAAAACCAGCTTCATTAACCATTCATTTCAGGCTCATAGTATTTATAGTAAAGCAGATTTTTGTGGATTTTGGTTTTAAAAATAGAAAAACTTGAAAGGTGAAGTTAAGTTGTAAGGCAATGAATTTAATTAATACACTATAATTGAATGAATACATGTAATATGATTATTACTTATTAGTGATTGCAGAGTCTAAATTATTTTATTTGTAACGAGGCGAGTTAGAGCTGGTATGAGGATTCAACCCGTATATATGAGGGTACAACCCTTCTTATTTGGGCAACACTTCTATCCCTCGAATCTAGATTAGTCAATTACTAATAGGCACCAAGTTATTGAAAGATGTTTAAAAAACAGAATTGTTACATATTATGAGTTAAAATGTAAATACAATAAAAACAAATAAGAAGAAATAAATAACAAAATGGTAATTTTGTAAATATTATACTTTAAATGGATATTTTCATATATAGCATTCTTAACTTTCATATATGGCATAATTTGTTTTATCTGGATAGGTTAAAAATACAAATAAACAAATAATATATTCATATCCCTATGATCAGCCGATGATGCTAGTTCTATATTAACAATCTAATTCATTTTGGGGAATCGATTTAACCTTTGCCCTAATCATGCTACAATCAAATGCAAGTTACTAATATAACCAAGGAATGCAACAAATGGTACAACCCCGAATCATTGGCAAGGAGTCTAATGATCTACCTTAATTAACTAAATGCAATTGAAATAAATAGAGGATTTAATTTGAGGTTTTAGTTTAAAAGGTCATCTAATTAAATTAAATCACTAAATATAAATACATGTTTTTGGATTTATAGGATAAAATGTAATGAAATGTGACAATGAATGAGAGAGAGGTCTCTTGGTTAGGGTCTTAATGACAAACTTGAGTTCATACATTAGGGAGTAAGAGGAGTATTTAGACCACGATCATCCAATTAGGCTTCATCAAGTGCAAACTAAATGAATGAGTCAACGATGTCTTGTAACACCACACAACCTTAATTAAGCACTTAATTAACTTAACTCAAAGTCTATGTTGCGATTTACTTTATCTTTTATGGTCTCAAGTGTTATTGAAAGGATATGAAACAATCACGAATTAAAACCTCAAACGATTCTTTGACTTCAAAAGGACACAGATAGGCAACTTGGCTTGCTATAGAGTACTACCTCCGGTCCTAAATATAGGATCTAGATGACTTTTTTTTGGAGAGGTTAAGGTTGCAAAATAGTCTATCAAATCATGACATATTTGATATATTTTTAGATTATCCATTAGTTTATAAGTAAAATAAACTAGTTTAAGGGAAAAAATTAGGTAAATCAATTTATAATTAACTTATTTTGCTTTTTTTAAGGATTTTTCAAAAAAGTCAATTAGATCTTATATTTAGGACCGGAGGGAGTATAATATTTTGTAGTTTTAAAAGATCTAGAATCAAGCATGAAGAAAAGATTTGGCGTTCGGTTAAACAGAACAACAAAAGATTTGGAGTTCGAAAAGGCGAATGAATGAATGTGCAATTCGGTTGCTACTATTTCCATAAAAAAAGAGGGATATAACAATCTGCCTGAATTATTCGTGACACATATTGCCATATGAAGAATTTGAATATGTACAGACTTTGCAGTTTTATTACAAATTAAATATTAAACACTATCATTCACAAAAGAACAAAATGAAAGAAACCCAGAAAGCAAAAGTTTCTTAACAAAAAAAAAAGTCAAAGTTTCATGAGACTCATACAAAAACCTTCAGATGGCATTGAAGTAGAGACAGGTCTTCTGGTCATTCTGAACTAAAAGCAGTTGTTGAGTTAGAAACAACCTGCAATTTGAAATCCTTCAGAAAATATCAAATGATTAATGTACAACTTTCTGCTGTAAAATGCAGTATGAAGTTAGCCTCAAAGAAACAATAGAAATATCCAATGGATAGTTGGATGAGCTGGAAAAAACCGGGCGGTGATTAACCAAAAAAAAAAGAAACAATGGAAATAATATGAGGAAAAGAAAACAATTAATATAGAGCAGGATAAGACTGTCTAATATTCTCCTCCCACCTAACCAAAACTGGGTTGGCCCTTCTTTTTGTTACTGACATAATCAATTTTCCACTTAACAGACTATTAGGTTTTGCTGAAATTATCAGGTGACACATCAAGTGGTAAAGCCTCATACACATGACAACACAATCTCTTCATTTGATTTATTCCAATCACTAATCTTGCTCAGCAAGGATAGATAGTAACTGTTATTTCTATGTTGTAATTATAATTAACAGAACAAAAAAGTCTGATAAAGTGATCAAAAGACATAAAAACCAATCTTTTGGAAAATGTGAAAAAGGCGTGTTCATAAAACATAAAAGTATCTTTCCTGTTAAATGTGAATGGCAGAACAGAATTATGCAGTCTAACTCATTCCCTTTAAGTGCAGATTCTAAAGACAATCATGAGCACAGATACAGAGTAAATTCCAGCATAACTTGTCTACTTCATGTCTTGAAATATTTATGCTGCATTAGACGTGTGCCCATAAGCAATATTACTAAGCCTTCGAAATGCATAAAGCAACTGATTCAGTATAATGCAACAAAATAACAGAGTAAACTGAGAACAACTTATAGCACCCAACACAAACAGTAAGGAAGCTTCTGATGGGTATACCATTGCCAGAAAACATGTTCAGTGCAATGAAAGAAAGAACAAAGATTATAAAAATAATTTAGCAAAAGAAGAAACTGCACATCCAACTCAAGCATGTCTTATAGCAGAAACAAAGTACTCCCTCCGGTCCTAAATATAAGACCTAATTGACTTTTTCCGGAAAATCCTTAAAAAAACAAAATAAGTTAATTATAAATTGATTTACCTAATTTTTCCCTTAAACTAGTTTATTTTACCTATAAACTAATGGATAATCTAAAATTATTTCAAATATGTCATCATTTAATAACCTATTTCGCAACCTTAATCTCTCCAAAAAAAAGTCAATTAGGTCTTATATTTAGGACCGGAGGTAGTATCAATTTTAAGAACTATATATAACAGTGCAACCACGAATCTCCCCAGGTGTTTTAAATGGATAGTATCCTACATAAGCTAGATTTTAATACGTGGGTTCTCAAAATGAAGTATTGACATAAAGACTAACCCTGGTGCTTACAACAACAACAACAACAACAACAACAATAACAAAGTCTCATCCCAACTAGGTGAGGTCGGCTATATGGATTACACGACGCCTAACTTGGTCCTTACACATAAAAAAATTGCCCAACAAATTTCCAATGAAAACATAGTGTCACCCACAATCTTATGATAAAAATTACTCAATCAACCTATCAATGATGACAATTCATTGATTCTACTCCACCTTTGAAAGCAATATCATTTTAATTAATAATATGCTGAGAAATGTAGACATTGAGGGCTCATCCCCATGAGCATTGGCAAATGCATATTTGATAGAAAGTCAAGCTATGAGACGCATATTGATGGCCTAGTGGTAAATGATTAACAAAAAATGATGAAGTAATTGGAAGCAGAATCGACCCTATTCAACAGAATTCACTCTGTCCACATCATCATCATCATCATCATTATCATCATCATCATCATCATCATCTAATCATTTCGAATATAAAATAACCAACATCATCATCCAATAGTCTAAAAACAGAATAGCAACCTAAAATACAAATCAATCAAAAACCCAAAATTCAAATCCCATAACTCCAACATCCAAACCATCAATTTCAAAATCAAAACCCAATACACAAAACACAGGAAACCAAAACCACATTCATGAAAACCCAAAACCACAATCCACAAAACAACAAAAAAAACCAAAACAAAAAAAACCCTCAAAAACAAAAGAAAACCCACCATCTAGTGAGGCTTCTCTGAATCAGAGGAAGCCTTAGGCGTCTCAGAATCATCAGAATGAAAAGAGGGTAAAGGATTACCACCCTTAATAACCCAACCGAGGGCAAAAAAGGCAGCCCCAGCGAGAATAGCAGTGCCCCAAGCGTGAGAATACCATTTACTGTATTGCCTTATAGCGAACCGCCATTGATCTCTCAAGGTGGCTGCGTCGGGATTCACAGCGTCAGGTGGGTTCGGGAAATGACCCTTATGCCCTCTGAATTTGGTTGAGCCATTGGAATGGGTTGTTGTTTTGATTTCTGAGGGGAGTTCACTTGAAGAAGAGGAGGAATGGTTTTTTGGGTCAGTATCTGCCATGGAGGTTCAGATGAGAGGGTCATCCGGAAATGGAGATCAGCTTGTTAATTGGAGTGTTATACTATGAAAATAAAAATATTAAATTTTTTTTGGTCAAATAATAAATAAAAATAGTTACTTAAATGTAAAGAAAATAAATGGGATAAGGGCTTAAAGAGAAATTACTTATTGAAATTGTTGCATCAACTCGTTTGTGGTATAACCAACTTACTTTGTCGGAATGAGATTTTTCAAGCATCCATTTTCTAATTGTTTCTAAAGCATCTTCTTATCTGATTGTTATTTTTCATTCAATGACTCACAAGTTGACACATGTAATAGTATTAAACAAAACATGTTTAAGACTCTCTCTCTCTAGCTCTTCTCTATTTCCCCCTCTTCATTTAGGATGGATCAGATAAGAATGGGTTCTCCATATTCCCCAATGAATCCCACCCCCTCCTTTCCCCCTCCTTTAGATCCACCATTCACCATGCTACTCCGGCTTCCGCCGCCGTCGTCCCAGCGCCTTCATTTGTCGAGAGGGAGAAACTCTGTAAATGCTACTATATGGAGGTCCAGAGCGCTCGATCTATGCCTCGCCCTCATTGTGGATGTGGGTTGTGAAGGAGGGGGTAGTTGGAAGATGGTGGTCGGCAGTGGATCTATGCCTCACCTTCGCGTGGATGTGGGTTGCGACGGTGGGGGTGGTCGGAAGTTGGTGGTTGGCGGTGGCTGCTGATGAAGATATGGTGGCCGGTTGGAGGCCAATCTTTGTTTTATATTGCATGTGTCAACTTGTGAACCATTTGATGAAAATAATGGTCAAGACAAGGAGATGCTTACAGACGCTTAGAAAATGCATACTTAGAAAATCAAGATCCATTATTAGGATTAATTTGGGAACAACTTTGGAAAATTTAGAGAATTTTTTATATCTAAAAAGTAAAAACAAATTGAAATTTAAAAGTGATCTTATATTTTAGAATAGAGGGAGTATAATTTAATATCTCAAATAATAGTAATCCTAATCGTCCCCTAACGTGGCTTAAATATATCCTACTTGATTAAAATATTATGGTAATAGCTCTATTTTACCCTTCAAATAACCACTCTCAACCACTGGTCACCTTAAACTAACACTAGGTCCAATTTTACCTTTGAAGTAACCAAAATTGTTCAATTTTACCCTTTAGCAAATGTCATGTTGACATGTGGAATGTAATATTGACACGTTGACAACACATGTCAACATTACATTTGCCAAATGGTAAATTGAATCACTTTGGTTACGTGAAGGGTAAAATTGTACCCGATGCTAGTTTAGGGTGCCCAGTGAACCATTTTTATATTAATCAAAGATTAACCTTTTAAAATTGTGAAATGAATATTTTCCGTGAAATGAAACAACCCGTACTAACAAAAAAAACTAGAGGTGTAGTTAACATAAATGACTAAATTGAAACTTGATGCAAACATAAGGGACGGAAACTATACTTAAAGCATGAATATATTTTAGGATAAATGTGATTGGTCAGAGCTTAGGTTTTCAAAGTAGTAGCCACCTCGCATTTCCTATAAATAGTAGCCAGTGGAAGGTTTCACCAAGCAAACAAATTCTAGCCGGCCCTAAATATCGCTGTAACTCTCTTCACCCACTTCATTTCCTTACCCACTCACAACCACCCAATATTTGACCATCCCCATTGTGTTCCCTTTGGCTCTTTTTTTCTATATTTCGTATTCTTATCCTTTCCGACCATCTCCTCCACTTTAGAATGATGAGGAATGGTTTTTTGGGTCAGTGTCTGCCATGGAGGTTGAGATCAGAGGGTCATCCGAAAATGGAGATCATCTTGTTAATTGAAGTGTGTTATACTATGAAAATAAAAATAATTAATTTTTTTGGTCAAATAATAAAAATATTGGGAAAATTAAATACAAGTCCCTGGTAAGGGATATAATACTGGAAAAGTCCCAAAAATTGAAAAAATTAAAGTAGAGTCCCTTGGGACCTCACTTTAATTATTTCTGAATGTGTAGGCCCCACGTTTGATGATAAAAAAAGGAGAATGAGTAAGATGGAGAGAAGAAGAGAGGAGAGAGAAAAGGTGGGTGAATTTTTTTATTATTAAACATGAGGTCCACACATTTAGAAATAATTAAAGTGAGGTCCCAAGGGACTCTACTTTAATTTTTTCAATTTTTGGGACTTTTCCAGTATTATGTCCCTTACCAGGGACTTATATTTAACTTTCCCAAAAATATTTACTTAGATGTAAAGAAAATAAATGGGACGAGGGCTTAAAGGGAAATTACTTCTTGAAATTGATGCACCAACTCGTTTGTGGTATAACCAACTTACTTCCTCGGAATGAGATTTTCTAAGCATCAATTTTCTAATCGTTTCTATAGCATCTTGTTATCTGATTGTTATTTTTCATTCAATGACTCACAAATTGACACATGTAACTATTAAACAAAACATGTTTAGGACTCTCTCTCTCTCTAGCTCTTCTATATCTCCCCTTTTCATTTAGGATGGATCAGATAAGAATGGGTTCTCCATATTCCCCAATGAATACCACCCCGTCCTTTAGATCCACCCTTCACCATACTACTCCCGCTTCCGCCGTCCGTCGTCGCAGCGCCTTCATTCATCGAGAGGGAGAAACTTTGAAATGCTACTATATGGAGGTCTAGAGCGCTCGATCTATGCCCTCGCCCTCATTGTGGATGTGGCTTGCAAAGGTGGGGGTAGTTTGAAGATGGTGGTCGGAAGTGGATCTATGCCTCACCTTCGCGTGGATGTGCGTTGCAATGGTAGGGGTGGCCGGAAGCTGGTGGTCGGCGGTGACTACTAATCAAGATATGGTGGTTGGAGGTCAATCTTTGTTTTATGTTGTTTGTGTCAACTTGTGAACTATTTGATGAAAATAACGATCAAGATAAGGAGATGCTTAGAGACGCTTAGAAAGTGCATACTTAGAAAATCCGGATCCATTATTAGGGTTAATTTGGGAAAAACATTGGAAAATTAGAGAAGTTCTTAAATCTAAAAATTAAAAACAAATTGAAATTTAAAAGTGATTTTATATTTGGGAATGGAGGGAGTATAATTTAATATCTCAAATAAATATAACCTACTTGATTAAAAATATTAATAGCCCTATTTTACCCTTCAAGTAACCACCTTGAACCACTGGTTACCCTAAACTAACACTAGGTCCAATTTTACCTTTGAAGTAACCAAATTCGTTTAATTTTACTCTTTGGCTAATGTCATGTTGACTCGTGGAATGTAATGTTGACACGTGGACAACACATGTCAACATTACATTTGCTAGAGGGTAAAATTGAACCACTTTGGTTACGAGAAGGGTAAAACTGTACTCGGTGCTAGTTTAGGGTGCCCAGTGATCCATGGTGGTTACTTGAAGGGTAAAACATAGTCATTGTCCAAAATATTAAAAGATTTCATATAATAGCCCATGGGCATTGCTAGGATGATTTGAAATAAGATGGGAAGATAAGTTGGGAAGATAACATTATTAGTGACCTTTTTTGGATGTATCATTATTGCATAGCTAGATGCAGTGTACCATGTGAGTGATAGACAAAGTTGGCACATTGTTTCCATTAGAAGCAATTCATTAGAGGTTTGAGTGCCAATATATATATATATATATATATATATATATATATATATATTAATGATAGTTTTTGAATGTGTTCTCCATTTAATTTTGATTTGGCCAAAATGCTGTAAGATCTAGAAAAACCAAGAAAATCCACAACAACCATATGCCCCTCCCCATAGTATGATAAATGATACAAGGTTCCCTCACATTGTTTTGAAATACAGTAAATTTGCCACTAGGTTTATTCATAATGAATATAGGAAAAAAAATACTTTTTGTCCTTTATGTTTGCATCAAGTTTCAATTTAATTCTTTGTTTTTGGAAAGTCCACTTTTATTCCAACTTTATTAACACTGTTAGTTTCACTAAAATCTAAAAGTTTTTTAAAAAATGGAGTTCAAACATGAAACCTCACTCCAAAACCGATACGTTCCTCTTCTACAATATTTTACCGGTACTACAGTAAAAACATGTGAAGATGTGAATCTGAGTTACTTTTTCAAGTTACGTCAATGGATTTTTTATTTGAAAAATAAACCAAGCAAAATCTTTGTTTAATAGAAAATCAACGATTTTGCAGACCACTCATCATTTATTATTGGATTCTATAGTTGAAATATTGGGTAAATAAATTTGAGCAAATAAAGAAATAAATTTCATGGTGTGTAAACAAATTAATTGGGAAGATAACATTATTGGTGAGGATAGGCCAGAATGTGAAGGATGCCCACTTAGCCCAGCTCCAAAAAGAGAATGAGGATAGGCAAAGAGAGAGGGAGAAGAAAAGGAGACACCACCTATAGATCCAACTCAACCTATGCATTTACCTTAGGAATTTTTTTTTTCTCTTCTTTTATTTTCATGCATAGTTCATTTTGCACAGTGTAGATTACTTGTGAATTTTATCCGCTATTGCAATTCTAACCTGTAATATTTTGTTTATCAATGATAATTATCTGAGTTGTTTGTGCTTTATCTAAGTTGTTATTTTTAATTCTTTCATATAAACCTAATTTGTAAACTTAGTTTGTCATCATCAAAAAGGGGGAGAATGTTAGAATCTTAAGTTATTGATGAAGACTAAAATATGAAAGAACGAGCCAAACACTTAGAGAATATTAGGTTAATATAGAACCCCAAGTAAGAGTACTACCGGATGTGGATTTACTTCCGGATGGATTAGGACTAGCGCTCGCGGATGAACGTCTCATTCCCCAACGACAGCAAGTACTTCACTAAGTAATAACTCAGTCTAAGAGCATTAGATATATTTAAGACTAAGTTAAGATGCAACCGGATGTGGATTTGCTTCCGATTGTCTTAAGGCTAGCGCTGGCTGTTGGTATGGATAACACTGAGCGCCAGTGAACATAACCCAACGTCCAGTAGATTTGCTTCCGATTGCTTAGTGACTAGCGCTGGCTGTTGGTATAGATCACACTGAGCGTCAGTGAGTAAAATGTGAACATAACCCTTCGTCCAGTGGAAGTGCTTTCGGATGTGGAATTGCTTCCGGATGCAAGAAAGCTTCCTTAGACTAAATGAACTCCCACTGCATGTGATTATGTGCTTATATTGCTAGACTAACGTTCAAAGTGCAGCACACTTAGTAATGTTGCTTCCGGATGTGAATCCGCTTCCGCAAGCAATCAGAATGTCAGAACGTTCAGAGCAGTGTAGTGTCAGAATGCTTTTGGCAGAGCAGAGTTGTCAGAACTACTTTTCAGAGATAAAGCAAGTCAACCCTGCTAAGCATTAATGAAGCATTAAATGGGCAAACGGTAACATGGGAAAAACGGTCATATTCAAACGGCTAACCCACCTACCAAGAGTGAGAATACTTGAAGACTATATAAAGGAGCTCACCTTCATTTATGAAGGTAACTAATATCTTTGACATCTTGAAGAAAGCTAGAGAGAGAGAAACCGAGAAATCCTTCAAGCATTCAAAGCTGCCCAGAAAAGAGAAAGAGCATTTAACTCATTGAGAGATCTTTTCATCTACTTATCTTGTACTCTTTGTAGTTAAGTCTCTTCTTGTATTAAGAGCATTCATTGTACTTAAGTGTGTAACATTATCTGTTCTTAAAGAGAACTAAGTTAGAAAATCCTTTATTTGTAAAGGTTGAACCCTTGCTGGTTGTAAGGGGGAGCTAGTTAGCAAGGTTGCAAGTGAGCCTTGAGTAAAACTTGTGGTTGTAAGGTTGCAAGTGATCCCGTCCAAAACTTGCGGTTGTAAAGGTTCCAGGTGAACCCATTGTAAAACCTGGGGATAGTGGAACTCAACCTGGGTGGTTGAGAACTGGACGTAGGTCAGGAAGACCGAACCAGTATAAACCCTTGTGTTATTCTTGCTTGTTTTTATTTGGTAGCACAATTCACCCCCCCTCTTGTGCATCCATTACTTTCATTTGGTATCAGAGCAGGTCTTTCTGACTTGATTCCCACGAATCTAGAAAGTAAAGATCCAGTAATGGATACAGATTATTCTTTGCCAGATGTCTCTATTCAACCCAACAAGCCTCCAGGCTTTGATGAGTATAACTATCCATTCTGGAAATTCCGAATGGAGACCTACATAAAGTCTAGCGACATCCGACTCTGGGATGTGATTGAACATGGGAATCACACCCCTCTTGATGATGATGGCTTTGCAAAACAGCGATCCAGATACACCAACGAGGACTATGCTCTAGTCCATCTAAACTTCAGGGCCATGCACTACATTCAATGCGCCCTTAGTCCTAAGGAGTTTCATAGGATCAGCCACCACAAAATTGCTAAGGATATGTGGGAGGCTCTTGAGGCTGCTCACTCTGGAACCAAGGGAGTGAAGGCAAGACGAGTCGAGATGTTGGTAGAAGAGTTTCACAAATTTGCCATGAGTAGTCCAACTGAGTCAATCAGAGAGCTGGAGCTCAGGTTCACTCATCTTATCAATAACCTGGCCTCCCTGGGCAAAGATATTCCTGAAAGAGAACAAGTCAGCAAGATATTAAAAGTCTTGAAAGGTGATTGGATCACCAAAGTTACCATCTTGCAGGAAGTCCAAGGAAAGTCAATCAGCTCCATCACTGCGCTGTTTGGTTCACTGGCTGAATACGAACCAACCCTGCTGGCTCAGAGAGCTCCTCAAGCCTCATCCAAAACCAAGAGTCTTGCCCTTGTTGCTCCCAGCAAGGACAAGATTGATGATAATGATGATGATGAGGATGATGAGGAGGACATCGATGATGAGGAGATGGCAATGATGGTGAGGAAGTTCAGAAAGTTCTTCAAGAAGAAAGGAGGCTTTCAGAAAGGTGATTCCAGCCAGAGGAGAGGATATAAGAAGGAAAGGGCACCGGTGTGCTTTGAGTGTAAAAAGCCTGGCCACTTCAAGGCTGAGTGTCCAAGCTTGCAGAGATCGAAAGGGAAGGACAAAAGAAAAGCCTTTGTGTCCTCCATCTGGGTAAATAGCTCAGACGAGGAAGCAAGTGATGACGAAGAGGTTGCCAACCTCTGCCTGGTGGCCAGAGAAGATGATGAGGAAGCATCTTCAGATCTTGATCCCATCCAGGAGGACAGTAAGGTAACTTTTTCTGAACTTCAAGAGGCATATAATGAGGTTCATGAAGAATTCTCTCGCTTATGTAAAGCCTATAAGGTGTTGAAAGTTAAAAAGGAATCACTTGAGTCCAAGGTGGACTCACTGAGTGAAGAGCTAGCGGAAGCCAGAAAGCTTCCGATAGCAGATGGCAAGGGGAACCCAAGGCCACAACACTAGAAAGCTGCCCTAACTGCAGCAAGATCTCTATTGAAAGAGATAGACTGCAAAATGCCCTGCAGAAGTTCACAAATGGATCTGAGATGCTAAATATCATTTTAATGAATCAAAGGGCATATAGGGACAAGACTGGCTTAGGATACAAACCTAGAGGGAAAAAGTGGGTGGAACCAAAAGTGAAGCCCTACTTAAAATTCTTTCATAAAGCCACTGATCACAGCTCCACACCTTTTAGCTTCTGTAATTATTGTAACAGGAAAGGACACTCCACGTCCACCTGTAATGCCAAGAAGCATGGAGCAAACAGCTCTTATAAATGGGTCCCAAAAGGAACCAAGGCTACAAAGGATCCTCCCCCAAGAAAAGAAACTAAGGGAGGACAGGGATCCAGAGCCTGGAAACAATCCACAAGGAAAGCCCAAGAGCCTAGAGCCAACACTAGGCCAGAGGCACAGATTGATCATAAGCCCAAGGTCAAAACTAACACTGGACCAAGGGCACTGGGAACTAATGACAGAGGACCCAAGAAAGGTTGGGTACCTAAGCTTATTTGATTCTTTCAAGTGTGTCTCAAAGCATCCAAGAATAGGAAATGGTATATTGACAGTGGATGCTCGAGACATATGACTGGAGACAGAGACAAATTCAAATCCCTGGTGATCAAAGACGGAGCCACAGTTACCTTTGGAGGAAATCAAAGTGGAAAGATCACCGGAGTTGGAGAAGTTGGACTAGTGAAAGACGTCTATCTGGTAGATGGTCTCTGTCACAACCTGCTGAGCGTGAGCCAGAGCACTGACAAAGGAAATTGGCTCCCAGAACTCCTCAGCAAAACGGTGTAGTCGAGAGGAAGAACAGGGTTCTGACTGAGATGGCCAGGAGCATGCTCAATGAGAAAGAGGTTTCTCAAGTGTTATGGGCGGACGCTATGAGCACTGCTTGCTACATCTCCAACAGAGCCTATGTTCGCAAGGGCTTGGACAAGACCCCCTATGAGCTGTACAAAGGCAGAAAGCCCAACATCAGCCACCTCAGAATCTTTGGATCAAAATGTTATGTGCATAACAATGGAAAGGTAAATCTGGGTAAGTTTGATCCAAAAGCTGATATAGGTGTATTCATAGGGTATTCCCTTAGGAGTAAGGCTTATAGAATATACAACATGAGGACTAGAACTGTAGAAGAATCTATGCATGTTGTATTTGATGAAACTCCTACATGGGGACAATCCACAGAAGATGATGGGATACTAAACTTTCCAAATCCACCATCATCATCTTCACCACCAAAAGAAACACCAGCAAGCAATCCCAAAGAAGAAGGTGAACCCAGTGATGAGCCTAGAGTGCAGATAGTGCCTGATGAGGCACAGTTGCCAACAGCTAGGAGACATCACAGGGATCATCCTCTTGATCAAGTGCTTTGTGATGTTTCTTCTGGTGTCAGAACCAGAAGGCAGGTTCAAAATGAAGTTGAGTTTGGAGCCTTTTTATCTCAGATCGAACCAACTTCAGTTGAACAAGCTCTTGAGGACTGCGACTGGATTATTGCCATGCAGGAAGAGCTAAATCAATTTGAAAGAAGCCAAGTTTGGGAACTAGTCCCAAGGCCGTCTCATCAATCCATAGTTGGGACCAAGTGGGTCTTCAAAAACAAACTGGATGAGACAGGTCAAATAACAAGGAACAAAGCCAGATTGGTAGCCAAAGGGTATAACCAAGAAGAAGGCATAGACTATGAAGAAACTTTTGCTCCAGTCGCTAGACTCGAAGCAATAAGGATTCTTCTAGCCTTTGCATCCATGAAAGGCTTTAGATTATATCAAATGGATGTAAAGAGTGCATTTCTTAATGGTTACATCAAAGAAGAGGTTTATGTAGAACAACCTCCTGGTTTTGAGGATCACAAGCATCCTAAACATGTGTATAGGCTAAAGAAAGCTTTGTATCGCCTGAAACAAGCTCCTCGAGCTTGTTATGAGAGACTCAGCAGCTTTTTGCTGGGAAAGGGTTTCTCAAGAGGCAAACTAGATAATACACTGTTTATTCTACACAAAGATAGAAACATGTTAATTGTCCAGATCTATGTTGATGACATTATTTTTGGGGCAACTAACGAAAAACTTTGTGAAGAATTTTCTAAGACTATGCAGGGAGAGTTTGAGATGTCAGTGATGGGAGAACTAACGTTCTTCCTAGGCCTGCAAATTAAGCAAAAGAAGAATGACATATTCATTTCCCAAACCAAGTACTGCAGAGAACTACTCAAGAAGTTTGGGATGGATGAGTGCAAGGAGTATGACACTCCCATGAGTACCACTGCCGCACTCGATGCTGATGCAAAGGGTAAATCTGTCAGCCTGCCCATGTACAGGGGAATGATAGGTTCCCTGCTATACTTAATGGCAAGCAGGCCTGACATTCAATTTAGTGTAGGCATGAGTGCTAGGTTTCAAGCCAACCCCAAGGAGTCACATCTAACATGTGTTAAACGTATCTTAAGATACCTTGAGGGAACACAAGAGCTTGGTCTTTGGTATCCCAGAGGTAACCAAGAGTTCTTGTGGGCTTACTCTGACTCTGACCATGCAGGTTATAAAACTGATAGGAAGAGCACCAGTGGACAATGCGCCTTCCTTGGTGGTTGCCTGGTCTCTTGGGCTAGTAAGAAGCAAACCTGCGTGTCATTATCATCCACAGAGGCAGAATACATTGCTGCCGCAAGCTGTTGTGCCCAAGTGTTGTGGCTGAAGAACCAACTGAGAGATCTTGGCTTGGAGTTCCCTGAGGCACCCATCCTCTGTGATAATACAAGCACTATCAGCCTTGCCAAGAATCCAGTTCAGCACACAAGGACAAAGCACATTGATGTCAGACATCACTTCATCAGAGATCACGTTCAAAAGAAAGACGTCAAAGTGCAATTTGTCCCCACTCAGCATCAGCTTGCTGATATTTTCACCAAGCCTCTGCTGGTTGATCAATTTACATTCATAAGAGGTGATTTGGGAATGGTAAACCCAAATGAAGTTTAATTCTCCAAATAACCCTGTGCTTAATTGATTAAAACCTGCAACTATACTAACTTAGGCATCAGAGTGCCAATCCTTGTTTTTGCAGGTCTCCAATGTTAAATCTTAAGCAAGTACAACCGGAAGCAGAACCACTTCCGGATGATCATTTGCTGGCGCTGAGTGTTGAATCAAAGTGAGGGGGAGCGCCAGTGCCTGAACAAAGGGACACGTCACTTCAGAAAACGCTTCATCTTCTCACACTAAAAACTGTGCCTCCTCTGACAACGTGAAGCGACACATGTCAAAAGGTGCGCCGTTCTAATTGAATGTTTATGTTACCCAATGAATAAACGTATGCTTTCAAGAAAAGTCATTATGAGCATTTTACCCGTTGTAACTTTGCATATAAATAGGAAGCCATTTTCACTTTCACTTTTTCACTTACATAAATTTCTTACCCACAAAACTCTCTGAACTTATTCATCGAGTTCATCATACTTCTCTTCATCTTCTTCATCTTCTTCATCTTCATCTAAATTTCTTCGCATTTAAACCTTAAATCCACACAAAATGGTCGGCTCACATGAATCTAACCCCAACACTGAGATCGCCTCTGCCTCCAAGAAATCACAATCCAGATCTGGGAAATCTGGGCATCATTCGAAATCTGGGAAACACAGAAAACAGCATGAACATTCTGGGCAAACTCAAGAACATCAAGAACAACCTGGGCATTCTGAGCCTCAACAAGAACAATCCAAGAGGAAGGGCAAAAAGAAGGTCCAGTTTAGCGAAGAGCCTTCTTCCAAAAGACAGAGAATAGAGGAGGATGATCCACTTGTGTATCGAGATGGGCCTTTGGAGGCTGTTTCCTCCAAATTTGAAACTGTCAAACCCTACTTCAACACCGGGATGTTCTTAGATCTGAACAAGATAGATGAACTAGGGTTTCCACACTTGAGGCCATTTCTAGAAAAATACATGCCCTGGCTGGGGATCAACCAGGAGTACAATATCAACGTCCTGCGGGTGTTCTGCGAGTCTCTCACTGGCAAGGTCAAACATAAGAAGGTGGATGGAAAGAATCATATTCGGAGACTCACCTTCACAGCCACAGTAAGGGGGAGAACCTTCAGTTTCACTTGGAGGGACATCAACCGCCTAATGGGGATCACTGAGGAAGGAATGAATGAGTGGCTATACCCTGAGACACTCAAACTCAGCAAGGAGGAACTTGAAAAGGTTTATGACACCAAAGGGAAGAAGGTGTCCGGGATGTCTGACACCAACAGGCTCTTATACTACGTCTACTCCCGCATGATGACACACAAAGGGGGGAACTTCAACGAGTTCACTCTCCTGGATAACCCTTGGTTCCCCAGACTCCTCTCCCAGCAGCCAATCAACCCCGGGCAGTTGATTAGTCTTGAGCTGCACAGATGGATGGTAAACAATAAGGCTGGAAGTCTTCCCTACCCCACTATCATCGCCTTCCTCCTGGAGAAGAATTTGATCAAGTCTACATCCACTGAGGAGGAAGAAAATGTTAAGTGCTTACCTGTGAGCGGAGTTAACATTAGCAAGATGGGGATAAAGTATCTTAAGAAGTCCAAGGCCACTCGCTCAGGCTCTCAGGCAGGCAGTGCCTCTCATACCTCAGCCCCCTCTGTATCTGGCGCAGGGGATCAAGAGGTTGACTCTCATCCCGGTCCAAGCAGAGTTGCGAAGGTGCCAGCTACTGTCAAAGCCTTTGCTCAGGAAGTAAAGGAGGAGATTCTCCTTAGGCTGACTGACTCTCTGGTGACTCCTCTCCGAGACGAGTGTGACACTGGATTCCTGCAGCAGGGGGAGAGAATCCAGCGGCTCGAGGACCGAGTGGGTCAGGTCGAGACTCAACTTGCAAGAGTGGATGCCAAGCTAGATCTCATCCTCCAACATCTTCAAATCCCTCAACCCCAAGGTAACTTACCACCACCCCCTCCTCCTAACCCACCTCATCCTCCTCCACCTAATCAACCATTACTTCCTCCTCCTCCTCCTAACACTCAACAGCTACAGCAACCTACCCCTCAGAACGACCAACAACCCCAAACATCACCCAACAACAACCAACAACCCCAGACATCACCCAACAACGACCAACAACCCCGAACCTCACCCAACAATGACCATCAGCCATCCCCTTAAGGCTCCACTCAAGACTCACCCCAACACTCCCCTCGCCAATCACCCCTTAACTCCAATAACTCCCCATCTCCACATAACTCCCCTAATTGTTCACCATCCCCCACTTCCGCCGGGCCTTCCAATCCTAACCCTACCACCCCTCAACCCACCATAGCCCAAACCCTAGGTTTTACCTCTCCTGATCACCCACTTCACACCTACTACCTCCGAGACCAATCCCCTATTAGGTGGAAAGTTAGACAACCCAATGTCTACTACTCCATCTACCCATTCGATGACCTATTTACCCACCCCTCCTTCTTCGAAAGAAACACAGCCATCCTCCCTAACCCTCCTAATTCACCAGAACAAACCTCACCCACATCCTCTTCACCCACATCCTCACCCAACCCTTCACCACCTAAACAATTTGGCCCTGAACCTCCACCCTCCTCTTCACCCAGTCCATCCTCCCTAGCCCTCGCCCTCATTGATGATGACAAAAGGGGGAGAGATGCTGCTATCGCCCTCCGCCATACCATGGAAACAAGGGATGTTCTGACTCAGCCATCCCTCTGGCTAGATGAAGACATCACTGCTGCCCTCCGCCGAGCCATGGATTCTCAAAGATTAAGTGGTGCTGAGAGTCTGATCAGAGGGGAAGCCATCCGATTTATGCAACAGCAGCGATCGGATGAGCAAAGGTCCAAGTGGGAAATGGTTGTGTATGAGCAAAATGAAGAAATCCCACAGCCAGAATCTTCATTTTCTGAGTCTCCTTCCTCTGAGCATGGCAAGAATATAGTTGAGGAAATAATGATGAAGTATGGCCTGAAGAAGATTAACCATCCTCCAATAGTAATTGCTAAACCAATTCCTTCTCCTTCTGGGGCAACATCTACAACTCCTCCTTCTGAGCCAACCTCTGCCCCTCCTCCTTCAGCAGTTAAGTATAGCGAATCAAGAAAGAAGGCAGTTGCTAGAAAGCATGCCAACAAAAGTACTACCTCTACTGAGTCTGCTGAGAGTGAGCAAGAGATTCCATCAGTTCAAGCTGAGATCATACCTGAGACTCAGTCATCTTCTCAAGAGGTGCATGCCACTCCGATTCTAAAAGAAGTTAAGCTGGAGATAGAGGACATGACTCCTGAAGAATTTGAGAGGTATGGGTTCACGGATAAGATCTCCTTTGGTCAGATGGCTTGCCTGGATGCTGAGAGAGTAAGAGCCAAGCCTACCCAACCAATAGGCAAGGGCAAAGGAAAGGGTAAAGGCAAAGGGAAAAGGAAAGCCCAGGAAGTTGAGGAGGACCCCAACTTCCCAGTGTGGAATGTGAAGATCAGGGCTGTCCACTATCTAAATAGCGAGGTCACTCCCTTCTCTGATGCAACAGGGTTCCCTGGGTTCGAGGAAGTTGAAAACTTGAAGAGAGCCTTTGAGGAATCTGTTGAGTCTGAGAGACTCAGAAGGGAAAGGGAAGAGGAAGAGCTTCAAAGGATAATTGCCCAGATCGACCAGAATGTGAAGGATGCCCACTTAGCCCAGCTCCAAAAAGAGAATGAGGATAGGCAAAGAGAGAGAGAGAAGAAAAGGAGACACCACCTATAGATCCAACTCAACCTATGCATTTACCTTAGGAATTTTTTTTCTCTTCTTTTATTTTCATGCATAGTTCATTTTGCACAGTGTAGATTACTTGTGAATTTTATCCGCTATTGCAATTCTAACCTGTAATATTTTGTTTATCAATGATAATTATCTGAGTTGTTTGTGCTTTATCTAAGTTGTTATTTTTAATTCTTTCATATAAACCTAATTTGTAAACTTAGTTTGTCATCATCAAAAAGGGGGAGAATGTTAGAATCTTAAGTTATTGATGAAGACTAAAATATGAAAGAACGAGCCAAACACTTAGAGAATATTAGGTTAATATAGAACCCCAAGAAAGAGTACTACCGGATGTGGATTTACTTCCGGATGGACTAGGACTAGCGCAAGCGGATGAACGTCTCATTCCCCAGCGACAGCAAGTACTTCACTAAGTAATAACTCAGTCTAAGAGCATTAGATATACAAAACCTTTAAGACTAAGTTAAGATGCAACCGGATGTGGATTTGCTTCCGGTTGTCTTAAGGCTAGCGCTGGCTGTTGGTATGGATAACACTGAGCGCCAGTGAACATAACCCAACGTCCAGTAGATTTGCTTCCGATTGCTTAGTGACTAGCGCTGGCTGTTGGTATAGATCACACTGAGCGTCAGTGAGTAAAATGTGAACATAACCCTTCGTCCAGTGGAAGTGCTTCCGGATGTGGAATTGCTTCCGGATGCAAGAAAGCTTCCTTAGACTAAATGAACTCTCACTGCATGTGACTATGTGCTTATATTGCTAGACTAACGTTCAAAGTGCAGCACACTTAGTAATGTTGCTTCCGGATGTGAATCCGCTTCCGCAAGCAATCAGAATGTCAGAACGTTCAGAGCAGTGCAGTGTCAGAATGCTTTTGGCAGAGCAGAGTTGTCAGAACTACTTTTCAGAGATAAAGCAAGTCAACCCTGCTAAGCATTAATGAAGCATTAAATGGGCAAACGGTAACATGGGAAAAACGGCCATATTCAAACGGCTAACCCACCTACCAAGAGTGAGAATACTTGAAGACTATATAAAGGAGCTCACCTTCATTTATGAAGGTAACTAATATCTTTGACATCTTGAAGAAAGCTAGAGAGAGAGAAACCGAGAAATCCTTCAAGCATTCAAAGCTGCCCAGAAAAGAGAAAGAGCATTTAACTCATTGAGAGATCTTTTCATCTACTTATCTTGTACTCTTTGTAGTTAAGTCTCTTCTTGTATTAAGAGCATTCATTGTACTTAAGTGTGTAACATTATCTGTTCTTAAAGAGAACTAAGTTAGAAAATCCTTTATTTGTAAAGGTTGAACCCTTGCTGGTTGTAAGGGGGAGCTAGTTAGCAAGGTTGCAAGTGAGCCTTGAGTAAAACTTGTGGTTGTAAGGTTGTAAGTGATCCCGTCCAAAACTTGCGGTTGTAAAGGTTCCAGGTGAACCCATTGTAAAACCTGGGGATAGTGGAACTCAACCTGGGTGGTTGAGAACTGGACGTAGGTTAGGAAGACCGACCAGTATAAACCCTTTTGTTATTCTTGCTTGTTTTTATTTGGTAGCACAATTCACCCCCCTCTTGTGCATCCATTACTTTCATCTAATGCATCAGAATGTATATTCCCATGCTGCAATTTTAAATTTGTATGATATAGTAATAGATGTTGATAATGTTGAAAGATTTTCATATTCAACCAGTGAGGAGATATAACTTTTAAAGGTACGGAGAAATAAAAGTCCATATGTTTCTCAAGCTTTTGAAGCATGCATTCTGACAAGTCAAACATTGCGTTGCCTTGCCACTTTTGTTATAATTGAGGTTCTGATTTAGATTAATTCAAGATTGGTGTGATACCTTTTCTAGACTTGGTGTTGTTGCTGATGCTAGGAATGAAACTATGGAAGTATAACACACTGTTATGATGTGGGAAAGGTGAGGGCAACTACATTGACTGAAAAGTCTAACCCTTGCCAAATAAGTCTTCCCCTTGCCTTTTGTTATGTATTGTATCTATTTTTTAAATTTGGTAACTTTCTGCTCAATATGCTTTACAAATAGTATTTATATTGGTTCCTAAATCTTGATTTGCAAATAAGCTGTTTTGGTTCTACCTTTGGTGTACGCCAGTGTTGAGCTTTCAGGTATGTGATGATTTGTGCTGTGAATTGGAGTTATTGATTATTTAGCCATTTGGGATTTTATAGATTATTATTATTGTGTACAGCATTGCTAGAAGGAAGCATGGGTTGAATTCCATGTTCTGGAAATCCAAATGGTAAAGAAAAAGAATAAGATAAAGAAGACGGAAGTGCATGAGAATACAGTAGATCAACCCAAAACAAGTCTAGGTAATCGATATATTCATTAATTTTAGTGTGGCAGGCAAGGCATTAAAAGTTTATCGCTGTCATTTGATGATTTCTACCTACTATAAAGTGTAATTGAGCTGAATGTAATGTGACTTTCTTTATGCGGATGACTGTGATTTGATAGTGATAAATATCTTTTTTGTATAATCTTCTGTTCTTTATTTGTAGGTTCTCTTCCATCACATTATATTGCTCGGATCTTTGCATTACTAGAATTAGATTTGGATGATGCTACCAGAAAATGAAGTGTCATGAATATATTTTGACAGTTTTCACCCTTCATAATAGTATAAAACCTTTCATTTGGAGCACCTTCCATTGGTATTATCAGTTTTTACACATACATTATCAATTCAAGCTTCAAATCATTCTTATTCTTAAGACTATAGTTTGAATTTATGCATTCTTTAATAAGACCAGTTTAATAAGTTCGACCTTTTTCTCTTATTTAATAATAAGTTTAATAAGTTGGATCTAATTGCACGTGTTGTTCAGTTAAAGATGTGTTTGTGTGTGTGCATGCACATGTGTGGTATTTTCTTATTAATTCTCTTGCAGGACTTCACATATTTCTTCAATTTGAAGAATGCCTCGCTTACATTGAAGATTACATGGTGAAAAATGATCCTTTTGATGGTTTACTTGGATTTTCTCAGGTGGGATTGAAATAAATTTCGTAACTTCTCTACATTTTATGAAACTTGACAGGTTTTACTTTTATTTTATAGGGTGCTACTTTACAAGCTGCATTTCCAGGAATGCAATCGCAGGTGCTAGCTAACATATCCACAATAGGCTTGCTTTACCCCTTTTATTTTGGTTGAAGAATGATAATTTATGAATTCCTGAAGGCACACCAAACTGGATGATTTATTTGTCTTGAGGTGATCATGTTTCTCATCCTCCTACCTGTTAATATTCATAGTATGTTTTATCTGAGCTTTAATTGTCCCATCTTAATAACCTTTATGTTCCAGAATACTACTGAAATTCAGCTTGCTTATTTCAGAGCCATCTTCAAGTTTGATTCATCATTTTGTAGGGAGAAAGAAAATCTGTGGTAGATGATGTACAAAATATAAATAAGTTGAAAGGAAATATAAATAAGTTGAAGGAGACATAGGTAGGAGAAAGAGAGAAAACACAAAGTAAAGGCAAATTTTAATCAAGAAGGGAGGTGGGAGTAGTCTTCAGTTGGGTTTTTTTACATTTTTCTTCAACTTTTTTGTCAGTGCTTTCTGCTCACCATTTATGGAGTTGTATGCTCACTCAACGATAATTTATTTTGAGTTGTATGCTTTCAAATTTTTGAGCTGACAGGTCTTTTAATTTATTTTTATGTATTTTTATAGAGAATTTCATCATGTGAAAAATATCCTTTGATTGTTTTCACAAAGTAAATTGAGGGCAATAGATTTTATAACAATAAAATCTATTTGGCATCTCAGTGATTAAGCAGTAAAGAATGTCTAAGTAGCCATGTAACTTCCTCCATGATCCATGATTCTCTTATTTCAAAACTTTTCACATTTTTCTTCACATTGTTTTATGAATTTTGGTTGGGGCCTTTTCCTTGCAGATTCATATTACATTCTGACCACTGTTTTGGGGCTATTTTTTTTGGTTCCATGAAGGTAGCCAATCTCCCTTCCATCATTTTATATCAAACTTTTGATGATAACAATTAACTGTCTTTATTAGTTTACTTTGATTTGATTCAGTGCCCTTAGTATGACTCAGAAACATCTATTTGGCATTATCTGAAATTAATTATCAGTTTGAAACCAACATTATTATTGTCCTGGAATTGGAAATTGGATTGATGAAAAATTACTGTTCTGAAAATATTATTTGACATTATGAATTGATTAAGAATTTCACCAAGTTATCTATAAGATTATGATTTGAAAGACTTTTTCTTTGCCAAAGTGATTTGAAATAGTTGAGACAACTTTGTGTATTGTAGCTTTTATTGTAATTATTGCCATGGGGGTTTAGTTTGAGATGTCTGATTTCTTCATGGTGGTATGACTCCGGTGACTAGGGGTTTGAAGGAGAAATTTGATGAGGTAACTAGAAGAAATAATGTGAAGGCTACAGTTTTGACTGGTGAAGTTTCTTTGGATTGAACATATGTGGTGATTTCATGATACTTGATTTGACTTCTGTAATGATCTAAGTATATTAACATTAAGGATTATGCTGAGCTATATAAATTGACGTTGTGATTTTATGATACGTAACTTTGAATCAAACTAACTGATCGCAATTGGGCCATAATTGCATCTAAATTGGAAGGCAAAACGACAAGACATTGCACAAGAAGGTGATGTTAATTTCAAACTGATAATTAATTGTTAACATATTAGATTGTACACTTGCAACATTTTTCAAAAAGAGGAAGATGGTCACCAAAGGAAACCTTGCTATTATATGAGGTAACCTGATGATTTGATGCTATTATAGACTTTGGATTTTTTGCTTTACTTATTTTTCTTTTAGCTTTTCTCCCTACTCCACTTAGGAAGGATAAGGAGTTGGAAATGTTGAGGAAAAACATTCCCGACTTTATCAGTGAAAAATTGAGTCCATTCGTAGTTTATGGTTAGGATAAAGTCATTATATGTTGCCCGGGGGGGCGTAGCTTGATGGTCTGAAGTGGATCCCCAAGGTGTGGATCCCGCCATTTAGCCCAAAGGTGCCAAGTTCGAACCCCCGGGAAGTTAGTCACCCCGTTTACGGGAATCCCGGCTGGCGATTTCGGATTAGTCGGTTCCCGAAGGGGGCCGGATACCGAAGGCTTTAAGCAAAAAAAAAAGTCATTATATGTTAAAAAATCACCAATTGAGGAATCCGCTGGTGGATAAAGTTAGAGAAATCAGACATCTTTCATCATAGCTTATAGATACAATGGAGAAATTGTCTCAAAAACAGTTGGCTGAAATGCATTTATAGGTACTACTCATAAGCTTGAAGGCGATATACGAGATCTACATGCTGAAGTTTCTTTTTTACAAGATATATATCTAAGTGTTTTGTAAGAGATTATGAAACAATTTAGATGTAGTGCTCAAGATGTATTCAAATAAGCTGCTCATGATGCTCAACCTTCTAGCAGATTGGAGTTTGAGAATGCAGATTTGGGGTCTATCATTAAAAGAAGCTCTGAGTGACTTAGTATTAAAAGAAGCTCTATTAGATGCTAGCAAGAAATTTTCAGGCTTCAATTATTTATTGGGAGAAAAACTAAGTTAGTGCAGGAAGCAGCATATGCCTTGATATCTAAGGAGAAAAAAATTGGAGTTAACTTTAGAAGAGATGAACAGTCTGAGTGCAAAAATAATGACAAACAGGATGTAATAATTTCAGAGAGCAATAAAGAATTGGATGTCATGTCACTTAGAATGAATTTGTCCTAGAAAGGAAGCAAGTTGAACAACAGGAGGAGCAAATGCATGAGTTACATCAAAACCTTGAACAAAGAAGGTTATTTAGGGTCCGTTTGGTTGCACAATGAAAGTGAGTTGGGACCCACAAATTTTCTCTCTCCATCTCACACTTTTTTTGGGCCCCACAAACTTTACTTTCATCATTCCCTATACTTTCCATTTTCACCCTTTCACTTTCTAATTCTTCACTTTACATTCCTACAACCAAACGGGCTCTTAATGTTCCAATCAGCTCCTTTGCTAAGAACATGTCAATGCGGCCTGTTTTTTTTCCACATCAATATCCCCTTTTTAAAAGGTTACATTTTCTTCCATTTTCCCCTCTTCATCCTATATTAAAAAACAAATCCTTCAAAAATATTATTGTCAAATGTTATTGTTCTTAGATGAATTGAATTTACTTTAGTGAACTGGAAATGTAATCTTTTATCTTCAATATAAACACATTTTGCATTTGCCCATGTCTTTGTCTTTGAATCATCTTTAATTTACACTGTAAAATCAAATTCAGTAGCAATAACAAGCGTCCCCGTGCATCGCACGTGGTCAATCCCTAGTTATCACACAGTTAGATGCACAGTACCATGTGAGCGATAAACAAAAAGTGGCACATTGTTTCCATTGGAAGCGATCCATTAGCGGTTGGAGTGCCAATATATGGATGATTGTTTTTGAATATGTTCTCCATTTAATTTCGATTTGACCGAAATACTGTTATATTAAGAAGGACCAAGAAAATCCCCAACGATCATATGCCCCTCCCCATAGAATGATAAATGATTCAAGGGTTCCCTCACCGTGTTTTGAAATACGATAAATTTGCCACTAGATTTATTCATGATGAATATAGCCTAAAATATACCATTTATCGCTTATGTTTGCATCAAGTTTCAGTTTAATTCTTTATGTTTGGAGAGTACACTTTTAGTAGTACTATTTCGTGAACACCGTTAGTTTCACCTAAATCTAAAAGTTTATTTCATAATTAAATGAGGCAAAAGAGGGAATATTTTAAATATTTCAATTTAAGCAATTTTATAATAAAATCTTAGATTAACCATTTAAAATTGTCAAGTTAAAATTTTCCGATCAATGAAACTGACAGTGCTAAGAAAAATAAGAAAAGGTGTAGTGTCCAAACAAAAAGGACTAAAATGAAACTTGATAAAAAGATAAGAGACGAAAACTATACTTAAATTTAAACAAGAATAAATTTAAGGATAAATGTGATTGGTCAGAGTCTAGGTTTTGTAAGTAGTAGCCACCTCGCCTTATAAATAGTACCTTGTGGAAGGCCTCACAAAGCAAACAAATTCTAGCCGGCCCTAAATTTGACCATCCCCACCGTGTTCCCTTTGTCTCTTTTTCCTCTATTTCTTATTCTTATCCTTCTCGACTATCACCTCCACTTTAGAATGATGAACCAGTTATTCCAAACATACATATACTCATTTTGGTATTATTATTAGTTGGACTCATGAGTCGTTTGTGTTGCTTTTGTGCTTGTGGAGAGTAGAGAGCAATGCCCTCATAAACTTATGTGTCAGAGTGGGTGATCTAACCGTACCCTCAACGACAAGCCTTCCTCTCAATCCGGATCATGGAGATGAATTTCGGCCAGACAATGGTGTACCAAATATTATTCGAGCTTCTCATAATATTTGGTATACCATTGATTTGATTGAAATTTATTTGTCTCCACCTTGAATATTATTCTTACTGGACCTAACACTCTTGTCTTATAACATGTTTTTGTTCCATGGGATTTGACATGGATTATTCTTGAGCTGGTTAGTCATTTGAAATTAATATCTCTTCTTGCACTCCAAGAGGAGGAGGAGACGCTTGAGAAGGAAACAAATCTAATCAGATTTTTACATTCTTTATGTTCTTGCATTGCATCCTTCCTAACGATAACTTAAACAATGACCCCACACATCTTTTTCAATTGAAATAAAATAGCATGTAACGTGAAAAAGTCTTCCAAGGCAAAACATCGACTAAACCTAGTTCAAATTTCCTACCCTTTGAATCTCATTTTGGATCAAAATAACTTAGTCAGGGGCGTTTCTTTTAAAAATGGAGTTCAAACATGAAACCTAGTTGTCTCTAAAACCGATTCGTTTTGTCTTCTACAATCGTTTATCGGTACTACAGTAAAAATATAAGAAGATGTGAATTTGATGTACATTTTCAAGTTCTGTCATTGGATTTTTTTTATTTGAAAAAATAAACCAAGCAAAATCTTTGTTTAATAGAAAATCAACGTTTTTGCAGAGCACTTATTTATTATTGAATTCTAAAGTAGAAATATTGGGTAAATTTGAGAAAATAAAGTAATAAATCTCATGGTGCGAAATTTTTTTTTTTTTTTGATACAAACATGGTGCGAAAATTTAATTGGGAAAATAACATTATTTGTGACCATTTTTGGATGTATCATTATTACATAGCTAGATGCAGTGTACCATTTGAGTGCTAGACAAAAAGTGGCACATTGTTTCCATTGGAAGCGATTCATTAGCGGTTTGAGTGCCAATATTTTGATGAGTGTTTTTGAATATGTTCTCAATTTAATTTTTATTTGGCCAAATTGTTGTTATATCAAGAAGGGCCAAGAAAGTCCACCGTGACTATATGCCCCTCCACATAGTATGTTAAATGATTCTAGGGTTCCCTCAGTGTGTTTTGATACTCTAAATTTGCCACTAGATTTATTCATGATGAATATAGCCTAAAATATACCATTAATCCCTTATGTTTGCATCAAGTTTCACTTTAATACTTTATGTTTGGAAAGTACACTTTTATTATTATTTTGTTAACACCGTTAGTTTCACATAAATTTAAAAGTTTATTTGATAATTGAATTAGGCAAAAGAGGGCATATTTTAAAAATATAAGAACACCTAAACTAATATAATTTCAATTTAAGCATTTTTTATATTCTAATCTTAGATTAACCATTTAAAATTGTGAGGTTAAAATTTTCTGTTCAATGAAACTGACAGTACTAACAAAAATGAGTAAAGGTGTAGTTTCCAAACAAAAAGGATCGGATTAAATTGAAACTTGATAAAAACATAAGAGACGAAAATTATACTTAAATTTAAGCATGAATATATTTAAGGATAAATGTGATTGGTCAGAGCCTAGATTTTGTAAGTAGTAGCCACCTCGCGTTTCTTATAAATAGTACCTTGTGGAACACCTCACAAAGCAAACAAATTTTAGCCGGCCCTAATTATAGCTGCAACTCCCTTCACCCTCTTCATTTCCTTACCCTCACACAACCACCCAATATTTGACCATCCCCACCGTGTTCCCTTTGTCTCTTTTTTCTCTATTTCTTATTCTCGTCCTTCCCGACTATCTCCTCCATATTAGAATGATGAACTGGTTATTCCAAACATTCATCTAATCATTTTAGTATTATTATTTCTTGGACTCATGAGTCGTTTGTGTTGGTTTTGTGCTTGTGGAGAGTAGAGAGCACTACCCTCATAAACTTATGTGTCAGAATGGGTGATCTGACCATACCCTCAACGACAACCCTTCGCCTCAATCTGGATCATGGAGATGAATTTCGGCCAGACAATGGTGTACCAAATATTATTCGAGATTCTCATAATATTTGGTATACCATTGATTTGATTGAAATTTATTTGTCTCCACCTTGAAGATTATTCCTACTGGACCTAACACTCTTATCTTATAACATATTTTTGTTCCATGGGATTTGACATGGATTACTCTTGATCTGATTAGTCATTTGAAATTAATATCTCTTCTTGCACTCCAAGAGAAGGAGGAGATGCTTGAGAAGGAAAGAAATCTAATCATAATTAGAAATTCTTTATGTTCTTGCATTGCATCCTTCCTCACGATAACTTGAACAATGACCTCACACGTCTTTGTCAATTGAAATAAAGTAGCCAGTAAGGTGCAAAAGTTTTACAAGGCAAAACATCGAATACAACTAGTCCAAATTTCCCAGCCTTTGAAGCTCATTCTCGATCAAAATAAATCAAGCGGGATTTTAAAAATGGAGTTCAAACATGAAACCTCACTCTAAAACCGATACGTTGCTCTTCTACAATCTTTTACCGGTACTACAGTAAAAACTGTGAAGATGTGAATCTGAGTTACTTTTTCAAGTTACGTCATTGGATTTTGTATTTGAACCAAGCAAAATCTTTGTTTAATAGAAAATTACCGATTTTGCAGACCACTCATTTATTATTGGATTCTATACTTGAAATATTGGGTCAATAAATTTGAGCAAATAAAGAAATAAATTTCATGGTGTGTACACAAATTAATTGGGAAGATAACATTATTGGTGACCTTTTTTGGATGTCTAATTATCACACAGTTAGATGCACAGTACCATGTGAGCGATAAACAAAAAGTGGCACATTGTTTCCATTGGAAGCGATCCATTAGCGGTTGGAGTGCCAATATATGGATGATTGTTTTTGAATATGTTCTCCATTTAATTTCGATTTGACCGAAATACTGTTATATCAAGAAGGACCAAGAAAATTCTCAACGGCCATATGCCCCTCCCCATAGAATGATAAATGATTCAAGGGTTCCCTCACCGTGTTTTGAAATATGATAAATTTGCCACTAGATTTATTCATGATGAATATAGCCTAAAATAAACCATTTATCGCTTATGTTTGCATCAAGTTTCAGTTTAATTCTTTATGTTTGGAGAGTATACTTTTTTTTTGGTTACCCAAGGGTATCCCACCCGCGTGTCAAGTGAGACTAATCACTCGCTGTTCTGAAGTCCCATATAGGGGGTAGACAGCTGGCCTGTGAGTTTACTCCATTCGCAAGAGCTAGGGATCGAACCCCCAACCACTTGTTTAAGGGACGAGAGTTGGAGAGTATACTTTTAGTAGTACTATTTCATGAACACCGTTAGTTTCACCTAAATCTAAAAGTTTATTTCATAATTAAATGAGGCAAAAGAGAGAATATTTTAAATATTTCAATTTAAGCAATTTTATAATAAAATCTTAGATTAACCATTTAAAATTGTCAAGTTAAAATTTTCCGATCAATGAAACTGACAGTGTTAACAAAAATGAGAAAATGTGTAGTTCCCAAACAAAAAGGACTAAATTGAAACTTGATCAAAATATAAGAGACGAAAACTTTCTTTAGATTTAAACATGAATATATTTAAGGATAAATGTGATTGGTCAGAGCCTAGGTTTTGTAAATTGTAAGTAGTGGCCACCTCGCGTTTCTTATAAATAGTACCTTGTGGAAAGCCTAACAAACCAAACAAATTCTAGCCAGCCCTAAATATAGTTGTAACTCCCTTCACCCTCTTCACTTCCTTCCCCTCACACAACCACCCAATATTTGACCTTCCCCACCGTGTTCCCTTTGTCTCTTTTTTCTCTATTTCTTATTCTTACACTTCTCGACTATCTCCTGCACTTTAGAATGATGAACCAGTTATTCCAAACATTCATATACTCATTTTGGTATTATTATTTCTTGGACTCATGAGTCGTTAGTGTTGCTTTTGTGCTTGTGGAGAGTAGAGAGCACTGCCCTCATAAACTTATGTGTCAGAGTGGTTGATCTAACCGTACCCTCAACGACAAGCCTTCCCCTCAATCCGGATCATGGAGATGAATTTTGGCCAGACAATGGTGTACCAAATATTATTCGGGATTCTCATAATATTTGGTATACCATTGATTTGATTGAAATTTATTTGTCTCCACCTTGAAGATTATTCTTACTGGACCTAACACTCTTGTCTTATAACATGTTTTTGTTCCATGGGATTTGACATGGATTATTCTTGATTTGGTTAGTCATTTGAAATTAATATCTCTTCTTGCACTCCAAGAGGACGAGGAGACGGTTGAGAAAGAAAAAAAATCTAATCAGATTTTTACATTCTATATGTTCTTGCATTGCATCCTTCCTAACGATAACTTAAACAATGAACTCACATATCTTTGTCAATTGAAACAAAAGAAATAAAATAGCATGTAACGTGAAAAAGTCTTATAAGGAAAAACATAGACTACAACTAGTTCAAATTTCCTACCCTTTGAATCTCATTCTGGATCAAAAATAATTAGGCGGGGCGTTTCTTTTAAAAATGGAATTCAAAAATGAAACCAGGCTGCCTCTAAAACCGAAATGTTTTGTCTTCTACAATCCTTTATCAGTACAAAAGTAAAAATATGTGAAGATGTGAATCTGATGTGCTTTTTCAAGTTCCGTCATTGGATTTTTTTTTGTAAAAATAAACCAACCAAAATCTTTGTTTAATAGAAAATCAACGCTTTTGCAGAGCACTCATTTATTATTGATTTCTAAAGTTGAAATATTGGGTAAATTTGAGAAAATAAAGTAATAAATTTCATTGTGCCGAAATTTAATTGGGAAGATAACATTATTTGTGACCATTTTTGGATGTATCATTATTACATAGCTAGATGCAGTGTACCATTTGAGTGCTAGACAAATAGTGGCACATTGTTTCCATTGGAAGCGATTCATTAGCGGTTTGAGTGCCAATATTTTGATGAATGTTTTTGAATATATTCTCTATTTAATTTTTATTTGGACAAATTGGTGTTATATCAAGAAGGGCCAAGAAAATCCACAGTGACCATATGCCCCTCCCCATAGTATGATAAATAATTCAAGGGTTTCCTCACAGTGTTTTGAAATACGCTAAATTTGCCACTAGATTTATTCTTGATTAATATAGCCTAAAATATACCATTTATCCCTTATGTTTGCATCAAGTTTCCGTTTAATTCTTAATGTTTGGAAAATACACTTTTAGTACTATTTTATTAACACCGTTAGTTTCACATAAATCTAAAAGTTAATTTGATAATTGAATGAGGCAAAAGAGGGCATATTTTAAAAATATAAGTACACCTAAACTAAAATAATTTCAATTTAAGCATTTTTTATATTCTAATTTTAGATTAACCATTTAAAATTGTGAGGTTAAAATTTTCCGTTCAATGAAACTGACAGTGCTAACAAAAATGAGTAAAGGTGTAGTTTCTAAACAAAAAAGACTATATTGAAACTTGAAAAAAACATAAGAGACGAAAACTATGCTTAAATTTAAGCATGAATATATTTAAGAATAAATGTCATTGGTTAGAGCCTAGGTTTTGTAAGTAGTAGCCACCTCGCGTTTCTTATAAATAGTACCTTGTGGAAGACCTCACAAAGCAAACAAATTCTAGCCGGCCCTAAATATAGCTGTAACTCCCTTCACCCTCTTCCCTTCCTTCCCCTCACACAACCACCCAATATTTGACCATCCCCACCATGTTCCCTTTGTCTGATTTTTCTCTATTTCTTATTCTTGTCCTTCCCGACTATCTGCTCCACATTAGAATGATGAACTGGTTATTCCAAACATTCATCTACTCATTTTAGTATTATTATTTCTTGGACTCATGAGTCACATGGGTTGCTTATGTGCTTGTGGAGAGTAGAGAGCACTACCCTCATAAACTTATGTGTCAGAATCGGTGATCTAACCATACCCTCAACGACAAGCCTTCGCCTCAATCTGGATCATGGAGATGAATTTCAGCCAGACAATGGTGTACCAAATATTATTCGAGATTCTCATAATATTTGGTATACCATTGATTTGATTGAAATTTATTTGTCTCCCACCTTGAAGATTATTCTTACTGGACCTAACACTCTTGCTTTATAACATGTTTTTGTTCCATGGGATTTGACATGGATTATTCTTGATCTGATTAGTCATTTGAAATTAATATCTCTTCTTGCACTCCAAGAGGAGGAGGAGACGCTTGAGAAGGAAAAAAATCTGATCAGATTTTTACTATCTTTATGTTCTTGCATTGCATCCATCCTGACGATAACTTAAACAATGACCTCACAAGTCTTTGTCAATTGAAATAAAGTAGCCAGTAAGGTGAAAAAGTTTTACAAGGCAAAACATCGACTACAACTAGTCCAAATTTCCCAGCCTTTGAAGTTCATTCTCGATCAAAATAAATCAAGCTGGACGTTTTTTAAAAAATGGAGTTCAAACATGAAACCTCACTCCTAAACTGATACATTTCTCTTCTACAATCTTTTACAGGTACTACAGTAAAAACATGTGAAGATGTGGATTTGAGTTATGTCACACCTAGTTTATTTTTACCAATTTCTTAAAATACTAAATATAATTTAATTGAAAATAATGATTTTTGTTATAAAATAAATATTGAGAACTTTAAAATATTTAATAGGTGACTGAAAAACTGTTCAAATTAAAACTTTTTAATGAAAATGTCTTTTTGATATAATTCTTTCTAAAACAAGTTTGAGAATAAACTTTCTAAAACAAAATGAAGTTACTTAAGATACATAAAATGATATATATTAATTTTATAAAATTACAAAGGTTTTAAAAACATATTTCTATTATTTACTACACTAAAATGTTTATCATTTACTTTGAAGTTTAGTTGATTACCTAGGAAAATATTGCTTCTAAAATATGTAGTTTTTTTTTTATAATTACATAATAGTCTATACATGAATTCAAAATATTTATAAGGTAACGTGCTAAAAAAAATATTAATTAAGTACATTAATTTAAGTCTCTATAATTCATCTCCTACAAATTGATATATTACATGCCAAAATAGAATTATACAAATTCACTTAAAAAAAATATACAAATTCATTTCAAAATATATATTAAATTAAAACTACAAATAGGAGCAAACATTTTTACATTCCTCCTTCTCCTTCATCCCTCCAAAATCCCCTATTTATTGTGTACCTGAAACTAAACCAAATTTACCGCAGTTTATTTCATACACTCTAATACTTCACCTAGAAGCTGATTCATTTAATCCTACTTCAGATAAGGATAGTGACGCTACCTGTTGGTGATTACTGCCTATTAGTAAAACACTCATACAGGGCCCCTACCTTAACAATATATTTGTTATAGGTAGAATATTAAATACATGTGCCTATTGCACCACCTCACTACTTATAGTAATATATTCACCTTTCGTAGTAGGCATACCTGACAGGATTTTCTAGGAAAAATAAATTCAACAAAACAATATGGTATAGGGGGAGCGACCCTCCTTATACCTGGAGTACTCCACATAAATTTAAAATGCTGAAAGTAAACCCTATCAATATCTGAAGCAGTAATATTAGTGATGACAGAAAATAAACTTAATGTGCATGAAATAAACCGCTACCTGTTGCGAGCAATTCACTGTTTCTCCTTATCTTACTTGAAATTTGTCTCCAAGCACCTCCTTACTAGATTCCCCTATTTTCATTATAATAAAAAATATGAATAACTATATTTGCATATTTTAACTAACGCCGCTCTCAATCCTAATACTCCTACCCACCCCTTAATGATATATCATTCATGCTTTTCTTTCATTTCTAATTTAACACATACAAATCTCACACACATACATATGCAGCAAACGAAATCAATGGTTCACGACAAATTGCCTTCTTTAGTCAGAAACAAATTCGGAAAATCGAAAACCAACACTTCAATATTCAAACATGTTCCACAACCGGAACAATCTCAACTAGCATCTCATACAACAATCAAAAATAAATAAAAAAATAATAAAGCAAATGACCGACATACAATATCACAATGAAGCCAAACATCTCAAATTAACCCCATTTCTTAGATTAATCAAGCTAATATAAAGAAGAAATATTTTGCACCCCAACGAAGTCTTAATTACATACTCTTAACAATTGTTGTTTTATTACTTTAAACTTTGTGGTTTCTTCTCTAGAATTCAGACCAAACAGAATTAATTCAAATAAAAAAAATAAATGGAAAAGAATAGACACCATTACATTATGCTATTCACTTCAAGTAATTCACTCCACTTCAATTGTAATTTGGATTACTTCTTTAACCCAGAAAGTACAATAGTTAGCAACAATATCATATGTAAATATTTACAATGCAAGTCTAAGTGCATGGGTGATGTCCAAATCTGATATATTGAAATCAGACTTTGAAAGCATGGTTTGCTATATCAGATACAAAAGCAAGTTCCTATAAAAAAAAACCAGATTTGACTAAGCAAAAATTTCAACAAAACTGATTCCGTTTGGAAAGATGTGAAGACAAGCTCAACACACAAGTAACACATCCACATTCTCAATTCAAACGTGAATAAAAAGTATCACATTTAATTCAAAAAGTTGTCACATGGAGTAGAACCAGATATGGACACATTAAAAAAATTACCTTCAACATCAATTATAATTGACAACTAAAGAGCACCTAATCAACTCCAATCACATGTATTTCACCATAGATTCAATTAATTAAGCAAAGACCTTCTTCCCATTCCGAAATGCATTCAGCAATATTTAATGTACAGAACTTAATCTAAGAAAACTTAAACAATCAACATGAAATATTAATCACCAGAAATCCTTTCTTAATCATTAGAAATCAGAACTTAGCTTGCTTCAACTTGTTATATAACTCATATCTCAAACCCCATCTCAACTCTCTTTTTAAATAATGATAACCGAAGGAATAAAGTGAGGAATATCGAAAAGAGACTCACGAGAAGTTCAAGTCCGGTTTTACATGCGCCAAATAGCTCCGCTGTTGTCGAAAACCGCGCGCTCGTCTTCACGGAGACAAACGAGAATTGCGAGTTTTAAAGAAAATAAACTTAGTTGAAGTTCTTAAGAATAAGGAACTGTTTGGGAACTAAGGTAGTTGAGTAGTAGAATTAAAACTGATGTTTTGTGGAAAGAGGAGGCTGGAAGACAAATTGGAATTGACAACCGTGTTTTTTTTTTTTCAGATGAAATAGAGAAAAGAAAGAAGAACAGAAATACGTAGACCAGGGAGAGAGGAGAGAACGGCTGATTTGTTTAGTAAGGGCTAGGGTTTTTGTTGTATGAGTACTTATATAAAATAATCAGAGAAAATTATAATTAATTACCCCATTTGTTTATTTTTAATCCTAATTACTATTCTTTTGTCTCCAAAATCTTATATATAACTCTTATAACCTTTCTTTTCATTTAACTCTATTTTTCCTATTTATTTAATAAAACTTAGTTTGTGTATGTGGAAACAAATATAAGTGAATAGTTTAATGTCTATTTTATTTATATAAAACATATTTATAATACAAAAGTTTCCTAAAGGATAATAAACTCCCCTACAAGTTTTCCTAATAATAATCCCTAATAATAACAAACATCTTTCTACTCTAATTATTTTCTAATCCTATAATTCACAATTATAACTAAAATACACAAATAGTCTAATGATTACAAAATAGGAAATATTAACATTATTTTCCTAATTTCTAAAAGTTTGTCCAAAATTCTCTTTTATTCCATTTTACAACCTTAAACTTATAATTTATATTCTTCATTCCTATTTAATTTAATTATATTGGATAATAAAAATTTTGGGGTGTTACAATTCTCTCCCCCTTAAATAATTTCGTCCTCGAAATTATGAGAAATTTTCTTGTTTCTAACTCTTTTCATTTTTTTTTCGATGAATATTCTTGCTTCTAACTCTAGATAGACTTCATATCCTTCTATTGATCCTAACATTATTACTATATTGATACCCATAATATAACATCATCATAATAACTAAAATTTTGAACCTAAATAAATTTGATCATCTAAAATCATCTCAAAACCTTCATATAAATTCTTGAACAGGAGGTCATATCATATAACTTAATCTATAAGATAACTAAATTCACAATTTATAATGTATT
Organism: Mimosa pudica; assembly: GCA_029929735.1. NCBI lineage: Eukaryota > Viridiplantae > Streptophyta > Magnoliopsida > Fabales > Fabaceae > Mimosa > Mimosa pudica. Next base: position 11,472,515 of record JAKELP010000020.1, read on the forward strand.
TTCTAAGGTTTCTATTAATCGTTTCATATCTACTAAAATCAACGTCAGCATTTACTCTAGCCAATTAGGCTATATTCCACTTCCAAAAAAAAAAAAAAATTCTTTGTAATCTGACCTTCCAAAAAAAAAAGTTTCAAGTAGAATAGAATTTTATATGTAATTACTTACACACCTCAATGTTTTGAACTATTCGTAATGAGAGTTTATATCATACATCATTTAATCCAAAATGGCACAAATTTTTAAATATTAGTATTTTTTTTAAAGACAACTTGGTCTACAATTCACTTATTTGCAACTCTTCCTAATACATGCTAAGTACCTAGAAACTTCTATCAATGAGCAAAATCAGTTTTGTTTTATTCATAATTCAAAAGCTTATACCCTACAACAATGAAAATAAATCTTTAACAACCTCGCAACTTTGAATTCTCCATTAAAATATATCCATATCAGTACTCCAAGAATACACTCATGCACTAAGGTCAACAATCCTCTTTAAACATCTTAATTAAACTTGAAATAACTATTCTACAATTCAATTACTATTTTTTTTAAGGCAGCCATTAATTATATCATTTAAGAAAAATCAAACATATCCTATAATAACTTGTTAGTCCTCACATTTAATCCTATAAAGCTAAAAATTTCATTCTATAAGTCCAATATAACATAAATTCTCAAATACTCCATAACTAGTTTTTACTCTCAGTCTTTATCTAAAATCCGAACTTTGCTTCCAACAATCACCTCAATCTGTAGTCTAAACCTTAATTCAAATATATTCCAACAACAACCTTACTCTTCAATTATTATCTTAATAATACATTCTAATATGCCTTCATAAACTTTGGAATTCTTAATACTAAGATATCCTCAAATTAACTATTCCCACAACTTAACAATTATTATTCAATTTCCTCCCTTAATACTCTATATTTTTCTCATAAGAAAAAAAAACATGAATCTACTACTGGTCAATATATCTAAAAATATCCATCACCCACACAGCTTAGACAATTTCTTGAACAATTTTTGCAATATCAAAAGATTTTATTTAGCCTCAAGCGATGACCATCACTAATAAATCTTATACCTCCATCAAAATGAAATACTATCTTTTATATGCCTTCATAAAATCTAAATCCCTACTAATTCCATAATGTACCAAAATTATTTCAAAATTCTCTACTAATACCTAAAGCAGCTAATTAACCATCCTTTCGAATGAAACTATCCATTAAGCCTTTAGGATCCTTATAAAAATTCCACTCAAATTTGACTTGACTTCCAGTAAATTTTGGATCTAAAAATGATATATACATATGTCAATGTTAAACCTCCAATCATCCTCAAATTTAATCATTAATTATCTCGATCTCACATTCATAGTCATAGCTTTCCACTTTTTTTTTATGATTAAATAACCATCACACCACTATCAAAATCCTACAAAGACATTTAATCTTAATAGTTGTAAAAGTCATCACACACTCGAAAGTTTAGTCCCAACATTTAATCCTTTAGCTTTCTCACAATATTCTACCTCACACAAACCATTATTTCTCAACAATACCTCATAAATAAGATGTCATACCTAAACACTATTTTCTCAAATACATTCCTTAGAATACTGAAATTTCTTCCAATTCAGAATATTATCAATCCAAAATATTATCAAAAAAATCAAACCTTAACCTAAATCTTACATCAGGAAATTATCCTACAAAAATTCACCATAACCGGTTTCACTACAAAATCTCTGTCTTAAATTTATAGAAATGTTGTCTAAGTCACAAATATCTTTAAACCATCATAATAATACCAAAATATATCCAACTTTCCACTCACATATCTCTATGTCATAAGTTTCTTGTTTTTACCTTCACCAACATCCAAATCAAACCTTAATATCTATTGTATCTGAAATGCACACAAATCTTAAACACTTGTTAAAAATTCTTACTAACCTCTATATTCAACAATGCAAGAACAAGACCTTAACTCGAAAAGCACTTTTGTAAAATCTTTCTTCCCCTATCATTTACTTTTGAAATCTTGATATCTAGTTAGAAATTTTTCCCTACCTGTCTAAACGTTTACAATCTTAAAGAAAACTCAACTTAGAGAACTCACTTAATTTCCTTAACACCTAAATTTCTCTAACTAACATTTTAAGAGTACCAATGCTAACTGATTTTTTTTTTCATTCATCGCAACATTTAGCCTAGCAAAGCAAGACTTAAATTCAAACTACAAATTTTCCCTTGACTTGTACAGTATTTTCTTTTTATTTCATTCTGATCAACCTATATAGAAAACAGAATATTCCCAAAAAAAAAATGTATGAATTAGTTTCATACCACATTCAATCATTCAACCAACAATATCTCTAAATAGAAACTAAGGAATTTATATAATTTATATTTCAGCTAAATGTAAATAGAAAACAAAGATTATTGTAACTCTACATAACAGCATTCATACCACGTCAACAATAAAAAAAATATGAAAACTAACGAAACAACAAGGATAGAAAAACTGCAAAAATAATATCACAATATAACATGACACTACAAGGGAAAAAAATCAAGAATACAGAAAGTTCACAATTAATTAAAAATATTTGTATACCGTATTCATACATAGCTACTCTTGTATTTCAAGCATTTTTTTATTATAAAATTAAAGCATTACTTTTCTAACTAAAAACATTTATCTCTTAGCCCTATAAGGTCTTCATTGATGCCTCGACTATTATTATGTCATGGCTCATAATTATACTCGAGACCCCAAGCTAAGACACTTTTCCATTCTATTAACTTTTACTTCTTTAATTACTCCTACTGCATAATATCATACTTTTTATATTTACACCCATAACCAGTACAATATCAAATAATCAAATGGAGTTAACAAACAACTCGTTCATGTATAGGTCACAAGACAATCACACCGTCAATCGTGTAAATTGCTCTATTTCAAATAGAGAAGATACTCACTCAATCACCAATAAAAATTACATACACACGAATCAATAATCCAATCAGTCAAATGTATACCAGGTGAATATACATATTCATGTATTATACACTTCTCAGAAAAACCATTCACCCAATGAAAGAAAATTAGCAACAAATTTTATAACTAACATAAAGTCATCCAATCAAAAATCGAGGTATTGGTACCCTCACAACAATTCAAGCCTTGTAGAAAAGGCAAACTCTTCTAAATGTGTAACAACATTTATATCATAACATAACTATGTAGACATCAAATCATAATTCCTCTCTTTGTACAACCATAATTAAACAAATCAACTTTTCTTTTCCACTCCACATAATTTCCTAAACCATAGTTGCAATCATTCAATTAAGGTGCCAATACCATTGTATTGCACAAAGAATTTCAAAGAAATTGTATAAGCAAGCACTACTGCAAACATCTTCCAAATTCATTCCTTCTAACAATTTTTGTTTTTAATTTTATCCCTAATCCTAAGCCACTTGTAAATACCCCTGAATTACAAGAGCTAACTAGCTACCCTTTTCTATCCTAACCACTCTCTGCAGAAAGGTTTCTAGCTATATGTGCCAGAACCTTTGCTCTGATACCAAATTGTCACACCTAGTTTATTTTTACCAATTTCTTAAAATACTAAATATAATTTAATTGAAAATAATGATTTTTGTTATAAAATAAATATTGAGAACTTTAAAATATTTAATAGGTGACTGAAAAACTGTTCAAATTAAAACTTTTTAATGAAAATGTCTTTTTGATATAATTCTTTCTAAAACAAGTTTGAGAATAAACTTTCTAAAACAAAATGAAGTTACTTAAGATACATAAAATGATATATATTAATTTTATAAAATTACAAAGGTTTTAAAAACATATTTCTATTATTTACTACACTAAAATGTTTATCATTTACTTTGAAGTTTAGTTGATTACCTAGGAAAATATTGCTTCTAAAATATGTAGTTTTTTTTTTATAATTACATAATAGTCTATACATGAATTCAAAATATTTATAAGGTAACGTGCTAAAAAAATATTAATTAAGTACATTAATTTAAGTCTCTATAATTCATCTCCTACAAATTGATATATTACATGCCAAAATAGAATTATACAAATTCACTTAAAAAAAAATATACAAATTCATTTCAAAATATATATTAAATTAAAACTACAAATAGGAGCAAACATTTTTACATTCCTCCTTCTCCTTCATCCCTCCAAAATCCCCTATTTATTGTGTACCTGAAACTAAACCAAATTTACCGCAGTTTATTTCATACACTCTAATACTTCACCTAGAAGCTGATTCATTTAATCCTACTTCAGATAAGGATAGTGACGCTACCTGTTGGTGATTACTGCCTATTAGTAAAACACTCATACATGGCCCCTACCTTAACAATATATTTGTTATAGGTAGAATATTAAATACATGTGCCTATTGCACCACCTCACTACTTATAGTAATATATTCACCTTTCGTAGTAGGCATACCTGACAGGATTTTCTAGGAAAAATAAATTCAACAAAACAATATGGTATAGGGGGAGCGACCCTCCTTATACCTGGAGTACTCCACATAAATTTAAAATGCTGAAAGTAAACCCTATCAATATCTGAAGCAGTAATATTAGTGATGACAGAAAATAAACTTAATGTGCATGAAATAAACCGCTACCTGTTGCGAGCAATTCACTGTTTCTCCTTATCTTACTTGAAATTTGTCTCCAAGCACCTCCTTACTAGATTCCCCTATTTTCATTATAATAAAAAATATGAATAACTATATTTGCATATTTTAACTAACGCCGCTCTCAATCCTAATACTCCTACCCACCCCTTAATGATATATCATTCATGCTTTTCTTTCATTTCTAATTTAACACATACAAATCTCACACACATACATATGCAGCAAACGAAATCAATGGTTCACGACAAATTGCCTTCTTTAGTCAGAAACAAATTCGGAAAATCGAAAACCAACACTTCAATATTCAAACATGTTCCACAACCGGAACAATCTCAACTAGCATCTCATACAACAATCAAAAATAAATAAAAAAATAATAAAGCAAATGACCGACATACAATATCACAATGAAGCCAAACATCTCAAATTAACCCCATTTCTTAGATTAATCAAGCTAATATAAAGAAGAAATATTTTGCACCCCAACGAAGTCTTAATTACATACTCTTAACAATTGTTGTTTTATTACTTTAAACTTTGTGGTTTCTTCTCTAGAATTCAGACCAAACAGAATTAATTCAAATAAAAAAAATAAATGGAAAAGAATAGACACCATTACATTATGCTATTCACTTCAAGTAATTCACTCCACTTCAATTGTAATTTGGATTACTTCTTTAACCCAGAAAGTACAATAGTTAGCAACAATATCATATGTAAATATTTACAATGCAAGTCTAAGTGCATGGGTGATGTCCAAATCTGATATATTGAAATCAGACTTTGAAAGCATGGTTTGCTATATCAGATACAAAAGCAAGTTCCTATAAAAAAAAACCAGATTTGACTAAGCAAAAATTTCAACAAAACTGATTCCGTTTGGAAAGATGTGAAGACAAGCTCAACACACAAGTAACACATCCACATTCTCAATTCAAACGTGAATAAAAAGTATCACATTTAATTCAAAAAGTTGTCACATGGAGTAGAACCAGATATGGACACATTAAAAAAATTACCTTCAACATCAATTATAATTGACAACTAAAGAGCACCTAATCAACTCCAATCACATGTATTTCACCATAGATTCAATTAATTAAGCAAAGACCTTCTTCCCATTCCGAAATGCATTCAGCAATATTTAATGTACAGAACTTAATCTAAGAAAACTTAAACAATCAACATGAAATATTAATCACCAGAAATCCTTTCTTAATCATTAGAAATCAGAACTTAGCTTGCTTCAACTTGTTATATAACTCATATCTCAAACCCCATCTCAACTCTCTTTTTAAATAATGATAACCGAAGGAATAAAGTGAGGAATATCGAAAAGAGACTCACGAGAAGTTCAAGTCCGGTTTTACATGCGCCAAATAGCTCCGCTGTTGTCGAAAACCGCGCGCTCGTCTTCACGGAGACAAACGAGAATTGCGAGTTTTAAAGAAAATAAACTTAGTTGAAGTTCTTAAGAATAAGGAACTGTTTGGGAACTAAGGTAGTTGAGTAGTAGAATTAAAACTGATGTTTTGTGGAAAGAGGAGGCTGGAAGACAAATTGGAATTGACAACCGTGTTTTTTTTTTAAGATGAAATAGAGAAAAGAAAGAAGAACAGAAATACGTAGACCAGGGAGAGAGGAGAGAACGGCTGATTTGTTTAGTAAGGGCTAGGGTTTTTGTTGTATGAGTACTTATATAAAATAATCAGAGAAAATTCTAATTAATTACCCCATTTGTTTATTTTTAATCCTAATTACTATTCTTTTGTCTCCAAAATCTTATATATAACTCTTATAACCTTTCTTTTCATTTAACTCTATTTTTCCTATTTATTTAATAAAACTTAGTTTGTGTATGTGGAAACAAATATAAGTGAATAGTTTAATGTCTATTTTATTTATATAAAACATATTTATAATACAAAAGTTTCCTAAAGGATAATAAACTCCCCTACAAGTTTTCCTAATAATAATCCCTAATAATAACAAACATCTTTCTACTCTAATTATTTTCTAATCCTATATTTCACAATTATAACTAAAATACACAAATAGTCTAATGATTACAAAATAGGAAATATTAACATTATTTTCCTAATTTCTAAAAGTTTGTCCAAAATTCTCTTTTATTCCATTTTACAACCTTAAACTTATAATTTATATTCTTCATTCCTATTTAATTTAATTATATTGGATAATAAAAATTTTGGGGTGTTACAAGTTACTTTTTCAAGTTACGTCATTGGATTTTTTTTTTTTGAAAAATAAACCAAGCAAAATCTTTGTTTAATAGAAAAATAACGATTTTGCAGACCACTCATTTATTATTGGATTCCATTGTTTAAATATTGGGTAAATTTAAGCAAATAAAGAAACAAATCTCATGGTGTAAAAACTTTAATTGGGAAGATAACATGATTGATGACCTTTTTTGAATGTATTATTATTAAACAGCTAGATTCAGAGTACCATGTGAGTGATAGACAAAAGGTAGCACATTGTTTCCATTGGAAGCAACTTATTAGGTGTTTGAGTTCCAATATATGGAAGATTGCTTTTTAATATGTTCTACATTTAATTTCGATTTGGTCAAATTGCTGTTATATCAAGAAGGACCAGGAAAATCCTCGGTGATCATATGCCCCTCGACAAAGTATATGATAAATGACTCAAGGGTTCCCTCACGGTGTTTTGAAATACGGTAAATTTGCCACTAGGTTTATTCATAATGAATTTAGCCTAAAATATACCATTTATCCCTTATGTATGCATCATATTTTGATTTAATTATTTATATTTGGAAAGTACACTTTTAATACTATTTTGTTAATACCATTAGTTTCACTTAAATCTATAAGTTTATTTCATAATTAAGCGAGGCAAAAGAGGGCATATGTTAAACATATAAGAATAAATAAACTAATATTTCAATTTAAGAATTTTTTATATTTTAATCTTAGATTAACCATTTAAAATTGTGAAGTTAAAATTTTCCTTTCAATGGAACTGACAATGCTAACAAAAATGACAAATGGTGTAATTTCTAAACATAAAGGGCTAAATTGAAACTTGAAAAAAACATTAGGGAGGAAAACTATACTTTAATTTAAGCATGAATATATTTAAGGATAAATGTGATTGGTCAGAGTCTAGGTTTTCTAAGTAGTAGCCACATCGTGTTTCTTATAAATAGTACCTTATGGAAGGCCTCACCAAGCAAACAAATTCTAGCCCGCCCTAAATATAGATGTAACTCCCTTCTCCCTCTTCATTTCCTTCACCTCACACAACCACCCAATATTTGACCTTCTCCACTGTGTTCCCTTTGGCTCTTTTTTCTTTATTTCTTATTCTCATCCTTCCCGACTATCTCCTCCACATTAGAACTATGAACTGGTTATTCCAAATATCATCTACTCATTTTACTATTATTATTTCTTGGACTCATAAGCCGTTTGTGTTGCTTTTGTGCTTGTGGAGAGTAGAGAGCACTGCCCTCATAATCAAATGTGTCATAAATGGATGATCTAACCGTACCCTCAACGACATGCCTTACCCTTAATGCGGATTATGGAGATGAATTTCGGCCAGACAATGGTGTACCAAATATTATTCGAGATTCTCATAATATTTGGTATACCATTGATTTGATTGAAATTTATTTGTCTCCACCTTGAAGATTATTTTGATTGGACCTAACACTCTTGTCTTATAATATGTTTTTGTTCCATGGGATTTGACATGGGTTGTCCTTGGTCTGGTTAGTCATTTGAAATTAGTATCTCTTCTTACACACTAAGAGGAGGAGACGCTTGAGAAGGAAAAAAATCTAATAAGATTTTTACATTTTTTTTGTTCTTGCATTGCATCATTCCTAACGATAACTTAAAATAACCTCACATGTCGTTGTACACTGAAATAAAATAGCCTGTAACGTGAAAAGTTTTACAAGCAAAACATTGACTACAACTTGTTCAAATTTCCTAACCGTTGAATCTCATTTTGGATCAAAATAAATTAAGCGGGACGTTTCTTTTGAAAATGGGGTTCAAACATGAAACATTACTCTAAAACCAATACGTTTTGTCTTCTACAATCTTTTATCGGTACTACAATAAAAATATGTGAAGATGTGAATCTGATGTACCTTTTCAAGTTCTGTCATTGGATTTTTTTTATTTGAAAAAATAAACCAAGCAAAATCTTTGTTTCATAGAACATTAATGATTTTGCATAGCACTCATTTATTATTGAATTCTATAGTTGAAATATTGGGTAAATTTAAGAAAATAAAGAAATAAATTTTATGGTGCAAAAATTTAATTGAGAAGAAATCATTATCTGTGACCTGTTTTGGATGTATCATTATTACATAGCTAGATGCAGTGTACTATTTGAGTGTTAGACAAAAAGTTTCACATTGTTTCCATTGGAAGCGATTCATTCATTAGCGGTTTGAGTGCCAATATTTTGATGACTATTTTGAATATGTTCTCTATTTAATTTTGATTTGGCCAAATTGTTGTTATATCAAGAAGGACCAAGAAAATCCACAGCAACCTTATGCCCTTCCCATAGTATGATAAATGATTCAAGGGTTCCCTTAGAGTGTTTGAAATACGGTAAATTTGCCACTAGGTTTATTCATAATGAATATAGCCTAAAATATACTTTTTGTCGCATATGTTTGCATCAAGTTTCAATTTAATTTCGTGTTTGGAAAATACACTTTCAGTCCTATTTTGTTAACACTGTTAGATTCACTTAAATCTAACAGTTTATTTCATAATTAAATGAGGCAAAAAATGACATATTTTAAAATACAAGAATAACTAAACTAAGATATTTCAATTTAAGCATTTTTATATTTTAATCTTAAATTAACCAATTAAAATTGTGAAGTTAAAATTTTCCGCTCAATGAAATGACAGTGCAAACAAAAATGACTAAAGGTGTAGTTTTCAAACATAAATGACTAAATTGAAATTTGATAAAAAAGATAAGGGGCGAAAACTATAGTCTAAACATGAATATATTTAAGGATAAATGTGATTGGTCAGAGCCTAGGTTTTTTAAGTAGTAGCTACCTCGCGTTTCTTATAAATAGTACCTTGTGGAAGGTCTCACCAAGAAAACAAATTCTAGCCGGCCCTAACTATCATTGTAACTCCCTTCACCCTCTTCATTTCCTTCCCCTCACACAACCACCCAATATTTGACCATCCCCACTATGTTCCCCTTGGCTCTTTTTTTTTTGTATTTCTTATTCTCAGCCTTCCCGACTATCTCCTCCACATTAGAACGATGAAATCGTTATTCCAAATATTCATCTACTCTTTTTATTATTATTATTATTATTTCTTTAACTCATCAGCCATTTGTATTGCTTTTGAGCTTGTGGAGAGTAGAGAGCACTGTCCCCATAAACTTATGTGTCTGGAATGGATGATCTAATAGTACCCTCAACCATATGCAATGCCTACCCCTTTATCTGGTTCATGGAGATGAATTTCGGCCAAACAATGATGTACCAAATATTATTCGAGATTCTCATAATATTTGGTATATCATTGATTTGATTGAAATTTGTTTGTCTCCACCTTGAAAAATATTTTTATTTGACTGTACACTCTTATCTTATAACATGTTTTTGTTTCATGGGATTTGACATGGATGTTGCTTGATCGGGTTAGTCATTTGAAATTAATATCTCGTCTTACACCTAAAGAGGAGGAGACGCTTGAAAAGGAAAAAATTCTGATAAGATTCTTACTCTCTTGACCTTGGTGTTCTTTCATTACATCCTTCTTAACTCTATTTTAAACAAGGACCTCACATGTCAATGTTACAAAGTTTGACATTGGAGAACATCGACTGCATCTAGTTCAAATTTCTTCTCCTTTGAAGCTAATTCTGGATCAAAATAAATTAAGCAGGACATTTCTGTTAAAGAACGTGGAGGTTGTCCTAAGCTTTTCATTTTTTTTCGATTTTTTTAAGATAGATTCTGCCTTCTTCTTCTCAGACTTCTTTTTCTCAGATCTTTAACTCGGTAAAAACGGTCTAAAAACACCGAGTTTGACGACTTCAACCGAGTCAAAAACGAGTTTGACCGATTTCATACTCTGAACGATTTTTGAGCGAGTTAAGTCGTTTTATATAGGTGATAACGCAAACTCGGTAAACTCGGCGAGTTGACTCGCGAGTTTAACAACATTGGTTGTAACTCCCTTCGCCCTCTTCATTTCCATCACCTCTAACAACCACCCAATATTTGATCATCCCCACGGTGTTCCCTTTAACTCTTTTTTCGTTATTTCTTATTCTCAGCCTTCCCCATTATCTCCTCCACATTAGAACGTTGAATTGGTTATTCCAAATATTGATATACTCTTTTTATTACTCTTTCCTGGATGCATTAGCCATTTGTGCTGCTTTTGAGCATGTGGAATGTAGAGATTAGTTTTTTTTTTATTCAAAGGGACAAGCACTAACGTCTTGAGATTACAAGCGGGATCGAACCCCAACCTCCCACCTAAAGGGGGGAGATATCATACCACTGGGCTACAAGGCCCTTGGTAGATATTAGTTTTTTGGATCCCCCATATTTGACACCTACCGGTACCATGTTAACCGTGATTTGTTTATAGGAAGTCGTTGTGCTTATTCAATGTCTATGAATTTTTTTTCTTAAAACTTTTGGTGTTTTAGATGTCATCCAACTCTCTTATAACCATATACGTCAGGAATGGATGATCTAATCATACCCTCAACAACAGGCCTCCCCCTTAATAAGATCATGGAGATGAATTTCAGCCATACAATGTTGTGTACCAAATATTTTTCGAGATTCTCATTGGGTAAAATTATGCAAATAAAAAAAATTAAAGTTCATTGTGTTAAAATTTAATTGGGAAGATAACTATATTGGTGATAATTTTTTTATGTATCAATATTATGGTTATTTCAAATATTATGCTATTCATTCTATTAATTTTTCTCGGACTCAACGAGCCACGTTGCTTTTGAACTTCTAGATTGCAGAGAGATTTACCCTTTTATTGCAATTTTTGTTAACTAAGTTTAAATCAATCATTTGATTTTTACCCAAAGCTATTAGATTATAATGTTTTTAATGAACTTACTTATCATACAGTCTTTGTGAAATGACACTTTCTTTACTCCTTTACTATAGAACTTGACTGGTGCACTTGTTGTAGACAAATTTTGTGAACATTTCTCGACTTAGTATAAAGAGAATTGGTAAGAATATGATTGAGGCAACTACATTGAATGGATCTCATCTAAATAAAAACATTCTATTCCATCGGAAATGAATCATGAAATCACATTAAAGTAGGCTACCATTTCATGTGCATAGGTGCCAATTTCCAATTAATTTGAATTTTTACATATGGTTAACTTTATATGTCGCATTGTCTCCCCTGTTAGAAGTGTTGAGATGTAATCGTGAAACCGTTGGTTGAATAGATTTCTGATTTTGAATGCTCCCCACACAACGGGCAAGTTATAAATGCTCGTTAAACTAAAACATCATAACATCTTTATAGTCTTTTGATGAATAGGTATTCAAATTATATTCACTGTATCATGCATATATCATTATAATTTTACCATTTTCTGTACATAGAAAATAACTAATTTATATCTCAAAGTGTCAAAATGATTCTCACCATAGTTATATTAATTAATCAAATAATGTATTCTCCTTCAAATGATTTTTTATCCATATTTTTCGAATAATAAGGCTATTTCTAAATTTGAAAATGCAATCATGACAAGATCATACAAGTACAAATTTTGGTCTTTGCTATTCTCCTCTCAATCAATTCAAGCACAGAACAAGAACAATAAATACATGCATGGAATATTTTCACAATTAGTAAGGATTCCTGTGCAGCCTAATTGATGAGATTCTAATACATAATACAAATTTGAATCACAATTGCTAGAAGACTCTAAATTTCTTCCTAACTTCACAGTTTCACACACCAAACCAGAACTAATCAAAAGCATCAGAAGAGGAAGAGGATTTACAAGGGAGAAAAAATAAACCAAAAATGCCAAAAACAATTTACTGAGGTTCCACCTTTACTGATGGAAAAACACTTGAGTAGGCAAAATCTTCATGGACATAAGGATGGTGAACCTTCCCACCACTACTAGGATTTTCATAAGTTTCTGATGTTGATGTTGATTCAGCATTTGGGTTGAAACCAGCAAGTTGCATTATATTCTCAATCTCTTTGACAACAACTGCCATTGGTGGCCTCTCTTCTCCATGATCTTTGACACACTTTAATGCTAGGTCCACAAATTTCTCTAAGCCTATTGGGTTACCTTCTTGCTTTATTAATGGGTCTATCAAGTCATGAAGGTTGTACAATTCTTTTGATCTATCCAACACCCTTAGAACTTCTCTTACAATGAACTTTCCTTGTTCTATTGGCTTCCTTGCTGTTATTAGCTCAAGCATTGTAATTCCAAAGCTATAAACATCACTCTTTTCAGTTAACTGCTGAGTCATGTAGTATTCAGGATCCATATAACCCTGCAAGAATGAAGAGTGTAAGTCCATGTCAGTTATCTCCCTTACAAATTTTAGAAAGCATAAAAGTATCAGGGTTTTGCATGAAAAGATGACTATTTTTTTGTTGCGGAAGCATTGCATAAAAGTGTATAATTGCACATAATGAGGTAAAAATGTGAAAAACTTTATTGTAAAGTGATGAGGGAACACTGTGAAAAATTCCATATTACACTCACTATAGATATAGATTACACCTGGGTCCTTAAACAAACTTTAGTTACTTTTAATCAATAAATTTTGCAATGGGGTAGGGGTTAGCAATTTTTCCAAGTGATACCTTAGTTGCTATTAATATGTTCTATTCTTTCACTGACTGTTATTGAGGTTCTTCTCATTTTTGCAAAGTATTGTGATTCAGTGATAGTATTGCAGAGCTAGCTAGTTTTGAGTTCCTCAAGAAAATATCAAGGATTCTATGGAAAGTAATGTTGCTTTTAAAGAATTATATACAAACCATTGTGCCTTTGACTTGAGTTGTGATATGCCCCCTGTCACTATCCTTAAGTTTGGAGAGACCGAAATCAGCAACTTTTGCATTTAGATGGTCATCAAGCAGGATATTACTTGATTTTATGTCCCTGTGGATAATTGGTGGATCAGCAAGTTCATGAAGATAGGCTAGCCCTCTAGCTGCTCCCACAGATACTTTTAGCCTCCTTATCCAGTTCATTCTGATTCCAGATTTCCCTGCATTGACAAAATCACAAGAAACATCAAGAAATGTGTTTTTCATTCTAGTTAAGGAGCAAGTTTGAGGAGGTTTTTGTTAAATTGATCATTTAAATTAAATTGGTTTTTCTTAAAAGTCTAAAAAAAGTAAAATGATAAGGAAAAGTAAGAAATTTTTGCAAGACATTCACAAGAAGTGCAAGATTCATAGCCAAATAGGGAAAGATTCAACTAAGAAGTTTTCTAAATAGGCCATTAATGATGTTATAAGCAACCGATCTTTTAATGCAGAAAGCTGAAATCAGTTTCTAAAAATGCACCTTTAACAGTTCAATAAAGAAAAATGTCTACATTAGTGAATTGAAGCCTTATTAAAGAGAAAAGAGGCAGAGAAATTCCAAGTACCTGAAAGACTGTCCATAATAGTACCATTCGGAATGTACTCATATACCAGCATTTGTTCACCCTTATCATAACAGAAACCAACAAGACCAACAAGATTTTTGTGATGGACCCTTGATAAAAGCTCAATCTCAGTTTTGAACTCAACAGCACCTTGCATCGATTCTTGTGAAGCACGCTTGACAGCAACCAGTTCCCCAGAGGGAAGAACAGCTTGGTAGACCTTTTATGAATGATGAATGTACTATACATTAGTTTACAAGTCTGGCAAATTAATTTAGAGAATAATAATAAAAATAAGAGAAAAATAAAAAATGCTCAATATTAAGACTTAAAGTGAACACCAACTAGCTATTATATTTTTTACCAGAGGTGGTATTTTGTTTCTAGAGTAAGTGCTAGAGGCAATATTCTTATGAGCAAAAGTGAGAACATAATGAGAATGCTTGTAAAGTAACAAAAAGGTAAAGGATCAATTATTTAAACCTTTCCATATCCTCCGGCCCCAACAGTATTGTCTAGAGAAAAGTTGTTGGTGTATTTCTTGATCTCTTCAAAAGAAAACCAACGTGCTCCTTTTAACTGAGGAGCACTGCCACTATTAGCGTTTTCTTCCCAGTTAGCTGCATTTGCATTGCATAAGAATAGTTAAAACACTGATAGAAAAACATTACTTACAAGTGAAGAAAAGAAATATGAAATCCTTAAAATAAAACATGGTAATTATACCAAAAGGATTAAATTCCTTTCTTCCTTTCTTATGGCGGATTGCAAATATCACAACAACGATGGCCAGCACCAAAGCCACAACACCAGCAGCTACTGCACCAGCTATAATCCCCGTATGTGTTGTGCTTGATGAAGAACCTTAAGATTGATATGCCAATTAAGTCATATTGAGAAGGAATAAATAAGAGGAAAAAAGGACAGTTGAAGAGTCATAACTTAATTAAATAACAGCGAAGCATGTATGACTAAAATTAAACACAAGGATCATAGAAATAAGTTGTTATTTATATTTCCTAAATTTACCCACTCATGCTACCTAAAATAGTAACCTGATATTTTCAATAGTTCAAGGAATAGTACTTTCACAAAATTAGAAGAATTGGCTATAATTTGAGGTAGCATGAGGATAAGAAAAGGTTGAAGTGCATTTTGGTCAATAAAATATTAGACCAGGAGTATCTAGCTGTTTTAAACGGTTTTTGGTTTGCCAATAGTTATAAAATGGTAGGAGTCATTATCTTTCAACTACTATCATTTTCCAGAATAAGAACATAAGTAAGAGTAGAAAGAAAGTTTAGTAATACTAGGAAAGCATTCGGTAAAGTGTGAGTGATCTACACCTTACCAAACACCTTAGTTTTTTTTTTTCTTTTTCAGTGGACATAGAATTACCTGTGGAGAAGTCATAGATACTGTCACTATGAAAGAAGTAAGGGGTGAAAAATTGTGGAGCTTCAAAAATCTGGTGGTTAAGCAAGTATGAAAGGCTTATAACTCCGGTTCTGTTGAAACGGTCACTTTGAGATGGGAATACATTGAGGTCCAAACTTAAATAACCAGTAGAAGAGTTCAAGGATGGGTTGCTAAGAGAAACTGAATCCACTGGCAGGCCTTGGGACTGAAAAGAATTCAACAGGCCAGCCTCAAGTTCCTTATAATAAGTTTTGTTTCCATAGTTTGAGAAACCAGGAGCTCTAGAAGTCAGAACTCCTGTAAAGGGAATTGCACATTTGCAGTTTGGACTGGAAACCATGTTAGAACTACAAAGAGGAGGAATACAGTTATTTGGTTGTGTGGAATACGCGATAATAGATTCCATGTTTTGGCAGTAACTTTGTGAATTAGCTCCTGTTTCAAGACAAATGGGGTTGCCAATAAGTCTGCAAAATACATCAGACAACTTCATTAGAGAAGATAAACTCAGATCCCTTTATTATTATTACTTTTTCTAAAGAACTCAATAGTTTTGAACTTTGCAAAAGTCACTCACACATGATGCTGCCTATAGAAATAAGCCAAAGTTGTTTAGGTGTCATGCTATCTCTTCTTACCAACTCAGTTACTTCCCACGGTCCTCTTAAGATCAGATTTACTTATTTGTAGAAATTAAGGAAAGATGATAACTTATATTACATGACATTATGATATATCAATTCATAACTCTGGTAAATTAGTTTGGAGAAAAGATGATAAATACCATTAAGCAATTCATTTCATTAATATTTCCAAATTATTCAACTTGATACTATATTAAGGATTGGAGGGAGTGATTTCCTTTGGTCAAAAGGTGATAGTTTTAGTCTCTTCACCCAGGATCACATTGACATGAAAATAGTAGCAGCAATATGATAAAGTTGGGTGATAAAATTAAGGAAAGAAGCTTACGTGACATTAAAACTGATTTTTTGACTTTTCTGAGTAAAGTCAGTTATCTTATTATTTCCCAAATCTATAAGCTCCAAATTAGCTTTATAGTTGCCAACATCCAAGGTACCATTGAGCTGATTATTCCTCAGCATCCTGTTTCCAAATTTCAAAACAATCATTTTTTTACCATAATGATTTCATACGCTTGTGGGAAATTTATTCCCATTTGGACACGGTAAAATCTATATGTAGTTAGAAATACTTACACAGTTTCTATATTAGACTGGCTAAATATGGAGTCAGGTATTGCCCCTTGCAGTCCAGTTTTTTCCAATGTTCTGCAACACACAATAACTGACTCAAACAATGCATAGAGGAGAAAAATAATGGTAATGTTTGGACAAAGGTGATTATTAGAACTTACAATGTAGTTAAATATGGAAAACTTGATGCCCATGAAGGTATAGTGGAAGGATTAAAAGAGTTGTTGCTCAAATCTCTGCACAGAATTTGACATATAAATAAGATTGCATAAATATAAGCCTATATTTTTCAAGTGAGGTGATTTTATAAATTTTATTAAGAGGAAAAAAGCTGTTAGGATATATATACTTTATCCAATGGAATGTCTACTTTACTACTTACACAGTGACGAGTGTAGTTAATCCAGTAAGATCAGGCATAGAGCCATTTAGATTATTGTTGCTTAAATACCTGAAAAAGAAAGTATAATCAAGATCTTTCCTCAGTAACATGAACATTAATGAAATAAACAAAGAAAAACACTTCATATAGTAATGAAATTAAATTTGGCACAATGTTTTTCATTCTTACAGATCAGTAAGTTTTGTGAGATTTGTGATGCTTGAAGGCACTCCCCCACTCATTTTATTGTGATCAAAGCGCCTGTGGCCAAGAGATAACATTAAATAAAGAAAATTCCAAAAGAAAACATTCATAATTACTTTTAGTAGGTACTCACACCACTGACAATGTCTTCACTACTCCAATAGTGTCTGGAATACTCCCATTTAGGAGATTGTTGTCAAGAAGCCTGAACAAAAGAACATATGAAATAATTCTCCATCATGTTATTGTTCAGTTAGAAAATCTTGAACATTTGTGAAAAAACCAAAACACTACAAAAATAATACTCCGTCCATTCAATTTTATAAAACGTTTCTAGCTCATCTACATGTTCCAATAAATACAATACAAAGTGTTACATTTTTTTAAAAACTCAAGTATTTTCCAATATTATTGTTATTCATCACACTGAACTCCAACATCATATTTAACATCATATGTACCAATAAATACAATCCAAAGTCTTTCTTAATATGGATATATATGGAAAAAAATATTTGATTCCAATTTGAGACTATCATAACGTCCTATAAAAATGATCAAAAATATTTTTTAGAAGATGTCTTATAAAACTGAATGGAGTAAGTAGTAGAATAAATTTCTAGTTTCTTGATTATCTTACAGGTGTTTCAGTTTCATATTTGAGCTGAAAAGCTGTGCTGGAACCTGCCCTGTGAGGCGGTTGTTGCCAAAATGACTGCATAAGATGAACATAGACATATTAGGTCCTTTGCCAAACAAGAGACATTGAAGCCATGTGATTATCATAAGACCACAGGGAAAGCCTATGCTAAAAGACTAGCCTATTAAGAGTGATAGCCTCATGAACTTATAGATCCACTCTTGTTGTTAGATTTCCCAATATGTAACACATAACAAAGTAAAAAATAATCCATCTGTTACTAAATATAATATCACTTTCACATTTCAATTTTTTCCTAATATAATATCACTTTCTAATTTTTACCAATTTTTTTCCTAAATTAACCTCATAATACTTATCAATAACAAACAAACAAGAGATGGAGGGTGGGGAGAAAGGTATATGTTTTGGGCAAATTGGTAATATCATGTGATAATAACTAACTTAACTAGCATCCTTAATCTAATCAAATTAGGAAAGTGACCTTATATATAGGAATGGAGGTAGTAATTATGAAATCAAACTTAGATAGAGAAGTAAACATACAAGTGTTCTGTGTTGAGTAGCATATCAAGACCAGGTCCTTGGTCATCAGAGATTGGAATAGGTCCTCCAATCTGGTTGTCTGCAATATCTAGCCAATCAACATTGGATAGATTTCCAAATGAACGTGGAATTGTCCCACTCAACCGATTAAGATTAAGAGCTCTGCATAACAATAAGTCAGTCAAATACTTAGTACCAGGTATTAGCCTAAAGAAAGATCAGCATAGTCTAATAACATGGATGTTACATTTTAAGTACCAACCTTATGTTTTTTTTTTTTTTTGAAAAAAATCTTTTGGCTTTATCAAAAACATTTTGGAGAATATTGTAAAATGTGATGTGACTTTTGAGGTCCACACATTTGTCACAGGATCAATATGATATTCAATCAAAGGACCAAAAATCCATGGAATCCATGAAACACAGCATAGTTTATTCAATAAATCCATTCAATCTTAAGTTTAAAATCATAAGAAAAAAATGAATAGCCATGATGATCCTATAGATACTCTTACACATTTTGCCAATTTCAAACAAAGAGAAACACAAGCCGCAGACTCAGAATGTACGAACATTTCAATTCCTGTAAGTTGAAAGGTCTGAATTTATTATTTTCTTAAAAACATTATTCTATTATTTTCTGGGGAGCTTTTTATGATTGTAGCAGCACTAGCAAATATTTTTTTTTTAAAAAAAAAGAGAAATCCTTACAAAAATGTAAGCTGTTTAAGACCTCCTATTGATTCGGGAATAGGACCAGAGAAATCACACCCAACCAATGACCTGAAAAGCAATAAGAAAAGCAACTTATGATAAATGAATATAAAAGAGGTATCAGTATGAAACCAGTAAAATATTTATGATATATTATAAAAGATCTACTTTTAGGTACAAAATGTCATCCTTACAGGGATTGTAGATTTGTCAAATTCCCAATTTCATCTGGAATTCTTCCACTCATGTCTTTGTTGTTAGAGAGGTCCCTATATGAACAAAAAAAGTATAATATAATCAATTAAACTTGTTCATTCAAAATGGAGTTAATATGTAATCTAGTATAAATCAAACTATATGATATATAATCTTCGTCTTTCATGAGTAAATATAAAAAAATTCATATATGTTGCAGAGTTCTGATTATTGAGCTCTATTTTACTCATTTAAGGGTATAAAACTTACAGAGCAGTTAATTCAGAAAATTTTCCAATGGCATCTGTCAAGCTGCCTTTGATGTTCATGCCTGCCAAAGTTCTGAAGAAACATGGAGGGGAAGTTTAGAATTTAATGAATAAATAAATAGAATAAGAAGAAGGTAACATATAAAATTTATGAGCTGACATTGATGTCACTCTTGAATTGGTGCATCCAATGCCATCCCAACCACCACATGGATCTGTGCCAACCCAATTTGGTGGTTTGTTTTCCCAGAATTCAGTGAGAGATGATAAAGCTGTATCTGCATAATACAAAATGAACAAAAATAAATATCAGAAAAGAATTTGCACTTGTTATACAAAGGGTAAAAATAATGAATTCACATGGAGTTTGATGTTTAACATGTACAATCTTTTAATGTGAGAATGTGTTGAATCCAATTGCATTAGCCAAGCTTTGGGTTCAAGCCTCTAAGATTGATGCCATAAGTTTACATATAACAAGGATTCACTCAAGCTCTCCATTCTTATAAGATTAACTATAGTTTTGCATTTTGTCAAGCCTAAAAGAATGTAGGAGAAATGTTTTTGAATGGTTGGCTGAATAAACAGAAAAATAAGAGATACAAGAAAACATCATATGCTTATTTTTGAATCTGTTGGATTTAATTTACTTCTTTGGATCTGAGCTGATCAGACATCATGAGACTTAAGCTTGAAACTCTCTTTGAAGCAAATTAACAAGATGTTTACAGACTTTATTTTCTTTGGTTCAGGTTTTTAATTTTCCAGAACATATTTTGTCTTAAATTATCAATATAACCCTCTAGAGAAACATACTCTTTACACATGAAATGAAATACTAAAGCTGGAATATATCCTAATAGTTAAGAAGTGGAAATGAACTTACAGTCTTGAGGGGAGGTTTGTGCTGCTATGAGTAGAACTTGTAACAGAAGCAAAAGAAGAAGAATGATTGGTTTTCTTTTTTCCATAACTCAATAGTTCTTGGAATAAGATCATAAGATTCAGAAGGAAGTGAATAACATCATAGCATAGGATTTGAACAAATTTAGCTTTGGCCGGCTAATAAAAAACTTAAATCAATGATAGACTCTTCAAATCACACGCTTGTGAATTCAAGGAGGCTAACTAACACATTTTTTTTACCAAGTCAAGACCTTCCATTTCATACTTAAATATCTTTGGTTTGAAATGTGGGTGGGTTTGACTTCATTAAAAAAATATCACATATTGTCCACTAGATAGAGGAAACGTATGCAATTTGGATGTACAATAAAGAAAAATATTACTATTCAAACAAAGGTGACGCAGTCTTCCACATATAACTTATAATAATACTATTGATAAATAAAAAAAACTTAACAGGTTTATCTTTCACCCGAGAATGCTAATTATGTTATATTACTCCCTCCACTCTTAAATATGAGAGTTATCTAGGAGTTCAACTTGTTTCTAAACATAAGATAGTGTATTATATGTTTCTCAAAGTTTCCTTAAATTATCTCTATAATTATTTTCTCACTGAAAAAAAAGCAACAGATGAAGAGTAGGATTAATGGAATGTAGTAAGAGTAGACTTTGGAAATATGTTGTGATTTGAATCAACTTAATTAATATCCCCAATTTAATTAAATCAAGTAAATAGTCTTATAAAAGAATTTCACAATGTAAGGAGTAATGTCTTTTTGCTCAACCTGTAAGTATAACATACTTAAATTCCTTAGTTAAAAATGCTCTCTCCTTCCATAATATAAGGTTATTTTGATTAAATTGTGAATTCCTTAAAAAATAAGTTAAATTTAGTTTAAAACAATAATTGAATAGCAATTTACTAAAAGTGTTCTAATTTATGGACGGATAAAAAGTGTAACTATGGAAAGAAGATGAAATAGAATATGTGTGTGAACAAATGCAACCTTATAGATGGTGGGAGTATACAACAGAATTTAATACTTTTTTTTTGACAGAACCCATTTAAGATAGATTTCGAAAAGTCTATAAAAGGCTATACTAAAGTTTATTTATATCCTTTTAGAATTATTGACTACTCCCTACATTCCTAAATATGACCACTTTTAATTTTCAATTTGTTCCTAAATATTAGACCATTTACTAATTTTTCCTAATTTTTTCCTAAATTAACTCTAATAATGCTGTCTATAATAAATAAACAAGAAAAATGAGAGTAAGGATAACAATATATGGTTAGAGTGAATTGGATATCATGTGCTAATAAATAAATTAACTAATATATTTAATATAATCTTATTAGAAACAACAGTCTTATATTTAAGAATGAAGGGAGTGCTTTTCATGACTTTTACATGTTTTTCTCACTTACTAATGAGTAGTTGGTTGTGTTAGTGAGTTGTAAGACTTATAAAGATGATAGCGTCTGTTTGAATCCGGAACATGCTCTTATTGGGAAAGGATGCAACTCTATCTATGTGGCAGCATTCATACTCTATCTATGTGGCAGCATTCATACCCTTGACTTTGGATTAGACGATTGTTAATAAATGTCTGATTACTGGGCGATATTTAACAAAAAAAAATAAATAAAAGTTTTTCTCATTTGAACATATTTCAATATTGTACTCCACCAGGAGAAGGTCATTTATATAGGATTTGAATTTGAGAATGAGTAATTGTAAAGGAAAGACATTTAGAATTAACCTTTCTTAGTCATCTTTTTGTATTTTAATAAAATATTAAAGGAAATTCTTTTTGGAGAGATGTTCACATTTATTGTTAACAATCATCATATCGGATCTAATTGACTTTTTTTTTGGAGATAGTAAAGTTACAAAATATGTTATTAAATTATGACATATTTGATATATTTTTAGATTAGTCATTAGTTTATAGGTTAAATAAACTAGTTTAAGGGGAAAAATTAGGTAAATCAATTTATAATTGATATTTTTTTGCTTTTATAGGATTTTTCAAAAAAGTAAACTAGACCTTATATTTAGGACCGGAGGTTGTATTTATAAGGGATGAGCCTCTGAGCGTGGTCGCGTGGATAAACGTCTATACAACGACATGTTATCCTGTGTGGGGAATAAAGTACTTTACTGCTAATAATTTATAAAGTACTAAATTTATAAATTCATTATTGAAATGATTGACCAATTTACCATTTACATTATATAAAGCAAATTTACTGCTAATAATATATTAAATGTAAAGATAATAATTATCTATACTTATTTGCCGTCCAGCAAACAAAAGAACTTGAAAACGATTTGATCAATTTATGACTGTGTTAGGAGATTAATCCTCAATTGCTAATAATTTAATCTTAAATTTAAATTAGACCCCTCGATCTATTTTCTCTGGATTGATCTTTATTACTCCCTCCGTTCCTAAATATAAGAGCACTTTGACTTTTTTGGAGAATCCTAAGAAAGCAAAATGAACAATTTAATCATAACATATTTTAAATATTATTAGATCATATGTAAGTTCATAAGTCAAATAAACTAGTTTAGTGAAAAAATTTGGGAAAATCAATTTTTAATTACCCTATTATGTTTTCTTAGAATTCTCCAAAAAAGTCAAAGTGCTCTTATATTTAGGAACGGAGGGAGTATTATTTAATCTTTTTCAATTATGGAATTTATTATTTAGTATGTTTATTATAATTTATCACCTTAAATGAGTTTCGTTCATAGAAATGAATGAATGTTCAAACAGTTTGAAAAATGCCATAAATTTTACTCTATCATTCTTAAATATAGCCTTATTTAGATAGTCACGATTGATCGTTCGTAACTATGAGTTTTATCTCTATTTTTTGTCCAATTTCCCTTAAATTACCCTGAGTAATTCTCTCACAACAATACTTAAATAATGAAAATGGGGAGTTAATAAATATACTTATGAAGGTCTAAGAAAAACATATGGCATGTTAATTAACTTAACTTACCTATATTCAATATATATAACTAACCGAATGAGGTAAAAGTGTAAAACTATATTAAATTATGGGCTAAAGTTCAAAAATGCTAATGTAATTGTCATGAAAGTGCAAAAATACTCATGTAAAATTTGTTGGAGCAAAATACCCATCAAATTTCAAAACTAAGGCAAAAGTGTCCATCACCGTTAATTTTTTGACTTTTTCGCTAATCTCCACATCACACAAGGGCAAATAAATACATAAGTTTGTTGGAGAAATTCTAAACTTAAAGCAAAACATGCACATTGAATTTCTACCAATTACAGAGTAAACTGTGGAAGACTTAAATCATAAATACATCTCGCCTATATGATCTGTAGGAAGAATCCATGAACCAAGAAGCCTCCCTTGAACCACATGAGACAGGAACAAAAAAAAACAAATGAATCTTTTTATTGGTAGAGAGACACAGTGTTGATCTGTTTTGGGATGTATTCTCCAATAAGAGAACCTCTGATTTATAAACAAATACATGAATGAATATATCTTTTCACTTATGAGATATGTCTGTATTGTTTCAAAGGTATGATCTTATTATTATAATTTTCATCAAAATTAATATTAATTTCATGGTCATAATTACCCTAAACCAAAACTATCGCATCTCACATGTGGGTCACTCAAGGAGATATATTTTAATAAAATATCTAACAAAGTTTACCACATGTTTTGGTGAGTGATGACGCGACAGAGGATGATGAGTGAAAATTTGATATGATGATTGTTAACACCACCACATTAATGCTTGTCTATAATAAACAAACAAGAGAAATGAGAGTAAGGATAACAATATATGGTTAGAGTGAATTGGATATCATGTGCTAATAAATAAATTAACTAATATATTTAATATAATCGAATTAGAAACAACAGTCTTATATTTAGGAATGAAGGGAGTGTTTTTCATGACTTTTACATGTTTTTCTCACTTACTAATGAGTAGTTGGTTGTGTTAGTGAGTTGCAAGACTTATAAAGATGATAGCGTCTGTTTGAATCCGGAACATGCTCTTATTGGGAAAAGATGCAACTCTATCTATGTGGCAGCATTCATACTCTATCTATGTGGCAGCATTCATACCCTTGACTTTGGATTAGACGATTGTTAATAAATGTCTGATTACTGGGCGATATTTAACAAAAAAAATAAATAAAAGTTTTTCTCATTTGAACATATTTCAATATTGTACTCCACCAGGAGAAGGTCATTTATATAGGATTTGAATTTGAGAATGAGTAATTGTAAAGGAAAGACATTTAGAATTAACCTTTCTTAGTCATCTTTTTGTATTTTAATAAAATATTAAAGGAAATTCTTTTTGGAGAGATGTTCACATTTATTGTTAACAATCATCATATCGGACCTAATTGACTTTTTTTTTGGAGATAGTAAAGTTACAAAATATGTTATTAAATTATGACATATTTGATATATTTTTAGATTAGTCATTAATTTATAGGTTAAATAAACTAGTTTAAGGGGAAAAATTAGGTAAATCAATTTATAATTGATATTTTTTTGCTTTTTTAGGATTTTTCAAAAAAGTAAACTAGGCCTTATATTTAGGACCGGAGGTTGTATTTATAAGGGATGAGCCTCTGAGCGTGGTCGCGTGGATAAACGTCTATACAACGACATGTTATCCTGTGTGGGGAATAAAGTACTTTACTGCTAATAATTTATAAAGTACTAAATTTATAAATTCATTATTGAAATGATTGACCAATTTACCATTTACATTATATAAAGCAAATTTACCATTTATTGTTAACAATCATCATATCAACTAATTAAATAATACTCCCTCCGGTACTAAGTATAAGACCTAATTGACTTTTTTTTAGAGATGGTAAGGTTACAAAATATGTTTACTCCAGTTTTACTCCAGTTTTAAAATTTGATAGATAGTTTTGTTCTAAAAAAAAATTACATAGATCTTTTTGCACCTTCATGACAATTACTTGACTATTTTTGCACTTTAGCCCTTAAATTAAAACTAAAGAAATGACATGACATATATACAATCGCTTATATTAAATCAATATCATATATAAGGATTGATGTTTATTATCAATCAAACTATTAAAATTAAAACATGTTTTATTAATCTAATCAAAAAAATGTGTTTTATTAAAAAAATATTTCCAACTTTCTAAAACACTCGGGTCTTTTTCGTTACGAAGTTACATGGGGAATTCAAGCTTTCAAATTCTAAACTCTCAAGAGAATCGTTAACATTCTCAAATTGTCTTGTTTTTTTTCCCAAACTGTCTTTTACATCCCTCATACTAATAATAGAAAGTGGCTAATACTCCCTCCGGTCCTTATTATAAGTCACCAACCGCCTCTAAATTTTGGTCCTTAATATAAATCACCAACTAACATTAACTTACTCATTTATTAAAATTTTCCCAATATACCCTTAGCATTGAAAAATGAACATTGGAAGATGAGAAGAGAGAGAAGATGAAAAAGGCACATGCATACTCATAAAGATGAAAAATGTAGTAGGTCATAGTAATAAAGGTGAGAGGGGAAAAAATGGAAAAGACAAAAAAAAAAAAACCAATTTAATGATACAACTTCCATTAACCTCCATTTCTTGGTATGTACAATTTAGGTGGTTGACGACTTATAAATAGGACCGGAGGGGGTAGTAGTCGTATCATACTACTAGTATGATACCCTAATGAGTGATAACTCAAGAGTTCGATTCTTCTTGTAAGTATAGACTTTAGATTGTCTTATTTGTTAGTATTTTCTGTTTTGATTCAAAAATACTCCAGCCGTTCTCAGCATTCAATGAGACATTGATCAATCTCAGCTACTCCCATCTTTTTTTGGCCAACAGCTACTCCCATTCAATGCTTGGTAAAAAAACCTACTTCTATTTAATGTCCTCGATCTAACAAATGTACTGTATCTTTTCTTTTGCCCAACGATCTAACTAATGTATTGCTTATTCAAAATGGTACGAGTATTATTTTTTAAAACTTGAACAAAATGGCATTATTAAAGGAGAAATTAGTCTTCGATTCCATCAACCTTCAATACTTCAATTATATATCCGTGCATTTCAGTCCATTGACTCACTTGTGGTTGTGAGTTCTGATATTTGGCAACGCATCCCTAAATGTCCACCCAATTAGTGCCATATAACAAACTTACAAGATTTAAATAAAAGAAGTAAAAACACTCTGGATAACTGATAACCCAGCTGGCCAGCTATCATCATCCTTCGAGCTCGCCGGCCACAAAATTGTGGTAAGTATTCTGGGTTCTCCGAATTGTTCATTTATCTAAAATTGTATAAATATCTTAGAAAGGGATCTTTTGCCACAAAAGTTGATGAGAAGAATTATTTTTCATAAACTAAATATATAATCAAATATCTATCTATTTATCTAAATTAATTATAGTCAATATGTAAATAGGTTAATTAACATGATTTTTTCTAAAAACAGCCAAATAAGCTACTTAAATCTGTTTCCCCTCTCACTTCATTACTATTATTAATTAATGGAACATCATTAGATAATTCCTCAAATAGGCTTAAAGAAGAAATGGGGCATTAAAAAGCGAACAAAATAAGAAACTGAGTTGCAAGTTGTAACACCCCAAATTTTTATTCAAAAATATAATTAAATTAGATAGGAATGAAAAATATAAATTATAAGTTAACGTTTTACAAAATGGAATAAAAGAGAAAATTTTAGACAAACTTTTAGAAATTATGAAAATAGTGTTAATATTTCCTATTTTGTATTAATAGACTATTTGTATATTTTAGTCATAATTGTGAACTATAGTATTAGGAAATAATTAGAGTAGAAAGATGTTTGTTATTATTAGTATTGTTATTTGTATAAAAAAAAGGATTGTTATTAGGTAAACTTGTAGGAGACATTATTATCTTTTTGAAAACTTTTAAATTATAAATATATTAAATGAAATAATAATTAGACTATTCACTCATTTTTATTTCCACCCAAATCAAGTTTTATTTAATAAATAGGAGGAAGAGAATTTAATGGAAAGAGAAGGATTTAATTGTCTTATGGAATATGTTGGGGTCAGAAAATATAATTAAGAATAAATAAGTGGGTACATGATTGATTTTTTTTACTTAGTCATTATATGTGACACAAACAATAAACCCTAGCCTCCATCTTAGAAAAGAAAACGTGGGCCTAAACTAAACTCTTCCTTCATCTTCATATTCATCTTTATTCTCTTCTCCTTTCCTCTGCCAAACCAGGCCGCCTCTTCTCCCACTCCCAAAATCATCATTTGATCTTGCTGCCCACTTCCCTCTACAAATATCATCTCTATTCCATCATAACCCATTGATTCCTTGCTCGTCCAGTTTTGTTTTGCATTGAACCCCATAAGGATTCAGCCATTGTTTTGAACGAGATTGAGGAGCCAAACTCATCCTGGTTAGTCAAGGATTCTAGGCGAAAATCTTGGTGAGAATTCTTATTTTTCTATACATCTTTAATGCAAATCGGGTGAGGAATTATTTAAGAGGGCCGAATGGGGTTTTGGAACCTAAGAATTCTAACTATAAGTTAGGGAGTTTCTAGACTTAATACATATAATCTTACTGTGTATGTGTATTGAAAGATTTTATTACTTGTTAGGGAATTTCTTGGAGTTTCTTTGTTCAATCAGAGTTGAATTGGTGTGTGTGTGTATATAAAGAATAATATAGATGGTTGTGCGTGTTTGATTAAAGTAGCTAAGTAGTTGTAATGATGATATGACGTGTTTTACTTGGGGACTTTCTTTTGTTTCACTGCAATAGCCAAATGGAGTTATTAAGGAATGGAAATCCTTGTCTTGTTTTAGGTGTGTCTCTATTTTTATTTATGATTGATAAAGGGGAATGATGAATGTTTAGTGTTGCAAGTTTAATTGGGTATTTTAGTTGTTATGGTGCATTGGCCGAACTGATAAAAAGGTGTTCCTTATTTAATTGTTTTGGATATTGCTGAATGAGTAAATGATAAAGATTAATAGTGATTCATTTGTTTTTGATATTGCTGAATGAGTAAATGATAAAGATTAATAGTTAATTATTTGTTTTTGATACTGCTGAATGAGTAAATGATAAAGATTAATAGTGACATATATATATATATACTAAAGAGGGAAGGTTGTCTAAAGTGATTTTTGTGCTTGTGTGTGTGAAATTCTGTTCTTCTAGGTTGGCCAAACTAATTTAATTAGGATGCAATGTTTCTTTGCTTTAATTATTAATTGGTATGAGAATAGCAATGGATTTATTTGTTAAGTTAGGTTTATACTTTATTTGATATGTGAGTTTCAATTTGTTTCTTGGTATGATTTTATGTCTGCATTGATTGATATATATGTTTGAGTTTAGATTTAAAGTGTTTTCTTGGGGTTCAATTGATTTAAATCTATTTGCAAATCTGATTTGATAGAGCTTAGAGAGGATTTTTCTGTTTTGGATTGTTTGTTGATTTGAGTTAATTCTTTTAGTGTTTTAAGTGAAATATATGCTTGTTGTTTCTTGGCTTTTGGATTATTAATTTGAGTTTTATTGGATATAGGATTTTGATACATTGATATATGTTTGATTAATGAATGAATATGTTTTATGGATCCATACGTTTGATTAATGAATGAATATGTTTTATGGATTATTTAATGAGTTGATGGAATTTAGTATATAGTATAGTTATTTATTGATTGTGATATTAGAGTGAAATAAAGTGTAATTTGGCTGAATAGTCTTGATCCTTTGTAATGATCAAGTTCTTTGTTAAATAAGCTTTAAGAATTAGAATGATTCCAAAAAAAATGGAACAATTACATAAGGGTTGGGTAGTATTGAATATGTTAGGATTCGTGAGAGAACGAAAATATATATATACGAGCATAGTTATTAAATTCCTTGTTTCACAATAGGTGAAATCGGAGATAACAATGAGGTGGAATTCCCAAAGCAAAAATTGTGATGTAGCAATAATGGCTGGAGTTCAGGTAGCAGTTTATTTCATGCACATTAGGTTTATTTTCTGTCATCACTAATATTACTGCTTCAGATATTGATAGGGTTTATTTTCAGCATTTTAAATTTATGTGGAGTACTCCAGGTATAAGGAGGGTCGCTCCCCCTATACCATATTGTTATTGAATTTATTTTTCCTAGAAAATCCTGTCAGGTATGCCTACTACGAAAGGTGAATATATTACTATAAGTAGTGAGGTGGTGCAATAGGCACATGTATTTAATATTCTACCTGTAACAAATATATTGTTAAGGTAGGGGCCCTGTATGAGTGTTTTACTAACAGGTAGTAATCACCAACAGGAGCGCACTATCATTATCTGAAGTAGGATTAAATGAATCAGCTTCTAGGTGAAGTATTAGAGTGTATGAAATAAACTGCGGTAAATTTGGTTTAGTTTCAGGTACACAATAAATAGGTGATTTTGGAGTGATGAAGGGGAAGGAAGAATGTAAAAATGTCTGCTCCTATTTGTATTTTTAATTTAATATATATTTTGAAATGAATTTGTATAATTTTTTTTAAGTGAATTTGTATAATTCTATTTTGGCATGTAATATATAAATTTTGTAGGAGATGAATTATGGAGACTTAATTTAATGCACTTAATTAATATTTTTTTTTATTTTTTTTAAGCACGTTACTTAATAAATATTTTGAAGGCATGTATAGACTATTATGTACTTATAAAAAAAAAACTACATATTTTAGAAGTAATATTTTTCTAGGTAATTAACTAAACTTCAAACTAAATGATAAACGTTTTAGTGTAGTAAATAATGGAAATATGTTTTTAAAACCTTTGTAATTTTATAAAATTAATATATATGATTTTACGTATCTTAAGTAACTTCATTTTGTTTTAGAAAGTTTATTCTCAACTTGTTTTAGAAATAATTATTTCAAAAATCCCAATTCATGAAAATTTTTAATTTGGACAGTTTTTCAGTCACCTGTTACAAATTTTAAAGTTTTTAATATTTATTTTATAGAAACAAAATCATTATTTTCAATTAAATTATATTTAGTATTTTAAGAAATTGGTAAAAATAAACTAGGTGTGACACAAGTCGACAGTTTCAAAAGTTGAGGAACTAAATTTAATTTTCTCTTAAATAAAAGTTTGCGTATTCCTTAAAATTTGAAAAAAGAAACATGTATTTTAAAAATAAATTGTAGAAATCTAAATCAGAGCAAATAAATAAGGGCGAAAAAGTAGATTTAGCATGCCTTAAAGGTTGGAGCTGGAATATTACAAATGAACTTGTTATATTAGGCATGAACTTTAATTATAAAACAGCTTAATAGTACCTAAGGGAGGGGTGAAATTTATACCTTTTGTAAAGTTTTGAAACAAAATTGATCCGCACAAAACTTCCAATGCAAAATTGATCCTGTAGTAAAATAAGTCTTTTATCCCTATATTTTGGGACATACATAATCAGAAAAGTACACCTTATAAATAGGGACGTAGTGATGAGTAGTTAGTTAGAAGGGGAAATAGGTACATAGCCCATGTTTAATCACTAATGCATTTTAAAAAGGATTATATTATGTTTGTGAGACATGAAAAAGTCCTCATATATATAATAAAAAATTAGAGGTATGTTTTAGTAATTAAGGACAAAAAATTAGAGATTCAATGTAAGAAACATAATTGATATGAGCTCTTGCAGAGTTATAAATAAAATTTTTCGGACTTAATGATCATACTCATATAAATTTAATTATACTCTTCTGTGTCTTTTATTTTGTACCTCTAATTAAAAGTCTTTATTAGGGGTGCACAAATGACACATGGACCGGGCTAACTATATACTCTAGTCATGTCATAAATAATTGTCGGGCTGGAATTTTTGGCCTGAAATCCAGTCATGTCCTGTTTAGTTTGACATTAAGATCGGCCGGACATGACCATAGTGCCACATGTCGGACTATGCTGGTCCCTAAGTTTTTTTTGTACAATAGAATAAAAAAATCTCCACTTTTCAACCATTTAATGGAGTACTTGTATATTAAACAAATTAATGAATTAAGTGGGAAAATAAAAAAGTGTAATAAAATATTTTTTTAAACTAAATAACTAATTAATTAATCATGAAGTAGTGTGATAATTGTGTTAATTAATTAAAATATTAATAAAATAATCGGGTCGGGTCGCCCTATTGGTCATGGAGAATATGTCATAATTTTGTCCTATCCGATGGTTGGGTCAGTCTTGTCCTGATAGGGTTGGTCCCGGATTACTTGTGGCAGACCTTTTTTTGCATAGGACTAAATCGAGTCATGATGAGCCACTCGGGTTGCGGGGTTTTTGTGCCGCCCTATTCTATATTAATTAAGTACTATTTTTGTGCATATGTGGAGATATGTGTATGAATTTCGGTCTAATAGAAGTTATAATAATTTATCAGTCCCATAACTTTTCTTTTGTGTGTGCCTATAAAACTCTTTATATAAATGTGTGCGTGTGTGTGTAATCTTTGCATTGTGAGCCCTGTGGAACACTGTTGCAACGAAAAATTCTTATTCCAATGAAAAAATTGTTGGGTCAAAAAGTTTAACTGTTCAAGTTATTTATTTTCCTCTATCGACCATTTCAATATTAATTGGGTATACATGCTCGTTGCAATTATAATAAAATAGGTTATCACTTTGCATGGAATGGGTAAAAGTGGCTGAGTATATTATAATTATATTCCAACTTTCAAATATAATGCTTAGTTGCTTTCAGTTTAACGGTTCATCTTCTAAAAATATTTGACAAAAATAAAAGGTATGGTAATGCTTACCAATAAAATAAATCAAGTGTAAAAGTCTAACTTGTATGATAAATAAAGTCATAAGTCATAACATTTTATATACCTAGGCCTGCAACATAAGAAAGAAACACCAACATGCTTACCTCCATATCCTAAACGTAGATTTGGGATAAATATTCTATCACAATTATGTTAATTTCCCAAATTTGTAATTCTTTGATCAAACTATCCCTACGAATTCCACATGTTAAAGGACTTTATGATGATATATTGTTCGTGCACAAGATTGAAGATAAAATCTATTTAACTAAATTTATCAAATTAAGGATGTAGTTATGTTAGTTAGTATACTGTGTTTTTTCTAGAACACATCAATATCTTTTTCTTATTCCCTCTATATCTTAATTACTTGATTGTTGTTAGAGGAGCATCAATAAACATAATTCATGAAAAAACTTAACAAAAGTTATAAATAAATAATGTATTTATGACCAAGACTAAATACCCAAAAAAGTCTTATATTTAAGAACAAGCCAGGGAGAAGTACTGGAGTAGCATAAACAAAGCATGACCATGGAACTAGGATTCCTCAATGGTTTAGAAAACAAACAAATTCCCTTGAACAAAGACAATTTGGGAAAGGAAGACTAACTATTCTAGAATGAATCAATCAATATGATTCAGTTAAGTGAAATATCAAAAGGTTGTACCAAATAAGATACGGGAAGATTACTCCATTACACTATTTATTCTAAACCCCACTTAAGAAATGAAGGTTAAACATTAACTATCTTTCCCTTCTAAAATAATCGTTCTCTTCTTTTTCTTCCTCATTTTCATAAAACTCTTGAATTTCCTCCACTACACATATACGGATATGTAGGAACTCTAAGTTCTTCTCTTAATTCCAATTTAATAGTTTTTTATTTTCCTCTTAATAAATTAGGTGAATCTAGTATTGTACTCCCTCCGGTCCTAAATATAAGACCTAATTGACTTTTTTGGAAAATCCTAAAAAAGCAAAATAAGTTAACTATAAATTGATGATTTACCTAATTTTTTCCTTAAACTAGTATATTTTACCTATAAAATAATGAATAATCTAAAAATATATCAAATATGTCATAATTTAATAACCTATTTCGCAACCTTAATCTCTCCAAAAAAAAGTCATCTAGGTCTTATATTCCGGAGGTAGTATATAAATAAAAATCCTGTATACGGGTATGTAGAAATTCTAAGTTGTACTAATAGCACCGAAATCCATTAAAAATGTTACGTTATAGTAATATATCATCTATTGCATCCGTAAATTCTTTAGATTCACACAACCTCGATAATTAAAAAAGAAGGAAACAGTTGACAAAAGGTTGATAAAGGTGGCAAGAAATTGAAACATAATATACTATGTTTTTCATTTAGTAACAATGGGCAAGTAAGACCAAAGACCCCGAACCCAAATTCTCCCCATATTCAGTACCTTTTTTGAAACCATTACTTCTACAGATCGGCTAATTAACCTAGGGGAACTAACTAATCTAGAGTGAGGTCAATAATACACTATGTTGTGAGTTCAAAATCTTGCAACAATGTGAGAATTTTATTTTATTGGTGGACACTTTGTAAGCATATTTGTAAGTACTTTTAGGAATTGAAGTCATGCAATAGTCCAGCTCGTGTAACACAACACAAAATATTATGAGTTCTAATCTTTTTGCAGACACGAGCATCTTATAGGTGATCGACCTAAAAACCTTATTTAAGAATTCTTTGAACATTAAGGTACACATAAGCCCAAGTGAGCCATTAGAGCCAACTCACACGGGCTTTGATTTTTTTTTTTAAAAAAATGGAAATCAGGAACAAAAAAAAAATAATGGAAGTTTCAAGGGTAAATCGTAGAGAACTTATGTGCGAAAAACAAAACTTAGTTATTTCATTATGAACTTGGATTCTCCCACTTCTCTCTCCTCCCCCTCCACTATTTAAATCGTTAATATTTTAATTAAAATTTTCAAGATTTAGTTATTTATTTATCTGAATTTGACATTTTAATCATAATTTTTATTACATTAAATCTAAATTGTCCATATATAACGAATCTAAATGATCCATGTTAAAGTGGTAAGAGAAGACAATCCAAAACTTCTTTTATTTTTTAACCTCTCTTGGAACCCGAGAAAACGAGAGAGAGTAAAAGAGAGAGAGAATCAATCTCTATTATTGTAGGCTTCTTTTTTATAGTTCTTTGACTCTCCTGCTTCATCTACATAATCTTTTCAAGGTGATAACTTCAGGTTTTTTCTCTATATTTTAATCATCGTATGTATAAAGTGTACTTTCGGTTTACATATCCTCATTATCATGAAATTTCAACGGACAAAAAATAAATACCAATCTTATTGCAATGATCATTTCTTGTTCCTGAGAGTCATATCCAAGCACTTCATACATGTCTCAAAGCTTCAATCTCTGATCTCTATCTTTAGCTTTTGAAAATCACTTTGTAATATTCTTCCAACATAAGCTGGATAAGGAGTTTGTTTTTATCAAGATTCATGGAGATTACAAAATTTCCTTTGCATTTTCTCTCAATGGTGCCCAGACATGCATGTTCAATTATTAAACATCAGGAAGCTTATGTTTTTTTATATCAGTTCATGGTTTACCAGCTGATTATTACACCATAAATGTGGTGAAAATTATTGACAACTGGTTTGGTTATTTTATCTCCTTTGATCTAGCGAGCAGAATGAAAAATTAAGGTTTTAGGATTAAAGTTGTCACGTCTTTGGACCAACCTATGCTCTTTGTTCCTCCCGAAATTGTGCTAAAATCATTGACAGGTGCGCTGCTAGCTTTATTTTTTTAGAACACACTAGAATTATTTGACAACTTTGTGGTTTCTTGTTGCACACAACAGGTCACTATGTCACTATAATCCGTCTAAATTTCACCATGTGACTGATTGATGTGCATTCTCAATCTATAAGGCCTTCCTCGTCTCACATCAATTTTTATCGGTAAATATACAACAAGAAAACAAGCAGGTACTATGTCATGGGCTCAACATGATTTCGGTACATGATTCTGAGATTATTAATTCTGATAAAAAAGGAGCAGAGACTGAGAAACAACAAGGATGGAGCCCAAAGAGCCAAGACTCTTATCAGGCTCACTTATATATTTTCGGCTCACTTATCAGCCCAAAAAGGAGTATTTTCTATTACATAAAGATGATAGTGAATGGAAATTGGAAACCATTTAAATTTGCTGTTGGGAAAGAAAAATCACCTTCTAGAAAGAGAAAAGCATCTGGCATCAATTTTCATTTTCAGCCTCAGTAAGAAATCTGAATTTCAAGTCTCAAGTCTTAACAAAAGGGTGCCCATCAATAAGATGGAGTTAACTTACACTTCTCTCTCAGCAGGGATTGTGTGTTCAAATCTCAAGCCTGTCTCTTCAAATAATTTTTCATGATTATGATCTTCCTTAGAATAAATTAAGGTGCTGTATTTTCACAGTTTACTCTGTTTCTTGAAAAACGATGCTTGCGTATGGAAAGACACATCTTCCTCTCTCAAATGCACGCAAGCAATTTCTTATCCAATCTTCTTTACATTATCATATAGCTATTTAACATGTCTTTTCTATTAACATCATTGACCCATCCATATTTGGATTGTATTGCTTTATCTTAGTTCTTATGTTTAGGATGGGTCAAATATAAATACTTTGTAAAACTTTATTTTATGTTTATATATTGTGTATTAATTTGCTTATTAGAAAAAAAAAAAGACAATCCAAATTTCTCATTATTTCTGCACCTTTCCCCAAAGGAAATGATCAAAACACCACCAACAATGGGATTGAATTGAATGGGAAAAACTTGTTACCCTTTGAATAAGAACATCCAAACTTTTTGGATTGAGAAACCACATCAGAAAAGCTACCGCTTTTTGGACCAAGCATTACTTAAATCCTGGTCACTTGGTGGTACAATCTGAGCAATAATTGGTAATACGATCCGAGCACTGATATCATAAGTTTTATTTATCACTGGAGAACATAGGGACAGGGTAAGTGTTAATTAGTTGAGAGGAGAGATGACAAACAAACTAGCGTCCACAAGACTGATGCTCACTGTCTAATAATCTCTGATAGACCCACTTTTATATCAATTTTACATGCTCATTATTTTCACAGAAGCATTTCAAGTAATGAGGTCTTCACTCTTCATCCCTATGAAAAGATTTCAAGAAACTATACAATCTGGAGCAATTGAAGAAAATAACACAGATTAACAAAACCAATCACAAAAAAAAAAAGACAAGCTCTAAATGCATAAAAAAAGGAAAGCTACTTTATAACAACTTTTGTCTGGATATCATCACAACTACCAATTCTCTCAAAAACATCAAATTCAAGTGTCTTGAGTAAGTTGGGATCATGATAAGAAAGGGCAGTCTTAGTAAGAAGCAAAAGTTAAACATTGGGGGAGCATGTTATTAATTATGCTTAAATACAATATATGTTTATCTGAATGAGGATCAGATTCGCATAAATCTGATAAAACAATTTCAATAATGGCAGATCATTAACATATAAAATGGACGAAAGAATTATCAATATACATGCATGACTATAAGATTTCTTTCTCATCAAATTACTTGTGAACTTTGCACATTCAAAACTAAGTGTGCAATACAGTAACTACCTTAAAAAAGACTTCTCCCAGTTGCATATCAGCAAAATATGTCCTCTGACTTATCTGCCGTTGCATGATGTTGAATAGAGGACTACAATGACAAAAAACATTTGTCATGAACGGCTATATAACAAATCTATATAAGACAAGCAAGGTTGATCAGAATAGATAATTGTTCAACATTTATGGGCCTGTATATAAATGGCAACAATAATGGTTTACGATCACAAAATCGACAAACATACTTGAACCAATTATTGAAATAGACGCAGAATATGATTTTCTACACCCTTGACATTATGTTTGTAATGACCAAGATTAAATATCCCTCAACTGACATGAGAATAACAAGTTGATCAGTCTTTGGTAGATTAGTAGATCATTCTTTTGTACAAGATCCAAATGATATATTTTTGAAAATCCATAAAATTCTTGGCTTAGATTTAAGGAAACACTACCAAATAAACAAATTTAGAAAGGGGAGTGTAAAAGGAAGAGCTGACAATTCCAAAGAAATGGTTATAGTCAAAATTAATAAAGTAAATAGGGTAATTTAAAAATTTTATAAATCAAAAATTTTAGGTTAATAAACAAGAAACATGGAAACAGGTGGGTTTCACACAGAAATGCAAGAAATTATTTTTAAGCATGGTACTTGGTAATTTTAACATGTTACTGAATCAGCAAAAATTTTATGTCAGTTGAGGTGGTAATTTCTCATCAGCTATTTAGGTTTACATTCATGCCACCAAACTTTCGGTAGCAAGGAAGATTTTCTGTAAGTTCTATGCTTGTTTGCCAGACCATTTGGAAGCTACACAGAGGGAGTCAAGATGGCTGCATAGAGGTAGCTAGTTTATATATCCTCATATATTAGTTCTAGACAATATTGGTAACAGATATGTTGTTTTCTATATTAGCTCTAGACTATATTAGCTCTAGACTATATTGGTAACACAGATGTGCAAGCAATATATGTTGTTTTCTATGTATGGGTTTGATACAAGATTTGATATTTCCCTTTATGCTGATGATATACAGGAACATTTCAGCCATGCAAAGCAAACGAACAAGCTAGGCTTACCAAATAACCCAAAAGTATAGAACTTCGTGCTTTGGTACATGTTAAAATCTTAATCTTCAAATCAAACATGCAACCATAATCCATATTGTTGGATCAAATGAATGCAATCCTGCAAGAAGGAACACCAAAAAGATAAACAACAAAAAATATTAAAAAATAAATGTAACAAAAAAGGCAGGAATTTTAGAGCATACATTTACCCACGGCAGGAGAGATTGTGAGAATCACAAGATAGAAGTTCTCATGTTCACAGGCCATTTGAGAAGAAATAGGTTATATGGAAAAAAGAATAGCTCAACAAACTGCAGCATTCACATCCCAGAGATCTTCAGAACTGGATGAATCTAGGGCCATACTAACGTCTACAAAACCTTCTCCATAGTATTCGTAATTTGCTATAGCACCTTTGGCTTGTCCATCAGAGTGTGAATCATGCATTGCCTTGGCAGGTAGTAAGCCCAAGACTCTCATTTCAACCAACAACTTAAAAGATGAGGGATGAGTATGTGAAACACCTAAATATTTACACAGGTTTAAGAAACTTTTGTCACTAAGTTCTATCCTAGAATCAATCATCTCTTGCAGCATCCAATTTACCATTACACGATCTTTTTCTTTACAAATAGTTGACAGCATCATGTTACATATAAGAACATTAGGTGTCAGGCCATTGCCCTTCAGTCTCTCATACAATGTACATGCCTCCTGAGTTCTTCCACCTCTAAGAAATCCACGCATACCAACTGTATATGATACATTGTCAAGTGGATACTTCTCATTTATTGCATTTTTGAAGATTTTAATAGCAGTATGATAACTGCCGATTTTGATAAGGCCATCTATTAACACTGTATGGATGTGAGCATCGACATCATTAAAACTCATAACAATACCACGGTACACATTTAATGCTTCATCAATTCTTCGTGCACCACAGAGTCCACTAAGTAGTGCAGAAAAAGTATATTTATCTGGTGAAAAACCTCTATAAATCATATAATTGTACAAGTCCACAGCAAGAGATGGATACCCAGCCTTACAGAAAGAACTCAGAAGTGTGTTGCAGAACATTAGATCAGCATCTGCCATATGTTCACAAACTAGTTTGGATAAAAGATTAAACTTTCTAGAAAGGCATATTGTGGACAATAATGAACTGATAGTATACAAATCTGGTGCTATATTTTGTTTCGACAAACTGAAAAACGTATTAATAGCATCTTGGTACATTCCAGCCTTTGAAAAGCAATCAATTAAGACATTATAAAGAACTATATCAGGATTTTGGCCTCTGCAAACCATAGTATCTAGTAACCCAAAAGCATCAGCAATCATTTTGGATTCCATAAAAGCCTTGAACACAGTGGTATAAGTAACAACATTAGGAGGACAATTAGTTTCATTCATCTTCTTCAACAGATTGCTGGCAACAAGAAGACTATGTTGTTTACAAAACCCGTGGATAAGTATAGTCCAAATTTTACAGGACATTGTGATCCCCAAAGAGATCATGAGACCCAAAACTTGAAATGCTTCTGCAAACCTATTCATCTTGCAAAAACAATTCAGAAGCATCTCAAATGTCTCAGCATTAGGATAATACTGCATCCTTAACATAACTTTGAGAACATGACTAATAAGCTCAACATCATTTAACTTACATAGATGGAATAGTGTAACATTAAAGGTCAAGAAGTTTGGGGTCTGAGTTTCTTCTAAAACCTTCAAAGCTTTATTAGTTTCTCCAATCTTAAATAGAACATCCACTAATACATTTCTTGCAAATGTATTAGGTGTGAACCCACAACTTAGCATTTGCTCATACACCTCAAAGACCATGCCATATGTTCTTCCATGCCAATAAATTCTCAGTAAAAGCAAAAATACTTTTGGCTTCGTAATACACCCAACAGTTTCCAATTCCAGCACAATTCCTTTGACTGTTTTATACCGTTCAGTGAGGCGTCGAACCACATGAACCATGCAATCAAATGCATCAACATCGTGAAAGTAATTAGGTTGCTGGGCACACCACATAAAGAAGCTCAAAGAAATTAAATCAGATGGGCATCTTGATAAAGTGGAATAAATGATCTGACTATTCAAAAGTTGCCTACTTTTTTGAGGAAATCCACAATCAGAAATGTTGCAAGAAAACTGCTTAGTTTGACCACA
The DNA here is from genome assembly GCA_029929735.1 of Mimosa pudica. Classification (NCBI taxonomy): domain Eukaryota; kingdom Viridiplantae; phylum Streptophyta; class Magnoliopsida; order Fabales; family Fabaceae; genus Mimosa; species Mimosa pudica. The sequence continues at coordinate 11,513,264 of JAKELP010000020.1, forward strand.
TCCACTAGGAAATGGAAATGGACAAGAATGACAGTGAACTAATACAGAAGAAAGTATTCTGATAATTTGGTTTGACACTGTCAACAATGTCCATCTGTTTCTCCATAACATTTCCAATGCAGATCACCTTTCCACATAACAAAGAAACATGAAAAGTTTATACATTCACCATCTGTGATTTGAGAAGTGAAATGATTTACATGAACAAAAATACAAAAAATGCACAAATTATAAAGATAAATAAACACAACAAAATGGATAGAAAAAATAGCTTAAAATATTGTTAAAAGTAAAGTTTGCAACAAAATATTCAAATGATCGAGTATGAGTCCAAGTACAACAATGCCCCACAAGACCGTACATCCAACAAGTGCTACGAGAGGTTTTACATGAAATAAGTTGCCCAAAACCATGCCAAAGTCAATCTATAGCTCCAAGGAGTTCAAGATTATCCATATGTGCTAAAATCTCTAAGTGTGATTAAGTTTCTCTTGCATGGAAGAATGCTTATGATAGAGCTCAATATTTACAAATACTTTCCTATGTGTTGGTGATATTATGCCTTCCACATCAGCAAATATAATAAGATGCATCTAGGGTTTACTATTTTAAAATATATTCAGTATCTTCCTGTATCATAGAATATATTCAGAATCTCCTTGTATCATGGGTATGAATATTACTCATTATTCTGCATTTATTATTCTGATATTATTCTGATATGGGAGGAGGATTTTGTGGGATTAGCTCAGATTTCTTCTTCCCTAATCCCCTATATATGTAACCCTTGACTCATCAATAAAATTCACTGCCATATAGCAGAATTATTTCATGGTATCAGAGCACTAGGTTATCCACCTAATGTCTTTCAAGGAAGCCCTAATGCAGTCAAGGGTTTTCACCACTGGCGGAGAGGATGCCGCTTCACCCAAAACGGGTGAAAGCTCAGTCAACCCTGGTTCAAAGAAGAATGGAAGTGATCAAGAAACAAAGTCATCCTACTCTCTTGGGACAATGGGATCGATGGCAGATCCATTCTCTCAAGCCACCATCACTCATCGGTTCAATGGGAACAATTATTTGCAATGGTCCCGTAATATTCTCATGTATGTTCGAGGAAAGAACAAAGAGAAATATCTTACTGGTATACCTGCCCCTCCCAAACCAGAAAGTGCTGATTTTGAATCCTGGAGTGCTGAAAATAATATGGTGATGGCTTGGCTTATAAACTCTATGACTATAGAGTTAAGCGAGAATTACTTATTGGCATCCACAGCAAAGGAGATATGGGATTCAACCAGAAAAATCTATTCCGTAAAGGAGAATATGGCTGCAATAATTCAGGTAAAACGCTTGCTTCGTAATTTACCTCAAGAAGAGCAAACTGTTACTTCTTATTATAGTGCACTAATGAAGTTATGGCAGAGACTTGACCTCTACGAGACTTATGAGTGGTCTTGTCAAAAAGATGCACTATATCACAGGGAAGTGATTGACCGAGAAAGATGTAGTGATTTTTTACTTGGTCTAAATGACTCATTTGAGGAGGTCAGAGGTCGTATTATGGGTATGAAACCATTTCCCTCACTTGAGGATACATTTAACCTGATTTTGTGTGAAGAAAGCAGGAAAATGTTAACCCAGCATAGTTCTTCCTCCCATGAAGCATCAGCTTTAGCTATACGTGGGAATCAAGGTGATTCTAAGGAGAAAAAGGGTGATAAGTGGTGTGATCACTGCAAAAAAGGTGGACATACCAAGGATGTTTGCTGGAAGATTCATGGCAGACCTCAAAATTATAAACAGAAAGGCAAAGGTGATCGAAAAAGCTTTATGGTAGGTTCTACTGAATCTGAGGAAGGCATAAGTTCTGAGGAGTTGCAAGTCCTGCGTAAGATACTTGAAAAACACACTTCTTCTGCAAAGATGTGTGAGAAAAAGAATCCTTCTGTCACTCTAGCTCATTCAGGTACAGCCCTTACTAAAGCTCTTAGTGGCATGGTTAAACCCAAAGATATTTGGGTAGTGGATTCAGGAGCAACAGATCACATCTCAGGTTATAGAGAAATTTTTTCTGTATTCTCTAAGCTTTCTGAACATGAAACTGTTGAAGTGGCCAATGGACAATATGCAAAAGTAAAGGGATCAGGCACTGTAATTATATCTGAACATGTTACTCTAGAAAATGTCTTATATGTTCCAGAAATTCAGTGCAATTTATTATCTGTGAATCGAGTAACAGCTGGACTAAATTGTCTTGCTATTTTTGATAAGTGTGGCTGTGATTTTCAGGACTTGACCTTGGGGAAGATGATTGGGAAGGCTAAGATGTGGAATGGACTATATTATCTACAAGGAGCATCAACACCGACATCAAAGGCAGTTCATCCTTCTATGACAAATAAAGATTTTATGTTGTGGCACTCTAGGTTAGGCCACCCTAGTCCTCGTTATATGCAACTTTTATTTCCCAATATCAATAATAAAGTCAGTTCGGAATTCAGTTGTGACACCTGTCATTTTGCCAAGCAAATTCGAAATTCTTATCCTCCTCATCCTTATATTCCTACACATCCATTTGCACTAATACATAGTGATGTTTGGGGTCCATCAAGATTTGAAACTAATTCTAAAGCAAGATGGTTTGTAACATTTATTGATGATCATACAAGATTAACTTGGGTTTTTCTCATGCAACAAAAATCAGAAGTATTGACTATTTTCAAAAAATTTTATGCCTTCATCAAAAATCAGTTTCAGACATCTATAAAAATCTTCAGAAGTGACAATGGCAAAGAATATTTAAACTCATCTTTTAAAAGTTTTCTGGAGGAACAAGGAATTCATCATCAAACAACGTGTGCGTATACACCTCAACAAAATGGAATCTCAGAAAGAAAGAATAGACATTTACTTGAGGTTGCTAGAGCTATTATGTTTGAGAGTAATGTGCCTAATAAATTTTGGGGGGATGCAGTGCTTACTTCTGCCTATTTAATAAACCGTATGCCTTCAAAAGTTTTGAACTTTACAACTCCTCTTCAGAAACTACATGAAAAATATCCCAATTCTCACCTTGATGTAATTATTCCACAAAAGGTATTTGGGTGCACAGCTTTTGTCTATAATGAAGGAGGGGGAAAACTAGAATCTAGAGCTATTAAGACTATTTTTCTAGGTTATTCCTCTAATAAAAAGGGTTATAAATGTTTTTGTCCTGTCACTAACAAGGTTTTTGTTTCAATGAATGTTAAATTTCTGGAAAAACAACCATATTACCCTAAACCCACCATTCAATGGAGAAAGTTCAGGGTGAATGGCTGGTTTATGATGTAAAGAATAAAATCTTAGATGATCATCAATCTAAAAAATATATAGATAGAACCCAAACATCACTTGAAGTTGGCCTTCCTTCAACTGAACCAACTAATCTCATTCCTCAAATAAACCCTCCAGAAAACCATGCTCCAGAAAAACCTCAAACAGACCCTAATTCACTCCAAATACCTTCATTCAGATCTGAATTTCAGGATCCAAACCCATTTGAGCCTCTTGCTGAATCTGACTCATCTACAACTAGGGTGGCAGAACCTGATTTGTCAATGGAACATCAACAAAGAGAAGAAGAGTCCATTCCTACATCAAGGCCAACTCATGATTCAACTCCTGAGGCAAGTCTTGAGGATTTACATTGGCCAATTGCCTTGAGGAAGGGAAAAAGAAGTTGTACACAGCATCCTATTGCTAGGTATGTCTCATATGAAAAATTGTCTCCTCATTTGAAATCTTTTGTTGTAAATGTTGAGAAAGAAGTTGTGCCTAAAAGCTTTAAAGAAGCTATAACTGATCCAAGATGGAGACAGGCTATTGAGGAGGAGCTAAGAGCCTTGCACAAAAATAAAACATGGGAAATTGTGGATTTGCCGAAAGGGAAATCTGTTGTGAGCAGCAAGTGGGTGTTTACAATAAAATATAATCCAGATGGGAGTGTAAACAAGTACAAAGCTCGATTGGTAGCTCGTGGGTTCACTCAAACCTATGGTATAGACTACCAGGAAACCTTTGCTCCAGTAGCTAAATTTAACACTATAAAGGTTCTTCTCTCTCTAGCTGCTAATCTAGATTGGCCATTACACCAACTAGATGTTAAAAATGCCTTTTTGAATGGAGATCTAGAAGAGGAAGTATACATGGAAGTTCCATTGGGAGTAAGAGGTTCAGGCAATTCTCTCAAAGTGTGTAGACTTCACAAGTCACTATATGGATTAAAGCAATCCCCTAGAGCATGGTTTGAGCGCTTTACTAAAGCAATCAAGGCTTAGGGTTACAATCAGTGTCAAGCTGATCATACATTGTTCATTAAAAACAATGGTGGAAAAATTACTACTCTTACTGTTTATGTTGACGATATTGTGCTAACAGGAAATGACACAGAAGAGATTGCTAGGCTCAAGGAAAATCTTGCAGCTGAATTTGAAATAAAGGATCTTGGAGCATTAAGGTACTTCTTGGGCATGGAAGTAGCACGTACAAAGAAAGGGATTAGTGTATCACAACGTAAATACACTATAGATTTGTTGAAGGAGACAGGGATGCTTGGTGCAAGGCCGGCTAATACTCCTATGGAACTTAATCAGAAGTTAACCATCAGATCCGATGGCACATCAGTGAGCAAGGAAAGATATCAGAAACTAGTAGGGAAACTCATTTATTTATCTCATACTAGACCTGATATATGTTTTTCTATTAGTGTGGTTAGTCAATTTTCAAGTAATCCCCAGAAAGAGCATATGACAGCAGTTTACAGGATTCTCAGATATTTAAAGAAAACTCCTGGACGTGGCTTATTTTTTGCAAAACAGGATGGTCTGAGAGACATTCAGCTTTACACCGATTCTGATTGGGGCGGTTCAAAGACTGATAGAAGGTCTACTACTGGTTACTGCACCTATGTGTGGGGAAATTTGGTAACATGGAGAAGCAAGAAACAACCAGTGGTCTCTCGGAGTTCAGCTGAATCTGAATATAGAGCTTTGGCTCTAGGAATTTGTGAAGGAATGTGGCTGGTCAGACTTCTAAATGAGTTAGGGGTCAACACAGGGGGACCGGTTAAAGTAAGATGTGACAACATGTCAGCAATAAAAATTGCAAATAATCCTGTTCACCATGACCGAACGAAACATGTAGAAATAGACCGGCATTTTATCAAAGAAAAATTGGATGCAAAGGTGATTGATTTATCATATATCTCTTCAAAGGAGCAAACAGCTGATGTCATGACCAAGTCCCTCACTCAAGAAAAATTTGAAGGCTTTATTGGCAAACTAGGAATGATCAACATCTATTCACCAGTTTGAGGGGGAGTGTTGGTGATATTATGCCTTCCACATCAGCAAATATAATAAGATGCATCTAGGGTTTACTATTTTAAAATATATTCAGTATCTTCCTGTATCATAGAATATATTCAGAATCTCCTTGTATCATGGGTATGAATATTACTCATTATTCTGCATTTATTATTCTGATATTATTCTGATATGGGAGGAGGATTTTGTGGGATTAGCTCAGATTTCTTCTTCCCTAATCCCCTATATATGTAACCCTTGACTCATCAATAAAATTCACTGCCATATAGCAGAATTATTTCACTATGACCTACAGCAGATTTCATGGGAAGGGAAATGGTGTAGCAAAAAGTAACACCAGGGGTCAAGACACTTACCCCAAGGCTTTAAGCTGTAAGAATAAAAAGGAAATGCCAATAAAAGAGAAAGGTAGATGCAGTCAGAGGTAGGGGTAATGACTACATTTTGGCCAGAAGGGCATTCTTTCTATGGAAAGAAAGGGCAGTTCAGACTTTTGGAAGTGAAGTAAGGTTTAGCAGAGGGCGGCTTCTCAATAGGCAGTGTTATTTTTATGTTATTGTGAGGTTCTGTGGTGTGATGATGTGTTTTACATTTTGTTTCTTCTATTTCTATTACTCTAATTTGGTTGTATCAGGAATTTGGGTATATGCTTAAAACATTATTTCACTAGTACTCTAAACTTTATTATTCAGTTATAGTAATATCAGTCCCTCGTAGTTTATTTCTGATGTTTTTGTTAGTTATAAGCTTATCAGCATAGAGGCTTCTATCAACTTACATGGAGAATGACATGGATGACTGCAAGGTTGATGATGCGGAAGACTGCTGTGTGGATGACTACATGGCACATGACTTCAAACAAGCGAGGAAAGTATCTGACATGAATAACAAGTTATCATCAATATGCACAAACACAACATGTTCTATAAATTCGAAAGTAAATAAGATATATCCACAGATCATATCTATAAAAGCCACAATCATGTAAGTCAATTCATGACCAAATAATAAGCAAATCAGCACCTTTCACATTTTAGATTAAACACCCTAAATCAGCAAGCAACTCCACCATTCATTTAGCAACCATAGCATATAAAGCAAACAATAAGTTTAACTTTTTACACCTTTGGCCAGGGTAATTCATACTGGCAATGCCTTCAACAGATCCCAATTTTTAAAATACACCACCTGTAAAGTTTACATAACAGGAAGCACCTGTATATATTCACAGAAAACTTGGAAGGAAAATAAATTCAAGCTCTAAACGAGAATTCAAGCAAAACCACATTCACCACTGCTAAATTTTCCCGTGATTGTAGAATGCTCAGGTATGAAGAAATGGTCAAAAAGTCAATACTCCCTCCATCCCTAAACATAAAAACTAGTTGACTGTTTTTGGAAAATCTAAGAAAACACAATAAGGTAATTAAAAATTGATTTTCATGAATTCTTTCTTTAAACTAGCTTATTAGACTTATAAACTAACATATGATCTAATAATAAACAAAATACGTTATGATTAAGTGGTTCATTTCGCTATCTTAGGATTCTCCAAAAAAAAAAAATCAACTAGCTCTTATATTTAGGAACAGAGGGAGCTACTTTGAAGCCACTACTTTTAATACCAAAAGCACAAAGTAAAAGGCATCAAACAGACAAAACACTTATTAGGGCTAAATTTCTTACCATGTACTCAGTATCTGCCTCCAATGAATATCACTGCCACTCCAATACCAAATCATATAAACTTTGCTCCTGCATCAATATCTTACACTCAAAAATAATGCTAATTGAGTCAACTGGAATGTGCTAAAAATGCTCTACTGATTAAAAAAAATTAATTTTTTTTACACTAACTTGTATGGCACACGAGTTTCGTTGAATTTTAATAAAACTATGCAATGCAGTGAAGTAGTTGATCCATTGGACTGACAGGAGTTGAAAGTTAGAGTGAAATTAATAAAATGTGAATTTTATAGTTTTGTTCAAATTTGTACTACTAGTAGGGGAATGGTAAATAAGATAAGTTGTCATGTGCAGTAATTAGAAATAGGAAAACTACTATTGGGTTCAAAAATGAATGGAAAAGAAAAGAATAGGAAATGAATGATATTATGAGGAATATAATGGCTACCTCTTCGTGTGCGTGTGAAAAATAGAGCGCCGCCTCCTTATTTCTTCAACAATCTTCTCTCTGCCTATAAACACTCACCTCTTTCTCTCTTCTTTTCCTCCCAAACCCCAAAACGTGCACTACACAATCACCCTTCATTTCTTTTTTTTTTTTCCCCTTTTCTATATTGGAGAAGGAGACATGATTAATTAATTGTGTTGGTGATCTTTTTGTAAGTATCTTTAGTCCCTTATATTGTTTGCATGAAATTTCTATTCAGTCATTTATCTTTGCAAAGTACACTTTTTAAAATTTAACATTGTTACTCAACTTAACGGAATTTACCGAAAGGAAATGGACGGTGAGGATGATGTGGTAGATGGTGTGGATGATGTGGCCGACATTTAATTGAACAGTCATCATTTAAGTTTGATGAGTCAGCAATTTCCGTTAAATTAGGTGAAAATGTTAGATTTGAAGAACTAAAAGTGTACTTTTCAAAGATAAAGTACTAAATTAAAACTTCATACAAACAACATAAAGGACTAAAGGTATACTTAAGTCTAATTACTTATTAAATCATTCAAAACCTTTAATTTTATTTTTTCCCACTATTTAATTTTAAGTTTTTAATTTTAATTTCAAAACAAAAATAAATACTATGCGTTTGTGGGTTCGAATCCCACCAATGTGAGGACCTTATTGATGGACGATCTGTAAATTTCTCTCTAAGCGCTCTTTTGAGCTCGGAGGCCTGCCCTGACCCTGATGAGCCCCCGAGACTCAACTCACCTAAACTTTTATGTATGAAGAAAAGATAGGTAATCAAAATTATGATTTGAATGAAGAAGAGAATATACAAAAAAGAAAAAGAAATACATACAATCAATCAAATAATAATTGTTTACCAAAATATTTGATGGAAAATCAACGTGAAAAGATCTAAAAAGGGAGATACTAGGAAAAGAAGGAATTAAACTAATGATAGTTAATCAAATTAATCAAAAGTTAAGTAAAAAATATGCATGTGTTTTTATAAAAAATATCCTCACTAAATATTTTTTTACCAAAAATACAACTAATTTTTCATAACCCAATATGAAAATTTGTTATAAAAACATGGGTATTTTTGAAAATGATAATTGGTGGGTAATTTTTGTTAAAAACGCTTATGTACTTTTAAACTTAACTTATTAGTCAATGAGAAATTCTGAGCAAAACAAAATTAGTCAATGAGAAATCAAGGTCAAAAGCAATAAAATGAGTTATTCAAGAATAAATTAAAGTTATTATAGTTAATGATAATAATATATTTAATTTAAATAAAATATTTCACATATATTTGATTTACAAAGTACTTCAAATATACTCCCTCCGTTCCTAAATATAAGATCACTTTAGAGAAGTGGATAAGTTCCTAAATATAAGATCACTTTCTATTTTGTCCCAAGTTTTGCCTAAATTACCCCTATACACAAAAGGATAGTGCTTCTCTCTTTCCCTTCAATTTTTCTCTTTAGAGAGGGGTATTTTTGGAAGATCATGTAGTCCCAACTAATTGGATTGTCTTCCTTAATCTCCTCAAATTAAGCAAAGTGATCTTATATTTAGGAACGGAGGGAGTAGAATGTAATAATTAATAATATACAACAATTTCTGATAAATAATAACAATATACAGTCATTAGTTAAGAAAATAAAATAATAAAAGTGCAAAATTTTAGAGACTTGAATCTAGTAAAAAAGTATTATTTGTAATTCAAGACTCTCCAAAGGCTTTGTATATGGCTTCTAAACCTGAAATATTTATCTATTTTTATTGATTACAAAGAAGTAAATATATATATTATTGGCTTTATTTGTACTATTAGAAATTTCCCATGAGCAATTCATTGAAAATTAACGAAGTTTATGTCATTTAGATGTAAAAGATATAAATTGATATACAATAAAATTTATCACATAATGACAATTTCAAAATACTCCCTCCGGTCCTAAATATAAGACCTAGTTGACTTTTTTTTGGAGACGTTAAGGTTACAAAATATGTTATTAAATTATGACATATTTGATTTTTTTTAGATTAGTCATTAGTTTATAGGTTAAATAAACTAGTTTAAGGGAAAATGTTAGGTAAATCAATTTATAATTGACTTATTTTGTTTTCTTAGGATTTCCTAAAATGGTCAACTAGATCTTATATTTAGAGTCAGAGGAGTAATAACACTAATATTCATGAACAAAATACAATATTTGAAGATTACCGTTGTTTAAATTGTAAATAACACATGACTAAAGAACTTTAGAACATACCACCATTACGAGGGGCGAGCGGAATGAAAGAGTTTACCACTGTATATTTGGTGATTGAGTATTTGATAAATAAGGTGAGTATATAACAACGTAAACCTTATCTCACTCAAGTGGGGTCGGTTACATAGATCACACGACGTCATTTTGTACGGTCACTAGTCATTCATGGAGTTAAACCTTTCACTAAAAGATCTCTTTGAATAACTTCGTTAAAAGTTCTCTTTAGTCTCCCTCTATTTCTTATATATGGATCCCGTACCATCTAATCAACTATTCTTACTGGCTCATCTAATTCTCTTCTTTGAACATGTCCATACCACCTTAAACGATTTTCTGCCATTTTCTCTGAAATTGGTGCTACCCCAACTCTTTTACGAATGTGATCATTACGAATCCTATCTTTTATTGTATTCTCACTCATCCATCTCAACATTTTCATCTCTGCCACATCCATCTTATTGTTCTTGTTGTTTTTTAATTGCCCAGCATTCACTACCATATGACATTGCCAGTCTAATAACTGTTCGATAGAATTTTCCTTTTACTCTATCTTGAACCTTACTATTACATATAACCCCAGAAGTTTTTCTCCATTTACACCAACCAGCCTGAATACTATTATTGACATCTCCATCTACTTCACAATGTTTATCTTTCCATCCCTCATCACACCTATTACCTCCCAAGCTTTGCCTCTCAAGGTTCCAATATTCCACGTACTAAATCTAATTTTACTCTCATTCATTTGCTTCTTTATATATCCCTTCTCTTGTAAAATGCCAAGCGATGACATATTGCTAAAATGGTTGTGTGTGTCCATGCTTGATAGATTCGACAAATTTTTACGTTGGCTGTCGAAGCCTAACACAACCTACTCTTTTTATCCGGGCTTAGGACCGGCTATACTATAGGCAGAGTATTTCTTATAATAAAATAATAAAACAAAACAATAAAAATAAAAATAGATCCAAACACTAATAAGAATGAAACTAGCACAAATAATAACAATAAATAAAGCGATAAACAATAAAACAATAATCACAATACAATAAAATAATAAAACAATACAATAAAACCATAAAACAAAATAAGAATAATATATAAATAAATAAATAAAATAACAATATACAATAAAACAAAAACAATCGCAATGCTCAACAATAAAATAAAACAATAATTAATAAATATACTATGGAAAACAAAACAACAACAATGCTCAACAACAATATTCAAAGGTTAAGATATGTATGAGAAACAAAAGATTTAAGAAAACTATGAAATTTTAGTAAAAAACCTTAAAAGAAAATCAAAATTTAAACCAGGGATTTTTGATGATGTTAATCGTGATTGTAGGAAAGTGGATATGATGATTGACGTAATGAATTTCTACTAAAGTTTAAAGATGAGTAAGATTGTAAGAATGAAAGATTGAGAAGGAGGAATATTATAAGAATGTGAGTAAGAATAGAAAATAGTAGATCTGTATAAAAGAATAGAGATATCTTAATGATATATATAAGCGTAAAACAGTAACGGGCAAAAACGTAATTTTCGCAAGATTTTTAAAAAAAAAAGAAAAGAAAAAAAAGGTCAGAAAACGCAATTTTCGCAAACTGACGGGCACTAACTGTCATTTTCTGGGGCTATACGCATAATTTTCGCAATTTTAACGTTTAAAAAAACGCAATTTTCGCAAACTGACGAGCACTAATGTCATTTTCTGGGGCCATACGCGTAATTTTCGCAATTTTACCGTTTAAAAAAATAAATAAAATAATAATAACTATTCATCATCTTCTTGGCATCACCACCCCTGAATTTCTCTAACTATTTTATCATGATCACCACTAACTTGAAAGACTTCCTACAATCTTGCACTAATGCCAAACAAAACTCCCTAAAATAAGGAATGCAATAATTGTAACCCCAAAAACTCACCCTCACCGTCGTCATCCTCCTTCATCGCATCACCACTACGGCGCCGCCAAATAAAACCACCGTCCTCCATTCCCTCACCCACAAACACCACAACAACACTCATCCAAAAACCCTACTAAAACTCCAAACCTTTCCCTCTCTCCTACTTTCTCTCAAACCTCATCATCGCCGGTCACTTTTCCGACCGCCCCACTTCCAACAACTCGCAAGCAACAACTACCCTCTCTGCTATAATACTACAAAAATCCTACTACTAGAATTATATGAACTCAGAAAAGTGAGTAAAAAAAAATAACGGAGAGAGCTCTTTTCTCTCTAGTAGTTCCTTATTCTCTATTTTTGCTTGCTAGTTCCTTCATCTGATATTTTTTCATCTTCATCTAACTTGATATGATATGTTGTCTTAAATCTCTTAAATATTATACTGTAGGGATTGAATTCTCTATCTTTTATGATTTTCTTCATCATCTTGTTTTTCTTTTTCTTAGTGTGGTTCTTTATTTTCTTTACTTATTCTCTTTATCATGGAAGTTCCTTTACCATCTGAGTCACGGCTTCATTATTGCTACAGGCACTATCTATTTATGCAGAATAATATACATGTTTCTTAGATTTCTATTCTTCTACACATGCATTGGAAGCTTCGTGGTCAATTTGACGTGGTTCAAAAGAATTCCAATAGCCATGTTCTTCATTTTGAAGATTTAAAGGACTGCTCTTTTATCTTAAATCAATGAACATGGCTTTTATCTGGTTTTTTTTAGCTGTTTATCCATGGACAGCTCACATATCAGTGCCAATCTTAATTAGTCATTTTATGATATGTGGGTATATATTAGAATGATGAGAGATTGGACACCCCAAGATGTGTATGTTTTATTTGTAATACTCCTTCCGTTCCTAAATATAAGATCACTTTAGGGAAGTGGATAAGTTCCTAAATATAAGATCACTTCCTATTTTATCTCAAGTTTTGCCCAAACTACCCTTATACTTCTTTTCATTGAAAACCTCTCCTCCTTTTAAAGTTAAGTAATTGAGGGGATTTTGGGAAGATCATGTAATTTTATTGTCTTCCTTAATCTCTCCAAATTAACCAAAGTGATCTTATATTTAGGAACGGAGGGAGTATATGGGTTTCTTTGTTCTTTCTTGTATTAAAGTTGAGATTAGAAATTAGAATATTGAAAAGAAACATAACAAGATTGGGAGAACGGTTATCTTGAGCCAAGATGGATTTTGCGGATTTCCTTTTTCTCTTATTGTGTTTGCTTGCCATGGGTTTTTTCTCTTGATTCACACTTATTTGTACTTCTCTTAGTTTATCAGGACTATTATTAATAGGCTAAAAGCTGAACCACTAATAGCAACAGACCAAACCCAAGCCTAAAAAATAGTCATTAATATGTCACAAGTCAAGCTCAAGACACCTTTTGACAACACAAGCTTGACCTATTAAGAGGTGTGACTTGACCTAACATGTTTTCACCCCTACTACCTATAGCCATTCAAAAATATAAGTTGCATCTCATCATGTTAAGTTTCTAGATTACATTTGTATAAAAAATCTAAATGGACTAAAGCCACATTTAGATGCAAGAATTCTGATTGTAGAAGCCACTTCTCCCATTATCGCCCCCTCTTGTGGTACCCTACTATGCCATGACTTTCAGGGCTATATATGTCCGTCATGTCTCTTTATGTTGACATAAAATAGCAAAGTGAATTACAGGCTTGATTTGAGGTTGAGGGGTTTAGAGATGAGACTTTGTTTTTTTAATGATTTAAAAACATTTTAATTCTTACCTAAAAAATAAAATTTTAAAACTGAACATTTATGTAAGTCATAGAGGATGCCTCATCATCATTCGTCATATGATGGCATTCTCCACATAAGTAACGATAGGCCGATAGGGGGCTCAATCTCGTAAATTAAAACATCAAGGAGGTTAAATTAAAACTTGCGACATCATGGAAACTAAATGCAACTCACAAAAATTTTCATGGGAGTTTTATGGATTCAAGCCATAAAATGAAGATGGGTAAATGAAAATCCCTCCCTTGGACAGATGAAGTGAAAGATGCAAGAATAAGAATTTCAGCCAACAAGAGAAATAAATAATTGCATACCATTATGACAACTAAGTATACTGACATTCATTAAATACTAACAGAGTTACACAATGTAAAAAGACATAAGTCGTTCCTTCCACAGATTTGTAATTAAATTATGCCACATTGCCATCATCTTGAAATTCACTTGCGCGCTTCAGCCTTCTTTTGTTCTTTGGCTGAAATAGACACATTTGTTTTCCGTTTCAGATTTTTGATAATAAAATAAGACACACAGACACACACACTGAACAATGTTAGATAACCTACCAGCTTTTTCTTCCTCTCGCTTTTTGGCAGCATCTGCCCTTTGTTGACGTATAAGAGCCAAACGCTCTGTGACAAAGAAAGAAATGGTATTAAGATAAAAATGAAAAGCATCACCAAAATGGATAAACACCTAGGATATATTGCCCCTACAGCATTGTATCATTTTCCTCATGCTAAAGAAAAATTTCTTTAAGTTGATTTCTTACTGGTTCACAAAAATTCAACAGGTCTTCAAGTGTGATACATTACATGTATGCAAGATTTTTAAAGATTATTTAGAGAATCCAAGTACCTAGATCTTTTCTTGCTTGTTCAGTTTTTCCTTGCTCTTGCAACCTCATATAGCGTTCATGAGCTCTCTGTTTCTCCAGCTCCTCTCTGATGGCAGTACAATATCAACTGTATTAGGAAAACCTACTAAAACAGAAGCTTCCCATTCAAGCATTTTCAAATATAGAACTAATAGAACATCAGTTCTGCTTGTATGATGAGGAATGCCCCCTCTATGTTTATGATGAATACTCTCTTTAAACATCAAAATACTCCCTTCGTTCCTAAATATATAATCACTTTGACATCTCAATATGTTCTATCTAAAATCACTTTCTAATTTTTCATAACATTTTCCCAAATTAACCTCATAATACTGAACAAAAATAAAAAAGTAAAAGATGGAGAGCGTGAATAAAGGTATAAAATTTGAGCGAATTGGTAATATCATATGATAATAACTACTCCCTCCGGTCCTAAATATAAGACCTAATTGACTTTTTTGAAAAATCCTAAAAAACAGCAAAATAAGTTAATTATATATTGATTTACCTAATTTTTTCCTTTGAACTAGTTTATTTTACTTATAAACTAATGGATAATCTAAAAATATATCAAATATGTCATGATTTAATAGACTATTTTGCAATCTTAACTTCTTTAAAAAAAAAAGTTATCTAGGTCCTATATTTAGGACCGGAGGTAGTATAACTTAACCAAAATCCTTAATCTAATCAAATTACGGAAATTGATCTTATACTTAGGAACAGAGATAGTATCAATATAAATGGGAAGAAGCAAACCTTTCTCGCCTTGAAAGCTCAGTTGTTTTCTCAACCTGTATTAGTAAGAAAGTGATGTTATTCTTCCATGTACATTAATTATCGTCATCTTTACATAAGAACTAAAAAACTGAAGGTTGAACTCACATCAACATCTTTAGCTTTCAAGCTCTTCGGCTTTACCAGATTAGGATTTTCAATCTCAATAATACCTTGGGTTCCTTTTTTCTTTTGCTGATATTATGAAGAAAACAGCCAGTCAATTGCATATCTAAGTTGAGGAAACCACAGCAACAACAAACATGAACCCCTCTATATTAATGAGTAATTGTAAAATACTTAACTGTAGAATCTTCATCAGATTCTTCTTCAGATTCTTCCTCAGATACTTCCTCAATCTCCTCCTCTTCCTCTTCCTTCTGATAAAGTAACAGGTAATTTTTAACATAAAATATGCTGTTAGGATTGTGTACAGACTTAATTATCATTTAAGTACGTGATTGCATATATGTATGAGGGAGGGAGGAGAAGAAAACCTTTCTAAAAGTTCGTGGACGGTTAGATGTACCAGCAGCTGCAATATTCAAACAAGAAGTAACAGAAATTAATTTTCTGCCAGAGACATATCCTATTTTTTCTATTACTTTTTCTACCATTCAGAATAGGTCAAGAAAAGAAATTGCAATCACCAAGAAAAACGTCTTTTGCACTTCTATAGTGTTTCAAAACGAACACATCAACTCATAAATAAACCAAACTTTCCTACAATGAAGTCTGGAACCATGACAAGTTGCACAACAAGAATAAAAAAACCAGGGCCAAAACATGTTTTTTCCTAAAATTCATTCATCTAAAGAAATAAATAAAGAGTGGAACTAAGTAAATTGAAGAAGGGAAGCAAAATTCTAGATATAACTTGTTACCAGTTTCTCTTACTGCCAAAGCCCCCATTTAAATATTTGACAGCCAATTAACAACTGCCTTTAAATATCTTAGCTGATATATTTCACTGTTCCAAATCATAAATTCCAATAACCACCAGCTTCTCAATATTTCCACCATCAAAATTATTAACAACCAACTACTGCAGTTTCTCTTTTCAACTTCACCAATAAAGCTTGCAGTTGATTTTCATTAATTTCTCTTCCTTTTCTACATTAAGCATTAACCCAGATAAGTATCTCAATGGACCATAGCTAAGTTGTCAACCTCAAGATAATCACAAGGGCCTAGGTTTTCCATACCCATTTAGTTGACAAAAAAAATCATAAACTCCAATTTCCTTCTATTAAGAATATCATGGAAAACTCATTTGTCTCAATTCATCAGAGGCAATTCTCGCTTTCAAATATACTCCTAATTATAACACTCCCTTCATTCCTAAATACAAAATCACTTTCAAATTTCAATTTGTTCCTAAATATAAGATCATTTTCTAACATTTCCCAACTCTTTCCCAAATTAACCCTGATAATGTTTATCTATAATAACAAGCAAGAAAGGGAGCCACTAGTTGGGATAAGGCTTTGTTGATGATGATGATGACTCCCTCTGTTCCTAAATATAAGATCACTTTAGGTATATAGTTAGGAGAGCTTGTTCCTAAATATAAGATCACTTTCTAATTTGTCTCAAGTTTTCCCCAAATTACCCCTATATTCCCTTCACCCAAAAAAATAGTGGTTTGAAGGTGAGAGGATATTTTTAAAACTTAGGTGAGAGGTATTTTGGATATTTCATGTAATACTAACTCATTGGAATGTCTTCCTTAATCTCTCCAAATTTGCTAAAGTGATCTTATATTTAGGAACATAGGGAGTATTAATTACTAACTTAACTAACGTCCTTAATCTAATCAAATTAGAGAAAGTGTTCTTATATTTAGGGGACCGAGGTAGTATCACGTTAACTTTATTGTAGAAATTAAAGACACAAAATTAATCTAGTTATCTTTTTCCACAAAGCTAATTTATTCTACTTATAAACTAAATCTATAATCTAATTACACGCCACGTGTTATACCACAAAGTGAGTTTGCAACAATCAATTCAGATCTAACAAAACCAAAACCTATATAAAAAAATAACGATTTCATCATCCACAGCAAGTAGTGATAACAATAACGCGAAAATGAGAAAGAAATAAGCGAAATACACAATAATATTAGGTAGAAAGAAAAATGAGAAATTTGAAGGAGGAAATTGAAGAATTGATTACCGAGATCTTCCGGCGTAGAGAACTGGCGGCGACCAGTGGGCTTGCTCTTGAATTTTCCCCTTCCCATCGTTCGTACACAGTCAGAGACGAAAGCAAAGCTCAGAGATCAGCAAGGAGAAGAAGAAGGAGAAGGAAAGTGTATGGAATTTAGATTCTCTTCCAAACCCTAAATTCAAATTTCGTTAAATGCACGCCACTCTGGATAATTTATGTACTTATGTAATCGTAGTAGCATCCTCTTTTTAACCCTTAATTAAAAACAAGGCTTATGTCAATTAATATTTACTAGAAATAAATGCACCTTGTTAGTTGTGATCTGACCAATTACAAGTAGATACATACAATTTGGAGTTGAATTTTTAATTCTAAATGGCTCCTAAAAATATTTAAATATCATTTTCAATATTTTTTTATTTTATAGTGTAAATAAAACTGTTTTCCGATGTTAGTTAGTTTTTAGGTAGTAATCTCAAATTAAAAATATTGGTTCAAAAAAATATCAAATAAAAAATTTCATGTCTGTATGTGTCTATGTGTGATTGGTTAACCGTTAACCCATAAATGACGTGACTCATTAGGTTGGCGCAAGAATCTATTATATATATATAAAATCTCACGACGACATTCCTGTTATACCACTTGACACAATATGATTAGAGCATGGATACCTAATTATTTAAAGTTAAGAAAAAAGTAGATAGTTTTCTTTTTATGAATTCCTTTAATTATTAATCTTTATTTTAGTTTTAAAATTCCGAAATTCTCGTATCAATATTTTTTAATTCGCTCTAAAATAAACAGATCTGATTATTATTAATACATTAATTTGATATGATTGACTATTAAATTCCTATTATACCACTTGACACAATATGATTAGAGCATATGGATACCTAATTATTTAAAGTTAAGAAAAAAGTAGATAGTTTTCTTTTTACGAATTCCTTTAATTATTAATCTTTATTTTAGTTTTAAAATTCCGAAATTCTCGTATCAATATTTTTTAATTTTCTCTAAAATAAACAGATCTGATTATTGTTATTACGATAATTTGATATGATTGACTATTAAATTGGAGTAGTAAATATTGCCTTTGGCCCTATCATACATTAACTACTTTTTTTATTACAATACATTAATAAGGAAATAATATTGAACAATAGATTGACCCCAGATTTAGTAGTTATTCTTGGAGGCCTCCAGATCAGGATGTATTAAGATGAATACATATGGAGCTTGTAATCCTAAATTGGGAATGATTGCTTGTGGAGCATCTTGCGAGACTATATAGGAGAAGTGAAAGGAGGGTTTATGTTTAATATAGGTCGTGGTGTTAGTTTTGAGGCTGAGATGTGGGGTATAATTATGGGTCTATGGTGGGCGCCTGGGATTTTGGTGCTAGCCGTTTAGTGTTGGAGACGGATTGCTTAGAAGCGGTGGAGACATTGGAGGATTTGCAGCAGCACAATATGGAGACATCATCCATTAGCAAAGAAATTCAGGCTATGCTAATGAGAGACTGGGAGGTGCAGATTGTTTGGGGGCAAAGGGAAGCAAACAAATTAGCACATATGTTAGCACGCAGAACTTTGGATGTAGGCATAGGTGTCATCAGAATCAATGACACTCCAGATTTTATTGCTGAAGTTGTTGATCAAGATATGCTACTGATTGTTGAGCAGTAGTTTTTGAGCTTCATTTATAGTAAAAAAATACATTAACTACTTGATTTTATTGAATATGCATATAATTATTATCACAATTAATAATAATAATATGATTTTTTTCAAATATAAATGTAGAACAATTATAATTGATATAAATCCAATCATATGTTTACAAATTAGAAGACCTAATAATAAAGCCAAAACATAAAAAAAATCATCCAAATTTACAAATTTTAATTCACAACCCCAAGTTATTGTTGATGTGGTTACAAATTTTTTATTTTTAAACTATTATAAGATATTTAGCTATTTGGACCACATATTTGTGCAATACAAGATTGCACGGAGTAATTATCTAGTTTCTCTAATATTTAATTACATCAAGTAATATATAAGGGTAACGATATGTTTTTTATCCCTTAATTTTGGACAAAGTCATATTTTAATCCTTTAACTTTGAAAGTGTGTTTTTGGTCCCTTAACTTTGGACAAGGTCATGTTTTAGTCTCTTACTTTTGAAATGGTGTTTTTTGTCCCTTAATTTGAGACAAACTGTGTTTTTAGTCCTTTCAATTTTTTTATCCTCAAAGTTCTTTCAAATTAATATTATTAACTTCTCAAATGAAAAATACTAATTATACAAATTTAAGATACTCATACAGACACATTTAATTGTTGATTTATTATTATTAAATTGAAAAATATTACAAATTACAAATAAGAAAATAATAAAACTCTAATGTTTTATAAGCATTTTAATTTTTCCTAGTGAGCATTTTCCATTAGATAAGTTAAGAGTGATAACTTTTTTTTGCTTAGAGTCTTCGGTATCCGGCCCCCTTCGGGAGACCGACTAATCCGAAGTCGCCGTTGGATTCCCCATTTTGGGGGTGACGACTTCCCAAGGGTTCGAACTCATGACCTGGTGGGTACGCAGTGTCTTACCTCCCCCTTTCTTACCAGCTGGTCTACGCCCCCTTGGGCGTTAAGAGTGATAACTTAAAATGACTAAAAACACACTTTTCAAAAGTTAAAGATTAAAACATGACTTTGTGCATAAAGGATCAAAAACATACTTTAGTCTAATTTGAAAGACTAAAACACATTTTTCAAAGTTAATGAATTAAAACATGATTTTGTCGAAAGTTAAGGGATGAAAAACACATATTCAAAGTTGAAGGACTAAACAATATTTGTTAATTAAGAGACCAAAAACATACTCAAATCAATATAATAGGTCAAGGATCAATTGGCCAAGAAAGTTTTAGCATGAGATTTATTTAGTTTTAGGCCTAATTTCGCCATGAAAGTATTAACATAAGTCAATTTTGCCCATTATGTTCTTGAGTTCAAGAAGAACTCAAGAACATAACCAGAAATTAAAGCCACAGGACAAACTTTTAGACACTACTCAAATTATTAATATTTGAACCAATACCCTTCGCTGATTAATTAAATTGAATTGATCCCTGCTCCCTAAAAAAGCAAATTGATTTGATCCATAAACTTCCTTTATTGGCCGATCAATTTGATCCACAAACCTAACATCAGAATATAAGGGACAAAAATAAATTACTAGTAGCTCACAAGTATTTATTACAAATAGTACACGTCACTATATATATAAATCGTTGCTCAAGAAACGGACAGTTTTTAATCTTCTAAATTATTCAACTAAAAGAGAACGTAACTTTTGAACGAACTCATCTAGGTAAGCATCTTCAAATCCAGGTGTAAGTTACAGCTGCCTCCATTTGTTGTGATTACTTCTCATCTTTTGAGCATTTTCACTGTCACTATCCATCACCACTTTCACAGCCTTGCACACACCTTCCCTTGTGAAGAATCCATCTTCTCCTCTCTCAACTTCCACTCCCAAATGCAAATCTTCACACATCACTTTTGAATTTATGAACTGATCTCCATAATTAGGTATGAGTACAAGTTGAGTCTCACTACATAATGCTTCTATCATGGACCCACTTCCACAATGACTCACAAAGCAACCCACAGAAGCTAAGGAGGATTTAACATTAAAACTTGTTGAATCCAACCTCCATGAACAATCCCTCTCCCCTTTACTCTCTCATAAAACCCTTCAGGCAATGCTGATTCAATTGTTTCATGTCCTATGGGAGGTTTCAAGGCAGCTACAAAAGGCATACCTGTGAGTTCAAGACCCAATACAAGTTCTTGGAACTGATCTTTCTTTAAAAAGCATTCACTACCAAATGCGCAGACACTACTACAGATTGTCCCTATACCAGCGCACCTTTACATGCGCTCAACAAAAAACGCAGGTATTGATATGCTATACATGCGTTTTATGTAAAAGCGCATGTACAGAGACAACCTATACATGCGCTTTATGAAAGCGCATGTAAAGAAACAACATATACATGCGCTCTTTGTAAAAGCGCATGTAAAGATAAAACATATACATGCGCTTTATGTGCTTTACATAAAGCGCATGTAAAGAGAAGACCTATAGGATTCTTTTTTAATTAAAAGAATAAGGTAACCCCAAGCACTTCCCATCCCTTCTTCATTTTGAGCACCCTCCGTTCTCTCACCCGACAACTCCCTTCCCAAAACCCTAACCCTAACTCAAACCCAATCATTTTCTCACCCGACAACTCCTTATAAAATCAATTTCTCTTCCTCATCCTGGGATCATCATCGGCATTTCACTTGAACACCTTGCAAAAACTGAGTTTTCTCTTCTATCTCTCGGTCTCTCCCTCTCCGGCGACAAAAGCGCCGATTTCCGGCGGAGCAAGCGGCCATTCACGATTGTAATGGCGAAATCAAGCTCAGGTGATCTTCCTCTATATTTCTATACCCATTTTTTTTTCAGTTTATGTGATTTTGGGAGAGAGGCCGAGTGGAGTTTCTGTTTTATAGACAATAACCCATTAAAATAAAATTAAGGTTTCAATCTAGAGGATAAAGGGATGGATTTGGGTAGTATGTTAGTATCTGACTGAAAACCCCAAGTTTGGGTACAATAATTCGACATGTTTGGGTTTTTCTAAGGTTTTAAAACTTTAAATTTCTGATTTCGTAAGTTCAATGGAGTTACTAAGTGGTCTAGCATGTTTAATTATTAGAGTCTTCTTTGACTAGTTGTGAAATGTGATTTTCTTCCTTATTTTGTGGTCTGAATCGAGTTTGGTGGTTTAAGGTGATTTATTTGTGTGATTTTAAAGTTTTTACTGCAACTACTGTTATGGCTGATTAGGATGAAATAATAGAGAAAGCTAGAGGCTTTAAGAAAATGGGAAGTTTTGTGTCTATGTTCATTCTTCTTTCATGTTTGGAATTTTGATGCATATAAGGTGTTTGCAAAAATGTGTAAAAGAAGAACTTGGTTGAGTTATGATTGTTGAGGGCTATATTGTGAAAGCTATCATGTTAGAATCTAAATACATAAACTAATACGTACATATATGCATATAAATTGTTTTTGCTGGAAGTGCTTGCTTTACTTGGATATTGTTAAGATCGGATTTAGTTGAAACACGGGATAGTTTTGAGAGTGGAGTTGGAAGTAAAAATTGTTTTTGAGGTGTGGTTCAAATCTGTAGTGCATGGGTTAATTTTCAAATTTGTAGTGCATGGGTTAATTTTCATGGTTAATTTTCACAAATGGATATACAAGGAACCAAATGATGATCAAGGAAATTGTGTGTGCACAAAAATTCACCTCCATTTTCTATTTGAAAAGTCGGAGTGATGCTTCTAGGTTAGAGGGTTTGTTCCAATATCCTATTTAATTTGGCCAAAAAAAGTCCTCTTTAATTTTATAGGATTACATGCTACCACCTGATTTAACCTAACCATGCATTTGAAAAACTGACATTAGTTTCTACTTCACTTTTTCATTTCTGATTCATGTCAAATTACTTTTTGGTTTTTTGTCAGTTCTGTTTTGCTATCACCAATATGAGGAAGTTTTTTGATTATATACAACTTCCACATCTTAACATTGCCTCATATGCTGCTGCAACGTTCAAGGTTGGTATCATCTTAGTGAATTTGTGAAGATAGATATTTACTCTTATTTTCAATGAATTCTGTAATACCATTAATTCTCTCATGGTTGAGAAAAGACTAAATAATGGTATAATTTTGTTTATAGGGGTTGGGGCTAACAATGGGGTGTTGATCAAAGGAGGAGGTGACCCTGAAACGAGCTCAGATGGTGAAGTACGTTATATTTGATAAAACCGGCACTTTGACTCAGGGAAAAGCTAGCTTTACAACTTAAATTGTGGTTACTATGTGATGAAATTTATTAAGGACATAGTAACACATGACTAATTGGAGGTGCCTGAATTTGTAAGTTTATTATTGCACATGACATATATAGTCTTAACTTACAAAATTGTTGTTGACTTGTTATTTAAAGTGAATTGTCACATAAATATGTTTATTATGTCCATTAACTCAGTATTGTGAAGATTGTCGATCATCAAAGTTATCTATGGAGGAGGTGGATGATCTCATTGAAGAGTGGTGCAAGTATGTTTTCCCTATTGCTCATCATCCTATTATTCAAAATTTACATCCTTCTTAGAGTTTCATACATCTCAGGAGGAAGTGGGAGTATGACACTTTTGATAGATGAACTAGTTGGTTATTTAATCTAAATGTCTTTTGTTGGTACAACTTTGATGTGTATTTTGGCTGGTACAAATTAGATGACTTTTGGTGCTACAAATTAGATGTAAATTCTGATTGAGATATGTGGATGACTTTTATATTACATGTAAAGTAGTTCTTGTTAAAGGATTTTGGTTATTCTGACTGGTTGGGTATATTATATTGTGCAGGTAGCAATTTAACTGCCAAAAAGCAGGAAAACGAATTATGACAAATGAAAAAAAAAACTTATACATGTGTAATAAATACATATTTACATGCGCTTTTAACACAAAAGCGCGTATATATATATATATATTTACATGCGCTTTTAATACAAAAGCGCGTGTATATATATATATTTACATGCGCTTTTATTACAAAAGCGTGTGTATAGATATCTATTTACATGCGCTTTTATTACAAAAGCGTGTGTATATATATATATTTACATGCGCTTTTCTGACGATAAAACGCATGTATAAGTATAGATATACATGCGCTTTTACAAGCGCATGTAAATCCTTTCCCGGCGAGGCCATTACCAGCGTTTTTTAAGCGCATGTAAAGGCCAAAATGAGCGCATGTAAAGGGGTTATTCTGTAGTAGTGAGAATATCACGGTTCGTGGCCTAAAACATGCAAGCCATTTCACCCATCTTTCTTCCAAGGTTGAATTTGGTGATGGATTAGGCAAAAGTGGTCCTGCCAGAAAGATTGGCTTGCCTAATTTCCTTTCAACGGGTTCAATGTAACGCCCTTCTATTTCCTTGCATGTTTTGAAAACAATTGCGTCACAGTCAGTGAAATTAATTATTGTAACATTACCTACAGAAATTCCCCCTCCTTCATGTTCAACCCTTATGTTAGGGTCCATGACATTATCAGTTTTTGTAGTAGTTGACTCTTCTTGAACATTCCTTTCAGGACATAACAAATTCGCAGCATGTGCAGGGCCGCATGTGATAAAAAGTATGGCCTTGATATTTAAGCGATGTGCTAATTGAGGCATCCAGTGTTGAAAGTCGAAGAAGATAAAGTGGGGTTTGAGATCTAAAAGAGAAGCTTCAATGGAAGGCTGAGTGAGGTCCATAGCCTTCTTGAGAAGGGGATATGATGAAAATGGAATATCATGGGTTGTTTCAGAGCCAGGCTCGAGGCCATCAACATGTGGTACGTACGTTGATGGGAATGAAGGAGATGAGATTTGGATGGAGATTGAGATGTTCAAGTTTGAGTGATGCTTTTTTTGGTATGAAGAATGAGACCCTATGGCCTATATTGGCAAGCTTGTTCGCCAGTTGAAGGAATGGAGTGAGATGGCCAAAAGCAAACCATGAGTTCATTGCTATGTGAAGGGTTTGGTTCGCCATAGTTGATGAGAGAAAATAGATCCAACAACGAATATATACTTGTTCTCAGAAAGCAAATAAAATTTTAAAGGAAGTGAGGAGTTCGAAAGGTTGTGGTTCTAAACTTCATGCCAACAACTCCTTATATATATAGTCAAAAGAATGGGTGACAATTTTTTGTTTTGTTACTGCGAGTTTTTGTCTTTCAAACTTGTTACTTACATGTTAACAAAATATGTCCAAATTTTAATTTTATAGTAAGTAGATATAAGAGTCTAGTATATTCCCTTTCTCATCGCCCTCACCAAGTGGGGATAGAACCGTCAATACGGGTTGAGCTTGTTTTTGCCCAAACCTAAGGATGGTCGGAATTGGGTTATAAAGGGAAAAATAAGGTGTGGGTCAATAAGGGCCGAGAGCTTTTGAGAACCAAGCCATTTAGGCCCGCCGTTCTCCCCCTTCATTATTATAAAAAAATAAAAGTAGGAGGAATTTTGAGTAGATCATATATTGACTCAATTGTGTTATTGTGTTTCATGTCTAGATGTTATCCTTTGATTCACGTTTTTACTCATATTTTCTTGATGGGAAATTTGTGACTTGATTAGATAGAAGAGATTTGTGTAATTCAAGGAAAATGACGTGCACAATTTTTGAATATCTTAGATCTTACATTTGTTCAAATTAAATGTGTTATTGGCTTTCAGTTCTTTGATTTACATTTTTTTTCATGATTTTCTTACTGGGGAATTTAAATTTTGTACATTTAACAATATTGTAATTGTTTAATTTGGAGCTTAAATCTATAGCTCTTGGATTAAAGTGTCTTTTTTAGTGCTGCATCTTTAGGTAATATTAAGTAGTTTTATCGGTGTAACATGTTTTTCTGAAAATCTCTACGATAAGAGACAAATTGACATAAATTGATATTTGATAAGTAGAAGTAGAATTAGTTTGTTTGAATGAAAAATGCTACACACCCATTCTGCAATCAAATGTTTTTGATGATATTAATTGAGATGATGAAGAACAATCTTAGATGGTGACATGTTGTACTTGTGTCTTGTAGTGTATTAATGTTTGAATGTTGTTGGTTTTCTATTTGATGAATTTCATTTGTGGTGTATTTACATTAGTACTTGTGGTGTATTATGTGATTTAGTCGTGTACTAGATCTTGTTGTGTGTTATATTATTGAAATTTTGAAAAAAAAAACTGTTTTTTAAAAAGGGCTGAAGCCCTGAGGCTCGAGCTTCAAAAAATAGGGGTGTTTTTGGAAAAGGGTCTAAACGGCTTTGACTCGTTTAGACTTGAGTAGGGGCGGGTCGACCCGCATTGACAGTTCTAAGTGGGAATTGAATCAGGCTGAACCTTTTTTATAGTTACATACTAACAAAATATTTCTAAATTTTAGTTTTATAGTATAATGATTCTTATGTTTTAAAATTTCACCTTGTTAATATTTGATATTTAATGTTAAATCATTATTTAGATTTGCTGACTCAACACTTTCGTTAAATAAAACTAACAACATTTTTGTTAAAATAAAACTAACGGGGCTTGTAAAATAAGGATTTAAAGTCATTTACAAGTGCTCTTTTATGGGATTTTATGTTTTGAACATGACTACCATATCCTTTTCACGTGTTTGGTGCGCATAAAGTTATTAAAACAATATAATAGGAGTATTATATATGAGATGAAAGAATGTTTTGATGAGAACCACTAACCACCCACTAGGTGTATTCACCGGAAGGGACAAGATCGAGACACACTTGTCCCTGTGCCATCCTTAAAAAAGGCTCGGGACCCGGTTTACTTCTCGTAACTCGTCTGAAATCGATTGAGACATGAAAATTTGAAAAAAATTGAATTTTTATTAAAAATATCTTCTTGTAAAAAAATATAACATTTTATGTTTGTAGCAAACAAATAAATTAGTTCAATATTACTTCTACAATACATATTATACAACATAATAAGGTAAACTGTTAGAGAATCTCTTTGATATTGTTTGAAGAATCTGTTTGATATACATAATCTCTTTGATATGCATTTATGTTTGATTGATTGTATTTTCCATTTTTATATTCTCTCCTCTCCTATATAATGTCTCACCACCATTGTACAACCTATCAATAAGAGAAATCATTTCTTCTTCCAAATCTCTTCTCTCCTTTTAACATGGTACCAGAGCCTTGTTCGAATCTGAGGAGAATGGTTCGTTCCCGCTGAGATCGCAGGGAGAGAGAGAGAGAGAGAGAGACAAAATATTCGGCCGGTGTAGATCTGGAGCAATCCATGGCGCGTTGCACGACACCGCCACCACCGCTGAGTTCGCGAGGCCGAGTTCGGCCAAAACCTCTGTCCTGCCGTCATTCTGAGCGGCGCGTGGCCTTCACGCGCCGCCACAGCAGCGGCGCGTGGCTCCCACGGGCCCACCACACCTCTGGCGCGTGAAATTCACGCGCCACCGTACACGGCCGCCGGAGCTCCGAAAATTCCAGAAACAGAGGTTTATTCAAAACTCTTAGATTATGTCCGGAAAATCTTAGAGTTAAAGTTGCAAATGGAGTTGTTACAAAAGTTGCAGGAATTGGTTCTGTTTTGTTGACAGAACACTTAGAAGTTCACTATGTTCTCTTTGTTCCTGCGCTTACTTGTAATCTGATATCTGTGAGTAAATTAATTAAAGGCAAGAGATGTAGAGTGATCTTTGATGAAAGTGGGTGTACTTTTCAGGATTTAAACTCGAGGAGGACGATTGGCAATTCTAAGGAATGGGATGGACTCTATTATCTTGAAGGCTCTAACCGAAGGAAACAAGAAGCAAATAAGGCACTTGTTAGCTCGCATTCCAATAATGAAGATATTCTGTTGTGGCACCAAAGGTTAGGCCATCCAAGTTTTGATTATATGAAGCATTTGTTTCCAAGTCTATTCAATAAAAATTCAGTACCATTTTCTTGTGAAACTTGCCAACTCGCAAAGCAAAAACGATCCACCTATCCTCAACTATCCTATAAGCCGACCACACCCTTCACAATAATCCATAGTGACATTTGGGGGCCTGCTAAAACCAAAACCCAAGCCAATGCCAGATGGTTCGTAACCTTTATTGATGATCACACTAGAACTACATGGGTTTACCTAATGAAAGAAAAATCTGAAGTGAACCAAATATTCCAAAGTTTCTACTCTTATGTAAAAAACCAATTCCACACCTCTATCCAAATTTTAAGGAGTGATAATGCTAAGGAATACTTAAGTAGTTCTATGAAAGAGTTTCTAACCAAGCAAGGTATTCACCACCAAACCTCTTGTGTGTACACCCCTCAGCAGAATGGAGTGGCTGAAAGGAAGAATAGACACCTTCTAGAAGTAACTAGAGCCATTATGATAGAAAGAAATGTCCCTAAAATATTCTGGGGAGATGCCATCCTTACCGCTGCCTACCTTATCAATCGTATGTCATCCAAAGTTCTCAACTTCTCCACTCCTATACAGAAACTCCTTGAAACCTACCCCAACTCTCCACTCATTCATACCTTACCTCCAAAAACTTTTGGGTGTGTCGTGTTTGTTCACAAACAGGCTGAGGGCAAACTTGATCCTAGAGCAGAAAAATGTATATTTGTTGGGTATTCTCCAAGTCAAAAAGGTTATAAATGCTACAGTCCAATCACCCGAAAAACTATTGTCTCAAAGGATGTAGTGTTTTACGAGAGTGAGGCATACTATCCCAAATTACCCATTCAGGGGGAGAGTGATGGTACAGAATGGCTAATTGTGAATCCCACACCTAAGTCAAGCCTTGAACAAGAGATCTTAGTTTACCCTGAAATGTCATCCAACCCAGTAGACTCTGAAAGAGCCATAACCATCCCAGAAATAGAAATCACCCAGGACAACCTTAGTGAACACAATTCTCAACCCAGAGTGGAAAACAATGCTGAAATCAATACTGAGATGGTCTCTGAACATCAACATGATGAGGAATTACAATCAGGCAATGAAGCAACTGATAGTAGAGTTCCTTCCGCTCCGAGGAATGACCATGAATCTGACTCGAGAATAGATCCTGAAGAGATGGGCTGACCTATTGCTCTGCGAAAGGGGGTAAGATCTTGTACTCAACATCCTATTCAGAAATTTGTTTCTTATGGTAATCTGTTTGCAAAGATGCAGAGCTTTGTAATTAACACTGCTCAGGTGAAAATCCCACACACTTTCCAGCAAGCTATGACTGATCCTAATTGGAAATTAGCTACAGAAGAGGAGTTGAGGGCTCTCAAAGAGAATAAAACATGGGAGATTACAAATCTTCCGAGAGGGAAGAAGGCAGTTGGATGCAGGTGGATATTTACTCCAAAATTTAATCCTGATGGGAGCATCGACAAGTATAAGGCCAGATTAGTTGCAAAGGGGTACACTCAGACATATGGCATTGATTACGAGGAGACGTTTGCTCCAGTTGCCAAGTTTAGTACCATCAACATACTTCTTTCTATTGCAGCCAACCTGGATTGGTCATTACATCAATTAGACATTAAAAATGCCTTTTTAAATGGTGACTTAGAGGAAGAAGTGTACATGGAAGTTCCAGAGGGTGTCAAAGCTCCTAATAACACTGTGTGCAGGTTGAAGAAGTCTTTGTATGGATTGAAACAGTCTCCAAGAGCCTGGTTTGACAGATTCTCTAGAGTGCTGAAGAAGATGACCTTTGTTCAGGGGCAAGCAGATCACACCTTGTTCACTAAACATAATGGTGAAAAAGTGACAATTTTAATTGTTTATGTTGATGACATTGTTATTACAGGAAACGATGAAAGCTCCATAGTTCAGCTGAAACAAGCTCTAGCAAGTGAATTTCAAGTGAAGGATCTTGGTCAGATGAGATACTTCCTTGGCATGGAGATAACCAGAAGTAGGAAAGACATTAATGTGTCCCAGCGCAAGTATACACTAGACTTGCTACATGAGACCGGGATGCTAGGCGCAAAACCGGAGGAGACACCTATGGATGACCAATGCAAACTAGAAATAAAGGAAAAGGGAGTTCCTGCTAACACTGAGAGATATCAGAGACTTGTTGGGAAATTGATATACTTGACTCATACACGTCCGGATATCAGTTTTGCTGTGGGAATGGTAAGTCAATTCATGCACCAACCACAAAAGGAGCATATGGATGCGGTTGTGAGAATACTTGGGTACTTGAAGGGAAATCCAGGTAGAGGAATATTCTTTAAGAAAGGAACAGCTAGGAACTTGGAGATTTATACTGATGCAAGTCTTGCAAGAGACCTAGAAACTGGAAGATCTATCACAGGTTATTGCTCATATCTCTGGGGAAACTTAGTTACTTGGAGAAGCAAGAAGCAGACCATTGTATCACGAAGTAGTTGTGAAGCTGAGTTAAGAGCTGCATGTCTTGGTGTATGCGAAGGAATCTGGATCATCAGATTACTACATGAATTGAGAATTCCTTTTGATGGCCCACTGCAAATATGGTGTGATAACAAGTCCAGCATTGAAATGACCAGGAATCCTGTTTATCATGATCGAACTAAACATGTCGAAATTGATAGACATTACATTAAGGAGAAAGTAGAGGCGGGGATCATGACATTGACGTATGTCCGTTCTTCTGAGCAGATTGGTGATATGATGACTAAACCACTTGACCGACCTACATTTGAGAGATTCCGAAGCAAGCTGGGAATGCTTGACATATACTCTCCAGCTTGAGGGGGAGTGTTAGAGAATCTCTTTGATATTGTTTGAAGAATCTATTTGATATGCATAATCTCTTTGATATGCATTTATGTTTGATTGATTGTATTTTCCATTTTTATATTCTCTTCTCTCCTATATAATGTCTCACCACCATTGTACAACCTATCAATAAGAGAAATCATTTCTTCTTCCAAATCTCTTCTCTCCTTTTAACATAAACTTTTATTAAAATTGCATGTTTCATAAAAAATGTTATGTATACTCATACATGATATAAATGACACATGTATTTTTTGAAAAAAAATTATATAAAAACACACATATATTCGGGTGGGATGACCCGTCTCTGTCCTGTCCCGAAATTGAATTTTGTCTCGTCGGGATAGGACATGACGACTTGAATGAATCGGGATGGGAAATATTTGCACACCCCTCCCACCCACATAATATCATATATGAGATGAAGGCATGATTTGACGAGAACCACCATAAAATATAATATATGTGATAAAGGTTTGTTTTGATGAGGAACACCTATCACGTGTTTGGTGAAGGAATAAAGCTATTAAAAAATATAATATTATATTGTTAAGGATTATATTTGCCATTTAAGTATGTATGGAGAATCATATCTACCCATGAAGTATTTTGGGTCCATGTTTGCCCCTAAAATATGCTTGAAAATCATATTTGTCCTTTACAATTAAAATATTAAAAGTGAAATATGATCCTTTGTACGTGCTTCAAGAAAAAAATGACTCTTCTTATACACTTCCGGGCAGATATGAGCCTTTATTTATATTTCAAAGGCAAATATGATCCTTAGTGCACTATTTGAAGACACATTTGGGAAAAAAAAACACTTTAGAGACACATGTGATTCCCAAAGTGTTTTTTTTTGCCCAAATGTGTCTCTAAAGGGTTTTTTTCCCAAATGTGCTTTCAATGTAAAAAAACACTTATTAGTTCGCCTTCAGAGTCGAGTCATATGTTTTCACATCAAACCTTTGACTAGCTTCTCACCTTTATCTTATAGTATATAGTATTGGGTTCAAGGTCATATTTTCCCCTGAAATATCCACTAAGGACTAAATTGAAAGTGTAATTTTTAAATATAAAGGACTAAATTAGAATTTGATCAAATATAAGAGACCAAAAGTATACTTTACAACAACAACAGCCTTATCCCACTAGGTGGAGTCCGTTACATGAATCACATGACGCCAAATGTGTGGATCCATGTTCATAAGATTCAACATACATTTATGTTGGCCGTTGAGGCCTAACACAATCATACTTCTTTATCCGATCTTGGGACCGGTTATAAATATAGGAGGACTATTCGTTATAGAAACACAAATAATAGAAAATAATTTTTAAAGATTTTTACACAAAGAACAATTGACAAAGAAATGGAAAAGTTTCACCGGATAACGATAACGATGAATCTTGAAACGGGAAAGAGAGCCTTTAACCTCACAAGCATCAACGACCATGAAATCTTGAACCGTGGAAGGAGATCTTTTCTCCCTTGATGAAATTTTTCTAATGATGCAAATAGCTATTCCACAAATTGAAAACAAAAGTCGTAGATAATTTTGATGAATCTTGGAACCACCCCTTAATGAAATTTTTTCAAGTGATGCAAATAGATCCCAAAATTTGAAAAACAAAAGTCATAGGTAATTTTGATGAATCTTGGAACCGTGAAACACCCTTAATGAAATTTTTCAGTGATGCAATACCCCATACGCTCCTGAACATGATTTCTTCATCCATAGGTCCTTGTATACAGAAACTTCATGGCAGTGTTGGTGCCATCTAAAGAAGTGGAAGGAGTGTCATGATGAGCACCAAGTTCTTGATTCCTCGAATTTTGAATTGTCGCTTCTACCGCCCTTTTGTACGAAGTTAGCAGTGATTCCACTCGGAATTATCTTCCTACTGCAATCATAGATATTGTAGCGCACATTGCTGTAGTCGGAGAAGAAATTTTGGAGGCCGAATTCGCAGGCAAGTTCCCAAAAAAGATTACAGTCTCTCCTCCAACACCGGTGATCCAGTTGGCGTCGAGTTTTGCCGGAATTCCTCTGAAATTCTCCTTCCAGATCCTCTCCCGATATGATCCAAAGCCTTCAGAATCATCACAACCTTCACGCCATTCTCCGTCAACACTTTCTCCGAAAATATGCCGGAGACGCCAGCTCCGACGATGATGACGAAAGAGTGAGTGGGAGAATCCATACAAAACAACTAGAGAATGGCCTTAAGGTTGGGTTTCTTGATAAATCTTTGACATGTAATCAACATCCAATTAATTAACCTCTCATACGTGGTATCGATGATCTTTGACATGAAATTTTTTAGGGTTAAAGATTATTCTCACTTATAAATTATTTTGAAGTATCAATTTGACCTATAAACAATAAAATATCTCATTTTAGTCTATGAATGGAAAAATGATTCATCTTAACCTATGAACAACTGGAAAATACTAAATATCCTTAACTTCCTTCCTTCTCTCTACCTCCATTAACCTCATCATCATACCTCACTCACGCCGGCAGTAGGCTGGACAAAGTGAGGATGGTGGAGGTGTAGAGAAGGAAAAAAGTTAAGAGTATTTTAATATTTTCTAGCTGTCCATAGGTAAAAATAGACCATTGTTTTGTTTATAGCCCAAAATGAGACATTTCATTGTTTATAGGTCAAAATGATACTTTCAAAATATTTTATATGTCAGAATGATCTTTAACCAAATTTTTTATACTCCTCTACTTTTTATTTTAGCGAAGTTAACAATCTTTTGACATTGACTTAGTTTCCTAAAGTCAAGGGGTACCGATGTTAACCAGGGAAACTTAAAAGAATGTTAGTTTCTTAACTATAGAGGGTAACAGTGCATTTGAGGAAACTTAAAAGATTTGACAAGAGAGAAAAAAATCTATAAGTACAAAATTAATAATAGAGGATATACAAGTATACTTTAGCCTTTAAAAATTTAGTGACCTCCTTTTACATATCCAGATTCAAATATATTCAGATTACTTTATGGGAAAATGACATATAAAGTCTGCCTAATTGGAAAAAGGACAATTGAGGTGGGTAAATTGTGGAAATGATAAGTTGGGTCATTTGAACTTAAAACAAATTACCACATTTGGGGAAAAGACTAAAGTGCCCTTTACTAATCTAATATATTACAACACAACCAAACATGAATCCCACACTAAACAAAAAGAAAAAAACATGATGCTCACACCCACTACAAAGCAAAAATGAAACAGAGAATGAACACAAAACCCTAACGGTGACGGTGACGCTGACAGTGACGGAGCTAACGGTGGTGGACGTTGGGTGACCGAGCTAAGGTATTTATCCTTCTTGGGTGGAGGTTAGGAGGTATTTACACATCAACAACTTTGTTTTCTTCTTTCTTTTTGGGTTGAAAATTGTTGAGGACTATAATAATTCATGATCAAAAGAAAAGCTAATACAAGATGAAGATTGAAAAACTACTCTCTTCAAGTTTGTTTGGTCATTGTGTCTTTTAGGGTATGAAATAGAAAAATTATGTATATGTATTGTATAACCCTAAAACCTTATCTGGAATTTAATGGTGGAAGAAGAAGTTCAGGTGGACTTAGATGTAATGAAGATGATGAAGTAGATGTTCATTCACTGTTGCATTGATTAGGTTTTGGAAATAAAAATGCATGTTTCTATGGTTAAAATGCATGCGACAATGGTTAATACGCATGTTACTGTGGTTATTCGGCATGTTACAAGGAAGCAAAAATGACACATCAAGTTAAAGTACTATGTTGTTAATTACTTTCATATTGGAGGGAAGTTTGAAATTAATGCTGAAGGCGTTGTGCAATACAATGACGGTTACTTGAAAATGAAATCAATGAGGGAGGGAATAACATTTGATGCTTTGAGGTCCATGATAGCAGCATGACTTGGGTTAGATTGCAATATTTCTGACATGAAATATACTGTGAGACATGATGGGAAGATGCTTATCAATCTAGATGATGATGACGAGGTTATGAACCTGTTATGAACCTGTTTGCCTCTAAAGAATATATGACGAAGACATGATTCCAGTTGTGACTATTGATATGTCGGACTTAAATAGCTACATGTTGTTGGAGGACGTCACGTCTCTTCCATTGTTATATCCATCTACAACCAGCCGAGCTTCTAGGCGACCTAAAAGTAAGAGGTGTGAGTCGCAATTTCAAGACAAGAAGATTTATCATTGTGGAAGATGCAATGAAGTTGGTCACACCCGAAGGTCTTGCCGGAATCCAAACCCAAGCTGAAGTTTCATGCATTTTGTGGTGATTTTTTGAGAAGTAACATTGGTTGTAGCTAATTACCCCATATATGTATTTTTGGGAAAACAAATATGTCTATTTTATGGAGTTACAACATTGGTTGTAGCTGATTACACCATATATGTCTGAACTGCATGTCTTTTATGTATTTTTGGGTTACATATTTTTGAAAATTTTGATGTGGCAACTTCAGTGACGTTGTTGTGGTTAAATGGGATGATAGTATAGTTAATATGTATATATACGTGGTAAATACCGATGATGATTAACAATGAACATATCCAGGGTCCTGACAACCCCAAAGAACCAGGGAAGTTAACGTGGTTAAATGAGAAGTTGGTGTGGTTAAAATGGAAGCTTAATTGGTTAAACCATTCCACTTCCACAGGCACCTGACAACCCCACCAAATACTCGGGGAGGTTAACGTGGCTAAAGGGGAAGCTGGTGTGGGTATTTTGGACGATGCAGTGGTTTAATGTTTTCAGGTGCACTTTAGTCTTTTCACAAAATTAGATAATGTGTTTTAGATTCCAATGACCCAACTTGGGCTTTCCACAATTTACCCACCTTAATTGTCCTTTGACCAATTGGGCAGACTTTATATGTCATTTTCCCTTACTTTATTAATCTTTTTTCTACCAAGAATTTACTCATAAATATAATAAAAAAACATAAATCAGATCACCACCCCTGCTTTAAGCTTCTCACGCCTCCTTATACAACAGTACATACAAAGATACAACACACAAAACACAAGAAACCTCCTTTTTTTTTTGCCGACAAATCCACAAGGTACGTTCATTCATCATATCTCGTCTCTTCTTCTTTTCACTTTCATTTCAATCTCTCAATACTTCTGTGATCTGCTTATCTGTCATGATTTACTAAGAAAGAATCATTCTTTGTTTTGATTCCCCCCTATATCGTTGTTCTTTCAATTTTTCAATTATCTCTCGTGATTTATTCGTTTGACTGTGTTCTTTTTGCATCTGATGCTTGAAAATTGAAATTCCTGTTCAAAATTAGGGTTTCATTTTATTTCCGTTTCCTAGTATTTTGATAATTGGGGATACAAATGGAAAAGGAGTTAACTTTATCATTAGAATATTTAGTAAATCTGTTTTGGAATTTTGTTTGACTGTTTATTTATCTAGTTTGAGCTCAAGTTTGGACCTTTAGGGTTTTCTGTAATCATATTTTGAGGTTAATTTTTCTCAAATGTTTTTGTTATACTACCTGTGTTTCTAAATATAAGATCACTTTCCCAATTTGAGTAGATTAAGGATGTTAGTTAAGTTAGTTATTAACACATGATAATTACGAATTTATCCTAACCATATACCTTTATCCCTACTCTCCTTCTCTTGCTTGTTATTGTAGATAAACATTATTAGGGTTAATTTGGGAAAAAGTTGGGAAAAATTAGAAAGTGATCTTATATTTAGGAACAAAGTGAATTTTGAAAGTGATCTTATATTTAGGAACAAAGGGAGTATTTAATTGGTGAAATGTAATGAGAAAATCATCATTGGATTAGTTTTGGAAGAAAGGGTTGGTTGTAGGTTTTTGTTATGTATAATGTGTGGAATTTTGGAAATTAAGCAGGTTGAAGAGTACAACTTGATTTTGTATAATATATTGACATATTGATTTAGCTTGAAATTTTGAACTTGGAGGACCATCATTAGGATCATTTTGTGTATAGAGAGGTGAGAAGTTTCTGTTTTGATGAGATAGAGATAAAAAATTGGGAAAGAAAAATGAAAGGGTTGATAAGTTGAGTTCTCTTGAATTGCCATGTGGATTGCTTACATTGGTTACCTGACCTTTGTTATACCCTTTCAGATTGTGGTTTGCTGGGAGTTTTTGTGTTAGAGAATCATTACTCTGTATGAGAGAGAGAGGAGAAGAATAATAGAGAGGTCACATGAAAAGAGAGAGAGAATAAAAAAGTAGAGAGGAGAATTAGGGAACTAGAGACAGAGAAAGAAGAAGGGATGAGAAATTCAATAATTGTACTAATCTGTAGTAATATTCTGGAATTACAAGGGGGAGCTTACATCTATTGATGGGCTTCAAGAAACTGGGTGGGTGGGTAATTAGGCATTAATCTATTTTAATTTAATGGCTAGTTTTGATTTAACACCTAACTAACTTCTATATTTTATTATAATTAGCAATTTGATTATAAACTTCTATATATATGTATGTATGCATGCATATTGTAGGTCTTGAAGGATGGGGAAGAGGAAATCAAGAGCAAAGCCACCTCCAAAGAAACGAATGGATAAGCTTGACACTGTTTTCTGCTGCCCCTTCTGCAATCATGGCTCTGGTGTTGAATGCCGCATGTAAACATTTTTTTTGACTATTTATTGAGGGCTGTGCAAGATTTTTTTGAAAAAAGATGTTTGTCTCTGAAATCCTTTTGCTCATTTCGTCATACTTTGTGACAGAGATATGAAGAACCTTATAGGGGAAGCTTCTTGCCGGATATGCCAAGAGAGCTTTAGTACTACCATCACTGGTGTGTTTCACGCCCTTAGTTGACATTTGTACTAATTGACAATAAAGATATTGATTTTATTGAAATAGTTCATTGACTCCTAGGTATGTTTATTGTTGGCCATGATTTTCCATATTCATGAATGATGACTTGATCCAACGTTGGATGGCATTAGAATAAAAAACTGATGATATTGAATATGATTAGTTTTAACTTATGATGATGCTTATCTTCCAGTTGGGTTGGCAAGTCTTCTAAGTTGTACTCGTATGTAAAGGGTCCTGTTAGTGTTTGCTCTCAAGGGAGTAAAGAGATTTCGGTTCCTTGTTTTACAATGTCTGTTTAGTTTACCATCCAATGTTATTCTTAAAATTTATGATAGTTTTGGCTAACTTGGCAGAACATGCATAGTAATTTCCCCATTTTCTCTTTCAGACGTAAGAAAATGGGGGGAATAAAATTTCTATTCTATTCTGGTTGGAATAGCTTAATAAATAATTCAATGCTTCATATAGTCATCCTCTTATAGTTCTTGCATCTGCTGCGATCATATGCATTACTCAAATTATTAAACCAGTTTTGTTCTTGTTTTGCAGCTTTGTCTGAGCCAATAGACATGTAAGTGTCGTCAATTTGTATAACCTCCTTCGTTTTATATCCCTCACACATTGCACTTGCCCGCATTGACATTTGACTCACAAATCTGGTTTACAATACCGCAGATACAGTGAATGGATTGACGAATGTGAAAGGGTCAACAACCTGGAAGATGACGGTGCTTAGGCTTTGATGCTAACTAACTACCGTGTCTGGTGGTAGTGGATGTAGGAACTGTCTCCATCTATATACATTTCAATCTGCCCTTGTGTATATGCTTGTTCCTGTTTTAAGCGTTTTGTACGTGGCTGAAGTCTGGTTCATTAAGTAGACTGCCATAATTAGTGTATAATAGACTAGTAGAATGTACAATAACCTGGCTGGGAATAATTGAACTGGTTGAATAATTTTATTAAGTTTCGTTCTCAAGTTCTGAGCCATGGAATGCAATTGGCGTGTTTAAAGTCAAGTGTATAGTTCCCGGGTAATTTGAAATAAAACGGAATGATAGATTATTAAAGACTGTCAATTAACAATTAGAAAGTAGTATTTGGGATATAAATCACTCAACATTAAATACAAAAGATTTAGGAATTGTCATAAATATTAGAAAAGATTTCTCCCACTTCTAATTGACACTGGCTAATGCTTTTGATGTTTATGCCTCGGTTGCATTTAAGGTTTTTCATGAAATTATAAAGGTATCCGGAGTTCATAAATGTACACAGTTTGAAAAAGGATCGATTGTAGTACAAATACAACAACAACAAAACCTTATCCCATTAAGTGGGGTCGGCTACATGGATCACACGACGTCATTGTGCTCTATTAATAGTCATGTTTGGAGATAAACCTTTCATCAAAAGATCGATTGTAGTACAAATGACTTTGTATAACCAGCTAGATTGTTATTATTGCACGAATCCTACATTCATTCCTAATTCAATACTACATCTGTTCATAAATACAAGATGAATTTTTTCAGATTTCATTTTGTTTCTAAATATAAGTAACTTTATGTTTATCTATAATAAACAAACAAGAGAAGAGAAGTGATAGTAAATGTATATGGTTAGGGTAGATTAGTAATATTATGTGTTAGTAATAATTAACTTAACTTGTATTATTAATCTAATCAAATCAGGAAAGTGATTGGTCATTTTCAAAGTTAAAAGACTAAAACATGATTTTGTCTTAAGTTAAGTGAACAAAAATATATTTTAATCAATATACTACCTCCGGTCCTAAATATAGGACCTAGATAACTTTTCTTTGGAAATGTTAAGGTTGCAAAATAGTCTATTAAATCATGACATATTTGATATATTTTTAGATTATCCATTAGTTTATAAGTAAAATAAACTAGTTTAAGGGAAAAAATTAGGTAAATCAATTTATAATTAACTTATTTTACTTTTTTTTAGGATTTTTCAAAAAAGTCAATTAGGTCTTATATTTAGGACCAGAGGGAGTATAATATAAGGGTCGCGGATCAATTGATTGAGAAAGTTTGAGCATGAGATTTATTTAGTTTTAGAATGTCACTAGTAATTCCTCTTTGTGATACACGAAAAGTAATTATTAAAAAAAGATTATTTGAAATTATTTATTGATTATTCGTTGGATGTTTACTAATTTAATAGCCAATTATAGAAAATTATTGCATTAATAATAATAATCAGGATCTGTTTATTTTAGAGAGAATTAAAAAATATTGATATAAGAATTTCAAAATTTCAAAATAAATAATAAAAAGAATTCGGAAAACGGAAACTGATTCTATTTCAATTTTTTTAACTTTAAATAATTAGTTAACCATGTTGTTCAATTATATTGTGACAGGTGGTCCAATAGGAATGTTACCACAACTTTTAGTAATGATTATTTGAAATTATATGTTGAATGTTTACTAATTTAATAGTCAATCATAGCAAATTATTGCATTAATACGTTTAATTTAGAGAGAATAATTAAAAAATATTGGTACAAGAAATTCGGTAATTCTAAAAATATCCACACAAAATAATAATTAATAATAAATGAAATTCAGAAAATGGAAAGTGATTCTATTTGAATTATTTTTTAACTTTAAATAATTATCTAGTTATTGTTAAAAATCAATGTCAATTTTTTAAAAGTTAATTTGCTTTTTTTAATGGAAATTGGTGATTTCGCAATGTATTGAATATCCTAAGCAAATATGGATAAAAGAATTTCGAACAAAAATCAATCTGTTGTGAGTGAAAACTTTTGAAACAAAATTGATCTTTAACGCCATCAATTTTGCAATGTTTCTAAAGTTAGTGTCACATATTACAACTTAACGGCGTTAAATATAAAGTTTCAAGTCATTGTAATTAACGAGGTTAGTGCCACATAGGACAACTTAACGGCGTGAAATGTGTTTTCTAGTTCTCTTCAAAGTTGGGAAACTATATAAACGTTGCAAATTTGAGCGACTAAAAACACGTGTTTTAAACTTAAACAACAAAAAAACAAAATTGGGTGAAATTTGAGTGACAAAAAAAGTTATGTATGTTAACCCTTGTAAATATAAAATATTTTTCAAAGTTAGTTGAGTTTTTTAGGGTAACACTTCAAATTTAAAATTTTTGTATGTGTTTTCTTATAACTGTTTATACTCACAAGAATTTCTCTTGACTAACGAATCTTTAAGGAAAAGAGGAATGAATCTCGGTCAAAGTATTTGAAACGGAACCAATCTGTTACGTAAACCCCTACTTAAGCTTCTGTCACCTTGTACAACAACACAACACACAAAACCTACAAAGCTCATTTTTGGTGCATAGAAATCCACAAAGTACCATGAATTATTCCTCGTCTCTTCTTCTTTTCATCAATCTCTCAATCCATCTTTCTGCATTACGTCTCATTCTTTTGTCATCTGCTTATGTGTGATGATTTAATGAGAACAATGCTTCTTCGTTTTTATATTCCCATATATTGTTGACAAATCGGTAGGGAAAGAGAATAAGATGAAGAATTAAACAAATCTTTATATTAATAGATGATGAAGAAGAATATGAAAACAACAACAATATTCTAATCCTCATGGACTAGATCAAAACATCCCTCATAGAGGTGATGACCACTCCTCATTGAGGAAATGGATTTACGAAACAAATCCCTAACACTAGGGTAATGAGGAGAGAGACCAAGTTAACTCTCCCTCTT
The DNA here is from genome assembly GCA_029929735.1 of Mimosa pudica. NCBI lineage: Eukaryota > Viridiplantae > Streptophyta > Magnoliopsida > Fabales > Fabaceae > Mimosa > Mimosa pudica. The sequence continues at coordinate 11,554,693 of JAKELP010000020.1, forward strand.
GGTGTAGACTCTCATAAATCTCACACACTAAAATGTTTAGGTTAGGACCCTTTATATAGGCAATAGAGCCACTAACCACTTACAAGATACAACCCATTTAATATGATCCTAATATTTCTAACACGCCCCCTCAAGTTGACACTACTTAAACTTATGAAAGTGTCAACTTGTCAATACAATCAATAGGGTTTAGTGAATTAATTAGATCGAGTTCTTTTGATCTTGTAAAAAAAAATGGAAGACAATTTCCTCCGTTTGTCTTCAAAAAGGCATTCGTTTAATCTTTCTCTTCATCATTTTCTTCAGGTTAATCTTCAATACATTGTTCTTCATCTTAGTCTTCAATATTATGATATTCCGCAGCAGAACTCATGAAACACTTCTTACAAAGCCATAACACGCATTAACAAGACATCGATATTTACATCACTGTTTACATGACCGATGCTTCATTTACAATCTTGCATTCTAGCAACCAACGTTCGAATTGTTGTACCATGCAAATATCAATTGTATCTATCACAAACTAATAATGGTAACTTGCCTCATCAAACTTCTTGCACTGGACTCTTATAATTATTTCATCCATTAAACCAATATGCAATATAATGTGGTTATACTTTCATCCCAATTTCCATCACGTACCTGCTGAATAAACAGATTCACCACATATGAGTTCACAGGCACTCCAAACTCGTCCTCTAAGCACACTCCATTCTTTATATAACCAAGAATTTCAACACTTCACAACACTATTTCAAAACAAAAAACATCAATCTTTGAACTTCTTGCATCACCACTATGAATCTCTTAAATTAATGTCACATTCCAAAGAAAAGAAGTCATTGTTAGAAAGTTTAATATGGAAAGACAATGACAAAGACCTCATCTATCTCATTCATATCTTTCAAGAGAATGTGAAACAATGGTTTCTTTGAATCGGAATTGCAACAGCAAATAAAGAAAGTGGTAGGAGAGATCTTCAAAGTAAGGATGAATTCTTTGGATTGGGAGCACTTCTTGAACAATCTTTGTTGATTGACCTTGATTTGAAGGAAGGGTTGAATTGCATAAAAAGAAGAAGAATCGGGCTTTTGTCTTCAAGATATTTCATACGAAAATCTTTAAAGTCAGATATGATGATTTGAGTTTTGTAGTGAAACACAACGCGGTGGATGAATTTGGGTAGGAGGATCTTGAATAAATGTATTGGACTTGGATTTGCTTCTTGGGATGTGACCTCAAATCTTGATTTCACGACATACCACCATCTCAAATAGCAAAGACTCAATATTGCTTAATAATGATGCAAAACCTGAATTCTTGATGAAGATTTGATGACTTCTTGGACGATAAACATTAAAACTCAATATCAACTAAAGAAGATGATGAAGATGACTGAATAACCCAGATTTGCTCTGATAACATGTTGACAAATCGGTAGGGAAAGAGAACAAGATGAAGAATTAAACAAATCTTTATATTGATAGATGATGAAGAAGAATATGAAAACAACAACAATATTCTAATCCTCATGGACTAGATCAAAACATCCCTCATAGAGGTGATGACCACTCCTCATTGAGGAAATGGATTTACGAAACAAATCCCTAACACTAGGGTAATGAGGAGAGAGACCAAGTTAACTCTCCCTCTTGGTGTAGACTCTCATAAATCTCACACACTAAAATGTTTAGGTTAGGACCCTTTATATAGGCAATAGAGCCACTAACCACTTACAAGATACAACCCATTTAATATGATCCTAATATTTCTAACACATATATATATATATATATATATATATATATATATAATTGTCACATCATGATTGATCTAAATGGTTACCTATCTCTCTCAATTTAAAAAGAAAAAAAACAATTTAAATGAGATCAGTTTGAGGTTAACTTTTTCTCAAATGTTTTCATTATATTTAATTGGCAAAATGTACTGAGAAAATCACCATTGGATTAGTTTTGGTTAAAAGAGTTTATTGTAGTTTTTTGTTACGTAGAATGCATGGAATGAAAAGGTAGAGAGGAGAATTAGGGAAATAATAAAGTAATTTGATTATACATATGTATGTAATTTGTAGGCCTTGAAGTATGGGGAAGAGGAAGTCAAGAGCAAAGCCAGCTCCAAAGAAACGAATGGATAAGCTTGACACTGAATTCACCTGTCCCTTCTGCAATCATTCCTCTGCTGTTAAATGCTCCATGTAAACATTTTTTTGACTATTTGTTGAGTGCTGTGCAAGAGTTTTTAAAAACAGATGTTTGCTCATTTTTGGCATACTTTGTGACGGAGATAACAAGAACCGCATAGGGGAAGCTTGTTGCCGTTTTTGCCAAGAGAGCTTTTGCACTACCATCAATGGTGTGTTTTACTCCCTTATTTGACATTTGTACTTATTGACAATAAAGATATTGATTTTAGGGGTGAAGGTGCAAAAATGATACTACCTCCGGTCCTAAATATAGGACCTAATTGACGTTTTTTTGGAGAGATTAAGGTTGCGAAATAAGTTATTAAATGATGACATATTTGATATATTTTTAGATTATCCATTAGTTTATAGGTAAAATAAACTAGTTTAAGGAAAAAAGTTAGGTAAATCAATTTATAATTAACTTATTTTTCTTTTTTAAGGATTTTCTAGAAAAAGTCAATTAGGTCTTATATTTAGGACCGGAGGGAGTACTAAACTTTATCCCTATGAGCGTTTTTAATATATTTATGTTTCTCAATGTGCAAAAAGAGTATCTAACTTGGGGTTCATGTGTAAATATAGTATTTTCACTGAAGGGAAATAAAATTTAAATATGAAAAGACTCTTATGTCCCCATTTCTCCTTCATTAATTTAATGAAGGGCATAAGAGCCTTTTCATATATAAATTTTATTTCCCATGAGTGAAAATAATATATTTGCACCTGGACCCAAGTTGTGTACTATTTTTACACCTCGTGAAACTTTAGATATACAAACACATTTTTGGGTAAAATTTAGTATCATTTTTGCACCTTCGCCCTTGATTTTATTGAAATAGTTCATTGAGATCATATTTATGCATTACTCAGATTATTACCCCAGTTTTATTTGGCCTTGTTTTTGCAGCTTTGACTGAGCCAATAGATATGTAAGTGCTCGCATGCATTAACACACCACTCACACATCTGTTTTACAATACTGCAGATACAGTGAATGGATTGACGAATGTGTAAAGATCAACAAGAAGGAAGACGACGGTGCTTAGGCTTTGAAGCTAACTAACTACCATGTCTAGTGGCAGTGGATGGAGGAACTGTCTCCATTCATATATATATATTTCAATTCAATCTGCCCTTATGACCCATTGTACAAATTGTTGGACATGATTGAATGAAGATTGCTCCTCCCTTCCTCTTAGAACTATATTCTTAATTGTTCTAGTCTCCTCCCCCTCTAGGAAGATTCAAAATAAAACTGAATGATAGATTATTAAAGGTTGTCAATTAACAATTAGAAAGTACTCCCTCCCTCCGGTCCCTAATATAAGAGCCAAAATTTGAATGGTTTTGGTCTTAAATATAAGAGCTCATCTCACATTCTCTCCTCATTTAATGAGTTTTTCCTACTTTGCTCCTTACTCTCTTTCATATTTATTAATCTTATGTATTTCTCTCTCTAAGTATCATAACAAATATGGGTAATATTGGAAAAGAAGCATTAACTCCAGACACCCAACTAACATTCACATGTTTTCTTAAGAAGCGTTTTTTTGGCGGCTGACTCTTATACGTAGTATTAGGGACCGGAGGGGTAATATTTGGGATTTAAATTAAAATTAATATAATCACTCAACATTGAATACAAAATATATAGGAATTGTCATAAATATTAGAAAAGTAGTATTTTGATGTTTATGTACGTTTAGCATGAAATTATATAGGTGTCGAAAGTTCAAATTAAAAATCTAAATCACAGTTTAAAAAAAAAATCGTTTGTAGCACAAGTTACTTGGTATAAGTATAACCATCTAGATTGTTAAAAAAATAATGCATGCATCCTACGTTGGTTGCTAATACAAAAATAACATACTTAACATACTTTCAGTGGCCATTATCAACAAAACACTACCATGAGAAGTGAGAACACAAATCTCAAATAAAACTGCAACTGTACAGACATGACTACAAAAATAGACAACAATACAAGATCACAATTTCTTTCTTGCTAAATTTACAAATAACGAGCAACATAACAGGAAATTTGCCAAAAGAGATAATCATTTAACAAAAGGTAGACCATATCTTTTAACTTTATAAGTTAGATTCCTTTCTTGAGACATAAAAATCACCCAAGACGGACTAAAAACGTTTATTACATATATATACCATCCATCCCCTTAGAAGTTTGTCCTGAAGCTCATAGCTTCAAAAGGGCTGTATAAACCACTTAAATTAGCATATAATTTAAACAGAGAAATTGCTGTGTTATAGTAACCCTGCCTTTAATACAAGTCATTTGGATGGTGCTGATTCAGTTCCACCTGTCTCCAAATCGCTAATCATAATAAGCATAGATAAATGGTTTACTGTAATGTGATCATCTTCAAGCGTTAGAATTCACCACCATCCAGCAGCTTCTAATGCAGAACTCCAGCTAGAGAATGAGCTATTCACAAAAATATACTGACAAGGCAAAAAAATGACCTTGACTTCTTTGTAGCTACAGATTTCGCAAAAAAATCAAATGAGTCGAGGGGCCAAGCAATTATTTAATACTAAACCGATCTGAGTGCAGCATAATGCACATCCTTTCATGATGAATCACGTCACGTGGTAGTCACCGGCATTCTCAACTAGATAATCATATGGTGCAGCCAAACCATGCTCGAAAGTTTCATTTCGCGGAGCCACTCTATTAGATGCTGGATAGACACCACTTATGCCAATCTTGGCTTTTACAGACTGTTTGTTATCAGGAGGAAACTCAGCAGAGAGCCTCACCATCTGCTTCTGCAAATCAGCGACTGAATTATTGGATAGCTTTGCCTTGGAGTTTTTCTTCCCATCAACAGGCTTGAACTCCAACCGATACAAGGCGCATGCATCACACTTGCTAATTTCATACTCATAAAGATGCCACTCAAAATTGCTCAGTGGTTGCGGATCCATATAATAAGATCGCTTCAGCCCTCCAAATTCATTCATCACTTGCTTCCTAGATTCATGCCAACCACGTCCACTATAATCTGGCAGTGACCTCTGCTTTCTGTTTCCACTCTCAAATGCTCTTCTAGGTTTATCAAAGAAAAGCCACTCTCTGATTGTCTCACCTTCAAGAACAGAAAGATCGAACAGCTCTGCAGTCAAATAAAATGTTGATTATATAAAAGAAATGTCTTGTCATCCTTTCTTATTTGGTCAACTTTCATATCAGTGACCTTTCAAAAAAAACACATAAACTAGAGAAGTGACAGAGCATGATTATATTACCAGGTGCATTCCATGGAGACTTTGCAGTTGCTGCTCCCTCACATTCAGGGATTCCAACATCTTTTCCCAGCGCCTTTGCACTAAGAGCGGCAAAAAGTAAATTGTCCTTCAAACCAATTCCCCCTGGTCGTAGAACCGGGGTCATTCCTGGTGGCCCTTCATTCAATGCTAGAGTAGCATGAAAGCTACTGCAGTAGTCCAGACACCAGTCCAACCCTCGAGCAGGCCTTGGACAGTCCCAAAGAGCACATTTTAAAGGAGGGCAGGTGCTAGGGAGGTAATTGGATACATGGGGAATTGCATCCTCCTCATACAACGCTGACTCATAGAAACCAGCATACAAACTGTGATTGAGGTCTTGATGCAGGTCAAACTGATGATATTCTAGAGCAGCTCCATCCATATCATACGCTGCAGCGTTACGAGCTCCTGTGAATTTGATCTCATTAACCAATGGGAAATCATGTTGCCGTTGACCCTGGTTTATAGTTAAGCCAACAAATTCAGTACAATTAAAAGTGTGATTGTGGAAATAATAACCCAAACTGTAATGCATATGACCAAATGCTCAAAGGAAGTGCAACTATTAATAGAAAGATAACCTTGCATTCTAAGCACATACAAACGTAATGACAATGTCATTCAGATGATGAAAGGAAAGAAAAAATTAGCCTAGTAGATATTGACATCAAAAGACATTATCCAAGATAATGTCATCTGTCATCTAGGTTACATCCTATATAGTGAAACTATATATCATTTAGCCACTTGTCAACATTAAATACTCATCTTGTTCCGTAAATGGTTCCAAAATGTTATCCAAATACATAGAAATGCAATGTTCAAATTCTGGCCCTAAACAATGATTTCATAGAAAAATCAGGATACAAAGTACATAGATATAATTATATTGCCTCCAAAATTATATGGCGCAGTCATATGTAAGCTTTGCAGACCGTAGTAACAAAATTGCATGATTAAAATGCAGTAGCTCGTTTACACAGAAGTGCAATAATAATAGAATGGATTTTAAAAAATACAACGTTGTACATAGTTATTGAAAATTTTACACTTAAATTTGTTCATAAGTCCGATTCATTCATTTTATTGAGCTCAATGTATCTCAAGGATGTATCTTAATAATTTTATGTATTTTATAATCCATCCAAAAATTTCAGAATTTCTGGCAAAGTGAAATGTATTACATTTTGCAGCAAACCAAACTCACATCAACTTGCTTATATAACGGTTTTATGGGAATTCAATAAGCTAAAACAACTTTCATCCAAACATAATACAGAAAAATCAATAAAAATTACGTGCCTATATTAAAGATCAAGATTCAACAGCTGAACTAGTAACATAGCTGGTGACATCGCCAATAAAGTACAGTTTGCCAGATCCGGACTTATTTATATTAATATTTAATATTTTTAGAGATTTTGGAGCACATTGATTTGGTGCTATTCTGATGTATCACATTTTTATCTACTAGGACTAACATAATATGGAAGCAATACCATATTGGGGCATAAGTCCATCATTGCTCTTTATTTTCTTGATCATTCTACTCAACAAATTTCATATTTCCTCAACAACTTGGGGTTGATGCCTGTTAGCAAAATAACTATTTTGCTATTGATGATTAAGTAGGAACATTAAAGAAGAATGATTTTAGAGGGTTGAAGACAAGAAATAGAGAATAGAAGGTCAAAGAGAGAAGAGGCCGTCGGCCATAAGAGACAAAGAGAGACACCGGCCGTCGGCCGTCAAATACAAACTCAATTCATAATTCAAACACAAGACTAGACAACAACAAATGAAACCCTAAGTCAAGTTATATAGTCTTGACACTAATAAAAATAATAATAAAATAACAAAACATAATAATAATCCCAAACCCTAATTACCTAATCAATCTAATTAATTGACTCAATCAATCCATTAATGATTGACTAAATCAATCAATTAAATCAAATCACTAATTTATTTCTAAAATAACATAACAATACTTCCCCCCTAAAAAGATCCTTGCCCTCAAGGATCAAGTAAAAACAAAATACTAAAATTCTAAAAAATAAAAATTCTCCTAATCATATCATAGCTTGAATATTTTTGCACAAGTTGCTTCTTTTCTTTTCTACTCAGAGAGCAAAATCCTCCCATAAGCATGATAATTAATTCTCCTTTAAACCATTGTAGAATCAGAACTCTTGTAGGGGAAAAATGAAGAAAAACCCATGTAAAAAGATGATCTTGCAGGCAGTTTTCAGAAAACCATGACTTCAACCATTTTAGGCCAATTGCTTGAAACAAGTCATCCTTATGAGAAGGTATTATGAAATCCACTAGGCCCAATTCTTGATTTTGCCATACAGAAAGAAAGCATTCTAGCTGTAAAAAGGGTTTTGCCTTTTCAAGCTCCACATCCTCTAAGCATGTGAGATCTGAAACTTCTTTCTGCCATGTATCTTCTTCCTCCCTTACTGATTCACACGCCACTTCTTCCTCCTTTGAATCAGATATATTGATCCCAAAAATCACTTTCTTGGAGCTTGATTGATCATGTGGAACAAGAGATGCCTCTGGACAGAAGGATAATGGCAATGATGAAGAACCCAGTGAATGTTTCCCCCCATCCGAAGATGTCGATGCCAATAAAGCTCCTGTTGACGAGTTCGTTGCTAAAGAATCAGCTTCAAAAGTTGCTGAAGCGGGTGTGACAAAAACAGGGGAAGGCTTCAAAATTTTACTCTTTTTGGCTGCATCTGATATAATTTGAACTTCATCTTCTTTCTTGGTTTCTCCCTCAAGAATTTTGGGTTCAAAGTTTTCTACAGCAACTTCTTTGGAGCTCGACTGGTTTTTGGTGCCGATAGAGAAATTTTTGGAATGCCCCAACATGAATTTCTCCTCACTCAATGTTGTGGCTGTCATTGAAGCTTCTGTAGACAAGTTCAGAGCTGAGGAATTGGCTTTGAAAAATGCAGAAGTGGAATTCGGTGGCTGCCCACATGAAATAATGGTGTTTTTGTAATTGACCAAAGGCTTTGACTTAGTGAATAGAGAAGACAAAGGAGAAGAACGTGTTTTTAAATGGCCCCTTTGTTTTTCTAAAACATTCTCTTGCATGTGTGCTAATCTCCTCGCCTCCGTTAGCGTCATTGGATTGAATATACGGACGACCCTTTCAATCTCACTCTTTAGGGCAGAGAGATACACATCCACCATATAATCCTCAGATAAATCCACTTGTGCAGTAAGTAAATCCCATGTAAAGTGAAAATCTTCTAGCGAGCCTGTTTGGCGGATATAGGTAAAATCATACCCATGCCTTTTTTTTTCTTTTCTCAAGCCGATCAAAGAAGGCGTCAAGTTTCCCATATGACATTTTTTTCCCTAAACATGCAGCGGGGGACCAAGGAAAGAAAGGCTCTGGTACCACTGTTAGCAAAATAACTATTTTGCTAATGATGATTAAGTAGGAACATTAAAGAAGAATGATTTTAGAGGGTTGAAGACAAGAAATAGAGAATAGAGGGTCAAAGAGAGAAGAGGCCATCGGCCATAAGAGACAAAGAGAGACACCGGCCGTCGGCCGTCAAATACAAACTCAATTCATAATTCAAACACAAGACTAGACAACAACAAATGAAACCCTAAGTCAAGTTATATAGTCTTGACACTAATAAAAATAATAATAAAATAACAAAACATAATAATAATCCCAAACCCTAATTACCTAATCAATCTAATTAATTGACTCAATCAATCCATTAATGATTGACTAAATCAATCAATTAAATCAAATCACTAATTTATTTCTAAAATAACATAACAATGCCATACTGCATCACCAATGAAATAGTTACCCCTGCTGATTCTGTGGGTATCCATGACAAAAGAACAAAACTTGAATCCTTCTCTATGGATGTTTTCATAAGATTCCCGTGATTTGTCACCATATATTGTACTTTAATAAAATTCAAAATTCGGAAACAAACTTCTAACCTGTGAGTCATATCATGATTTAATCAGAAATGGCTTGGGTGCTCCAGCTGATTAGCTACAGCAATTTCCCCCTAATTCTGAGAATCAAGGACAAGTGTGATATTGAAGTGAATAGAACTATAGAAGGAAACCGAATGACCATGATATGCTATTAACACCAAACCCAAAAAGTAGAGAACATCTACTTCAACTGAAAAGCCTTCCTTTTGAATCAGATTATGTGTTTGATTGTTACCAACAGTTCTTTAAGGTGTTGGATCTAAGGGCAATACACATAACTCCAAGATATTCAGAAAGGGTACAGCACTCTTGAGAAGTTTATACAAAGAGAAACTATTAAAACCTAGAAGTTTCTAAATTATAAACAGCTCGTGTAGTATATGGTTTTCACAAGCAACTTCTTTATGAGGTGCGGCATGCTTGAGTTTTCTCATAATATGGATCAATGGAAAGTGGCTAAGATGTGGGGCTTCTAACACCAAACTCATGTAATACCAGTGTAACAGTAATAGAATTGAATGTAGGATGGTAGCCTACTTTTCTTAATAACACTTAACCATGTTCTGCTATTATCTCTTACCCCCCAAGATTCAATTTTCACTATACAAACGCTATTAATCCATGATGCTTGGCCATGTATAAGCATCCTTGAACATGGCCATCTTCCTCCACGCATATAAAGTTTAACTATAAATGCCTCAGTTGAATGTCCAAGATGGGACACCAAAATCCAGATGGGACACCAAAATCTAAACTATTAAAACCTAGAAGTTTCTAAACCTAGAAGTACAATGGTAACAGCACTCTTAGGTTCTATTCCAAGATGGGACACCGAAATCCATGATGCTCGTGAAGCGAACATGATAATCGCAAATAACAAGGCACCTACAGTTACACCACAACATCAAACTAACATGGCTGCACAAAAAACATGCAAACATGTATTTACAAAATAATAAATCCTAACAAATACAGACTTTCAAAAATCAAAGTTGAAACAAGTATTGTCAACTCAAACAAAAAAAATACATGGCAAGAGAATATTCAGTCCAACAAAAAGACAAAGGCACAAACCTCTTGAAATATTATATTAACCCCAGTTTGCAGACTCTGATCATTAGGCTCAGGCTTTGGAGCAGCTAACGGACTAATGGCATCATCTTCTTCCTCACAAAGATGCAACAATCGACAGATATCGTTTGAGAATGATCCAAGACTGCTACCCTACAATCACAGTTACTCACATTTTATTAAAATATCACCAACTTGCATTGCAGTTCAGGTTCACACTTGTCCATAGATATATTAGCTTACTTGCTGTAAAGAAGAAGCAGGGGAGGGCTCATTCAGCTCAGCCTTCCATTCGCGAAGCATCTGATGGACCTGCTCCTCAAGAACAGCGGCATCAACTGTCCTACTTTCCTTCCTGGCAAACTGCAGATCCATGAACGTCAACTGCAGATCATCAACCCTATTCTTAGCCTTGTCTTTAAAGAGCCTATGTGATGCTGACTTGCAGCTAGTCTTCGAAACCTTTTTCATAACTAAGCCTCAAAGTAATTATCCAACAAAAACCTACAATCACAAATGTAGCAGATCAGTTTCCGAATAACGCCAATGAAATCTTCAAAAGAGATCATTCAAAATAATACATCCAATAGGGTCAACCAGTTCTAGTCCCCACTTGGTGAGAGTGTAGGAGAAGGGAATATACTATGCAGCCTTACCTATACTTTATGCATATAGGCTGATTCGAACCCACAACTTCAAAACTCACAGCAAGCGAGCTTATCGTTAAGCCAAGTTGGCCCTTCAAATAATACATCCAATGTTCAAATAAATTAATCACATACAGAAGCATATCCCCATTTTACATACCACTGCCTGAGAAGGCCAGAAACTCCAACACTAATCAATCATCTCTAGTTGTGGATAAAATCAAATTACAATTGAACAACTGATCACATAATAGAAATAACTAAAATAGAAGTGAGTAATAATGTACCAATCTTCTTATAGAAACAGAACCTAACAACCACAACAACAAAGACTATAAAATCCTATTGAACCCGTTCTAACAAATTGAACAACAAGTCACAGAACAAGTCCACAAAGTGAAAGGCAATCATAATAAAAATGATCCATCAAAATCAAACAATAACAAAAGCTCTTAGGAGCACTAGCAAGAGACAAGGGAGTAGAACAAAATCCCAGAAAAAGATCAAATTTTTGAGCGAGAAATACAAACCCAACAGGCTAAATCAGCTAAAAATAGGAGAACAAAAGTTTGGGGGTTGGGTGAGGGAGGAGGGTGGGGGTGGGGGTAATTTTTTATTAAGGCTAGGGGTAAAACTGTCTTTTCACTTTTCAAATATATTAATGTGAGGTCCCTTGGGACCCTACATTAATATTTTCAACTTTTAGGACTTTTCTAGTATTAACTCCCTTGTGGGGGACCTCTAATTAATTTTCCCTAATAGAATATAGGTTTCTTCCAACAACACGGTGGGTTTCAGTTCAAAAAAAAATCAGTTCAAAAAAAGAAAAGAAAATCAGTTCAAAAAATAACACTGTGGTCTGTGGCTGTGGGCAGTGGGCAATTGGGAGTCATTGGTATAAAAATTAAAAGGTTAAAGGTTCAAAAATGATACACAACTATTGGGTAAGGAACAAAAATAGTACATAACTATTTCAAGGTACAAAAATGATACCAACTTTTACCATGAGATCAAAAATGATATTTTCACTAATAAGACAATAATATTATACATGAAATGTCCAAAATGCCCTTATAATTAAATAAACTTTTACTGGGCGACGATTAATTTATAAGGGTATTTTGGACTTTTCATGTCTAATATTATTGTCATATTAATGAAAATATCATTTTTGATCCATGGTAAAAGTTGGGTATCATTTTTGTACCTTGGAATAATTATGTACTATTTTTGTTCCTTGGCCAATAGTTGTGTATCATTTTTTGGCCTTCGCCCAAATTAAAAATTTCTCCCTCCTTCGTATAAGAGCTCTAAAATATAAAATATAAGAGTGTATCTCATATTCTTTCCTTATTTTTCTTACTTTTTATCTCTAACTCCCTTTCATATTTAATACTACCTCTGGTCCTAAATATAAGACCTAATTGACTTTTTTTTTAGAGGTTAAGGTTGCGAAATAGGCTATTAAATCATAACAGATTTGATATATTTTTAGATTATACATTAGTTTATAGGTAAAATAAACTAAGGGAAAAAATTAGGTAAATCAATTTATAATTAACTTATTTTGCTTTTTTATAGGATTTTTTAAAAAAGTCAATTAGGTCTTATATTTAGGACCGGAGGGAGTATGAAATATAAAATGGAGTAATGCTTTTGTATATCTCTCTGTTAAAGGTATTATAATAAATATGAGCAATATTAAAAAAGAGCATTAACTACAGCTCATCGGCAAAGGGTATAATTGGACAATTTTGGTTAGTTCAAGGGTTAAATTGTACCTGGTGTTGATTTATGTGGTCAAGAGTGGTTACTTGAAAGGCAAAATAGGATCATTACCCTACTTGTTTTTTTATACAGCTCATTTAGTAATACCGTTAACTCTTCTTAACTTGAAATATTTGGAAGATGGGGCACACCAAATTACATGTGGCATTGATTTCACTCCCTTCTTATCATGTACTCCCTTCGTTCCTAAATATAAGAGCATTTTGACTTTTTTGGAGAATCTTAAGAAAGCAAAATATGACAATTAAAAATTTATTTTCCCAAATTTTTCACTAAACTAGTTGATTTGACTTATGAACTTACATATGATCTAATAATATTTAAAATATGTTATGATTAAATTGTTCATTTTGCTTTTTTAGATTCTCCAAAAAAGTCAAAGTGCTCTTATATTTAGGAACGGAAGGAGTATTATTTTTTAAGGAAAAAACGGGAAAAAGTCTGAACAATTCCTATTCCATGATAGTTTTCTTTCTCAGCATATAGTATTAGATAATTTTAATATCTAGCTTTGTTAAAGAGTTCAAGCATATGGAAACGTGATAATTCTTTAAACTCTCTTGGTTAAATGGAGTAATGATTCCATTATATACACATGAATTTAATCTGGGGTCTAACACTTGTCTCAAACATAATATGGAAAAGTCTAAAAAGAAGTTTGTTTTACTGTTAAACCCTTTGTATTATGTCTATCAGATTTTTTGTTTATGACAAGAGGAAATTTCTTGAGTAAACCCAATTACTTTCCAAATAAGATTATGGACACTTGCTCGAATTATAAGAATTGCCGGTGCTCTATATAATAAGTAAAGTTCAATAGTTTCTGAACTTCATAATTATTGGAACCCAGTGCTTCCCTCGGATCGGTTTCTGGACAAGCTAAGGTTGAATGTTACTTCATCAAGGTCAGTAATGGTGTTGTAATTTGTTGAATTAGTTTTGTCAATTGCCATGTTTTTGCTGCCTCTACATGATTGCAATGTATGAAACAAAAGTTACATATAGTAATGAATGAATATTCATGGTACTTTTTATGATAAATTTTTCTGAATTAATTTTTCTGTATAATCCTCATTTGAATTTTCTCATTATCTTTCCTTTTTTACTTCCAGCTAGTCATGTTTTATGGACCTTACTTACGTCATGTTCCTTTCTCCAGGTTCTCAAGTTCTTTTTAATATGGGAGTGACATGTGTCCTTTTATATCAATCATCCATTCAATCTAATGGCCTATATTGAAAGAACTTGAGAACCTGGAGAAAAGAACATGATGTAAGTTGTTCCCTTTTTTTATTATATACATGAGGTGATATTGCAGAATATGATCAGAGGATTTGAACCATTATTTGATCGAATTATTAAATTTCTAAAGTAAAAATCTTAATGTTGACGATGGTTGTTAATGAATATTTTTAATAATCTATTGATGTAGAATGCTATTTTTGAACTGGTTTTGGATCAATAATTGTATGTTGCTTTGAATTAATGCTTAAATTCTAGCTTTTATCTTGTTTTAATTTTTGAACTGTTATATATAGATATTGGATAAATATTCATAAATAATATTATTTATCGATTTATTTGTAGATATAGTAAGGGATTTTATTTTATTTTTATAATTTTATATCTTTACATGCGCTTTAGGTGCATTTCTATGTATTTTTATTGTATTAATTTTAAAAATAAAACCTTTGCAAGCACCTAAAACACGGCTAAAGAATACTTTTACATGCGCTTTAAGCTAGTGTAAAGGAAATTTACATGCGCTATTGCTAGTGTTAAAGTTATGTTTAATTTTTGAATTTAAAAAAGTAAATACCTTTAGAGGCGCATATAAAAGTGCATGTAAAGCTGACCTTTATACGCCCTTTAAGCTTGTTCAAAAGTCAGTTCTCACATGGGTTTTCATACTTGTGTGTGAATTTTTACTTGCACTGGTTAAACTTGTGCTCAAAAAGCGCGTGTAAAGGCCCCAAATGACGAGTTTTTTGGGGTAGATAGTGACTCTTTATTCTATCGTTTGTGCTTAGTGTTAGTGCTAGAAGTAGCGTGTTATATATTTGTTGCGTCTTTTGGAGATTTTAATTGTGAGGTGTGGAGGTGGATAGAAATGGGGGAAATAGAGCAAAACACACCATGAGATGGAAAAAAATCTCAGAAGTATAGTGTCATTATATAGGATACCGCCGAGACCATATATTCTGTCTTTTCATATATATTCTTTGCAAATCAATCAAAACAATGCCATCATGATGACTTCCAAAAAGATTATGTGGAAGGATCTATTGAATGCCCTAGTCATCCTTTTAACTTCTTCTCTCGACATGTCGCATATAGTGCAACTTCCTATGTCGTTAAATGAGGAAGAGTTAGTACATTGTTGACCGAAAATGAGGAAGAAGTTACATGATATTCATCAAAGTGCTAGGTCACCGTGATTTGTTCCTTATTATACAAGGGAAGCTTTGAAGATGTGATAAAATGAGAGAGAAGCAGGAAAGGAGCATGGATTCAAGTCATATAATACTTTAATTTAATTTATTTATAGAAACGGTGGATGATGAAGTCATGAATGTCTGATTTGAAGGTAAGTGATACACCACGGTTGAAAGGGATTATATTGCTAAATCTTAAAGGTCAAAGCCTAAATTAATTTCACATCTACCTCGTTTTTTTAAGCACATCTCATGCTTGAAGGCCATTATGTCACAGTGTTACTTATTATATTCTGGCCATGAATATGAGATATAATTCTGTTGTTTATTCAGTCTCGAGTGTAAGACCTCTATGTTGTAAATTTATAGATTTTTAAACTATATATATATATATATATATATATATATATATATATATAATGAAATAATATTAATATGCATGTTGGGAAAAATAACACATATTTTGTTGACAAGATGTTTTTATCATTTTTGTGAATTATTAGTTATCTAACCCCTACATGCATAAAACACATATGCAGAATTTTATTGATGGTAGTCATGTAATAAGTCATTTTCTTGTTACAAAATAACAGCTTTCATGGTCGAACTTGAGATATGGCACCAACAATGGACAAGTGGCCGTGTGCTGTTAAACCATGAGGCGATTGATTGTGATATTTCATTCATATGACCAACTCCGAAACTGGTTATTGACAAATTGATTTTCTTTTTTAAAAAAGCTATATTTTTATAAGTTTTCTATATCTACAAGTCTTCAATAGAAATCCTTACACAAGTAATATCTAGCCCTTAGCTTTCATATGGTCCAAGCAGTAGATAGTATGGCTTTATTGGCATTATCTACGTTTTTTATGAAGGAAAATTAGAAAATAATAAAAATTTATTAGTAAATTGTTATGACTTATGATGTAGAGCTAACGTAAATATTAGAAATTAATGGTACTTACATTTTATTCTTGCTTCAGATTCTTTTTTTTTTATGAAAATCTTGCTTCAGATTCTACTTCCTCTCTATTCAACATCTTTACCATTAGATTTGCTCATAATGGCTGTGAAAAAATGGTCTTGGCTAATCTGATGGTAATGATGCGGAGTGTAAAGAAATCTGAGAAGTTTATGTAGCGGATAGACATTTGCATGCATGTTTTTATATATATTGTTTCCTTTAATAAGCAAACATTTGCATGCATTTTTTATGTGAATAATGATATTCTTAATAAAATTTTGAAGACAAAATGTTTTTGTGTTTTCTGTGAGTTAATGAGTCATGAAATTACGTTTTTTTGAAATATTTTGGCAAACAGAGGATTAAATATGAAGGTACCTAATGTTCTTGTCAGATTTAAAATAAATGCGATAGTCCTCATAATAATTTTGGTTTTGGCTGCATTTAAAATTAAAGTAATATGGACTGAAACCTTGTACATGTAATGAATTTAGAAGATTAACAATGAAATTTAACTAGTAATATATATTTATCGTCATATCTGAATACTGTGCATATATAATGTGCGATTTTTTCCTGAATTATGAAAAATAATAAAAATGAATGAATCTCTCAAATATATCTTAATTTTGAAAATACAAACAATAGATTAAGACGAAAATATGGATAATATCACACATTCACCTCTCTAAAAGTCGGCACTATATATTGAATGCTAACATGTTCACATTGTTTCAATTCTTATACACCAAGTTAATTGAAAATAACATACAGCACAAATACACAAAATCTTCCACTATAAATACCCCTTCATTTCCTTCAAAATCTTCATCCCAAGCAACTCGTACACTCAAGCCAATATTCACAAATAAACACATTTTTGTGCTATCTTTGTGTAGAGATGGCTTCAAACACTCTTCCAAAGTTTCTCCTTCTCACTGTCAACCTTCTCTTCATCACCATGGTTAGCCCATGTGCTTCTTGCCCACCATCACCGACTCCAACACCAATAATTCCAACCACCCCTCCTTTTGTTTTAAATACTAGTCCTCCCCCTCCTTCTTCTTTCTCTCAGGCCCATTGTCCTATAGATGTTCTTATGTTTGGTGTATGTGCCAACGTGATGAACCTGTTCAATGTTACACTAGGATCACCACCAACAATCCCATGCTGCAGTCTCATTACAGGAATGGTTGATCTTGAAGCTGCTTCATGCCTTTGCACTGCCCTTAAAGCTAATGTTCTTGGCATCAACCTCAACGTTCCAATTTCATTGAGTATAATTCTCAATAACTGTGGAAAAAAGAACAACTCTGCGTTCCAGTGCAATTGATTAGTCAAATCCTGTTTCGTACTTTATGGATGTTTGTTATTTCACTAAGTTTGTACCTCTAAGTTGTTGTTTTGTCGTTTGCTATAAGTATAAGGTCCTAAAGAAGCACTTTAATAAGATGCCAATAATCACTGATAGCTTTTGTCTAATGGAATTAGTTTAATTATATATGCTTATTATATGATATATTTATTGGCATTGGGTTAGTATTATTTTCATCGCATTCACAGTGTATGTAGCTGACCTTCTTAATGAGATAAAATCCATTGTTATTGCATAATTATATTGTATTCACACTATCATAATCCTCTATCAATTTTTATATTAAACCGAGCTTTTGTACATATATTTATAAGTCATTGGGTTCTTATAGTTTCTTATGTTGTGAATATTAATTTTTGTTTTTAGGGCAATGACCTTATTTTGCCATTCGAGTAACCATTTTGAACCACTGGGCATCCTAAACTAACACGGGTACAATTTTACCTTTGAAGTAATTAAAGTGGTCCAATTTTACCCTCTGGTGAATGTAATGTTGAACCGTCATTCAAGGATTGCAGTCTCTGCGACCACGAGTTACAAGAGAATAGAAGACAACTCCTTTCTCCCTTGTGTTGCTTGATTTTTCTTTTTTGATTGACAGTCTTTTCCAGTTGGACATGTGCTTGCCCTTCATTTGTTGCTTGCATGGAAATAGACATTGGTTGGGAATCATTCAGTTGAAATGTAGCATTTGACTCTTGTTCCTCAATCCCTTCACAATCATTGTATTAACAAGGCTATGAATCACCTTCTTTTTCATTTGTCTTCTTCCACAGCACATGTTACATAAAAGCCCAAATAACCTCCTCTATTTCCTCCAAATGCTCGTCCAACTCCTTTGTGAGTTGATTGATCATCTTTAGCTTAAATAATTGAGAATGGTGGCCCTTAAACTCATCATTCGCTCTCCTCAAACCAAGGGTTTGAGAATCCATGTTTGGGAAAGTTAAGAAGTCATTCAATCCACTATATTGGGGTGGGGTGAGTGGAGGTGAAGACATTAATAGGTGAGAAGTGAAGTATTGTAGTAGGGGTGGATGGTTGACCATATGGATATATATATGGCATAGAGAGGTGGATGAAGTGGTTTTGTGAATATGATGATTTCAAGTATGTTGGAAATTGATTGGGTATTTGGTATTTAAAGGCCTCATAGTAATTGTATAAATGTTCTCTTATGGAAGGTGTCTCATTCCTCCAAGAATGTGAGTAACTTGTTGTTTCCTATTCCTAAAAGAAGAATGCATAAGAGAATCTTCATAGAACTAAAGAACATAATTATAAAGCCCATGTAATGCCTCAAGAAAATCATATAAAAATTATAAAAAAAATTATATTTACACTCTGAAAAAGTTTTCTCAAGTCAAGAACAAATTTATGCTAGCATTTATTATACAATCTCTTGTCACAATAAATGCAAGCTTTTTTCCTCAACCACCCTAATTATGACTATGTTAGGTAACTATATCTCTATGTTATCAACAAACCATCCATTTAAAACCATAAACTTCAAGTCCAACATGTTTTTATCCAAGTTCTAAAACAAATACACTTTCTCAAGTTATATTCCATTTAACTAAGTAAGTTGTGATCAAGCACTTAAAGCAAATAGAGAGCAAGATAAAAACTACACATATACTTCATTAATTAATTAAAGAAAGAGAGAGTAGATGGCTCAATCCATAAATAGGTTCATAACAACCCTAGATTAGGGTTTTAGTTACATATAAATGTAAATAAAACAAACCCTAAAACTATGAAAGAGTTCATTGAAAAGTGGTGAAGAAGAAGGAGAAAGATATAACCACAAATGGAGAATGCCCAAATCTCTTCAAGCTTCCCCACTTGATTCCCAAGAGATCCCAAGTTCTTTAAGCTCTTCAAGACTCCCAAAAGTGCCCTAGAAGTGTGTATTTTCGTGTTTTGAAGTCCCCCTTTGAATGCCCTAATAAGTTTCAGCTTTTATACCATGTGAAAATCAGTCAAAACGCGTAACTGCATAATACTCCTCGCAGGAGCGCGCCCAGAGCGCGCCCATGGGCACAGAATGGGCACCGTTGGCGCCCAGGGCGCGCCCATGGGCACCAGATGGGAGCGCCGGTTGGGCATCGATCGCTCTCTACCATTTTTCTTGTTTCTTTTGCTCCCTTTTATTCATCCTCTTGATTCTTTCTTCCTTCTACACTTGAGCACCTCTTCCTACACAAGAGAGAAAGAGGGTTGATGAACTTTTACACTACAAAAAACAAACAACAATTTAACTCCAAATTTCACAAAAGTATGCTCTCCATGTATTGTTCATTTCACCTCAAATAGTGTATATTTTTATCTATGTATCCTCAAAAATCATGTACAATCCAAGGTAAATGTGAAGTGAAATATGTGAAATTATAGAGTTTATCACACTCCAAAAAAGCTCAAGTTATAGTGGAAAATTTAAAACTTGTTGATAGTTCTTTTAAAAAAAACATTTAAGTCTTAGATTCATGACAAAATAAATATAAGATAAAAATGCTTACTCCTGAAGAGTCTTCCCTTGCTTACTATTAGATCTTTCACCTAAAAATTGTTAATGTGGGGTGAGATCGACATCTCAGTAACTATATATATATATATATATATATATATATATATATATATATATATATATATATAGAAATCTCCTAACATACACAATCAAATTATATATAATTATAATACAAAACTCATTCACATGTTCGCCCGTACAAATCAACTTTTGGTTTTTGTATCAATCTCAATTGACCTCTTAATTCAAAATGCTTCCTTTAAATTAAGATTTTTCATCATTCATGCATAAATGCAATATGTCTCCCTTATATCACATTCATCCTTATTGCACTGAAAGAAGCCACAGGCTAACATATAGTTCATCCAATGCCGAGTGGTGGTATACCACGTAGTTATAATTCACCATACAGTTTCTCCTCTAATCTCTATCTCATCATAGATGCTCATGCAATGACAAATACTCCCTCCGGTCTTAATTATAAGTCACTAACTGCTTAAATTATACATACCAAGTAATGAAGGTTAGTTAATGAAATTAAAGTTGCATCATTGAATTGTTCTTATTTTATATTTCCTTTTCATTTTTGCCTTTTCCACCTTTATCAATATGACTCACTACCTTTTCTCTCTCTTCATTAATGTTCTATCTTTATGAGTGTATAAGTGCTTTTTTTATCTTCTCTCTCTCTTCTCATCTTCCAATATTTATTTTTCCCATATTCAATTAAAGAAATTTCTTTTTTCCAATGATAAGGGTATATTTGGAAAATTTTAATAAATGAGTTAGTTAATGGTAGTTGGTGACTTATATTAAAGACCAAAATTTAGAGGCGGTTGGTAAGGGAGTATATACATTCAATAACAATTAAATTATCCTTTCATTTTAAAATATCATAATACACTCTAACACAGTACATTATCATTATATATGCAAGCATACTTGAAAAGAATTAAACTACTTATCATTCACATATTAATAGGTAATCAGTTAAACTATAATCATACATAATTTACAAGTATACGAAAGAATCATTCAGAGTTACCTGTTCTTCCTTGGCTCACAGGTAATCGCACAAAGTCACTTCAAAGTACTCAATAAGCGTCCACAAAATCATAAGTATATATTTTTATTAACAAACTACCCAACGCTAACTAAATAACTAAAGTTATCCTATTAATATTCTAAGATCTCATCCTACCCTCTAGATTTATATTATACACCTTTAAACCCTTTTTTGCTTCATATAAAATACATTTATTTATTTACAATTTTTTTTATAATAAGTTGAACAAAGTTGTTATATAAGGGTATTAAGTTTACTATTCTATCATACACACTAAAAACGAGAAGAAAAAAACTTCATCATTCTAACACATTATCGACCATAAAATCATGAGGAGAACTTACCTAAATATGTTTTATATGTATAGGTAATGTATGTAAAATATATGTATACAGATTTTTTTAAAAAAACCTGAAACAATGAATGGAGAGTAATATAAGCTTTTTGGAATAAAGTAAAAAAAAAGTTTATCACAAAATGAGAAGATATCAAGAAAATGAATTAGGTTAACCTTTGTAGAATAAGAATTTGAAAAGCACTAGTTATGCGTAAAAGTTAAAATTTGGGTATGAAAGAATTTAAGGGAAAATCCCAAATAAGTCCCTCCGAATACCCAAGGGCAAAGGTGCAAAAATAGCCACCGTAAATTTAAAAATGGGCAACTATAACTCTGGTAAATTGAAGAGGGCAAAACTGTACACTGTAAACTAAAATGAAGCAAAACTGTACACTGTAAACTAAAATGGGGCAAAAGTAACCTCTCTGTTAGGCCGAGTTAAACAGGCATTTTCCAGACGTGGGCTCCACCATCAGTAATTGACATGTCAATTCCAAAATCTAACGTGAAAGCTAAAATGCATCCAGTTGAACCCTAAATCACTAAAAACGAACTCTAAACCCCCAAATCGTTTCAATAAGAAACCAAATAGAACCCAAATCATGTGAAATTCACCTTACTTCTACGTAATCATCTGAAAAAATAAAGTCTCATCAAAAAATTAAAGTCTCATCAACATATTGCACCCTTAAATGTATGACACATCATTTACTGATGGTGGGGCCACGTCTGGAAAACGTACGTTTAAATTTACGATGGCTATTTTTGCACATTTGCCCAATTTTGCCCCATTTTGATTTACAGTGTACAGTTTTGCCCCCTTCAATTTACCAGAGTTATAGTTGCACATTTTTAAATTTACGATGACTATTTTTGCACCTTTGCCCAAGACCCAAAAGGACAATTAAGGAACCTAAACTTCCAAAAGGACCATGAAGGAACCAGCACCTATCTGTCATTTTAAAATTTTGCTAAAAGACAAAATTGTCCCCATCCTAAAACACAAATTTCTACCCCACCCTAAACCCACCTTAACACCCACCCTCTTCTAGCAATTTGTGTTTTAAAATGGGGGCAATTTTGTCTTTTCGCAAAATTTTAAAATGACAGATAGGTGCTGGTTCCTTCATGGTAGTTTTGGAAGTTTATGTTCCTTAATTGTCCTTTTGGGTATTCGGAGGGATTTATTTGGGATTTTCCCAAGATTTAATGCATGTTAACATTTTTACAATTGAAAATTAGTGATGAATGTGAGATTAGAAATTGTACAAATGACATCCACAAATTAAACAGTTTTATGGGAAGGATAAATGAGTTATACACGTGTGCGTAGTTCTTTTTTTTTAAAAAAAAAGGAGAATTAAGATATAAATAAAATAGGAGAAAATACTATTTGACCATGAGTCAATGACTACAATAACAGTGAAGTGAAAGGTTGGAGATGGACATAAACCACTGACACAATATGGAAAAATATAATAATATATATGCATAAAAAGGAAAGATGGAATGTCACCTGTGAATGTGATGCAGTGTGGATGAGGCGGATTAGGGAAGGTGTAAAGGGAGAGGACTGAAGAGATTATGTGAGGAGGGATCTAGGGTCTTCCTAGTTGGTCTATTTAGAATTGAGTCTTCTTTTTAATAAATAAATGAATACAAACATATTGTATTTATATTAATTCCATTTTAATTATTACCCAGTTGCCCTCTTTATATAATAGTCATCAACATATTAAAATATTAATATCATTTATTTAAAACAATTTTAATATTTCTTGCTACCATATTCTTAAATAAAAATTCTAAATCTCACAAAAACAATTTATTTGTAAGTGCTAAAAATATGGGATGTTACAACCTACAAGACAATTAAAATCAAATAATCACAATGTACAAATACAAGTAACTAAACAATCAAATTAAAGATGAAATGCAATGTGAACTATCCTAAGATGCACCTAAGCTAAATGTAACCTAATGACTCATTTTAACACAAATCAATTTTAAAGATTGACACGAATTCAGTAAGGAGTAAAATCAATGACTCCCTTGCAGCAATGACACTTTGAATTGTCCATATTCATATATCACTCTTGAGTCAATTGCAAAAGATATTTATATGAAATGCAAGGGTGTGGCTAGTGGTGCAATCCGCATCGTCCACAAGGAGCCTTGTTCGACTTAGCTATCCTATCAAACTAAATGCCTAAATGATGGAGTAATTAATATGGGTAAATCTACATTTTGTTTGATTTCTAAAGATGGGAATGAAGGATGCAAAACAAGTAAATGTTTTTGGTATTTTGGACAAAAGGAGTGGAATTGATGTTAAATGCTCTTGGAAATAACTAAAATGCACTAATTTTCTAAAGAATTTGGGGAATTAAATGCACTAATTTTCTAAATCTCATTAATCCATGAGTCCAGTACATAATTGTTGGAACTTCATCCATTTAGGTTGTTAAGCCCTTTAGTGATAATAGAAAAATCACTTGTACGAAATTATTAATTCTATGACTGGAACCCCGAATCATCACTTAATTAATCCTATAATTTAAGTCAATATTGGAACCCAATATAATGAACTAATACAAAATAATTGAAGTTCAATATTATTCAAGCAAAGAAACGTGCGCGCTCACATATTGAAACTAAATCCAAGTCTCAAATATATAAAATAAAACCTAAACCTAGGAAATAAAAAATACGAAGAGAAGCGAAATGATTTGGACTCCCCTTTAAACTCAAGCTATATCCCATCAAGTCCAAGAGCAAAGAATGAACTTAATTGATACTTGGATAGAGAAAGGAAGGTAGGAGATAGAAGGAGAATGGGAGAAATTGGATAAGAAGAGAAGAGGATAAAAGGATGGAAAAAATGAGTGAGCTAAGGTTTTGGAGAGAAATCAACACCCAAAATTAAATTTTTAAACCTATTTTCTCATGTAATGAGTAGGATGTTGGGCCAAAAGCAGAGAAAATTGTTTTGCTTGCATTAGTTCGCAGGGAGTACCCAAATGCAATTTCTGAAATTGAAGGATTGTAATGTAATTATGAAATTGAGACTGAACTGGAATTTTGAAATTCGGGATTTTTCTGTGATTTTCAAAATTCATCCAGAAACTTTATTTTTCAGCATTTGCTCCATTTTTTTTACTTTTTCCCACCTAAACTCCTCCATATTTGATCCTGGAATGACCTTAAAAGTGAAATAAGAGAAAGAAATAGATCAAGGGAAAATGACAAATAAATCCTTCCCAATACCCAAAAGAACAAGTGAGGAACCTAAACTTTCAAAATGACTATGAAGGAACCAGCACCTACCTGACATTTTAAAATTGTGTGGAAAGACAAAATTGTGCGAAGTTAATTCTAATGAGTCAAATGTTATTTGTTATGCTATAAATGTTAAGATTTAATGTTCAAATGTTAATAACGATTGTGCGAATGTTAACACCGAATGTTATTGTTAACGAAGTTAATTACAATGATCCAAATGTTAATCACTATGCTTAAAATGTTAATAATCAAAATTCAATTGTTAACAGTTACGGTGCAAATGTTAATAGGTAAATGGAAGTACATAATGTCAGAGAAGTTAATTCCAATGAGCCAAATGTTATTCATTATGCTATAAAGTTAATGGTGAAGTTTCAAATGTTAATAATGACAGTGTTTTAGGATGAAGAAAATTTTGTCTTTTCGCACAATTTTAAAATGTCAAGGAGGTGCTGGTTCCTTTATAGTTCTTTTTAAGTTGAAGTTCCTCACTTGTCCTTTTAAGTATTGAGAGAGATTTATTTGTCATTTTCCCATAGATCAAATGACTTTCAAAAACCAATTAAGAAAATTCAATTCATGTTTTGTCAATTAATTAACTTTCTAAGATAATTTCTACTTCAAGATCTAAGTGTTTAATCAGCAGAAATATGACCAATCTTGCATCTCTAATATGTTTAAAACCTCTTTTATGCATTGTAAAAACATACAAATCTAGTGATTTTGTCATTGCTTGATAAGTTTTTTCAAAAAATGATCTCACTAGCTCTCCTTTTCTTTTCTCCTATTCTTATTAGAATTTCTTTCACCAATAAATGAATATCACATATAGTATTTTATAATTTTTAGAACATTTTAGAAACCTCTCTATACATCTAATTAAGCTGGTACTAGATTTTCAATGCTAACATAATGATATGGCCTCAAGTTCCATTCTCTGCCAATTAAATTTTTTTCTTCAATTCTAGATAGAGTTAAATGATATACTTTGATGGACAATCTAAGACCTCTGTGAACTTTTTTGCCTTAGTTATTCTTTTTGATTGTACAATGGGTATACATCAAAGGTAGTTCTGATGCAACCAATACGACCTAATATTTATGCTAATAATAAACAAACACGTTTTCTGACCGTCAATTTCATTTTTTACCAAGAAACATAAATTTTTTAGGGCATTAAGTATTGGCCAAGAAACAAAAATAGTACATAACTATTTCAAGTTACAAAAATGATACCCAACTTTTACTAAGTGATCAAAAATGATATTTTCACTAATATGACAATAATATTGGACACGAAAAGTCCAAAATGCGCCTATAAATTAATCGCTGCCCGGTAAAAGTTTATTTGATTATAAGGGCCTTTTGGACTTTTCATGTCTAATATTATTGTCATATTAGTGAAAATATCATTTTTGATCACATGCATGGTAAAAGTTGGGTATCATTTTCATACCTTGGAATAGTTATGTACTATTTTTGTTCCTTGACCAATATAGTTATGTATCATTTTTGGGCCTTCGCCCAATTTTTATTAAACTAGAAAATTATAATACAAAATAGGTCTGCAAAAAAGAAAATTCAAATGATAATACATAGAAAACCTAAAAAGGTAAACATGGATAGAAGTGAGTTGCCACCATTGCAAAAATCTACCATCTTCTTCACCTTTCCTTCATGAGAATTTGTGAGTAGAAAAGAACTGTCACCGGTAGAAAAACCATTGAGTAGTGGTTGTTCAAAGAATCATCCGAAAGAATCCACACCTCTTATCAACAATAAACCAATCAATTTGGTTTTCAAAGAAGCTCCATGAGTAGATCTCATGGAAACAAACATACCCACAAAACCAATACATAATTAAGATGAAGATTGAGTAGAAGAAATTCCTTTTGTCGTCAAAACTCCTAGACCAATTTATTTGAAAATACATGAAAGAAACATAAAAGTAGACCAATGAAAGTGACAGACGTCTCCTTTCCCGGCATGAACCGAATTCCCTAATTCCCTAATCATATTCCCTAATTCCCTCCGAATTTCAATTGTTATCACAACTGTTTGTTTGTTTTTGTTACATTGTGTTACTAATTACCTAATTAACCAATAATATTTATTTCAATTCATTAAGCTCTAATCTAACTATGATAGAAAAAGGAATTTCCATAATATTAATATCTCTATCATAGTTAGAAAAGATTATTCTAAACCTTTTATAATTTATCCATGATAGGAAAGAATAAACTAATACAACCTGAATACTATCATGGATAATTAATAGCTAACCATGTTAGAAAAGAATCACCTAACATGGTTAGAAAAATAAACAACCTAATGTTCAAAAATATCAAATACATATAAATATATGCGGAAACGTATGCAGGCCTATACAAATTGGCAATATACAATTTAAATAGCCTATATAGCTCCTACTACCTAATACCCTTTCCTGCTGCTTGCATCAGTGCATGAATACCTGCAAAAATGTCAGTAATCGTGGGATGAGACAATTTGTCC
The DNA here is from genome assembly GCA_029929735.1 of Mimosa pudica. Classification (NCBI taxonomy): domain Eukaryota; kingdom Viridiplantae; phylum Streptophyta; class Magnoliopsida; order Fabales; family Fabaceae; genus Mimosa; species Mimosa pudica. The sequence goes on from JAKELP010000020.1 coordinate 11,582,192, forward strand.
CAGTAATCACCGCTTAACTCACTATAACAGTGAGATGTGCGGTAGCGAGGGCGTCTAAAGGGTACCACATTTAAAACCAATACTATATATATATACAAGTTAAGTCTTTCCTTCATCATTCAAGTTCCCCCTTCTAAATCAATTCAAATTCATCATCTCTATTTCCCACATATCACTCAAATCCCTCAGTCAATTCCAAATCAACTCAACAGACGAAAATAAACGTGATTGACACTGTGCCCAGTCTCAAATCTGAAAGCATAAAAAGGGAGCACTTTAAATAGTGAAAACGTCCCTGAAAAGGGAGCACTATAAAAAGTGAAAACGTCCCTGGTTCCTTTAAAATCCGAGGAACCTGTACAATTAACCTATCGATTGCGCAGATCGATAGGTTACATCGGCCGACGGTACTATCAGTGTCATGCAATGCTCACTATAACCTATCAATATCCTATCAATATCACTTCCACAATGACATCATTCATATCCATCAACCTTAACCTCATTCAATATTTCAATATCACAACCTCAATAATCAACAACAACATCAACATCAACATCACCTTTCAATCTATTATCCACAATATCTTTCCAAAATCTAAACTCATAACTAATTCCTTTTCTATACTCAAAACCTCTCAATATCCAACACCTGCAAATATATCACACAATTCCATAATATCCAGCAACACCACCAGCCAGGATACTACATATAATAAGTCAAATTCTTTATATGAAAGTAATCGTGTTTGAAAGGCACCCGATAGCCTGTTTTATATAAAAATACCTTTTCAAAAATAATATTTATATGGAGGGTGAAAAGGGATTTTGAAAATCCCAGCTAACGTCACCCTCAATGTTATAGCAAGGGTAAGTGTGATTACCTGTCGCCCTTTAGCACTTTTCTGCCTTTCCTCACCGTTTCCTCCCCTTCAAGTATAATCATCATTATATGCTCCTATAATGATATGATACATAATGGTATATATTAATATCATTTTCACTTTATAATACTTTGACGTCTCTCTCGTTCGAATTACTACCCATTTTTCCCTTTTCCATTTCAAATTCTCTAATCATTTTAGATTTTAAGTTTGCTACATACACATTTACAAAACAACATGATCAATATCAAAGAACTCAAACATTTCCCACCATTTGCACTTCTCATACACATGCATTATTCATATCATAGCAATTCTCATTCTTTAATCTTGTTATCATCCTTATACAATTCACACATACACAACTAAACTATAATTTTAGATGACTTATTACGTAAGCATTTGTTTTGAAAATTAGAACCTCCAAGCTAGGACCAATTTGAATAGCAAAACAAAATCTAACATACAAGCAAACACATCTAAACTTCAAGAATTCTTTAATAACTCGAACCAACCTGTCTCATGGATTAAAAGAAAGCAATAAAGCTTGTTTGCACTTAAAAATCATGGAATAGAATATTAAAGTCAGATTTAAATCTTGATTTCAAACCTTAAAGTAAGGCACATCAGAATATTGTTTAACATATATAGCATAATGTACTTTTATACCACCGTTAAATCCAACCATTTTAACGCAAATTTCCTTAGGACCCATTGACCATGACAAGAAAGAAAAGAGAAACCAAAAACATCACACATAATCAGTACACATACAAAAAGCATATAACTTTTAGAATCATTCTAACCAATCATTTGATTCCAAGCAAAATCCTACCCTTCTTTAGTACTTAGCAAATCATTAAATCCCAACATCTAATCATGAATCATACCTTCAAGGACCAATTTCAACAACTCTCAAATTGACAAGAAACTTGGAAATAAACACATACAAAATCATAACCATTTTCAATCATACTTCAACAAAGTTCCTAAACAATTCTATCATACTTGTCGCTATTTATAGGAGAACACTAGAGAAGTCTAACATTCACATATATCAGCAAAAACATCAACTTTATACATTCATGAAAAACATCTCCAGCTCTAGTTAATTTACTTGAGTAATAATCATGTTTTCACCATGAAATATCACTATTAACATAACGTCCCATTAATCATATGTCCTGCTCAATCAAATATCCTAACATAACTTCAAATTCCATTTAATCATAAATAGAAACTAATATGCAGCAACCAGAATCCAATTTGATGAATGGAGAAAGGAGAGTTCAAAAATCTAAAATTACACAACTCACATATAGAACATGTAATGCAACCAAACTATTTCATCATACTTTTACATCCAGAATTTAAAGGTCAGCAATTCAACAAGGGCACATTACTATAACAACATATTCAGATGCACTAAATAAAGAATCCACACATAAACCACATACATACCGCAAATTTATCTTTTATCAAATATCCAGAATATAAAATAAACCCCAAAAACTACAAAACTATTCCAAAACCTGCAGAAAGCACAATTTAATAGCATACCAACTTTATCCACCACAAACAAAATCATTCATGCTTTACAAACTAACATAATTCCTTATTGCACATTCCTCATACACACACACATATTTCAGTATACCGCATAAAACCAAATTCATTTGACAGAGGAGAGGGCAAAGAATAAAATCAACACCCTCACATGTACATGTAGCCACCTAACATCAATCCCACAATTATAACAACATCACAACAGATTCCTAATTAGAAATTTAGAAATTTTGGACCTAAAGTCCTCTTATACATGGACAGATTAGGGCTGTCCAATCTTAGGGTTTTCATAGAAACCATCAAATTCTTAATCCACTCACAAATCTTTGCTCAAAACACACAAAAATATAAAGTTTAGTATTATTCCAGCTTATTATTTGACCCAAACTTCAGAATCCCCACCTCAATCAGTTATGCCTCCCCAACATCTCACCCGGTATAGCAGAAAAGAAAGCAAAATGGAAAGATTATAGCTACCTGAGCTCATTGTCGCCAGATTCCGCCATTAACCGCCGTCAGAACTCGCCGGAAAATGGCCACTAAGGTGACTACCACCGTCGTACTCCATGATTTCTGCCGGAATCGACGAAGCCTCGCCGGAAGATGAAGAAGACGGTGAGGAGATGAAGCTCACCGGAACGAAGGGAATGGACGGCGGAGGAAGGAAAAGTCGGAGCTCACGAGAGAGGGGAGAGAGGAGTGAAGTATGGCGGCAGGCTTGCCGCCGCCGCTGCTTCGCTTGAGACGGAGGGAGAAAGAAGACGGAATAAGGAGAAGGCGAAGATGAAGAAAAAATATATGGGGGGGGGCCGACTTTTAAAGAAAAATGAGGAAGGGTGTGTTTGGTTAAGGAGAAATAAGGGTGGTTTTTGATAATTAAGGCCTAAACTCGCCATAGTATACTCATTTTGATTTAAAACCACTTAAACCAGCCTCCAATCTTCCTAAACTTCAAAATATTTTTAGCTTTACCACTCCCTCATATTTCAAACTCTTCATTTCTTAATTAATTATATGTACATTGATTACTCAAAATTTTCCAAATGTCCTTAAAAATCACCAAAAATTCCTAAAAATTCCAAAATTTCCCAAAATACTCTCTAATCCTGAATTAAATTTTTCAGGATGTTACAATTCTCCCCACCTTTTAAGAATTTTGTCCCCAAAATTTACTAAACATACACCTTAAACAAAGAAAATTCTTAAGTCCACCTTCCATTCATCATGTTAACTCTAAAAATTTTACTACAACTTAATACACTAATCACCATTCTTCATCATTTATCCTCATTCAATCTATATAGTAATCACCAATACTCATTCCACTTCTCCTAGCTCACCCTCACTTACTAGTCACCCTAATCTCAAATTACCTATATGATAGTCCAACATCCTAATTGGCAAGGCATATACAACTGTCTTTCCCAAATTTAATCAAACTATTGTCTTTCCTCGACTATAGTCCTTCGTCTTTCAACTATTTAAATGGTCACACTTCCAATCACAGTCGTTCCTACAGTAAGTCATTTAACATTTGGAACAACATTTCAATTAAACTCCAATCAGAAATTCCTTCAATTTCCCAAAATTCCTCAACTAATATCCAATTAATCATTAATATTTTATATCGTTTTACTTCCTTTTCTCTCACTTTCCTTCAAAATCACATTCATGATCCTTATCATAACTAAACCACCAGTAAATCACGAACAAATATGATCCAAATACAACATGCAAAAATTGATTTCCTACTCAGATCCTCATATCTTCTCTACTACTCAAACACATGCCTAACATATCAAATCGACGTTGATGAATATACACAAAGCTTTTTATTTATGTCTTATTACTTGAGCCAATTGCATATGTAAAAGTTTAATAGTTTCTGACCTAGTAGAATAAGCATCAACACGATAGAAGAAAGAAAAGAAATATTGAGTCTCTTTTCCAACCAAAAGATTCAATTCATTTACCGCCTATTTTGTTCGATGTCACCAACAACCCAAAAATTAGTTTCTTACAAATTCCCATCTAAAGGACAACAAAGCTATACAAACATAAATAATTTCCTAGTTCGTTGGCAAATGATACAACAAAAACTAAACTCCTTGCAATCCATCATGGACACAGCCATACCACTCAAACAGAATTTTCTTCACTAACATTTCAAGTAAAAATATCAATAGGCGTCCAAACTGCATGCCTACAATCCTTACATACACTCAAACCAAACAGAGGCATAATTATATCAACTCATATCAGCAACCCTAAACATAATTTACAGCAACCTAAATTATTTTGATCGTTTCAAAACAAAACAACACCATTATAGATTTTTCTTGTGAGCCATGTACTCTTAATGAAATTTGAACTATATTTTTTATATTACCAAATTGGATTACTCATAGGAACTAACACCCAAATAAGTTCCTAACCATTACGTACACATAGTAGCATTAAACTCATCATAGATTTCACCATTAACATGACAAAACAATAAAATTCACTTCTAAATAGCCCATATTTCAAACATCACAAAATCCGACCTAATTCATTGTTAAAACCATCATAAATAAAAATCAATAATAACAACTTTAGTCACTTTAATATATTTCCACACCTTTGCAATCAACCAACCAAGATTCACTCAAAACAAAGTCAATCCACATCAGTAATTGTGGTTCACAATTTCACCATGAGACACTTACTGACTCCATTTTCAATAGACTAAATCAATAAAAGAAACCATATTTCATGCTTTCCACCATGTTTTAAAACCCATACTATCACTTCACAATTCTAGTTCATTTACCAAGTAGAGCATATATAAGAATCCTATATATTTCAATCCAGTCGGCCATGAAAACCCTAGCCCAAAGTCATATCCAAAGAAAGATCCACAAAGGTCCACTGTTACAGTTACAAGGATCATATATCCCCCCAATCAAACTTAATTCCAACCAACGCAAAACACGACTTCATAATCACAAATAAAACATGTGAAGGGATTATACTCATTTAATTCTAATATCATATATTCTTTCCCATGAACCTATCAAACACAAGCAATTATACAATAGAATCAACCCAAGCCTAAACATACAAGCATAATAGTACATATCACACCATCATCATTATTCCCAACAAAACGGATCGTGAGTAACAATTAATTACAATCAGATTTTCAATCAAATAATCAGAAATAACTTAATATCTACATATGACTAATACTTTTTACTTCATATAGATGAGTATCAATAACATAAATCATAAGGGTAAAGAAAATATCCATTGTTTTATCATTCTTAAAACGTAATCTATGACATCTAACACCCAAGATGAATTTCACAATACTTAAATCCATCAATCAACCAAATGATAACAAGCTTACCAACAATTATCAACCATAACTTTTTCAATCACATAATATCAATTTGCAAAACCTTTTCAATTAAAACAATAATCAATTTTAAATAAACAACTTACCGTTATTTCGCTTAATAATGATGGGAAACATCCACTCATGAAGAAGTAAGGGCTACCAACATCTATAATCAAGGGGGCTGCTTCCAGTCACTAAATTTAGTGAGGAAGCCTCCAGCCGCTTAATATAAATGGGCAACAATCCTTACTACCCATGATGATGGAATCTCCAACCATTACTAATTGAAAGATAATCGAAACATAGAAGAGGAAGAATAAAATCAATAAAAGTTATAATAAGAATTTAATTGAAATCACTTGGATAGAATAACTTGATCATCAGTTAACAAATTAATCACCTATCAACAGAATAAAGCAACTAATACAACTAATTTGGACATTTACATACACAAATAATAACAAAATAACAATTTTAGTAAAATTTCAATTGAAACAATCAAACAAAACAAGTTAATTCATCAACTAACCAAACAATTCAAAAATTTCTAAACAACTACAATACAAGGTCAACAATTCTTATTCACATTGTATTCATTATTAATTGTCATTTTCGATTTCTCTTAGTCCCTTAACCCAATAAGGTATCTCATGATGCCTCGACTATGATTATGGCCGGCACATAACTATACTCGAGACCCCAGAGAAGCATCCTTATTTCGCTATTTTTCCTAAATTTTATACATATCAACATTAGTTTTGTTATTCTTTCTATGTTCATCTCAATCTCTCCACAGTACCTATTCAATTTCTCTTATCACTCTCTCCCCACCACGGGACGAGCGATAATCCTCTCAAAAAGGCCAGATATTCATGCACAGAAGGAAGGGAATACTAAGAATGTATATTGCCAATCTATATGGAATGCAGCACAGTCCAGGGTTATCGTATACCAAATACTGATAACCAAGTTGTTACATTGTGTTACTAATTACCTAATTAACCAATAATATTTATTTCAATTCATTAAGCTCTAATCTAACTATGATAGAAAAAGGAATTTCCATAATATTAATATCTCTATCATAGTTAGAAAAGATTATTCTAAACCTTTTATAATTTATCCATGATAGGAAAGAATAAACTAATACAACCTGAATACTATCATGGATAATTAATAGCTAACCATGTTAGAAAAGAATCACCTAACATGGTTAGAAAAATAAACAACCTAATGTTCAAAAATATCAAATACATATAAATATATGCGGAAACGTATGCAGGCCTATACAAATTGGCAATATACAATTTAAATAGCCTATATAGCTCCTACTACCTAATACCCTTTCCTGCTGCTTGCATCAGTGCATGAATACCTGCAAAAATGTCAGTAATCGTGGGATGAGACAATTTGTCCCAGTAATCACCGCTTAACTCACTATAACAGTGAGATGTGCGGTAGCGAGGGCGTCTAAAGGGTACCACATTTAAAACCAATACTATATATATATACAAGTTAAGTCTTTCCTTCATCATTCAAGTTCCCCCTTCTAAATCAATTCAAATTCATCATCTCTATTTCCCACATATCACTCAAATCCCTCAGTCAATTCCAAATCAACTCAACAGACGAAAATAAACGTGATTGACACTGTGCCCAGTCTCAAATCTGAAAGCATAAAAAGGGAGCACTTTAAATAGTGAAAACGTCCCTGAAAAGGGAGCACTATAAAAAGTGAAAACGTCCCTGGTTCCTTTAAAATCCGAGGAACCTGTACAATTAACCTATCGATTGCGCAGATCGATAGGTTACATCGGCCGACGGTACTATCAGTGTCATGCAATGCTCACTATAACCTATCAATATCCTATCAATATCACTTCCACAATGACATCATTCATATCCATCAACCTTAACCTCATTCAATATTTCAATATCACAACCTCAATAATCAACAACAACATCAACATCAACATCACCTTTCAATCTATTATCCACAATATCTTTCCAAAATCTAAACTCATAACTAATTCCTTTTCTATACTCAAAACCTCTCAATATCCAACACCTGCAAATATATCACACAATTCCATAATATCCAGCAACACCACCAGCCAGGATACTACATATAATAAGTCAAATTCTTTATATGAAAGTAATCGTGTTTGAAAGGCACCCGATAGCCTGTTTTATATAAAAATACCTTTTCAAAAATAATATTTATATGGAGGGTGAAAAGGGATTTTGAAAATCCCAGCTAACGTCACCCTCAATGTTATAGCAAGGGTAAGTGTGATTACCTGTCGCCCTTTAGCACTTTTCTGCCTTTCCTCACCGTTTCCTCCCCTTCAAGTATAATCATCATTATATGCTCCTATAATGATATGATACATAATGGTATATATTAATATCATTTTCACTTTATAATACTTTGACGTCTCTCTCGTTCGAATTACTACCCATTTTTCCCTTTTCCATTTCAAATTCTCTAATCATTTTAGATTTTAAGTTTGCTACATACACATTTACAAAACAACATGATCAATATCAAAGAACTCAAACATTTCCCACCATTTGCACTTCTCATACACATGCATTATTCATATCATAGCAATTCTCATTCTTTAATCTTGTTATCATCCTTATACAATTCACACATACACAACTAAACTATAATTTTAGATGACTTATTACGTAAGCATTTGTTTTGAAAATTAGAACCTCCAAGCTAGGACCAATTTGAATAGCAAAACAAAATCTAACATACAAGCAAACACATCTAAACTTCAAGAATTCTTTAATAACTCGAACCAACCTGTCTCATGGATTAAAAGAAAGCAATAAAGCTTGTTTGCACTTAAAAATCATGGAATAGAATATTAAAGTCAGATTTAAATCTTGATTTCAAACCTTAAAGTAAGGCACATCAGAATATTGTTTAACATATATAGCATAATGTACTTTTATACCACCGTTAAATCCAACCATTTTAACGCAAATTTCCTTAGGACCCATTGACCATGACAAGAAAGAAAAGAGAAACCAAAAACATCACACATAATCAGTACACATACAAAAAGCATATAACTTTTAGAATCATTCTAACCAATCATTTGATTCCAAGCAAAATCCTACCCTTCTTTAGTACTTAGCAAATCATTAAATCCCAACATCTAATCATGAATCATACCTTCAAGGACCAATTTCAACAACTCTCAAATTGACAAGAAACTTGGAAATAAACACATACAAAATCATAACCATTTTCAATCATACTTCAACAAAGTTCCTAAACAATTCTATCATACTTGTCGCTATTTATAGGAGAACACTAGAGAAGTCTAACATTCACATATATCAGCAAAAACATCAACTTTATACATTCATGAAAAACATCTCCAGCTCTAGTTAATTTACTTGAGTAATAATCATGTTTTCACCATGAAATATCACTATTAACATAACGTCCCATTAATCATATGTCCTGCTCAATCAAATATCCTAACATAACTTCAAATTCCATTTAATCATAAATAGAAACTAATATGCAGCAACCAGAATCCAATTTGATGAATGGAGAAAGGAGAGTTCAAAAATCTAAAATTACACAACTCACATATAGAACATGTAATGCAACCAAACTATTTCATCATACTTTTACATCCAGAATTTAAAGGTCAGCAATTCAACAAGGGCACATTACTATAACAACATATTCAGATGCACTAAATAAAGAATCCACACATAAACCACATACATACCGCAAATTTATCTTTTATCAAATATCCAGAATATAAAATAAACCCCAAAAACTACAAAACTATTCCAAAACCTGCAGAAAGCACAATTTAATAGCATACCAACTTTATCCACCACAAACAAAATCATTCATGCTTTACAAACTAACATAATTCCTTATTGCACATTCCTCATACACACACACATATTTCAGTATACCGCATAAAACCAAATTCATTTGACAGAGGAGAGGGCAAAGAATAAAATCAACACCCTCACATGTACATGTAGCCACCTAACATCAATCCCACAATTATAACAACATCACAACAGATTCCTAATTAGAAATTTAGAAATTTTGGACCTAAAGTCCTCTTATACATGGACAGATTAGGGCTGTCCAATCTTAGGGTTTTCATAGAAACCATCAAATTCTTAATCCACTCACAAATCTTTGCTCAAAACACACAAAAATATAAAGTTTAGTATTATTCCAGCTTATTATTTGACCCAAACTTCAGAATCCCCACCTCAATCAGTTATGCCTCCCCAACATCTCACCCGGTATAGCAGAAAAGAAAGCAAAATGGAAAGATTATAGCTACCTGAGCTCATTGTCGCCAGATTCCGCCATTAACCGCCGTCAGAACTCGCCGGAAAATGGCCACTAAGGTGACTACCACCGTCGTACTCCATGATTTCTGCCGGAATCGACGAAGCCTCGCCGGAAGATGAAGAAGACGGTGAGGAGATGAAGCTCACCGGAACGAAGGGAATGGACGGCGGAGGAAGGAAAAGTCGGAGCTCACGAGAGAGGGGAGAGAGGAGTGAAGTATGGCGGCAGGCTTGCCGCCGCCGCTGCTTCGCTTGAGACGGAGGGAGAAAGAAGACGGAATAAGGAGAAGGCGAAGATGAAGAAAAAATATATGGGGGGGGGGCCGACTTTTAAAGAAAAATGAGGAAGGGTGTGTTTGGTTAAGGAGAAATAAGGGTGGTTTTTGATAATTAAGGCCTAAACTCGCCATAGTATACTCATTTTGATTTAAAACCACTTAAACCAGCCTCCAATCTTCCTAAACTTCAAAATATTTTTAGCTTTACCACTCCCTCATATTTCAAACTCTTCATTTCTTAATTAATTATATGTACATTGATTACTCAAAATTTTCCAAATGTCCTTAAAAATCACCAAAAATTCCTAAAAATTCCAAAATTTCCCAAAATACTCTCTAATCCTGAATTAAATTTTTCAGGATGTTACAGTTTTTGTTTCATTAATACGAACTCATTTAATTTTGAGTTCAAGTTTAGGTTCGACGTACACTCTGATATGAGAAAGCTCATGGACACGGTAAATCCTTCATTATTTAATATTTTAATATTCATAAGTTTTTTTTTTTGAGTTTTTAATCCGGTATCCTGGGCCAGCCCCAATGTCACGGGGAACTCAACGGGCTCAGACTAATCCAGATCCGCACCGGGGCCTCCACTTAAGGGTAAAGTGCTGGCCAAGGGGCAGACTGCATTCCCAGAGCTCGAACTCGAGACCTCTGGTTAAGCGGTGAAGTGAGGTAACCACTACACCAACCACGCTTGGTTTTTAATATTCATAAGTTAGTTATACTAATCCGTATGCCAAAAAACAAAAGTGACACTTCATCTAATCCTAATATATGAACTTAGTTGGGGAGTTGGTACTAGTCTTTAATATATAAAACCTTATATTATAATATTTGTTATCAACTTCTTTTCAAATTATCATATAATTGTTTCTCCAATGATAATCAAGTACCCCTACGTGAAATGGGAGGGAATTAGGGAATATGATTAGGGTGCTTTAGTAAAAATTCATCATACTTACTAGCTATCATAACTAACATCTTTGAATTGATCAAATTATTTAAATATTCTTATATTTTGAACCAGATGGAGTAACTAAATTTGATTGTCCTCGGTCAACAAGACTCAAGGTGATAAGGGCCAGCTTAAAAGATGTGATGTATTTCATCCGATTCAATTTATAAGACTATCTTCGCCAAAATACGGTTCTTAAGATAATATGTGAAAACTATTAAATAAGTCTGGGATATAATTATTTTTTCACTTCCATTTATGATCTTCTAAGTGAGAAATACATGAGTATTAACAAATATGAAAGAGATTTAATGACAAAATAAGGGAAAAATACATTAAATGATAATAGAATATAAGATGATCTATTATATTTTAAGTTGAAATCACTACAAATTTTATTAAGGCCTCGAGGAAGTAAAAGGTAATTATATTTTTTTGAACAAAATGCAAAATAATATTGATAATAGTTAATGTTACATGAGTTTAATAAAATCCATAAAAGGGAACTCTATAAGTTAGTAGTTGGTTACTTGGTTTCATGTCATACGGCACTACGCTGATAAAAAAAAAAAGTCATACGGCGTTTTCAGGTATATCGTGCTTTAATGAATTAAGAAAGCCAGGTAAAATGATGGAAAATTAGCTGCCGGCGGCCGAAAGTGAACTTTTTTAAACTTATACGAATCAATTAGGCTGGACCACAAACCTTAAAAGTAAAAACTGTAATAAATTTCTTTCATTCGTTGTACTATATATGGGCTCTAGTCAAGTTTGTCATTGACTAACCCCAAACTCTTATGGTTTGAATTCCTGCATGCCAAATACGGTTCAATAGAAGGGAAAAAACTCCCGAGTATTGGAAAAACGGCCTCTGATCACTTATGGCGCAACCTTGTGGCGAGACATATAGACTAGGGTATAACTTGAATATTGGCTATGGAAAACAAATTTGACAATAATTGAGTTGGAGATCTACGCCCACTTGGAAATTTGACAAACAGTTTAGGAACATTTGTAAATAATCATAATTGCTGATTAATTAATGAAGGGTAAAGATTCAAAATTATACATGGTAAATTATTAAAAGGACACCAAACATCATGATAATTTTGAGGGTTCGAAAAAAATATATGATAAATTAAAATAGGGAATCCTATTATCATGTATATTTTTACACCCTCAAAATTTTCATGGTGCTGGATGCCTCTTTTACAATAATTTATTATGTATATATTTGCACCTTCTCCCATTAATGAAATAAACTACCTTTCATTCTAAAATAAAAAGTAGCTTGGTACCACCTGGTATCTTTTCTCCCATATGGTTATTTGAATTGGTTAAAATCGAATATGTTCAGGCCCAACTAAAAAGTATTCTATATTCTTTGAACTCGAGACATAGTGTTTAAGCACAATTTTAAAATTTGAACCGGAGGTAAAACTATAAATTCCATTCTTGAGTTGAGAAAAACGAAAGAATAAGAAATAATGTTTCAAATTGAAAATAGATTCCTAAAGTCACTAAGATTCATTATACATCGAATTCACTAATTACATGTGATGATGATTATATCTTATTTTTGGACTATTGTCATTTAACTACAAAAACATTAAAATCAGGTAACAATTTGGATAATTATCATTTACACCAATAATAAGTTCAATTTTTTTTGGAGAAAAAAATAGTTGAATATATAACTTAATGTTAATGTATGTCACATATATTTAGATTATACATAAAAATATATTATAAATACTTAAGTGATCTATTTACATTTTTAATTTATCAATAAAAAAGTCATCATATTAATCAATAAACGGTAAAGTGATCTATTTATATTTTTATCAATAAAAAAGTCAACATAATTATCTCTCACTAATTAAGTTGACTCTTCATTTTCAATTCTACCATGTTAGCATGGCCTCAATTTTCATACATCAATTCAATATTCCCTCCAATCCTAGTAAATGCCGAGAGAAGAGATTTTTTTCTTAATTAAAATAGGGGTGTTTATGAAACAGGACAGGGTCGGGATACCCTCGTCCTGTGTCCCATCCCAAAAAAGCTTGGAACGGGGTTTCTATCCCGTTACCTAAAAAGTCCTAAAAATTTATCTCATCCCTATTGAGATTGGGACGTGACAGGAAAATCTCGAAAACTTTTTTGAAATTGTTTTTTTAAAAATAACTAACCTTACAAGAAAAATAATAACACTCTGTATTTATAGAAAACAAATATATTAGTTTAATATTATTTCTATAATACATGTAGGGAAGAGAAAAAATATTCATGTAATTGTCACTAAGGTGCACCAAGTCGAATAAAATTTCAAAAGCGGGGCAAAAATGTCTATGACCTTTAGTTTCAAGACAACTGTCGTTTAATAAGCTATAATGTGCTATGTGGGTGTTCATGTGTCATCTAACATGACAAAAACTAAAGGTAGTCTCAAGAAAGGGATTTTAATACCATAAGATCTAAAACAATATGAACAGGGCATGTTTGGATATCCCAAAAAAGCTATTCTCCAAACCAAACCTAGGTTTAAGATAGATTTTGCCAAACACTCTTAAAAATCTGGAAAAGCTATTCTCTAAATCAAACCTAGGTTTGGATTCAAAACCCAAGTTTAAAGAAAAGCTGCATATTTTTCCTTTTAGCCCTCTCTTTCCTCTTCACTCTTCGTTTATTCTCCTCCCATCTTTGAGTCAATCTTATCTCATCTCTCACCATCTTTGTCGTCCCGTCCCTCCCCATCTCCTTCCCTCTTCTGGCCACCTCTTCCCCACCCCACCTCTCCACTATAGACACGCCCCCCTCTCTGGCCTCGTCTCCTCCTCCTCCCCTCCCCCTCCAACCACAATTCTTGCAAGATTGGCGGTGGCCGAGGTTGAGGTCACCATTGGCACTACCGGATGATGATAAGTCATTAGAAGTAGAACATGAGCTTCTTGATCTTTTCACCGATTCTTGGCAGAGGAGTTGTCTCCCAAAACTTGATAAAACTAACCCATCTTACTTCTTGATAAAAATCATCAAGCAATTCACCCACCATTGCACTAAGATCCTGTATGATCCCTTGTCTGTGAGTTGAGAAGATCAAGAAGCTCAAAAATTATATTAATTAAGTCATAAAGGGTATTTTAGTATTTTTCAATAGCTTAGTGGCTAAAATGAACCATTTTTATTGTTCATTGGCCAGAATGTGACATTTATTATGGGCGAAGGCCCAAAAATGATACATAACTATTGACCAAGGAACAAAAATAGTACACAATTATTCCAAGGTACAAAACTGATACTCAACTTCTATCTTGTGATCAAAAATGATATTTTCACTAATATGACAATAATATTAGACATGAAAAGTCCAAATTAATAGCCGCCCGGTAAAAGTTTATTTAATTATAAGGGTATTTTGGACATTTCATGTATAATATTATTGTCATATTAGTGAAAATATCATTTTTGATCACATGGTAAAAGTTGTGTATTATTGTTGTACCTTGGAATAGTTATGTACTATTTTTTTCCTAGGCCAATAGTTGTGTATCATTTTTGGGATTTCGCCCATTTATTATTTGTAAGCTAAATTGATACTTTATAAATAGTTTATAAGTCAAAATGATCTTTAACCCTTTAAATAACTTTATTATCAACAATAAAATTTAGATTATTTAAATCCATGAAATATTTTTTTTGCTTAAAATGTAGATACCACATTAGTAACATTCTTTTTGGTAATTTACACATTAAAAATGTTATTTTACTACACTTTATCTAAACACTCTCATTTGATCAAAAATTGTTTTTCAAAAAAGCTATTCTACTCAAAAGCTATCCTCAAAGAGCTATTTTCCCAACGTAGTTGTTTGAGCTGGTAAGTGAGCTACAACCCGCCTAAGGATGAGAACGAGTGTTCAAATCTCGAGAAACGCTCTCATCAGGAGAAAGGACAACCATGACAACACTCATACTCCTTGAGTCCGGATTAAAACGGGCTTTCCCAGAAGCTATGCTACAAATAAGCTAAATCCAAACATACCCCAAAAATTACTAGCTAGTAAGTCACAAGGGAGCTAACTCACCTCCTGCGACATCAAGAGGGCGAGATATGACACAAATGGCGGGCGGAGGACCGTATGGTTCTACGACGGAATGTGCATGGTGATTCCGGAGACAAGATCAAAGGTGGAAGAAGAGCTCCCCATTTCTTTGATCTGTAATCCTTGTTATGGTTTGAGAGCGTTAATTAGGTGCGTTGAACACTGAAGGCTGATCCCCATCTGCAAATCATAGATCCATGTTATTTAATTGTGAATACTGTTTGGTGTATGATTTTCAATCTTTTTAATAAATTGAATAATGTTGTGCTTTATTGTGTGGGAATCAATTTCGTGAAACTCTCTTCCTCCATGGTCAGATATATTGAGGTTGATAATGACTGGCAGAATTTCCATGGTCAGTTAGGATGAAATAATATTTTGCCTTTATTGACTGAATCTCCGTTTTATTAAATACTCCCTCCGTTCCTTAAATATAAGATTATTTTGGTTAATTTGGGGAGATTAAGAAAGACAATAAAATTACATGATCTTCCCAAAATCCCCTCAATTACTTAACTTTAAAAGGAGAAGAGGTTTTCAATGAAAAGAGGGAGCATAAAGGTAGTTTGGGCAAAACTTAAGATAAAATAGGAAGTGATCTTATATTTAAGGACTTATCCACTTCCCAGTGATCTTATATTTAGGAACGGAGGGAGTAATAAGTAGTGATATATATTTGATGAAATTTATGTAACAGAATAGAAAAAAAAGTTCTAAGCAGAGAACTGAGGCTCGAAAAATCACTCCCTGGAGCAAGAGCCTCTTTTATTTTATGGTCAGACAATAAAAACAATGGTTGGGGAGGAGGGAGAGAGAAGCTGTCGTTAGAAAAAGGAAGGGAAGATGAGTATTTTGTAGGACCACAATATTGTATTTTAGTGTAACAAGAAAGTCTTTTCCAGCTGCTCCACTGGTCGAGTCTTAGAAATAATTTTCATATTGTGGGACCTTATAGTATTAACATCCTTTCCTAACAATTGTACTACATTGTAAATTTCCCTTAGTTTTGCCTGTATCATATAAAAACATGGACATCCACATGTGTATACTATTTTTGTGCTTAATCACCGTTCGGTTTAATCCAGGCTCAAGTGGTAGGAGTGTTATCCATATAGGTAAGGTTATTACTTTTCCTAATGAGAGCGCTTCCCGGGATTCAAACACACGTTTTCATCCTTATGAGAGTTGTAGCTCATTTACTAACTTAATCAACTAGCCATTGATATTCATATGTGAATACTAATAAGTCACAAGTAAGGGTAGTCTCAAGAAAGGGAATTTTTATGATAAATAAAAAGAAGAAAGGGATTTTAATACCTATGACAATTTTTGGAATTAAAAACTATAGTAATTTTCGCCCCACTTTTAAATTTTTATAGGTAATTTTGCTCTAAAATATTTTATATAGTGCTGGGTACATCTTGGTCACAATTATATGGACATTTTCACACATTTGCACTATAGATCTAATATTTTGAAGTTTAAGATTTTTAGATATAACTCGTTTAATTTTGATATGTACAAAATTAAAAATAAAGATAGTTACTTTAACTATCATTTTAACAAAAGATAGTTTTTATTCAAAAATAGTAAGCTTTAAAATATCAAATCTAGAATGTCTATATTAGATTTGAACGGTTCAAAGTGGAGAAACACCTTCTACTTATATTTATATTTATGAAGAACACCAAAACTAGTTCCTACAAAATATAATATCTCAATCACTTTTTTTCCAGAACAATCGCTTTTAGTTGTAAAGTGGGTTTCATCTAATGTACAGGGTTCTAATGCAAATAATAGAACATGTACGTAGGCAAATCAACGTAACACACAACTTATTTATTTTTACAAATAACTATATTTTTAAACATATATTTACAGATTAGCTATTTTCTAGCTATATCCCCTACATAGAGTTATTGACTGCCGAAGATAGCATTTAATTAAAACTTTCATACAGCAAAATCTCACAAAATCCTCAACTATAAATAACCCCACATAGCCTTCAACATTCTTCACCCGAAACACAAATAATCACTGAAGAATAATAACATGGCTTCAAAGACTCTTGCAACCCCTCTTCTTCTCACTCTCAGCCTTCTCTTCTTCATAACCACAGTTAGCGCTAGCTCTCATCACGAAAAATGTATCACGGATTCCGTTAAGGTGGGTGCATGTATCAACGCGCTGAACGGCTTGGTGAAAGTTGAAGTAAATGATCCACCGGTCAAGCCATGTTGCAGTCTCATTGATGGCCTTGTTGATCTTGAGGCTGCTGTTTGCCTTTGCACAGCACTCAAAGCTAATCTTCTTGGGATCAATTTGAACCTTCCACTTGATGCGTCTGTGCTTGTGAACAATTGTGGAAAGAAAAACACTACTGGCTACACCTGCCACATTCCTTAAGTTTGTGTATGTCATGACGTTGTGTGTAATAACGAGTATTACTAAATAAAGGCCACCAAGTAGCTGGCCCCTTATGTTACACACACACACGCACATATGATGCTTACTATGATAATAATGATGATAATATATTAACAGTCAATGATAGCTTTCTATGGATGGAATTACTTAAATAAAAATTGTGCTCATCATCTATTTATATTGGTATTGGCCTTACTTTTTCTTATACTTTATTTAATTCGAAGTTACTATTTCAATCACTACTATGATTTGTTTAACTTCAAAGGTATTTTTTCAATATCATTGCATATATGGTAGCACATCGATTAGATAAAATAAGACTTGTTGTGCGGTTACAATTTTATTGTTTTCCAAATGTCACTATACTATACTCCCTCCGTTCCTAAATGTAAGAGCACTTTGACTTTTTGGAGAATTCTAAGAAAGCAAAATATGGTAATTAAAAATTGATTTTCCCAAATTTTTCACTAAACTAGTTTATTTGACTTATGAACTTACATATGATCTAATAATATTTAAAATTATGTTATGATCAAATTGTTCATTTTACTTTCTTAGGATTCTCCAGAAAAGTCAAAGTGCTCTTATATCTAGGAACGGAGGGAGTAATATTTAATTTGAACATTGTCTGTAGTTTCTTTTTTCTCATTTATTAGGTCATTAGGATTATTTATTACGGTCCTTCATATTCTATACCAACTGATAAATCTGTATTTAATATACATTGGAGGCTTATTTCTTGTTATCTATTTATTTTATTTTTTATAGACATGATTATGTGAAGATTGACAATGATTTGTTAAAATATGCATGATTGATTTTGTTTTCATCCTCTTAATTTATTTTAGAATTAAAACTAAATTGTTCTTCTTCCCGTTTAATTTCTAATAAGAGGAAAATTGATGCGAACATAAGTTATTTTTCTCTTTATTTATGTTCAGATTAATAATCTCACATTCTCTTTTCTTGATTGTGTTTGTATTTTCTTTCCCTTTTTTACATATAAAGATGGATATATGTTATCATCCCTTCTTTCCCTTTTATGGTGATATAGTAAAATGGTACTAAAATGGTATGTCTTGTCTCTTTTCTTTATTTACATTTTTATTATAATTTTCACTTTTGTATAATTTCTTGTCTAATTCATCACTTTTGCTTCATCTAGTTGATTTTACATATTCTTCCTTTCATAAAATTTTGGCTGATTTGAAGGAAAATGATACATGACAGTTGTATAAGGTATTATATAATATATTGGTAAATGCTTAATGTCAAAAGCCTTTAATTTCAGATCTGCCTCGTTTTTATTTTAAGCAAACCTCATGCTTGAAAACATTATGAAAGTGTTGCTCATTGACCATAAATATCAGGTAACATATTTTAATGATTGTTGAAGGATATCGATTCTTGGGTTCAATGAATAAATCGATGTAGTGCCTCGTTGGGTCTAACCTTCATGAAAATTTAGAATCAAGGGCTCAATAGAAGCTAACTGTAACGCCTTTAAAAATAATAATTGAGATAGCAAAGTATTTTTTATCAACATTTTTAATAGTTATTTTTAATTCCATAACAAATGAATACTAGTAGCTTTTTGGTGCTTGAGGTTGTTATATATTATAAGATGTTGAGCTTAAGTTATATATGTCAAAGGTGACGGCATCTTATTTTCTTATGACATGATAATATCGTTACATTGGGTAACAATATGTGAATAAAAAAATTCTCCTTTCTCTTGTCACATTGAAAGAATAAAAAAGAGTAGAAATTTAAAGAAACAAATGAAAAAAAAAATAAAAGGCAAAAGACTTAATCTAATAATTAACCATTTCAGTTTGGACAAAAATAATAAGTGACTATTTCACGATGCATAAATAATAATCAACCTTGTGACCTGTTGCAAAAATGATAAAACCGGTTCTATGTGTTACTATTTTGTAATTATGAGAAACCTTATTGATATTATTTTTAAAGACGAAAATATCATTTTATCCCTCTCAATTAAAATCAAAGCTCCTTCCTTGTTCCATCCTCCTCCCCTTCCTCCGTCTTCTTCAACAAACCAACAACATTAAGGCTATGTTTGGTTCAACTAATGGGAAGGGGAGGGGAGGTTCATTAAAGGGGAGGTGAGGGAAGAGGAGGTTCGTTAAAAGGAGAGAGGTGAAGGGAGGGGATGTTAATTTCTATTGTAATCATCCTTCTTTTCTATTGTGATATATTAGTATTACTCCCTCCGGTCCCTAATATAAGATCTAGCTGCAAAAAAAAACGCTTCTTAAGAAAATATGTGAAAGTTAGTGGGGTGTCTGGAGTTAATGTTTCTTTTCCAATATTGCTCATATTTATTATGATACTTTTAAGAGAGAGAGAGATGCATAAACATTAATAAATATGAAAGAGAGTTAAGGGCAAAATAGGAAAAACACATTAAATGAAAAGAGAATGTGAGATGAGCTCTTATATTAGAGATCAAAATCATTCAAATTTTAGGCTCTTATATTAAGGACCGGAGGGAGTATTACCATAAGCTAAGGTACACTTTTTGTATTCTTAGGCATGCGTGGGTGGTGTGTTTGGGTATTATTAAACTTAGCCTCTTATAGGATTGACTTGTTCTTTAATAAATAGGATGAGGTAGCAATTGGATTTTACCTGCAATTGTAACACCTAACTTTTTTATTAATAATACAGCAATTTAATCAATTTGTAACCACTTTATAAAGTTAGAAGCCCAAAAATACGAATAAATTAAAATTTTTCTTCTTGAAACCTAGATATAATATATCCTGGGTAAATTTGGACTTCTAAACAATTTAAAACAAATATATAATTGTTCCCTGAAATCCGCAGCGGTTTATAAATTCATTAAATAGCTAAATTAGTAGCTACAGTACTAGGTTTTTACTTTATCTACACTTGAACAATTTAATGTAACTATATACCTGTCACATTTAAATGTAACTATTATAATTCTGTCTAAATATAATTTGGTTGTCTAGGTGATAGCTTTTCTTTTCCCTACATTCATCACAAGCTATTCACTTGTATAGAATAAAAATACAACCTGAAAATCTATCTCTTAGGTTCTTTGAGTTTATCAAGCATCCTTCCTATCCTGAACTTCAAGGTTATATGGTGTCAAAAAGAAATAAAAAAGAAAAAAAATACTCAAATGTCAGGTTTTTTCAACATGTTCAAATAAATTCAGAGAAATACAAGAGAATGATAAGCAAATAGTAAGAAGATGAAAATGTTGCTGGACTCTAAAACTCAACCCTCTCTGCTCGCACAAAATAATGATGGAATGGGATTGAAGTTCTTTTACAAGGGAAGCCTTCTTTTTCTTCCTGTGATCTCCCTTCCATTTTTTGTCCATTAGTTTTCTAATTCATCCCCAAAAATTATCACTGCCATTTCTTACTGGGCCCATTTTTTTGTCCAGTTAAGACCATTTGCTCTACAATCATGGCCCACATAGTAAAACTCTGAATGGAAAGACTATTATTCAATTGATTTCTTCGTTCCTCATTTTTTCTTCTAAAAGAAAGTTAGACCCATTACGTTTTCTTTTTGTACTGAACCTATTATTTATTTATTGTTTTACTTGAAATTTTCGATCAGAAGTTTTTCTTGAATTAAAAATATTAATCTTTTAATGGGTTACACTTTACATATTTAAAATGAATTCTCTAAAACATGCACCAAATTAATATCTTACCAAATCTCAATAAATTCATTTAATTTGTAAAGTGACTCTCCATATTATGGGGAGATGGAGTCATCACACCCCCATACATGCTTCAAATCTTGTCCTTGAGATTTTGAATTCTAAAACAACTAAAGAAAAATGTGGAAGTAAGATTTTAATGCAATGATTATAAAGTCAAAATTAATTCAATTTTCAAGAATCAAGTCTTCACAAATATTTTTTTCACCTTCCAAAATTGTGAGTAACAAGGCAAATAACAAGAAAGAAACAATAACACTTATGGAGACCCACCAAATATATGATTGTCTATAATTACAATCTCCACTTTTTGATCTTAAATGAGTTCACAAATCAAAAAGACTTTTCAAGGGTTATGATGAATGGGGAAGGATAATGGAAGGAATTTGAAAATGGAGGGCTACTTCAATCAATTGCAAGCATTTTAATGAAAAATCTAAAGAATGAAGGAATATAAAGCTACATACACATACAATACATACAATATTTATTCTGCAAGAATTGAAACACTTATTTTTTTATATCATTTCTTCCAATCTTTTTTTCTTTTTCTTTGTCTTTCTGTTCATCTTGTTTTTCTTTACATTGTCCCCCCGGGGGTGGGGGGCTTTCTCATTGTCATATCTGTACTATATTTTTTCCTTTTATTTTTACATACTCAAATTCATATAGTATCCAAAAAAACTTTCTTCATTTTTTTTAAATTGTATAGCTTAGCACTTATTGAACTAGAGAATAAAGTGATAGAAGATAAAAATTACAACTCAAAAAAATGGTTATATACTCAATGCAATTTTCCTTTTAAGAGAGTTTAGGATCAAAAGGGAACTGCAAAGGATAAAAACAATAATTGTGGCCTTTTTTCCAAACTAGCTAAGAAAATTAATGTCTCAATCACGCTTTATACTTCCAAATAGGATTTTATGAAATTCAAGACGTGTTCTAGAGATAATATCTCAATATAAGTGTTCTCTCTCTTAAAAGAAATGAAAAGTTAGATGGCTCAAATTACTACAGGTCAATGACATCTTGAAGTCAAATATCTAAGCCAAGTTCCTTGCCTATAAAGTACTCTATAAACTAACATTTTCAATTAATTAAAGAAAATTCTTTGTAGTTCAAACCACATTTACTTTGACAATGTTTGCAAGTAAAATCCAAACTCCCAATAAATTGAAATTTTTTTTTAAAAAACTTAATTAGATTAAAAAAAATCCAAACTCCCTTTCCTTTTTTTGACCAATAAATTTTAAAAAATATAATACTCATCCTCTCACTTGCTCCAATGACAAAAAAAAAAAACAATGGCACGGATATTAGATTATATTTTCTTCTGTCATGGTTAGTTGCGTGACAAAATAACAAAACCAATAAGCGACAATGTTTTTCATAATTGTTTATTGATCCTGTCGCATACTGATCAGTGGCATGTTATTAATATTTTATATTATTCATTTAATCGCGTATGCATAAACCGCGACTCACCACTATCTTGGCTTATAACGTGACTATGTCCCCATTTTGCTAGCGACTACCCCCTCCTTTTCTCGTGGTGATCTAATTAAGCTCGCACTAGATTTTCAATGCTAACACGTTGATATGGCTTCAATTTACATTCTCCACCAATTCAATTATTTTCTTTATTACTAAATAAAGTTAAATGATATACTTTGATACAAAATATAACAACTCAGTGAACTTTTTTGCATTAGTTATCCTTTTTTATTGTACAAGGGGTATACAACAAAGGTAGTTCCGATTCAAACAATATGACCTTATATGTATGCTATATAAACACGTTTTCTGAACGTCAATTACTTGGTCTAAATGTGGAGATAAAGCTTTTATAAGAACTAGTGATAGACCCCGTGCGATGCACGGGGATGCTGTTGTGTTATACAATCTGTTACAATTTCTTAATATTAGGTCAAGTATTAACCTAATTAGTAATCTTAGTCCAATGCATATAAGATTGTTGAAGTGTAATTTTAATTATTCAATTCTTCTTAATGGAAGATTAAAAAAATAATGGCATTAATAATGCTTTTCTAGTGTAATGACATTCAAGAATAAGTCTCCTACCCGGTGCACCGGTGATGTTTTGATTTTTAATGAAATATTGCATATTGTATAAATATGAATGTATTTGATTTCCCAAGTAAACATAAGTCTTATATGTGATGCGAAAAAGTTTACTTGGAAAAAAAATAAGAAAGCAAATATATTTAGGCAAATGTTAATTAGGGTAAGGAAAAAATTGTGAAATATCTACATAATTATTTGGCACAATATAAAGAAATTGATTAGTTGTAGTAATAAACAATTAAGATAAATAGATTTAAAGGTTTTATAGTATGATTGAAAATGAGGAATGAAAGAATTTTAAAAATTTGTGTACATTTATTTCAAAAAATATGGGTACATTGTGGCAGTACATTAATATCTTTTGTTATTAATCAATTGTGTATGTTTTGTATATTAATTACAATGGTACATTAAGCTGCAACCTATTTCTCATAGATTCCAAGTTGCCATTGTAATAAAAAAAAGATTCCAAGTTGCCATTATTCAGAACTCTTTCGACAATGTGACCACAACTCTCCCAAATCTTACGACTAAAATTTTTCAAAGGGAAAATGTTAATAAATACAATTTTTTAAACAACCATTTCAAATTATTAAAATCCATCCTCAGAATATTTTGAGCATATAAATTTTATAAAAATAAAAGAAGAGTCAAACTACATCCCAACCCCTCAAAACAAATATCCCCCAGGCACCTCCCACCCAAAAGTTCGCTTGGATTGATTTTTTAATCGATTGATCTTACCAAATTATGTCAATTTATATTACATGTAATACTTTTGACTTGACTAAGAATCAAACTTGCCCATTTATAAAAACTCAAGAAGAGTCAAACCTCATCTCTAACACGCCTTACCGAAAACACTCAAAAAATTCCTTCAAGTACCTCCTACACCTAAAAGTTAATTTTAGAAAAAATACATAATTTATATGACATGTAATACTTCAACTACTATGAAGATAAGTTCCCTACCCTTCCAAAATATATTATATCAAAAACCCAACCGCCCCTAAAATATAGCTGGTTACAACGCTTAAAAATAATAATGTAGTGTTAAGGAATAATGCTAATGAAAAAAGGTAATAAAAATAATTTATATTATTATCAAATTTCAACTAATCTGAATATAAGCCCCACATTCTTCCCAAATATGACTAAGAATTGAATTGATACAAAGTTGTTGACTTTTTCATGGAGTCAAGTAATATATACTTAATTATGCTATATAATCACTTATTTTTTTTATCAAAATTGATTACAACAATTTTTTTAACAAAAATGACAGTTATCAAACATAACAAAAAAGTTAATGAAAAGAGTCAATTGAATCACCTTAATCGCAATTGAAATGCAAATTTTAATTTAACCATGGAGCAGCTATCAATCAGCCATAAAGTTAGAATAATGGGTTGGCAACATATAGAAACATTAGAAAGAACATATTATTTGATTATACGATATTGGTTATATAAGATGATTAAAATCCTGGCTAAAAAATATCTGATTAAGCTATTTGTGCCACTTGCAAACTTTAAAAGTTATAATCCAACATTAAGTCACTTGTTAATAAATAAGATGGTCTCAATGAATTAATTTCTTGGTCAAACCAATGCATCAATAGAAATATTTAAATGATAACATTGGAAAGCAATTAACAGCAAGGTTCTAAAAAAGAAAGCAATCAACAGCAACACTGTTAGAAATATTAGGATCATATTAAATGAGTTGTATCTTGTAAGTGGTTAGTGGCCCTATTGCATATATAAAGGGTCCTAACCTAAACATTTTAGTGTGTGAGATTTATGAGAGTCTACACCAAGAGGGAGAGTTAACTTGGTCTCTCTTCTCATTACCCTAGTGTTAGGGATTTGTTTTGTAAATCCATTTCCTCAATGAGGAGTGGTCATCACCTCTATAAGGGATGTTTTGATCTAGTCCAAGTGAATTAGAATATTGTTGTTGTTTTCATATTCTTCTTCATCATCTATCAATATAAAGATTTGTTTAATTCTTCATCTTATTCTCTTTCCCTACCGATTTGTCAACATGGTATCAGAGCAAATCTGAGTTATTCAGTCATCTTCATCATCTTCTTTAGTTGATATTGAGTTTTAATGTTTATCATCCAAGAAGTCATCAAATCTTCATCAAGAATTCAGGTTTTGCATCATTATTAAGTAATATTGAGTCTTTGCTATTTGGGATGGTGGTATGTCGTGAAATCAAGATTTGAGGTGCACATCCCAAGAAGCAAATCCAAGTCCAATACATTTATTCAAGATCCTCCTACCCAAATTTATCCACCGCGTTGTGTTTCACTACATAACTCAAATCATCATATCTGACTTTAAAGATTTTCGTATGAAGCATCTTGAAGACAAAAGCCCGATTCTTCTTTTTTATGCAATTCAACTCTTCCTTCAAATCAAGGTCAATCAACAAAGATTGTTCAAGAAGTGCTCCCAATCCAAAGAATTCATCCTTACTTTGAAGATCTCTCCTACCACTTTCTTTATTTGCTGTTGCAATTCCGATTCAAAGAAACTATTGTTTCACATTCTCTTGAAAGATATGAATGGGATAGATGAGTGTTGTGAAGTGTTGAAATTCTTGGTTATATAAAGAATAGAGTGTGCTTAGAGGACGAGTTTGAAGTGCCTATGAACTCATATGTGGTGAATTTGTTTATTCTGCAGGTACGTGATGGAAATTGGGATGAAAGTATAACCACATTATATTGCATATTGGTTTAATGGATGAAACAATTATAAGAGTCCAGTGCAAGAAGTTTGATGAGGCAAGTTACCAATATTAGTTTGTGATAGATACAAATGATATTTGCATGGTACAACAATTCGAACGTTGGTTGCTAGAATGCAAGATTGTAAATGAAGCATCGGTCATGTAAACGGTGATGTAAAGATCGATGTCTTGTTAATGCGTGTTATGGCTTTGTAAGAAGTGTTTCATGAGTTATGCTGCGGAATATCATAATATTGAAGATTAAGATGAAGAACAATGTATTGAAGATTAACTTGAAGAAAATGATGAAGAGAAAGATTAAACGAATGTCTTTTTGAAGACAAACGGAGGAAATTGTCTTCCATTTTTTTTACAGGATCAAAAGAACTTGATCTAATTAATTCATTAACCCTATTGTTTGTATTAACAAGTTGACACTTTCATAAGTTTAAGTAGTGTCAACTTGAGGGGGCGTGTTAGAAATATTAGGATCATATTAAATGAGTTGTATTTTGTCAGTGGTTAGTGGCCCTATTGCATATATAAAGGGTCCTAACCTAAACATTTTAGTGTGTGAGATTTATGAGAGTCTACACCAAGAGGGAGAGTTAACTTGGTCTCTCTCCTCATTACCCTAGTGTTAGGGATTTGTTTTGTAAATCCATTTCCTCAATGAGGAGTGGTCATCACCTCTATAAGGGATGTTTTGATCTAGTCCAAGTGGATTAGAATATTGTTGTTGTTTTCATATTCTTCTTCATCATCTATCAATATAAAGATTTGTTTAATTCTTCATCTTATTCTCTTTCCCTACCGATTTGTCAACAAACACTGTGGCTTGGACTTTTGAAATGACAATAACCAAAAGTAATATTATTAATTAAATTGTAAGTCCCGCCAATATTTTTGTTCCCACATGACAATAGTGCTACAGAAAAAGAGGTACGTCAAACCGGTAACATTTACATCACAGTCATTTAATGGTATGCCTTCAGAATTTAAATAACAATAATTCATAATACAATATTGAGTAGTGATCCATTGGTTCTAATAGTGTATGAATCATAGTAACCAACAAAATTGGAAGCAAGGCTTCACTGTTACAATAGATCAATGTTAACTGCCTTAAATGGTATCACTGCTTCCACAAATTAAACCTGTCTTTATGTGCTTCATTGACTTTGTGCAGCTAAGATTAAGAGTGCAACAGCGCTTAAATGGCCCATGTCCAATGCAATTGGATATACTAATTTGTTTCTTATACATTTAACAATAAATTATGATTTAACTATGTCCACTTGTCCAACACTCAACCCACACCCATATCCAAAAGCATCCTTGTTGAAATGTTCTCGCACTTGAGGAAAGCAGCCAACAAACCTATCCAAGAAAAGGAAAAGATGTGATCATGAAAGCAAAATAATGACTCATAATGATGAAAACAAACGAAGAAATTAAACAATTTGACCTCATTCCAATAGCACCTATAAATTCATATGACTCTTTGGAAAAAATTGTCAACTAAATGCTTGAAAAATTAAACATGGTGTGATATGAACTGGCAATAATAATTGAATTATAGCATGTAAGATTATATAACTATGTATATCAAAATCAGGAATAGACATTTGTTTCTACATCAAATAACATTATATATCTATGTATGTCAAAATCAGGGAGTCCAAAATGACTCTACCAAATTCCCTAGTTTACACTTCTGTGTGGATGGTCAGGGAAACCTACACTGCAAAGAAAGCGAAAAACCCCACACAATTTTACAATAGTTATAAAAATAATAATAACAACAAAATAATATCTTGCGTTGATTCGAAACAAAACAAAATAAATAATGAAATGCGTCAGCCAAAGTGGTAGTTAGGCTAGAAACATACCATGGAAGAGATCCATCATCAAAAAGGATTGAAACTCTTAATCTCGCTCCTATTAACATAAACCATATGCCCACATAAATATGAAATCAATCAATACCCATTTGAAGAAAGAAACAAAAGAGGGAAGAAACTGGGAGAATGGGCAACCATAAATGCTCCCATAATCACCTTACAAATTACAACTACCTCCACACTGCATACCCACTTAAAATCATCAATACCCACAAAACTTAAAGCATCAAAAACTCAACTTTCCAATCAAAGTTTCAAAATTTCCATTCTTTTTTCCTCTAAAAGCAGTCACACCCATCAATCAAAAACAAATCCCATAACCCCACCATAGAAAAGCATTCAAATTAACAAAAACATAAAGAGGCGTGAGATTAGAAAACTTACAATGCGGAATTTGAAGGAGAGCGATAGAGGGAGAGAAGGAGGAAGAAGAAAGGAATGAGATAATGAGGAGAGAGAGGGAAAAGATTAGTAATATGAAGAAGGGTTTGATAGAGTAAAAGACCATTTGAGGAGACTAAATGGTAAAAAAGTTACTAATGGAAGCGATTTGTACAGAATTCTTGACCAGTGTAAAGTATGTGATACGTTATGTCTATATATGACTGTAAAATATGCTTGAAATTATAGGTTAACTCTAGAAGGAGAGATCTGAGTGGCTGGTCTTTTGTTAGTAATATTCACTATTCATTCCCACGTATCCAATTATTCAACACTATATGTCAAGATGTATGAGTACCTGGCCATGTCTTCATCATGAAAGTAAAAGAGTCATTGTAAGAATAAGTGGAGCAATGTCATGGTTGTGATTGCAAGAGAGTTAAATATGTTGGATTAACTGTCACACATGAAACAACAAATTTAAGTAATATATATGTAAGAAAGAATGATGCATTACTAACACTGATATAAATTTATCTCTAATGCACCATCAGCAACAGCCTTCATCTTTGCTACTATCTCATTCTCATAATTTCTGCAACAATAGCAGGCATTTTATGAGAAAAATAGATGGTAAGTAATAACAACAAATAAATCATAGATTGTGCCTTCAAGCTTACATCAGAAAGCATTCTTTCCTAGACTTACGAAAACATATAAGGAACAAATAAATTTATAAATAAAGGGGGGAAACAGACAAATGAAAATAGCAAGGACAACTTAGATGAACATGTAGTTACCATCACACATTAAATTTATTGATTCTAGAGTCTTTGATTTGCTTCCGACTATACATCTAGAGGATTGTTCTGTAAGCTTATATAAATCTGCAGAGTTGAAAACAGCCAGGAAAAGGAAAAACATGATATAAGTTAGGAACAAAAATCTGAGAACAAATTCATTGTAAAAAGAAAGCACGCAAAATATGAAAACATCAGAAACAACTTACCCTGGTAAAGATCAACCCCTGATGGCCATTGCTAATGCCTAAATTGAAAAACCTAAGAAGCATGAACTTGGTGAGCAGGATTTAACCTTTATGTTAAACATAGTGGCATAGAAAATAC
Source organism: Mimosa pudica (assembly GCA_029929735.1). Taxonomy (NCBI): domain Eukaryota; kingdom Viridiplantae; phylum Streptophyta; class Magnoliopsida; order Fabales; family Fabaceae; genus Mimosa; species Mimosa pudica. The sequence goes on from JAKELP010000020.1 coordinate 11,612,118, forward strand.
AACTGAAAGATACTTGGAATGAAAAAGCAATGAAGAAGAGATGTCAGACTAAGGAGGTGGTTCTAAGTTTTTAGGAGATGAGAAGCACTTGCTCCAGGCTACACAACAGTCCACAAAACACAAATGAATCAATATAGGAAATTAGAATTCCAAACAGAATTCATAAACCTTTTTTTAGGATAAAATCAGAACATACTTTTTAAATCCTAAGATTACAACCATCCACATAAAGAAATTAACATTAATTTAGCTCCAACAAACCACTACCAAATCACATTCATTTAAAACTTGAAATGCATAAATCCAATTCACTTATCCTCTTATTTACATTCAGCTCCAATAGACCTCATCCTTCCTAGAATCAACCTTGAAACATTTTCAGCAGTTAGTATAACTCAAAAATCAACCTTAAACAACTGAAACTCGAAATGAAACTATTAGATTTTACAATCAATAATCTAGAAATCAGATATTAACTGTTCTTAATATTCCTATTTACTAATATCAACAATGCATTTCAACATCCATGGACCTTGAAGACATCTTTCAAAGATAATTTCTGATCTCCCTTTTTTAAACTAATTAAAAACTTGACCAAATGAAATCTTGACCAAAAGTAGTTCACTCTTACGTTTCATATTCTGCTTCCCAAGTCTTTATGCGCCAAAGTAACATAATTTCAATCATTAATTCACCTCCAAATCACATCTCAATACATCAATCCACCATCATTCTCTCACTGTAACATTAAGAATATCATAGACCTTCTCATCTTAGTTACTATTCAAATTTGAACCTTCCACAAATAGAACACGAATTTCGACATTCAAAATGATAATCCTAAACAGAATAAAGAAAGTCCTTTTTCATAAATCCCTCTTCCTTCTCCTCCCTGCCCAAACGAATACTCACCCAGAAATGATATAATGATGGGGAAGAGTTTGACGATTAATCTCCCTTGGTAAAAAAGAAATGATATAAAACCGCAATATAAATAACAGCATTCTTCATTCTCACTACCTAACCGAACTGAACAATGGAACCAAAGAAAGAATAGAACCAAAAGTATGACTCAAAAAAATTCCCAACTTGAAAATTCCTCAAATTAACGCTTTAATCCTCTCTAAATAATGAAAATAGAAACAAAGATTTGATTTTAGATTATTATAGAACCCCAACTAAAATTCGGACCTTGACAGAAATCCTTCGAATTGAAGAAAGGAGAGATAAAGGATTGAAATAGAAAGAAGAGACTTACTGGAGTGGAGTTTGAACCCGATCTTGCATGTGCTACCAGCAGTTTATTCCGCCGTGAATCAAAGTTGCAGAGGGTTGGAGTGAAGAAACGAAGGAAGAGAGATCGGCCAGAGAGTGGTGACAACGGAGAGATGAAACTTAAACGGTCAAGAAGAAGAGAGAGAGAGTGATAATTCTGATGGTGAAACCAATTCGTGGAGGTAATCAAAGAGGGAGCCATCAATGTGGAATAATTGGAATTGAATAAGGAAAAACGGTGGAAACAATATTTAAGTCAGGTGCCAAATCATTTTAAGTGTGAACACGTCAAAAGATTCCATACGCACAATATAAGGTTATATTTGATTGATTGATAGAAGAAAAAAGTTGCATAAAAAAAGGAAAGAAGGAAAAAGAAAATGAGAGTTTCTTCTCTCTTTGTGTGTGACGTTTATTTCAAAAGAGGATACTCTTATCTTTCATTTTTCTCCTCTTTCTCATTAGCATTATTTTATACTCACTTTCAGATCAAGAAATTAATGATTGATAAAGCTTTTATATTAAAAGAAGAAAAAAGTTGCATCAAAATAAAGAAAAGAAGAAAAAATAAAATCAGAGTTTCTTCTCTATTTGCGTGCGACGTTTATTTCAAAAGAGGATACTCTTATGTCTTATCTTTCATTTTTTCCCCCTTTCTCATTAGCATTATATTATACCCACTTTCAGATAAAGAAATTGATAATTCAGATTAACATATAAACCACACACACACACACTTACTCACACACACACATATAGACACACACTTCCTCCGTTTTTAAATATAAGATCATTTTTAGATTTCAATATGTTGTTAAATATAAGCAACTTTCTAATTTTTCTCTTTTTTTTATCAAAATAAACCCTAATTATACTTATCTATAATAAACAAACAAGAGTGAGAGGGTGATGATAAAGGTATATAATTAGGATAAAATGGTATTATCATGTGTTAATAACTACCTTAATTTATATCCTTAATATAATCAAATTAGGAAAATAATCTTATATTTAGGAACGGAGGTAGTGTGTGTCTATATATATCATAAAATTTATAAATTAAAATTTATTTCCTTTTTATTTATCGCAATTAAGAAGTACATGAGATTTGAATCCCTTGAATGTACATACTTATGTTTAAAGTAATAATTTTTTACATGATATTAAATCTCAACCATTCATTAATTTTAAATCCAATGGTAGAAAATAGATTTTTAAAGAAGCAAAGAAGTAAGGAGGAAATGAGAGAAACCCAACCAATCGGTTTACTTAATTGTGTTAATTGATTTGTAGAATGAAAGGATTTAGTCAAGGTAAGTTATGATAAATATGTTATAACACATTGCAAAGACATTTCAGAATGAAAGGAATTAAAACAATGACATTTCTTGGCCAAATGAATTGTGTGTGGATATATTGGATTTCCTAATTAAGAATATATATCCAACGTTGGTGTTGGAAATATTTAATCTGATCTGCTCTCGATGGACCGGATCGTCTGATTACCAAATCCGACGGCCTTTAGGAAAGTAGAAAGTTAACTAATCAGCATTAATATGTGATTGATGCTGATTGATTTGATTTGATTAAAATCAAATCTGTTGACAATTATGCATTAATATGTGATTGATTGGTGTCATAATGACTGCAATAATGACGGTGATATTTCTACTTTTCTTAGTGACACTCTTGTCACTAAAAATAGAGGTGTCCCACTCATTTGTCAGTAACAGAGGAGAAAAGTCTATTAAATGCCGGTAACCAATATTTCCTTCAGTTCGAAAAGTCTATTAAATGCCCTAGCCTTTCCTATTATAGGAATTCTTCTTTTGAAAGTGTAACATGGTGCAATTTGGCTTCCTATGTAATTACTTCAGGTGCCAAATCATTGGTAAAAAATCGAGAATAATTCATGTTATCATTAATACAAGACCTCAATTCATTGTGTCTCTCAAATATTTTAATTTATTTCAAAGTATTGCGTTTCATCAAACATTTTAAGGATTTCATATTCAATAAGAGATAGTCACACTGAACGTGATTAACTGATTATAATAATTACAAATAGTTAACTTACAACATATTTGTTTGAAATATTTAATTGAACCGCCTTCAATGGACCAGATTGACCATTTGATAAATCTGACATGTAAGAAAGAAGAGGGTAGGCAAATCAACATTAATACGTGATTACTGCAGGTTGATTTGATTGGAAATGAAACTAGTCATTATTGCTGATTGACGACATTAATGGGAGACAATTATGATGGTGACATTTTACCTTTAATGGCGAATTTCTGTCACTATAAGTATGAGTGTCTCATTCAACTGTCACTTAACCCAGCCATTGCAATATTTGTCTTTCCTTCTCATGGTTTTTGAGGTCAAATCCTGTTCTAATATATCGGTTCTGTGTGAACTGAATCATCGGGATTCTCAGCTCTGAGTTGTAGTTGTTATCACAACTCTTTATTTGTTCTTGTTTCACTAATAGGAAATCAATTTGAGTCCATGTTTAGGTTTGACACTCCCATACCAGAATGTTCATGGGCCGGGTAAATCATTCATTATTTAATTTTTTAATATTCAAAAGTTAATTATACTAACTTGTATGTCAAAGAACAAAAGTGACACACTTCATCTAATATTACTATATTACTTATTTGGGGAGTTGGTACTAGTCTTTACTATACAAGACTTTATATTATAATATTTGTTATCAATTTCTTTTCAAATTATCATATTAGTGTTTCTCCAATAATAATCAAGTACTCCTACGAGAAATGGGAGGGAATAAGGGAATATGATTAGGGTGCTTTAGTAAAACCTCATCATACTTACTATCGTAACTAACATCTTTGATTTGATCAAATTATTTAAATATACTTATATTTTGAATCAGAGGATGGAGTAACCAAATTTTATTGTCCTTTGTCAACAAGACTCAAGGTGATAAGGGCCAACTATGAAGGTGATAAGGTGTTGATAAGGATGGAGTAACTAAATTTAAGTATCCTCTGGTTCTTTTTATAAGAGTATGTTCGTCAAAACATGATTCTTAAGATAATATGTGAAAGCTATTAAAAAAGTTTGAGATATAAATAATATTTTTTTATTTCCATTTAAGATCTTTTACAAGTGAGAAATATGAGTATTAATAAATATGAAAGAGAATTAATGGCAAAATAAGGGGAAAATAAATTAATTGATTATAGAATATATAAGGTGAGTGTTACTGTCTTGGAATTTATACTTTTTAGCATAATTCACTTGCTTTTATATACACTTTTTGGAGATTTTGTAGCTATTTTGGAGGCTAAATTATAGGAAGGATGCATAACACTTTTGGTTGCACATTTGTTTCTAGTTTATGTCAAAGTTGTTATTTTGCAAGGTATTTGTTCATTAGGCAATTGAAGGCAAATATTTGAGAAGTTAAAGATGATCAAAGGAGTATGCTTGGAACATCCTATTTGCATGAGAAGAGGTTAATTTTGCAAGAAAGAATTTGAGCCACGACATGATTTTATGCATCCGTTTTGAGCCGCGGCACAATTGCACTTAATTGAGCATCAGAGAAGAATTGTGCCGCGGCACAGTTGTCTGCCATTGTTTTGTGCTGCGGCATAATCGCGAACAGCAAGGCAAAAACACACAACATTGAAAAAATTAGGGTTAAAAGGGGCAAAATCAGAGGCAGCGGGTATTCTTCACTTCTTGGACTTCTTGGGGAGCTTGGTGGTGTGCTAGGGTAAGGAGCTTGGTGGAGATTGAGTTGGGGTTTGAAGTTTTGAAGAGATTTGAGCTACACATCTTGGTTCTTCTTCTCCATTCTCCTTCCCTTACTTTTGTTCAATGGTTTTGATTATTATTGTATCTTTCCCTCTAGGGTCTTTGAACATGAGTAGCTAAACACTTTGTTTTAGGATTATTTTGAACCCTTGCTTGTATGGATTAACTCTTGATTTTTCCTCTTCTTTTGTGATTAATGTATATGTGTGTTTATAAATGTTTGATTTTTCCTCTTCTTTTGTGGATTAACTCTAGCCCTAATGCTTCTAAATGTTTGATCACCATTTAGTTGGTTTGTTCATTTGACTTATGACTTGAGAGAGCTAGGTTAAGTGTAGAACTTGAGTGGAATAGTGTGAGAACTTGAAGTTTGCATGACAAATGAATGGTTTTGTTAATAAGATAGACATATACTTATTAGCCTCACATAGCCACATTAGGGTTGAAACTTAGAAATTGGGTTTTATTAATTGTGACAAGAGATTGCATGATTAATAGAATTAAACACTTGTTCTTGACTCGACGGAGCATTTACAAGTACATTGTGAACCCTAGGTTAGCACATATATAGCTATTAAAAGCAATTGTGAGAGGAAACATTTTAAGGTTAGGAGATACAAGGGGGATAGATAATCTTAAGTCTCAATTTATCCTTGAAGTTGGAGAATCACTTGTTCATAGTTTTTCTTATCTTTTATTATATAGTTACACTTCACTCTTGACATTCGGATCACTCAAATTGAGCGAGAGTGCGATAATCTCTACTTGACCGGGTTTTGGAACCAAATCCTCGTGGGAACGATACTCTACTTAACACTTTATTACTTGGCGCGACCCGTGCACTTGCGGTGCGAACAGTGAGGACTTATAATTTTATGTTCAAATCAATACAAATTTTATTATAATAAGGACCGAAGGAAGTAAAACTCATCATCTCATTCTCATGGGTTCAGTGACGAAGAGATTGAACAATGAGAATCAAGTTGTCCACATAGTCGCAAGTTCGATCCTAGGGAGTGACACTTAGTTGTGTCTCCATCGAAGAGGTTGGGGAGACATATTCGCAATGCAGGTTGCCTACCGTAAAAAATATTTCAGTTCAAGCCTATAGCGTTGGGCTAGGTTGGGTCAGGCGGTCATACGTTAGCTTTCCCCTGCCTTTGGATTGTGGGTGAGCCCAATCCCTTTCCTAAAATTTTGTTATAAAAAAAAAAGACTGGAGGAAGTAAAAGGGAAGTATATTTTTTTGAACAAAATGCAAATTGATATTAATAATAGTTAGGGTTACATGAGTTTAAGAATATCCATAAAAGGGAAGTATATAAGTTAGATGGTTTCAAGTCACACGGCACTTTCAAACGTACCGTGCTTCATTATCCATTAGTGAATTAAGAAAACGAGGTAAATTGATGGAAAATGAGCTGCCGGCGGCCGAAATCGAACTTTTTTCAAATTTATACGAATTAATTAATTAGGTTGGACCACAAACCGTAAAGGAAAAAAACTTACTAATAAAACACTTGAATGCTTTTTCTTTTATTCGTATTATTATGTATGGACTCTAATCATGTTTGCCATTAAGACTAACTCCAAGCTCTTTGGGTTTGAATTCCTGCATGCCAAATACGGATGTATAGAAGGGAAAAGCCCCCGAGTATTGGAAAAACGACCTCTGATCATTTATAGAGAAGTCGTGTGGTATTGTGGCGAGACATATATAGACTAGGGTATAACTTTTGGAACATTGGCCATGGAAAACAAATTTGACAATAATTGAGTTGGAGAACTACGCCCACTTCGAAATTTAGAATTCGCACCTGTACTAATGAAAGCAAAGCCTTGGTAACACATTATCATGTCAATTCGTTTATAACCATGGACATTGGAAATGAGGCGAATTCGAAGACTTCTGAGCTATATATGCCTATGAAGTTCTGAAGATCTCGACCATGTCCTAATGAATTCCTTTTAGCATCATCAAGTTATCAAACCTGAAAATCAAAGAAGGCAACACTAGGTGTAACATCTATTTTGGAACAATATGATAGCGCCTATGGACTGCTCAAAGTCAAAATGAAACATTGCCGAGGAAACTGTTGATTTCCAGAAGTTAGTAAATGAAACATTGGCGTATGCAGAGAAGTTTTCAAAGCCACCGAAAGACACCGAAATTAATGAAAGGGTAAAGAGAAAAAAATATACATGGTATATATATATATATATATATATATATATATATATATATATATATATATATATATATATTATAAAAGCGACACCAAACATCATGATAATTTTGAGGGTGAAAATATACATGATAAACCTAAATGGGCCATCCCATCACCTTTATTCTTCTTCACTCCCATGGTGATGAGTTCCCCTTTTACAATGTACCATGTATATTTTTGCACTCTCAAAATTAACATGGTGTTGAGTGCTCCTTTTACAATTTACTATGTATATATTTGCACCTTTTCCGTTAATGAAATAAACTACCTTTCATTCCAATATAAAAAGTAGCTTGGTACCACCTAGTAACTTTTCTCCCATATGGTCATTTGAATTGGTTAAAATCAAATATGTTCAGGCTCAACTAAAACAAATAACATATTCTATATTCTTTAAATTCGAGACAGTGTTTAAGCACATTAGTTGGGTAATGACCCTATTTTACCCTTCAAATAACCACCCTTGACCACTAGGCACCCTAAATTAACATTGTGTATAATTTTACCCATGAAGTAACTAAAGTGGTCTAATTTTACCCTGGTGAATGTAATGTTGACACATGAACACATGTCAATATCACATTCGTCAGAGGGTAAAATTGGACCATTTTGGTTCTTTAAGGGTAAAATTGTACCCGATGTTAGTTTAGGATGCCCAATAGTCTAGGGTGGATACTTAAAGGGCGAAATAAGACCATTGCCCTTTTTAATTTTGAAGCCCAAAACTATTTTTTCCATTCTTGATTTGAGAAAAAAAAAGAAAAAAATAAGAATAATGTTTCAAATTGAATATAGATTCCTCAAGTCACTAAAATGCATCATACATCAAATTCACTAATTACATGTGATGATGCGTATATCTTATTTTTTGACTGTTGTCATTTAACTTTCAAAACATTAAAATTAGACAACAATTTGAATAATTATCATTTACTCCAATAATAAGTCCACTTTTTTGTGGAGATAAAAAAAATTCAAATATATAACTTAATGTTAATGTATGTGGGGCAAAAATGTCTGATCTTTAATTTAAAACTACTGTCGTTTAAAACTACCCATGAAATTTTAAAAATAGGGCCAAAATGTCTATGACCTTTAATTCAAGACAACTATCATTTAATAAGCTATTAAATGTCACGTGGGTGTCCATGTGTCATCTAGCATGGACAAAAAACTAAGGGTAGTTTCAAGAAAGGGAATCAATACCATAAGATCCCAAACAATAATATGAAAATTACTAGTTAGTCACAAGGGATCGAGCTAACTCACTTCCTGCGAACATGTCGAGGGCGAGATCTGAGACACAAGGAGGGCCATTGTGGATGGCGACACAGGCTCGATGGTGGAAGAAGAGCTCACCATCTCTTTGATCTATAATCCTTGTTATGGTTTGAGAGCGTTGGGTGCATTCAACACTTAAGGCTGCTCCCCATTTACAAATCAAAGATCCATTTTATTCAAAAGTGAATTTTGTTTGGTGTGTGATTTTCAATCATTTTAATAAATTGAATAATGATGTGCTTTATTCAAATGTCATATGACACATGGACACCCATATGTCACTTAAGGACTTATCAAATAATAGTTTTTTTTTTGCATTGAAAGCTATAGTCATTTTTGCCCCACTTTTAAAATTTTATGCGTACTTTTGCTCCAAAATATGTTACATGGTAGTGTCCTGTCACACCCTGAAATTTTAAACGTGACCGGCACGAAGTTTAGGGAATCTAAACTTCGTAAGCCCTTAAATTAATCATTTCTCTATCAAATCTTTATTCTTTTAGATTATGAGACCATGTATATAAATTAACACACACATGTAGAATTTAAGAGAGAATAGACATCCAATATACAAATTTGTAGTGAACTTCAATTATACATCGCAAAAAAAATAATGTTACCATTTAATTATAAAACCCAACAACCAGGTGAAGGAGAACAAACAGAAATTAGTAGGCACAGTCAGAGTAAATCAGAATACACCTAAATCAAATGTCAATTATCAATAAATTACTATTAGGTCCCCCTTTTTTTTCAAATGAAATATTCCATTTTGAAATAAATTCCTCATCCCAATTCTAAGATTATTATTGAATATTCTCTATTATTCACTCTCCACTATGGGATGTCTTGGATGTAGAAAAATTTCACTATCTCTAATTTTAAAAAATTGGGATGTTACATGTCCGTACACCTTGGTAACAATTACAAGGACATTTTCACAACCTTGCACTAATATGAAAGGTCTAGATCTAATATTTTGACATTTATGATTTTTAGATATAAATTATTTTGATATGTACAAAATTAAAAAAAAAGATAGTATCTTAACTATCATTTTAATATTATTAGATTTGAATGTTTCAGAATGGGGAGCAACTTCTACTTATATTTATTATGAGCACCAAAACTAGTCCCTACAAATATAATATGTCAATCACTTTTTATCCAGAACAATCGCTTTTGGTTGTAAAGTGGGTTTACATCTAATGTACATGGTTCTAATGCAAATGATAAAACATTATACATATGCAAATCAACACACAACTTATTTATTTTTACAAATAACTATTTTTTAAAACATATATTTACAGATAAGTTAACATCTAGCTATATCCCCTACGTAGAGTTATTGACTACCGAAGATAGCATTTAAATAAAACTGTCATAGAGAGAAAGCTCACAAAATCCTCAACTATAAATACCCCCCATAGCCTTCTACATTCTTCACCCGAAACACACAAATAATCACAAAATACATTATATGTGCTTTATCTATCATTTGTTTGAAAAATAATAACATGGCTTCAAAGTCTCTTGCAACCCCTCTTTTTCTCACTTTCAACCTTCTCTTCTTCATAACCACAGTTAGCTCTCAAGGAAACTGTATTACGGATCCCGTTAGGGTGGGTGCATGTCTCATCGCGCTGAACACGGTGAATATTACTGTAGGAGATCCACCAGTCACCCCATGTTGCAGTCTCATTGAAGGCCTTGTTGATCTTGATGCTGCTATTTGCCTTTGCGCCGTACTTAAAGCTAATGTTCTTGGCATCAAGTTGCTCGTTCCAATTGATTTGACTTTGCTCCTGAACAATTGCGGAAGGAAAAACCCTGGCTACAACTGCAGCTTTCCTTAAATTTGTGTCATGACGTTGTGTGTAACGAGTATTACTAAATAAAGGCCACCATGTAGCTGGCCCCTTATGTTACACACACATGCATGATGGTTACTATGATAATAATGATGATAATAACAATCAATGATAGCTTTCTATCAATGGAATCACTTAAATAAAAGTTGTGCTCATCATCTATTTATATTGGTATTGACTTTACCTTTTCTTGTATTTTATTTAATTCGAAGTTACTATTTCAATCACTACTATGCATTTTTTTGTGTTTACATATTCTTTCCTATTAAACTTCAAAGGTATTTTTTCATTATCATTGCATATATGGTAGCACATCAATTTGATAAAATAAGACTTGTGTGGTTACAATTTTATTGTTTACGTAATGTCACTATACTATAATTTTAATATGGTAGCACATCAATGTGTAGTTTCTTTTTTCTCATTTATTAGGTCATTAGGATTATTTATCACGGCCCTTCATATTCTATATCAACTGATAAATCTATATTTAATATACATTGGAGGCTTATTTCTTGTTATCTATTTATTTTATTTTTTCATAGACATGATTATATGAAGATTGACAATGATGTGTCAAAATATGCATGATTGATTTTGTTTTCATCCTCTTATTATTTTATTTAACAATTAAAACTTCATTGTTCTTCTTCCCTTTTTATTTTAATAAGAGAAGAAATGATGTGAACATAAGTTATTTTTCTCTTTATTTATGTTTAGATTAATAATTCCCCTTTCTCTTTTCTTGATTGTGTTTGTATTTTCTTTCCCTTTTTTATATATAAAGATGGATATATATGTTATAATCCCTTATTTCCCTATTATGGTTTATAGTAAGTATGATACCAATGAAAAGGTGTGGCTTTTTTCTTTTCTTTGTTCGCATTTTTATTGTAATTTTCACTTTTGTATTTCTTGTCAATTTCATCACAGATTTAGGTTAGTAGTTTTTTTCAATTTACACACTCTCTCAACTCTAGTGGGCGTTTCAGTTCAAAAAATATTCAGTTAAAAAAAACTCTAGTGGGCGTTTGCTTCATCTAGTTGATTTTACATATTCTTCTTTTCATGAAATTCTGGCTGGTTTGGAGGAAAATGATACACGACAGTTGTAACGCATTATATTGGAAAATGCTTAAGGTGAAAGCCTTTAATTTCAGATCTGCCTCGTTTTTTTAAGCACACCTCATTCTTGAAGACATCATGTCAAACTGTTGCTCATTGACCATAAATATGAGATAGGTATATGTAGAGGTGGGAATACGAGTTGAGCCTAAATGGGTCAGGCCCGGTTCCCAAATCACACCCTATTTTCAAAACTTGGCCCTTATGCCATCGAGCCGTGCTTAGGCCCTCAGGGCCTGTCCCTTTTTCATTTTTTTTTACAAAAACTAAGCCTTTTTCCTAAAACCATTTTTCCGTTTCCGTCTTCTTTTCCCTATACGTTTTAGCAAAACAAAATCATCTAATAATATCACAATAAACATAGTCATAAGTCATAATATAGACTGATAAATGATAACAAAACAACATACACATAATCTGACAGTTAAAATAAACAACAAAGTCTTCAAACAAAAATCTAAATAAACATTCAACTACAAATAGATCACAAATAGAGTCATCTAAGAGTGTGCTTCAACATCTCTGTCAATATCATGAACGGTATTATTGATTGTGCTTCGCTATGAATTGACAGGAGTATTGGGCATATTAAGTTTATTTTATATTCTATTATTGGGAGGTTTGAAACAAGGTTATACTGAATTGTCATGTTATTGTAGCAGTATGAATATTAAAATTTCTTTTTAATCAATGATGTTTGAATTCTAAGATGCACTAAAGCATTACTGTTCAAATATTTTCCAGAATTAGTGGTTTTCTATTTGTTCCTTCAATATTTGTTTTATAGTATAACGGAGAAATTTTTATGTGTGTGAAAGATTGAATTATTGGAAAATGATTCTTTAATTGTGCGTTATGTAGTGAAAGTTAGATTAATAGATGATCTTCGAGGTTGCACGGGTTTATTTGATTTACTTTAATTGTGATTTTCTTGGGCGGCTACTTCTATGATTGAGAATGCTTGCTGTTTTTAATTATTTGTGGTTAAAACCTTTGATTTGGTTGATTATATATGTGTGTGTGATGATTGTATATTTATGAAAGATAGAAGGAGATGATCATTTTATTGTTTAGAAGCCTTGAAAGTACTGGAATTTAGATGGTGGTCGTCATAACTTTATAAGATTAAGAATTGTTTAAAATAATATAATTTAGAAATCTAATCCAAGTATTGTATGTGCTAAAAGTGAATCTTGATAAAATGATGTTAATTGAACAAATTATATAGTGTTTTCCTTTTACCTTTTACGATATGGATTGTTGTTGGTTAATAACATTTAAAATGTAATTATAATGTTTATTTTATTACAATAAATTGTCTTAATTTTAACGCCAGTATCTCAGCGGTTGGGAAAAACCCTTTGGAACGTAAACGTGAGTTAACACAGATTTTTTTTTTAAAAAAATAATCCATACCGCAATGAGCACCAACCCGCTGGGGCGCGAAATATATTTTATTTTAAAAAGTTAAAACATACTGTATTTTAATATATTTTTTTGTAATATTTTTTCCCACCTAGTGGGTGCGCACCCACTGGGGTGTGAATATAAATATTAAAACAAATGTTTAAAAAAACACCCCAACGTCCAACGATCTATTTAACCGTTGGAGTGTAAAATATTTTTTAAAAAAGTATTAAAACACACCCCTATAGTCACTTTGACTGTTGGGTGTGTTTTATTATTTTTTCAAAAAAACTATTTTACACTTCAATGGTCAATTTGACCGTTGGGGTGTGATTTTAAATATTTTTTAAACAAATCATACCCCAACTGTCACTTTGACTGTTAGGATGTGTTTAAATATTTGTTTTAAAAATATTTTACACTCAACGGTCAATCTGATCGTTGAGGTGTGATTTTAAATATTTTTTTAAAAAACTCATTTTAATAATGGAAAAGGATACAGATAATTTGATTTGCAATTCCTCTAGACTTAAACCTTTGTATTTATGAGAGAAAGTAAGTTTAAAAGACTATTGAAAACATTGGCATGCAAGGCATAGGTGAAAACCAAATCATGTTAGATGGGCATGAGTGAATGCAAGTTAGAATCCTTAAATGACAAACAATGTGAGGCAGAATGATGATGAAGAGCTAACCAAGAATGCTAAGAATTCTTTGAGGATGAATAGAGAAGAAAATCACTCAAGGGATAGTGTTTCTCCCATCTCACCAAACTGAGTTCATTTTTTTAGTCTTTTGATCCACTTAGCATATACTCTACCATAGGCTTGTAACCATTTTGTCTCCAAAAACACACATAATAAGATGCATCAAAAGGACTATTATGGGGTGTATTGTTGGAGAGGCTAAGGGTCTGTTTGGTACGAGGGGTTTGGAGGGGAGGGGAGGGGAGGGGAGGGAAAATTTTTGTAAGATGAATTTTTAAATATTGAAGATGTGGGGTTGTAATATTTTAATAAAGATAAGATGTTAAATATAAGAGTTATATATATTAATTTAGAATTTTCAACCCCACTTCTCAAATTTTTATAAATTCAAGTCACAAAAATTTTCCCTCCGCCCATTTTCCCTCCCCTCCCCTCGTACCAAACAGGCCCTAAATGATGGAGTGAATATTGTAGAATAAATGATGATGTTATGCATGTGAAAATAGCTAACATAATCAAGGCAACAACATCATGTGAATGGCTCAAACGAGTCACAAAAGGGATAAAGTGTTTGGAGTGTTAGTGTTTGGGATGAAAGAGCGTGAAATGAAGGACTTTATCCTATACATCCTACCATATGGACAAAGTTTCATCCAAGAATGCAAACAAGTTCTAATGAATGTTGTCAAGTTAATTCACAGTCAAGAATGATCATGATGGCTTAGATGAACTCATAAGGCTAATTCTCCTAAACTCATAAATAAAGATTTAAAGCATGATGAATTAACCATAAAGTATGTATTCTAAGAGTAAAGACATTGAGCAAACAATACCTCAAGTCCAAAAGGATGAACTTGCAAACTTTGGTAAAATCCCCCTCTTTTAGGATAGCCTTATCTTCCCCTTACCCATATTTTTGCTAGTGGAAATGATATTATTTTGCAATAGTGATTCTTCTTTTGATATCATGTTTATCTCCCAATGATAGCAATGTTAGAGATGTTGAAAAAATTGATCAAATTCCATGTTCTTGTTATGAGAATATAATTGTGTGGATTGCATTGATCAAAAGTACCACTTGCTTACTAATTATTGTGAACACGAATTGCATGATACTAGGATTGCTGATTTAAATAAGCATGGATCTATTAAAAAAGGTGAATATAGTCTAAGTGCTCATGTTGGAGATAAGTTTGAGAATATCCACTTTGTAGGACTTAGTGTTATGAATGTTACATGATTTTGAGATACACCTTCCTCGAACTCCACACAAGAATGAAGTTTACATTGATGATTTGAATCTAAAATATATTTGATTAAGAATCTAATTATCAAGTGAATAAATAAAGGATTGAGGGTAGAAAGGTAATTTTCATTTTTTTGTTTAATATTTAAAATACTTTTCTCCTCCTTATCATCATTGACTCTTTCTTCTCGCTTCACCCTCGCTGAATGTTCACCAATGAATTTGGAAAAGCACCAATTAATTTTCTTTTCTTCATGGTTAAACAAGGAATCAGAGTGAGAAAATAATATACCAATATCATTTCTAATTTGTATATGAATGTCTCTCACGTATACTAATTAGACACGTACTGCCTCATTTCCATTTACAATACTTTTGACCCATAAATAATCTATTCTATTTATTATATTTACTATTTACTATTCTTGATTATCAATGTCTAACCTATAAGGCTCCTTAATAGCATTCATCAAACCTTCAGAATTCTTAACAAAACATCTAAAAATGCTCATCCATAACAACTCAAGAACTTATCATATAACTACTAATTTCTATTATAAAACAGAACAATTAATATAAGTCAACATTATAACATTCCGGCTAAACACTTACATTCAAATACAAACATTCTATTAAAATCAAACCAATCCTCAAGCACACCTGCCACAATGAACCTCTACATCATAAACCAAGAAGGGACCAACATACACCCACGTTATAACATCATTTGGAAATACCAAACTTCAATTAGAGTCTAAACTGAATTAATACATTAAAAATCAAAGTACTTACACTCTCTTGCAACAAACTCAAAACATAGAAAACTACACTCAAACATTTTATCTATCATGAGTAAGAAAAATGACAGCAACTTCACTAAACCTTATAAACTTAACTTATCATGAACAGCCACAAAAAACAGAGGTTTCAAACTTAATATGACAGTAACTTTATCTATTATTCAAATATAGTTCCAGAATTCAGCATCCAGAATAAAATCATAGAAAAACCCAGTGATACTTGTATACTAAACCATCCATAAACAAAGCATGGAACTTTTTCAAAAACTACATTGGTCTATGAGAAATTAAACATAAAATTTCTAAATTTTAACCAAGATTCAGTATCTTAAAAAGTCAGGGAAGTAAGCAGACATACACAAATGTATTTCATTTTACTTTTGAAATTTCCAGCATTGAAATCACTACCTCGCCATCATTTAATACCGTTTTAAATCAGATTCTAGTGGTTTAAAACACAATTTCAAAATGTATGTAAGTATACAAATCAGCCATTTTTCTTACTAATTCAATCACTGCAACACATATATACCTAGTCATCCTATCATTCACAAAGCCCATTTTTGTACCTTCAATCGGACCAAAATATGGAGTGATATAGAACTTTTGAAAATCCCCAATACCCAAACAAAGTCGTTGCAACAACAATCAATTATATGTCCTAATGTTTCAAAATTACAAATCAACAAAAATTACAAATCATCATTATCCAAGACAAGCAGACCACTGACGGTGAAAAGGGAAGGAAGTGAAACTCGATAAAAATTACAAATCAATAAAACACAAACAAATCATATATGTACTCCCTCCGGTCCTAAATATAAGACTTAATTGACATTTTCTGAAAAATCCTTAAAAAGGAAAAATAAGTTAATTATAAATTGACATACCTAAAGTTTTTCCTTAAACTGATTTATTTTATCTATAAACTAATGGATAATCTAAAAATATATCAAATATGTCATCATTTAATAATCTATTCGCAACCTTAATCTCTCGAAAAAAAGTCAATTAGGTCATATATTTAAGACCGGGGTAGTATTATTTACACTCTTTTTTTATTATGAAATGCCTTTTTGTTATAATTTATAACAAGCTTTTGACTCCGAAAACCCCACTGAAGTTCGTCGGATTTGAAAACGCCCAGATTTGGTGTTTTTATAAACTTCCCAAAATCTTCATTTAAACTACTCTCAAATCATCTTTCCCACACCAAGAATATAATAGAAGATTAGACTTCATGTCAATTCATTTATGCAAACCAATTTCAAAACCCAAAATCTTATGCCACTCGTAAACTCGCGCTAAATGAAGATGAAAAGGATAGGAATCAAAAGAATAGAGTAACGAGAACTTGTTTCTGCCTTTGCATGTGGGTTTCCGGCGCCGGAGCCGCCGTTTTAAGCTGAAGAAAATGAGAGATGTAAAGAGAGAGTGAGGTCGGGAAAGAAAAAAGGAAGAAGAAGAAATCATGCTAGTTGACTCTTTAGGATGAAGAGCATTACAGTTAAAATAGAATTACAGTTCTACTCCTCCCTTTTATTTATTTATTTTCTTTTCTTTTTTTAAATCTCTCCTCTACAATAAATTACAAAATGAATCCACACTCCAATTTGTCTGTTTTCTTACATCATCCATTCATCTAGATTCCAATGTACGTTTCAGACAATTCCCAATGAAAATTCAATGACCAATCATTTTTCTTTAATTTATAAAGAAAATAGATATTAAATTCCTTTAAATTTTAGGCAAGGATCATATTTGTCCCTAAAGTTTTTTGGATATGGCAGAGATTTGGGTTTTGATTTGGGGGCAATGGTGGGGGCACAGGGCAAGGAGGGAGAAAGGAGGTGGTGGAGAGAGAGGGGAGGGATGGAGAAGATGATGATGTGGCCTCACTTTTGACATGAAGCATGATGTGGCATTACATGTAGGACACAGGGGTAAATTTGATCCATTTTGTAGACTTCAGGGGCAAATATGATCCAAAAAAATTTAAGGGGCAAATATGATCCTTGCCTAAAACTTCCGAGGCAAATTTGATCTTTTACCCTTAAAAATAACTTCAATTCGCATAATTTATTTATAATTATTTTTTAATATACTAAAGAAATCCCAAGACCTTCCTTAACAAAATTATTAATCTTAACTCAAATTAGAGGGTGTTACTTGATGATTACCTGAAAATAGCAAGAAAAACCACCCAAGAAAGAATAATGTGACTTACCAGCCAACATCTCTAATATTAAGTCAATAAATAATACTGAGAAATGATATTTTCTAGTTGCATAATTCAATTTACGGTAGTCAATGCAAAGCCTCCAAGAGTTTTAAATCATAGTTGACAGTAACTTATCCTTTTCATTTTTCACAATGGTAATCTCACTATTCTTAGGTACAACGTGAAACGAGCTCATCCACTCATTATCACTAATGGGGAAAATGACACCAGCGCTCAAAAGTTCGTTCAGCTCTTTCATAACCACATCTAAGATCAATGGTTCATCCTTCTTCAGACAGAGTTCATCCAATCTCCTTTCTAAAGCTCTTAAGCACACCAATGAGCTTCCCTTCTTCAAGTGATGTGAGAGAATTCACAATGATCACTAGAAGCTTCTCATTATCATCTAAGTGCACTGATGCAGTGTGATTGTGAGAATAAACAGGGTGTATGAGAATTTAGAAGTAGAGGTAGAATAAGAAGAGAGAAGAGTGAGAGAAGAGAGAATTTAGAAGGAAGAGAGAACAAGAGAAGAGAAGAGAGTGAGAGAAGACAACACAATATTATGCTTATTATTCAAATCATCAAAGTCTACATAGCAAATAGTTGAAGGACTAGGCCTCAACCTAAACCTAAACCTAAATATTAATGATAGAATACTTTAGAATATAAATCATACTTAATGCTAATTGATAACAATAAGTGCAAAATTAAAATAGAACAATCCCGAAATACTAATTTCTAATATGATAATCTTCAAATCTCTTTGTCATCTTTTGGATTCTTTTGTGATTCCCATCAAATAATAACTTCTTAAATATCATATCCCATCATGCACATATTTGAGGTTAGAAGGTAATGGTTTGAGTTCTAAAATAGGTGGTTGATGAATAGAAGGGATCTATGCCTTAACTTTCACATTGGCAACATCCTTCCCCTTCACCTCTTGCAAAACTTTATCACTAGCTATCACAATCCATAGCTCAAATCTCTTGAAGGGGGAGCTCAATTTCCCCTCCTTGTATCACCTTTTAATGCACCAAAATTCCACTTAAGATTGTACAACTTACCTTCAAGTGGCCTCAAAAAATCCTCACCAATCTCATTTTCAAACATCACCAAAACACATTCATTCAATTGAAACTCTAGCTCCTCGTCCAACTTTATTTCTGCTTTTCTAAAACCTTCAAAATCATTATCCAACTTGGGTATACTTGCAAAATCACTCAAATCTTCCTTTCCCGAAGGATTATAGCTCGAAAATGATGAAATAGGATTGCAATCAAATCCTAAAAAACTTCAAAATTGAAGTGCTTATAGATGCAAATTAAATTATAAAGAGGTAAACCATCACTACTAGACACATCATTCTCAAAGCAAAGAGAGGGAGAAGATCAAAAGAAAAAGAGACAAGATCCAATGAATATATATCAAATTCAAACACATCATTTTCATTTTAGTTCCAAAGTGTCAAAATGCTCCTCAACCAAATCATCAACAAGCACATCAATGACATCAATCCCAAAAGATAATAGACCTTAAAGGGATGTTTAATAGCCTCATAAACATTTAAATTGATCACTTGGGTGCCAACCTCAATAGTGATATATCCTCTCCGAGGCTTATGATCGCATCGGTTGTCCTCATGAAAGGCCTACCTAGAATCAATGGTTCCTCTATGGTTGTATCCATAGACGTATCTAAAACATAAAAGTGAGTCAAAAAACTAAACTTTTAATTTTAATTAAAATGTCCTCAACATATTCATATGATTTTCTAGTAGTCTTATTGGCCAATTGCAAAACTACATTAATTGAAGCACCTAAATCTAGCAATGCTTGACCTAACCTTTGATTACCTGTTTGACATGGCACAATGAATGAATTGGTATCATTAAAATTATAGGAAAATCACTTTTGAATAATGCAGAAACAGTTGGTATCATTTGAATTTTCTCTGATTCACAATTCCTTTATAACAAAAATATTTCAAAAAATTAGCATAGCTAGGTATTTATTTGATAAAAAAGCATAAGAATATTTATTTCAAATTTAGAAAACAGATCCATGATCCCTTTTCTAGGTTTTCATTTTTCTTACCTAAGAAGATAGGAATTGGGAAAAGGAATGTCCTGTTGAGAGATAGAGAGTTTTACCTTTGGAGGTTTCATCTTCAATTTGAGCCTTGGAATGGTTTGAACTCCCTTCATCCTCCTTGGTGACAGAATTTCTTCCAATTGATTGGTTGCTAGTATTCTCCTTTGAAGAACCATCAAGAGCGGTAGAAGTTAGCACCTCATGACTTCATCAATCAAGTCATGAGAGAGCACATCATTTTCTTGTGTAAGCTCAATATCAGCATTAGCTTCCATTAAAATGTATGGGTAAAGGTGCAAAAAGGGGTCCAAACAATTACGCCAGGAGCACATAGGGGTAAGAAGTATTTTCGGGTTCAATTATGGGTCTGAAGAATAAATATTGGTGCAATATAGGGTACACCGTTAATGTTGACCGACGTTGACCATTAAACGCTGACGTGGCGGGGGGAATAAGATTTTTTTGCCGACATGGCATTCCTATGTGGCAATATTTTTCTGAGTGTGTGGGGCCCACATAATTTAATAAAAAAAATAGAAAAACACTTTGAAAAATTATGTGGGCCCCACACACTCAGAAAAATACTGCCACATAAGCATGGAGGGAGGTGAAGGGGGGGAGGGAGGTGAAGGGGGTAGGGTGTGTGGTGGGGGGAGGTGGAGGGGTGGGGGGGGGTTGGCGGGTTTTGTTGAAGAAGAGGGAGGGAGAACTTTTTTTTTATTTAATGTGGGACCCACACACTTATCCTACGCGGCGCCAAGTGGCAAAAACCGGTCTCACGTGGCGGCCACGTAGGCATAGTAACGGTCAAACGTAGTTGACCCTCCAACCAGGGTATTTTTTTAACATCTTGGTTACTTGGGGTACAGATCCGGGCCTGTGGTTAGTTTAGGGTACTCAGCGCTCCTTGGTGGTTACTTGGGGGCCAGATTTGCTCCTTTACCCTTTATATTATAGTGATTCTTATTTTGAAATGTAACATGCCTGGTGCAATTTAGCTTCCCATGTTATTGAATGAGGAGCATACACTATTTTTTATCACAAGGAGCATACATTTTTTCCCAAGGGTATCCACACTCACGTGTCAAATGAGACTAATTCTTCGCTGTTTTAAAGTCCTATATAAGGGGTAGACATCTGACCTGTGAATTTGGTCAATTCATGAGGCTTAGGGATCAAAATCCCAACTACTTGCTTTAAAAGCATACATTTTTGACAAAAAGTCAAAAAAATATTTATCATTAATGCAAGATCTCAATTCATTGTCCCTTAAAAAGTTTTGATTTTTTTCTCAAAAATTTGTTTCTATCGCGCTTGTGAATATAATTTTTTTATTTCTAAGGTATCCTCGACCGTTTGTCAGGTGAAACGACTAATCTCTTATTGTTCTAAATTCTTATAGAGGAGTTTGAGTGCTTGCCTTTGAATAAAAAAAATAAAAACAAAAAAGTTATAATGTATAATCAAATGAAAATACAAAACCGGCAAAAATTTCAGTTGAGTTTACTTTTATTAATAAATTCCTATTTTCAATGTATAACCAAATGAGAAATAAAAAATTTAAATTAATTTAATTTGAATATATTTTAAGTATAAATAGTTGATACTCTCTCTAGTCATAATTATAAGATTACTTTGATAATTTTTTTTTTGGAGAAGATAAGGATACAAAATGAAAGAATTTAAAATTTTTATACTTTATAAAATAATTCATAATCTACTTATAAATAAAAAAAATTATTATTTAGTGGTCTAATTTGCCTCCTTCACTTCCACAAAAAGTCAAAATCAAATGGGAGGAATATTACATATATCATCATTTATTCTTTATCACACTTAATAAAGAAAATTCAATGAATTTGATAAATTAATTCATTGAATATGATCAAATAAAAATAATTAAAATGAAATTTAAGCAAGTTAACATGATTTACCATAAGGTATGAACATAAAAACAGTGTGTTTTAAATGTGAACTCAAGAGTTTTTATTTAATTTATAGCTAGGACATATAAGTGAATCATGACTTTTTTTGTTAGGCGAAACCATAAGTAAAAATAATAAAATCACGAGTTTGATAATTGATGTATTGTTTAATTCGTCATACCATACATTCATTATCCTTCATTAACAATAAATGATTAAAGAAACTTGATATTAAAACGTGTGCTGCAGGGCGGCCAATTTAACTCTTTTTAAATGTTTGAAATTACTAGCTTGGACCACAAAGCATAAAAATCAAATGTGACCAATAAAAATACTTGAATACTTATTTATCTGCATTTCAGGGGAGCTCTATAAAAAACTGTAAGTCCGCTTTAAGTATGGCGTCTAGTGAAGTTTGCCTTTACCTCTAAGGCTCGAAACTTTTCAAACATAAAAAAAAAGCCCTGGAACCTCGTAGCAACTTTTCACCCATATGGATCAAATTCGAGTATCTAAGGTGCAACTAAAATGGTTATCCAAATAATGTATTCGATATTCATAAGAATTGAAAATCGAGACACCATGAATGATACTATTTTCAATTTCTGTAATGGTTTCCTTTATATCAATTTCTTGAATAATCACATGTGGTCATGTATGTATGATGTTTAGCCCATCAAAGTTTATATGATATGCATCTTAACTATTATGGATCAGTTAACAATAGAAATAATAGAATTAATGTTATTCAAAAAACTATCATTTACCTCCTTAAGTTTGGTAACACCTATCACGACCAAAATATGTGATCGTGAAAACACACTTTTTTACGACGCTCTATTCCACGACCACTTTTTTTTTATCGTGGAAGGCCCCATATTTTGGTCGTGAAAGACCTTATTTCCACTAGTGCTTTTTCCTTAATATAAAATTGAATTTCTTTTTTCGTAGAGATAAAAAAGTGAACTAATAGACCACTTAATTCGAATTTGTATTAAATATAATTTGTTTATACCTTTGTTTGTAAGGTAAATTAGTGTTGAGAAAAATGATAAATATAAATAAATTAAACTGATTTGTGAATGATCTCTTTAAAAAATCAACATGATCTTATATATATAGGCTTCTCTATCTCCCATTCCCCCTCACGGGGTACATTTTCAATGCTACCATGTTGGCACGATCTCATCTTTTGATAAACCAATTTAATGATTTATTCCATTTATATATATAAGAGATATATTTAAATATTTACTGTGATACAAATTAAAAAATGATATTTTTGTTCAATTCTTTTCTTGAACCTCTCCTCTTGATTGAACAAGGGGGTTTAATTACATAAAAGTAGCTCCATTTAAAATAATAAAGCATGATATTTATGCCAAGTAACACACCTTTTCTTACAAATAAATAAAGTTTTTCAAATATTTACAAATTAGTTATCCCCCGTCTATATCCCCTAGATATTGAGTACCGAACGTAGCATTTAATTTTAAAATGAAATTCAGCACAAACTCCCCAATCCTCAACTATAAATAAGCCACCATTACTTTCTACATTCTTCACCCCAAACACAAATCTGTGTTATATATCCTTTGTGTGAAGAATAATAGCATGGCTTCAAAGGCTCTTGCAATCTCTCTTCTTCTCACTCTCAGCAGCCTTCTTTTTTTCACCACCTTGGTTAGCTCTCAGCCGATTTCTCCCTGTCCTCAGGATGCCCTTAAGTTGCGTGCATGTGTTAATGCGTTGGGTATAGACCTTGTTAAGAACCAACCTCATGTTGCGAGCTCCTTGGTGAAATGGCTAAGGTCGATGTTGCTGTTTGCTCTTGCGGCGTCCTCAGTAGTTTAGGAAAAATGCTTGGTCAAGGTGCTGTGAATTTAATTGTCAACAAATGTCCAAATAACGCTGACTTCCAACAGTGCAAAGTTGATTAACAAGTTTTTGTTTTCAACTTATGACGTTGTGTGTTTTTAGTATTAATGAATAAAGGCCACTACATATATGTAGCAGCTGGCCGCTTATTATGTACGTGAAGCTATGATAATAATGATAATATATGTAATAACACTCATTGATAATACTTTACCTATCAATGTAATCACTTTAATAAAATTGTGATTGTCATCTATCTATTTTTATTTTTGTTATTGGATTTTATTTTCCGGTGCTTTGTTTAATTTGAGGTTACTATTTCACTCCTTCTTATTCATATTGTATTAAAGTTTACATATTCTTTCGTATTTAACTTCGAAGGTTTATATTTTTCATTGTCACTGCATTCACATATAAATAACACAACGAATTAAAAAATGAAAGGACTTGTTACTGTCACTTCATTATTTTATTCATACTGTCGCTAATCATCAAAACTTACTACCATCAGATCAGACGTTTCAGTCATATGCATTATGTGGTCATATGCATATTATAACATCGAAATACATGAAAGGATTCTGATAAAAATAACACTTGAAGAAGAATAAATGATGTTAAGAAAAATCACATTTGTGCGTGTAACAAGCCAAGAATTAGTATAATGTATGATTAGTACAAAACTTAAGTTGTGTGCATGCGCCAGCTTTGGGGAACAAATTTTGCCACCATAAATTAAAATCTTTAAAAGTGTGTGCCTTCAAATGCTTCTTAAAGCTCGCAAACTTAACAACTTTTTGTAGTATTGAATTAGCCACAAACTTTAGAAATTGCATTCTGTTAATAAAAGCTAAATTCTTTGGTAAGGTGACTGTGGTTGATTTTTTAACAACACCACTGATTTTGTTGTTCATTCTATATGCAAATCCACGGTGGATTTTAGAAGTTAGTTATTTTTTTGGATTTTATAAACATATTATTGTCATTATACTAAAAAATAATGTCTCTTCCCCCTCCATCCCATAGATGCAGGATGGATAGACCACTGCTGAAAAGAAGGTCTTTAACAACAAAAAATTGGATATTTAATGACTAGAAAACTTAAAATGTTAATACTTGCATCGTTAAAAGTAAGTTTTAAACAGTCAAAAATTTTTTTTGTTAAAAGTCACTATTAATGTCAACACTTTCTCAATCTTTACACGTTATTTGTGACAAATCAACAAACAACATTTTCAAGAGTTTAGTCGTAAATAATTAACGAACACACTTTCGTAAAGTTTGGCCGTTGAATACCTCTAGTAATTAGCCAATTCTTGGAGGTAGTCAACGACCAAACTTTTCCAAAGTTTGGTCGTTGATAATTAAAGACCACATTTCTCAAAAGTTTGGTCATTAATTATAACTATTAATGACCAAATTGGAACTTTGATTACTAATACATATTGATGACCAAATGTTCAGAAATGTGGTAGTTAATTACTCCACTTTTTAAATTTTATAATATTTTTTATTATTCCATTAAGTGCTTTGCAGATCGTTTACATACATAGATCATGCAAGTAAGAACCACATATACCCAGAAAATCAATACCAAAGAGCTTATTCGAAAAACACGCATACATTGAAAGTTTATATAAATGTACTATTGTGAATTACAACATGAATATTATAAATTAAAATAAGAAACTATGAATGTACTTGATGACTTACCAATTTAAATAGATTTGATATATATTTTTGGTTTGATTGATGAGTCATTGTGGTAAAATTAAAGGGATTCGTTGAGATTTGATTAAATATCAACTTGATGTATGATTGGGGATTAGATATAAATATGTTAGTTTTAAAAAAGGGTCAAGTATAGCACTAAATTAATAAACAATATTTTAATGTCCTAAAAATATGCAAAGAAAATAGCAATGAAGGTTATCATAATACTATATTACATGTGTGTAGTTTGTAGCTTCTCCAATTGCAGATTTACAAACGTGGGCCACAATGGAAGAAAATGGGCCAAATGCTAAAGCTATTGGTTTTGAACATGAGAGTAATGCCGGAACCCTAACATTAATTATCTTGATTTCAGTTGATTAAGCACGTGACCAAATTAAATTTATTAAGCACAAGGAGTTATTAATCCAATGACCGGGACCCCGAAACGCAACCTAATTAACTTACTAGCTTTAATTTATTTTGCGACCCAATAAATAAATTAAAACTAGTAAGTTTAAGTCCAATGCTACTCAAGTGTTTAATAAATTTATTTTGCTAATTTCTAAGCATGAATAGACAACAACACCATTGTCCACTAAATAAGAACCCTTACTTAGCACAAAATTTTAACTAACAACATGTGTTAAAATCATGAACCACAATATTAAAACATGTTCAAGTCAAGAAGCTCAATAATGAAAGTTCACACTAAAGAAAATTAACAAACGAGAATCATTCCTACACATCTCAAAAGATAAATATAAATCACACAACCAATTACATAGATCTAATCCCTAAAATTTAGAAATTTAAACATCATAGAAGGAAGAGATGTGTGGACATTTACCCCAATTTGAAGCTCACTAGCTCATCCTTCCATTCTCATCACCAAGAACAAAGGAGTTTAGTTACACCAAAAATGGAGGGAAATGAAAGTCTCGTGCTGAAATTTGGGGGAAGAGTAAGAAATGAGAGATAGAAATGAAGAGGATTTTAAAAGCCCCAAACACTGCGGAGTTCAGTGCCTCTCTCTCGCAAGTCTCCTCTTCACTCAGTTCTCTATTTTTTCTCCTCCCAAATGCGTCCTCTTGCTTCCAGCCGCCCTCTCACTGTACGCATACTCTCCTCCACATCCACAAGCACACACCTCTCAATTCCTTCTTTTCTCTTTTTCTTGCGTGCTACCTCTCTGCCCAGCCCATCATCTTTCTTTCTTTTCTTTAATTTTGGGCTTTTCTTTCTCCTTTTTCTTCATTGCCAAACCCAAACAGCATGAAGTTTAATTCAATCCATGCTGCTAACTTAAAGAGAAGAAGAACAAGTATGTTTATCTTTTACATTTTTTTCAGATTTTGATGTATTGTTTATTTATTTGATTATTTGTTCAAGATAAAATCTCTTTGTCTTAATTCTAAAAATAAGTATAGGTGGGATTAAAATTGCATATCTTATATGTTAGTAACCTTAATTTTCACATAATAAAATCAATCATACAAATCTTATGATTTGTCAGTAACATAGAGATATAGTTATTGACCTAACATTATCACACAAAAAGGTTGGTTTTAGAGTATAACTTGTAGTAATTGTAATAAGAGATTGTGCAATTAATACAAGTAGAAAATTTGAACTTAACTTGAAAAAACTTTATCAAATGCTTATGAACCTTAGGGAAACACATGTTTTCATTAACAAATTAATTGAGAGGTTTTTAATTATGTTTCATAAAATAGAATGGTGATAAATGATCCTAGATTTTGCTTTTCTTGAATTTAAGTATTAGTTTAGTTTTAATTAAATTATTTTTTAGGTATTTTAGAAGCTCAATACTCAAATGTTTTCACTCAACCTATTTGATAACATAATTGTAATAATTAATTCTCTTTTACTTCAATCTCCGTGGGAATGATAACTTTTATAATATTAATTTTGACGTTCCGTACGTTTATGGTAAAGTCCGAAAACGGCCGATAAGTCAATGGCACCGTTGCCGGGGACAAATGGCAAAAATTTGTGTGATTAATTATTTCATATGTGCAATCATTTACGATTGAGTTTTTTGTTTTCATTTGTTTTTGTTTTGTTTTAAGTAAAAAAATAAAAAGAAAAATAAGAATTCTTTTTTAAAAAAAACTGGTTTTTACCTTCTTCCTCCATGCTCTTTATCTCTCATTCTCCATCTTCTTCCTCAATCCCACATAATTTGCATTGATGGTTGGATGATTTCTCTTGGTATATGCATCTTGTCCCCTTGTTACTATACTTGTCTCTCTTCTCTTGTAAGATCTTTGTGTGTCACTGAAGGACACCGATTTAGCGGTCGATGTAATGTGTCTTGGGTCTAATCCTTCAAGAAATTTTAGGACCTCAAGGTAAGCGAAAGTTACCCCGAGTATCGTTATCAAGGAGCCTTGTTTAATTCAACTATCCTAGTAAATTAAATGCAATCCAAGATTAAATTTGGATAAAGAAAATATATTTTTGTTGATTTTGAAATATGAGAATGAAGGATGCAAAACAAATAAATATTTTGGGTATTTTTGGATAAAAGGGTGGAATGGAAGTGAAATGGATAATATTATTCTTGATGGATGGGTGCTTAAGAAATCCTCACTTCAAAATATTTTTCGGGGGTTTTAATGTTGTTGGCTTCCAAATTAGACCCTAGAGGGACCCCTCTAGGCTATGCTTAGATTAATTTAATTAATGTCGGAACCCCAAACATTAGTTAAATTAATCTAAGTTGATTAAGCTCTGAGCCAAAGGATTAATTAATTATGAAGGACTTATAATCCACAACTTAGGCCACCCCACAATTGCTCTAAATTAAACTTGTAGCTTCAATTTATTAATGGTCACCCAAATAATAAATTGAAGCTAGTCAAGGTTTATGTCCAATGCCACAACATAGTCAATAAATCCTATTATCATTTCATGAATGCAAATAACTTGACTCACAATTCCACTAGCCAAGCCACCTTGTACTATCCCAAAATATTCACTAAGAGAAAGAAAATCATGAACCCATAAATTTCAGGGATATGATTCCAGGCTCATCCATAAGATGAGAAATGAGTTTCTCATACCAAAAACAAAATCTGAGCCATTGATGCAAATAAATCTGGGCCATTGAATGAAACAAACCCAAACCTCACTCCAAACCTCTTCATCCCATCCCAACCTCAACCCCACCATCTTCAACCTTCACACTCCCACAATCCCAACCCAACCTTCACCGCCGGCGACGGCGACAGCCAGCGGAGGTGGCGGCGGAGCTCACTCACTCTCTCATGTGTCCACACTTCCCCACCATGCCTAAACCTTATCACTCCCACAACCCCAACCCAACCAACCCTCACCGCCGACGACAGTGACCACCGGTGACGGCCGCGAAGCTGAATGAGGTTGCTGTCAAGAATGAGTTTCCCTGGCCTTCTACCTTCAGTGTCTTCGTTTTCGATCTGGGCTCCGTTTCTTGTTCCATTGATAAGTTTTGGGTTCATTTAAAGCTTAAATTTTTCCATCTAAAATTATATCGGGGCAGTGGCAATAGAACTCATTAAGAACATGAGAGAGAGTATTATGATGGAGATTTTCGCGGCCACTGAAACCGCCGCCACCTCCGCCGGTCGTCGCCGTCGCCGGCGGTGAAGGTTGGGTTGGGGTTGTGGGAGTGTGAAGGTTGAAGATGGTGGGGTTGAGGTTGGGATGGGATGGAGAGGTTTGGAGTGAGGTT
Source organism: Mimosa pudica (assembly GCA_029929735.1). Classification (NCBI taxonomy): domain Eukaryota; kingdom Viridiplantae; phylum Streptophyta; class Magnoliopsida; order Fabales; family Fabaceae; genus Mimosa; species Mimosa pudica. Next base: position 11,641,425 of record JAKELP010000020.1, read on the forward strand.
TGGGTTTGTTTCATTCAGTGGCCCAAATTTATTTGCATCAATGGCTCAGATTTTGTTTTTGGGATAAGAAACTCATTTCTCATCTTATGGATGAGTCTGGAATCATACCCTAAATTTCATTAATCTCAAAGTTAAATAGCACCAAGTCAAGTATTTAACAAGAACAAAATGACATAACAACATAAAAGTAGTTTCAATCCCTAATACAACATAGACCAAGTATTCAACCAAGCATCACAAGTATACTCCTAGAACCCTAGAAAAGCATAAATGTAAGAAGGAAGAGGGATTAGAACTACATCTCCCCTAATGAAGATTCAAGCTCCTTCTTTGTTTGCTCCCACCATCAAGAATTAAGGATTAATGGTTGCTCATGGAGAGAGGGATGGATGAAGTTGAGAGGAATGGTAGAGGAATGAGAGAAATACTAAAGAAAATAAAGAGGAAAGGGTTTTGGGGGAGCACCCAACCCCCAAAACTTGTGTTTCTAAACCTAATTTTCCACATAATATGAATGGGAACATGGACTTACTCATTGGGTTTGAGTTTGGGTCCAAATTGGTGGGCAAAACAGTCAAAAACCAGAGAAAACCGAAGCTGGAAGTATATCAGTTCGCGCAGGGGCTGTTCTGCAATTTCCGGAAATGTTGGGTCCATTTCTGTAATTTTCCCAGGACTGCTGTGAAGCTTTTTCAGAATTCTGGGCCGATTCTGTAATTTTTGCTAAATTTTCAGAATAGCATTTTCAGCCCATTTTCTCATTTTCTGCAAGGGAAAATTTACAACAACATAATACCTTTCATTCCAAAAATTAATCACTTAAGATAAACAATTAAATGTGACGATTATGCTTTTATTTGACCCTTTTCAAACAAAACCATTTTTAATTCAATTAAATTATAATCATTGCATTTTAATTCAATATTGCATCTTTGAAATGTTAATAATTTCAATTTAGCACACTCAAAACATACAAATCCAAGGATTTGTCAGTCACTTTCCTACATCTCCCTTGTTCTTGAACAATAGTGCAGACACTGTTTGAATTAACTTTGGGAGAGAGAGGTGATAGTTTTAAAAAAATTTGAAGTAGTAAATAATAATAGTTTTATATGTGAATAATAAGGACTTATGAAATATTTTTTACTTGGCCTTTCTTTTGATGAGGAATTTGTGAGAGTTACACCAAATTAAAGTTGTTATTGTGATTTTAATAAATGACCACTAGCTTTATATAAGGATTGATTGAAAGTTCAATGATTGTAAACAGTTGCCTAACTAGAGGATGTATGGAACAATAGATATGTATGCATTACATGACTTGGATTATTGCATTAAAACAAACATTTACATGATTTTATTGAGTAATTTGCGCACAATTAGAAGTTAAGAGTTATCTAGAAAGGTGCAATGAAAGGAATTTACAATAAACCACTTTATGTATATGTTTTCATTTGAAACTTTTCTCAATTCTTTTTGGAAAACTTCAACATTTTTGACAAGTTGCACAAAATTTTGAAAAATGATTGAGACAGTTCTTAAATGTGATTGAACATTTCAAACTAACATTGACAATTGTTATCCCATTTGATCTCAATTTTGAGCCTAAAAGGAAAACCAATTGCTTTTCATTTGTTACACCTTCTTAACACCTCACCCGTAAAGCCTAAAAAACCATGAACATAACCTTGCTTTGAGATAGTAGAATTGGTTACACTCAAAAGAGGAAAAAGTGGAAAGAGAGCAAACGTTTTGTGTAAACCAAGCCAAATACAAAAAAAATTAAAACAAAGCTCAAAGAGGTAAATGAAAATAATTGTGTATACAAAAAGAAACAATATGATCAATAAGGCTTGGTGGGAAAGTGTCATGGAGAAACAAATTTAGAAAGTGGGAATTATGAATTTGAAATCTCTAAAGTTCAATAATCTCAACGTTTTTGCAAATCCCTAATCCCTTCATTTTTTGAAACATTAACCTTGGCCAAATTATAAGCTTTGAAAAGCCTTCTTGATTTTGAATTCACGTGCTAAGAGTTAAAGTGGAGAAGGGTGAAGAAAAGAATGGAGAAATTTGAAAAATGAAAGCCTAGACATGATTGGAGTTATTGCAAATGCCTAGAGCAAAACCCGGAAAGACAACTCTTGACTTCAACACACACACATCAACTCAATGAGTCTTGGAAAGCTTGATTTTAATATTATTATTATTATGGAGTAATTCTAAATTTCAGGTTTGAGAATTGATATAAAGTCCTCTTGATCCTTTGCATGTGTCTAAATTAGTAGAGACTTTGAGAATTGTTACAAGCTTATGGTTAAATTGCATATTAAACAGGTTGAGAGAAATAAGCCTTTTTGTGAGGATTGTGGGATTCAGAAAATATATCTTTTCCCTTGAGTGTACTCACATGTGCTATTTGATTTAGGGATAAAGGGAAAAAATACCTCGGAAGTTTCCACCAAGGGGCACTTAGTATATGGAAGTTTTAAAAGGGGCAAAAATGCTATGGAAGTTGTAAAAATAGAGCATTTTTGCCCCTGCCGTTAATATATATAACGGCAGGGTTAAAAATGCTCTATTTTTACAACTTCCATGCCACTTTTGCCAATTTTAAAACTTCCATATACTCAGTGCCCCTTGGTGGAAACTTCCGGGGTAATTTTGCCCTTTATCCTCTTTTTTTAAATAACATAGTTTGAAATTCGGGTCTGGTCAGATTGGCCCCCTTCTAATGCGGGTTGGGTCGGGTTGTGATATTTCCAACCCGCATAGAAATAGGTCGGGCTGGGCTAGCCCATTTCTATAGCGGGTCGGGTCGGTCTGACCCGTTTAAAGCGGTCTAACCCATTTTCCCGCTCTAGCCGATGTCATGGATATATGTTTTTACATATGAGATTTTTGACGTGGAATGAAAAAAATGTGCAAAAAAGTCTTTTGAAATTATAATATGTTATATATATTTTAGCTTTGTTGTTAGGTAACAACAAAAAAGGCAAAGTTAGATATTAAAGAGTATATAGTTTTTTTTAACTGAGATTAAAGAGTATCTAGTTTAATGATTAGAAAATTAGATGATTAATGTTAAGGATCTTTGAACGTCATAAACTCTTTTGAATTTGTTTACATTATAGTTTTCAAATTTAGAAAAATAAAATATTCATTTAATTTGTTGGAAAATGTTGTTGTCACAAATTTTTTATGCTTACTTTACCGATTTAATATTCAATTTTAATTTTTTTTAGGAATAAAGGGCAAAAATACCTCGGAAGCTTCCACCAGGGGGCACTGAGTATATGGAAGGCAAAAATGCTATGGAAGTTGTAAAAATAGAGCATTTTTGCCCCTGCCGTTAGTATATCGTTATATATACTAACGGCAGGGGCAAAAATGCTCTATTTTTACAACTTCCATATCATTTTTGCCCCTTTTAAAACTTCCATATACTCAGTGCCCCTTGGTGAAAACTTCCGGGGTAATTTTGCCCTTTATCCCTTTAATTTATAATTGCTTGAATTATATTCACCTTATATATCTTAAATTTGTTTTGTTCCAACTTGAGATATTGATTATCATTCACCTTTATCATTGTGAGTCTATGATTTGTCCAGGAGTACAAAAGTTTAAGTGTGGGAAAATGATTGTGCATGAAATTTATAACTTTTATACTACTAAGAATGTGAAATTAGCATGTCAATTGGTCAAAAATAATAGGAATTAGATATCATTGCGTGTTGAGGCTAATCTTAATGAGTTAGTTGCATTTTAATGATAATTCGAGCATATTAGTCAACTATCTAATGCATTTTATATTTTATAGACTTGATATACTTCACATATTTTCAAATTTCCTATTTTAGGAGCAAAGGTGGAGGATCAAATTGAAGAGCACGAGAACTGAACACATTTTTTAAAAGTCCTATTTCAATCAAGACTAATTATTTCAATGATACGCTCTTCTCCAATTCTTTCCTAACCTTGATAGACGACTTCCCTAAGCAATCCTAGTACTAAAAGGAGTGGAAAAATGTGTTCATCACACACCCTCCATTCTTTTCTATTTTGAGAGTGTTTCCCTTATTTTTAGAAAGTTTTAATGCCTCAAACCTTTCCTATATTCTCTGGGCATTCAATTTTGGAGATCATTTGTCAATTAGGAAGATATTGAATCATCTTTTCAGCTACAAGAAGGGGAGCACAAAATTCCAACAATCCAAACAAAATCCCTTCCATTTTAGGAAAGTATTCTCTCTTTTAGGTAATTCTTGGTCTCCAACCCTTTCCTATTGGCTTTGAGCACTTAATTTGGGCAATTTTTACTCTCCAAGCATGGTTTATGATGACTTATTATATAAGGATTAGAGGAGCACGAAATTGAGAGAAATCCACAATCTCATATCATCATTCTACATACTCTTCCACTCATCTCTCTTCCACTACACCATCTTCCACCAGTTCTTCATGGAGCTTGAGGTGCAACCGTTCTTGGGTCTTCTCTCCATCAACATGATGAAGTAAGTCCGCCGATTCTCTCTTGGATGATGGGATGACATGAAGCAAACATTGAAGCAACTTTAGGGGAGTTTTATTAGCTCCAATTATGTAGTATTGAATTTCCATATCCTCTCTCTCTCCCTCCCTCTCTCTCTCTCTCTCTCTGTGAGTTGGTAGTTGGCACTAGATTTTCAACGCTAGCATGTTGACAATGACACAGTTTTCATTGACCAATTCAATTATTTGTTCCATTCCTAAATATAACAGGTGTAATCATATTTAACTCTGTTAATGCCATATGTTGGTCCTTTTAAAATTATAGGGACTAGCTCTATTAAATGGAGGAAACTATAAGGACTAAAACCTTAGCTTTAAAACTATAGGGACTAACTCTATGTTTTATTTTATTTTATTTATTAGGGCATTTTGGACTTTTCATGTATCTCAGAATAGTTATGTATTACTTTTGTTCCTTGGCCAATAGTTATGTATCATTTTTGAGCCTTCGCCCTTTATTTTATTTATTAGGGCATTTTGGACTTTTCATGTCCAATTTTATTGTCATATTAGTGAAAATATCATTTTTGATCCCAAGTAAAAGTTAGGTATCATTGATGTACCTCAGAATAGTTATGTATTACTTTTGTTCCTTGACCAATAGTTATGTATCATTTTTGGGCCTTCGCCCTAAAATATAAGACCTAACTTATCATTTTCTCCTTAATTATCATTTTCATACAAATAGGTTATAAGACCTAACTTAACATTTTATCCTTAATTATCCTTTTCACACAATTAGGTTTACATTTTAGTCCAAAAAATACAAAGGTTTACATCAAGGGTTAAAGATTATTCTGCTCTATAAACTATTTTAAAAGGGTCAATTTAGCCTAAGAACAATAAATGGTCTCATTTTACTCAATTAACAATAAAAATTCTTCAATTTAGCTAATGAGCTAATATAAAATACTAAAATACCTCGAGACTTAATTAATATTAATTTATGAGAAACTGTGGGTCCCAACTTTAAAAATGAAAAATCACTCACATTACACCACCCACCTTGCTCTCTCCTCTTCCTCCTTCCCCTCATCATCACCCACCGCCCCCTCCTTCTTCTTCTTTTTTTCTTGCCAATTGTCCCCTCCTTCTTCTACCTCTTCCTCCTCCCATTTTCCTCCAACACCTCTAACATGGAACTCAACTCAACCCACCGTCCCCTCCTTCTTCTTCCACTTTCTCCTCAGCCCCGTCCACACCAACCCCATCTCCGTCTTCTTCCTCACCACTTCAAAATCACTAAAATTTTTGTTATGAAAAGATTCCAATAGAATTATAAAAATTTACAAGAAATCGGGAAAAAGCTAAATAATTCATGACCTGTTAATAAAACAATTCTCTAAATGTAGTGATATTAAATATACTAAATTGTTTAAGACAAAATTCGTAATCAAGTTAATAATATCGGTGCTTAATGTGAAATGACCACGCTACATTAAGTTAATGACACTTGATGTTAATTCTAATAATCTCCTCCGTTCACCGCAGCTATTGCCGCTGCCAACAATTACGACAGTGACCATGGAAAACGTAGAACTTCAATGGTCAATATAATTAATTAGGAGGGAAAATGAAGCGTTGGTGGAAATGGCAGTGGCGTGGCGGAGCGTTGGTTGTTGCATTATGGTAGTATGGTTGTGTTCGTCGTCGATAAGGTGAATACAAGATTAATGGTGGTGGTGGAAGATGATAAACAGAGGAGAGGAGAATGTGGCGAAGAACCATTGAATGGAGGAGGGGTGGTGTGTGACAAGCAGAGGATGCTTATGAAAGGGGAGGAAAGCCTTGTCTCTTGTTTTTCATAACAAAAAATTTAGTGAGTTGAGTTCCATGTTTGAGGTGTTGGAGGAAAATGGGAGGAGGAAGACGCATAAGAAGGAGGGCACGGTGGGTGATGGTGAGGGGAAGGAGGGAGGGCACAGAGTGAGAGAGAGAGAGAGGTGGGGGTGTAATGTGATTGATTTTTTATTTAAAAGTTGGGACTCACAGCCTCAGGAATTAAAATTGATTAAGTTGTATTTTAGTATTTTCCAATAATTCATTAGCCAAATTGAATCATTTTTATTGTTCATTTGTTAGAATGAAACCATTTTTTGTTCGTAGGCTAAATTGACCTTTTCAACATAGTTTATCGGTCAGAATGATTTTTAACCCTTACATCAAAGGTAGTTCCCCAATGCAAGTAATAAATATTTACTCCCTCAATCCTAGTTATATAATTACTTTGACTTTTTTGGAGAAATTAAGTAGAACTTATCTCAACCATTTATAATTTTTAATGGATTGGTTGATAACATAGTCCAATAAGAAATGGAGAAAGGATCTGAACAAATGATAGAAACCCAACCAATGCATTAACTGGGTATATTTGGTATGAGGGGAGGAGAGGGAAAATGGGCAAAGGGAACATTTTTGTGACATAAATTTATAAAAATTTTAGAAGTAGAGATGGAAATTTTAAATTAATATATATAACTCTTATATTTAACATCATATTTTTGTTAAAATATTCCAACCACACTTCTTCAATATTTAAAAATTCATTTCACAAAATTTTTTCTTCCCCTACCCTCCCTCCCCTCTAAATCCCTTGTACCAAATAGACCCTAAGTGTGTCTATTAAATGGTAGAATGAAGGGAATTTTTTTCCCACAGAGTAGAATGAAGGGAATTTCTTAATCAAGACTACCTATCCAATTCGGTCCACCCTTTCTTATTTTAGTGATTCCACTTTTGAAATGTAACATGCCTGGTGCAACTTAGCTTCCCATGTCATTGAATGAGTAGTCTACACAATTTATTTATTAGAAGGAGCATACATTTTTGACCAAAAGTAGTCTACTCAATTCAATGTTTCTTAAAAAGTTTTGATTTTTTTCTCAAAAATTTGTTTTTATCACACATGTGAGCATACCTTTTTTTTTTCTAAGATATCCCGCTTGTGTTAGGTAAAACAATTGATCTCTTGTTGTTCTAAAGTCTCATAAAAGGTTTAGACAACTTGTCTGTGAATAAAAAAATATATTTAAAATGAAAAAGGTCCCAATATATAATTTCAATTGAGTTTACTTTATTAATAAATACATATGTTCAATATATAATCAAATGAGAAAAACAAAAGTTACAATAATTTGATTTGAATATAGGGCGAAGCTGCAAAAATAATACTAAATTTTACCTAAAATTGTGTTTCTAATACTAAAATTTCGCGGGGTGCAAAAAGAGTACCCAACTTGGTGTTCAGGTGCAAATATAGTATTTTCACTTGAGGGAAATAAAATTTAGATATGAAAAGACTCTTATGCCCTCATTCCTCCCTCATTAAATTTTTATTTAACGAGGGGCATAAGAGTCTTTTCATATCTAAATTTAATTTCCCTCAAGTGAAAATACTATATTTGCACTTGGACCCCAATTCAGGTACTATTTTTGCTACTCGCAAAACTTAAGTATTAGAAATGCGATTTTGGTAAAGTTTAATATCATTTTTGCACTTTCACCCTTGAATATATTATAAGTATAAACAGTTGATAGTCTCTCTAGTCATAATTATAAGATCACTTTATTTTTCTTTTGGAGAAGTTAAGGATGCAAAATGAAAGACTTTGAAATGTCTATAAGTTTCTTTTTTCTCAAAACTAATTTATAAACCTATAAATTAATCTATAATGTACTTACAAGTAGCAAATATTATTATTTAGTGGTCTAATTTGCATCCTTAAGACCTTAACTTTCACAAAAAGTCAAAATCAAATTGGATGTAATATTAAATATATCATCATTTATTCTTTATTAAACTTAATAAAGTTAATAAAGAAATTTCTACGAATTTGACAAATTAATTTATTGAATATGATCAAATAAAATAAGACTTAAGTATACTTTTGGTCTCTTATATTTGCGTCAAGTTTCAATTTAGTCCTTAATATTTGGAAAGTACACTTTTAGTCCTTTTTTGTTAACACAGTTAGATTCACTTAAATTTTTAATGGATTATTTCATAATTAATTGAGGAAAAAATGGTAAATTTTGAAAATATAAGAATAATTACACTAAAATATTTTAATCTAAGCATTTTTCAGTGTTAAATAACCATTTAAAATTTTTTAGTTATTAAAAAGGACTAAATTGAAATTTGATGTAAACATAAGGGGCAAAAGTATATTTTAGCCTAAAAATAATTAACATGAGATTTAAAGCAATTTAACACAATTTCTCATAAGGTATGAAAACGTAACCGTACATTTTGAGTGTAAACTCGAGAGTTTTTACTAAATTTATATTTAGAACATATAAGTGACTCGTGACATATTTTTGTTAGGTTAAATTGTAAATAAATTTGGTCAAATTGAAGAATCAACTCACAAGTGTCATGAGTTTCACAACTATTTATGGTTTAATTTGTCATACCCTACTTTCATTATTGATTGATTATAAATAAATGAACAAAGAATCTTGAAATCTAAATTAATGGAAAAATTTGCTGCAGGGCGGCCTATTTAACATTTTTCAAATGTATGAAATTACTAGCCTGGACCACTGTTCGCCCCGCAAGTGCACGGGTCGCGCCAAGCAATAAAGTGATAAGAAAAGTATCGTTCCCACGAGGATTTGGTTCCAAAACCCGGTCAAGTAATGATTATCGCACTCTCGCCCAATTTGAGTGATTCAAACATCAAGATGTGAAGGGTAACCGTAAAAATAAATAAGAAAACTATAAACAAGTGATTCTTAACTTCAAGGATAAAATGGGTCCTAAGATTATTTTCCCCCCTTGTACTTCATAAACTTAAAGAGTCTCCTCTCACAATTGCTTTCAATGGTTTTATATTTGCTAACCTAGGGTTCTAGAATACTTGTAAACGCTCCGTCGAGTCAAGAACAAGTGTTTAATTCTAGGGTTAAGGTGCATTTCTAGTACTCCACAATATGGCAAAGTGCACTTACAGTAATACACAATTTCGGGGTGCATTTGTGGTAAGCAAGAATAAATATCGTTGCCCCTATAATAACTCCGTTAAATAAGTCATCTTTGACCGTTAGGAGTAACGTTTGACTGTTAAAAGGTGACATGGGGAGGAATTATTAATGACGTGGCAATGACTGGACGGACATGTGGCAATGCATGCTGACTGGATTAAGTTGTCAGGCCAAATTAAATTGAAAAAAAAGGGAAAATTAATTAGAGGTCCCCCACAAGTGAGTTAATACTGGAAAAGTCCCAAAAGTTGAAAATATTAATGTAGGGTCCCTCCTCCCCCCCACCCCCACCCTTCTCCCCCACCCTCCCCCACCCTCCTCCCTCACCTGCCCCCCCTCTCCAGCGCCACCCTCCCCCTCCAGCGCCCCCACCCCCACCCTCCCCCTCCAGCGCCCCCCACCCCCACCCTCCCCCTCCAGCTCCCCTCCCCCGCCACCCTCCCCCTCCAGCGCCCCCCACCTCCACCCTCCCCCTCCAGCGCCCCCACCCCCACCCTCCCCCTCCAGCGCCCCCCACCCCCACCCTCCTCCCTCCACGCCCCCACCCCCACTCCTCCTCGCGATCTGATGAGAGAGAGAGAGAGAGATCCGATGAACTCGCGAGGGGGAGGGTGGGGCTGGAGGGGGAGGGTGGCGCTGGAGGGGGAGGGTGGCGGGGGAGGGGCGCTGGAGGGGGAGGGTGGGGGTGGGGGGCGCTGGAGGGGGAGGGTGGCGGGGGAGGGTGGGGCTGGAGGGGGAGGGTGGGGGTGGGGGGAGCTGGAGGGGGAGGGTGGGGGTGGGGGGCGCTGGAGGGGGAGGGTGGGTGTGGGGGGCGCTGGAGGGGGAGGGTGGCTGGGGAGGGTGGGGCTGGAGGGGGAGGGTGGCGCTGGAGAGGGGGGCAGGTGAGGGAGGAGGGTGGGGGAGAAGGGTGGGGGTGGGGGGGAGGAGGGACCCTACATTAATATTTTCAACTTTTGGGACTTTTCCAGTATTAACTCACTTGTGGGGGACCTCTAATTAATTTTCCCTTTTTTTTCAATTTAATTTGGCCTGACAACTTAATCCAGTCAGCATGCATTGCCACATGTCCGTCCAGTCATTGCCACGTCATTAATAATTCCTCCCCATGTCACCTTTTAACAGTCAAACGTTACTCCTAACGGTCAAAGATGACTTATTTAACGGAGTTATTATAGGGGCAACGATATTTATTCTTGCTTACCACAAATGCACCCCGAAATTGTGTATTACTGTAAGTGCACTTTGCCATATTGTGGAGTACTAGAAATGCACCTTAACCCTTAATTCTATTAATCATGCAATCTCTTGTCACAATTAATAAAACCCAATTTCTAAGTTTCAACCCTAATGTGGCTATGTGAGGTCAATAAGTATATGTCTATCTTATCAACAAAACCATCCATTTGTCATGCAAACTTCAAGTTCTCACACTATTTTACCCAAGTTACACACTCAACCTAGCCCTCTCAAGCATCAATCAAGTGAACACAACATCTAAATGGTGATCAAGCACTTAGAAGCATTAAGAGAAGAGTAAAATAAACACATATATAACATTAATCACAAAATAAGAGGAGGAATTAAGATTTAATCCATACAAGGGTTCCAAATAATCCTAGAATCAAAGCTTTAGCTCCACATGTTCATGATATCCAAAAGAATATATACATATGATAGAACAATCATAGAACAAGAGAAAGGGAAAGGAAAATGGAGAAGAAAAACCAAGATTTGAAGCCAAAATCTCTTCTAGACTTCAATCCATTGACACCCACCCCACCAAATGCCAAGTCCTAGCTCCCAAAATGCCCAAGAGGTCAAGAGTCCGTGTTTTCTGTCAAGCTCTCACTTTTATATCTAACAAGAAGTTTCGTTTTTTCGCGTCTGAAAACGCAGAGTTTTACTTTCCATTCGTTGTGCGTTCGTTGCGCGACGAACACACAACGAACCGATTGGAGGCAGAGAGGAAGCATCATTCGTCGTGTCTTAGTTGTGCAACGAACGCTCAACGAATGTCAGGAAGAATTTTTCTTTTTCCTCTTTTGTCCCTTGCTTCACTCTTAAGCTTGTCCTATGTTTTTCTTGGAAACTTCATATTTTCCTTAGCTTTTTGCACTTGTCCACCTCTTCCTATAAAAGAGAAAGAGGGTTGATGAGCTTCAAAAATAACTTACAAACACATATTACTCCAAATTTCACACAAATGCATATTTTTCAATTTGTACTTTTTCCTATATGTATTTGTATCATTCTCAATCATTTGTCACCAAAAATCATGTACATTCAAGGGAAATTGAGATGTAATATGTGAAATTATGGAGTTTATCACTCCCCCAAACTTAAGTCCTTGCTTGTCCTCAAGCAATTTAGAACTTTTTATACTTTGACCACATGTTATCCCTAATTCAATTGAATTACTTGTCCTCATATGTTGTTCTTCCTAATTGATATATAGAATACATGAACTATATGTAGAGATGAATGACTCATGGTGTTAAGAACAAGCTCTCCATAATATTTGAACTAGTGTGTGTGTGTGATGGAGTTAAAGAAAATTTTCAAGATTTTTCTCCGGTCCTTTGTAAAACTCCAAAGTATGTATGGACTCTCTTTATTCAAATTTCTCCACTCTTTTCTTCTCTCCCCACTTTCAACTTGTAGCACATAAGTTTAAAATCAAGAAGGCTTTTAAAGCTTGTAATGGGGCCAGGGGTTGAAGTGTTTAGTTATTTGAAAGAATGGAATAAAGGAGTTCAAATATCTTGAGATAAATGAAAACATTTCATCATAGTCACTCTCTCACAAAATTCTCTTTCAAGAAACATAAAATTTCCCCCAAACTCATCTCAACTTTGATTATTTGTACTTCTAATCTTATTGCAACTTTTTTTTCTTTCTATACTTCTTTCTTTTCTTCTTCTTCATTCTTTTTCTTTTCAGTTCACTTTCCTTTTTTTTTGACTTAGGAGTACAAATTTCTTCCTTTTCACAATCACTATGTTCCTTCCCACACATGTTTTTACAAATGCACACATTTTTATCAACCACACCAATCCTCACTACAAATGAAATGTCAATTATCTCAAGATTAAGGTAGTTCATGGTTTTTCGGGCTACAAGGGTTAAGTCTAATGTGGGTTGCAAAAGAAAATTATAATGGTTTTTCATTAAAAACAAAATTCTATGGTTAGATGACTATGGTTGATTTTTTAACAATAGCACCACTGATTCTGTAGTTAATTCTGTTTTGAATCTATAAAAATAATATTGTCGCTACACTAAAAAAATAATGTCTCTTCCCTCTCCATCCCATATATACAGGAACAATAGATGAATATATATATATTGATCATATCAATTGAGGCCATTATAATGATAAGGATGTATTTTGAATATCAATTGTGAAAATAGATTATTTTTCAATCTGACTTTTTAATAAGTAAAGTTGGATGCAACTTAGATTGAGCTATATAAAGAGTGAAAAATGAATATTTTTAACTTTTAAGGGACAAGTAGCCTAATCTTGCTTTCCCCCCTCCCATGGCTATGCCAAGGACTACTCTGATTCTATAATAGGCGAATGGGCAAAAATAACCACCGTAATTTGCCAAATGGACAACTTTGGCACCCGTAATTTCGATGGTGCAAAACTGTACATTATAAACCAAAATGGGACAAATCTAGCCACGCCGTTAAGTTGAAGCTAACAGACGTGTGTTTTGGCGTGGGTCCCACATTCATTAACCTACTTGGCATGACAATCAACAAGTGAAGTGAATCCAAGTTGGCAAGCCTTGCCACATCACGACATCATCACCAAATCCCCAATTTAAAGCACAAAACCCTAATCCCAAATTTTTGGATCCATCCTCACCACACTCATGTTCGAATTCGTCGCTGAAATTGCCAGCCCTACCTCTATTTGCTATCGCGCTTGCATCCCATACCCCAAACCAGCAACACGAAGCAACCCAGACCCCATACAAACTCGCGATGAGCATGAAGAGGGGGAAAGAAGCTTCATAATCTACAAATCATACGAAGAACATGGGTTATTTGAAGAGCAATGGCAGAGGGATATGGTTCGCGAGCATAAAGGTTAGTCTGTGTGGGTTCGAGCTGTTGTGGCTTCGGATGTTGGCTAGGGTTCGAGCTCTTGGTGACTTCGCATGGTGGCTAGGGTTCGAGCTCTTGTTGTCTTCGCATGGTGGCTGGGGTTCGATGCTTTTGGTGTTTTGTTGGTGGGTTTAGTGAGCTTTTGTGGCTAGCGCTCTTGTTGTCTTCACTTAGAGCTTTTTGTGTATTTTGAAGTTTTTTTTAATCATATGTATTTGTTAATATATATGTGTTTGTTTTTTTCTAACATATATGTATATGTATTATAGTGGGCATTTTTGCCATGTCATAGATATATCAGCACGGGGTGACACATCATGCCTCATAGTGTCACGTCATTATGCCATATCAGCATTCCAATTCAACTAACAGTCAAACTTAATTCCAATAATTAAGATGCCTAAATTTGTCCCATTTTGGTTTATAATGTACGGTTTTGCACCATCGAAATTACGGGTGCCAAAGTTGTCCATTTGGGAAATTACGGTGGATATTTTTGCTCCTTTGCCCTTCTATAATTCAGGTGTAAATTGCAATTCCGAAATATCTTTGTACCATCTTCATGACATTATTAAACACTAATTGCATCATTAATCTTAAAATTATACTTACCATACCGCAAAAATTAGGGGTGTCTAAGCTATCTCGTTCCTGCTCTCCGACCACGTTCTCGGCTTTCTAGGACCCGGAATTTTCTATGACTGGGACAGGAAATTGGATTAGGGCCTAGAACCTCAAGCCCGATCCTATGATATATTTTGAAGTGTTGGATTGTTGGTTTGATGTTTTTTCCCAATTTACATATCGCAAGAACACGAGTTAAGTTTAGTAGTGTAATGAAAAGAGTAAGAGTATCATTATGTAACATCCCAAAAATTTCATTGGGGATAATATCTAAAAATATTGAACTGTCAGTTAGTAAGCAAAAAAGACTTAGAAAAAAATTTATGATTATAAATATATTTTTGAGAATATGGTACGTCTATTTTCTTTAGAAATTAAGAAAAGATAGTTATATAACAAATTATTGAAGGAAAACTTTAACCTCCCTAAAATCCTATTAGCTAAAATCATTTAATTTAATAGAGTAAGAACGTTATTTTGGTATTCTTCAATATCATTTACTTAAAGAGAACGAGCTACTTCTCCCGTGCTTTGCACGGAGATAAAAAAAAGAGTAAACAAATAAGAGTATGAACAATAAAATAACAAATACAAAATGGTGTTCCAAGCCTGTTTACAAATAATCTTTCAAAAGTTTGTATTCGTGGAATAAGCAACACAACTCTTACAAAAAACATAGGAGGCCACAACCATGTAAAGAAAAATGATCAATGTATAATGTATAGTTGAATAGTTTGTCATTCATTTTCCAATTCAGCAATCCATTTACCATCAGATAGTTGTCCGGGATTATGCTTTCTATACATTTAATACTTCCTCCAAACGCGGGCAACCGTACACACCAAATCAGAGTGCATTGTGAGCTCGTTGATCATCTTTGTCTCAGATATGGCGAGAGCTAGGGGGATTGAGTCTTCAAAGTTGGATTTTGCTCAAAGGTATGGCTGAATGCTCTGAAGTGGAGTCTATGTGATGTTCCTTCCCAATATTTAAGGGCAGAAGGTCATGTTCGCAAGGTCAATTGATTGTTTTAAATAGATTGATTCCTTATTAAGTTAAATGGATTTTCGTTCTCCACACTTTTAATGCATATTATTGTCATAGAGTTTAATGTCTTTCATTGAGTTGAAGATTTTATTCGGTTTAATACTATATCTAGGTCATGGTGTTTATTGGTGATTTTATTCGAAGTAACACATGGCAACAATAAACGAATGTGGCAACAATAAATGATTTTTTTAATATGTGGCAACATTTAATTTAACATTTTGTGATTTTTAATTGACGGTATGCCTTTGTTCCAAAAAAAACAATATGCATTTGATCTCAATCATATTATTTTTCGTTCTCCTTACTTTTAATGAGCGAATTAAAAAAATATTTCAAAGCAAATCATATTAATTAAAATCAAGCAAATTAAATTTTTTTCATTTGAAATAATTTTTTCATTCAGGAATTATTCATTTGAAAATTAAGTTTGACAGTTTTTATTATTGCCAAAATTATTTCCTATTCAATTGAGTGAGGACTTAATTACGGCGAAGTTGATATGTTTGAAATCATTTGATTTCTCCTTAACTTGAATTATTTAAAAATTAATTTTGGTAGTTTTTACAATTGATGACAAAATTATTTACCATTCAATTGAGTGAGGACCTACTGATCGTTTATGACGACATTGATTTTTTTAAATTAATTGATTCCTCATTAAGTTAAATTATTTTCGTTCTCCACACTTTTAATGCATATTATTGTCATAGAGTTTAATGTCTTTGATTGAGTTGAATTTGGAAATTGAATTTGAATTTGAAATTTGAAAAAGAAAAAGGCTGAAAAAAATTGAGGGCAATTGTCAAGTTTATCCTTTTTTATTTCTCACTAAGGTGCCTTCTTAGGGAAACTTGTATGTCTAGTGACACGTGTCGGCTAGTGAAGGATTCTTGTGAATAGTAACATGAAGCTGTTGTATTAGGTGTGTTTTGCTTTTTATGTTTTATGATGGAGAAATTAAAAATTTGTAAAGATGCTTGATTAAAATATTTGAGGGAAGAGAAAAGAAAAACAAATTAGGAAAAAATGTGGACCACAATATTATATGTGGTGTCGAGTGACCGAGCTCTCGTCCATTTTCATTGTTCCTCTTCATTTTCTTTTAGTCTCAGCAGTGTTCAAGAGCGATTGTTGGTGGAAGACGGCCCAAATCCCACTTGCAAGGACGGATTTAACTTAAGATGAATCTCTTCTACCTCCCTATACCTATTTTGCGTTGATTCTTGCGAGTTGAGAGGGTGGGTTTGAACTGATTTCTAGTTAGGGGCTTCATAATCACTCAACTAACAAAATATGTTTTGATTTTAAATATTTGGAAGAGGACTTGAGAGTTTGAACTAAGTTTTGTTGAGTTTGTTTGAAAACCCAAATTTGGGTAATTAGGGCTGGACTGGTTTTTGGGAAAATTTGAAACTCAAAACACCTAATAGATTGATATAGTAACTTATTAAATATAGAGTCAAAAACTAAATGTTTGATTTAGTGCCTGTTTGGATACATTTCCAAAAGTTATTCTGACTCTCAAACCTAGGTTTCACACAAAGGCACGCAAACACTCAATTTTTTTGGATAAGCTATTTTGAGAAGAAAAGTTAGGTTAGAGTTCGTTCCAAAAACTATTTTGAGAAAAAAAACTACACTTTTCTCTTTTTCCTGCTGAAAACTTCGATATCTCATTTAGAAAGAACACTTATTTCAAATAAAAGAAACAAGAAAAGTCATTCATCAAAACTATTTTGAAAATAGTTATCCTACACAAAAATTATTCTGAAAAAGTTATTCTCAAAAAGCTTAATACAAACACTCTTATTTCATCAAAAGTTATTTTTTGGAAAAGTTATTTTACTCAAAAGCTATTCTCAAGAAGCTATTTTCCCAGAAGTTATTTTCTAGAAGCTAAATCCAAACAGACCCTTATTAGGATTTTGTTGACTATCATGATTGTTGATATTTTTCTTGCTCTCTTACATTCGTTGACTGAATGAATTCCTAAGTAAGAGGAGGTTTTAAATTGGGATCAAAGTTTTATAAAAGTAAGATGGTAATTATTTTGGTCGTATATGTCCGATTCAGTTTTGATTCATATTGAAATATTAATTAGTGTGTGGTTTTGCATGTTCCTCATGTTGTGAATTTGGAAATCTAACTTTGGGAAGGAAAAATACTAATGCATGTTGGTTTGTTTGAATTGGATTGGAAGTTTGTATGAATAGATTGTTATAATAGAATTTGGTTTTGATATTATGGGAAGCATGGAAAATCTGAATTCTTATCTAAGTGATTTAGTCAATTGAGATGTAACCAGTAAGTGACTGTTGTTCTGTTTTTCTGTGATGGTTCTAGCATTATTGATTTGAGTTACTAATGATTTTGGTTGATATGTTGCTAAAGGTGCAGGTCTAAAGTGAATGGAATAGGGGGAGTTTATTTTCTTTCTTACTTGCTTGATTAGTGTTCATAATTTATGATAGAAGGCATGGCAGCAGACATGCTTTTGGTAAGAACTTAGCTTCTTTTTTTTGGTTATGAACTGTGTTTTTATATTTAAGATTGTGTTTGCAAGTTCATTACTTTGCTTATACATACACATTTATATAGGTTCTATACATTTAAAAAATTGAGGATTGCATTTTTTTGCCTCATTGTGAGCTTAAATTGATCTTTTTGCTCTTGCTTTTTTATAGGTTCTATACATTTAAAAGAAACTCATGGAGGAAGACATGTTCACTGACAATAAAATAAAGTTTGTGTGCTTTTATTTCACTTTTGAGCATTCCTATCTTTTATATTTCATGTTTGAGAGTTGCATCAACTTCTTTTTATATTTCATTTTCAGTTGAGTCCCTTATAAATGATGTTTCATTTCCTATTTTGTCAGCTTCTTTTTATATTCCATTTTCAGTTCAGTCCCTTATGAATGATGTTTCATTTGCCATTTTGACTTTTGTTCTGCATCTTTCATATTATGATGAACAGCCTGCTTTGCTGATTTTTTAATTATCTCTTTGTGCAGGTATTGAAGAACACAATACATTTTGTGCTATTTTTGCGAACCATATAAGTAATGATCTCATGGTATGCTTTTGCTAACGATTGTAGAATAACATCAACACTTGATGGTAGCAGTGTTATGATCTTTTTATGTTTTTTTTTATCATTTTCATTTGATCATTAAGTTTCAGTTCTTATTACAATATCTGAAATTCTCTTAGCAGCCAGCTAATGACATATTGCTTCTTCAAATTTCATTGTTCATATGTGAGACTATCGACTAATAGGGTTCAATTAAGATTAAGCTCGAGAGGCAGCCTCTTGTCATGGTATTTATTGTATTCCATACCATCAATACTCTTGAGTTAGCTTGTGGCTGTTATGAAATTGTTAAATTTGACGTCTTTAATGAGTTATGATGTGTTCCTTTACTGATCTGTGACTATGTGTGGATAACAAAAAAATTATTCATTGGAAGAAATTTTGAACTCATTTCATTGGAAGAAATATGTCGTTTAACTTTTGATTAATTATGAGGAAAGGTGAAACGGCAGTACAGCTAATGGGATCTAATGCTATAAATATATAGTATATACATATTAGTAGATACACACATATGCAAGTAACACTGATAGTTGGGTTGTCTCTAATCATCAATTTCTAGTGTCAGAAAGTTAATTACTCTTCATAATGATAAATTTTAATCCTTATCATCTAAGTTTGTTGATGTGTGGGAAGTTTATGAAAAATTTGTATTTGCTTTGTATTTGCATTTTAAAAAAAATCCTTTGTTTCTGAACTTTTGTTTTATGCATAAGAGTTTATATTTTTTTTTCTCCATGAACGTCTCAAATGTTGTGCTTTGGTCATATTATTATTATTTTTTTTTTGTAAAAGGAACCCGTAGTTTGGTCACTATGGAGGCTAAATCATCCATGTCTATGGGAACATGTTGATAGAAGACATATACTGTAATGAAACTACTTTCATTGTTAAGGAGTAAAGGTGAATACACTTTTCGAGGAGCATCAAAAACATTTCGGAATCATAGGTGCTAGGTTTGTGTAATGGCCAAAAACTATTCGGATCCAGAGGAAGTAGAGGATCCTCAAACAAACCCATTATAATTTTCGGTTAGGTTTCTCCAATACTTATGCATATGTTGTAATGCCTCTATATTATCTTGCCAATTTCTTTTTGAACTATTTGTGAATTACTTGTGCTCCATACTTAATTAACCCCTCTTTGGTAATGCCTTTCAGTAAATGCACCTAGGCGATGCCCAGGGAAGTGGAATCAAAAGGTTTTGATTCGTAGAGTAGATATGAACCCATCAGAGAATCGATAGCCAATCCAAATGCAGAGAAGAAAATTTCCTGTTGTAGTATCTTTTGTAATGACAATTATTAAAAGTTAAGGACAATCACTCAAACAAGTTGGCTTTTTCCTTTCTAAGCTTGTTCAGACTATGGACAACTTTATGTTGCGTTGTCTCGAGATAGAACTATTGATGGGTTGAAAATTTATCTTCCATCTGATATTGGTATTCAGTCTGCAACAACATTAAATATTGTTTGCAGAGAAGTATTTAGAAATATTCAAGGTTGAAATATACTTTAAACTTGTGTGTTGCTTTATTCTATACTAAATAGATTGTACAATTATTGGACTTTCATTGCAGAAATTTGCCAGTTTCGACATTAATTTGAGTACTTTTTTCAAACACGTACTGTATTATTCTACCCACAATGACTTGGTAGATATAGTGATCGATAAGTTTTTGGCCCCGGGTATCTAGTTCTATTTAAAAGAAGAAGACATGGGAATTCCCGGTATTTCCCTATCCTTAGACGAGATTTATCCCGCCCTCCTTCAGGGACCGAGACCAGGAAAGATCATTCTCAGTCCCAGACCCTGGTTTGGACTCCTTTAACAGAAATTGCCTTTGGACCTCTCTATAGAATTTTATCGTCCAACATAAAAATAATGCATAAAATTCATAAGCGTATTTTTCCGTACATAAATCATGTTAATTAATAAAGAAAGATTTCAACTATATTTGAATTCTCTAAAAACATAAAATTAAAACGATAAAATTAGGCCATGATATATAGTTTTAATAATTATCATAAGGTCCATTGACCTTTTTGGTATAAAATTAAGGGACAAAATAAGACACTAAACATTTTTTATATTTATCTTTTTTCCAAAAAACTAACTTATATTAGTTACAAACAAACTTATAATACAATGACATAGTGACATATAGTATAAAGTATGATTTGGTGGTACAGTTTTCTTCCCTAAATTATACAAAAAAGTCAAATTTTTCTTACAGTTTAAATTAAAATACTTCACAATATCACATTCATAATATTCTGATAGTTTGTTGGGAGTTCCTCTAGGGAGAAGACCTAGAGAGAGGTTGAGTAAACCTCTGCCACTTCTTCCTTGCCAGAACCACCGTCAAAGTTGCTCTTTGACCATCCCTCATCCACTTCAAAACTCCAAGTAAGCCTCTTCATGTCTAAGTCTTGCTATCCAGAAGAGTGATAGTGCCTTTAGGGAGAGAAACTTCCTAGAGAGAGAACACTCTAAACCTTTTTTTTATTAAAACATTTATACCATCGTCATCTTTGCCCCTGTTTGTCAACAATAATCAGACCTTCCTTAACTTAGTGACAAACTTATAATACAGTGACATAGTTGAGGATTCTGATAAAAACATCGAAACACTTGAACGATTCTAATAAAGAAAAAACACTTGAAGAAGAATAAGGGTCTGTTTGGATTTAGCTTTTGGAAAATAGCTTTTGGGAAAATAGCTTTTTGAGAATAACTTTTAAGTAAAATAGCTTTTCTGAAAAATAACTTTTGATAAAATGAGAATGTTTGGATAAGTATCATTAGAATAGCTTTTCTTATGTGTAAATTACCAAAAAGGACATTACTAATTTAGTATCTACATTTTTCTCAAAAATTGTATTTTAAAGATTTAATTTTAAATGATCATATTGTATTGTTGATTTTTTTTTCACATAAAGAAAAAATAATTAGTACAGTTAAGTGTTAAAAAAGCCGATTACTTGTACTTTAATTTGGGAATACATTAATCTGCAAAACTTGTGACCCTCAAACAAAGCAAGCATAAAACTTAGGATCTTATATATTTACAGTTTTACATTCATAATGCATACTCCAGAAATCATCAAATTCGAACCTTTCCCTTGCAAAATTTGGATTTCCGTAATAACCAACAAAATAAAGGGCAATTTCTTTTACAAACAAAGCCCCAGATCCAAACCAGTTTACACACTGAGAAGCTGGAAAAACAGAAAACTCCCTGAGAATTCTGCAACTAAATATAAATGAACCCCAAGCTATTGTCCAAACGGAAAATCAGAGATGAACTCGAGCTACCAAACCAGTTTACCCAGAACACCAAGCTTATTTTTTGGACCCTCATGAATCTCGCTCAAATCAGATGGAAACTAGTAGTATTAGAATCTTAAGTTTTGATGAAGACTAAAATATGAAAGAACCAGTTAAATACTTAGAAAGAATTAGGTTAATATAGAACCCCAAGTAAGAGTACAACCGAATGTGGATTTACTTCCGGATGGACTAGGACTAGCGCTCGCGGATGAATGACTCATCCCACAGCGGAAGCAAGTAAGTCACTAAGTCAGAACTCAGTCTAGAATGTTAGAGTATAAAATCTTTAAGACTAAGTTAGGACACAACCGGATGCAAGAATGCTTCCGGAAGTCTTAGTGCAAATTGAGTGACTAACGCTGTCTATTGGATTAGACAACACCGAGCGTCAGTAGATAAAACTCTAAGTCATAACATAGTTCTAGTAGGAGTACTTCCGGATGTGGAATTGCTTCCGGAAGTAAGAGAGCTTCCTTAGACAAAATGAACTCCCACTGCATGTGACTATGTGTTAATATTGTGGACTAACGTTCAAGTGCAGCACTGAGTGTTGTTGCTTCCGGATGTGGAATTGCTTCCGTTAGCAATCAGAATGTCAGAACGTACAGCAGTGCAGTGTCAGAATGCTTTTATCAGAGCAGAGTTGTCAGAGTTGCTTTTCAGAGATAAAGCAAGTCAACCCTGCTGAGTGTTAATGGAGCATTTATTGGTTCAACGGTAACAAGGGAATAACGGCTAAATTTAAACAGCTTTGTTACCTACCAAGAGAGAGAATACTTGAAGATCCTATATAAAGAAACTCATCTTCATTTATGAAAATAACTTGGAGAAAATCGAAGAAAATTCCAGAGAGAAAAACGAGAACATTCTTCAAGCATTCAAAGCTCACCTACCCAGAAATCTAGAGAGCATTTAATACATTGAGAGTTTTATCTATTATCCATCTTGTACTCTTTGTAGTTAAGTCTCTTCATTTATTAAGAGTATTCATTGTACTTAAGTGTGTAACATCATCTGTTCTTAGAGAGAACTAAGTTAGAAAATCCTTTATTTGAAAGGTTGAACCCTTACAGGTTGTAAGGGGGAGCGAGTCTGTAAGGTTGCAAGTGAGCCTGTGTAAAACTTGTGGTTGTAAGGTTGCAAGTGATCCCGTGCTAAAACTTGCGGTTGTAAAGGTTCCAGGTGAACCCGTTGTAAAACCTGGGGATTAGTGGAACTCAATCTAGGTGATTGAGAACTGGACGTAGGTCAAGAGTAGGACCGAACTAGTATAAAAGACTTGTGTTTTTATTGTCTGTTTTTTATTATGTAGCACAATTCACCCCCCCCCCCCCCTCTTGTGCATCCTCACTTTCATTTGGTATCAGAGCAAGGTCTTTCTGACTTGATTCCAACGAATCTAGAAAGAGAAGATCCAGTGATGGATGCAGATCATCATTCCCTGCCCGATGTTGCTATGCAGCCAAACAAGCCTCCTGGCTTTGATGGCTACAAATATCCCTTCTGGAAGTTCAGAATGGAGACCTTCATCAAGGCCAGCGGGCTTCGCATCTGGGATGTGATTGAGCATGGTAATCACGTTCCTCTTGATGATGAAGGTCTGGCAAAGCCTCGATCCATATTCACCAATGATGACTATGCTCTTGTGGAACTAAACTACAAGGCCATTCACTACATTCAATGCGCCCTGAGTCAGAAGGAGTTCCACAGGATCAGCCACCACAAAACAGCAAAGGAGATGTGGGAGGCTCTTGAGGCTGCTCATTCCGGAACCAAGGGAGTGAAGGCCAGACGCGTCGAGATGCTGGTTGAGGAGTTTCACAAGTTCGCTATGCTTAGCCCAAGTGAGCCAATCAGAGAGTTGGAGCTCAGATTCACCCATCTTATAAACAACCAGCCTCTCTGGGAAAGGACATTCCTGAGGAAGAACAAGTGAGCAAGATTCTAAAGGTGTTAAAGGGTGACTGGCTTACCAAGGTAACCATCCTGCAGGAAGTCCAGGGAGAGTCAACCAGTTCTATCACTGCCTTGTTTGGTTCTCTGGCTGAGTATGAACCAACCCTCTTGGCCCAAAGAGCTCCTCAAGCTACTGCTAAAGCCAAGAACCTTGCTCTTGTTGCTCCCAGCAAGGATAAGAATGATGATGATGATGAGGATGATGAGGAAGATTTTGACGATGAGGAAATGGCTATGATGGTAAGAAAATTCAAAAAGTTCTTCAAAAAGAAAGGAGGCTTTCAGAAAGGAGAATCTAGCCATAAGAAGGATTATAAGAAGGAAAGGACCCCTGTGTGCTTCGAATGTAAGAAGTCTGGTCATTTCAAGGCTGAGTGCCCAAGCCTTCAGAGAGTCAAAGGGAAGGACAAGAGGAAAGCCTTCGTATCCTCGATCTGGGTGAATAGTTCTGATGAAGAAGCTAGTGATGAGGAAGAGGTTGCAAACCTTTGCCTTGTTGCTAGGGAAGATGGAGAAGAGGCATCTTCAGACTTCGACTCCATCCATGGTGATGAGGTAACTCTTCCTGAACTCCAAGAAGCCTATAATGAATATCCATAGAGAGTTCTTTCGTTTATGTAAGGCTTACAAGGTGCTGAGAGTGAAAAATGAATCACTTGAGTTCAAGGTGAAAAATGAAGAGCTAGCGGAAGCCAAAAAGCTTCCGGTAGCAGATGGCAAGGGAGATCCCCAAGCGGAACCCAATGCCTCAACATCAGAGAGCTGCCCTAACTGCAGCAAGATCTCTACTGAAAGGGATAGACTGCAAAATGCCCTACAAAAGTTCACAAGTGGTTCAGAAATGTTAAATGTTATTTTAATGAATCAAAGGGCATATAGGGATAAAACTGGTTTAGAGTATAAGCCTAAAGGGAAAAGTGAGTGGAACCTAAAGTGAAACCATACTTAAAATTTTTCCACAAAGCCACTAGTCACAGCTCCACACCCTTTAGCTTCTGTAACTATTGCAACAGGAAGGGACACTCCACGTCCACCTGCAATGCAAAGAAGCATGGAGCTAACAGCACTTATAAGTGGGTTCCAAAAGGAACCAAGGCAACTAAGGATCCTCCAAGAAAGGAAACTCAGGGAGGACAAGGACCTAGAACTTGGAAGGATTTTCCAAGGGAAGTCTGACAGCCTAGAGCCCACAAAAGGCCAGAGGCACAACACAATCACAAACCTAAGGTCAACACTGGACCAAAGGTTATGGGAACTAATGATAAAGGACCCAATAAAGGTTGGGTACCTAAGCTTGTCTAATCCTTGCAGGTCTGTCTCAAAGCATCCAAGAACAAAAAGTGGTATATTGATAGCGGATGCTCGAGACATATGACTGGTGACAGAGACAAGTTCAAATCCTTGGTGATCAAAGATGGAGCCAAAGTGAGCTTTGGAGGAAATCAAAGCGGAAAGATCACTGGGGGTGGACAAGTTGGACCTGTCAAAGATGTCTATCTGGTGGATGGTCTCTGTCACAACCTGCTGAGCGTGAGCCAGAGCACTGACAAAGGAAACTGGGTAATTTTTGATTCACATGAGTGCATGATAGTAGATAAGCATGATCTAGATATAGACAAGGCCAACCTAGAATGCAAACTTAAGGGAAATAGGAATGAAAATCTATACACCCTACATTTATGTCAACTACTAACTGAGAAATGTTTAATAACTAGTGATGAAAATAGTTGGCTTTGGCATAAACGGCTAGCGCACGTAAACTTTACACAGCTTGATTTGCTTATTAAAAAGGAGCTAGCTATAGGGATTCCATCCTTCAAAGTTAAGCATGATTTTATCTGTGAATCCTGCCAACGAGGAAAGCAAACAAAGTCCTCGTTTAAGATCAAGAAGAGAGTCTCCACCAGCAGACCCTTGGAACTAATCCACATGGATTTGGTTGGGCCAGCAAGAGTGAAGAACTTAGGTGGAAACCTATATGCTCTAGTGGTGGTGGATGACTATTCAAGGTTCACTTGGACTATGTTTCTTCCCTCCAAGCAAGATGCTTTTGATGCTTTTGTTGTCCTGACTAAGAAAGTGCAGAATGAGAGAGACCTCAAAATAGCAGCCATAAGGACAGATCATGGAGGAGAGTTTGAGAATCACAGCTTCTCGGAGCTGTGTGAGGAGAATGGTATTGATCACAACTTCTCAGCTCCCAGAACCCCTCAGCAGAATGACGTGGTTGAAAGAAATAACAGGGTTCTGATAGAGATGGCCAGCAGCATGCTCAATAAGAAAGAGGTTTCTCAAGTGTTCTGGGCGGACGCTATGAGCACTACTTGCTACATCTCCAACAGAGCCTATGTTCGCAAAGGCTTGGACAAGACTCCCTATGAGCTGTACAAAGGTAGAAAGCCCAACATCAACCATCTCAGAATCTTTGGATCAAAGTGTTATGTTCATAACAATGGAAAGGTAAATCTGGGTAAGTTTGATCCAAAAGCTGATGTAGGTGTTTTCATAGGGTATTCCCTTAGGAGTAAGGCTTATAGAGTATACAACATGAGAACTAGAGCTGTAGAAGAATCTATGCATGTTGTATTCGATGAGAATCCTACATGGGAACAATCCACAGAAGATGATGGGATATTAAATTTTTCAAAACCACCATCATCTTCACCACCAAAAGAAACACCAGCAAGCCATCCCAAGGAAGAAGATGAACCCAGTGATGAACCTAGAGTGCAGACGGTGCCTGATGAGGTACAGTTGCCAACAGCTAGGAGACATCACAGGGATCATCCTCTTGACCAAGTGCTTGGTGATGTTTCTTCTAGTGTCAGAACCAGAAGACAGGTTCAAAATGAAGTTGAGTTTGGAGCCTTCTTGTCACAAATTGAACCAACTTCAGTTGAACAAGCTCTTAAGGACTGTGATTGGATTATTGCCATGCAGGAAGAGCTTAATCAGTTTGAAAGAAGCCAAGTTTGGGAACTAGTCCCAAGACCGTCTCACCAATCCATAGTTGGGACCAAATGGGTCTTTAAGAACAAGCTGGATGAGACTGGTCAGATCACTAGGAACAAAGCCAGATTGGTAGCCAAAGGGTATAACCAAGAAGAAGGCATAGACTATGAAGAAACCTTTGCTCCAGTTGCAAGACTTGAAGCAATAAGGATTCTTCTAGCCTTTGCATCCATGAAAGGTTTTAAATTATATCAAATGGATGTGAAGAGTGCTTTTCTTAATGGTTATATTAAGGAAGAGGTTTATGTTGAGCAACCTCCTGCCTTTGAGGATCATAAGCACCCTAAGCATGTGTATAGACTAAAGAAAGCGTTGTATGGCCTGAAACAAGCTCCTCGAGCTTGGTATGAGAGACTCAGCAGCTTTTTGCTGGGAAAGGGTTTCTCTAGAGGCAAATTTGATAATACACTGTTTATTTTGCATAAGGATAGAAACATGTTAATTGTCCAGATTTACGTTGATGATATTATTTTTGGGGCAACTAACGAGAAACTCTGTGAAGAGTTTTCTAAGACTATGCAGGGGGAATTTGAGATGTCTATGATGGGAGCAAGGTTGTCAAACTCATGAGTTTAAGTAAATTCGTGAAGATAAGGTAAACTCGGATCGGTAGACTCGAATCGTAAACTCGTAAGAGTTTACTTTTATTAAAAAACAAGTATTTCTTTTATATAATTAACTAAGAATACAAAAAATAATAATAAATTGACTTGAATTTATTTTAAATACATATAGTAGATTTAGATATATCAATATTCATATTATATCAACCTCAATAGATAAATTTCTATAAAATTCATATTTAAATTCATTGAATTTTGTCAATTAAAAATAATTAAAATGAGTTTAGTAGTAAGTTAACACAATTTTCTGTAAGGTAGAAACGTAAAAACGGTGAATTCACAATGTAAACAAGTAAGTTTCTATCGAATTTTCAAAGAATAAAAATTTAGGTGACTCGTGACACGTTTTATTTAAGTAGTGTCGTAAAAACGGTAAAATCGGAAAGTTAACTCGCGAGTTTGACAACAATGGATGGGAGAACTAACGTTCTTCCTAGGCCTGCAGATCAAGCAAAAGAAAGAGGGCATCTTCATCTCCCAAACTAAGTATTGCAGAGAACTCCTCAAGAAGTTTGGGATGGATGAGTGCAAGGAGTATGATACTCCTATGAGCACCACTGCCGCACTCGATGCTGATGTAAAGGGAAGTTCGGTCAGCCTGCCAATGTACAGGGGAATGATATGTTCCCTGCTGTACTTAACGGCTAGCAGACCTGATATACAATTTAGTGTAGGCATGTATGCTAGGTTTCAAGCCAACCCCAAGGAATCCCATTTAACCTGTGTTAAACGTATCTTAAGATACATTGAGGGAACTCAAGAACTTGGTCTCTGGTATCCCAGAGGTAACCATGAGTTCTTATGGGCTTATTCTGATGCTGACCATGCAGGTTATAAGACAGATAGAAAGAGCACCAGCGGACAATGTGCCTTCCTTGGTGGTTGTCTGGTGTCTTGGGCTAGCAAGAAGCAAACATGCGTGTCTTTATCATCCACAGAGGCAGAGTACATTGCTGCTGCAAGCTGTTGTGCACAAGTGCTGTGGCTGAAAAATCAACTGAGGGATCTTGGCCTGGAGTTTCCTGAGGCTCCCATTCTTTGTGACAACACAAGCACCATCAGCCTTGCCAAGAATCCTGTCCAGCACACAAGAACAAAGCACATTGACGTCAGGCATCACTTCATCAGAGATCATGTTCAGAAGAAGGATGTCAAGGTGCAATTTGTTCCCACTCAGCATCAGCTTGCGGATATCTTCACCAACCCTCTGGGGGTAGATCAATTTACTTTTATTAGAGGAGATTTGGGAATGGTAAACCCAAATGAAGTTTAATCTTCAAAATAAACATGTGCTTAATTGATTAAAACCTGCAAACTGTACTAACTTAGACATCGGAGTGCCAATCTTTAGTTTTGCAGGTCCCCCAATGTTAAATCTTAAGTAAGTCCTACCGGAAGCTAATCCTCTTCCGGATGCCCATTTGCTGCCGCTTGGTCATGACACTAAGCAATCGGGAGCGCCAGTGTCTGGGTAAAAGACATGTCACTTCAGAAAACGTTTCATCTTCCTCCACAGGAAGTTGTGCCTTCTCTGACAATGTGGAGAGACACGTGTCAAAAAGGTGCGCCGATCCAATTTAAATGTTTACTTTTTCCCATGAACTGCGCATGTTTTCAATGTAGAGTCATTATGCATCACATCGTTTATCACACTGGATAAATAGGCATTAACATTCATTTTCAACTTCTCACTCAAATCACCAAACACTCAAACTCTCTGCAACATTCTTTTCTTCTCCGCCGTATTCATCATCTTCATCTTCTTCTTCATCTTTGCATTTCTAGGCATCCTTCATTCATCTCATTCACATCACATTCATTCCATTTACCCTTCCACACAAAATGGTCGGCTCTCATGAATCAAACCCCAACACTCAGAAAGCCACTTTTTCCAAGAAATCCAAACACTCTGAGCAATCTGGGCAACATGATAAATCTGGGAAATCTGGGAAGAAGCATAAGAAGAGGGTACGTTTTAATGAAGAACATTCCTCCAAGCGCCAAAGGATTGAGGATGATCCTTCTGTGTATAAGGATGGGCCGCTGGAGGCCGTTTCTTCTCTGTTTGAAAAGACTAAACCCTATTTTACCAATGGAATCTTTATTGATATGAAGAAGCTTGAAGATCTGGGCTTTGCTCATCTGAATGAACATCTCCAGAACTATATGTGCTGGCTGGGGATTAGCAATGAGTACAACGTGCAAGTCCTCCGGGTGTTCTACCAATCTCTCACTGTCAAGCCTATGTGGAAGACCATCTCAGAGAAAGTGTCTGCCATTGGCCGGGTTGACTTCAAAGCCACAGTAAGGGGGAGGAAGATCAAATTCACATGGAGAGATATCAATCGCTTCCTCGGGGTCACTGACAAGGGAATGAACCAGTGGATCTACCCTGAGAAGCTGAGTCAAGAGGCACTGGCGAAGGTCTATGAGACCAAGTGTGTCTGGTATGCCTGATCCAAAGAGAGTGCTCCAGTACATCTACTCTCGGTTGATGGCCTAAAAGTGAGGATGCACAAGAGGGGGGGTGAATTGTGTTACCAAATAAAAACAAGCAACTAAAAACACACAAGGTTTTATACTGGTTCGGTCTAACTCTTGACCTACGTCCAGTTCTCAATCACCCAGATTGAGTTCCACTAACCCCAGGTTTTACAAACGGGTTCACCTGGAACCTTTACAACCGCAAGTTTTACCACGGGATCACTTGCAACCTTACAACCACAAGTTTTGCAGCAGGTTTACTTGCAACCTTACAGACTCACTCCCCCTTACAACTTGTAAGGGTTCAACCTTTCAAATAAAGGATTTTCTAAACTTAGTTCTCTCTAAGAACAAATGATGTTACACACTTAAGTACAATGAATGCTCTCAATAAATGAAGAGACTTAACTACAAAGAGTACAAGATGGATAAATGAATAACACTCTCAATGTATTAAGTGCTCTCTTGCTTTTCTGGGCAGCTTTGAATGCTTGAAGAATGCTCTCAGTTTCTCTCTCTAGATTTCTGCGTTTTTCTCCAAGTTCTCTTCATAAATGAAGATGAGCTTCTTTATATAGTGTCTTCAAGTATTCTCACTCTTGATAGGTAACAAAGCTGTTGGAATGTAGCCGTTATTCCCATGTTACCGTTGCTCATTAATGCTCCATTAATGCTCAGCAGGGTTGACTTGCTTTATCTCTGAAAAGCAACTCTGACAACTCTGCTCTGCCAAAAGCACTCTACACTGCACTGCTGTACGTTCTGACATTCTGATTGCTACTGGAAGCACTTCCACATCCGGAAGCAACATCACTCAGTGCTGCACTTGAACGTTAGTCTAATAATATCAACACATAGTCACATGCAATGGGAGTTCATTAAGTCTAAGGAAGCTCTCTTACTTCCGAAATCAATTCCACATCTGGAAGTACTCTTACTAGACTTAAGTTATGACTTAGAGTTATATTTACTGACGCTCGGTGTTACCTAATCCAATAGGCAGCGCTAGTCACTAAACATCCGGAAGCATTCCTGCATCCGGTTGTGTCCTAACTTAGTCTCAAGGATTTTATACTTCTAATATTCCTAGACTGAGTTATGACTTAGTGAATTACTTGCTTCCGCTGGGGGATGAGTCATTCATCCGCGAGCGCTAGTCCTAATCCATCCGGAAGTAAATCCACATCCGGTTGTACTCTTACTTGTGGTTCTATATTAACCTAATTTTTTCTAAGTGTTTAACTTGTTCTTTCATATTTTAGTCTTCATCAAAACTTAAGATTCTAACATGGCCAACAAGGGGGGTAACTTCAATGAGTTCACTGAGTTGGACAACCCCTGGCTCCCCAGATTCCTGACCAAGCAGCCTATCAACCCTGGGCAGCTAATAAGCATGGAGCTGAACAGATGGTGTGAAGCCAAAGAAAAGGGGAAACCTGCCTCTCTTCCCTACCCTCAGGTCATCGCCTTCCTCCTGGAGAAATTCAACATCAAATCTACTGAGGAAGCTGATAACTTCAAGTGCCTGCCCATGGGGTCGATGAATTTGGGCAAAATGGGAATCAAGTACGTCAAGCCAGCGAAGCCCACTCGGTCTGGCTCTCAGGCTGGGAGTGCTTCTCATACAACCGTTCCTTCTGCGTCTGGAGCAGGGGATCAAGAAGTGGATTCTCATGCTGGCCAAAGCCGTGCTCCGAGGGTATCTGCTGCTCAGAGGACGTTGGTTGCTGAGCTAAGAGATGAGATCCTGTTCAAGCTGCCTGATCCCTTGATGGCTCCTCTTCGAGCAGAGTGCGATGCAGCCTTCCAGCAGCAAGAGCAGAGGATCCAGGGTTTGGAGGATCGTTTAGGAAGAGTAGAAGCCAAACTTGACCTTCTCCTCAACCACTTCCAAATCCCTCAACCTCACCCCAACCTACCACCACCTCCTCCTCCTAATCCACCTCCACCACCCCCATAGCATGACCCTGACACTCACAACTCCCCTCACCAATCCCCTCACAACTCCCCTCATAACTCGCCTCATAACTCGCCTCACCAATCACCTCACACCTCCCCTCACCATCAATATTAACAAGTAATTTCCCGTAGAGCATCTTTTTTGTGTTCACACTTGGGGCTCATTAAATGTGTGGTTTCTCCTCATAATTGCTGATTAGTGGTTTCTCCTCATAATTATGACTGACAAGTAGGTTGATTTTTCAGGCTAAACTTGATTAGTGCGGTTTAATGTGTTTGTAAATGTGTTTTAATGCATAAAATTATTTCTTGACCGTTCACAACTCCCTTCCTCCCTTCCTCTCCCTGTAATTAGTGCAAATTTAATCTCCTCAAAAGGCTTTCATCGTTCCATCTTTTCCCTCTCACTCTCCACCTCCCTTCTACAAAACCTAATAATCTCATTATCCTAATTCCTAATCCCGCTGATCTCGATGAATACGATTACTTGGAGAAGACAGTGGAGGAGCAAAAAAAACATGAACGAGAAATTTGATCCGAAACGTGACGTGGATGATGATGACGTTGACGGAGAAGACAAGAGCTCAAAGAGGTCAAGAGGCAGCGGCGATGACGAGAATAGAGGAAGGAGAAATCGTGTGAACCGAGAGTTCTTCCGCTCTCCGCTTCATTCCTTTAATCTGCATGCCTTTAGCTTGAGTGTGTGCTACAATAATTCAATGAAGTGGTAATTAGCTTTGCATTTTGGTTTCTCAAATTCTTCTCATTTTTTTGATCAAAAAAAATTCTTCTCATTTCTCTCATGTTCTCTCATGTGTATGTTGAGTAGATGAAGAAATTGGCAAATTTTAATTTCTCTTTTCCTCCGCCCAATCGGTCACGGTTTTGGGAAGAAATTTGCAAATCTTAATTTCTCTTTTCCTCTGCCCAATCGATCACAGTTTTGGGATGATAGAATTTGTGTTTAAAATTATTGGATAATAATCCTAAATTTTATTAGAATCCCATGATATATATAATAAGGAGTGTAAGAATTCCGAATTTTTAGGATTAAATTAGTTGCTGATTTAAAATTTAAACTTGATTTTATTTCTAATTCTGATTTTATTTCTCATATTTCCTAATTTTATATGTCAATAGTCCTTGATTGTTGCTCATATTTTTTTTAACGACCAATTGATGGTGGTCTACTTAACCACCAATTTTTTTTAAAACATGAATATTGATTTCCTTATAATGTTAATAGAAACATGTTTTAAAATGGACCTTACTTATGTCATGTTCTTTTCTCCAGGTTCTCAAGTTCTTTTAATATGGGAGTGACATATGTCCTTTTATAACAATCGTCCATTCAATCTAATGGTCTATATTAAAAGAACTTGAGAACCTGGAGAAAGGAACATGATGTAAGTTTTTCCCTTTTACAATCTCTCAATTTCCAACTTAATCATTTCATGCTTTCATCTTATGAAAATTTCATACTGCAGGTCAACATGATGAATTAGAAGCGATAATTTTTTATGGAGAGAGCAGCTCTTGAAGCCAAATACCAAGAATTATACCAACCATTGTACACAAATGTGCACTATACTTGTAGAGGATTGAATGAATAAGTTACATGCTATGTTGTGAGGCCATATGTAACTGCTAATATTTTCATAGCGATATGATTCTGAATTTTACAGGAAAATCTTTGTTCCGAATTGTAATGATGAAAATATATCAGATGATTGATAAAGGTGAGCTTATTCTTGAGAAAGCAATTGTGTAAAGTCTATATCACCATCTCTCTCACACATACACAAATCTATTGATATTTTCACTTTACCTTGCCCTTAATACAATCTTGTGAGAAGGTTTTCTGAAAGTTTCTTCACTTTTTTCAACACACCACAGGTCCCTGAAGATGATGATTTCATCAATGAAAATCTGGTATGATTGTCCCTTTACATTTCCTAGGTTAATAAATGATATGATTATTTTCTTTAGATTGTATATATAGTACCCGACCTCTTATGATTATTTATCTGTCATCATATTATATTTTTTAATGAGCAATATTGTATTACCATATTAGTCAGGTGTGTTTTTATTTTTCGTAAAATTAAAGTTTATTCCATATTAAAAACTTGAATTTTAAACAAATTTTATTATATAAATTAAGCAAGCATGATTGGTACTGATTATTCAATATTCAAATTAATTCTTTTCCTAAAAAGTTTAGGAATGATCTCTATAGTGCAAGTAGATACAACACTTGCATTTGGATGTTCAAATTAGCGTTATTTGATAAAAAATTTGGGTTTTAAATATTATATTTTTTAATGAGCAATATTGTATTACCATATTAATCAAGTGGTGTGTGCTTCATGATCATCAAGCAAACCCTCTCTTCTACATGCAGAAATAACATGTTCGTAGCATTCGAGTCCTTTACTCTTCATCTCATCCTAGAGGTCCAATCTCACCTTATTGTGTAGGTAATATTCGATAACATTTCATAGGAATAACCTAACTAAAGAATTACATAATTAAAAGTAACTAAAATGGGCATATACATTTTAATTTATATTAGTTAAATTTTTTTTATAAATTTTAGAAGGGCAAAGGGGCAAAAATAGCCACCGTAATTGCCAAAATGGACAACTTTGGCACCCGTAATTTCGAGGGTGCAAAACCGTACACCATAAACCAAAATGGGGCAAATTTAGTCATCTTAAAAATTGGAGTTAAGTTTGACCGTTAAGTGAATTGGAATGCTGATATGGCAAATGAGGGGGCAGGGGAGGAGGAGGGAGGGGGTGGGGGTGGGGGGCCGAGGGGGGGGGGGGAGGGGGTGGGCCGAGGAGGGCGGAGGGGTGGGGCTGGGGGTGGGGGGGCAGGGGAGGAGGCGGCTGGGGTTGGGAATTTGGTGATGATGGGTGATGTGGCAGGGGTTCCCACGTGTAATCACTTCAGGTGCTGACTGTCCTGCCAAGTCGTTTAATGAATGTGGGCCCCACACCAAAATACACGTCTGTTAACAAGAACTTAACGGCGTGGCTAGATTTGCCCCATTTTGGTTTATGGTGTACGGTTTTGCACCCTCGAAATTACGGGTGCCAAAGTTGTCCATTTTGGCAATTACGGTGGCTATTTTTGCCCCTTTACCCAATTTTAGAATAGCTAGACCTATTGGAATGGCTTTGTTTTATCAGTGTTTTACCAGTGTAATGGTGTTTTATCAGTGTTGTAATTAGTAGATTTTCCTTATGTAATCAATGTTTTAGTAAATGGGTTTGTTTTATCAGAATTTTATAAGTGTAATGGTGTTTTATCAGTATTGTAATTTATTAGTAGGTTTTGCTTATGTAATCAGTAATGGTTATGGTGAATTTTTGGTGGTCCTCTTTACAATATAATGGTTTGAGTATTGAGTTTCACATATTCTACAATAAATTACATACGATTTTATAGTTACACTAGATTTTATTTGTTATTTAATTGTGCAGGTAATATTCTATAACATTTCATAGGAATAACCTAACTAAAGAATAACATAATTAAAAGTAACTAAATGGGTGTATACATTTTATTTTTTTTTATTAGTTAAAACTTTTTTATGAATTTTAGAATAGCTAGACCTATTGGAATGGCATCAAGTAATCATTCTATTAACTTTAAATTTCAAATAGTTGCAAATTCATTTATAAAAGAGTTCGAATTATTATAAGTTAGTATTATTTATTAATTGGTATAATTGGTATATCACAACTAAAGTATTACATAACTAAAAATAACTAAAAAGAATCGATATTTTTTAGATTAATTTTATAATAGCCTAGAACTAATGGAATGACTACAAGTAATCATTCTATTAACTTTAGGATTTCTGAAATTTAAAAAATAACTACTTTAAAATTTCTTATTTTCAATTAATTATATTATTTTTATTATTTATATTATATTATTGAAATATGTACTAAATTTAATAATTATGAGATAAGAATCGAAATATTGTTAATACGAATAAAACCCTTTTGGACATCTATAACAGTATTATTTATTTGCTTTCAATTCACATAATAATACGTTATAAATTTAGAAAATGTGTTGAATTTTTCTAAAGAATGGTTATAACTGTTCTATTCATTAATCGTTCATAAATACGTTATAAATTTAGAAAATGTGTTGAATTTTTTTTTGGTCGAAAGATTGAAGAGACTTATTGATATGTATGCTCATGTTTTTTTTTGGTTAATCTGTATGCCCGTGTTTTTACATGTCACATCAATCATACATACTTATTGATATGTTTTATAACGAATGGCATTTAGTACAAGTGAGAGGGGATTGATTTTCAATTGAAGAAAATTTTATTTTGCTGGCTGTTAATTAAATCTATATTTTACACGGAAAAGCAATGTACGTGAGTTCCTTTTTTTTTATTCTACCATGATTTTAAAAATACATATTAATATTGATAATTTATTGTCAATCAATGTGTTAGACTATTTGAACTGTAATACATGTACTAATCAAAATAATTATGATTTAAGAATCTATGTATTGTTGGTCAAAAAAGAATCTATCTATTGTTAATACAAATAATAAGTTATAAATTTAGAAGATGTATCAAAACTTTCTAATGAAGGGTTGTGACTATTCTATTCATTAAGGTGCCTATCACCTCTTTTTTGTAAAATAATAATCACCAAATTCATTTGAAAATATTATCAATCTGTTAATATTCCAGAATGTAGTGTACTGAACGATTGAAGTTACAATATTGAAAAGTTGTAACTATTCAATGAATTTATCATAATTTAATCAATCGATATTAATAAATTTAACTCTTATTTTATTTTTATGATACTTTAAATTAAATACATACATTGTATACTTTAAATTTTTTTTGTAATAATTTAATTTGCTAAATAAATTATTTATGCATCATATATAAGCTTTCAGATAGATTGGAGCATATAAATGCCTTTATATTATGACAATATGTGATATTTCCGGTGCACTTCAAATATTCTACACATATCAAAAGTGAATTGGGATTACAACAAAGAATACAATTAGATACCTCAATTATCTAACTTAATTTTCATGACCCGTGCATCGCACGGGGATATCCCCTAGTTCCCCTAACAACTCCCCCAACCATTCCACTTCACCCAACCAAACCCTTCACAGCCTTAGCTCCTTCAGTTCCATTCACCCCTTCAGTTCCCTAGACAATCCGAGGGCCCTTAGCTCCTTCAGTTCCATAGACAATCCGAGGATTCCTGAGAGAAACATACCTTCCTCACCCAACTCACCTCCCCTCATCTATACTGGTCTATTCTCAGACTCACTTCCCTTCTTCTTCCCAAGTCCCACTCCTTCACCCACATCTTCTCCTTCACCCCCTTCCTCACCTGAGAACTCACCACCCAAATTTGGCCCTGAACCTCCACCCTCCACCTCACCCTCTCCCTCCTCCCTGGCCCTCGCCCTTATTGATGATGCCAAAAGGGGGAGAGAGATCCTCACTCAACCCTCCCTATGGCTAGATGAGGACATTGCTGCTGCCCTCCGCCGAGCCATGGATCTGAAGAGATTGGGAAGAGCTGAAGGTCTGATCCGAGGGGAAGCCATCAGGTTCATGCAACAGCGTCGCTCTGACAGGACAAGGTCAAAATTGCAAATAGTATTGGTGGATCAGCCTGCAGAGGTTCCACCATTTGTGCCAGAGCCTGAGCCTTCATCTTCTGCTGAGCCTCCTCCCTCTATGCCTGCCCAGAACATACTTGGAGAAATTCTGATGAAATATGGGTTAAAGAGGCCAGTCAATCCACCTATAGTGATTGCCACACCAATCCCTTCTTCTGAGCCAGTCTCTGCATCTCCTCCTCCAGTGGTTAGTTTCAGCAGATCAAGAGTAAAGAGCTTTGGGAAGAAAAGCACTGCAGCATCTGAGCCTTCTGAGCCTGAAGAAGATGAACCTCTTGCCCGCCCTGAGGATTATGAGATGGAAGGTATGCCTTTGCCTGGGGAAGCATCTGAGCCTCAGTCCTCCACCCAAGCGTCTCCATATGAACCTCCACCACTAGCGGAAGTCAAGATAGAGGTGGAAGATATGACTGCGGATGAATTTGAGAGGTATGGCTGGACTGATCGGATCACCTTTGGTCAACTCGCTTGTCTCGATGCTGAGAGGGCAAATGCTAAGCATCCTCATGTGAAAGGGAAAGGCAAGGGAAAGGGAAATGAAAGTCAAGGGAAGTTGAGGACTCCAACTACCCTGTATGGAATGTAAAGATCAAAGCTATCCATTATCCCCATGGAGAATCCATCCCCATCTCAGATTCAGGTCTTGGAGAGTTTGCTGGGCTTACTGAGGTTGATGAACTTAAGAGGGCTATTGAGGAATCCCTTGAGTCTGAAAAGCAGAGAAGAGCTAGAGCCGAGGCAGAGCTTCAAGACATGCTTGCTCAGATTGATCAGAGTGAAAAAGATGCTAAGTGGGCTGAGATGCAAGAGGAGTGTAATCAGAAACAATTAGAGAGAGAAAGGAAAAAGAGACACCAGCTCTAAACCCAAACCCCTCATGCATTTAACTTAGAATTTTTCTTTTCATATTTCTCATGCATAGTTATCTGCTCACTTGTAAATCTGATTGTTGTTATATTTCTATCTTGTAATTGATTTACTTATTACTAATGAAATTTGCCTTTGAGTTCATCTGTGCATTTTATTTGATTAATTCTTTAATATGAACTTAATTAGATAACTTAGTTTGTCATCATCAAAAAGGGGGAGAATGTTAGGATCTTAAGTTTTGATGAAGACTAAAATATGAAAGAACCAGTTAAATACTTAGAAAGAATTAGGTTAATATAGAACCCCAAGTAAGAGTACAACTGGATGTGGATTTACTTCCGGATGGACTAGGACTAGCGCTCGCGGATGAATGACTCATCCCACAGCGGAAGCAAGTAAGTCACTAAGTCATAACTCAGTCTAGAATGTTAGAATATAAAATCTTTAAGACTAAGTTAGGACACAACCGGATGCAAGAATGCTTCCAGAAGTCTTAGTGCAAATTGAGTGACTAGCGCTGTCTATTGGATTAGACAACACCGAGCGTCAGTAGATAAAACTCTAAGTCATAACATAGTTCTAGTAGGAGTACTTCCGGATGTGGAATTGCTTCCGGAAGTAAGAGAGCTTCCTTAGACAAAATGAACTCCCACTGCATGTGACTATGTGTTAATATTGTGGACTAACGTTCAAGTGCAGCACTGAGTGTTGTTGCTTCCGGATGTGGAATTGCTTCCGGTAGCAATCAGAATGTCAGAACGTACAACAGTGCAGTGTCAGAATGCTTTAGTCAGAGCAGAGTTGTCAGAGTTGCTTTTCAGAGATAAAGCAAGTCAACCCTGCTGAGCGTTAATGGAGCATTTATTGGTTCAACGGTAACAAGGGAATAACGGCTACATTCAAACGGCTTTGTTACCTACCAAGAGAGAGAATACTTGAAGATCCTATATAAAGAAGCTCATCTTCATTTATGAAGATAACTTGGAGAAAATCGAAGAAAATTCCAGAGAGAAAAACGAGAACATTCTTCAAGCATTCAAAGCTCACCTACCCAGAAATCTAGAGAGCACTTAATACATTGAGAGTTTTATCTATTATCCATCTTCTACTCTTTGTAGTTAAGTCTCTTCATTTATTAAGAGCATTCATTGTACTTAAGTGTGTAACATCATCTGTTCTTAGAGAGAACTAAGTTAGAAAATCCTTTATTTGAAAGGTTGAACCCTTACAGGTTGTAAGGGGGAGCGAGTCTGTAAGGTTGCAAGTGAGCCTGTGTAAAACTTGTGGTTGTAAGGTTGCAAGTGATCCCGTGCTAAAACTTGCGGTTGTAAAGGTTCCAGGTGAACCCGTTGTAAAACCTGGGGATTAGTGGAACTCAATCTAGGTGATTGAGAATTGGACGTAGGTCAAGAGTTGGATCGAACCAGTATAAAAGACTTGTGTTTTTATTGTCTGTTTTTTATTAGGTAGCACAATTCACCCCCTCCTCTTGTGCATCCTCACTTTCAAGTAGAAATGAAGATAAGAAAAGCTCGCTTAAGCTGGTATGGATGAGAAAAGGAATAAGAGAGAAAAATCAAAAGTCGAATTTTGGAAAGGAGAAGCTGTGAAAACGAGCGGTAAAGAGAGGAGAACTTGAGGAGAAGAGTGATGGAGAGGAAAGAGAAGAGGGTAATTTTGGGTTGAATTTTCTAACAGGTCTGAAAAGGAGAAATAAATAGCTTCTCCCCAAATTGAGGTTTTGGATACAAAACTGAGGTTTCAAGTGTAAAATAGTTTTTCCAAATTTTTTTGAGTGTTGGCAACAAATGGCTGAAACCTAGGTTTAGTTTCAAAAAAGTTGGTTTCAAATGTTATCTAAACAGGCCCTAAATGATTTTTAGAACAATCACATTTGTGGAACAAGCTAAGAATTAGTAAAACTTATGATTAGTACAAAACTTAAGTTGTGTGCGTGTGCCAGCTTTGGTGAACAAATTCTGCTACCACAAATGAAAATCTTCAAAAGGGTGTGCTTTCAAA
Source organism: Mimosa pudica (assembly GCA_029929735.1). Lineage (NCBI taxonomy): Eukaryota > Viridiplantae > Streptophyta > Magnoliopsida > Fabales > Fabaceae > Mimosa > Mimosa pudica. The sequence goes on from JAKELP010000020.1 coordinate 11,681,801, forward strand.
TGCTTCTTAAGATCGCAAATTTAGCAACTTGTTGTAGCATTGAATTAGCCATGAGCTTTAGAGATTGCATTCTGTCAATAAAAACTAAATTCTATGGTTAGGTGACTGTGGTTAATTTTTTGACAACAGCACCACTGATTCTGTAGTTCATTCTGTTGCAAATGCACATTTTTTAGTGGAAAGAAGGTAGTTATTGTTTGGATTCTATAAAAAATATTCTTATCACACACTTAAGAAATAATGTCTCTTCCCCCTCTATCCCATAGATGCAGGATGAATAAACCACTGCTGGAAAAAAAGTCTTTAACGGCAAAAAAAATTGGGCATACTTGCGTCCTTAAAAGTAAGTTCTTAACGGCCAAAATTTTTTATCGTTAAAAGTGACTTTTAAGGATCACACTTTTTCAATCTTCAGTCGTTATTTGTGATAAATCAACAACTAACATTTTCAAAAGTTTGGTCATTGATACTTAACGACCACACTTTCAAAAGTTTGGTTGTTGAATATAAAGCAAGAAAATATGAATGTACTGTTAGTCTTCTGAATATAAAGCAAGAAAATATTGCGCAAGTTGATTATATGAACAAAGTCAATATCCTCATATTGATCAAAAGGATCAGTACTATATAACCTTAGTTTGAAAATTGAAGTTGGGAAGTTTGGTGGAAAAATTTAAAGAGATTTAAAGCTCATTCCCTTAGTTTTCATCTTTATATCTCTTGTGAGCATTTATGACTATTTACTCTATTTGGCATTGTAGCTTTTATTTGCACATGAATAGCTAAATCATTTTATCTAGTACTACCTCCGGTCCTAAATATAGGACGTAATTGACTTTTTTTTGGAGAGATTAAGTTTGCGAAATAAGTTATTAAATGATGACATATTTGATAGATTTTTAGATCATCTATTAGTTTATAGGTAAAATAAACTAGCTTAAAGGAAAAAATTAGGTAAATCAATTTATAATTAACTTATTTTTCTCTTTTAAGGATTTTCTAGAAAAAGTCAATTAGGTCTTATATTTAGGACCGGAGGGAGTATTATTTTTAACACTTACATGGAGTAACAATTGAAAACTCCTCTCCTTTTGAGATTAATGTGTGTGTGTGTGCACGCATATGCGTGTTAATTTTACTCTAACACTAATGCTTCATCACAATTTAGTAGTTTTGTTCATTTAATTATTAATGCTTGAAAGAATTCAAACTAAAAGAATCTTGAAGAACCAAAACATTTGATTTGAAACTTGAGGGACTAGATTTGTAACATTAAAAATAAAAAAACCGTATTGTAATATAAATTAAATGAAGTAATTTTAAAAAAAAATATTTTAAAAAATTTCCACTATCTAGACCTATTAATTTCAACTATCTGGACATATTTCATCTCAATAGAAGGATCTATAAGAGATACAGACTTACCCAGTTAACTGTAAAATTATTTTATAGTTAATTGGGTAAGTCTGTATCTCTTATAGATCCTTCTATTGAGATGAAATATGTCTAGATAGTTGAAACATTTTTATGCTAAAAAGTGTTCAAAAATAAATAAATTAAAAGTTCTTCATTTATTTTATATTATAATACAATTTTTTTATTTCAAATGGTACAAATGGCAAATTATGAGCTCTTAAATGAATGTAAATGACCAAAATGGAGTGACTTTGAGGGATGAGGAGAGGGAGGATTTTGAGAAAATCCCCACCCTTTTCACTATAGCAGTAGCACATTCAACACCTTTGCCCCTATTCTATATTCATAGGAGTTTGAATTCAACACCTCATATTTTAATGATAATTTTTAATTTTGACACCATGATAAAGTCATTTATTTTTCCATTCCTGAGTAATGCAAAAAAATAAAAAATAAAGGAAATAATTTTTGAGTTTTCTAATCACATTTGGTCATGTATGTATCTTAGTTTTATTTTGGAGTATCATCATTTAACTAAAAAATAAATTAAAACTAGAAGAGAATTTAGACAATTATCATTAACTCCATTTGGTCGTAAATTCCATGTCTACTTTTTGTGGTGATGAAAAAACTAAATAAAAATTTACTTTAACGGTATGTTATAATAAGTAATTAGATGATATCTAAATTATAAGGCAAGTTAGATTTGAGAAAATGTGATAACTATATTTAAAGTATTTTATTTTACATCATTAATCTTTAATCAAAGTCAACAAAACCTTATATTTAGAAAAGTATGAAAGAAGTATATATACTCTTGGATAATTATCTCTGTCTCACATTAAGTTGGCAGTTGGCACTAGATTTTCAATGCCAGAATGTTGACAAGGCCCCAATTTTCATTAACCAAGTCACTTATATCTTCCATAGATGTAAAGGATTTACTTAGAAATAAAATATAAGACCTAAGTTAACATTTGCTCCTGAATTATCCCTTTTGTAAAATGAGGTTTACATTTTAGTCCAAAAAAATCAAAGAGGTATACATCAAAGGTAGTTATAATGCAAATAATAAATATTTTATGCAAAAGTCTTTGTTTTGACAAATAATTGCTCCCTCAGTACTAGTTATAAGATTAATTTGACTTTTTAGAGAAATTAAGGAACTAAAACTAATTACTTTAGATTACTTTTAGTCAATTTTTTCTTCAAAAGTTATTTATTCTACTTATAAATTAACATATAAAACATCAATTGCATGTGACACACACACACATATTATAATTATAATTTAGTAATTTAGTTTGTTTCTTAAACTTTCACAAGAAAAGTCAAAGAAATCCTATATTTAAGTCCAGAGAGAGTACTTTATTTTAAAATATTTACAAAACTATAGTTATCCTCTAGCTATATCTCCTACATATTGAGGACCGGTGGTAGCATTATAGTTTATAAAAAAGTATTAATTTTATATAATAATAAAATCAACCATCAATTTTTTGTCTAAATGTGGAGATAAGATTTTTTCAAGAAAAGAAGGAAAAAAGATGGAAGTTTCTCTCTCGTTGCATGTTTCGTTTATAATAAAACGGAATATTTTTATGTTCCTGTTAGTCCTTTTCTCACCATAATTTTATATACAATTTTAGATCATGAAAATTATTATTCAAATCAAGAAATTGAAAGTTTCCTTTCTCAATGCGTGCTAAGATTTCAAGAGTTCGAATAATTTACATATGTTTATAGTAATTATTTATACATAATATTAAATCTCAACCATTTAATATTTTTTAATCCATTGGATGATAACACATTTCAAGAAGAAAAAAAGGAAAGGAGCAAATAAGAGAAACCCAACCAATGCGTTAACTTCAGTGTGTTTGTTAAATGGTACTCCACGGTAGAATGAAGGGATTTTTTTTCCACAATGGGATTTTTTTATCAAAATTTTATCAAAAGAATGAAGGGATTTGAAATAATGCTTTTTTCAGATCGATTATCGTGTGGACCAAGGACCTCGTAGTCCAGTGGTATGACATCTCCTCTTGTTTTTTTGGTTAATCACCGCCCGGTTTAATCCGGACTCGAGGGGTAGGAGTGTTGCCCACATAGGCAAGGTTGTCCCCTCTCCCAATGAGAGCGCTTCCCGGGAATCGAACACGCGTTCTCATCCTTACAGGGGTTGCAGCCCACTTACCAGCTCAACCAACTACCCATTGGTTATGACATCTCCTCTTTAGGTGAGAGGTTGCGGGTTTGATCCAGCTTGTAACCTCAAGCCGTTAGTGCTTGCCCCCTTTGAATCAAAAAAACAGAGAGAGATTATCGTGTGGATATTTTGGATTTCTTAATTAAAACTTCTATACTCTCGATCAAAAAAATTAAAACTTCTATACGTGTCCAATTCAATTAAAAGCCACATCCTTTCATATTAACAATAAATGAATAAAGAAATTTGAAATTAAAACGTGTGCTTCATTAACAATAAATGAATAAAGAAACTTAAAATTAAAAAGTGTGCTGCAGGGCTGCCAATTTAACTTTTTTGAAACGTATGAAATTACTAGCCTGGACCACAAAGCTAAAAATCAAATGTGACTAATAAAATTACTTGAATACTTATTTATCTGCATTTTAGGGGAGCTCTATAAAAAACTGTAAATCTGCTTTAAGCATGGCGTCTAGTGAAGTTTGCCTTCCCTCCAAGGCTCGAAATGAAACTATTCAAACAAAAAAAAAACGGTCTGGCACCTCGTAGCAACTTTTCACCCATATGGATCAAATTCGAGTATCTGAGGTCCAACTAAAATGGTTATCTTAATAATGTATTTGATATTCATAAGAATTGAAATCGAGACACCATAAATGATACTATTTTCAAAATCTGTAATGGTTTCCTTTAAATCAGTTTCTTGAATAATCACATGTGGTCATGTATGTATGATGTTTAGCCGAAAAAAGTGTATATGTAATGCATCGTAACTATTATGGATTAGTTGACAATAGAAATAAAAGAATTAGATGCTATTTGAAAAACTATCATTTACCTCCTGTTTCCTAAATATTAAATTGAATCTCCTTTTTGGTAGAGATAAAAAAAAGTGAACTAGACCACTTAATTTAAATTTGTATTAAATATAATTAGTTTATAGGGAAAATGACAAAAAATGACACTTGAATTTGAGTTGGATAAAATGGGGTCTCCAATTTCAACTTGGACAAATAAGGGATAGTCCTTAATTTGTCCTAAATGAAATTTGTGACTTTGTGCCAAAGAGTAGTGAATGACATATTCTAAAGTAGTTAATAGCGATACTTGAGTTAAGTATCGCTTTTAACTACTCAAGTATCGCTATTAACTACCATTCGCAATAACTATTCAAGTATCGCTATTAACTACTTTAAAATATATATGTCATTCACTACTTTATTGGCACAAAGTCACAAATTTTATTCAAGACAAGTTGGAATTGGAGACCCCATTTTGTCCAACTCAAATTCAAGTGTCATATTTTTGTCATTTTCCCTAGTTTATACCTTCGTTTGTAAGGTAAATTAGTTTTAAGAAAAACAATAAATATAAATAAAATAAACTGATCTGTGAATCTCTTAAAAAAATTAACATGATCTTATATATAGGCTTCTCGTTTTAAGAAAAACAATAAATATAAATAAAATAAACTGATTTGTGAATCTCTTAAAAAAATCAACATGATCTTATATATAGGCTTCTCTCCCCCCCCCCCACGGGTTACATTTCCAATGCTAACATGTTGACATAACCTCATCTTTTGATAAACCAATTTAATGATTCATTCCATTCCTATATATAAGAGAGATAATTAAATATTTACTGTGATACAATGTAAAAAATGATATCTTTGTTCAATTCTTTTCTTGACCCTCTCCTTTTGATTTTCAGTTCAAAAAAAAACCTCTCCTTTTTATTGAACAAGGGGGTTTACATAAAAGTAGCTCCATTTTAAATAATAAAACATGATATTTTATGCCAAGTAACACAACTTTTCTTACAAATAAATGAAGTTTTTCAAATATTTACAAATTAGTTATCACCCGGCTATATCCCCTAGATATTGAGGACCGAACGTAGCCTTTAATTTTTATGATAAAAAAAAACGTAGCCTTCAATTTTAAAATGAAATTCAGCACAAACTCCCTAATCCTCAACTATAAATAGCCCACCATTACCTTCTACATTCTTCACCCCAATCACAAATTCTGTGTTATATATTCTTTGTGTGAAGAATATTAACATGGCTTCAAAGGCTCTTGCAATCTCTCTTCTCACTCTCAGCCTTCTTTTCTTGATCACCTTGGTTAGCTCTCAGGAGAATACTTGTCCTGAGTATGGCATTGATGCGCGTTTTTGTATTAATGTGCTGAACAAGGATGTTGCTAAAGCAGCTGAAATAGACAAATGTTGCAAGTTATTTGATGGCCTTGCCAATATCGATGCTGCTGGTTGCTTTTGCGGCACCCTCAAACTTTTATTAGATGTACTACCAATTTCTGGTGCTCTGAATCTCGTTATAAACAAATGTCCAAATAACGCTAAATTCCAACAGTGCAAAGTTGATTAACAAGTTTGTGTTTTCAACTTATGACGTTGTGTGTTTTGAGTGTTAATGAATAAAGGCCACTATATATATGTATCAGCTGGCCCCTTATTATGTGTGCGTCAAGCTATGATAATAATTATACTATATGTAACAATAGTCATTGATAACTTTACCTATCAATGAAATCACTTTAATAAAATCGTGATCGTCATCGATCTATTTTTATTTTTGTTATTGGATTTTATTTTCTTGTGCTTTGCTTATTGAGGTTACTATTTCACTCCTTCTTATTCATATTGTATTTTAGTTTACATATTCTTTCGTATTTAACTTCGAAGGTACTCCCTCCAGTCCTAAATATAAGACCTAATTCACTTTTTTAGAAAATCCTATAAAAAAGCAAAATAAGTTAATCATAAATTGATTTACCAAAATTTTTCCCTTAGATTAGTTTATTTTACCTATAAACTAATGTATAATCTAAAAATATATAAAAATATATCATGATTTGATAGTCTATTTCGCAACTTTAACCTCTCCAAGAAAAAGTCAATTAGGTCTTATATTTAGGATCGGAGGTAGTATATTTTTTCATTGTCACTGCATTCACAGATAAATAACACAACGAATTAGAAAATGAAAAGACTTGTTACTGTCACTACATATTTTATTCATACTGTCGCTAATCATCATAACTCCCTACCATCAGACGTTTCAGTCATATGTATTATGTGGTCATATGCATATTATAACATCGAAATACTTGAAAGGATTCTGATAAAAATAACACTTGAAGAAGAATAAATGATTTTTAGAAAAATCACATTTGTGGAACAAGCTAAGAATTAGTATAATTTATGATTAGTACAAAACTTAAGTTGTGTGCATGTGCCAGCTTTGGGGAACAAATTTTGCCACCACAAATTAAAATCTTCAAAAGGGTGAGCTTTCAAATGCTTCTTAAGCTCAAAAATTTAGCAACTTTTTGTAGTATTGAATTAGCCAAAAACTTTAGAGATTGCATTCTGTTAATAAAAACTAAATTCTTTGGTAAGGTGACTAGTTGATTGTTTAACAACGCCACTGATTTTGTTGTTCATTCTATTGCAAATGCACAGTGGATTTTAGAAGTTAATTATTTTTGGATTTTATAAACATATTCTTGTCACTACACTAAAAATTAATGTCTCTTCCCCTTCATGTCATAGATGCAGGATGGATAGACCACTGCTGGAAAAAAGGTCTTTAACGACAAAAAATTGGACATTTAATGACAAAAACTTAAAATGTTAATATTTGCGTCGTTAAAAGTAAGTTTTAAACGGTCAAAAAAATTCATTACAAATCACTTTTAATATTAACACTTTCTCAATCTTTGCACGTTATTTGAGACAAATCAACAAACAACATTTTCAAGAGTTTGGTCGATAATAATTAACGACCACACTTTTAAAAAGTTTGGTCGTTGAATACTTCTAGTAACTAACTAATTCTTAGAGGCAGTTTCCAAAGTTTGGTCATTGATAATTAAAGACCACATTTCTCAAAAGTTTGGTCATTAATTATAACTATTAACAACCAAATTGGAACTTTGGTTACTAATACTTATTGATGACCAAATGTTGAGAAATGTGGTAGTTAATTATTCCACTTTTTTAAATTTTATAATATTTTTTATAATTCCATTGAGTATTTTGCAGATCGTTTACATACATAGATCATGCAAGTAAGAACCACATATACCCAAATATCAATGCCAGAGAGCTTATTCGAAAAACAAGCATACATAGAAAGTTTATGTGAATGTACTATTGTGAATTACAACATGAATATTATACAATAAAATAAGTTACTATGAATGTACTTGGTGAATTATCAATTTAAATAGATTTAATATATATTTTTGGTATGATTGAGGAGTCATTGTGGTAAAATTAAAGGGATTTGTTGAGATTTGATTAAATATCAACTTGATGTATGATTTGGGGATTAGATATAAATATGCTAGTTTTAAAAAAGGGCAATGACCCTATTTTACCTTTAAAGTAACCACCCTGGACCACTGGGCACCCTAAACTAACACCGGATACAATTTTACATTTGAAGTAACCAAAGTAGTTCAATTTTACCATCTGACCAATGTAATGTTGACACGTGGAATGTAATGTTGACATGTGTCGTCCACTTGTCAACATTATATTGGTCAGAGAGTAAAATTGGACCACTTTAGTTACTTAAAGGGTAAAATTGTACCCGGTGTTAATTTAGGGTACCCAGTGGTCCAGGGTGGTTACTTTTTTTTTTTTTGAGATAAAGGCAAATTTCATTAACTTATAACATAAAGTTTTTTATCTAAATAGTGTAAAAAGAAAAAGATAAAAATAAAAGGAAAAAAAGGTACAGTGTTTAAGTTTCAAAAATAACATGTGGGTCCTCGAAGCATAACGTGTGCTTCGTATATTCATCAGCCCAAGGAAAGTTAACCAGTTGACTGAATTCAAAGGAAAGAAAGGAGCCTGTCATATTCTGGATGCATGAAACTAGTTGGCTTGTCTAGAAGAATCAGGGCAGTAGTTGATATACAGTTGATTGGTCTTGAGAGCATCCATGCTAAGGTTGACTGTCAGGGTGGTTACTTGAAGGGTAAAATAGGGTCATTGCCCTTTAAAAAAAGAGAAAATATTTAGGGTCAAGTATAGCACTAAATTAATAAGCAATATTTTAATGTCCTAAAAAAATGCAAAGAAAATAGCAATGAAGGTTATCATCATATATCACATGTGTGTAGTTTGTGGCTTCTTCAATTGCAGATTTACAAACGTAGGCCACAATGGAAGAAATGGGCCACAAGCTAAAGGTATTGGTTTTAGACATGATAGTAATGGGCTTGAAGTGAAAAGAAAGCAGCTGAGAAAGAGGAGATGAATTGAAAAAAAAAAAAAAAAACCTCACACGCTAAAAATCTGTGAGAGACCATATAAGAAGAAAAGAAAGAGACAAATCTGTGAGAGGAGGGAAAAAGAAAAGCAAAGTTGGTGGATGCAGTTTTGGGGTTCTCCAAATATACACACACACACGCTAACGCAGTAGAGAGGAAGGAAACCAAAACTCACTCTTCATCACCCTCTTTAGCTTCCAGATTTGTTGCGTTTGAGAGAAGGAGAACTAGAGATATTGGGAGGATGAATTGGAGCTTGGAGAAGAGATGCTTTGGGACTTCATGATTGCTTGGCGGTTGCTTCTCTTTCCCTATCCTTTCATTCTAATTTCCCTTGTCTTAACTCTGAAATCTGTGGTATTGTTTGGATTTAGTTTTGGTTATAAATAGCTAATATTGGTATAAGATTATTTTGACCCATTGCATGGATTGAAATTTGTTTAAAACCTCTTTTAGTTTTTAATGAATTTTATGTGTGGTTTTTATCTTACTCTTTACTTGCTTAAGTGCTTGATCACTACTTACTTTGTTAAATACTACCTCTGGTCCTAAATATAGGACCTAATTGACTTTTTTTGGAGAGATTAAGGTTGCGAATTAGGTTATTAAATGATGACATATTTGATAGATTTTTAGATTATCCATTAGTTTATAGGTAAAATAAACTAGTTTAAGGAAAAAAATTAGGAAAATCAATTTATAATTAACTTATTTTTCCTTTTTAAGGATTTTTTAGAAAAAGTCAATTAGGCCTTATATTTAGGACCGGAGGGAGTATAATATAACTTGTGAAACTATGTTTTGCTTTAGAACTTTGATAAAACTACGTAAGACTTGAACTTTATGGTTTTAAATGAATGATTTGTTGGTAATTGAAGGACACTGAATTAGCGTTCGATGTAGTGATCCTTAGGTCTAATCCTTCAAGAAAATTTAGAACCAAGGGCCAGTGGAAGCTAACCCCTGGTATTGTTCTCAAAGGAGTCTATTTATGTAATTAATTACCCTAGAAGTAAGTGATAACTTGTTTAAAATTAAGGAAAATCATTTTTTTAATTATTTTGTTTGTATTAAAGTTGGGAAGTATTTTGTAAGATTATAAATTAGAATAAAAAGAGAGTTTTGGTTAAATGGATAATAAAATATTCTCAATGATTGGGAATTTCAAGAATCATGACTTATAAAAATATGCAGGGATAAAGTGGTCAAGTCACTCTATAGGAACCCTCTAAGCTAGGCTTAGATCAATATAATTAATACCGGAACTCTAACATTAATTATCTTGATTTAAGTTGATTAGGCATGTGACCAAATTAAATTTATTAAGCACAAGGAGCTATTAATCCTATCACCGAGACCCCGAAACACAACCTAATTAACTTACTCGCTTCAATTTATTTTGGGACCCAATAAATAAATTAAAACAAGTAAGTTTAAGTCTAATGTTACTCAAGTGTTTAATAAATTTATTTTGCTAATTTCTAAGCATGAATAGACAATAACACCATTGTCCACTAAATAAGAACCCTTACTTAGCACAAAATTTTAACTAACAACATGTATTAAAATCATGAACCACAATATTAAAACATGTTCAAGTCATGAAGCTCAATAATGAAAGTTCACACTAAAGAAAATTAACAAACGAGAATCATTCCTACACATCTCAAAAGATAAATATAAATCATACAACCAATTACATATATCTAATCCCTAATATTTAGAAATTTAAACATCATAGAAGGAAGAGATGTGCGGACATTTACCCCAATTTGAAGCTCACTAGCTCATCCTTCCATTCTCATCACCAAGAACAAAAGAGTTTAGTTACACCAAAAATGGAGGGAAATGAAGGTCTCGTGCTGAAATTTGGGGAAAGAGTAAGAAATGAGAGATAGAAATGAAGAGGATTTTGAAAGCCCCAAACACTGCGGAGTTCAGTGCCTCTCTCTCGCAAGTCTCTTCTTCACTCAGTTCTCTATTTTTTCTCCTCCCAAACGCGTCCTCTTGCTTCCAGCCGCCCTCTCACTGTACGCATACTCCTCCACATCCACAAGCACACACCTCTCAATTCCTTCTTTTCTCTTTTTCTTGCGTGCTACCTCTCTGCCCAGCCCAACATCTTTCTTTCTTTTCTTTAATTTTGGGCTTTTCTTTCTCCTTTTGCTTCCTTGCCAAACCAAACAGCATAGAGTTTAATTCAATCCATGCTGCTAACCTAAAGAGAAGGAGAACAAGCATGTTTATCTTTTACATTTTTTTTTTCAGATTTTAATCTATTGTTTATTTATTTGATGATTTGTTCAAGATAAAATCTCTTTGTCTTAATTCTAAAAATAAGTATAGGTGGGATTAAAATTGGATCTCTTATACGTTAGTAACCTCAATTTTCACATTAATAAAAGCATACAAATCTTATGATTTGTCAGTAACATAGAGATATAATTATCGACCTAACATTGTCACACAAAAATGTTGGTTTTAGAGTAGAACTTGTGGTAATTGTAACAAGAGATTGTGCAATTAAAACAAGTAGAAAATTTGAACTTGACTTCATTTTTTTTAAATGCTTATGAACCTTAGGGAAACACAAGTTTTCATTAACAAATTAATTGAGAGATCTTTTATTATGTTTCATTAAATAGAAAGGTGATAAATGATCCTAGATTTTCGCTTTTCTTGAATTTAAGTATTAGTTTAGTTTTAATTAAATTATTTTTATTTTAGGTATTTTAGAAGCTCAATACTCAAATGTTTTCACTCAACCTATTTCATAACATAATTGTAATAATTAATTCTCATTTACTTCAGTCTCCGTGGGAACGATAACTTCAGTCTCCATACGTTTACGGTAAAGACCAGAAACGGCCGTTAAGTCAATGGCACACTAATGGCAAAAAATTTGTGTGATTAATTATTTCAAATGTGCAATCATTTACGTTTGAGTTTTTGTTTTCATTTGTTTTTGTTTTGTTTTAGTTAAAAAAATAAAAAGAAAAATAAAAATTCTTATTTTAAAAAACTGGTTTTTATCTTCTTCCTCCATGCTCTCTATCTCTCATTCTCTATCTTCTTCCTCAATCCCACATAATTTGCATTGATGGTTGGATGATTTCTCTTGGTACATGCATCTTGTCCCCTTGTTACTATACTTGTCTCTCTTCTCTTGTAAGATCTTTGTGTGTCACTTTCCTGCCTCTCCCTTGTTCTTGATCAATAGTGCAGACACTGTTTGATTTAAGTTTGGGGGAGACAGGCGATAGTTTTAAAAAATTTGAAGTAGTAAATAATAATAGTTTTATATGTGAATAAAAAAGGACTTATGAAATCTTTTTTACTTGACCTTTCTTTTGATGAGGAATTTGTGAGAGTTACACCAAATTAAAGTTGTTGTTGTGATTTTAATAAATGACCACTAGTTTTTTATAAGGATTGATTGAAAGTTCAATGATTGTAATGCCTAACTAGAGGATGTAATGCATACAATAGATATGTATGCATTACATGACTTGGATTATTGCATTAAAACAAACTTTTACATGATTTTATTGAGTAAATTGCGCACAATTAGAAATTAAGAGTTATCTAGAAAGGTGGAATGAAAGGAATTTACAATAAACCACTTTATGTATATGTTTTCATTTGAAACTTTTCTCAATTCTTTTTGGAAAACTTCAACATTTTTGACAAGTTGCACATAATTTTGAAAAATGATTGAGACAGTTCTTAAATGCGATTGAGCCTTTCAAACTAACCTTGACAACTGTTATTCCATTTGATCTCAATTTTGAGCCTAAAAGGAAAACCAATTGATTTTTATTTGTTACACCTACTTAACGCCTCACCCGTAAATCCTGAAAAACCATGAACATAACCTTGCTTTGAGATAGTAGAATTGGTTACACTCAAAAGAGGAAAAAGTGGAAAGAGAGCAAAAGTTTTGTCTAAACCAAGCCAAATACAAAAAAAAATTAAAAGAAAGCTCAAAGAGGTAAATGAAAATAATTGTGTATACAAAAAGAAACAATATGATCAATAAGGCTTGGTGGGAAAGTGTCAAGGAGAAACAAATGTAGAAAGTGGGGATTACGAATTTGAAATCTCCAAAGTTCAATAATCTCAAAGTTTTTGCAAATCCCTAATCCCTTCATTTCAAGAAACATTAACCTTTCTCACCAAAAAAAAAAAAGAAACATTAACCTTGGTCAAATTACAAGCTTTGAAAAGCTCTCTTGATTTTGAATTTATGTGCTAAGAGTTAAAGTGGAGAAGAAGAAAAGAATGGAGAAATTTGAAAAATGAAAGCCTAGACATGATTGGGATTATTGCAAATGCCTAGAGCAAAACCCTGAAAGACAACTCTTAACTTCAACACACACACACACCAACTCAATGAGTCTTGGAAAGCTTGATTTTAATGATATTATTAAGGAGCAGTTCTAAATTTCAGGTTTCAGAATTGATATAAAGTCCTCTTAATCCTTTGCATATGTGTCTAAATTAGTAGAGACTTTAAGAATTGTTACAAGCTTATGGTTAAATTGCATGTTAAGCAAGTTGAGAGAAAAAAGCCTTTCATGAGGAATGATAATATAGTAGTTTAATTTAGTAACCTAATTAATGATAAAACCCCATATTTATTGTTGTCTTGCATTCACTTAGTTAATTTAGGTAGTTAGTTTAAGACTTCATAGAGAGACAATTCGGGATAGTACACTTGCTTCAATCTTTGATAAATAATTATACTTGTATTTGAACCCAAGGCGTAATGACTAAGGCTCAAATCACGCCCCAAAAGTAACTATGACATTTTAAAAATACTACGTCAAATGTACCCATTATTTTTGAAATGTCATAGTTACTTTACCCCATTTTTTAAATGTAATGGCTAGTTTTTTTCCTAGTTTTGAAATGGTATGATTACTTTTTGTTCCAAAAAAATTATATGGTGTTGGTTGCACCTTAATGACAATCAAATAAGTATTTTTACACTTTTGCGCTATTCTGTATTCATAGGCATTTGAAATTAACTCCTCATGTTTTAATGATAAATTTTAATTTCACACCATGATAAAATTATTTATTTTTCCATTCCTCAGTTATGAAAAAACTAAAAAAAAAAGAAAATAATTTTTTAATTTGAATGTAGTTAACTCAAGTTACTAATATTCACTATATAGAGGTTTCTAATCGCATGTGCTCACGTATGTATCTTAGTTTTGGAGTATTATCATTTAACTAAAAAATCAATAAAATTAGGAGAAAATCTGGAGAGTTATCATTAACTCCATTTGGTCCTAAATACCAAATCTACTTTTTGTGGTGATGACAAAGCTAAATAGAAATGTAATTTTAACGTATGTTTTAAGTAATTAGATTATGTCTGAATTTAAAAGGCAAGTTTGATTTGAGAAAATGTGATAGCTATAAATACTTTAAAGTGATTTATTTTACATTACTATATGACTTTATACTTAGAAAAGTATGAACGAAATATATATACTCTAAGATAATTCCCTCCCTCCCTCTGACTAGGTAGTTGGCACTAGATTTTCAACACTAGCGTGTTAACAAGGCCACAGTTTTCATTGACCAATTCAATTATTTGTTCCATTCCTAAATATAACGGGTGTAAACGATTTATTAGTTAGAAATAAAATATAAGACCTAACTTATCATTTTCTCCTTAATTATCCTTTTCATTCAAATAGGTTATAAAACCTAACTTAACATTTTCTCCTTAATTATCCTTTTCACACAACTAGGTTTACATTTTAGTCCAAAAAATACAAAGGTTTACATCAAGGAATAAAAATTATTCTGACCAATAAACTATTTTAAAAGAGTCCTACGAACAATAAATGATCTCATTTTGGTCAATGAACAATAAAAATTGTTTGATTTAACTAATGAGCTATTGGAAAATACTAAAATACCATTCGAGACTTAATTAATATTAATTTCTAAGAAACTGTGGGTCCCAACTTTAAAAAGGAAAAATCACTCACATTACACCACCCACCTCTCTCTCTCTCCTCTTCCTCCTTCCCCTCATCATCACCCACCATCCCCTCCTTCTTCTACCTCTTCCTCCTCCCATTTTCCTCCAACACCTTAAACATGGAACTCAACTCAACCCACCATCCCCTCCCTCTTCTTCCTCTTTCTCCTCACCCCCGTCCACACCAACCCCATCTCCGTCTTCTTCCTCACCACTTCAAAATTACTAAAATTTTTGTTATGAAAAGATTCCAATAGAATTATAAAAATTTACAAGAAATCAGGGGAAAAAGCTATATAATTCATGACCCGTTAATAAAACAATTCTCTAAATGCAGTGATATTAATTATACTAAATTGTTTAAGAAAAAATTCGTAATCAAGTTAATAATCTCGGTGCTTAAGAGAGAGAGAGAGGTTGGTGTTATTGTGTAATTTGATTGATTTTTTATTTTTAAAGTTGGGACCCACAACCTCAGAAATTAAAATTAATTAAGTCTTGAAGGGTAATTTAGTATTTTTCAGTACTTTATTGGTCAAATTGAACCATTTTTATTATTCATTGGTTAGAATGAAACTATTTATTGTTCGTAGGCTAAATTGATCTTTTCAAAATAGTTTATAGGGCATAATGATCTTTAACGCTTACATCAAAGGTAGTTCCAATGCAAATAATAAATATTTTATGCAAATTTATTTGTTTTTACAAATAATTACTCGCTCAGTCCTAGTTATACGATTACTTTGACTTTTTTGGAGATATCAAGTAAGTAGAGCTGATATCAACCATTTATTATTTTAATGCATTGGTTGATAGCACAGTCCAATAAGAAATGGAGAAAGGATCGGAGCAAATGATAGAAACCCAACCAATGCATTAACATGGTCTGTTTGGTATGACTTATGAGGGGAGGGAAGGGAAAATGGGCAGAGGGAAAATTTTTGTGACATGTATTTATGAAAATTTTAGAAGTGATGATGGAAATTTTAAATTAATATATATAACTCTTATACTTAACATATTATTTTTAACAAAATATCTCAACCTCACTTCTTCAATATTTAAAAATTCATCTTACAAAAATTTGTCTTCCCCTCCCCTCTAAATCCGTCGTACTAAATAGACCCTAAGTGTGTCTATTAAATGGTAGAATGAAGGGAATTGTTTTCCATGGAGTAGATTGAAGGGAATTTCTTAATCAAGACTACCTATCCAATTCAATTAAATGGTCCACCCTTTCTTATTTTAGTGATTCCAGTTTTGAAATGTAACATGCCTGGGGCAACTTAGCTTGCCATGTCATTGAATGAGGAGCCTACACAATTTTTTTATTAGAAGGAGCATACATTTTTTAATAGTTGATACTCTCTCTAGTCATAATTATAAGATTACTTAATTTTTCTTTTAGAAAAGTTAAGGATGCAGAATGAAAGACTTTCAAATTTAAGTATCTTATTTTCTAAAAAATAATTTATTGTACCTATAAATTAATCTATAATGTACTTACAAGTAGCAAATATTATCATTTAGTGATATAATTTGCCTCCTTAAGACCTTAACTTCCACAAAAAGTCAAAATCAAATTGGAGGTAATATTAAATATATCATCATTTATTCTTTATTAAACTAAATAAAGAAATTTCTATGAATTTGATAAATTAATTTATTGAATATGATCGAATAAAAATAAGGCTTAGTATACTTTTGGTCTCTTATATTTGCATCTAATTTCAATTTAGTCCTATGTGTTTGGAAAACACACTTTTAGTCCTTTTTTTAACACAGTTAGTTTCACTTAAATTTAAAGGATTATTTCATAATTAAATTGAGGCAAAAATGGTAAATTTTGAAAATATAAGTATAATTACACTAAAATATTTTAATCTAAGCATTATTTCAGTGTTGAATAACCATTTAAATTTGTTAAGTTATTATAAAAGACTAAATTGAAATTTTATGTAAACATAAGGGATCAAAAGTATATTTTAGCCTAAAAATATTTAACATGAGATTTAAAGCAAGTTAACACAATTTCCCATAAGGTATGAACGTAACAGTACATTTTGAGTGTAAACTCGAGAGTTTTTACTAAATTTATATTTAGAACATATAAGTGACTCGTGACATATTTTTGTTAGGTGAAATTGTAAAAAAAATTGGTCAAATCGGAGAGTCAACCCACGAGTGTCATGGGTTTCACAACTATGTATGGTTTAATTTGTCATACCCTACTTTCATTAGTCATTGATTATAAATAAATGAACAAAGAAACTTGAAATCTAAATTAAGGGAAAAATGTGCTGCAGGGCAGCCTATTTAACATTTTTCAAATGTATGAAATTACTAGCCTGGACCACTAACAATAAAAATCAAATGTGACTAATAAAAAATACTTGAATGCTTTTTTATGTGCATTTTAGGGGGGACATACAAAACATAGGAGGAGCACTATAAAAAGACCGTAAGTCTACTTTATGCATGGCGTCTAGTGAAGTTTGCCTTCCCGTCAAAGCTCGAACTATTCAAACAAAATAAACGGCATGGCACCTCGTAGTAACTATTCATCCATATGGATCAAATTCGAGTATATGAGCTCCAACTAAAATAGTTATCCAAATAATTTATTTGAAATTCATGAGAATTGAAATGGTGACATACACAATGCTTAAATGATACTCCCTCCGTTCATAAATATAAGATCACTTTTGAAATTCAACTTATTCCTAATTATAAGATCGCTTTCAAACTTTTCCAAACTTTTTCGCAAATTAATCCTACAATGCTTATCTATAATAACTAGCAAAAGAGGGAGAATGAGGACGAAGGTATATAGTTGGGATAAATTGGTAATATCATGTGCAAATAGCTAACTTAACTAACTTCCTTAATCTACTTAAATTAGGGAAAGTGGTCTTATATTTAGAAGTGGAGGAAGTACTATTTTTAATTTCTGTAGTGGTGTCCTTTATATCATTTTCTTGAATAATGACATGTGGTCATGATGTTTATTTAGCCAAAAAAAAGTGTATGTATGATTCATTTAACTATTATCAGTTGTAGGAAAAATAAGTCATGGGCTCACAATATCCAGAGATGGAAATTAAAGCTTATTTTGCAAACAGGTGCTTAATTTAAAAAAAGCAACCGTCATGGTTGGTTTTTTGATTCTTTCTATTCCTTGTGATTTTTGCAGATATATGTTCGGTGCTTGAAGGTCAAGAAGAATCCTATTTGCTGCAAAGCTTACTTTAAACTGAAGGATCTCTTGATTTAAGTTCTTTCTTTCTTTTCTTTATTTTAGCAGGATGGGAAAGATTATTCAAGGATTTTAAAAGTCTAATTTTTTGTCTGAGGAAGAGAGCTGAACAAGGAAGGAGTTTTTTGCGGGGCGAGGGGGAGATGATGATGTGGCGTGTCATGCAATCATAATGAGTCTAATAAGGATACTGACTTGACATGCCATGTAAGCTGTTTGACTAATTTAACGGTCAAAATTAACATTGGATGACCGAAGGGCAACCTTGATCCTCATTGCAAACTTCCAGGGCAAAGTTGATATAAAAATACTTCAGGGACAAATTTGATCTCAGTGAAAACTTCCGGGCAAATATGATCTTTAATTAACCCATAGAAATAATGGAATTAGATGCTATTTAAAAAACTATCATGTACCCCCTATTTTCTAAATATAAAATTGAATATCCTTTTTCGTAGAGATAAAATAAAGTGAACTAGACCAATTAATTTGAATTTGTACTACATATAATTAGTTTATATTGTAGTCTATAAGGTAAATTATAATTTTGAGAAAAACGATAAATATAAATAAAATAAAGTGATTTATCTATCTCTTAAAAAAAATCAACATAATCTTATATATAGGTCTCCTCCTTTCTTCCCCCGTGCTGGGTACATTTCCAATACTGAAATGCTGACATGATCTCAACTTTGATAAACCAATTTAATTATTCATTTCATTCCTATATATAAAAGAGGTAATTAAATATTTACTGTGATTCAACTTAAAAAACGATATCTTCGTTCAATTTTTTCCTTAACCGCTAATTTTGATTGAACAAGGGGGTTTACATAAAAGTAGTTCCAATACAAATAATAAAACATGATATTTTATGCCAAGTAACACAACCTTTTTTACAAATAAATAAAGTTTTTCAAATATTTACAAATTAGTCATCATCCAGCTATATCCCCTACATATTGAGGACCGAACGTAGCATTAAATTTTAAAATGAAATTCAGCACAAAATCCCCAATCCTCAACTATAAATAGCCTACCAATCCTTCTACATTCTTCACCCCAAACACACAAATTATCACAAAAGGCAAAAAATCTGTGTTATCCATCCATTGTGTGAAGAATAATAACATGGCTTCAAAGGCTCTTGCAATCTCTCTTCTTGTCACTCTCAGTCTTCTTTGCTTCATCACCTTGGTTAGTTCCCAGGAGATCGGTTGTCCTACTGATGCCGGTAAGGTGCGTGCATGTGTTAGCGTGCTCAGCCTGAATGTTACCTTAGGAGAACCAGGCCCATGTTGCGAACTCCTTGACGACCTTGTTAAGGTTGATGTTGCTGGTTGCATTTGCGGCACCCTCAATATTTTAAACATACTATTTCCTGCTGGTGTGAATTTAATTATAAACAAATGTCCAAGTAACGCTATCTTCCAGCAGTGCAATGTTGTTTAACAAGTTGGTGTTTTTAACTTGTGACGTTGTGTGTTTTAAGTATTATAGAATAAAGGCCACTACATATATGTAGCAGCTGGCCCCTTATAATATATGTGTGTGTAGCTCTATGATAAAAATGATAATATATATATATATATATATATATATATATGTAATAACAGTCATTGATAGTTGACTTTACCTATCAATGAATCACTTTAATAGAATTGTGATCGTCATCGATCTAATTTTATTTTTGTTATTGGCATTTATTTTCCGGTGCTTTGCTTAATTTGAGGTTACTATTTCACTCTTTCTTATTCAAAATTGTATTTAAGTTTACATTTTCTTTCGTATTTAACTTCAAAGGTATATATTTTTCATTGTCACTGCATTTACAGATAAATATCACATCAAATTGAAAAAAAAAAAGGACTTGTTACTGTCACAAAATTATTGTTTTCATATTGTCACTAATCATCATAACTTGCTACCATTAGACACGGCCAGCCATATGTGGTCATATACCAATTAAAACATTGAAACACTTGAAGGATTCTGATAAAAAAACAATTGAATAAGAATAAAAGATGTTTAGAAAAATTACTTTTGAGGAACAAGCTAAGAGTTAGTAAAATTTATGATTAGGACAAAACTTATATTGTGTGCGTGTGCCAGCTTTGGTGAACAAGTTCTGCTACCACAAATTAAAATCTTCAAAAGGTTACGTTTTCAAATTCTTCTTAAGCTCGGAATTTTAGCAACTTTTTGTAGTGTTGAATTAGCCACGAACTTTAGAGAGTGAATTCTATCAATAAAAACAAAATTCTATGGTTAGATGACTATGGTTGATTTTTTAACAACAACACCACTGATTATGTGGTTAATTGTGCTGCAAATGCACATTTTAAAGTGGATTTCAAAAGTTAATTATTGTTTGGATTCTATAAAAATAATTCTTGTCACTACACTAGAAAATAATGTCCCGGTCCTATGATATATTTTGAAGTGTTGGATTGTTGGTTTTATGTTTGTATTTGGATAAACTTGTTGGTTTTATGTTTTCGGTAGATATTTCTTACGGTTACAAAGTCCCAGAGATTATTGTATAATTAAATTATTGCAAGAGGTAAACAAGTCTGATACGAGTATCTTGATTCTGGACATGCAAGGAGTAGTGATAGGGAGTACTGTGATTGTGCTTTGTGATAGCTAGTAATTGCTAAGTTGGGTTAGTGTAGCTCTTTCTTGTAGTTCTGGTGCAATATCTATCTCTGTGGCTTGTTGTTTTCTATTCAAAGAGGATATTGAAACTTCCTTAGCAATAACTTTCTATTGTCAAACCATTTTCTTTTCAGAGAGGATAATGCAGAGAGCCAGAGATTAAACACAACAATAATAACAGTTATAGTAATGACAGAAGCTTACAATTCCTTCCGGTTATAGTAATGAAGAAGCTTACAATTCCTTCCCTATTTTAATCTTGTGACCCAGTTCTAATTAAAAAAGAAAACATGGGAATTCCCGGTATTTCCCTGTCCTAGGATGGGAACGAGATTCATTATTTATCCCGCCCTCCTTCTGGGACCAAGACCAGGAAAGAGCATTCTCTGTCTCGAACCCAGGTTTGGACAACCCTAACAGAAATTATTTTTGGATTTCTGTATAGAATTTTATCGTCCAACATGAAAAATAATGCATAAAATTCATAGGCAAATTTTTCCGTCCATAAATCATGGTAATTAATAAAGAAAGATTTCAACTATATTTGAATCCTCTGAAAATATAAAATTTAAACGATAAAATTAGGCCATGATATATAGTTTGAATAATTATATTGTACGATCCTTTGAATTTTTTGGTATAAAATTAAGATACAAAATAAGGCACTTAACATTTTTTATATTTATCTTTTTTTCACAAAACTAATATTAGTTACAAACTAAGTTATAATATATAATACAGTGACATAGTGATAAGTCATATAAAGTAGTATGATTTAGTGGTACAATTTTCTCCCTAAATTATAAAAAAATGTCAAATTTGTCTTATAGTTAATTAAAATTAAAATACTTCACAAAATCACATACATAATACTCTATTATAAATGCTCCTCCAATAATAAACTCCACAATTTCACACACACTTCATCTCAATTTCCTTATCTTTCACATGTTTTGGTAAATAAATATATAGAAATATAACAATACTCATAGTAGAAAGAAAATAATGACAATACTTATATTTGTGTGAAAATGTGAGGTTAATTGCTTGTTTATATGTGATTAAAGAAATTATCAACTCTCTTTCTCTTGTGAGTAGTAAGAGGTGGACATGTAGAAAAGTTTAAAAGAACAATAAGGGCAAAGAATACGAGGCAAATGATCCAAATAGAAGCAAAAAAAATCAAGCAAAAGAGCAGTTGGTTGTGGGTTGGCCACGGCGAACTCAAGGCCAACAGAAAAGTTTCTGTCACTTTCAGCTTCAGTTGGTCGTGGGTTGGCCATGGTGAATCCACAATCAACAAAAAATTTTCTACCAATTTTAGCTTCTGTTCGCCTTGGGTTGTCCATGGCGAACGTGCGATTTCTGCACTTGATAGAGCATTCTATGACTTTAAAATTGAAGATTATAAAAAAGGGGGACTCGTCTTCAGACAAACCAGAGGCATTATAGGGCTCAAAAACTTTCTCTTCTTGGTGTCCATTAGACTTGAGTTTGCTTTAGTTTCGAAGATTGAAGTTTGGAAGTTTGGTGGCAGCATTTAAAGAGATTTAAACTCCTTCCTTTAGTTTTCATCTTCATCTCTCCTTCTTCTCTCCTTCATCTCTTATGAGAATTTATGCCTCTTTACTCTATTTGGTATTGTAGCTTTTATTTGCTCATGAGTAGCTAAACCATTTTATCTAGCATTATTTTGAACACTATATGGAGTAAGTCTTAGAAACTCCTCTTCTTTTGTGATTTATGTATATATATGTGTTTATTTTACTCTAACACTAATGTTTTAAATGATTGATCACAATCTAGTTGTTTTATTCATTTGACTAATGCTTGAAAGAGTTAGGTTAAGTGTAGAACTTGAGTAAAATAGTGTAAGATCATGATGTTTGCATGACAAATGAATGGTTTTGTTAATAAGATAGAGATATACTTGCTAACCTTACATGGTCACATTCTGTGTCCTAAACTAAAATTTTTTATTATTTACTTTTTTGTTTAAAGGACTCATAGTTTTAGGTTCAAGCCCAAATGTTCAAGGGCTGACTTTAGAAAATGATCAATTTTTTTGGACTCGAGCTAAAAGAATCTCTTCAAGAAGCCCTAAAAGACTGATCAAAATTACCATCTCTAATTAGAAAGTTAATGATAAAATATTCATAGGCCTACTAGCAAATGTTGTAGAAGCCGGACCGTAAGCCGAGTTAGAGAGGCTGACAAATCCTTGAATTTGTATGGTTTTTATATGCTACATGTGAAGCAATAACTATGATTAAGATGTAATAGTAATATTGTCCACAATAACTTCACATTTATTTTATTATGTTTGATATATATTTTGTTATATTTGGGAAGTTAATGATACACAATCAAATATATATGCTTTGATTGAATGACCCACAAGTTAGAGAAAGAGTCCATTATTCGCAAAGTTAATAAATGACATTGTGATTCATGTAAGCTGCTGAATTAATTGAAAAAAAAGAGCTGCTGGAAAGTCTATTTAATGAATTGAGCAGAAGAGATCACGTGGAGGAAAGGAAGAGGGCTGCCAAGCTTGAGAGATATTCTTTGGGCTTCCAAAATCAAATAGTTGCATGTGGGCCGAACTGAAGAAAGGCTTGAAGGAGAAGGAATTAAAAAGAAAGAGAAAAAAAAAGAAAAAAAGGGAGCTGCGTGGAAGGAGCAGTGAGGAGGCGCGTTTGGAGAGCTAAAGGCAGGCAGGAGATTGGAGGAGTGAAGCAGAGGCGCCGAACAGTGAAGAAGGAAGGAGCTGGGTTCGTTTGGGGAGGCGCAAAATCTGACCTTCATCCTCTTCTTTCCCTTCTTCAAACCTTCACACTTCTCCACTTCATCATGGTTCTCACGTACACATCCCTCTTTGGTGTTTTCTCCTTCGTAACTAAACCTCTTGGTTCTTGGTGATGGGAATAGAAAGATGAGCTAAGTGAGCTTCACATGGGGTAATTTGTCTTACACAATCTCTCCTTTTATGTAGTTCAAATTAATTTCTAAGGTTTTAGGGATTAGATCTATGTAATGGGTTGTGTGATCTATCTTTATTTTTTTAGATGTGTAGGAACAAATTCTTTTTTGTTAATTTTCTTTAGTGTGAACTTCCAACATTGAGCTTCTTGACTTGAACATGTTTTAATATTGTGGTTCATGATTTTAACACATGCTTTTAGTTAAAATTTTGCGCTTAATAAGAATTCTTATTTAGTGGTAATGGTGTTGTTTGTTCATGCTTAGAAGTTGACAAAATAAATTTAGTAAATTTAATTTGGTCATTTGCTTAAGCAACTTAGATTAAGATTATTAACGTTAGGGGTTCCGACATTAATTATATTGATCTAAGCCTAGCCTAGAGAGGTCCCTCTAGGGAGTTTATTGATTTGACCACTTTACCCCAAATATTTTATATAAGCTATGATTCTTGAATTTCCCAATCACTAAGAACATTTAATTATCCATTTATCTAAAATCCTATTTCTATTCTACTTTTTATTTTATCTTACAAAATATTTTCCAAATTTAATACAAAAAATGAAAGAAATTAATTAAAATGATTTTTACTTATTTCAAACAAGTTTCACACTAGTTCTAGGTTCATTTACATTTGTAGGCTCCTCTAAGAGAACGATACCCGGGGATAACTTTCACTTACCCTGAGGTCCAAATTATCTTGAAGGAGTGGTTCCGAGGTATTACACCGACCCTCTAATTTGGCATCCTTCAGAGGCCTTCGGGCATGGTTCAAAATTGATGGATCAATCAGATTGATGATCGGATTGATGGTCAATCTAATAACTGTTGAGTCGAAATATGAAGCAGTCGACAGTTAAATCAGTCTGACCGTCCAATGCGGTCCGGTTCTTACAACACTACTTATTAGTTTCACCATTCCAAATAATATTTTATCTTAAAATCCAGTGGGAAAGGTCTCCCTTAAAAGTTTTAGGGAAAATCCCAAATAAATCCCTCCGAATACGCAAAAGGACAAGTGAAGAACCTAAACTTCCAAAAGGACCATGAAGGAACCAGCACCTATCTGTCATTTTAAAATTTTGCGAAAAGACAAAATTGCCCACATCCTAAAACACAAATTGCAAGAAGAGGGTGGGTATTAGGATTGGTTTAGAGTGGGGTAGGAATTTGAGTTTTATGATGGGGGCAATTTTGTCTTTTTCGCAAAATTTTAAAATGACAGATAGATGCCGGTTTCTTCATGGTTCTTTTGGAAGTTTAGGTTTCTCACTTGTTCTTTTGAGTATTCGGAGGGATTTATTTGGGATTTTCCCAAAGTTTTACAAGGCACAAGGCTAGAGGGAAGCGAAATCCCGCACATCAAAACAAACAAACAAAAAAAAAAGTTTAACTACTTATTTGTTGACTAATTTTTTCATTCTTTCAAATTAAGGATATTCCCGTAATTTTAATACAAATTGAATTCCAATATAATGACACGAACGCTATTGATTAGATCAATTCTAGACTTGAATTGAGATTTGCAAAGTTGATAGATTTTTATCTTTCTCCAAACAATTTTCAGCAATTTTGCGATCAATATTATTTACCTTATTCAACCAAATCTAAATATTAGGAAAATTGGGGATAAATCACTATATAAAAATTGAATACATCAATGGGTAGTTGATTGAGCTAGTAAGTGGGTTACAATCTCGGTAACACTTCTTGGGAGAAGGGACAACCTTACCTATGTAGGCAACACTCCTACTACTCGAGTCCAGATTAGTCAGTTGTCAATAGACACCGGATTACCGCGTGTAAATTAACAAAAAAACAATTGAATGCCATATAAGACCTTATATGTATTAAATATAATTGTCATGTATGGTTGTTAGTACTATTACCCAATTTCTTGAAAACTTTTTAACGAGTAATAATTAAGTTCCTTTTTTTTCTTGTTGAACCAATCTTCTTCAATTCGATTTCTCTTCATTCATTCATTCTAGCTCCTTCGCCTTTTTCGTTGTGGTTAGGATTTGGGTCTCACACATTTGGGTATGCCTTCTCTATTCCTTTGTTGCATGCTTTCAAATAAAAGTCAGTTTACAATAATAACATGTCTTATGTGTAGATTAGATTGTGGGTTAGTTTATAAGTTAAAAAAAATTGAGCAAAAAAACTAATACCTACAAGTTTAAGTGATTGATTTTGCATCTCTTGATTAAACACCTAATGTACTTGATTTGATGAGTGTTTGTAGTTTAATGATAAACTGATTTAGTTTATATGTAAAATAAATTATTTTTGAGGAAAAAGATTCATATAAACATAGTGTTTCGGGCGTTCCTAATTTGCCGACAAACTTGACCAGTACCCACACGAAGTCGGATCACTGATTAGAATATGACTATGAGATACAGGAGATGTACATGAGGAAGAAATAGAAAGAATGAGAGAAAGGAATTTATTTTTCTACTTATAAAAACAAGTGTTACTTAACTTTTCCAACAGACTTCATATAATTAAAATGAATCATGGAAAAGTTATATCCTATGTGAAATTAAAAGACACAATGTTTTAACTGTAAATCTATGGGAAAATGTCATTTAAATCCCTCCAAATATACAAAAGGACAATTCAGGAACTCAAACTTCCAAAAGGATCATGAAGGAACTAGGACCTAGTTGACATTTTAAAATTGTGTGAAAAGACAAAATTGTTCTAATCATAAAACAACATTTACTAACCACCCTATTGAAAATGGTGGGTGTAAGGGTGGTTAGTAATTTATGTTTTATGATTAGGGCAATTTTGTCTTTTCACACAATTTTAAAATGTCAACTAGATCCTAGTTCCTTCATGGTCCTTTTAGAAGTTTGAGTTCCTGAATTGTCCTTTTGTATATTCGGAGAGATTTAAATGGCATTTTCCCTAAATCTATTGAGGAAAATTATTCCTTTCAAATTATGTTTTCCATATTTAACTAATGGCCTCAAATCCAATTGGGTTTGGTTCTAACCCACTAAATTTGGACTCTTATTTCCCTACAAAACAAGTTAAAGTGATTGATGGGTGTTTGTGATGTAATGATTAACTGATTTAAAGCCTTAACTTTGTGTTGTAAAAATCTCTGGCAGTGGTGAAAGGTCAATAGAGATGAGTGGTGGCAGTGGGAAGCTTAAATCTTCTAATTCTGAATTGGACCTTGATCGACCCAATATTGAAGATTACCTTCCCTTTGGGGCAACCATTCAACAAAAACCTCATGGCAAGCTTTGCCTGTATGTTTTTTTTTTTTTTTTTTGCCTTCTTTTTAGTCTATCTTCTGTTTATTTCGATGTTGAATACTTCCTCCCTTCCAAAGTATAAGCTTAGTTAGCTTTCTTTTTTTTGGAGAGATTAAGAAAACAAAGTGAGTCACTTAATCATAACGTATTTTATGTAATACTCCCTCCATTCCTAAATATAAGATCATTTTCCCTAATTAGAGTATATTAAGGAAATTAGTTAAGTTAATTATTTATACATGACATTACCAATTTATCTCAACTATATACCTTTATCTTCACTCTCCCTCTTTAGCTTGTTATTATAGATAAGCGTGAAAGGGTTCATTTGGGAAAAAGTTGGGAAAAGTTAAAAAGTGATCTTATAATTAGAACCATAATGAATTTCAAAAGTGATCTTATATTTAGGAACGAAAGGAGTATCAGATTATGTTAGCTTTTAAAAGGGTCAACCCAGTTCTAGTTAGTTCCCACTTGGTGAGAGTGTTGGGAAGTGAATATACTAGACAACCTTACATTTGCTTTATGCATAGAAACTGATTCGAACTCACAGTCTTAGAGCACAAGCCGGCCATTCATTATGATAGCTTATATGTAAAATTAATTAGTTAAAGAAAATTAATCGAATTAATTTATAAGTAACTTATTTAGTTTTGGTAGAATTTTCAAAAAATGTCAATTATGTTATATTAGGTTCTATGTTTAGGAATAGAGAGAGTAATAGCTAGTTATAAGATTGGAGCACATTTTTTTATGGGCAAAGGTGCAAAAATATGACTAAACTTTACCCTAAGTTGCATTTCTCTGACTAAAGTTTCGCAAGGAGCAAAAATACCACTAAACTTGGGATCGAGTTGCAAAACTATGATTTCCGTCAACTATGACGGTGTTGACCGTTTAGAAAGCTGAGTGTGCAATAATGACCATGTGGCATGCTGAATATACTCTCTATTGGTGTTATATGGAATAAGGGGTAAATGTATTTAAAATAATGCAAAAAATATGATTATTTTATTCTAACAACAGACCCATATTTGCACTCAAATTACATTTACTTTAAAATACATTTACCCCTTATTCCACATGACACCAATAAAGAGTCTATTCAGCATGTCACATGGTCATTATTGCATTTTTAGCATCCTACACGTCGAAGACTAACGGTCAACACCGTCATAGTTGACGGAAATCATAGTTTTGCACCCTGATCCCAAGTTTGGTATTATTTTTGCTCCTTTCGAAACTTAAGTCATAGAAATGCAACTTAGGTTAAAATTTAGTCATATTTTTGCACTTTTGCCCTTTTTTTATTCAATTGGTTTCTGTTGGAGCATAGGGACTTGCTTAATTGCTCCTGTAAAAAGTCAACTCTCTGCTCTCTCATTTCATCATTTTTAGATTTTTGCTTTATGGTTGTTGGTCTACAGGCGTGACTTGCTTAACACTTCTCCTACTTTATCTGAGGCAGCTGGTGCCATTGTAAATGTATGATTTTCTTCTTTTTTTTCCTGAACTTTGCTTCCTTCTTATTTTTTGTGGTTTTGGTGCACCCCCATTATATTTCAATGAATGATTATCACATGTCAAAATACATGAGGCATGTGTTCTGTAGTGAAAGAAAGAACGATGAAAGAAAAGGAAATAAGATCTAAGTGACAGTTGCATTCCTTGTATAGGCTATGCTTATTATCGATGGAAAATGAACAACCATAACTAACTAACTAATGCTTATGCTACTAATTACCAGTCTAATCCCTTGCCTTCTTTGGATGATATACATCGCATTGAGGTTAACGAAATAGCACATGGACTAGCTGTTGTGTGGTGATTCTCACAGAAATTTTTTTGGCCTCTGTTTTCTGGGACTATTTGGGCTTTCGTTAAGAATCAGCTGTTTCTTCTCGTGCTTATAAAATGTGTGGGTATATGAGCGCGTGTGCACACTAATGGTGTTTATACCTTTGTTAACTTTGGGTATTTGCTGACTGGTTGAAAATTTCTGTATTGGATACAATTCATTCCCAAGATGCTTTAAGTCAAATCCTCCTGAACCATGGAATTGGAATGTTTATTTGTTCCCATTGTGGTGTTTTGGAGTCTTAGTTCGATATTTGATACTGTTCCCTACAAGTTTAGCGTTACTGTTGCCACATTTTTCAATCAAGTTTTGTACGGTGCCGTGACAATGGGTCTTACTATTTTTGAGTCTACTTGGCTAAAAATTACATATAATTTGATTATGGATTTCCATTGAATCTTGCGTTTGTACAATCATTTATTGTTGCTTATGTCTTGCCTTTTGAACCTTATTTGATATTACATGGTTCTAGTGTTGACAATAGGATGGATAATTTTTCTTTCATCCTTCATTCCTGTGCAAAACATAAGAAAGGTATGTATAATTTACTGATTTTTCAAAGTTACTTATTTTGAGAGACATATGCATGCCCTTTTATTTAAAAGAATGGCACATACTCTAGGTTATTTTAAAGGGAAAAGGTGCACCCAATAGTATGGTAATTTTGAAAAGGTGCACAGTGCACCTAATAACATGGTAATTTTGAGTGTGCAAATTTGGCATTTGTAACTTAAAATGGGTAAATTTGTTTTTTTCTTCCATTGAAGTTAAGTTTTCCCATTCTAGTAGATGTCCCTTTTAACAATTACCATGCTGCTGATTTCCCATTTAAATTACGAGTGTCAAATTTATACCCTTAAAATTATCATGCTACTAGTGCGCATATTTTCCCAATTTTAAATGGTATCTTGTGCTATTGCCTGGTAGACTTAAAATCATTTTCCTCCACCTAATAAAGTGAATATCATGACGCATGTATTTCCTTCACTTCTGTTTTTTCTCACGATTGTAGTTGAAGAATTTTCCATTCACAAATTAAACTAGTTGGAGAAAAGAATATTAGTAAATCACCGTCCATGCAATTATGTTACAATCAAACTACAATAGAAAGTCAATGAAGTTGTACAAAAGTTATTATAATTTTACTTGAATATGTTTGAAGTATAAATAGTTCATACTCTCTCTAGTTATAATTATAAGATCACTTTAGTTTTTTTTTTTTTGAGAAGTTAAGGATGCTAATGGAAAGATTTTAAAATATCTAGAAGTATCTTTTTTCTCAAAACTAATTTATTCTACTAATGAATTAATATATAATTTACTTACAAGTAGCAAATATTATTATTTAGTGGTCTAATTGGTCTCTTTAATTTGCACAAAAGTCAAAATCAAATGGGAGGGAATTATAAATATACCATTTATTCTTATCAAACTTCATAAAGAATTTTTTATGAATTTGATAAATTAATTCATTGAATATGATAAAAAAATAATTAACATGTGATTTAGAAAAGTTAACACAATTTCTTTTAATTTAAGGTATGAACGTAAAACAATATATTTTTAGTGTAAAATAGAAAGTTTTTATTAAATACTCCCTCCGTTCCTAAATATAGGACCTAGATGACTTTTTTGAAAAATCCTAAAAAAAATAAAAAATAAGTTAATTATAAATTGATTTACCTAATTTTTTCTCTTAAACTAGTTTATTTTACCTATAAGCTAATGGATAATCTAAAAAGATATCAAATATATCATGATTTAATAACCTATTTTGCAACTTTAATCTTTCAAAAAAAAAATCATCTAGGTCCTATATTTAGGAACGGAGGGAGTATATTGCTAGAATATAATAACTCGTGATATGTTTTTGTTAGGTGTAGCCTTAAGTAAAAATAGTATAATGGGGGAGATAACTTACGAGTTTGATAACCAAGTATGGTTTAATTCGTCATGTCCTACTTTCATTAGTCCTTCATTAACAATAAATGAATAAACAAACTTGAAATCTAAATTAATTGGAAGTTTTTCTAGCAATATAACTTTTTTCAAACGTATGAAATTACTAGCTTGGACCACAAACCATAAAATTCAAATGTGAGTAATAAAAATACTGAATGCTTTTTTATCTGCATTTAGGGGGGGCATGCAATACAAAACTGAGGAGGATCACTATAAAAAAATCGCAAGTCTACGTTATCCGTGGCGTCTAGTGAAGTTTGCCTTATCCTCCAAGGCTCGAACTATTCAAACAAGTTGGTAGAAAAAAAAAAACTATTCAAACAAAAAAACAGTTATCCTCCAAGGCTCGCACTAAAATAGTTATCCAAATAATTTATTCGATATTCATAAGAATTGAAATCGAGACACCATGATTTAATGATACTATTTTTTAATTTGAGTAGTAGTGGTGTCCTTTATATCAATTCCTTAAACAATGACATGTGGTCATGTATATATGATGTTTAGCCCAAAAATGTTTATGTATGATTTATCGTAACTATTATCAGTTAATAATAGAAATAAAAGAATTACATGCTATTTAAAAAACTATTGTTTACCACCTATTTCCTAAATAAAAAATTGAATCTTCTTTTCCTAGAGATAAAAAAAATTGAACTAGACCACTTAATTTGAATTTGTATTACATATAATTAGATTATACCTTACTTTCTAAGGAAATTAGTTTTGAGAAAAAATGATAAATATAAATTAAATAAAATAATTTATGAATCTCTTAAAATTGAAACATCAGCACGATCTTATATATAGGCCTCCCTCTCGATCCCCCAGGATACATTCCCATTGATAACATGTTGACATGATCTCAACTTTGATAAACCAATTTAATTATTCATTCCATTCCTATATATCAGAGTGGTAATTAAATATTTATTGTGATACAACACTTAAGAAACATATTTTTGTTCAATATGTAGGTTGAATTTAAAAATTGAAAAAGATACGCATACCGGCGTTTTTGAAACGTCCACAAAGATTTAACACATTTTTCAAATACATATCGGCATTTCAAAAATGCGGGTATGCATTTTTTTAAAAAAAATTAAATGAAAATCAGAACAGATTTTTTATTTTTTTTAAAAAATAATAATGGGTACCAGTATTTTTAGAAATGTTGGTATGCATTTTTATTTTTATAATCCATAGGTTGATAACACATATTTGGGGAAGAAAGTAAGAAATGAGCAGATGAGAGAAACCCAACTAATGAGTTAACCTAAGTGTATTTGTTAAATGGTAGAACGAAGGAATTTTTATTTTCAGGGGTAAAGGAGCAAATCTGACCCCCAAGTAACCACCAAGGAGCGCTGAGGACCCTAAACTAACCACAGGCCCGGATCTGTACCCCAAGTAACCAAGATGTTAAAAAAATACCCCGGTTGGACGGTCAACTACGTTTGACCGTTACCTTGCTTATTTGGATGTCACGCGAGCTCCTGCTGTGCCACCTCTGCATGCCACGTGGCATGTTAGTTTAGGGTACTCAGCGCTCCTTGGTGGTTACTTGGGGCCAGATTTGCTCCTTTACCCAAATTTTAAATTTGTATCCATCAAATTCTTTTGATAAGATTCAATTAAATACTTAAATATTTAGGAAAGGTAACTAGAATTAGTTAACTTATGATTAAGTTTGGCATTAGATAAAAGATGTTAATTAACACTATAAATGTTATATTATGTTACAACATTCAAATTTCATTTGTACATGCTTTCAGTAGGGAAAAAAATTTGAGATATATGAGTAGTTAATGGGGTTTTGAAATGTCTCAAAGTAATGGAAAATTCTAGCAATTAAAAGCGATACTCGAGTAGTTACCTATGTTACTAAACTAGTTATATGCGATACATGAGTAGTGAATGGATTTTTTTCATTTTTCCTAAATTTCATTTTAGACAAATTGAAATTACTCGAGTGTCGCTTTTAATTGCTAGAATTTTCCATTACTTTGAGACATTTCAAAGTAATGAAATTTTTTTTTGTCATTTCTTTGAGACATTTCAAAACCCCATTAACTACTCATATATCTCAAATTTTTTTCCCTACTGAAAGCATGTACAAATGAAATTTGAATGTTGTAACATAATATAACATTTATAGTGTTAATTAACATCTTTTATCTAATGCCAAACTTAATCATAAGTTAACTAATTCTAATTACCTTTCCTAAATATTTAAGTATTTAATTGAATCTTATCAAAAGAATTTGATGGATACAAATTTAAAATTTGGGTAAAGGAGCAAATCTGGCCCCCAAGTAACCACCAAGGAGCGCTGAGTACCCTAAACTAACATGCCACGTGGCATGCAAAGGTGGCACAGCAGGAGCTCGCGTGACATCCAAATAAGCAAGGTAACGGTCAAACGTAGTTAACCGTCCAACCGGGGTATTTTTTTTAACATCTTGGTTACTTGGGGTACAGATCCGGGCCTGTGGTTAGTTTAGGGTCCTCAGCGCTCCTTGGTGGTTACTTGGGGGCCAGATTCGCTCCTTTACCCTATTTTCAGGGAGTAGAATGAAGGGATTATTGTGTGGATATTTTGGATTTCTTAATTAAAAGAGCATATCCAATACAACTAGATGCCTCATCTTTTCTTATTATAGTGAATCTTCTGATCTTTTGAAATCTAACGGGCCTGGTGCAACTTTTTTTGAACACTTTTTTATGCCAAAGAAGCATACATTATTGACAAAAAGTAAACAAAATATTTTATGATTAATACAAGGGTGAAAACCCAACTTTGATGCATAATTATTGCCCAACGATCAATAATAGTACAAACTATTCTAATGTTCACCAATAATGCCTTATTTTTGTCATGAGATAACAGTGATATTTTACATAATACTCCTATGACAATAAGATAAAACTTGGAAAGTCTTATACCCTTATAAAAAAATTACACAATATTCTTTCTTTTGCCTAACCGTCGTCGCCAACGCCTCATTAGTTGCTACAACATCAGCCGTCACTGTTGAAACCCGCCGCCGCCACTTACCCTTGATATAAGGGTGTGTGGGAGCCCAAGCTTTTATTTGTGTGTGTGTGTGAAAAATATATATTTTTCAATGGAATTAAAACAAAAAAGGAAAAAGAAAAAGTCAAGAAACAATGCTTGTGGGTTCTTCCGTGCGAGAGAGAAAGTTGAGAAGAGAGAGATGGAATTTAAAGTGCAGAGTGTGGTTAACGCGCGCGGGAGAATGAGCCATGGGGCGCAGAGAGAATACGCTGGATAAACTGTGGGTCCCACCATGTGATTTGAATGCATTTGGTTGGTCAGAGCACGGGTGGCATGGGACTCCCAGAGTACCTAAGAATTTCTCCATTAATAGAGACATTTAGAACCGCAATCAACCAAAACATTATCCAGGCCCATCATTTTCTCCGACTTATTGATTTGGTCAACGGTAACAATGAAGAAGGAAGAAGTTAGGCAGAAGTTAGGCAGCAGTTAGGCAGAAGGAAGATATCATTATTGATCAAATGTCAAAAGTAGGACATTATTGTAATATTAAGGAAAATATTATTATTGATCTCATGACAAAAGTTGGACATCATTGATAAAATTTCAAATAATTATATACTACTGTTGATATTAGTCAATAATTATGTATAAAAATTGGGTCTTCAATACAATTTTTCAATTCATTGTCTCTTAAAAAGTTTTGATTTTTTATCAAAAATTTGTTTTTATGGCACATGTGAATATAACTTTTTCTGTTTCTAAGATATCTGTGGGTATGTCATGTGGAACTACTAATCTCTTGTTCCTCTAATGTCCCATATAGAGACGATGCGTGTGAAAAATATATTTAAAACAAAAAAAGTTACAATGCATAATCAAATAAAAAAAAGCAACAATTGCAATCATTTCAATTGAGTTTACTTTTATTAATAAATACCTATTTTTTATAAGAAAATACCTATTTTCAATGTACAATCAAATGAGAAATACAAAAGTTATAATAATTTTACTTGAATATATTTTAAGTATATATAGTTGACACTCTCTCTAGTCGTAATAATTATATGATCACTTTAATTTTTTTGGAGAAATTAATGATACAAATTTAAATACTTTGAAATGTTTACAAGTATATACTTTAAAATGAGAAATTAATGTTTATTCTACTTATAGATTTATTCTCAAAACTAATTTATTCTACTTATAGATTAATATATAATCTACTTACAAATGGAAAATATTATTATTTAGTGGTCTAATTGGTCTCCTTACCTTCCGCAAAAGTCAAAATCAAATGGGAGACAATATTAAATATATCATGATTTATTCTTTTCAAACTTAATAAAGAAATTTCTATGAATTTGATGAATTAATTCATTACATATGATCAAATAAAAATAATTAACATGAGATTTAGAAAAAGTCAACACAACTTCACTTAAGGTATAAACATAAAATAGTATATATATATTTTGAGTATAAATTTGAGAGTTTTACAAAATACTCCTTCCGGTCCCTAATATAAGAGCCCAAAATTTGAATGGTTTTGGTCCCTAATGTAAGAGCTCACCCCATATTCTCTCCTCATTTAATGCATTTTTTCCTACTTTACCCCTAACTCTCTTTCATATTTATTAATGCTTATGTATTTCTCTCTCTTAAAAGTACCATAATAAATATGGGCAATTTTGGAAAAGAAGCATTAACTCCAGACACCCAACTAACATTCACATGTTTTCTTAAGAAGCGTTTTTTGACGGCTAGCTCTTACATTAGGGACCGGAGGGAGTATATAGCTAGAACATATAAGTCACTCGTGACATATTTTTGTTAGGTAATTCATTAATGTTAAAATCGGATAATTAATTAATGAGCTTGACAACGAAGTATGATTTGATTCGTCATACAGTTCTTTCATTAGTTGTTCATTATCAATAAATGAATAAAGAAACTTGAAATCTAAATTCATGGAAAGTGGGCTGCATGGCGGCCAATATAAATTGTATTCAAACATATGTAATTACTAGCCTGGACCACAAACCATGAAATTCAGTTGTGACTAATAAAAATACTTGAATGCTTTTTTTCTGCATTTTAGGGTGATAATACAAAACCGAGGATACATTTCCAATGTTAACATGTGGGCATGATCTCAACTTTGATAAACCAATTTAATTATTCGTTCAATTCCTATATACGAGAGGTATAATTAAACATTTACTGTGATACAACTTAGAAAACACATCTTTGTTCAATTTTTTTCTTGAACCGCTCTTTTTGATAGAACAGGCCGGAGGGTTGCATAAAAGTAGTTCCAAAACAAATAATAAAATAGGGCTAAAGTGTTAAAGTGTTCATGTAATTGTTGAAAAAATAGTCATGTAAAACTTTTTGGAGCAAAATTAACCATCAAATTTTAAAACTGGGGCAAAATGCCTATTATAGTTAATTTTTTGACTTTTTCATTTATCATCCTCTGTCACCTCATCATCACACAAGGGAAAATAAATATATAAGTTCGCCAAATGTTTTAGCCGAGAGATGAATCAGCAGACGATGGTGCGTTAAAAAGTCAGAAAAAAATTAACTGTGATGCGCATTTTCTCTCAATTTTTAAATTGGATGGATAGTTTTGCTCCAAAAATTTTTACATGACTATTTTTTTCACATTCGTGTTAATTACATAGAAACTTTTGCACTTTAACCTAATCAAATATGATATTTTATGCCAAGTAACACATTGTTTTTTTACAAATAAATAAAGTTTTTCAATTATTCACTAATTAGCTAGTTATCACCCAACTAGCTACATCACCTATATATTGAGGACCGAAATTAGCATTAAATTTTAAAATGAAATTTTGCTCAAACTCTGGAATCCTCAACTATAAATAGCCCACCAGTACCTTCTACATTCTTCACCCCAAAAACACAAAAATTCTGTGAGAAGAGTAATAACATGGCTTCAAAGGCTCTTGCAATATCTCTTCTTCTTATTCTCAGCCTTCTTTTCTTCATCACCTTGGTTAACGGCCAAAAAATTCCATGTTGCAGGGTAACTCCTACATCGCCTTGGTGCCCTATTGACTGTCGTTCTAAATAAATGTCCAAATTACGATAACTTCCAGCAGTTCAAAGGTGCTTAACAACTTTGTGTTTTTTTTTTATAGAAACAAGTTTGTGTTTTCAACCTATGACGTTGAGTGTTTTGAGTATTAATGATTAAAGACCACTATATATGTGTATCAGCTGGCCCATTATTATTATGTATGTGTGAAACTATGATAATAATGATAATATAAGTAATAACAGTCATTGATGACTTCATCTATCAATTAAATCACTTAACCTGTCGGGTTGACGTGAGTGGTAAGTACTCTCGTCCCTTAAACAAGTGGTTGGGGGTTCTATCCCAGCCCTTGCGAATGGAGCGAATTCACAGGCCAGCTGTCTACCCCCTACATGGGACTTCAGAACAGCGAAGGATTAGTCTCACTTGACACGCGGGTGGGATACCCTTGAGAAATCGAAAAAAATCACTTTGATAAAATCGTGATCTTCATCGATCTATTTTTATTTTTGTTTTTGGCTTTTATTTTCCAGTGCTTTGCTTAATTTGAGGTGACCATTTCACCTTTTTTATTCCATATTGTATTTTCAGTTTACATATGTTTTTCGTATTTAACTTTGAACTGCGCTGATAAAAAAAAACCTTTGAACTGAAAGTATAAATAGCACATCAACTTGGAAAATGAAAGGACTTGTTACTGTCGATCACTACATTATTGTATTATACATATTAAAATGGGAAAATCCCAAATAAATTTCTTCGAATACTCAAAAGGACAAGTGAGGAACCTAAACTTCTAAAAGGACCATGAAGGAACCAGCACCTATCTGTCATTTTAAAATTTTGTGAAAATACAAAATTACCCTATCCTAAAACACAAATCTCTACTCCACCCTAAACCCACTCTAACACACACCCTCTTCTCGCAATTTGTGTTTTAAGATGGGGGTAATTTTGTCTTTTCAAAAAATTTTAAAATGACAGATAGGTGCTGGTTCCTTCATGGTCCTTTTGGAAGTTTAGGTTCCTCACTTGTCCTTTTGGGTATTCGGAGGGACTTATTTGAGATTTTCCCTATTAAAATATCGAAACACTTGAAGGATTCTGATAAAAAAAAACACTAGAAGAAGATTAAATGATTTTGAGAAAAATAAGTGATGGGTATAATTAAATATTTATATGTGATTAACTGTAAAAACATAATAATTATTATGAAATTGAAGGGAATATAAAAGTTTGAGAAGAAAAAGAATAAATTGCACATGATAGTGATGAAGAAGAGAGAAAATTGGAAGAAAAATTTGGCGAGAAATGAGAGAAATATGTTGTTTTACAAAACTCAACTAAGCTAAATAAAATAAACAAATTTAATCATCATCATTGTCTACATTATAACCTTTGAGTTATGATAATAACAACTCCCAAATACTAGCTACTACCTCTGTTCCCTAAGAGGCTAAGATTAGATTATTAATGTTAGTTAAGTTAGTTATTAACACATGCTATCACTGATCTACTCTAACTATATACCTTCACTCTCACTCTCACTCTCTTTCTTATTATTATAAATAAGGATTATTTAAGTTTATTTCAAAATAATTTGAGAAAAATCAAAAAGTTGTTTATAATTAAGAACAAATTGAAATTTAATAGTGATCTTATATTGTATTTATAAACGAAGGGAACATTAACAAAAGATGTTATTAAGAAAAAGAAAAATCAAGAGTTTGTATAGGAACAAACATCAATATAATAAAAATATTTATAACAATAATTATAATTAGGCCAAATTCAATTAACTAAATATGTTAACAATCTATCTCAAGTTTACAAATTATTAACATTATTATTTTTAGGGAAAAAGACAAAGAAAACCCTCTAAATATGTAAAAGGACAATCAAGGTCACTAAATTTCTAAAAAGACAATCAAGGTCACAAACACTAAATCAACCACTACAGCATCCCATTGACAACCTGTATATTTAACCATCGCATCATCCACATCTAATATATCCCTTGAAAGTTCAAAAGTAACCGGTTTCCATTACACACTCCAAACTAGATAAATAACAGGGTAAACTAGAATAGACCCCGCGCGTTGCGCGGGTATTTAGCATTTATTTGTTATACATTTTAGCCTACAAACACATTAGTTTGTGTCACATATGAAAATTGAAAAGGCATGTCCACACACTGTTAGTATATTTGGGAGGTTTAGAGAAGAGAGACTACTTAATCATTATGTAACATTTTATTATGTTATAATATACCTATTCATAAGTTGGGTTAGTTTGTATATAAAGAAACATAAAATTTGTAGTGTAATTTGTTTTAGTTTTTTTCAACATATCCAAAAAAAGTTAAATTGTTCTTTTACTAAGAATTGGAATGAAAATTTATTTTAGGACAACTAACTAACTAAGCACAAATTATTAACATTTATTTTCTCTAAGTTTTTTAATTATATTACTATGGTATAAAGTTAGACTTAATGAATACTTGTGATTGATAGATTTGTTAAGATAAATACAAAGGAATTGGTATAAATATTTTCCTTTTTATTAAAGCTTATGTCAACATTTG
This sequence comes from Mimosa pudica, assembly GCA_029929735.1. Classification (NCBI taxonomy): domain Eukaryota; kingdom Viridiplantae; phylum Streptophyta; class Magnoliopsida; order Fabales; family Fabaceae; genus Mimosa; species Mimosa pudica. The sequence goes on from JAKELP010000020.1 coordinate 11,721,403, forward strand.
TTGATTTCTTCATTATAAGAATTATATATTAAAGTAAATTTATATTCTATATATCATTTTTAACTTGGATAAGAATAAAATTCCCAACCCCCCAATAATTTAACTTTTTTGAACATGTCCAAAAAATGTTAAACTGTTCTTTTACTTAGAACTGTAATGAGAATTTATTTTAGGACAACTAAACATTCCATTTTTGCTATTATGTAAAACTCTTGTAACAATGTGACCACAACTCTCCAAAATCTCAATATTACAATTTTTCAAATGTAAAATACTATTATGTAAAATTCTTGTAACAATATAACCACAAACTTTTAATCCACTGCTTCAAATTAGTAGAATCTATCGTCACAATAAGTTGAGTATTTAAAGTGTATAAAAATGATAGAAGAGGCAAACTTCATCACCACCTCCCCCATTCCACCCCTTGGCCCCAAAAAAATCCAAATTTCCCCTAGACACCTCCCCCACGTGAAGTTAACTTGAACTAAATTTATTAGTTGAACTTTTTAAATAATTTAAATTTAGATTACATAAAGTATTTTTAACTTAATGAAGAATCAAACTGGCCCGTGTATGAAAGTCATAAATATCATTAAAAATTTCATAAGTAAATTTAAATTATATAATACTTAAAAATATTATTAATTCATATCAAATATATAATATTCGCCATGGCCGAGAATCCAAGTTTGCATAAATAAAACAAAAGAATAATCAAATTATCTCCAACCAAATTATCTCCAACCCCCCCCCCCAACCAACAAAAAAATAACAAAACTTGTGGGGCACCCTAAAATGTACGTTGTTGGAAAATTTGTTAATAGGGGATATTAACCTATTTTTGGGTGGCAAGGGAAAAGATGGAGCTATATTTCATCACCATAAAACTATAACATTGACAATGATAATAACATTCTGAATTCATTTTTTATAATTCAATTCCATTATCAAAATGCTAATTAATCTTGTGAAATAATAATATTTAAATTATCTATGGCATTTTTGCCATGATTTTGAAATTTGATGGGCAATTTAAGTCTAAAAATTTTTTATATGGGTATATTTACACCTTTATGACAATTACATGAGCATTTTTGCACTTTAGCCTTAACTATAAATACCACTGGAATATGTTAGATATGTGCTGGAAATTTATATGGGCACTTTAGCACATATCTAATATATCCCTTGAAAGTTCAAAGATCAGATTTAGTTTCATGTTGCGTTCACACTGGAAATTTAACATACACGGGTATACATGTATATAGACATTGGGCTTCTGTACCCAACACCCCACCCTGAAAAAAGAACTGAAGGCTTGTTTGGTGCCAAGAAATGAAAGAAAGTGGGTGTAAATAATTGAAAAGTTAACGGGTAATATGGTCACTTACATATAACTCGGGCTCACAAGTTTTCTCTCTCCATCTCACACTTATCGTGGGGCCCATAAACTTTACTCTTTCATCATTACCCTTACTTTCCATCTCTTACCCTTTCCATTTCTAATTCCTTACTTTCTTTTAACACGCAACCAAACATACTTTGAGTGTATTTATCATCACTCCCAGTTCCCTCCATTAATGAGTATCCCCACCTACCAGGCTACCACCAAGCTCCATAATCTTTTAAAATTTCACTCTTCTCTCTCTATGCTGTCATATTAAATGTATCCTCACCTCACTTCTCTACTACTACCACCAGATCTTCCTCTTTTACTGTCTTCGACCATTATATCTCCTCATACTTCCTTCGACTTCATCGCAAATTGCTTCTCTCTTCAGCTCAAATCATTTTACTATATTCCCTTTGTATTTCAACAAAAATACATATTGTTCTTCTCTTTCTTCTCTTCAATTTGATCTTTGGTTTTTGCGTTTGAAATCCATTGATTTTTATTGAGTTTAGCTTTAGATCTGTTACGTGAGTGCCGATTTCGTTTTTGTTAGTGATGAACTATGACCATGGAATTTCCCTCTCTTTTTGAATCTTTTTTCAATCAGCACTCTTCTTGAATCTAGAATATAAATGGTGTTGTTCAAGAAGAACAAGAACAAGAAGAACACAAATGGTGTCGTTTCTATGAATACTAGCAACCTCTCCGTTGGGGAAATCCCTCTTGGTACTTCTTCATAAATAATCCGTCAGAAAGGTAACTCTATTTAGCCGTAGATGAGCTCTCTTCCATTTTCTTTTTTTTTAAATTATTTCTAAATATATTAAGTCTAATTTATTTTTCTTCATTTTCTAAATTGCTAAGAAGCGTTGGTTTGGCTCTCTGGCGGGGATTTTCTTGCTTTGTGGTGGTTTGAGATTTTTTCCTACTGAGATATGGGGATTGACTTTGGACATTGCTCTTTCCTTTCTCTGATTTCTTTTATGTTCCCTTTGCTTTTACAGTTTGATGAAATAAGCATTTACATTGGACAAGCATTGGTGGAACCTTAGGGTTCAAGGAAAAGAAGTGTAAATTTAGATGTTAAATTATATTCAACCATGAAGGGGAAGAAGGTTGGAGTAATAAGATGACAATAACTATTTGCTTGACCTTGGATGCAACTTCCATGGTTCTTTTTCTTGGATTTTTTTGTTATATTTAAGAGAAAGACAAGGAAGATGGCGAATAAGTTTCTTACGAGGTGATGTGTTATAGTTTTTGTTATATTTAAGCTGACAATAAGTTTTTGTTATATTTAAGGTTGGAGTAATAAGTTTCTTATCAGATGATTTTCTCTATTTTCTTCTTTCCATACAAATGCATATAATGAGAAATATAAGGTGATGTGTTTTTAATGCCACATTAGAATAAATTGCCGAGGGATATACATAGATAGTAAATATGGAGGTTTTTAAATTTCAGAGAGTATGTGCAATATTCAGTCGGTCAGAAATCTCATTTTTCTCCCAACCTGTGAATGCCATTTTAGTTTTGTGATTACAGAGAGTCAAATGGCCACTGGACGAGTATGGATATTGCTCTTTCCTTTCTCTGATTATTGCTCTTTATGTTCTCTTCCAAACTGCTCTCAGTTTGATGTATAGCTTCCTCCTTCATGGTTAAAGTCAAACTGACGTAAATGACACACAAACACATGTGTTTCTTATTTGTTTGTCATAATTGTTAGCACATAGCAACTTGGTCTAACTAAAGCAGTTGGATTCACACAAAGTTATTATACGAATTGCAAGTATGTAATGATACAATTATGTGCCAATATAATTGTTATATGACTTTTCTAATGTGGGTTGAAATCTGATATGTTTTGTGTTTTCCATTTGTTTTAAAAGCTGAACAATTTGACAGCAAGCCAATGCATATAATGAGGATGATGGAGAAGCAATCATACAATGCACAAGAAGGTGAGGTTTATATTAGATTTGACAGCATGAAGTTATGGAATTTTCTATTTCATCCTCTTTCACAATCCGCAAATGAAACTTTCCTTTTTATGATTTATTATTGTTCAATCCTATGGTGCCATAGTAGTGATAGGAGGAGGAGGCGGTGGGTGCGGGTGAAGCGGCAGGCGTAGCTGGCGGAGCCGCAGTGGAGGTGGAGGGCGTGGACCATCCCGTCGCCGTCGAAGAGGTGGTCACCGGCGAGGGGGCGAGCTGGAGGGAGGAGGGTGGGGTGGGGGGGCGAGCTGGAGGGAGGTGGGGGGAGGAGGGTGGGTGTGGAGGGGGGAGGGATGACGAGGGGGAGGGGGAGGGGGGAGGGGGGCCAGCGTGGGGGATGGGGTGGGGGGAGGGGGAGGGTTGGTAGCAGTGGAGGGGGAGAAAGAGGAGAGGGGGGCAGGTGGCGATGGGGGAGGGGGAGGGGTGAGGGGTGGGTGACAGCTTAATCCAGTCAGCATGCATTGCCACATGTCCGTCCAGTCATTGCCACGTCATTAATAATTCCTCCCCATGTCACCTTTTAACAGTCAAATGTTACTCCTAACGGTCAAAGATGACTTATTTAACGGAGTTATTATAGGGGCAACGATATTTATTTTTGCTTACCACAAATGCACCCCGAAATTGTGTATTACTGTAAGTGCACTTTGCCATATTGTGGAGTACTAGAAATGCACCTTAACCCGAATATTATTGAATGCCCAAATAGTTGTTGTACATATTCCTAAGCCACTGCCACGTCTAATCAATTAAAGTGTGCTGTGTTTCCAAGTATTTTAATTAACCAACTGTATTTCTAATGAATAATGTTATTCGAATTTTGGAGACAGATTTCTATGCAACTTCTGCATTTATTTATTAGCCTTAAATAGGGGATTGTGGATGAATTGTGATAATTCCAATATAATGGTATATTGATGAATTGTGATAATTCCAACATAATCAGCCTTCACATCTTAGTATACTACATGTAAGCTGTATCTAATGATAGATTCCCATGCAACTACAACATTTGATCTATTAGCCTTAATAAGGGGATTTATATGATAACGATGAATACCCAAATTATTTGATGTATTTAATATAACAAACTGACAACATCACTAATGAGTTGAGTGGATTCCAACGTAAGTACAACTCAAATTCCACTCATCGATGTCATTTTAATCTATTTGACAATTTCCTTTATACAACTACATTGGGTAAAAGATCAAATTTGCCCCGGAAGTTTTCACTCAGGATCATATTTGCCCTTAAACTTTTTTTAGGATCACATTTGCCCCTAAAGTCCTTAAATTGGTTCAAACTCACCCTTTTTTGTTAATATCTCACGGAGACGTGAGACACATCAGCGCCCTGGCCACGCAATTGCCATGTATGCCTCTACTTAATTTCCCACCTTCTGCCACAGCCCTCTTAACCTTCACCCTCTTCTGCGACACCCCTCTTCACCTTCTTCATACACCTGAGAAATTAAATACAAACCTCACCCATGCCCACCATTAAACACACGAGAGCAACGAAATCGCAGAGACATGGAAGTGCAAAGAGGGTCAGAGAGCAACGAAATCGCAGAGGTAGAAACACACGAGACATGGGGGGTCGTCGGTGTCCTCCATAGAGGTAAAGTTTATCTAATTCTTGACCCAACTATAGATACATTTGGTTCTGATTTTGTTCTTGGTGTGTTGTTATGATTCGCTGGAAAAGCTTAAAAGAAACCCATGATTTTGATCAGGGGTTAGGGAGGTCTGATGATTTTCTGGGATTTGATGAAAAATGCTTGCAGAGACATTACTATGAACTGATTCATTAGCAGTAATTTTCAGACTTTGACTTTCTGGATTTTGTTGAGATTTGTGATCTTACTTGTTTTATGAGACTTGATGAAGCATGTGGCATTACTATGACTTTGAGTTTGTGACACATCAAGTTCCTCCATAAAGGAACACCTTTTGAGATTGTGATCTTACTTGTAAAATCCAAAAAAACAGGAATAAATGATCAGAAGAAAGAGGACATTTGCAAAATTTGTGATATGCTCTGGTATGTATGAGATCTGCTCTTGTCACTACTCGGCTCTTTTTACAATGGATTGATTAAGCTCTCCAACTAGCATTACATTACTGCTTATTGACACATCAATCATTTGGATAGCTTCACAGTGTTTTATTTTTTGTAGGCTGGATGGGATCTAAGATTTATAAGTCTGTCAATGAGTGGGTACTTTACTTTAGGTGCCACTTATATTATTGGTAGCATCCGCCTCTTGCTCTTCCTTCTTGCATACCTTGGTTGCTTATATAATTTTACCATAGTGCTTGATTTTACTTAATGACAAATGCTAGACATTGAGCGGCAGATATGGCTTTCAAGGCTGTTGGTTTGCACTCACAATATTTGAATGGGTAAGTTATTATTCCACCTTGCATCAAGTACATGTAAAATACTGCATTCTAATCGATTTTTTTTTTATTATTTATAGGCTCGATTTTCATTTGCCCTCCAGCGCCTTCTTTCTCCCAAGGGCATGTTATACCCTGAAGAATTGAGAGTATAAGTAGAAAAGGCTAAGGACTGCCTAGTTTAAGAGTTCAGTTTAGGAGTTATAATTCATTTGTGTTGTTGTAATGTATATGGCTAATTAAAGGATCTCTCATGTTTGTAATGTATGTGTAACCACTTGACCAAATGACTTGTTAATGTAATGGGCATTATGGTCCTTCATTTATGTATTTTGAAAACATGTTTATAGTTATGTTATGTGTTTCATTATTGGCAAGGAATATGCCAAGTTGGAAATCATTCTTGGCTTTATTGTCATGCCTAAGGTGTGGGTGACGTATGATGTAGTTTTTTGAAGCCAATGAATCCTACATACTTGATGTGTATGAAAGAAGGAGAAATGTAGCAGAAGTAAATCAGTTTAGCTAAATGGCCAAGCTTGGAATCATGACATAGTTGGCACCACAAAAAATATGTATATGCAATATCTTAACAAGTAAATAAGGAGAAATAAGAATGACCTGAACAAAAAATAAAACTCATATATATGCAATAGCAAAGTTTGGCCATATTTGGCAACAAAAAAATACATTGATGGCAGCCTACATTACAACAACAAAACATTACAACAACAAACTAAAAATTCCTCTTATGCTACATTAACAGCCATTTCATTAACATTCCTCCTCTGCGACTTCTTCAATTGCACACTTAAGTCATTAATAACAACATCCTTGGATTGTTTGGGCACGGTAGATCAAACCATCTGAAAAAACCACATCCCGCCTACATTTATGCCATAAAATTTGCCCAGAATCAGTTCAAAAATACATATCAATAAACAAAAAAAATACATATCAGCACATATATATGCACAAAAATTTACAAAAGCATACCGAACTAGTTTAATTTCATAATGCTTGAACTTTTGCTTGATGCAAGAACTATAGTCAGCTTCATCATTAATAAAACACTGCTTCTCCTTTGATAACTCCGTCAAACAAACTTCAGGTCCCAAGATTATGAAGCTTGGGCTATTGCACAAAGATCACCAGCAGAGGAATCTACAACAAAAAAAACTAAAACACCAAAATAAATGCTACTTTAGATAATACATCATCTTACACATGCCACTGCTACACAAAGTTACAAATAAGATAATAAATTATAGCTAATATGATGCCAGAAACGCCTACCTTCTTGTAAATGCATACACACACTTGTGAATGTACAGCCACTTGTAAATGCATATACACATTTGTGAATGTACAGCCCTTAGCTTCAACTAACAGTAAAATAACTATGTCATTCCCAATTTTTATGCAACATACATCCATCTTCAGACAGCATGAGGAACATAATAATGAATGTTCATCAGATACTGTACAAACAAGAAACACAAATTGAGATTTTTTTGCAAAAAGAAAAGATTTTTTGGGACCAAGGCAACAACAGAAAGCTTACACTTTGATAATTTCTACAGCCGTAGAATCTCCTGCCAGGGTTGATTTCAGTCCATGAGCTTACACACGATTCGCGAGTTTCCATCATCAACCTCACCACCACGGTTGAAGGAAATGGAAACTGCTACGGAGGAGGCCGACGACGCCTCCCTCATGTCGTGGGGTGCTTCTACGATTCACGTTTCCTTGCCTCTGTATTTCCTTGCTTCTCGTGGAGGTGTGGCTCTGCCTTCTTTTTTTGTGTAAAACCTAGTTGGGGAAGGAGATGAACAAGGGAAATAAACTACATTAAAAATGTTATGACGTGTACAAATAAAAATAAATGAAATGATGTGTCTGCTGACTATGATATTACCTGGACAAATAAATGACGTGTCAAACGTCTCCTAACTGGTCCATCCAAAAAGGGTAAATTTGAACCAAAAATGAGACTTCAAGGGCAAATTTGATCCTGAAAAAAGTTTAGGGGCAAATATGATCCTGGGTGAAAACTTCCGGGGCGAATTTAATCTTTTACCCCAACTACATTTAATTTATTTGCCTAGATGAGTCCTATCTCCAATTGAATTTATCTACTTTTATACATTGTGCCTTTCAAAAAATTGCATACTAAAGTGGAGATTTCAATCTAACAAAGGCAGATATACTGATGATTAGTTGAAATTTCAATACAGGCATAACTCATTCCAATCATAAGTCACAGTTTATTATATTTGACAATTTCCTATGCAAGTACATCAATAAATCTATTTGCCTTAAAGAGTCCTACCTCTTAGACTGAAGATTAAATGCAAAGTTTAATATATTTGACAATCTACAGTCACTGTTGTTTTTAATGTAAACATATCTTACAGAACCCATAAAGTCGTGTGCTTTAGTGACTGAATTGGCTTATGAGGTTCGTTCCAGTGTAACATATTCCAGTGGTATTTATAGTTAGGGCTAAAGTGCAAAAATGCTCATGTAATTGTCATAAAAGTGTAAATATACCCATATAAAAAAATTTTAGACCCAAATTGCCCATCAAATTTCAAAATCATGGCAAAAATGCCATAGATAATTTAAATATTATTATTTCACAAGATTAATTAGCATTTTGATAATGGAATTGAATTATAAAAAATGAATTCAGAATGTTATTATCATTGCCAATGTTATAGTTTTATGGTGATGAAATATAGCTCCATCTTTTCCCTTGCCACCCAAAAATAGGTTAATATCCCCTACTAACAAATTTTCCAACAATGTACATTTTAGGGTGCCCCCACAAGTTTTGTTATTTTTTTGTTGGTTGGGGGGGGGGTTTGGAGATAATTTGGTTGGAAATAATTTGATTATTCTTTTGTTTTATTTATGCAAACTTGGATTCTCTGCCCATGGCGAATATTATATATTTGATATGAATTAATAATATTTTTAAGTATTATATAATTTAAATTTACTTATGAAATTTTTAATGATATTTATGGCTTTTATACACGGGCCAGTTTGATTCTTCATTAAGTTAAAAATACTTTATGTAATCTAAATTTAAATTATTTAAAAAGTTCAACTAATAAATTTAGTTCAAGTTAACTTCACGTGGGGGAGGTGTCTAGGGGAAATTTGGATTTTTTTGGGGCCAAGGGTGGAATGGGGGAGGTGGTGATGAAGTTTGCCTCTTCTATCATTTTTATACACTTTAAATTCTCAACTTATTGTGACGATAGATTCTACTAATTTGAAGCAGTGGATTAAAAGTTTGTGGTTATATTGTTACAAGAATTTTACATAATAGTATTTTACATTTGAAAAATTGTAATATTGAGATTTTGGAGAGTTGTGGTCACATTGTTACAAGAGTTTTACATAATAGCAAAAATGGAATGTTTAGTTGTCCTAAAATAAATTCTCATTACAGTTCTAAGTAAAAGAACATTTTAACTTTTTTTGGACATGTTCAAAAAAGTTAAATTATTGGGGGGTTGAGAATTTTATTCTTATCCAAGTTAAAAATGATATATAGAATATAAATTTACTTTAATATATAATTCTTATAATGAAGAAATCAACAAATGTTGACATAAGCTTTAATAAAAAGGAAAATATTTATACCAATTCCTTTGTATTTATCTTAACAAATCTATCAATCATAAGTATTCATTAAGTCTAACTTTATACCATAGTAATATAATTAAAAAACTTAGAGAAAATAAATGTTAATAATTTGTGCTTAGTTAGTTAGTTGTCCTAAAATAAATTTTCATTCCAATTCTTAGTAAAAGAACAATTTAACTTTTTTTGGATATGTTCAAAAAAACTAAAACAAATTACACTACAAATTTTATGTTTCTTTATATACAAACTAACTCGACTTATGAATAGGTATATTATAACATAATAAAATGTTACATAATGATTAAGTAGTCTCTCTTCTCTAAACCTCCCAAATATACTAACAGTGTGTGGACATCCCTTTTCAATTTTCATATGTGACACAAACTAATGTGTTTGTAGGCTAAAATGTATAACAAATAAATGCTAAATACCCGCGCAACGCGCGAGGTCCATTCTAGTTAAAAACTATAGCATTACAACTAATCACAACCGCATTCTCATTAATCACAGCAACATTCTCGTTCCCATTAACCACCACTAAATCATTGTTAATTTAGTGCATGTGAACTTGGTTCTCCTTTTAAATATTCATTAACTGTAATTGTCTTTTTACATATTTTTACATATTAAGAGCACTTTGTCTTTTTCCCTATTTTTTAAGTAGCTAGAACATATTTGCTCAATTTTTAACACTTGGAGGAGAAAAAATGGGCCTTTCTATTTGTTCCTTTAATTTTTTTTCTTTGTAGCTTCTCGTTGAACCAATCTTCTTCAATTCCATTTCTCTCCATTAATTTCTCTCCATTCATTCATTCATTCTAGCTCCTTCGCGCCCTTTTTCGTTGTTGTTGGGATTTGGGTATGCCTTCTCTTCTTCCTTTTACAATTTTAACATATCTTATGTGTAAATTAGATTGTGGGTTACTTTATAACTAAAAAAAAATTAGTTTTTGAAGAAAAAAAAATAATACCCACAAGTTAAAAGTGATTGATTTTGCATCTCTTGATATCAAATCTGGTGAACTCGATAGATTGATGGGTGTTTGTAGTTTAATGATAAACTGATTTAGTTTATAAGTAAAATAAAATAGTTTTGAGGAAAAAAGATTCATACACAAAATTAAAGTGATTGATGGGTGTTTGTAGTTTAATGATAAGCTGATATAGTTTATATGTAAAATAAATTAGTTTTGAGGAGAAAGATTTATACAAACAAGTTAAAGTGATTGATGGGTGTTTGTGATTTGATGATAAGCTGATTTAGTGTTAGGTTTGTGTTGTGAAAATGTGTGGCAGTGGTGAAAGGCCAATAGAGATGAGTGGTGGCAGTGGGAAGCTTGAATGTTCTAGTTCTGAATTGGACCTTGATCGACCCAATATTGAAGATTATCTTCCCTCTGGGGCAACCATTCAACAAGAACCTCATGGCAAGCTTTGCCTGTATGTTTCTTTCTTCTTTTTTTTGTTCTCTTTTTAGTCTATCTTCTGTTTATTTGGATGTTGAATACTTCCTTTGTTCCAAAATATAAGCTTAGTTGTCACTTTTTTCGAGAGATTAAGGAAGCAAAGTAAGTGACTCAATCATAGTAATGCAGTTTGTGTAATATTACATTATATTAGCTTATAAGTAAAATAAGTTATCCAAAGAGTACAATGGCGTCGTATGATCCATGTAGCTGACCTCATGTAGTGGGATAAGACTTTGCTATTGTTGTTGTAATTGAAATAAATTAGTTTAAAAAATGCGTTAAATTAATTTATAAATAACTTATTTAGTTTTGATAGGATTTTAGCGAAAATGTCAATTAGCTTCTATATTTATGAATGGAGGGAGTAATAGCTAGTTATAAGATGGGAGCAGATTTTTATTCAATTGGTTTCAGTTGGAGCATAGACACTTGCTTGCTCCTTTAAAAAGTCAACTCTCTGCTCTCTTATTTCATCATTTTTTTATATTTGCTTTATGGTTGTTGGTGTACAGGCGGGACTTGCTCAACATTTCTCCTACTTTATCTGAGGCAGCTGGTGCCATTGTAGATGTAATATTTTCTTCTTTTTTTCTGAACTTTGCTGTCTTCTTACATTTGTGGTTTTGATGCACCCCCATTTATATTTGAATGAATGATTACCAGATTTTAAAATTCATCAGGCATGTGTTCTGTAGTGGAAGAAAGAACGATGAATGAAAAGGAAATAAGAGGGGACTGAAGGGTGGGGGGGGGGGGTGGAGATAGGCATTGCTCACAATAAACTTACCATCAAGTTACAGTTGGAACCTTATATAGGCTATGCTTATCAATGGAAAATGAACAACCATAACTAACTAACTAACTAATGCTTATGATAATAATTACCAAAGAACAGTCTAATCCCATGACTTCTTTGGATAATACTCCCTCTGGTCCTAAATATAAGAACTAATTGACTTTTTTGAAAAATCCTAAAGAAAAGCAAAACAAGTTAATTATAAATTGATTTACCTAATTTTTCCCCTTAAACTAGTTTATTTTACTTATAAACTAATGGATAATCTAAAAATATATTAAATGTGTCATGATTTAATAGACTATTTTGCAACCTTAACCTCTCCAAAAAAAAGTTATCTAGGTCTTATATTTAGGACCGAAGGTAGTACATCGCATTGAGGCTAATGAAATAGCGCATGGACTAGCTGTTGTGTGGTGATTCTCATAGGATTTTTTTGGCCTCTGTTCTGGGACTATTTGGGCTTGCGTTAAGAATCATCTGATTCTTCTTGTGTTCATAAAATGTGTGGGTATATGAGTGTGTGTGCACACTAATGATGTCGCCTTTGGGTATTTGCTGACTGGTTGAAAATTTCTGTGTTTGATAGGATTCATTCACAAGATGCTTCAAGTCAAATCCTCCTGAACCTTGGAATTGGAATGTTTATTTGTTCCCATTGTGGTGTTTTGGAGTATTAGTTCGATATTTGATACTGTTCCCTGCAAGGTTAGCTTATACTGTTGCCACATCTTCTTACAATCTTGTTTTGCATGGTGCAGTGACAGTGGGTCTTATTATTCTTGAGTCTACTTGGCTAAAAATTACATAAAATTTGATTATGGATTTCCATTGAATCTTGCGTTTGCACAATAATTTATTGTTTCTTATGTCTGGCCTTTTGAACCTTCTTATTTGATGTTACAGGGTTCTAGTGTTGACAATAGGATGGATAATTTTTCTTTCATCCTTCATTCCTGTGCATTTCCTACTGAAGGGACATGACAAATTAAGGAGAAAAATTGAGGTGCCTATCCCTCTTCCAGTGTTATCTCATTCACTCCTGTAGTTTTCTCCCTCCCTTTCTCTCTCTGTCTTTTTCTTAAGATATATATCATAAAAATAAAAAGGAAGGCTTAATCTGTTTGTTTCATATAACTTTAAAGGACACTAAATAAATTTTGGTTATTAGTTGTCTTGGTGTTTCTTTAAATACATACTTGTGATAAAAAAAAATGACAAACATCCCGAGTTTTGTTGCCACTACAGAAGCATCCCCATTAATTTCAAAGTAAGCACTTGAATCCAACTTTAATTGTTTTCCTCCATCAACATTCATGTATATTTTGGGAAACAGAAACGTACTTATACATTTTTAATGGACATTATTTTAATCTGAATGAATAAAAGTTTGACTAAACTGTATGTTTTAAAAATAGAGGGCATGCCTGTATGTTTTCAGCAAAACATGAGAAAGGTATGTAAAATTTACTTTTTTTTCAAAGTTATTTATTTTGAGAGGCATATGCCCTTTTTGTTAAAAGAAAGGCACATACTTTAGGTTATTTTAAATGGTATCTTGTGCTTTTGCCTGGTAGACTTAAACTCATTTTCCTCCACCTAAACTGAATATCATGCCACATGGATTTCCTCTAGTTCTGTTTGTTTTAAGATTGTAATTGAAGAATTTTCCATTCACAAATTAAAATAGTTGGAGAAAAACAAATTAGTAAATCACTTTCCATACAATTAATTACAATCAAAATATAATAGATAGTCAATGAATGGCTGTTTGTACAAAGCAGAACACAGGCAGTACTGGCTATCATTTAAATCACATTTGGGTCATTCTGTAAGGGTTGGCCAATTTATTAGTGGACATGATCTTTTAGTGCATGGGACTACTTATAGTCCACCCCTGATGTTATAGCCATACTGTTTTTGGACTCCAAATTACTGTCTTTCATATTTTCTCCCCATTCCTTCAGAGAACTTTGGTGGAGATGATGTGCAGTTTTTTTGTTGCATCATGGACTGGGGTTGTTAAATATCATGGGCCACGTCCTAGCATAAGACCAAAGCAGGTATGTCTAATACATGTTGATTGTCAGATTTGACCTTATTTTTAAGTACATGTTAATATTATTGACTGAGGAGCTGAGTTTTCCCTACATTACCTTAACAGGTTTATGTGGCCAACCATACTTCAATGATTGATTTCATTATTTTAGAACAGATGACTGCATTTGCTGTCATTATGCAGAAACATCCTGGATGGGTTGGTAAGCATTTGCTCATCTAAAAGTTATTTGTTTCTTTATAAATAATATATTATTATATATATTTAATACATTATATTATGACCAGACATATTTGTGTAATTTGGTTTTAAAGAGTTGGTAACATCACTACCAACAATTTAGGATAACTTCATATTGTTGACTAAATAGTAATGATAACATGGAAAGTACTATATCTAAATTATTTTGTTAGATCTATTCGATTTGTTGGTGGGATTAAATGTTAGCTGAGAACAGGGCATGTGGTAAACAACTTGTGATGACTTGAAACATATAAATGTAGCATAAATTTTGAAAACTTTCCGGATAAAATAGTAAGTTATGTAATTTTATAAATATTGGCTGTTTTGTTTAGGATTATTGCAGAGCACCATTCTTGAGAGTGTGGGATGTATCTGGTTCAATCGTACTGAGGCAAAGGATCGAGAAATTGTTGCTAAGAAGTGAGTTTAAATGAAAATTTGGGCAATGTCTATTTCTGATTTCATTAGTTTTAACTTTCATGTTCTACATTCTTCAGATTGAGGGATCATGTCCAGGGAACTGACAATAACCCTCTTCTCATATTTCCTGAAGGAACTTGTGTAAATAATCACTACACAGTCATGTTTAAGAAGGTACATATGTCTCTGAAAAATGCAGTTGCATTAACATTCACGATAAGTGTTTAACTTTTTGTTGAAATCTAGGGTGCTTTTGAACTCGGCTGCACAGTTTGCCCAGTCGCTATTAAGTACAATAAAATATTTGTGGATGCTTTTTGGAATAGTCGAAAGTAAGGTTATGCTTTTCAATGTTATTTTACCTCTACTTCCACTTTTCCACTACTGCATTAGAGGTGTAATGATTGGATTTCATTCATTTACAGGCAATCATTCACTACGCATCTGCTGCAGCTAATGACATCTTGGGCTGTTGTTTGTGATGTTTGGTACTTGGAGCCACAGAATCTGAAGCCAGGAGAAACGGCCATTGAATTCGCTGAGAGGTAACTAATTTTGATCTTTATTGTAAGCAGAAAGTTGCATTTGAAAGTCTATCTTTTGGGGTTGAAACTGTCTAATTTGTACTTCAATATAGGGTGAGAGACATAATCTCAGTTCGAGCTGGTCTTAAAAAGGTTCCTTGGGATGGATATCTAAAGTATTCTCGTCCTAGCCCAAAGCTGAAAGAAGGAAAGTAAGTTGTATTGCTTAATTTCTCAATGTGTATACCCTTTTGCTATTGACATATGGCCAATAACCTAGGTGGTTATAGTTGACATTAACAATTTAACATCACTATAAGATAGTCATCTGATCTGGTCTTATTTTTTAAGTTTGTATGGTTAAACACTCTCTGGTAATCCAATCCTATTTATAACCAACAAATTTGGATTCAAAAGGTAGGTGTGATGCCCATATAAGCAGGGCTGTCCTATCTTTTAACAAGAGTGCTTCCTAGGATTTGAATACATATTCTCATCCTTAGTTACCAGTTTGACCAACTACTTGTTGATAGTCCTACTCATAAGTTATTTCAAAAGTATCTATGTAGAATTAAAATTATCAAACTAGTCCTCTAGGGCTCCAGGCTTTTTCATACGGCAAACAACATCAAATCTTTATCCTATACTAAATGGAGTCATGGCACTTAAATGATTGGTTGCTGGCATTTGTAGGCAACAAAACTTTGCTGAGTCGGTGCTACGGCGCTTGGAGGAAAAGTGACGTGCAACAGTCCGTATATCCCGTTTACACTTGTTCTCTTTCAATGTGTTTTGTTTTCCCTTGACATATATAGTTTTTATATCAGGTTTAATTATTTATAGATTGATTTGTATTTGTTGTCTTAATTTATGTTGCTTGCTCTGTCTTGGGCGAATTGACAACTAGTATATTATGCAGGAATGAACTTAGCGATTGGAAAGTCGGGAATATTTTTATGTTAGTCTAAAGTATACTTTTGATCCCTTATGTTTGCATCAAGTTTCAATTTAGTCCTTTATGTTTGGAAAGTACACTTTTAGTTCTTTTTTGTTAACACCGTTAGTTTAACTTAACGGAAAATGCTAACTTAACTATTTTAAATGGTTATTAAATACTGAAAAAATGTTCAGATTAAAATATTTGAGTGTAAATATTCTTATATTTTCAAAATTTATCATTTTTAGTCTAATTTCATTATAACATAATCATTTAAAATTGTTAAGTTAGTATTTTCCGTTAAGTTAAACTAACGGTGTTAACAAAAAAGGACTTAAAGTGTACTTTCCAAACATAAAAGACTAAATTGAAACTTGATGTAAACATAAGGGACAAAAAGTATACTTTAGCCTTTATTTTATTTAAGTCGGTTGACATCCCATGAAATTTTAACACAAACATAGAGTTACTACTTCCGGTCCTATAACACCCCTTAACCTTTTTTTTAGAAATGAATGATACAAAATTAACCATTTTAAAATCTTTAATTATCCTTTTTCTCAAAGTTAATTTATTATACTTATAAACTAATCCTTATTATACTTATAAACTAATCCTTACATGCATTGTTTCCTTAATTATCACCAAAAAGTAAAATGAGTATTATATTTATGACCACAGAGAATATATGTACACATGTGTGTCTATATACCCCCACACACACGTGTGTGTGTGTCTATATGCACACACAGACACATGATTGTGTGAGTGAGTGTGTGTCTATATACACACATGTATATTATTCATGAAATCCGATTATTAGCATATTGCAAGTAAGTTGATCCAGTCCATGATTGTTATCTTCAAAAACTTATATTATCATACAATAAGACGATGATCATTGGAGAAGCACATGATTTCATTGTTATTAATGTACGTATATTTGCATTATGCCTATAGTAACATCCTAGATTTTTAATTGTAAGATATATTTAACTAATATCCAAAATTTAGAAAACAAAAAATAAGCTATTCAATATGGCTTGTAAATAAATTTAGACTTCTTTTATATGGCTAGATAGGTTTATGTATCGTATATAGTATACTTTGAACATTTGACAACCAAGTTCAAGCATATATATCCGTGTATTTCATGAGCTTGATCAATGGTTTATCGGGTCAAACATCAATCCATATGTATGTTTTGACAAAAAAAGGATAAAATTCGCATTCACCAATTAGTGCATAACTTCGCCCTCCTCTCTCCTCTCCTTTAAAAATATTTCAATCCAAACAAGGGAACTTTATTAGTTGCCACCTTTTCCCCATTCAAATATTTACAAACCAAGCGAGGGGAGCGGAGTGTAACATCCCAGCGCCTCGCTCTCGAAATTGTCCGCTTTGGGGAATCCTCACCCCTCACGGCTTTAAAACGCGTCTAGAGGGGAAGAAGATCAGTCTATGGTCATGTTAATCCCAATATGCCAAGAAACTCTTAAGTCATATCATACGGCGAAAAAGTTTGGGTATACTATTAAGATTGAACAGGCACGGGGCGTAATTCTTAATTAGAAGTGTCAAAACACAAAGTGTTGAGGTTCACAAAACAATTGGCGCTGAAGTTCTTCCGGATTCACTTAAGGTGAAATCGAATAAAATTGATTTGAACGTTTACAACTTTTTGAATAGGGCGAAAAGTACTATAAGAGAGAAAAATAAAAACGCAGCTACTGTCGCGGATCTACTTGAGAATCCGAGTTAGTAATAAGCCTAGTTCACAAGGAAATAAGCCTACATCTTCATCATTCCATTTGAAATCATTAATTTTTTTTTTATACCTATACTATGAGCTAATTCACAACAAACCCTAGTTCTCATTCATATGGAATTGTAACATAGAAGTATGGGGCGATGCCCATGGCAACCAAACTTTTCAGGAATCACATCTACGAAAGGTTACGAAAAGAAGAAAAAAAAAATATATGCATCATATGTAATGATAAAACTGATTAAAATAATTTATTTCATGTTATGAGCATAGCAGATCAAGTAAACAAATCAATAACTATTAAACAAGAGAATCAAATGTACAACACATAAATCAGCAAAAGCATATTTAGGAGATTAGTTATAAATAATCTAATCCTTTTGAATTAGTTACTCTCATTTTCAAAATAAGTCATAAAAGACCATAACTTATTCATAACAGAAAATTGATTAATTTAACCTCTTCCCTGCCCTGTCCAAATTACCTCCCACTCACAGATTTATAACAATTAGTCAAATATGATAGTTCTCCTTTACCATTTTTTTTTTCTAATCACTCACAAAAGCACCTTATTCTTTTACACTTCTTTTCATGTTGCTCCTCTTATAATCCATAAAAATTTTTCAATTTCTAATACCACATTTGATGCCACTTTAAATCTTTATCATAGCTTTGTAAATCACTTAACTAGTATATAGACATACACATGTATACATCCTCAGTCGGCCAGTCTAGATTAAGTCCCTAAACATTAGCATTTTTGTCTTGTGAGTTACAAAACCAGCACATGGGAATAGGTGAAATGATTATTACTAATTCAAAAACATATAGTAATTTATACTGACTCAGCTTCTACTAATCATACGTCAAATGAATAAAACAACAGTCCTAGCACTAAACAGTTTATTTTATCAATCAAAGAATTAACTGTACATAAATTAAAACAAGCAGCAAATCCATGAGAATTCTTCTTCATTATGTTATAGAATAAAAATTTAACCGAACAAACCCATTTTCAAAGAGGAGTACGATTGCTCTACTAAACACCTTAAGACCTCAACTACTTATAATTAGATTTTAATTTAATATAATCCTAATAAGAATTAATTTTCCAAATATTCATTGGAACCCAGTAATTATGACATATATGTTTCTTATATCATCATATATTTAACATGCAGCAAGAATACTTATTAAATGGTGCCCTTTCTAATCTAAGCATTTAGATTATAAAGCATACCCATCAAGCTTGAGAAAGACAGAGTTCAAGAAAAATCATAGTTTTCATTTGAAATTCAACATGCATATCAAATGAAGATCTTGTCTCCAAGTATATGCCTATCACATGAGAAACAAGCAGATATAAATCATAAACAGAGCGATTCTAACCCCCCATTTAAGTTAGTTCAATCAATATAGAATAAAGAACAAAATGACCAATCCCATTTCTTCATATATTCCATTCAGCATAACCAGAGAGACACTTAGAATTTCAAAACTCAAACTATTTATAGTTGATTCCTAATGCAAATCAAAATCTTAACCGAGTTGTTTGTATTATTTTTTAAGGTCTAAATCAATTAAAACAGAATAAAATTATGCAATCTATTTTCCTACTTTACAGGCCACGCACAAAAGCTTTAAAAAGAAAAAACAATAGTAACCATTCAGTCAATAAAATAAGAAAGCGAAAATCCTTGTAAATCAACATGGGAGCTAACACAAACAACGACATATATATCTCCTTAAGTACTCATGATTCCCATTATAACCAAATAGGCCTGACTCAAACAGAGCAATGAAAAAAAACAATCATTCAAATTGATTTTTCTTTTTATCTGAAATTCAAAACATTGATTAAACGTATAAAAGAAACATACACTACAGAACATTCCTTTAGTTTCATAGTTTTAATCCCAAAATTGAAGCAATCATAATTGTGACTTCAAAGTATTATTAATCATAATTCAAATGCATCCTATTTAACTTTAAAACCTTTTTTTTTTAATTCTTCATATCAAAATTTTCTAACCATAAATTCTTAATCAAATTCACAATAAGAAAAGAATCAAATCACTTCAGTTAAACCTCAGCCAGCAAATTTCAGATCCAAAATAACTCAATAATCATATTGTTTCACTTAGTAAGGCAAGCTCAGATCTAGGAAAATATCATAAAGTTAAACAATCAACAAAACATTTCTTATTAATGAAACATTTAATCAATTAATACATAGGATCAACTCAGTATTAAAATCTATTCAAATTTGAACCCACGTCTTCATACGGAGTCAATGGCTACAAAGTTTTAAAACTAAAATTAAATTAAAAATAACCACACGCAACATTGTCTTCTTGATAAAACATCTTATCATTTACTTGTTTTTTTTTTCTCTCTTATAGTACTTTTCGCCCTATTCAAAAAGTTGTAAACGTTCAAATCAATTTTATTCGATTTCACCTTAAGTGAATCCGGAAGAACTTCAGCGCCAATTGTTTTGTGAACCTCAACACTTTGTGTTTTGACACTTCTAATTAAGAATTACGCCCCGTGCCTGTTCAATCTTAATAGTATACCCAAACTTTTTCGCCGTATGATATGACTTAAGAGTTTCTTGGCATATTGGGATTAACATGACCATAGACTGATCTTCTTCCCCTCTAGACGCGTTTTAAAGCCGTGAGGGGTGAGGATTCCCCAAAGCGGACAATTTCGAGAGCGAGGCGCTGGGATGTTACAGATGGTATCAGAGCCAGGCTCGGGTCGGTGTGCCAGCGAGGGTGCTGGGCCCCAAGGGGGGTGGATTGTAAAGTCCCACATCGGCTGGGGAGGAGAACGAAAGGTGCTATATATAGGCCTGGATACCTCCCCCTCTCGACGCGTTTTAAAGCCGTGAGGGGTGAGGATTACCCAAAGCGGACAATTTCGAGAGCGAGGCGCTGAGATGTTACACGGAGCAACAACTCTCCCTAACCCATTCGAGTTCACATTACCTACTCATCTCATAAATTAGCACCTTGTGCTTTTCTCCCATAGACAATCTCAATCATTCACACTATCTAATTTAGGCCATTGATTACATATTTTTTTTTAAATAATCCCAAGAAAGTTGGATGCATCTCAACCACTCCACCATATTTTTCTCCCTCTTCCCAATATCTCTTTCCTCTCTTCACATCTTTAGTGGTTATCTTCCTTCCCCATCCTCACCACACACCGCTGCAACGACCTCCTCCCTAGCCTCACCAGCAACAATGACGGCGTTGAATCTCCAGATTCGCAGGCAACCAACGGTGGCCACGCTGACGACGTCAGAACCTCGACATGGTAGTCGCGTTGATGACGACGCGGTCTCCGGCAACGCATAGCAACAACCTCGCCTCGTACTTTATGGTTGTGGATGAAAGAGGCGATAGTAGAGATGACGACGAGGAGGAGGTTGAGGGAGATCGTGAGGCTGTTGTTGTGGTTCAGTGTCATCGGAGATCTGAGACGGTGACGTTGTGGATGACGGTGGTGTAAACGACGGCAGAAGTAGGGGCAAGAGTGGAAGCGGTCGTTGTGAGGGTGGTGGGGTTGGGGGTAGTTGGAGATGTGAAGAGAGAGAAGAGATATGGGGAAGAAGGAGAAAAATGGCTGAGATGCAGCCAACTTTCTCGGGATTATTTTTTTAAAAAATAAAATATAAAATCAATGACCAAGATTAGATAGTGTGAATGACTGAGATTTTCTATGTGAGAAAAGCACAAGGTGCTAATTTATGAGATGAGTAGGTAATGTGGACTCCATTTTAGGTAAGCCAATTTGAGATTATCTAAATTGGGGTTACATTCAGGGCTCATCTTCAAAATTCTCAACATTTTCTCATCCTTCAAAACACACATATAGTTTCATCTAAAACACACAAATAAAACAAAGTGTGCCTAGAAATCTCCCTCACTTTATCTCTCACTCTCCAACCTCCCCAACCTCCAGCCTCTCTTTCACCTCAGTCGCTGCAGCCGCCGCCAACGCCTCAGCCGCCTCAACCAATCTCCTCCACTCCCCTCACCTCTCCTCCAACTAACCTCAACCTCACGTCCTGTGGCTCACTGTGTTTTATTTACAGCACTGGAAAGTTGATCTTGACGTATTCAACAAGCATTGCTATAACGTTCCAATCTTACAACTTCAATGGCATTGCAAGCTATAGTTGTCCATTTTTTTCACTTGGGTTTCATATATCAGTCATTTATTCAGCTATCTGAACTTGTTAAAGAACCATGATGTCCTCTCGGTTATCTGTCGTTATTGAGAATTGTTTGCAAAAGCCTTTAGTGACGCAACCCATCCTTCCAAGTGAATCACCTGATGTTTGGCCTTGTGTTTATGATGAGCTCAATTTTTCTGATGTGTTTGGTCCAGCTCCTATTGACTCATTCAAAGAATTCAGTTGTGACAAATCTAGAAACTTTGAGGCTACAATAAATTATGATGAAAATATACGCAGCCAACCTCATTCTTTTGTGGGGTTCATATCAGAAATTAGTCATTTAAACGGTATTATAATAAGCTTACTTAATGAGGAAGAGGATGGTGCACCAGAACTGGCAGGGAGTGATGTAGAGAAACACAGAGAGAATTTTTTGAAGTGAAAACATAGCTAGAATTGAAAGAAGAGGAGTCCAACAAAGAATTTAATAATATCAATTTGAAACATCAAAGGGTTGGGCTTGAAGATTTTGAAATCCTGAAAGTTGTTGGGCAAGGGGGATTTGGGAAGGTGTACCAGGTGAGAAGGAAGGGACATCTAATATTTATGCAATGAAGGTCATTCAAAAGGACAAGATGATAGAGAAAAATCACGTTAAATATGTTATATCTGAAAGTGATATATTATCAAAAGTTTGTCACTCTTTTATTGTGCGACTTAGATACTCATTCCAGGTAATTAACAATAGATTTACTATCTGTCATTTCAACTATTTGTGTACAAGTATGAGGTAAAAGTTTGGCACCATCATATTTGGAGAAATATAACATTTCTTTAATTTTTATAGACAAAGTATAGATTGTACCTTGTACCTTGTGCTTGATTTCGTGAATTGGCGGTAACCTTTTCTTTCAGCTGTATTATCGCCAAGGAGGTATATTCAGATACGTTAGTATAGTAACTTTGGTGAATTTATCTTGAAAATCAAGTAGATAGCAATCTTACATGTTTCACTTGTTTCAGGGAGGACTTGGCTCGCTTTTATGCTGTAGAGATAGGTTAAGCCGTCTAATATCTTCATGAAAATGGCATGATATAGAGGGACACATGTTAGACTTTAATGATAGCTACAACGAATACACACACACACACGTGTATATAATAAGCTATCTAATAAGATCATAAATAGTATATAGCGGAAGCGATAAATACTTCGTGTCATTGCTTATTTGTGAGATGAAAGAAGAAGTCACCAAAGCTCTTCTGACTAGAGTCCAGCACAGTAATGGTCTGTTGAATTAGCCTTAACCAGTCAGGGAACCTGGAATTTAGTGAGAACGGTAGGTCTATACTAGTTTATGTTATCTACCGTGTGTATTAGGCGTCGGTGTGTTCTCTCCATCAGAAAATACCCCTTATATAGATAACCAAGTGCGAGAAAAACCCTAACTTTAATATTGGGCTTAATGTCGACTAAACGGGCCACTTAAACTTATTATTATTAAATTCTAAAATATAACTAATATAATAATATAAATATAAATATTAATAATAATTCTAACATTCTCCCACTTGGCCCGTTTACTATATGTCAACTGTTCCCTTTAATCAAATCAACTAAGGTTATGCTGCATGAATCATGGCGTTAAGTCCTTCTATCTAAGAGAATATTATCTTCCATGTATTACAAACTACATACTTACCTAATGGGTATAGCTCCATGAATAAACTTTCAAAACATAAATGTTTATTCGGTTCCAAACAAAAATTAAACTAAATGTTCATCAATCTCTTCAAGAAAAAATGTACATAACAAATATAGAGATTATGAATAAAGTTTCCAAAGTACTCATTGTACGCCTCAATCACTTAAAGGATTTACAATCATCATATGAGGTACATGTAAAACGAAATCATTTGGTTTCATCCCCTTTGTCAAAGGATCAGCTAGCATTTTACTTTGAACGGATGAGGTGAACAGTGATTTGACCATCAGCAATTCTTTCTTTCAAATTAAGGAATTTTAGCTCAACCCATTTTGATTTGCTATTACTCCTTCCTTGATTTGCTATGATCACTGCTGCTTTATTATCGCGATACATATGTATTGGTCTGGAGATTGATTGAACAATCTTCAGTCCAGCAATGAAGTGTCTTAACCAAATAGCCTGTGAACTTGCCTCAAAACATGTGATATACTCAGTATCATAAGTAGAGGGAGCTGTGAGTGTCTGTTTGACACTTCTCCAAGAAATTGCTCCTTCTGCTAAAAGGAAAATGTATCCCGTCATAGACTTTTTGGAGTCCACACACCCTCCTTGATCAGAATCTGAGTAACCTGTCACTTCAAGATTCTCTGTCCTTCTGTAAGTCATCATCAAGTGTTTAGTACCTTGAAGATACCTTAACACTTTCTTTGCAGTTGTCTAATGCGCTCTGCTAGGATTGCATTGATACCTTCCCAACATGCCTACTGGATAAGCTATATCAGGCCTTGTGCAGACCTGTACATACATCAAGCTTCCTACAGTAGAGGCATAAGGAACCTTTTTCATCTCAGTTTCCCACTAGCATTCTTGCTTCAGCTGGTAGGAATTTGTGTCTGGACAACAATAACTTTTCCGAATGGAAGGATGATGTCCTTCTGCAACTGGGGTGCATGGAAATGGACTATGTCCTTGAGACTCCTAGGCCCCAATTATTATTTTTTATTACATCATAATAATTATTTTGTTATAAACCAAGTTCCCAAATTTCATTATCGAAAATAATTAAAAGAAAACAACATATAGTGACATATAACCTATACTGAATCCTTTGGGGTTAAGTTTTGCTATTCTATTTTCAAGTCGGGTAGTTTGCATGTTTACAATTATGTTTATTTTTATGGTTATGGTTATGTTTATGTTTATAGATGGTATTCTGCTAATATTTTTACTCCCTTCTATATCTATTCACCTATAGGCGGAGTTAAGAGAGTAAGAGAGAAGATATAGAGAACTTATAAAGAGAGAGATGAGTGTGAAAATTTCCTTTCTGCAAGCTGCTTTCATGGTGTTTCTCACTCTATTCTGTTCAGCAAAATGTGCCCTTGAAGTCAAACTTTTCAATGTGGAAGACTCTGGTGCAACTGCAAGTGACACAATTGATAACAATAAGGCATTTTTGGAAGCATGGAAGAAGGCATGTGAATGGAAAGGGAGATAAATAATGGAGTTTTGATGGCTCCGAAGGGTATGATATATGTTATGCATTAGTTTCCAATATATTGATGATCTCAATGTCTTTGGTGGCGTATTACATGGTCAGGGCTCGACTGCTTGACATCAAAATGATTGCAAAAATAACCACAATTGCCAACAACTAGCTACGAACATGAGATTTGACTTCATCAACAATGGTCTAGTCCATCACGTTCATTGCATTGATAGTAAAAGTAATCATTTTGTTAAGATTATATTTATTCAAAAACTAAAACGAAAACAATTTTTAGGTTTTTGTTTTATTGAGGAAAATTTGAAATAATTTCTTCTACAATGAATGTTTTTGTTATTTAAAGATTTGAGTTATCATCGAGTTGCGACTTTTCTGTATGACTGTAGTATTTTTATTAAAAATGTAACTATTTTAAAACTATTATTTAAACTTTTTTTTTCAAAAAAAACTCATGTTAAAGTAATTTTTCAAACATATTTTGCCAAATGTGTTTTAAAACAAATCAATTGGGTGTGAGTTAATTTATAATTTAACAAGTGATCTCGAATTTGAGTCATAGGTTTTGAATTATTGGTAGCACCCGATAATAATAGATAAATAAGACAATACAATTTATAGAGTTTTTTTTAAAAAATGTTTAAAATGAAAACACAAAAACAAATAAAGCATTGCTTTTTAGTAAAACATGTCATGTAATATTTAGAGTGACATATGAATTGGCAATTGCCAATGATTGGGATTCTCTCTGCAGTGTACTGCCTCTCCGGCCCTCACCGTCTTCATTGTCCATTGAGATTTTTTTTCTCAGAAAATATATGAACCTTTACTCAATTTGTGTGTGTTATCCTTGTGCTAATCTTCTTTATATCGTTCCAATTTTATCTAATGTCCTCGAAAGGACACTATTGAGATTGATCAAGGGCTTCTAATCTACCACATCATGCTTTAAAAACATATAACTTACGTAATTTACATATGCTTTGAAACATTTTAATTTTTTTAATTTTTTTAATTGAGTAACCAATTTTTCGGACTACTGACTTTAACTACGGAACTTATTAGAGTTACATTTTGTTTTAAATTTACTGAGATAAAATCACAAAAAACAGTAAAACTCTGCTGCCAAATATTTTAATTACAATAAACAAACCTGTTTGATTTTTTGCTTTTAATCTTGGCTAGCACAGATAAACCGAAATAAATATTGAGGTAAGCCCAAAAAGTTGTATATAAATATTTGGAGGTAGATTTATTTGTAGTTTATAATTTTACATAGTTAGGTGGATCAATATGTATCTCCTATAACAAATCCTTATGTTGAAATGGGATATGTCTACATAGTTAAAATTTTTCATGCTAAAAATTTTATAAAAACTATTCAAAGCTCTTCATTAATTAAATACTATAATTCAGTTTTTATTTTATTTTATTAGTATGATCATGTGGTGCATTGTGTGTATTTGGTGGGAATTCATCATAAGCTGAGGGAAGCTCTTCATTGTGTGATTTTGATGAAAGAATCTTTCTCTGAAATGTTTTATCTCCCTTTCTATTATACCATGTGCTTGTTTTGTGTCATTTCCTTTCTGGTTTATTTCAATTCTGATGTAATTGAGCACGATTTCGTGCAGTACTTGCTAGATCTCTAGCGTTCTTGTACTTCAATAATTGCTCCGTGATTCCATTACAGTTGTACTACAGTGTTATCTCTAGTGAACTTGTGTTTGTTTCTTGTTGGCATGATGTGCGTTAATTGAGAAGGGTGCTTCTACCCTACAATAAGTAACTCATGAAAAGAAAAAGAACTTGATTGAAGATCTAGTTATACTAGCTACTTGAACATTGTAAAAGGGAGATAACGCTATGACCTAATTAAAATCAGGTACAACTTTAAACTACATAAACTTTTTATCCTATAATTATTGGTAGTGATCTTGGTAGCACCCGATACTTATTGGTTCACATTCAGTGCTCATCCTAAAGAAAGACAAATTTTGCTCATCCCTCAAATGCACAATTATAGAAACCACCAATGCACAATTATAAGAACCACTAATACACTTTCAATACCAATTAATTATTTCCAATATGAAAAATTTTATTTACTTTTTCAAGATCAATTCACGGGCGTGTTCTTTTGATAAATTTCTTTGGGATGGTAACAAATGTAAAGTTTCTTTTGAACTCTTTCCCTATTTCGAGTTTAGGTTCATCTTCAATTTTGTTGTTTCTTTTATTTTTATAGAAACAATTTTGTTGCTTCTAAATTCTATAAAAAATGAACTTTTGAATAGGAAGGTGCATGATGAGATATTCTAGAGCGTTAAAAATATTGCAGTGAAATAATTAATTGGTATTAAAAGTGCACTAGTGGTTCCTAAAATTATATGTTGTAGTTGAAATAATTAATTATTATTAAAAGTCCACTAATGGTTGCTATAATTGTGGACTAGTGTATTTCAAGGATGAGCGAAATTTGTCTTTCTTTAGGATGAACACTGAATGTGGATCCGAAATATATCATGCATTATTTTTAATCTTTTTTTATCAATCATGTCCAAAGCCCATCTACGGAATATTATTTAAGGAAAAAAGTAACAGTCATCCATTGTAATATTCTTTCTTGAGTTAAAAATGTTGGAGTTATCAATAAATAACTTGTGGGTGTGTCAAAAGAGAAGTCCCACATTGCTTGGGAGTGAGAACTTACAAGGGTATATAATAAACTTGTATTCTAGCTCAAGTTAAAGGGCCAAAAGAGGAGTGGGCCTCGCGCACCCAAGTTGCGCCACAGAGAGGTAAACACAGTGGAAATCCGGCGATTTCCCCCCTGCGCGCACGATAAATATGTATTGGGCACTTTTTAATTACCAGTTTTATGAAAATAATGCTGATTATTTTTATATATGCCTTACCAGAAAACCATGTTTTGAATACCCATGAATTTAGTTAGAATGGATTCCAACGTATGCATGACTGTTTGAATTCATTTGTGCTTGTCCTAACCGCTGTTTTAATTCATATTATTGTCATAATGCTGGTAACGTTAATAACCGATAATTGATGGTCATTAACATGGATGGTAATTAAGTGTGTGTCCAACGTCTCTGAAAGTCTTTGCTAGGCAGTGCTTGGCAAGAGCTTGTATACACTGTGCTTCAGAGCTTCCATCATTCCTCTTTTGTGTTCACACTCTGCTGTGTTCTATTTTCTTTCATTGTTCTGTTTCCTTGCTTCTGCAGGAGGGATCTGTTTAATCCTGGGGAGTGCCGCATCCTTCTTAGCCGGTGGTCGCGAAATAACTCTATAGGAAAGTGTCCCTGAGGACACGACTCAGATTGTCACCTATCAGATTGTCGTCTATCACATTGTCAACTATTAGATTGTCGTCTATCACATTGTCAACTATCAGATTGTCGCCTATCACATTGTCAACTACCGTGATTTTGTATTGTTTGCCAACAAAAAAGGCCAGCAAAAAGCTTGATAACAAAACCTAAGACATCTATATCTCTAGTAAAAACATAAGTACCTAACAAAGATTTTGCTTATTTTACTATGCAAAAAGAAATTGACAAATCCATTTAGTAGCATCACTGCTTTAGATGAGCCATTGTCACCCTTTACGAGCAAAGCAAATAGCGTACACCAAACAATTTCCCTAGAACTATGATATTTCCACCTTTGTCGCTGGATCGGAGGATAAGTACTTGCTCATAAGAACAAACTGAGAAATTGTGTTAGCCCGGCCGCTTTTAAGGGTGAACTTTTTGAGTGACAATTTAGGGCAATTTTTAAACTTAAATATTATTAAACATGTTTTCCACCTTTAATATGTTCATCTTAATAAATGAACTTCGGAAAGTCATACTTGGGAGCTTGCAAGATCCAACCCCTGCTCTATTGTGAGTTTATTTAATAAATAATAACTAAAAAATTTAAATTGTGATACTGTAATTAAACAATGAAAACCCATGTTTACATCTTTTATTGATAAAACCATATTCACATTTTAAAATATAAAATTAAATTTTAGATCATTTTGTCCTCGGTCACAATCTATATATTAATTGACACACTTTTTCTTCATGTAATTGCATAGTTATCATTTAAACTTTCTGAATTGACATTTTTCACTACAGGTTTCTAAGATTAAGAGACTAAAAACAATTGACAAATACAAAGAACTAAATTGAAATTTGATATAAATTTATAGAATTATACATATTCTTTACCCTTTATTTTTATGAAGACACTGACATATATAAAAGAAATCACTCAGGGGTTTGTTCCTTCATATATCATGCATTCATTGAATTGTTCTTTAGAGCAGAATCTGATGAATCCCTTTTTCCTGTTAAGTCAAACTCATAAACCGGTGTCCCATTTGGATGTAACAATCCCCAATGTCTTTCTATTCCTGGTCCAATTTTCATGTTCTCATCATACAATGAGAAGATGAATGTAGGAATAATAACACCTGGACGAGCCGGTGTTCCAAGGGGCGGTTTCGCCGTGATTTTCTTGATAAGATTTCGATTATACATCGCAGCATTGAATGTGTTTGCGCCGGCATCTTCGCCTACATCGCCGGAATGAGGCCACCCAGTTTCGGATATCACCAGCCTGATGCTAGGGAACCCAAGTTTTGACATAGCAAATATAACAGAATCAAGCATTTGGTCCAGCAAATTGGTGTAGAACAAGCCACTAGAAGTGTCAGTGAAGTTGAAATTTCCCCCAAGTAAGGCAAATTCTAGGCTAATATTATTAGGGTTTAATGACCATGGAAAATAAGTATATACATCAATGAAGAAGAATGAATTGGTTCTTTGAAGGAAATCAAGCATTGGTGCTATCACCGTTTCTCTTATCCCCGGCCGGAATGTCCCCGAAGATGGCGGGAAAGTGGTCCCAATAGCATCCATGGCTATTGGTGTACTAACCTTGATATTTTTAATGTTATGAGCCATGAGTGACGTATGGATCCTTCTCATTGCAGGCACAAGATGTAGCCAAATATTTTGGCCTTTTTCTGAATTATCACTTAAAACTTCATTACCTACAAGCAAGAAGCGAATCTTAGTCTTGGGGTAATAAGGTAAGACATATTTTCTTACCCATTCATCTGCATTGCTTTGGCTTGCAGAAATGGTTGCGATTTCTTCGTTTGGGATCATAATGGAAACTTGAAAGTTGGTTTGTGAGAGAAGATTTAGGATTTCTGGATTTGCATCATATAGCTTCACTAGTCCTGCTTTCATTGTTGTTAACAGCTCGATGGATCGAGCTGGAGACGGCAGGTTGTCTGCGACTCGGCCATAGTTCACACCAATCTTGCTTGAGATTTGGGCTTCTGTAAAATGACAAAGAGAGTGATCGTGATGAAATTGGTGTTACATATTTCACAATATATACATGCTTTGAAGATAAAGAAAATAAAGGGGAGGAAGAAGTGAATGTATTTCTCACTTGATATTGAGAGTAAAGAGAAGATAAAGATTGTGAGGACATTCATTAGTCTAACTTGTAGTTGTAAGTTTGTTGTAGTTGTAAGTTTGTGATAATTACTTTCCACAAGGGTTCATTTTTGTATTGCACTCACATGCTTTTAAAGGAGAAAAGGGGTGAGATTGAAAAGAAGAAAATGGAATGTAGACTACACAAAGTCAAGCATCTTTAGAAGTTACATTAAAAAAACAAAAAAATAAGCATAAATCTTTTAGTTTACATGCAATCCTTTTGGTGTGTTTGATGTTTAGCACAAAAGGCGGATGTAATGAATTTGAATGTATTAAGAAGCAGTTAAAAGGTGTATTACGTTTGAATATATATTAAATCCTCCTGAGTGGTATAATCTATTATCTTCGACCAAAAAAATATTTAATCTGTTTTAAAAATTAATAAGAATAACCAAAGAAAATATCGACATTTTTGTTATGCACTTATTCTTGTTTATGCTTTTTAATTTTACAAAAAGAGTAAGAACAAGAAAAATAATTGGCAAAAAAAAAGAACAAGAAAAATAATTTTTCTTTTATAAATAAGAAAAATAATTTTTAAATGTCAAATAATTGTAATTTTTTTGTTTTAGTGTACTTCCTCGTTCCAATTATAAAATCTAGAAATTAGATTACTAAATTAAAAAAAGGACTAAATCAATTACTTACGTTGGTTTTAAATTTATTTGTAATAGATATGTGTTTTATTGGCCCAAGGAAAAATAGATACGTATTCTAAACTAATATAGCTAGTCTTTAAACATTTGTAGTTAAAACTTTTTATTTGATGAAAATGCTCTCTAATAAGTAAGCTATTAATAAAATTTGTGAGACAAAGTGCACAAATTTCTTATATATAAAACAAATAATTTTTAAAGACATTTCTACGTGTAGCATAAGAGAAAAGTATTAAATAGTGTGAACGTCCGTTGCGTGAATTATGTGACTGCTAAATAAAGAAGATTATGACATTCAATTAGGTGAGCTAGTAGAAGAAGCTGAAGAGAAAAGGTTGTGACGACGGATCTTTCTTTCACGAATCTTTGCTTGTTCGTTAATTTTCAAAAGAAAGGTAGTTATACTACATCATATAAAGGGACTTAATAAAATGATACACTTGTGTCATGCATCTGTTGTGAAATGGGGCCGTTTATGTTATAAGGATTTATTAATAGTACGTATCATTTTGTTTTTTTATAAATCAATATCACAGAAGAGTGCAATTTTTAAATTTTTTTCTTAAATTAAATTAAGATGAGATTAGTGAAATAGGGATATTTTTAAAAATAGTCTTAAGTCAATATTTAATTTATTTTTGTAAATGGGCCTTACATGAACATTACAATATTTTATAATCGGTAAAGCTACTGATACATCTTTCGTAAATTCTTTCAACATGTATTTGTGTGAATTGGAATTCAATTTTTTGAGGACTTTATTCAAATTTATATTCAGTTGATGACTAGGAAATTTCTACCTATACTTTGTACGGATTCATGACCTGATCGATATTTTCTTATTTGAACTAACATTTCAACGTACTTCAAACTGAAGCCATTGTTGAATGAATACATTTATGTAATAAGTTTAGAATTTTTCACACTGCAGTGCACTGGTCGCAATAAGTAATAAAATGATAAATGAATAAGCTAAGGCCAAATAGCGATTATGACACTATCCCTAAATCGAGTAATTCAAGTATCAACATTAAACAGTAAGTACAAAGTGAAACTATGCTTAATAAAACAATAAATTAAATCTTACAATTGTTACAACGTATTAAATTTTAAATAATAATGAAAATCTTAATAAGAAATAATAATGAGAAATGAGAATGAATTAAGAGCAAAAAAACATCAAATAACACAATGATTATTAATTATAATGTACTCCCTCCGTTCATAAATATAAAATCACTTTGGAGAAGTGAGCTTGTTCCTAAATATAAGGTCACTTTCTAATTTGTCCCAATGTTTCCCTAAATTGCCCCTATACTCCTCTTATAAGAAATTTCTCCAATCGATGCCAAAAAAGAATTATTCTGAGAAGAAGTGGTTAATTACTTCAGAGTGTGCTATTAGCTTGGCTGAATTCGTTGAAGAAGATGAGATTCGTGTTCTTCCTCAGTGAGGCCATGGATTTCATGTGAATTGTATTGATATTTGGCTTGATCTCACTCTTGTTCTGCTGATAAGAAAAATCTCACTCTTGTCCTTCTTGCAGTCAGATTCTAGCTCAGACAGCGGGATGCCATCACTGTGGTCTTTATCTGGCGGTGAAGGGGTTGGAATAGGAGGAACTGAGGTTTTGAAACATTTGTCTCTCTTTTTCTTTTAAATTTGGTTGAAGGGTATTTTTGGAAGATCATCTAATTTTAACTAACTTAACTATCTTCCTTAATCTTCCCAAATTAGTTAAAGACTTAAAGTGATCTTATATTTAGGAACGGAGTGAGTATTAAATAAAAAATATGGATATGAATTAAGTTTTTGCATTGTATGAATTAATATTTTGCATGAATTAATGTATAAAAAATTTCTTTTAATTAAGGGCAAATGTGCAAATATGATTCTAAACTTTGCCTCTAGGCTCTAGCAGTGTTTCTAATACCCAAGTTTCCCGAGGTGCACCAATGATACTCATCTATTGAACATGGAGCAAATGTAATACTGCCATTAAAATTGGATGGTTTCCGTTAAAATTTTATTACCATGAGTCCCCTAGAAATCATCTAATTATACTCATGTCTCAAGAGACTTGAGGGTTATCAAATATAATTGAGAAATGACTACAACACCCTTGAAATTTAGTCTGGTTTAAGAGCTACTTATTTCAATCAAGGGAATTGTAGTCATCATATCTCAATTAGATTTGATTGTCCTCATGTATCTTGGGATATGGTAATTAATAATTAGATGGTTTTTATGGATCTCATGGTAATAAAATTTCAACGGAAATCATCCAAATTTAACAGCACTATTACATTTGCTTTATGTCCAACACATGAGTATCATTGGTGCACCTCGCGAAATTTAAGTATTATTAGAAACACTCATATGGATAAAGTTTAATATCAGATTTGCACATTTGCTCTTTAATTAAATGACATTACATGCACTTTAAGTGCATGTAAAGGCTTATGATTTTTTTATTTAAATAAATTGCAGCCTTGTAAAAGCTTAAGATTCTTTTTTATTTTAAAATTGGTGTTTCCTTTGAGATATAAAATGTCACTAATTTTATGTAGAATCTGGTGGTTCAAATAGATTTGAGAAATTTAATCTTAAAATGAAGTTATTTATGGGTAAAGAATGAGAGTAGACATGAGAGGGGAAGCCAAGTCCCCGTTAAATCACACATGTAATATTTAAATTCACCTAAATAAGCATATGTACTTAAAATATCTTATGGGCTGCAAGTAATTTAAATTTTATAGGGAAAATTAATTTGAGGTCCCCCACAAGGGACTTAATACTAGAAAAGTCCCAAAAGTTGAAATAATTAATGTAGGGTCCCAAGGGACCTCACTTTAATATATTTGAAAATTGAAAAGACACTTTTGTCCCTAACAACTTAATGGGCAACCGTGACAACTCGATGGGCATAACGTGACAACTGAATGGGCAAATGTGACAACTTTTTGGGCATGTGCTTTAAGTTAATGGCCCAAACTCTCTTAAGTTAATGGGAAAAACCTGATAACTTAATGGGCAACCGTGACAACTCGATAGACATAACTTGACAACTGAATGAGCAAATGTGACAACTTGTTGGGCATGTGCTTTAAGTTAATTGCCCAAACTGTCTTAAGTTAATGGGAAAAACCTGACAACTTAATGGGCAGCCGTGACAACTCGATGGGCATAACTTGACAACTGAATGGGCAAATGTGACAACTTGTTGGACATGTGCTTTAAGTTAATTGCCCAAACTCTCTCAAGTTAATGGGGAAAACTTGACAACTTAATGGGCCGCCGTGACAACTCGACGGACATAACTTGACAACGGAATGGGCAAATGTGACAATATGTTGGGCATTTGCTTTAAGTTAATTGTCCAAACTCTTAAGTTAATGGGAAAAACCTGACAACGTAATGGGTAGCCGTGACAACACGATGGGCATAACTTGACAACTGAATGGGCAAATGTGACAACTTGTTGGCAAAAGTGTCTTTTCAATTTTCAAGTATATTAAAGTGAGGTCCCTTGGGACCCTACATTAATTATTTCAACTTTTGGGACTTTTCTAGTATTAAGTCCCTTGTGGGGGACCTCAAATTAATTTTCCCAATTTAATATGAACATCCCGGCAAGAAAAGCACAGTAATTTGGAGCCATAATCTTAGCAAAGACAAAGACTTATTTAGGTGAATATATATATATTTTTTCACTGAGGTGAATGTAAAATTAATTGCTATTATAAAAAATGTAAAACTTTTACAACGTGCCAAAAAGGTACCTTGATAATCTCTCCGTTTCTAAATATATGATCATTTTGGAAATGTAGGTTTTTTTTTAAATGTAAGATTACTTTTAAATTTATCTCAATTTTCCCCAAATTGCTCCTTTATAATATGTCCTATCACTATATATTTCTTTATCCTAATTGAACTTGAATCATCGTCCTCCTCGACATCACTAGGGACCACATCGGAATTCTTGTTTCTGACATCTGGCATATTCATAAATCAAGACATGCAAATAATTTCTAATTGGCTAATCGATCAATGAAGCAACTTTCATCAAATATGTATAAAAACGTGAGTTGAACACCCTAGAAAGTATAGATAGCGGTTGAGGGAAATTGAAAAGGAATCTAACCTTGTAATGATTTTGAAATTAATAATTAGGTCGAAGATACATGTTAGAAGTTTAAAACATGTTACATGTTAATTGCAACAAAGAAAGTAAAAAGCATCTAATTATAAAATAATATTATTTTAATAAACACCAAATCTTTCAAATTTTCCATAAAGATCCTGTTTGAAAAAATGGCAAACAAGATTAACAAAATGACAACCAACAGGGAAGAAACGGGACAAACAAGCAGACTAAATTATGTTATGATCATTACAACAAAATCTCCACTCATCCACTAAGAATTCGATAATCTCTAGCACAGAAACACGAGGCTGATGCTAAAATATTATATTCATATATATTGATATATCTTCAAGAGAAACAAAGCGTAATGATATCCGACTCGCAAATAATTCAAAATTATTTCTACAAAATTGCTGAAAATTCCTGATTTTATAATTTATTGTCTCAACGTACATAAAATATGTAAATGCAATAATACATAATTTCAGCGATTGCTACAGTTCTTTAACTTCAATAGTGTGCAGTCAATCTTCAACTATATATTCGAAGACAAACATCTATATATACTTTAATATATATTGAACGCGAGAGAATTTGATGAATTGCAACTACTTAAAGACCCGAGTCCTTAGCTTAGATATCATTAATTAAAGGATTAAGAATCATATTTATCAACCTGGCGGGTTGGCGTGAGTGGTAAGTACTCTCGTCCCTTAAGCAAGTGGTTGGGGGTTCGATCCCCAGCTCTTGCGAATGGAGCAAATTCACAGGTCAGCTGTCTACCCCCTATATGGGACTTCAGAACAGCGAGGGATTAGTCTCACTTGACACGCGGGTGGGGATACCCTTGGGTAACCAAAAAAAAGAATCATATTTATCACTCAAGTATGCATGACGGATCATATCTACTCGAAGTATTTTTGGGTCCATATTTGTATATATAGTATGCATGAGAATCATATTTGTACTTTGCAGTTAAAATAATAATGGTCAAATATGATCGCTTGTACATACTTCATGGGTAAATATGACCCTTCTTATATATTTCTGGGCAGATATTACCCTTTATGCATACTTCAGGGGTAAATATGATCCTTAGTACACACTTATAGGGCAAATCTGGGCCAAAATATATTTCAGAGACATATATGATTCTCCGTGTATACTTCAGCGCAAATATGAACCTTAACCTTGATTAAACAATAAGTTTTGCAACCCATTGTTCCACCGTATATAAGAGATCCAAGCTGAGAAACAAAGAAAACAACACAATTTATCTGTACATCAGAAATTGGTAAAGGCATCTACAAAAACATGGAAGGCAAACAAGAAGAGATAATCAATGGAGAAGAGCTGTTTAAAGCTCAAGCAGATTTGTTCAAAAATATATTCAGTTTTGTAAGATCTATGTGTCTTAAAACTGCTCTCCAAATGGGAATACCAGACATAATCTTCAACCATGGCAAACCCATAACTCTTTCTCAGTTAATTTCAGTCCTCAAAATCAATCCTTCAAGATCCAACCATGTCCACAGGCTCATGCGCTTACTGGTTCACTCTGGAATCTTCACTTCAACCAAAATCCCCAAAGAAGAAGAAGAAGATGAAGAAGGATATGATCTCACACTATGTTCTAGACTTCTTCTCAGAGACAAGATTCCATCCATGTTTTCCTATGCTCAAACAGTGTTTCATCCTGCAGTAATGAACCCAGTTCAGTTCTTGGGAGATTGGCTATGTAGTAATGAAGGAGACAATGTTATTATTAATAATACTGCTTTTGAAAGTTGCTTTGGGATGGAATTTTGGAGATATGGAAGTGAAAATCCTGAATTTAGTAGATTGTTTAATGAAGGTATGACTAGTGATTGTGGGATGATGAACTTAGTGATGAAGAAGTTTAAGTCAGTGTTTTGGGGTTTGGAGTGTTTGGTTGATGTTGGAGGAGGCAAAGGTGGTGCAGCCATGGCCATTTCGGAGGAATTTCCAGATTTGAAGTTCATAGTTATGGATCTTCCTCATGTTGTTGCAGATTTGAAGGATAGTGACAATCTTAAGTTCGTAGGTGGTGATATGTTTCAGTCTATTCCTTCTGCAGATGCAATTCTTCTCAAGGTATAAAAAATTTTATTTCTGATGATTTGTTTTGCAGTTCAAATTATTAAGCAAAGGTATAACATTTATCCATTTAATTTTTCAGTACAGTGAAGTAATTAACTTAATATTATTAGCTCTCAAATAATTCATGTTTTTGTTACTCTTTGTTGTTTTGGAAAATTAAACTTAATATTTAATATATTATTATTTGATAATGTCTTGTATATTAAAAACATTCATATTTATTTACACATATTGCTAACAATAGTAGGGTTAGAAGATCAAAAAGAAATTTCGTAAAATGAAGAGACGTAAAAAAAC
Source organism: Mimosa pudica (assembly GCA_029929735.1). Classification (NCBI taxonomy): domain Eukaryota; kingdom Viridiplantae; phylum Streptophyta; class Magnoliopsida; order Fabales; family Fabaceae; genus Mimosa; species Mimosa pudica. The sequence continues at coordinate 11,759,231 of JAKELP010000020.1, forward strand.
ATATTGTATGTAATTAAAAGAGTAAATTAGCATGGATTAACTATTATGTTCGGTGCATTCAAATTAAGATAAAAAAATACAAACGTTAGTAATTATTTTAAATTTTCAAGATGCTAAATATATTAAATCTAATATTTAAAATTTATATTTTTGTATAGCTTCACATGATTCTTCATTGCCGAAAAAATGATTATTTCTTCCTCAACTCTTCTTTCAGGTTTAATTAAACTCCTTATATGTATTTTTTGGTAAAAATTAAAGAATATGTGCAAGATGGACCATATTGAAATAGCTTTTAAGCTTAAGAAACTAAATTAAATTTATATTTCTTGTAATTAAAAATGCATATTTTTCTTGTAAAAAATCATGTAATTTAAATCATTTTAATCGTAGAATTTATTTACTGTTTAGAGTTCATTGGTTTCGTTAAATGCTTATCTTTAACAATATCCATATTGTAGCTCTAGTTTGATCAAACAAACAAACATCACTCTAGTCTATTGAATAAAGAATTTTACTCTTTCTAGCTATTACTACTAAAAAAATTATTATAATATATTATATTCATTAATCATCAAATAAAGGCCCTTTAAAAAGCAAGCCAATAATGAAATCTATATTTTGATCGATCAGAAAATTATATTGAAAAATTTGTCTCCAACCACTCCACTACTTTTGTTTTTTTAATTGATAGTAAGCGAGGATTAATCTCACGAGCTGTTAACAACTTATCACCACTATTTCTAAATAATAAAGTGTGCGAGATTGATCAACTTATAATTATAAACTTTATTTACTAAACAAACTCAAGAAACACTAGAATAACTATACTTTTTTTAATTTAGTTCAAGTAATCAAAATATCGTCTTCAATAAAATAATCTAATTTTATTGAAAACAAAAATTCTCTTTGAAGATAAAAAATTTCTCACAAATTCGATCTCGTTGAAAACAAAAATATTCATTGTTTCAGAGCCTAAATTTCTTGATAAGTTTTACAAAAAGATTCATTATTCTTACACATTTGAAATTTTTGTCCTAATAATATTCTGCAAGAATTTTCTTCATTTTCTCATATTAATAATTCAAACTATATTTGATATATAATTATTGTGTTTTTCCTTTGAGTTTTGACTAGTAAACACAACTAACTTGTGTGTGTGTGTTTAATTTCAACAATATCTGAATAGCCCCTTTAACTTCAAAAACTTAATGCTCCCTATGATACTAAATGTGTAATATATATCTCTCTTTCTTAATTGATTAGTATTAAGGGAATAGCAATATTATTAAGAGAATATCAACAAACATCATTTATGGAAACTTCACAGAATTTATAAATAGATTATACATTTACATCAAGATCAACTCCCCAAATAGATTATACATTAAGGACCGGGGGGAGTAATAATAAACATTACAAATGTTTTTTTAGTCTGCAGGGGTAACCCCTAGAACCAGAACTTGATAAAAAAGAGTCCACTAAAACTACTCTATTTTTATATAGGTTAAGATCATGCATAATTTGTAGCCATACATGAATGATGAAAATCTAATGCCTATTATTTGGCAGCTGGTTTTCCACACGTTAAATGATGAAGATTGCGTTAAGGTATTGAAGAATTGTAGAGAAGCTATTTCAAGGAAAGGTAAAGTAATAATAATAGACATAGTAATTAATGATGAAGAGAAATGTAAGCATGAAATGACAGAAACCAAACTTTATTTCGATGTGATGATGATGTGTTTGGTGAATGGAAAAGAAAGGGATGAGAAAGAATGGAAGAAACTGTTCTTCGAGGCGGGATTTCGTGACTACAAGATATCACCTTTATTTGGTTTAAGGTCTCTCATTGAAGTTTATCCTTAAACCAAGATATCACCTTTATTTGGTTTAAGGTTTAATTTTCAAAGTTTTGTTTGATGTTTCCTATATATGAAGTTAGCTGAAATACTTAGATCATGTAAATGTATTTGAATTGGCAATTTTACCATTGCTCTTTTACTTGGAGACCTTCAAAGCATGTATAACTCGTGCTATTTTTGATTCACAGCTGAATTTGTAAACAATGAATTGTAATTTTAGCTTTGTGTGGATGTTTTATTAAGAAATGGTTATTGTTGATTAAATGGTTATTGTCTTTGTCTCTTTGTGAATTTTTTATGAAATAGATGTTTGTAGGAACTGTGATAGAATAAATGTTCTTGGATTAGGATTGACTGTTTTCTTTGAATTGGTGACTTGTGTTGTATGAGTGTCAAAAGTATTCTTGAATTTTATCAATAAATCTTTGAACGTGCATTAGACAAACTAGAGAATCAAAATGATTCCATAAATTAATTAGTTCAATTGGAAAGTTTGGTTGTTGTTCAATTAGTTACTAATGTTGTGTTAAGTGAAAAATCTACTAAATTGTGAATGTTAAAGAATTCCTTAGTTTAGATAAGGATCAAACTAACTTTTAGCAAAGAACATATTAAGGAAGGTTGAGCAGTTTATAGGCACGTGAGAGATGTAAAAGTGTATGTTGAATTAGAAATTATATTAATTTATCCTTTATATATTATTAAAATATAGGAATGGATGTGGTGTGGGTTCTTGTGGCACCAAGAAGGAAAAGAATGAGATGATGAGTAATTGTTGGAGGACATGTGACAATTTACTTCTCATATAATATGTTAAAAGTTTATAGATCTGCATGAACGTTATAGTAATTACTCCCTCCGGTCCTAAAAATAAGACCTAATTCACTTTCTCTGGAAAATCCTTAAAAAAACAAAATAGGTTAATTATAAATTGATTTACCTAATTTTTTCCCTTAAACTAGTTTATTTTACCTATAAACTAATGGATAATCTAAAAACATATCAAATATGTCATCATTTAATAACCTATTTCGCAACCTTAATCTCTCCAAAAAAAAGTCAATTAGGTCCTATATTTAGGACCGGAGGTAGTATTATTTAATAGCATAATAATGTTAATTCTACGAAGAATGTACATATATAATATTATAAAGGAAAGAAAGAGTGTACTCCAAAGTATTATTAGGTGGGTTGCACCCCATATGCAAAAATTAAATTATTAAGAAATCCTGCAAGTAAAAAGGAAGGAAGGTAAAAAGGAAGGAAAACCACTAGCATATGCCTAAGGGATTAATGTTATCATAAAAAAGGTTTTGTGTGTGTGTATTATTGTATGCATATATAGAAGTAAACTACAATTGTACATTTGGTTTTAAGGAAGCTGAAGAAGATAAGTTTTTGCATAGATCTAATAGTTGAAGAAGAAGGCAAGGATGTCTGCTAGGCCTGAAGTACAATAGTCAAATATATATTTTTTATGATAATTCTTGTTAACCTATAACAAGCAAATAACTTATGATGAATGTAGGTAATAGCTATCACTTGTGATAGCCAACTTATATTTAGACAATATTGTAAAGAGATTTATTTATGGAAGTTTGACAAGTATGTAGTTACATTATGTTGTCCAATTATAGATAAATAAACATTAAGTAGTAGTTACTAATTTAGCTATTTAATAAATTTATAAACCACCTAGATTTTAAATAATAGTTAAACTTTTATAAAGTGTATAGAAACTCAAATTTACGAAGGAAAATAAGTTATTTAGTTTCAAAGAAAAAGGTTTTAATTTGATATGATTGGAAAATATGTTATTTAGTTTCTAACATTATAAAGTGATTATAAATTGATTAAAATAGAGTTAATAATCATTTTGGCCAACAAACAATTATGCAAGTATCAATTTGTCCAACAAACAATAAATGATATCAGATTGACCAACAAACAATAAAAAACATCATATTGGACAAGACCGTCAATTTCCTTCTAACACTGTTTGTAATTGCCTTGGGAAAGACCGGCGATGTTAGAGATATATTGACATTCATGGTCAATATTATATTTTTTAATTGTTTGTGGATCAATTCGATACCATTTATTGTTTATTGTTTAAACAAGAATAACACATACCAAATTGCCCAAATGGTACAAATCCATCAGTACACAACCAATTCTTTCATTTCTTGGATTACACCTAAAGTCTAGATATTTCCTATCCAAAACTCTTCATGCTTCACATCAGAAGGGTGAGAGAGGACATTAGAACCACGACAGTTTTCATAGTGTCATCTCATTTATTTTGCAGTTCTTTTAGAAGCAAACAATTATTTCAACCGTGAAATAAGTGGCAAGGCACAATTGTTTTTTTTGAAACTTTTTTTCTCCTTCCATGACACCTTGTGGAGGAATGAATATCTTTCTTCACCACAAAACTTACATTGAGTTGCACTTTCATAATACAACATACAACCTTGCATGAAACAATCAATCTTCTTATATTCAAGACCTAACATTGCCAGCAACTTCTTAATTAGCATGATACAAGTCTAAGGATAAGATTGTCTTTAGGTTGTGTCTTCCTTCCCCATTTGGAAACTGCATTGTAGGATTATTGAGATATTTTTGTATTAAGCCTTAATGCTTAACAAATCCAAAGTTGCCAATAGTTGAGAATTTTTTAACAAACTTCTCACAATGGTTTTCGTGCAACATTTAACAAATCATAAAATGTTTTTGCTTAAACATTTGTATCCTCTTCAATTGTCATTCCATTATCATAAAAAGTTACCAATTAGTATTTCAGTCACAACTCACAAGTCACAAGTGTGTCATCATCTCTTTTGTTTTCTCCATAACTAGTCCATATATAATAGTTTTGCATGAATCCCTTCTCATAAATATGTAGCCTCACATCATCTTATATTATTAGTTGTGACTGACATTCCATACATCCATCTTCAGTTTTTCTGGAATTTCCATTCTAAGAAAACATTTTCAAACTTTTATGTTTTGATATGACTGGAATAACTTTAGTCCTTCTAAAATATATCCACAAAAACTCTTCAACAGAAAATGGATGATAGAATCAATATGGCTTTTTTTTTAACAAAACTACGATCCTTTATCTTTGCATTTAAATTTGAAAAGCAAACTTTTATTAATCATTTTAATCATTCACAATGAGTTTTATGAAACCTATCTTCACCCTTTCAAACAACCATACAAAGTGCATACTATGTTAGCCATATATCATACCAAAGAGAAACTAAGTTCTAATTTGACTTCACCAAAGAAAAACGATAGACAAAAACTCAATCAATTAATCATATCCACTCAAAGCCAAAGAAGTACATATAGGTTTTCAACCAGTTTTTTAAAAAATTACAACATCAAAGCAGTAGAAATATCTAAGCTTTAATTCAAACTTGATTTATGCATTTGAAATGGGAGTGTCTGTAATTTTGCAGCAGTAATTAATAATTTTGGCCTACATATGAAACAAGAAAGAGTAGAATAAACAAATACATTGCATGAACAGAAATTTCGAACAAAAATTCTAACTTCTTAAAAACCATGCACCATCTCAATATAACTTGTCATTCAATAGTTTCTTCCTAAATTACTCAAAGGCAGAAAATCGAACAAACACTAGAAGAAAAATAGTTGGTAGTCATGCAAAAAATTTGGAAAAATGTGAAGGATGTCATGCATTATGACGCGACAAGAGGCTTATGTCACAGTTTTTGGTTGTGTGACTTAAACGTGTGAGACAAAATATGTCATGTCATAGTTCTGTAAAAAACGTAATGCCGCACCATAGGGCTCGACATCATTTTTTTATTAAAAATTATGGATATTGCACCACAATGGCACAACATCATCATTCGACATATCATTTTTTAATAAAATTAATGATGTCGTGCCATTATGGTACTACAATTTTTTTTAACAAAAAGTAGCAACCTATGCCGTGCCACCTTGTGCAGCATAAGCAACTCGATTTTCTTAAAAATGTTGTTGACTATAATGGAGAAAGAGTAGAGGGTTACTAGATGAAAAAAAATAGAATGATAGAATAATGAAGAAAAAATATTAGTTGATGAAATATTATACCTGATAGGGAAATTAAATAGTGGTGAATAGAAATTATAGTGTTTAAACAATTAACTAGCAAAAAAATTAAAGACAATTAGTTAAATGAGAATGATGGAGAATGAAAGTGGAGATGTGGGAAAGAAGAGAGTGAAGAGGGAGGAAAACTGAAAGTGGGGAAGGGGGAAATTTATGAGAATGAGTGGAGTTTATGTAGATGATTCTCATGTCTCGTCTCAGTGGTCATATTTCGCACCCTTAAACATGACAACGCTTCTTACATATTAAGAACATTGATATATTATATGCATGTTAATATACCTAGTGGCGCGACATTCTTGAGTCTTTTTTAAAAAGAACTTCAGCATATATTATATTAAAAAAATTAGAATATATGTCACGTCTTGGGCACAAAACATGGATTATATTAAAAAAAAATAGGATACATGTTGTGGCGTGACAAACATTTTGTTGAAAAAATAGAACGCATATCGCTCCCCTGGGTGCGACATGCATTATATTTAAAATAATAGAATGCATGCCACGGACCTAGGGCGTGGACATGCGTGTAATATACAATATATTATTAAATTATTAATTAAATTTTATTAAAAACATGCAACATCTAGTGCTTGATGGCGTAACATGCTGCATTTTTCAAAAAAAAAAAAATAAATTACCATGTCGTGTCTCAAGGTGCAACAAGTTCAATTTTTCAAAAAAATCTTAGTCAAGCCTTTTATCGCAATTAGGCAAAAAAACCACGAGAAAATACTTCCTTATGTCTCATTTCATTATAGCGCGACATATATGGGGCACAACTACTAATCTTTTTTCTTATAGTGAAACAAAGGAAGAAATTTCAAAACCCTAGAAATTGAACATGCATCTAAATATAGCTGCTTTAATTACTTGTAAACTATGTTTAATTAATCTTACGCTGAATTTCAACCCTAAATAATCCCAATCGACGACCATGGGGTTAGTGAGAAACTCAATCAACATGACTCAATTACTCGAATCCAAGCCTGATCAACTTAATGAATTATTAATTGAAAGGTAGAAATGAAGAGAGGAGAGTAGGCTCACCTAAGGTCAATGTTTGAACCAATGAGATCAAAAACCCTAAGGGAAAGAGAAAGAAGAGTAATGAAGTAAGAAACCAAATGAAATTTGAGAGGAAATGAGAAAGAGTAAGAGGTTTACTAACAACGGCAGAGAGTTTGAATTGTGGCAGCGGTAGTGAGAGAGGGAATTGAAGGACGATAATGAAGCTTGGAGGGTTTGCAAGGGGGAGAGAGAGAGAGAGCGATGGAAAAGCTTGGAGTTTTTGTAAAAAAATTTGAAAAAATAGAGTATTTGCAAACCTTATAGGAAGATTATATCTGTCGAAAACATTATCGACTGAATTTCCATCGCAAAATCTGTTTTAAATGTTTTTGATGGAAATTGTGCCGGTAATCCATTGTAAATGAATGGTTTTTTATAGTGTCCCAAAATAAGTTTTATATTTAGGATCGAGAGGAGTAATATATCATTAAATTATATATCAACATCAAGGCTAACTATATTGGAAAATGGTAAATGAGAGATAAATTACAAAAAAAAATCTTATATTTAGGATCAACTTTACCTTTTAAACAAGTAGTTTTTAAATTTAGAGTCGGAAAATTTGAATTGTAAGACCTTACATTTTTACTAGATTTTAAGTCATGATTTGTAATTTTAATTATATTTCTTTAGTTTTTTTTTCTTCTTCGTATCATATCTTTATGGTTCCACCCAAATTTTAACCAGGTCCTCTAAAAATTGTTCGAAATCAATAAGACAATTGAAACAAAAAAAGAACATTATCTCGTTTAAAATCGCTCGAATGAAATTACAGAAATCTGTGTATTAATCTTTTCAAATATTCCAAAAGTCAATGCACATCTGAGTTGGTACGTACAACAAATAGCCCTTAATTTGCCCAATCACGAAAGGTCAAAGATGCCTCTATCTATTTAAATATTAAGGATAACAAATTGAAGGGATATTCTTATTTTGAACCACCAAGTTTATGAATCGAAGCAACACAATCATCTCTTATATCTATCTTTAATGGGATCTCCTTGAAAGGAAAATAATAGTAACAATAACTATGGAGTTGTATTTCCAGAAAGAATACCTTGATCTGGTTTTGGTCCCTTGTGGATTGTTCATCTTGTTTGGTTACCACATATTTCTTCTTTATAGGTACCTTTATCGTCCTCACACTACAAGCTTGGGCTTTGAGAATTATACCAGAAAAAAATGGGTTCAAACAATCATGCAGGCAAGTCCTTCATCTTCCTTCATTCTCATAGCTTCCCTTTGCTTTTTTTTGTATAATATGGATGTCCAGATATACATAGGATCAAACATAATACAAATATATTAATATACAATATCATGTTCAAATATAAGTAGATATTATGTCTCTTGTATAGGACAATTTTATTCCTTATCTATGAATTCTTAACAATATATTATTAAGGTCATATTCCTAATTTTTTGTACATGATGATGGTGTGAACAGATGCAAAATAGGGATGTTGAAAATGCTCTCTCTGTAATTTCAACTAACATATCATCTGCAACATTCTTAGCAACAATTTCCTTAACAATATGTTCACTAATTGGAGCATGGATATCCAGCAACACTACCTACAACGTTTTCCTAAGTTCATTAATCTATGGAGACACAAGGTCAACCACAATGTCCATCAAATACATTTGCTTACTTGTCTGTTTCCTCCTTGCTTTTTCATGCTTTGTTCAATCAACCAGACACTTTGTTCATGCCAATTACCTCATAAGCACACCAGATTTGGACTTACCAATACCAGTGAGCAGTGTAGAAAATGCAGTCATAAAAGGAACTGAGTTTTGGACCTTGGGCCTAAGATCTCTCTATTTCGCTATGGGCTTCTTGCAATGGTTTTTTGGGCCAATTCCCATGTTTATTTCTTCCATTGTTTTGGTGATTGTTCTTCATTGGCTTGATTATAATTCAAAGCCTCTGCATCTAACTCATTTTCATAGTGTTAGTTCTCAGAAATTGAAAGGTCAAATTCAGAAGGGAATGTCTACTAAGTAAAGTATAGTTTCATTGGTGAATGTGTGGAACAATTTGGTTTTTCGTTGGTGAATAAGATTTAATTTATATTAGATTGGAGAAAGTGGGAGTTACAACTTTGAGGACAGAGAGAAGAGGGATAAATGAAACTGCGGAAGAAAATAACAGATCAACAGTTCAGGGACATTGAAGATAGTTCACGTCAAAGAGTGGATTAGTCTTTGTAAATGCAGAGGAAAATTCAACATATGTTTATGTGAATACAAAGCACAACTTCTCTCTCTACATTATGCTATAGCACATCATTTTACTACTTCATCCGGTCTTAAATATAAGACCTAATTGACTTTTTTAGAAAATCCTATAAAAAAGCAAAATAAGTTAATTATAAATTGATTTACCTAATTTTTCCCCTTAGATTAGTTTATTTTACCTAAGGTCTTATATTTATGACCGGAGGTAGTATTATTTTAAAGTATTTATATAATTTTAAAAAATCAATTTGTTTGAGCTGAAACTTATGGATGCTTCAAAGCAAAGCAAGTAACTTCATTAATCTCTTTCCAAGTAAAGTCGATTGACCCTTAGCTTATATTAAGAGTTAGGGATATTTTTAGAAGTATTAATTTCTTAAAAAAATTGGTTTAAACTCGAATCTTGTCTCAATTATCATGTAAGAAGCATTATTTATTGTAAATTACTCCATCCAATCCTATTTATAAAAGATAGAATCCACATTGATAATATTCAACAAAGACAAATCATCATTGGTTGTGGAGAAAATGTTAGAAAGTCATTTTGGGATGGTTTGAACATGTTCAAAAAGGTTAATTAGATTCACTTACAAGAAGAGTTGATCAAATAGTGTGCAATCCTTCCATAAGAAGAGGAAAACCAAAGCAAACTCTTTGCGAAGTTTTCCAAAGAGATATTTTGAACAATAATTTATCACAAAATATGGCTATTGATAAAGTAAAATGACATCATGTATTTAATCTCACCTATTGGGAAAACGGTTTGTTATTGTTATGGGTAAAGGTGCAAAAATGGGTCCACACAATTACGCCAGGAGCACATAGGGGCAAAAAGTATTTTCGGGTTCAATTCTGGGTCTGAAGAATAAATATTGGTGCAATATAGGGTACGCCGTTAATGTTGACCAACATTGACCGTTAATCACTGACGTGGCGGGGGAAATAAGATTTTTTTGCTGACGTTGCATGCTTATTTGACAATATTTTTCTGAGTGTGTGGTGCCCACATTATTTAAATTAATAAAAAAAATATAAACACCCCACCCCCTCCCCCTCCATCTTCTTCCTGCCTCCCCTCCCTACGCGCCGCCCCTCCCCCACCAAAAAACCCACCACCCACCACCCAACCTCCTCACCTCACCCACCCTCTTCACTTCACCCACCACCGCCACTTCTCCCCCCGCCCCCAAAACACCTCCACCACCGGCCATACATAGGGTCATAATCATCTAAAATTGTTAAGTTAGCATTTTCCGTTAAGTTAAACTAACGGTGTTAACAAAAAAGGACTAAAAGTGTACTTTCCAAACATAAAGGACTAAATTGAAACTTGATGCAAACATAAGGGACCAAAAGAATACTTTAGCCTATTTAAAATAAAGAAACCCAGTATATTTGTGCTTCCCTTTATGGTATTGTCTAGCACAATCTATATCAAGTTGAATTGAAATAAATCTTGAGGTAAATTAGAAAAGTTTTATAAAAATATTCGAAGTCATTTATATTTGATCTCCAGTATGTTGCCTTGTTGTGTGTTAACTGAGAAGGGTGTTTCAACCCTACAACAAGTAGCTAATGAAAAGAAAAAGAAACATTGATTGAAAATTAAGTTAAACCACTTGACTAATTAAACAGGGAGGAAACGCTATGACCTAATTAAAATCAGGTTCAACTTAAAACCACATTAACTTGACTAAAACTCATGTGAAGAAAATCAGGACTTTTTTTTATCAGAGAAAAAATTCAGGAGTTGAGATTCATTTTCCTTTCAAATTATTACTAATGAATTTTAATAAACATGGGAATAGTTTTTTCAAAAATAGGAAATTACCCAATCAGGCTTTGATCACTTTGATCCGGATTAATATCGTTGATTTAATTGGTTTGACTTCCAGAACCGAGCTCAACTTTTGCAGGACTAATCTTTAAAAAGTGAGGCATATCATAAGCTTGCGTTTCATTTTCACTTTGAGAAAAACCTTATAAACAAAAAAATTTCAAACTTATAACTTAATTGCATACTTCCAGCATTGGCGCATTGGCACAAGTCTTGATACTACTTCTACACAACTAATTAGCTGTACCCTCTTTGAAAAGTCCATTTTCCTACCAAAATCAATTGTTAATTACTTCCTCTTACAAACAGTATAGCTGTCCAATCCAATAAATCCAAGAGTTCACGATATATACATCACAGTTGGTAAGTACAACCAACAAGTTGCCCTTAATTGGCCAATTACGAAAGGTCAATGATGTCTCAATCAAATTAAATAATACTCCTATGGGTCAAGATTATGAAGGAATATTCCTCTTTTGAACCGCCAAGTTTATAAAAAAAAAACAACATAATCTGATTAATCATGATTAAAATCCCCCAATTAATCATCAGCTAATTAACCTCTTATCAATTATCTTATATCGGTCTTTCAGGACTGAAGCTCCTTGAAAGTAAAAAAATAATCGTAATAATCATGATGAAGATCCATTTCCAGAAGGAGTACCTTGATCTGGTTTTGGTCCCTTGTGGGTTGCTCATCATGTTTGTTTATCACTTGTTTCTCCTTTTCAGGTACCTTTATCGTCCTCACACAACAAGCATAGGTTTTGAGAACAACGACAGAAGTGAATGGGTTCATAGAATCATGCAGGCAAGTCCTTCTTCTTCTCTTTCCTCCTCCATTCTCACAGTTTTCTGTATAATAAAGTAGCGGAAATTTCTAGTATCAGACATTACACATACACAATAAATATATAAATATATACAAAGTTAAGATCATGGTTAAGTCCAGCTTGCAATATTGGGTTAAATGGGACAATTTTGTTTCTTAAGTACGAATACTTCATACGTACACCGATTTGACTTGTCTCCTGGCCGTTAGCTGTATCTTAATTTTGAATTGTAAAAGAAGATTAAGGAGGGAGAGAAGAAGAATCCATCTTCATTTCTGCATAGTAAGTTTCATTAAGACACAACAAATGATCTACATAAAGATAGAGTTCAATTTTTTTTGGGTATGTTTGGATATAGCTTTTGGAGAATAATTTCTAAAAATTATTTATGCATCTCTGGGACTTAGAGCTCTAAGATTCCAACTCAGAATAATTTTTTTTGGGTATTTTTTGGGTATGTTTGGATATAGCTTTTAGAGTAGTCAGAAATGCATAAATAATTATATGAGATGTATAATCTTCTCTTAATCACATAATCTCATTGGATAGTAAAGTGTGTCCAGTGCACAACAGTTGAATTTCATAGCAACATAGTCCATGTTCAATTTCTCATCGAAAACCTTCGAAACCATTATTTTGATACTTTCAGAGAAGTAAAAAATACATGCCTCATATATCATAAGTTTAAGTTCAATTTTTTTCTGTTCTTTCTCATTTATTTTTCTTTCCATTTTATTTACATGATTATGATGAACAGATGCAAAACAGGGATGTTAAGAATTCTCTCTCTGTAATTTCATCCAACATAACAGTTGCAACATTCCTAGCCACAATTTCCTTAACAATATGTTCACTAATTGGAGCCTGGATAGCCAACAGTAACCACAACGTATTCCAAAGTTCACTAATATATGGAGACACAAGATCAATCACAATCTCCATCAAATACATATGCTTACTAATATGTTTCCTACTTGCTTTCTCATGCTTTGTTCAATCAACAAGACACTTTGTTCATGCAAATTACCTAATATGCACGCCAGATATGGGCTTGCCAGTGCCAGTAAGCAGTGTAGAAAATGCAGTCATAAGAGGGTCAGAGTTTTGTTCTCTGGGACTTAGAGCTCTCTATTTTGCTCTTAATTTGTTGCTATGGTTTTTTGGACCTATTCCCATGTTTGTTTCTTCCATCTTCATTGTTATTGTGCTTCATTGGATTGATTATAATTCCAAGCCTCTGCATCCTACTAAGTTTGAGGAACGAAGTTTGAAGAAACCAAGAAGTTTAATTTATAAAGGGAATGCCTAATGTGGGGGTTGTCTTCAGAGAATTAGTGGAAACTATTGATTATTTTGAAGGGTTGTGGTCCAGATCTGTCATAAAAAAAAAAGCACAGTTGTGGAGCAATTTTCTTTCGTGTGCATTTTGATCTAAAATTGCGTTCAAAATGTCAAACAGCACAATATATTGTCATATCCCGAGGCCTAGGGGAGTTTTTAAAAATTTTGTTTGGTTGGAACACAAATGAAAGGGAAAAATTTGAATACTTTTTGTTTAGTTTAAGAAGAGAGGTGAGGGTAGCTAATTATAAGTTGACAATTATCCACTCATCGTTTTATTTTGATTCTTTATTTTTTTCTTAAATAATAATTATAATTATAATTTATATTAAACTGTTTCCTAATCTTTTGTTCAAAATGGTTCTTTACAATTTTTAATGGAATAAACAAAAATCATCCGTCATTTTTTAGAAGGGTGTAATAAGAATAGAAATAAAACTAATGACTACAAGACAAACTAAAGAGGTAGCTAACTCCGCCCGGGGGGCGTAGCTTGATGGTTTGAAGAGGATCCCCAAGGTGTGGATTCCGCCATTTAGCCTAAAGGTGCCAAGTTCGAACCCCCGGGAAGTCAGTCACCCCGTTTACGGGAATCTCGACTGGCGACTCCGGATTAGTTTCGGGTGCAGGACACCGGGGGAAGCAATTCAAAAAAAAAAAAAAAAGAGGTAGCTAACTCCTCCTTCGCCGAAAAAGTCCAAAGGCAGTAGGATATAATATTTGCAATTCAAGCATCTATATATCTACTAAAAACCCAAAGGTAGCGACACTGTAGTAGTACTGTTCATTTTGCTTAAGCATTGCTCATCTTAATTAGGCAAGGACAAATTGGGTAGTTTGGAGCTAAAAGGGAATGCAAAGATAATATCAAATATTGTGAATTTAATTTCATATACTCTCTGGTCCTAAATATGTTTAGGGAGATGATTTTAGTAATAGATATAAGGTCTATTTCTAATTTATGTGTTTTTCTCCAATATTATCCCCATTAGTTCCCTTAATATATATACTCCCTCTAGTTCTTATTATAAGACACCAACTACCTACAATATTTTATCCTTAATATAAGGTATTAACCGCATCATTAAATGCTCTTTTCCCACTTTATAACTATTTTTAATGGAGGTTAAAAAATGAAAATTTGAAACATGTCATTTAATGAAGGGAAAAGTTGGAAAATGTGATAAATTTAACATAAATTTTAAGACTCAACTATCAATATTTTATTTGTGAGAAATGTGTAGTTGGTGCTTTATTATAAAGACCGGAGGGAGTAGTAATCAAATAAGGGCGGGGAGGTGGATACTAAGAAAGAGAGAAACGTAGAGAGAGAAAAAGAGAAAGAGAGAAAGTGCTTGGTTTTTCCATGTCAGAGACTGTTCAGGGGTCACGGAAACAGCCCCCTGACCGGCCATCGGCCGGCAAAGAGGGGCCAGATCTGATTCCGAGTACCAAGGAGGGGCTTGGGGCTTCTTCGTCTCAAAACCTGGGGGGTACGACTGGGGTAGAAGAGACAGCGAACACTGCAGCAAGAAGGAAGATGCCGAGAACTACAGGAGCTTTCACGGGTGAGGTTTCTTTGAAGCCTAGGGTAGAGGAATGGATGAAAGATCATGAAATGGAGCAAGAAAATCAAGGCCCTAAGTCCTACAAAGAAGCGGTGAGACCAAACCCATGTTATGATGAGGAAGGGTATGAATATCCTTATAATGAGGAGGACTGGGATGGGAGCCTTTTGACAGGCAATACAGAGGAAATGAAGAAGGGGGTCACCATTTTTGAGACGGAGAACGGGCCACAAATTTCTTTTTCAGAAGAAGAGAGATTGAGGCTAGGTAGGAAATGGCAGTATTCTCTCATTATTAAGCTTCTTGGGAGGAATCTTGGCTATATGCAACTCAATCGAAAGCTTCAAGCCATGTGGGGACAATCTGGACAAGTAGACCTCTCCTTCATAGGAAATGGGTTCATGCTAGCTACGTTCAGGTCTAAGGAGGATTACTTTTATGCACTGGAAGGGGGGCCATGGCTAATCCAAAACCATTACTTGACTGTTCAGACATGGAAGAGCAACTTCAATCCATGGACTGAAAGAATCAAGAAGCTTGCTATATGGGTAAGACTACCAGGTTTGCCAGTTGAGTATTATGATAGAAAATTTTTTTTAACTTAGGAAATCAGATTGGAACTGCCCTTAAGATTGATGAAATGACGTTGCGCCGTGCTAGAACAATGTTTGCCCGTATGTGCGTTGAAATTGATTTAGAGTCTCCTCTTATCCCCTCATATAATGTTGATGGTAATTCTTTGAGGATTGAGTATGAGGGGCTCCACTTGATTTGTTTTCACTGTGGGAAATTTGGTCATGCCATTGAACAATGCCCTGTTAAAAGAGCTCAAGAAGTAGATAAAGAAAAGGAAAATAGGGGGAATGAAGCTATGCAAGTAGAAATGATAGCCGGTGAGAACGGAGGTCAGGTGCCGCAGAAATATGGGGAATGGATGTTTGTGCAGGATCCAAGAAAGGGGAGAAAAGTATCTCAAAAGGCTACAAAATCAGGGCCAGGACAGGGAAAGATGGAAGAGAACACTGTTAATAAGTCTAGATTTGCTGTATTGGAAGTAGAAGATGACAACCTTGCTGTAGAGGAAGGAAAGAATGAGGTGAGTGATAGGCAAGTCCTAAGAGACTTCTCAAACAAAGGAGAGAGCGATAATGCAAGAAGTTACCGAGGGAAAGGAAAAAATGTAGAAACAAGAGGATTAAATAAAGGGGTAGAGAAAATCTCTAGGGGTCCAAACATAGCAGAAAGTAAAGAAAGGAAGTTTGGTGGTAGAGCAGGAGGAGGTGACAAGGAGGGAGAAGATCTAAAAGGGGAAGGCCAAATTAGAGGAATTGGCCAAGAGTCTGCGCAAGAGGGCGGGAGTAAAAAAAAGAGAGTAGGCTTGGATTTTTCACAGGAAATGAGGATTGAAGATCAACAAAACAGAGTGAGATTAGGCTCTCTTAGTGATAAGAGTCAGGGTAATAGTGAGACCGAAAAAGTGGATCAAGAAGAGACAGTCATGAACCCCTCTATTGTGAATCTGTCAGATCAAGAAATGGAGGTTGAAATAGACAAACCACCGGATCCAGGAAATGGTACAGAGTTAATGGAAATTAATGATGTGGAGAAGATTCTTGATAATCAAGAAGACCAATGGGAAGATGATGAACTTATTCATCAGTGCAATGGAGTTGAAGGTACTAATACCTTCTAAGCTGAGTAATAGGGTGTTGATCCTTCCATCAATAATTTTTTTTAATGATTATTACATGGAATGCGAGAGGGGCAGCTGGAAAAGATTTCTGGACTGCTGTAAAGGAATTGAAGCGAAGATATAACCCGAAAATCTTTGTGTTAGTTGAGACTAGATGTAGTGGTGAAGTGGCCCAACAAGCCATTAAGAAAATGGGATTCAAAAATCAAGCTTTAGTTGATGCACAAGGGATGTCGGGAGGCATTTGGTTGATGTGGAATGATGACTCCATTCAGATCAAGGTTCTGAAAAAGCACAAACAGTTCCTTCATTGTGAGATTATGGGTGTATCAAGGTTCCCGTGGTATTTTACTGCAGTGTATGCTAGTCCCAGAGCTCAAGAAAGGCAAGAATTTTGGGCAGAAATGGAACAACTAGCAGTACAAGTGCGAGGGTCTTGGTTACTTTCAGGAGATTTCAATGATATCAAAAATAGAAATGAACAAAGGGGAGGGGGAGAAATTAATGAGAACAAATGCAAGAAATTCTGTGAAAACATAGAAAAATGCAGGCTTATTGATTTAGGTACAGAAGGTCCCCGATATACTTGGAGAGGGCCGAGAGTAAAGTTAGCAAGCAGATTGTACAAAAAACTGGATCGAGCATTGGCTAATGTAGAGTGGAAGATGAAATTTGGAGAAGCTAAAGTCAAAGTGGGACTGAGATCACAATCTGACCATCACCCACTATTAATCCATTTGAATACTAGTAACAAAGATAGGGGCGAAAGGCCATTCAGATTTGAAGCTGCCTGGCTCACCCATGCGACCTTTAAAGAGTTTGTAGCTAGTAAATGGACAAACACAGAAGAGGTTTGGAAGACCTTGAATAAAATGGAGGAGGAATTAAAACACTGGAATGTTCATACTTTTGGCCATATAAATCAGAGGAAAAAGGAATTGACAAGGAGAATTGATGGTGCTCAAAGGGCTCTGCAAGAGGCATACAACCCCCACCTTGAAGAGCTTGAAGCTTCCCTACAAGAAGAATTACGAGAGGTATTGATGCAGGAGGAGATTTTATGGTATCAAAAAGCTAGAACAAAATGGTTGAATGATGGTGATAGGAACACTTCCTATTATCACATGAAAACCAAGATCAAGAGAAGCCGGTGCAAAGTGACGTCCCTTAGGAATGAAAATAATGAATGGATTGATGGTAGGATTGAAGTAGGACAGCTTGTCAATGACTACTTTCAACGTCTCTTTCACGAGGAAAATGAGGACAGGAGATGGACCCACACTTATCATAATTGGCCAGAAATTGAAGCTGACTCTTGGAGAATGCTAGATGTCCCACTCACCAATGAGGAAATCAAGATTGCTATGTTCTCTATAGGAGGTTTGAAGGCTCCTGGAGAAGATGGGTTTCAGGCAATTTTCTTTCAAAAGTGCTGGGAGACGGTTGGTGAGTCTGTTTGTCGGTCATTACGACAGGTTTGGGAACAACCAAATCAACTCTCAGAAATCAACAAGACTCTGATCACGCTGATTCCTAAGATTGAGAACCCTGAGAAAGTAAAACAATTTCGGCCCATATCACTTTGTAATGTGGTGTATAAATGTGTCTCAAAGATAATTGTGAGTAGGTTGAAGAATTTAATGACAAAGTTGGTCTCCCCGTACCAAGTTAGTTTTGTCCCGGGAAGGAATATTCAAGAGAATATTATTATAGTGAATGAGATGATTCATTCGATGAGGAGAAAATGTGGTAAAAAGGGTTATATGGCCATAAAGGTTGATCTTGAAAAAGCTTATGACCGCATTAGTTGGAACTATATGAAGAAGGTGTTGGAGGAACTTAGCTGCCCACATGAAATGGCAGAAAGAATTATGAAGTGTATCAACACGACCTCTACTAGCATTTTATGGCATGGAGACAAAATGGACCCCTTTCGACCCTCTAGGGGACTGCGACAAGGAGACCCCCTTTCCCCCTACCTATTCGTACTTGGCATGGAAAAACTAACTCACTTGATCCTTGATAGTGTGAGAGAGAGAAAATGGAGAGGATTGAGAGCAGGTCAAAGAGGACCTTTTATCACTCACATGATGTTTGCTGATGACCTTGTTTTATTTGCAGAAGCTAACCAAACAAATATGAATGCTATTCTTAATTGTTTGCAGGTTTTCGGAGAAATGTCGGGCCACAAAGCAAGTGAGGAAAAAACCGTGATTTATTTCTCACCTAATGTTGCAGGAAGAACGTGTAGAGACCTCTGCCGGATGAGTAACTTCAAACAAGTGGAGGAGCTGGGTCAATACTTAGGAGCCAATATCAGGTTTCCTAAAAAAGGAAGAGACAAGTATAAAAATGTGGTGGAGAGGCTGAGAAAGCGCTTGCAAGGATGGAAAGCTTCGAGTCTGTCCCTTGCAGGTAGGATATCATTGGTCAAATCAGTCACAAGTGCGATGGTGATGTACCCAATGCAACATGATAAATTGCCCCAAGGAATTATTGACGAGATTGAGAGGTTACAAAGGAACTTTCTGTGGGGGGAAGAAGAAGGTAAAAGAGTCTGGCACCCAATAGCATGGGAAAAACTTTGTAGCCCAAAAGAGCAAGGGGGGGTCGGTATTAAGTCTCTTAAGATCATGAATGAAGCTTTCTTGCTTAAGTTGCTTTGGAGACTTCATACAAACCCTTCTGATCTATGGGCTAGAGTTCTAGTTGGAAAATATGGTAGAAATTGGGTTGAAGGCAGCCAACTAATTGCGAAAGATTCTGATTCTCGTTTATGGAAAGAACTAGCCAAGCTCTGGAGTAGTTTTATGCAGAAGATACAGCGAGTAGCGGGACCTAATTCAGGGAGTGAACTCATATGGAAAGCCACAAGTCATGGTGAGTTTACAACAGCTAGTGCATATACAAAACTACAGGGTGTGACTGAATGCCCATACAGAACTACATGGATAAGGATTTGGAAGTTGAAAGTTCCTGAGAGAGTTAGGGTGTTTGCTTGGAGATGTGCACATAGAAAATTGCCCACTAATTCACTAACTCACAAGTGGAGTGGAGGGTCTGGAGTATGTTCTATTTGTAACAGACAGGAGGAGGACATATTACATGCCTTAAGGGATTGTCCAAGCGCAAATTCTTTATGGAGGAAAATGATCATACCAGCTAGAAGGGCAGAGTTCTTTGGCACAAATTGGTGTGAATGGTTCCAACAAAATCTGTCAAAACACTCTTCAAGTTGTGATGAGGAGATGTGGCCTGAAACTTTTGTAACAGGATGCTATATGATATGGTGGTGGAGAAATTTAAAGAGGAAAAATCCAGATTTTGAACTTCCTTCTCATGGGGATAAAAGTATTAGACAGAGGGTGGCAAATTATTTTCAACGGTGGGACATGGAGGTATGTAATACAATCAGAGGTGTTGTTACAGGAACCTCATGGAAACCTCCACAAATGGGCTGGTGCAAGTTAAATGCAGATGGAATGACATCCAGTCTTGGGTGGGGTGGCTGTGGGGGAGTAATTAGAGGGGATGAAGGAGGATGGATTCAAGGTTTCACCATGAAACTCAACACTAGCAATGCTAATGAAGCTGAAGCTTGGGGAATTCTTAAAGGATTACAACTTTGTTGGAACATGGGGATTAGAAAGTTAGAAGTAGAGTCTGATGCAAAAAATATAGTTCAGCTGTTTGCAGGAAAACAACCAAGAAGAGCACTGCTTGAACCTTGGGCAAGCATATGGTTAATGAGAAATCTGAATTGACAACTCAAGTTTTGCCATATTTTGAGAGAAGGTAACAAGAGTGCGGATGCAATTACTGCACTATGCTGGAAGCTGCAGCAGGAAGAAGTGATCTGAGACACACCACCTGTGGAGATAGAACAAGTATTACAAGAAGACTCATGTGAACTTGAGGAAGCTCGCATACAGTGGGCTAGTGTGTAATGGGCGTTGCCCCTTTTCTTTACCTAAAAAAAAAAAAAATAAGGGCGGGGAGTGTAAGTTAAGTAATATGATTGGGGTATTTTGGGAACAACATGTCAAATAATTTAATTTAACTAACATCCTTAATATACTCATATTAGTTAAATATGTCTTATATTTAGGATCAGATGGAATATTATTTTAAATAAATAGAAATTTCAGGGTCTATTTGGATAGAGAGAAAATGAGAGAGAAAAGAAACTAAGAGAGGAAAATAGGGTGAGGGGAAATATTTTCCCTTGCTTGGATGGGAGAAAATGAGAGAGGAAAGATAAAGGGAGAGGAAAAGTATGTGTGTCTCATGCCCCATTTTCCTCTCAAATTTTCCCTCTCAAATATCCTTTGCTTTTGAGAGGAAACAAAAGTAAAGATATTTGATGGGGAGGTGTTACGTGGCTGATGGGAAACAATTAAAGTGGTGAGTGTTTAATTTATTTAACCCAAAATTAAAGTTAATAATTAGATATTTTGGAAGCCATCTTTTTATTAAATGGCATTAGTATCCCAATGTGATTTTACACTGCCACCGGCCACCCCTGCTCATTTCAGTTTTAAACATGAAGTTAGCTTAGTGGAAAAAAAAGAGGGGTGGGGAGAGATGGAGTGAAGGAGAAAGGGATGAATAATATATTAGTTCCAGGGGATTTAGTTTTTATTATTTGATTAGAACTATTCAGAATCATATTATTGCCATCAAAAGTTCTATTCTTCGAGCAAGAGAGCTTCTAATGCACCCTATTACCTTGGTAAATCACGTGTTGGAAGGAAAATTTGGAGACAAATAATGAAGGAGATCAAGATCAAGAGAGCTGGAAATTGAGGTAAGTAAGAAATAAATTTGACCATGTGAAAATTTATGTTTGTTTAGATTTTTTTTCTTTTTGTGGGTTATGTTTGAACATGTACAGATTCAATCTTCCATGAGAGAACAAAGTTTTATGAGATAATGTTGGTATAAGTCATAGATAATAATGTTTGAAGTATGTATGAGGAAGTAATACCATAAGCATGACTTTTTCGTGATGATATTGTAATTTTGGGAAATAGTTTTCCTAAAGCGAAATGCTGTTAATTTTTGTTCAAAAGAACTATAAGATGTAAGACCTGGCTGAATGGATTATTTCGAGTTGATTATTGATGCTAATATAATGAAATATTGGAAGTCATGTTTCTTCATATATACAAGTGCTTTTTGGTAAGAAGATGGCATTTCCAATGAGCTCAAATTTTTGTATCAAGAGTGCTTCCAATGAGTTTAAATGAGAATGTGTAAACATAAGTGTGATACCAAGTTTACAAAAAATCAAGGGTAACATAAGAATTTTTTTTCTCCATGTTGCTCTACATTTCCATTCAGTACACTACAAGATTTTTGACCGCTATTCACGCATGGAAAGTCGCGCAGACAACAAGCGTGACACTTTTTTTTTAATTTTAGCAATTATGTCGCGCTAGTATATGTCGCGCCTTTTGCTAATTGTGGCGCGACAATCGCAAATATAATTAAATATTCCTAAAACAGCGAGCCACATAATTAAATATTCTTTTTTATCTTGTCGTGCCGTATATGTCGCGCCTTTTGCTATTTGTGGCGCGACAATCGCAAATATAATTAAATATTCCTAAAACAACGAGCCACATAATAATTAAATATTCTTTTTTATCTTGTCGCGCCGTATATGTCGCGCCTTTTGCTATTTGCGGCACGACATACGTGCGCAAATTCAAAATTCAAATTTTTCCCTCCCCTCCCCACTTTCCCCCTATATAAACTTCACTCCTCTTATATTTCTTCCTCTCCCCACTCTATTTTTTCCTACTCTCTCCCCACTTTTTTTTCTTCTCCTTCACAACTCTCTTATTTTCTTACTCTTCACTTTCATTCTTTATATTTCTCATTTAACTAAATATATTTTTTTGCAGGTTCATTGTTTAATATCATCTACAATTTAAGGTATGCACTTTATCATTCTTTAATAATTTTGTTTTCCATTTAGCCAAAGAAAAATTCCCCTCATTTTTTATAATTCAAAGTTTTTTTATTCCACTATAATACTAGTTTTTCATTATTTTTCTCTTTACTTCTCCTAATTCAAACAGTCCCTCTTTTTTTTTAAAAAAAATACTCCCTCTTTGGCCAACAGCTTGCTCGACAAGCTGTTGGCCCATTTTCTTTCCTTTCCAGATTATGTCGCACATCTGGCGCGACATATTTTTTTTCGCGTTTTTAGCAACGCGACAAACCCTTTTGCTACGTTCGTTTAAGTCACGTATACTTAAAACGCGACAAACCCTATTTGTCACAAAACAAAACGTGACTAGACCCCTTTTCATGCGCGTCTACCCTAATAATTTCTTGTAGTGGTAGAAAATGAAAGGGGAGGAAATTAATTAGCTCAAACCAAGCCTAGTAATTGAATTTAAATGGGAAAACAATGATGTGCGAAAATCTTGTTGGATGAATTTGTGTGATTGTGAAATCAATTGAGTGTAAGTTTGAATGAATTGTTTGAATGTTGTACTTACTTTAGTGGATGAGAGATGATACGATGCTGTATTTATACAAGAGATGAGAGATGATACAACTATCTATACAAGAGATGAGAGATGATACAATGATGTATTTACTTATGTGGATGAATTGTTTGAATGTTGTACTTACTTAAGTGAATTGTTTGGAAGAAAAGTGAGTTGATTGAAAAATTGATTATTCATAATGATTTGTTCCAGTGGTCTCATCTTATATACTCATCTTATATAAACGTTTGACAAGAAGTTGGGAAAAATGTATTTGAATGTTTTATAAAATTTGTTAGTATTTGTTTTATTAGAATTGGTGTTGATCAACAGTCTCTTCCCACCTCGCTCGGGCATTGACGCAATCGTGAATCATGTGCATCGGGCTTTCCTCCAGCATGCATCCGAAGGGGCATTGGCCAGACTGATCAATACCTCTGCTGTGTCGCAGGCTCGCAGCTGTCTGGTGTGACTGCGGCCATGTGCAAACATCCATATGAAAGTTTTGATTTTTTCTGGTACATGCCACTTCCATATAGATCTCCAAATGGGCTCCGGTTGGTGATGAATACCTGCAAAAAGAAAACGATAGGCAGAGTTAACAGAAAAACCGCCATCCGAAGATGGTTTCCAGATATGTCTATCCTCTCCTCTCTCCTCACAGGGTGGGTGGGCACTCATAATGCGGGCAACAATTTGAGGGTGAAACCGTTGGTGTAACCTACTAGCATCCCAAACTCCCGCCGGAGTAACATAGTCAATTACCCTCTCATCCCTATCGACTAAGTACTCATGTCCAGGAATCATTTGAATCAGGGGGCAGTTGGTTTCGGCCCAATTGTCATACCAAAAGGAGGCATTGGTCCCATTCCCAATTTTTATCCCAAGGCCCTTCTGGAAGTCTTCCCAAACATCACAGATGCTCCTCCAAGTCAAAGAAGCCAAGCGGCCTCTCTTCACCAAGGGGTTAAGGGCAGTCCCACATCGATACTTGCTCCTAAGAACGCGGACCCAAAGCGCATCCGGGTTGGTGATAAGGTTCCAGCAAAGTTTCATTATGAATGCTTTGTTATGTTTCACCAAGTCCTTAATCCCAAGGCCACCATCTCTTCTATCAGTCGTCAGAAGATCCCAAGACACAAGATGGAGTTTGCGCTGCCCGTCATGTTCCCCCCAAAGGAAGCTTCTACTGCACTTTTCAATGTCAAGAAGAAGGCGTTTAGGGAGAAGCATTGTCTGCATGTGGTACGAAGGAAGGGCAGAAAGCACCGAATTAATTAAAGTGGTTCGGCCAGCCATACTTAGGCAATTGCGCTTCCATCCGACAAGTTTCTTTCTTTTTTTTTCCATTAGTGGTGCAAATGTCACATAAGATGCTCTATGGTGAATGAGAGGGATGCCAAGGTATTTGCCCAAGTCTCCGGTAAGCGATATCCCCATATGGTTGCTAAGGGACAGTGCTCTAGATCCGTGGACATTCCTGGAAAAGTACACTTTGGATTTCCGTCAGTTCAACATCTGGCCCGACACATCTGCAAAGGTTTGGATGCACTGCATGATGATATCAGCTTGGCTCTCAGAAGCCTCACCAAACAGGACTAAATCGTCGGCAAAGAAAAGGTGGGATAGGGGGACCCCCTCGAGTCAGCTGTATAGGTCTCCAGGAGCTACTGTCAATAGCATCAAGAATTATGTGGTTTAATCTCTCCATGCATAAGGTAAAAATGTAGGGGGATATAGGGTCCCCTTGGCGGATACCTCTGGTAGGATGGAATGTTGTAGTAGCCTGGCCGTTCCAAAGGACTTAAAACGAAGAAGAGATAATGCAGGCCATAATAGCTCTAACAAAATAGTCTTCAATCCCAATGTCGGCTAGAGTTTGAGCAATGAAAGACCATTCCAATCGATCATAAGCTTTTTCGAGGTCAACCTTGATCATCATCCACCCAGTAGGCCCTTTCCGAGTTCTCATAGTATGGATGACTTCTTGAGCGATAATGATATTGTCACTGCTTTGCCTACCCGCAATGAAGCTACACTGATGCTTGCCAACCACTTTATCCATCACCTCCCGCAGGCGGTTGCTAATTAGTTTAGTGATGATTTTGTAGCTCACATTACAAAGGGAGATCGGCCTAAAGTCTCAGATATGCTCAGGTTTCTCAACCTTGGGGATAAGCACAAGGTTGGTGTTATTGAGTTGTTCGATCATCCGGTTGTCCACCTCAAAAGCTCTAACCAAGTCAAGAATAGCTGGTCTAACAACGTCCCAATATTCCTGGTAAAAGATAGCCTGAATACCATCGGGGCCCGGGGCTTTGAATCCCCCCATATCAAAGACGGCATGGCGGATCTCATCACCAGTGAATTTAGGCGTCAGTGCAGAGAGGGAGGAAGCCCCAATCTGTGGGAAGGAGGCTCGCGTGCTTAAACGAGGGGCGATATTCTCATTCCACGTGAAGAGCTCTTTATAAAAGTTTCAAGAAAGCATTTGGAGACCTTCTTGGTGGAAGATCCAGTCCCCCTCCTCATTTCGCAGGCCATCAATCCGGTTCCGCTGTCTCCTAAGGGTGGCAGAAGTGTGAAAGAATTTGCTGTTTTTATCCCCCCACTTTAGCCATTGGCATCTTGACTTTTGGTACCAGTCCAGTTCTTCCTGATTAAGGAGCTTATTGTACTGCTGCCAAAGATCCCTCTCAAGTTGGGCAAGATATTGGCTATCCCTTCGTCCTCTAATCCTGTCAACCCCCTCAATACGACAGAGAAGGCCAGTTCTTTTGGTAGACCAATTGCATTTCAAACTTTTATTCCACTGGCCGGCTTCAGCAGTAAAAAGAGTGACCCTCTCATTCCAACTTCCCCTCTGCCACGACCTTTTCACAATATCACCAAAGTCATTTTCAAGGAACCATGCAGCCTAGCATCGGAAAGGTTGAGAGTTTCTATAAGTAGGCTTCTAAGGTTCCGAACAGAGGAGAATAGGACTATGATCGGAACCAAATTTATTCAGGTGGTGCATTTTGGTCTGAGGGAAGGAAGTACATCTACATTGGTTAGAGAAGGCCCAATCAATCCGTTCTTTGAGTAGGTCCCTGCCCCAAGTAAAATGATCACCAATTGTTTCAATTTCAATCAGGCCAGAGCTATTAATGCAGTCAGCAAAACTACGCATAGACTGGTAGTTGGGCTGGCCGCCCCCCTGCTTGTCACCGCAGGACAGATAGGCATTAAAATCTCCAAGCACCACCCAAGGAATGTTGATTTGGTGGCTCATGTGAATAATCTCTGCCCAAACGTTAGCTCTCAGGACTGGGGTAGGCTCAGCATAAACACATGACAAACAAAAGGCTTGAGGTTGATTGAGTAATTGCACTATCACATGGACAGCTTGGGTGGATGAATTGAGGTAATTAACAGTAGTCTCTACTTGGTTCCAGAGTATCCAAATGCCGCCAGCGTAGCCAATAGCCTCTATTCTAAGCCAATCACTGAAACCCAATTTCGGCATCAACATATCTGCTTTCCTACCACTCACTCTGGTTTCACATAACATCAGAACATGAACAGAGTTGCCCTTCAGGACATCTCAAAGGCGACCCGGAAAAGTTTTCGCTGCTGCCCCACGGCAATTCCATGCTAAAATATTTATTGACATAATAAATAAGAAAAGAAAGTTGGGGACCTAGGGTGGAGTAATTATTGCCCAGAGTCCGAGAGTTCTACACCTTCCAACTCATCCATCCTAATCTCACGAGTGTCCTCCAGTGGCTCGTACCATTTGTCCCCACCTTCTGAGTATCCTGAATCCATCGCCGAGTCACCATGCGAACTGGGAAGGTCTGGTGGCGAAGCTTGGGGTGGGGGGTGGATATCATTAGGCGCAGGGTCCAATTCCCTCGTCGCCGGTGGCTTCACTTGGTACTGAGTGTGGTCATGGGCCTTTTGAGGTGAGGGGGGTGGTCCAGTTGTGGCTTAGGGGTTTCATCAAAGTTTAATGGGCCATTACTGCTCAGGGATCCAAAGACGAGATTGTGGGCACGTCCACCTTGCTTTTTCTTTAGGAGTGGTGAGGTCATTTTGGGCCTGGTGATGGGGTTTCTTCTTTTGCCCAATAGGATGGGCCGTGTTGGGCTACCGCTGGCCTCTAGGCCCAAAGCAGGCTTAGACAATTCACTGTTACCCTTCTTATTTCCCCCTTTGGTCCCCTTCTGCCTAGTCGAACTCACTCCCCCTTCAGCATTAGGCTGACTTGCCTTCGTGGTCATGCGCTCTGATCCTTTCTTGTTCCCTTGTTGACTGTTAGCAGGGTTGACCTCTGCTGCACTGCTCTGACCAAACTCAAAAGTTGCGGCAGAAGCTGTGGCCCCTGCCTTAACGTCATATGCTCTTTGTTGGGGTTGCCCTCTCTCACCTCCTTTTTCTTCCAGTACTTAGCAGTGGCCTGTTCGGTGCTAGTGTCCGTACCAGCATTAAAAATGAAATTTGTCTCTTTCAAGCTGAGCACATCGAATCGCGATCCGGTCTTGGCCGTCGTCTGCGGAATTGGTGTTTTCTGGTAATCTCGTGGTTGGGGTTTCTCAGTCTCTCCCTTAGGGTTTCTTTTTTTAGTAAAGGACTTAACTTTCATCCAATCACCATAGGTCTCCTCAAGGATGATGTCTGGTGTGCTGATGATGGGGGTTTTACCTTCAGAGGCCTCGCTCTTGTCCGGCGGGGTCTGTTCTGTTTCTATGGCCTCCGACGATGAGTTTTGGGTCTGGGTTGTAGTGGGGCAGCCGTCTTGGTTATGACCGTAGAGACCACAACGGAAGCAGATGGTGTTCAAACCCTCATATTCAACCGGGTACACCGTTGACCTAACTTGGAGGCGCGATTGGAGTTTCATGTTCAGGTCGATCTCAACACTAACACGAGCGAACTTAGCTCGAGTAACCTCAGTGGTTTTATCATTTCTATTTGCCAAGGTATTAAGATCAACCTTGAGTGCTGTGCCAATGAGGTTGCCCAGTTCAAGCATAAGCTTCTCTGAATACATGTGTATGGGTAGTGTGGGGATTCTAACCCATATAGCCACCTTCCTTGTTTTGCTGCTATAGGGGTTGAAATTGGGGCTCCACCTTTGAACAGCCAAATAGTGTCCTTGAATGACCCACGGACCATCAAAAAGCAGTTTCTTTGCGAGTCCCTTATCCCCTGATCTGAAAACAAAGAAATTGTTGGGAAGGTCCACTAACTCAAAGTTGTCCGACTTAAGGAGCCAAGCTATTCTGTCACGTATCATATTCAGATTAGTCCTCCGTCCCAGAAGTGTGATTATTAAGGCATCCTTCCAAGGTCTGCATAACTCCTTGAGACGTTCGTCGGAGATGCTCACTTTAGGGATGGAGTCCAAGATCTGTCCATGATCATCAGTGAGTGTTGGAGTCATTTCTTGTTCCTCTTTTAACCACTCCCCAACCAACTCCTCAAAGTCTTTATCCAGAGAATTGTCCGACTCTCCCATGAGTTTGGACTTATAGGATATTTGGTTCTTAGTGGCGGATGGGGGGTGAGGGGCCCCGTGTGGTCCCCCGTTTGATTTTTCGGCTCTGGTGCTCCTTTGGGGATTCCCTGTTCCATTGGCAGGACCTTGTTGATGGTGGAAGTGGTAGGCTCCACCATCTCAGGTTGCTTCTCCAAGGTTGTTAAGGTGGAGGGGTCCACCACCATTTTAACATCCATGTTGGAAGTGTTCGTGGTAGCTTGAAGGTTATGCCCTCATGGATCATTACCCTCTTCATTGTTGCCCGCATTTGTTGCACTCACCCTTTCACTCGTCTCACTAACTCGCCTATTCTGTTTCTCACCAACTCTCTTGTCCTTATTTTCTTTGCTCTGATTTTTCCTAAAGAATTTGGGGTAGTGGTCTTCCTCGTAGGGGGGAGGGATGCCACTGGAGGCAGGGTCACCCATGGTGAGGACGACCCTGAGATCACTTCCTCACGCTCTCACAACGCTCTTTCTCTCTCTCTTTAGAATAATCACTTGACACAATATAATTGGGCCACATAAATACATAATTATTTAAAGTTAAAAAAAGATTATTCAAATAGAAATATATATTTTTTTATCCAAACTCCTTAAATTATTAATTTTTATTTCGTTTGTATTATTAATTTTTATATACATATGTAGCACATTTATATATTTAAATTATTTAAATATATATAAAAAACTCAACTAATCTAGAACATTTTTATTTATATTGTAAAATAAAAAACATTGAAAATGGGATATTAAAATTTTTTTATTGGTTATATCATATTTTTAGGCCTCAAAAATTCTTGTGAGAACTTAGTACACCACATCATTTAAGGTAGAACCAATCACATAGACACATATTATCTTATCTGGAATTTTCAATTTTACCTAACACACTAAAAATAGGAATTAACAGATAAAAAATAAAATATCATGTTTTTAATATTTTTTTATTTACAATGTAAATAAAAATGTTTTCAAAGGTAATTGATTTTTAGGGAACTTAATATCATAAGTTGATTAATTTTAAATAACACCTTTTATTTTAAATTAATTAGTTTTTAGTATATATAAAACCATGAAATATTTTTAGGTATTTTTCACTTATTGAGAAAATAAATTACTTTTATATGGAATCAATATCATAAGTTGATTAAATTTTAATAACAAGCTTTATTTTAAATTAATTAATTTTTAGTACATATAAAACCATGAAATATTTTTATGGTATTTTTCACTTATTGCGAAAATACTTCATAACATTTATTTCACCAAATATTATTACTTTTAAAATACTAAATACTACTAAAAATCTACAATGTGACTCAAAATAAAACAAAATCAATCAAAGAGTATAAGAGAAGGGAGAAAACTCTATTGTTTTGAGGGATGAGTAGATGAGCATGTAATGTGGATGAGCATGACATGTGAACCCCATCTTAGGTAAGCCAATTTGAGATTCTCTAAATTGGGTTTACATTCAGGGCTCATCTTCAAAATCCTCATCCTTTCCTCATCCTTCAAAACTTATAGTTTCATCTAAAACACACAAATAAAACAAAGTGTGCCCTAGAAATCTCCCTCACTTTATCTCTCACTCTCCAACCTCCCCAACCTCCAGCCTCTCTTTCACCTCAGCCGCTGCCGCCGCCGCCAACGCCTCAACCGCTCCAACCAATCTCCTTCACTCCTCTCACCTCTCCTCCAACTAACCTCAACCTCACGTCCTGTGGCTCACTGTGTTTTATTTACAGCACTGGAAAGCTGATCTTGACGTATTCAACAAGCATTGCTATAACGTTCCAGTCTTACAACTTCAAGGGCATTGCTAGTTGTCCATTTTTTTCACTTGGGTTTCATATATCAGCCATTTATTCAGCTGTCTGAACTTGTTAAAGAACCATGATGTCCTCTCAGTTATCTGTCGTTAATGAGAATTGTTTGCAAAATCCTTAAGTGATACAACCCATCCTTCACCTGATGTTTTGCCTTGTGTTTATGATTAGCTCGATTTTTCTGATGTGTTTGATCCTGCTCCTATTGACCTGTTCAAAGAATTCAGTTGTGACAATTAAATCTAGAAACTTGGAGGCTACAATAAATTATGATGACAATATACGTAGCCAACCTCATTCTTTTGTGGGGTCCATATATAATAAGCTTACTTAATGAGGGGGAGGATGGTGCATAGAGGAGTGATGTAGAGAAACACAGAGAGAATTTTTTGAACTGAAAACACAACTAGAATTGAAAGAAGAGGAGTCCAACAAAGAATTTAATAATATCAATCTGAAACATCAAAGGGTTGGGCTTGAAGATTTTGAAATCCTGAAAGTTGTTGGGCAAGGGGGATTTGGGAAGGTGTACCAGGTGAGAAGGGGAGGGACATCTCTTATTTATAATATTATGCAATGAAGGTCATTTGAGAGGACAAGATGATAGCGAAAAATCATGTTAAATATGTTATATTTGAAAGGGATATATTAGCAAAAGTTTGTCACCCTTTTATTGTGCGACCTAGATACTCATTCCAGATAATTAACAATAGATTTACTATATAATAGTGTCTATCATTTCAACTATTTATGTACAAGTATGAGGTAAAGTTTGGCACCATCATATTTGTAAAAATATAACATTTCTTTAATTATTGTAGACAAAGTATAGGTTGTACCTTGTACCTTGTGCTTGATTTTGTGAATGGCGGTAACCTTTTCTTTTAGCTGTATTATCGCCAAGGAGGCATATTCAGGTACGTTAGTATAGTAACTTTGGTGAATTTATCTTGAAAATCAAGTACATAGCAATCTTACATGTTTCACTTGTTGTTTCAGGGAGGACTTGGCTCGCTTTTATGCTGCAGAGATAGTTTAAGTTGTCTCGTATCTTCACGAAAATGGCATGATACACAGGGATCGTAAACCTAAAAAAATATTCTCCTGGACGCAGATGGACATGTATGATCACATCAGCCAATCTATGCATTAGCCTTGCTTATAAAGTTTTAATTTTGCTTAAAATATACTTAAACGTGAAAATATTCCATTGCACTTATCAGCTAGGAAATTAAAATTCCATTTGTAACATATAGGTTTATTACATTTACATAAACCACTAAATACGATAGTAAGTGTTGATAAAATATTAGAAAATTGTTACTTACATATATATATATATATATATATATATATATATGTTACAAAGTTTCTAACCAATTATCTTAAGTATAAACTAATGATTTTAACTTCATAGAGTTTTCACATAAGGTCCCTTTATGAACACATCACTTTGATTTTCACTCTTCATCTTCAGAGTGGTTAACATAATTTTAGGTGAGGCTACACGATTTTCAAATAATTATTATTTTTTATTACATCATAATAATTAATTTGTTATAAAAAATTCCCAAATTTAATTATCGAAAATAATTAAAAGAAAACAACATATACTAACATATAACCTTTACTGAATCCTTTGGGGTTAAGTTTTACCATTCTATTTTAAAGTCAGGTAGTTTGCATGTTTACATTTATGATTATGTTTATAGACGATTATCTGCTAATATTTTTACTCCCTTCTATATCTATGCATCTGTAGGCGGAGTTAAGAGAGTGGAAGAGAAAACATAGAGAACTTATAAAGAGAGAGATGGGTGTGAAAATTTCCTTTCTGCAAGCTGCTTTCATGGTGTTTCTCACTCTATTCTGTTCAGCAAAATGTGTCATTGAAGTCAAACTTTTCAATGTGGAAGACTATGGTGCAATTGCAAGTGACACAATTGATAGTAAGGCATTTTTGGAAGCATAGAAGGAGGCATGTGAATGGAAAGGGAGAGCTAGGGTTTTGATAAAAAAAACATTTATGATCAACCCAATATCATTTCAAGGACCATGCAAGGGTTTAATGACAGTTATAAATAATGGTGTTTTGATGGCTCTGAAGGGTCCGATAATTGATAGATGGATTAGTTTCCAGTATGTTGATTATTTGAATGTCTTTGGTGGCGTATTACATGGTCAGGGCTCGACTGCTTGGCATCAAAATAATTGCAAAAATAACTACAATTGCCAACAACTAGCTACGAACATGAGATTTGACTTCGTCAACAATGGTCTAGTCAATCACACTCTTGCCTTCTCCCCACTAAATCTGACGACATCCCCAACACCAAGACATACAACCACAAAAGCAAAAGGGTCTCTTCTCTCCCCTTAACTCGCCCTGCTGATCATGATGATGACAATCACAAAAGAATTATAAAGCGTCCAAAGATATTTGAAGATAATGATGTTAGCATTTAATTGTCATAATTTCATAATTTCATATTTATAGAATGTTCTATTTTAATTTTTAGTTTATTGTTATCAATTAGTAGTAAATATCATTTACAATTCTAAAGTATTTTCTATCATTAATTTTTAGGGTTAGGTTGAAGCATATATACATAATCCCTCAACTATTTACTTTGTAGATGATATTTATGTTAATATTTATAGAGTTATAGATGATAAATTTTTTTTGTTTATCATCTAGTACTCAATAACATTGATAATCAATATTTGAATGTTATTTGAGCGATTAAGGATAAGGAGAGTAATTTTTAAGGTTACAAAAAGAATATATGTGTGTGTGTGTATTTTATAAGTACATTTATAAATAATTCATGGTTTTTGAGAAAAAATGACAAGCTATTATTCAAAAATTCAGTTACGTTATCTGTATGCAAATTAAGATTGTATCATATTATACAAATCAATGAAATTTTTTGTAAACAACAATTTTTCTTTTAACAGATAAACTCAACTCACACGAGCATGATCATCAATTAAGGTTATAAACCATTTTAAATGCAAACGGTTTGAAACACGTGATGGACCCAAAGATCATTGTGAATTGTTGTGAAAGGATTTGGGGCACGATAAACTTTATTATGAAAAGTGATACACTAATGTTTAGCAAGTTCACGTATATCACAATAAAATTGAGAAATATTCTTCATCGAATAAAAAGTATGAAACATGTATATATTTAAAATTAGGATAACCTAATCATTTATTTCATAAGTTCAAAACACTAGTTTAAAGAAGAAATATTTTATTACAAGAAACAGTGCTCGATGTTGCATTTTCATTTATGTATTATAGCCCATCAAATTCATTATCGTCAGTCAATCGTTGTCCCCGTCAACCTATCCTAAAAAAGATATTTGGTGGTAAAAAGTTAACATGACATCTCTCTTCCTTAGCCAAGATTTCTCACAAATAATAAATTGCAACTTAAATTTGGAAAATGCACATTTTTAGCACAAGAGTTTGAGGGACTAACACACTTACAATTTACAGCCACCTTAATCAAAATTATCTGCTATTTTAACAGTTAAAAGAGTAGTACAAGGGTATATCATTGAAACAAGGAAATATCATCAGTCATCATATAATCAGATGCTCCTGAATCAATATTCGAACGATTTCCACTATTATTTCTCTTAATATTGGCTAGAGCAGAGAGAAATTACCTTTTTACAATTGTAGCAGCATGTTGTTTTTGAAGAGCAACTAGTATATTTATAATTTGATCAAATTTTTCACCTAGAGAGATTGAAGTGACAACTTATGTTTCTTTCATTACTAAGCAACATATGCACGCCCATTTCCAATCATGTGGTTTTCCATGAAGATCACAACATTTGTCTTTTGTATGACCGTTCATTTTATAGTGATCACAAGTTGGTCTATATATTTTGACCTTTACCAATAAACCAAGCAGCAAAAGCGGAAGCTTTTGTTGTGGTAGGTGGGTCTACTTTTTCTACTGATTCTTTTTAAGCGTGGAAGCTTTCTTGGACTCTTCATTCTGGAAAATAGAAAAGGGATTAGATGGAAGGGTTCTTCCATAAACATGAGCCCTCTAATTATGTTAAAAGAGGGATGCAAACCTATAATAAACTCATACAAACGTTCTGTCTCCATCCTTTAATGATATTGGGAATATAATTTTCACAGTATGATGCTTCATCATTTATTTCTTCCAAGTTCATAATCATACCAGAGGGTGGTTTTGGCAATTAATAATCACATAAATTAAGAGTTTCTTGTTTTAGATTACATACCTTGGTCTTTATAACGAAAAATCTTGAAGCATTTTTTGGCAATTAATAATCACATAAATTAAGAGCTTCTCCAGTAAGGGAACCTCCTATTTATAAACAAATATATGAATGGATATGTCTCTACACTTTTGAAAAATGTTTGTATTGTTTAAAACATATGACCTTGTTATTATAATTTTCCGTTAAAATTAATAATAATAATATGGTTATAGCTACCCTAAACCAAAACCTAATGTATCTCACATGTGGGCAACTCAAGAAGATATTTTCATGAAGTATCTTAACACATTTCCTTTGGCCACAAATGCAGTCCTCAACCTCATCCAAATCTCCTTTGGTGTTACCATGTACATGAGCAGCAGCAGAGAGGAGCAACCATTGACACTACAAAAAACGGGGCCCATATCGGCGTTTTATAGGGCCTCGAATCGGCGGAATTTTCCGGCGGAATAGCGCTACGGCGTTTTGGCAAAACGCCTAAATATTTGCCGTGGGAATGCGGCATCTAGGCGTTTTGAAAAACGCCTAGGCGAGGGGCAAAACGCCGGTATGAGGTTTCAAACAAAATATATAATATTCGCCCACCGGCATTTTGCATAAACGCCTATGCGCGTATTATTTTATTATTACCTCATATAGGCGGAAATTAAAACGCCTATACGCGGAATATTTAATTATTATCGCCAACCGGCGTCTTGCAAAACGCAGGTATGCGTTTAATTGCGTTATTATTTTTATTCACGCATACCAGCGTTTTGCAAAACGCCTATGTGCTATAGGGAAATAATATTTTTTATTCATGCATATAGGCGTTTCATAAAACGCCTATGTGCGGTATTAAATAATAATATTTCATACCGGCGTTTTGCAAAACGCCGGTACGAGTTTTCCAAAAAAAAAATAAAACAATTTTTCTTCCTGATTGTTTAGAACCAGGAAGAAAAATGTTCAAAAACATAAGGAATAATATGTTAATCCCAAAGTTACATAGACATAAAGAATAATATATATAAACATAAGCAATAACAAGAGTAATTCATAAAACATGATACCCAAATATATAAAATCAAAACAACAAGCAATATGTAAAATAAAAGCAATAAGATCATATCAACATTATAAAATCAACTATCACCAAAAAACAAGAAATAAAAAACAACATCAGCAAAACTCGCCAAAAAAACAAAGCAACAGCAACATTGAATGAGAGACGAAGAGAAGAAAAATAGAAGAAAACGAGAAAATGAGCCACTTTGCTGAAGGAGGGAGGTGCTATTTATAGGGAACAGAGGTGCGTACCGGCGTTTGGAAAACGCCCATATACATTTTAATATTAAATAATGCATATAGGCGTATTTCCAAATGCCTATATGCATTATTTACATTAAACTAATGCATATCAGCGTTTCCTCCAAACGCCGATATGCTTTAGAAAGCATATCGGCGTTTGGAGGAAACGCTGATATGCATTATTTTAATGTAAATAATGCATATAGGCTTTTGGGTATGCATATTTACATTAAAATAATGCATACAGGCGTTTCAATGAAACGCCTATATGCATTATTTTAATGTAAATATGCATATAGGCGTTATGCAAAACGCCTATATGCATTATTTAATATTAAAATGCATATGGGCGTGTTGCAAAACGCCGGTACGGCTTTTTTTAAAAAAAAAACTACTCAGACAACCTACATTTCTTAAACGCGGAAAAGTAAGATATATTAGTTATAAATATGCGTCTAGAGCATTAGTCAGTTGCCACATTCTTTCTCAAACCTCTCATTCTTTCATATATCTGTCGTTTTGTTGTGAAATAGCAAAAGCAATAATGTTGGATAAATCGTGGATCTCTTTACCCAGATCGTCTCCGCAATACTTGGTGGGGTTGAATCAATTTCTGGATTATGCTTTTATGCACGGTAGTGTTCGGGGTAAGATACGGTGTCCATGTGAAAAGTATAAGTTCGACAAATGGAAGACTCGAGAAGAGGTAGTTATTCATTGTCTAGATAAGCAGTTTCCCAGATATTATATCACTTGGGCGTTTCATGGAGAGGATGGATTACACGACACTACCAGTGATCTAGAAGTCGGTTCGAGTTCTCACGTTGGCCGAATGCAAGGCGAAGACAGTGACGATGACGGTGAAGGAGGCGGCCAGCCAACTAATCCGGGTAACAACACTGTGAGGGAAACATTTGTATGCAGGAAGCAGGCGCTGGCGGGGATGAAGTGGTGGACGGACCAATCGCGGAGTACTTACGCACTGAGGTGGCCAGAGATTTCTTTGAGCTCATGACGGAAGGTGACAAACCGTTGTACCCAGGTATGTATAAATGTTTAATCTATTCTAACTGTTTAAGCGACTCAGTATCTCTGCGATGAAGTTCGTATATTATGTACGTGTGATGACAAACGATGTGTTTGCACAGGGAATGAAAGATACTCTAAACTGTCGTTTTTGACCAAGTTGTACAGTATTAAGTGTAAATGTGGCGCATCTGATGCGACCATGTCGGACGTGATTGAGCTGCTTTCAGACGCCTTTTATAACATTGGAGCCGAGCTACCGTCGTCATTCTACGAGGCAAAGAAAACAGTCAAAAAGATGGGGTTAGATTACATTAAAATCGATGCGTGCCTGTATGACTGTATGTTGTTTTGGGGCCCTGACGCAGCGTTAGATAAATGTAAACGATGTGGCACTGTCCGATATAAGGTGGAGGGTGAAGGGCATAATAAGAAGAAGAGGCGACGTGCCATTAAGAGCATGAGATATTTTCCACTCCGTCCAAGGCTTCAAAGGCTATTCATGTCCCCGAAGATGGCTGAGCAAATGCGCTGGCACGCGACAGAAGCTAACCCAGACGGCAAGATGAGGCATCCTCGAGACGATGATGCATGGAAAGCTTTTGACGGCGCATTCCCTGATTTCGCCTCGGAGCCAAGAAATGTCAGGCTAGGCCTCGCTTCTGATGGTTTCTACCCATTCGGCTCCTTCAACCAACATTACAGCGTGTGGCCAGTTGTTTTGATGCCATATAACCTCCCCCCGTGGTTGTGCATGAAGTCCAACTCGTTCATTCTATCAACAATTATTTCAGGGCCGACATCTCCTGGAAACGATATCGATGTCTACCTTCAGCCGCTGATACAGGAGCTGAATGAGTTATGGAGCGATGGGGTCGAGACGTTTGACGCCGCAAGCAAGATGATGTTCACACTGCGCGCCGCTGTGATGTGGACTGTTAGCGATTTCCCCGGACTCGGCATGTTATCTGGCTGGAACACGTATACAGCGATGGCATGTCCCTTCTGCAACTTGGACCAGGTGCCCCGCAGACTGCCGCACAGCAGGAAGTCATGTTTCATTGGTCATCGACGGTTTCTTCCTCCGGATCATCAATTCAGGCGGCAGAGAAAGAAATTCGACGGGACACAGGAACAGAGATATCCCCCTCTACAGATGTCTGGGTTTGAAATCTTTGAGCAGATATGCGATGTGCAATGCGAATTTGGCAAGGACCCGCCACCGCCGGATGAAGAGGCCCTTAGCACTAGCCGCGGTGGAAGGCTGGCTCAGCGGAGGCCGCCGCCTGTGGCCCGTAGAACTGGCCCAGCACCTCAATGGAAAAAGAGAAGCATATTTTTTTGTCTGTCGTATTGGAAGCACAACTTAATGCGCCGCTGTTTGGACGTCATGCACATTGAAAGAATGTCGGCTAGAATGTCTTATACACCATTCTGAATGAGACAGGAAAGTCGAAGGATCATCTTGGAGCGAGGAAAGATCTAAAGGCCATGGGGATACGTCAAGACGCGTGGCCGGACGAGAACGATAAGTTTGCGCCGGCTCGGTTTGCTTTGACAAAAAAGAACAAGAGAGTGTTTCTGACCACGCTACAGGGTATTAGGGTTCCCGACGGATATTCAAGTAACATCTCGAGGCGCGTGGACCTAAATTCGAGAGATCCAAAAATTTCTGGTTTGAAAAGTCATGACTATCACGTTTTGCTCCAACAGTTTCTCCCTCTAGCCGTAAAATACACTCTTCCCGAAGACTTGTGTATGGTGTTGGCCGACCTCAGTTTTATACTTAGGCAGTTGTGTTCAAGGGTGTTGGACAGACAAAAGCTCGACGAGCTACAGGCCAAAGTTGTTCTGATGCTATGTCATATGGAGATGATATTCCCTCCATCATTTTTCACCTCACAGGTCCACCTCATTGTCCACCTTGTTGAAGAAGCAAAGATGGGTAGGCCGGTGCACTATCATTGGATGTATCCCATAGAAAGGTACGCTAACTAATTTCATCGTGTACTTCAGTATATAATTAATTATATACATAATTTCATCGTGTACTAATTTCACAGGTACTTGGGAAAAATGAAGTCGTTCGTTAAGAATAGAGCCGCGTCAGAGGGTTGTATTGCTGAGTGTTACATTGGGGACAAGGTTGTTTCATTTGTTGAACGATATTATGGTTAAACCATGCGCAATGAGCGTCTGCCTCGAGTTGACGATAACTCAAACCATATTAGCTCTAACACGTTGTTTCCCGCCATTGGAAAGCCAGTAGGAGCAGCGCAATTCCACCGTTTGAGTCCTGTCGAGATGTTACAAACACACAGACATGTCCTGACACGCTGCACTGCTGTGGACTCCTATCGAGAGTAGGTGGCGGCGGACAGCTTCAAATTAAATTAAAATATATCTTTATTGTTCTTCAAAATATATATCTAATTATATACGTATACATTGTACCTTTCAGGGATTATCGGAGATATGTCAAGTGGGAGAATCGAGGACGACGGGGGATCACTGCAGCTATGATTGATACTATGGTCCACCGGGGGTTCGCCGATTGGTTCACAAAAATAATACGCAACGAACCAAATCCGCCACTATCACTGGTGAATTTAGCTGCTGGACCTTTTGAATATGCGCAGAGATACTCTGCCTACAATGTCAACGGCTTTCACTTCCGCATTGTTGCGCGCGATGGCTCTCGTCTAACGCAAAACTCGGGTGTGTTTGGGTCATTTGGAACAAGGAGTTATGCTAGTCGAAATGATTTGGAATATCTGATCCCGGAAGGGGATGAACCAGTACTAACTGTTAGAGAGCGTGAAGATGGTGACGAATAAAAGATTATTGTATATATAAATATGTAATCGTACGTTCTTAGATTTTACTGTTTTCATTAAGTAGTAACTATTTTACTTAATTTAGTTCAATTTTCTTTTATCATTTATTATTATATATTATTATATTTAATTAGTACGTAAACAAACTGAACAATAAAACTAGAACAATAATATTATTTTTTCAGAAATTTAAAAAAGTACAACAAAAACATAAAAGTACAAAGAAAATAAAAGAACAAAAAAATACAATAAAGATAAAAAGTAAAAGAAAGGTACAATAAAAATTCTAAACAACTAAAAAACCTAATCTACTCCTCATCATCATCCTCCTCATCATCATCATCATCATCCTCCTCCTCGATGGCGGGTTGTGGAGAGCGTCGTCGGCGGCGACGGGATCGTGATGCGGAGGCTTGAGCCCTGAAGAACTCCTCTTGCTGGCGTCTGAACTCTGCCGCCAACCGCTCCTCATGATCGTGCGCCAGCTGCGCCAGTTGCTCCTCTTCTGCCCTCACCCGGGCCTGAAAATCGCGCATCATCCTCTCCTCATCTGCCTTCATGCGGGCCTCTCGCTCTGCAATATCTCGCTCGCGTTCCCGCAACCTCTCATCTAGCTGCCGGGCCTCGTATGATTGGCTCGTCCCAGAGGATGAAGCCTGGCTCCCACGGCTTCCGGAAGGAGGGAAGAGCTGAGTAGGTCTGGCTCCAAAGCCAAGGCCTGGAACGCGTCCCGCACGTTCCTGCGTCCCCAACTGCGTGTGGAGAGCAACGACCTCCTCATAGGGGCTCCCGCTCTCCCCCAGATGAGACTCGAGGGTCTCCCTGGCCGGCGCCTGTGCCTCGATATCAGCCTGCGCCTGAGCAACACTCCTAATCTCCTCGGCAGCCTTCCGAGATAGAGGTTTCCCGTCCGAGCGGGTGCGCGCTTGAATGATGAAATCTTTGAAGACGCCCTTCTTGATGCCCTTCGCCCTAGCCTCCTGCCGCTGAAATATGTGAATCGTTAAACTATGATCAGTATTATTATAACATAAGATATTAGATATAGAAAGAGTAGTTGATAGTTATATACCATCTCGTCATAGCGGACGATCAACGGTACGCTCCCAGTCGAGTGGCCAACCTCTTGCTGTGCCCGAGCCTCCTGACCGCGCCTTTCCCTGGCCCGCCCCAGCTCGCCCATCCTCCAGGCGATGTAATTCTTCCACTGGTCAGGGTCAACTCCATCGGGCACGTCTGCCTCCACCGCCTCCCTAGGCTTAGTCCCCTTCCTGGACTTCAGCTGGTACAGCTTGTTTCTCTCATCCTTCCAATTATCCCCGACCATCCCTTACGCGAATTTCTTGAGGTTCAAGGTGTCGGGGACCCACCACTTGCTCTGCAAAAGAAATGTTTTCATATTATTTAATAATAAGTATAATAACAATTATATACATATTATAATATTTTGAAATATGTATTACCTTAATAATCTCCCAAGCCTCCTCTTTCCGGCTATCCGGAACTTTCCTCCAGCAGGTCGGGTCGATCGGGAAACGCCTGAAGTCCTTGCCGAGCAGTCGGCAATGACGGCGGAATAGAATGGCAGCATCCGTTGTTGGTTGCCCGGTGGTGCCGTAATATGGCAGCTCAATCTTCTCATTCGACGGAAGCACATGCGCCTGCTTCGCCGTCAGCCTCTTCCTGGTGACAATGTCAGTGGTATCTGTAGGTAAGAAAAATATATTAGATAATATATAGGGTTAAGGTGCATTTTTAGTACTCTAGAATATAGAAAAGTGCACCTAACATAATATACAATATTGTGGTCCATTTGTGGTAACCAAAAATTATTTTCGTGGCTTATTTAGTAACGACGTTAAATAAGTTAAGTTTGACCGTTATGTGTCAAATTTTGACCTTTAAATTGTGGGGTAAAGGAGCATTTTCAGTACTCTAGAATATAGAAGGGGCATCAAACATAATATACAATATTTAAACACCATAAACAACTAAGTCACAATATTATTCAAAGTGTCAAATAATTAAACACTACAAAGTTATAAAGATCCATAGACTATCCTAGTATCATGCATGTATAAACTAATAAGTCATTAGTATTTTACATATATAAAAAATGTAGCAAAGAATCATAAACTAAACAGGTTGGCCTTACTGAGTTAAAACGGGTTGGTCATACTGGCTCGACACAAATTAAAACGGGTTGGTCATACTGGCTTGACCCAAATTAATGACCCTATGATGTAATAGAAGAAGAGTTACTTCTATCTGATTACATAGTTATAAACTTAAAATAATGTTCGTTAAATTGTCATTTCAATATACATATATTACATCATTATGTCACATTAGATTTTATCTTACAAAAGTGAGTTTTAGAACGAATTATTAGATAAGCAATGAAAATAATTCTAAGTTATCACAAATGGACAAAAATACTGTATATTATGTTTGGTGCTCCTTCTATATTCTAGAGTACTGAAAATGTTCATTTACCCTATAATTTAACGGTCAAAATTTGACTAACGGTCAAACTTAACTTATTTAACGTCGTTAATAAATAAGCCACGAAAATAATTCTTGGTTACCACAAATGGACCACAATATTGTGTATTATGTTAGGTGCACTTTGCTATATTCTAGAGTACTAAAATTGCACCTTAACCCTAATATATAATGTAGAAATTAAATTGGTAACTATTAATTAATATCAAATTCAATTACCTCTAACATCCACCAGCTGACCAGTACTCGAAGACTTCCTCCCGCGCCGCATTTTAATCATAATTTCCGGCTCGGGGATGTCCCCCTCGCCACCCACACCGCCACCGCCGGTGCCCTCCTCCCC
This sequence comes from Mimosa pudica, assembly GCA_029929735.1. Classification (NCBI taxonomy): domain Eukaryota; kingdom Viridiplantae; phylum Streptophyta; class Magnoliopsida; order Fabales; family Fabaceae; genus Mimosa; species Mimosa pudica. The sequence goes on from JAKELP010000020.1 coordinate 11,801,947, forward strand.
CTCCGCCCTCTCCCTATCCTCATTCAAATTCTGATGCATGTCTTCGTAGCTGATGTTGACGTTCAAGTCTCTCCAGAGGTCGTCCTGTGTAACACCCCAAATTTTTTTTATTCAAATTAAATAGGAACTAAAAATATAAATTATAAGTTAAAATTTTATGAAATAAATAAAAGAGAAAATTTAAGACAAACTGTTAGAAATTATGAAAATAATGTTAATATTTTCTATTTCGTATTAGTAAACTATTTATATATTTTAGTCATGAACTATAGGATTAGGAAATAATTAGAGTAGAAAGATGCTTATTATTATTAAGGATTATTATTAGGTAAACCTGTAGGGAAAGTGTATTATAGTTTAGGATATTTTTGTATTATAATTATAAATTATAAATATGTTATCATATCAATGAAATAATTCCTTAACTATTCACTTAAATTGTTTCTACACAAACTAAGTTTTATTTTTATTAAATAAATAGGAAGAAGAGAGTTAATTTGAAAGAAAGGGGTTTAAGTGTAATAGTATAATAGATGTTGGGGTCAAAAATATAATTAAGAATAAAGGTGGGCAGATGATTGGAGTTTTCCCTAATCATTATATATGTACACATCAAACAAACCCTAAACCCTTCCTCCCATACAAGCAGCCGTCACCCCTCCCTCCAAACAATTATTCCTTCTTTTCTTCTTTCTTTCTTTCTTTCTTTCTCTGCCCAAACCAGTCGCTCCTCCCTCTTCCAAAATGCTCTTGCTTCTCAATTCATATCTACATCATTATCACTCTATCCCTTCATTCCTACACTCCCTTAAATTTGAAAACCTGCAACCTTGTTTCTACTCCTCTGTAATTCGCGATTCTGTTCACTCTTCACTATGGCTCGCGATTTCAATTCCTCACAGTGGCTGCGAAGACGTTATCTCCGGCGACGACGAGGCTGTGCGGCGGCTGCGAGCTCGTTTTCAAAGTTAGTTTTGTTCATCGAGTAATCTACGCATAAGGGACGTTCAGGTCTTGCATGAATTTGGGTGAGAAATTCTTACTCTTCTCTAATTTAATTTTTTTTACGTAAACGAGTGAGAGTTTTGGGGAAGACGAATGGGTGTTTGAATTTTGAGATGAAATTTTAGGAACTCTTATTGATTTCTCTATCTTGAAATTGATTAGGAATTTTCTTTGATTATCTTTCTCTCTGGCCGAATTGTCTTTCCTAAAGAAATAAGCTTTATGTGAGTATGATTTTTTTTTATGATGGATGTTATTGTTTACCCTGCTTTTAAGGAATTTGGAGTTCAAATCATTATTTAATCCATGTTTGAATGTAATGGAGATAAAAGTGTTCTCTACATGTTTGATCTATTGGGTTTTGGGTGTTACATTATGTGATTCAAATATTCTAATTGGGAGATTGTTGATGTTTCCTATTCTTGCATGATGAGCCTTACCTTACGAAGTTGGATGATTCGTGGAAATTCAGTTTTGGTTGTCTTGACGTGTTGTTCCTTATTTTGGTAGAATCTTTGTTTTACTTTGCTCTTCCCTGTTTTATTTTGGCTGGATAGATAAACAATGATAATTGGGGTAGTTTTTATTTTTATATGTTGTTAAATGTGATGTTAAATGTCATGTAGTTATGATAATTTGAATTATTGTAATTTGGAGTTTAACTGGTATATAAATCTTTGGATGACTGAAAATTTAGGCCCTAGTTTATTTAATTAAGGATTTTGTATTAACAGGTACATGAATGGTTTTAGGTAATTGGTTATTGGTTAATTAACTAAGTGACTTAAGAGGGTAGTTTGGATTAGTTCCTTGTTGATTTTGTGTGTTGTTTTGTTGGTGTTTATCAAAGTATGAAACTATGCTTTAATACACTTTTCCAAATCTGTTATGAGTATGGTCTATCATTAGCTAATTATAATTCTTGTTTTCCTATCTGTTTGGGCTTCACAAATTGAAATCAAATCTGATTGATTTTCTAGTGTTGGTGTGTGTAAATTAATTATAATGGAATATTGTGTTTGGATATAACTTGTGTTTGGAAAATGTTATATGTTTTTTTAAATAAATTTGATTACGTCATGAAAAATTGAATTGTTGATTTCTTTTATTTAGGCTATTTGAGTGCTATGATTGGAATAATATTGTGTTTGCAATATGTTTGATATGTATGGTGCTTCTTTGTTGAGATAAATGGATAATGATCGATGAAGAATGAATTGTGTTGTGATATTAAAAGGTTCTTAAATTCTTTTAAGAAACTTACTATTTTGTTTGTCAAACTTTGAGAATCATTTTTATTCAATGAAATGATTTAGCTATAAAGGGGGATTGGGTAGTGCTTAGCATCGAGAGAGGCGTTACTTTGAATATGAGAATAGTTACTTATAATTATTATTACTTGGTATAAAAATAGGAGAAAGTAGTAAAGGGAATCCTTGGAGACAAAGATCCAGGAAAGAGAAAGAGCATAAATGGTTTGTGAAGTTCAGGTAGCGGTTTATTTCATGCACATTAGGTTTAGTTGTTTATTTTCTGTCATCACTAATATTACTGCTTCAGATATTGATAGGGTTTATTTTCAATATTTAAATTTTATGTGGAGTACTCCAGGTATAAGGAGGGTCGCTCCCCCTATACCATATTATTATTGTTATTTATTTTTCCTAGAAAATCCTGTCAGGTGTGCCTACTACGTAAGACAAATATATTGCTATAAGTAGTGAGGTGGTGCAATAGGCACATGCAGTATGTATTCTACCTATAACAAACATATTGTTAAGGTAGGGGCCCCGTATGAGTGTTTTACTAACAGGTAGTAATCACCAACAGGAGCGCACTATCATTATCTGAAGTAGGATTAAATGAATTAGCTTATAGGTGAATTAAAGTGTGTGAAATAAACTGCGGTAAATTTGGTTTAGTTTCAGGTACACAATAGATAGGGAATTTTGGAGTGATGAAGGGAAAGGAGGAAAGCAAGAATATATGCTCTTATTCATATTTTTATTAATGCATATTTTGAAAGGAATTTGTATAATTCTATTTTGGCATGTAATATATATAATTTTGTAGAAGATAAACCTTGGAGACTTTATATACTTGATAATGATTTTGAATTTATATCTTGACTTATATGTACTTATATATAAAACTAAGTATTTTAGAAATAATGTATCCTAGGGTAAACGTTAGAAATTTAAAGTAAAAGATAAATGTTTTAATGTAGGAAATATTAGCTGGAAATATGTTTTTAAGATATTTGTTATTTTATAAAAGTAATATATATCATCTTACGTATTTCAAGTAACTTTATTTTATTTTAAAAAGTTTATCCTTAACTTGTTTTTTTAAAAAAAAGGGCAAAGGCCCAAAAATGATACATAACTATTGGCCAAGGAACAGAAGTAGTACATAACTATTTCGAGGTACAAAAATGATACCCAACTTTTCCATGTGATCAAAAATGATATTTTCACTAATATGACAATAATATTAGACATGAAATGTCCAAAATGCCCTGATAATTAAATAGACGTTTACCTGCTGGCGGTTAATTTAGGGCGAAGGCCCAAAAATGATACATAACTATTGCAAGGTACACCAATGGTACCCAACTTTTAACATGAAATCAAAAATGATATTTTCACTAATATGACAATAAGATTACACATGAAAAGTCCAAAGTGCGCTTATAAATTAAATAAATTTTCTTCCCCACCCTCTCCTTCCTTGGCTTCTTTCTTCTACCAATACTTCCTTCAATAAATAACTCGTCCACCAGCGGCTTCAACTCTCAGCAACTCGTTAGGACGATCAGGTTGCAAAAACATGAAAACAGAGAAGTTAATCACCCACACTTACACATCTTAAAGCACATCATTTCATTTCATTTCATTACAACAGAGAAGTTAAAAGAGAGCAAAAGAGCGGTGCGTGTAACAAAATGAAATGAAATGATGTGCTTTAAAATGTGTAAGTGTGGTTGATTAACTTCTCTGTTTTCATGTTTTTGCAACCTGATCGCCCTAACGAGTTGCTGAGAGTTGAAGCCGCCAGTGTTATTTATTGGAGGAAGTGTTAGTAGAAGAAAGAAGCTAAGGAAGGGGAGGGTGAGAAAGAAAATTTATTTAATTTATAAGCGCATTTTGGAATTTTCATGTGTAATCTTATTGTCATATTAGTGAAAATATCATTTTTGATTCCATGTTAAAAGTTGGGTACCATTGGTGTACCTTGCAATAGTTATGTATCATTTTTGTTCCTTGGCCAATAGTTATGTATCATTTTTGGGCCTTCGCCCTAAATTAATCGCCGACCAATAAAAGTTTATATAATTATCAGGGCATTTTGGACATTTCATGTCTAATATTATTGTCATATTAGTGAAAATATCATTTTTGATCACATGGAAAAGTTGGTATCATTTTTGTACCTCGAAATAGTTATGTACTACTTCTGTTCCTTGACCAATAGTTATGTATCATTTTTGGGCCTTCGCCCTAAAAAAAATTATTCCAAAAAGCCCATTTCATGAAAAAGTTTTAATTTAAACAGTTTTTACTTATCTATTACAAATTTTAAAGTTCTTAATATTTATTTTATAACAAAATCCATTATTTTCAATTAAATTATATTTAATATTTTAAGAAATTAGTAAAAATAATCTAGGTGTGACATCCTGCGTGACTTCTGGGTTACCACTAAGCCCGAAAGGAGTCCAAGGTGGCGCCGCAAGAGGGTGCTCGCAACAGGGGTGCTGGCAAGAGGGGGGCTGGCGTACTGCAACACCTCTGGCGAATTAGACTCCCGCTCAATCTCTAACCGGCGTTCTTCTATACGTCTGGCTTCTGCTTCGTCCCACAATCGCTGTTGTTCATCTCGCAATCGCTGCTGCTCTTCTGGGTCTATGGGAGTTTTACCGGTACGCCGAGACATGATCTACCGAAGAAGGAATATTTAAAGGAAGAGATAAAGAAAAAAGATAATTTCTGTGGGACCCTCAGACTTTTTGACGTTTCGAAAACGCCAAAATGAACATCGGCGGTGCTTTTGTAGGCGTTCGTTTGGCGGCGTTTCATATCCCCATACAGGCGTTTTGAAAACGCCTATATGCGATTAAAATATTATTTTAATCGCTATTTTAATCGCATATAGGCGTTTCCTCAAAACGCATGTATGCGATTAAATATTATTTTAATCGCATATAGGCGTTTTGAGAAACGCCTATATGCATTTAGTGCATTTAATATGCACTTAATGAGCATATAGGCGTTTTTCAAAACGCCGATTTGCGCATAAAGTGCATATTAAATGCACGTTATGCACATAGGCGTTTCTCAACACGCCTATGTGCGATTAAAATGATATTTAATCGCATATAGGCGTTTTGAGGAAACGCCTATATGCGGTTTTCTGAATAAAAAACTAAAAAAAAACTGTCAGGCCCCTCTTTTTTAAATTTAAAAACCATACCGGCGTTTATTATACCCATAACGCAGATATGGAAACGCTGGAAAAAAGGCGGGAAGCGCGCGCCAAATTTATTGGCGTTTTCATATAGGCGCTTTGGTTAAAAACGCCGGTATGCTTCTCATATAGGCGTTTTGGACCAAAACGCAGGTTGCGCCGGAATGGACCGTTTTTTTTGTAGTATGAATTGATGAGCCACCCAAAAACGACGTCTTTTGCTACCGAGGTCTATCATGCTGCTTCACCAGACATTTACGGAGCCTTCACGTGTTCATTGAGGCACTTTATCTTGTTGCTTCTCTTGAGAATGTGACGAACGGCGTGTGACCACTCATTGTATGTGGTTATCATCGGTGAACACAACATGGATGACATGGAAAGAGAAGTTCTCTAACTCGAGAAACACCGCTCATCGGAATCGACCTTGTGGTGATCGATTCACATGGAGAGTCCTCCTTCTTTTGTTCATCTGTAGTTTTTCGCATTGATCAAGTTTCAAAGCTCTAGTACCATGAAAAACGAGATGGAATTTTGAATACTGTGATTATTTTATTCTTGTGATAGCAATGAGATATATACATGTATATGTCCCAAAATGAATTGAAGCTAGAAGTTAATTAGGTAGCGATTCAGGGTCCCGGTTGTAGGATTAATAGCTCCTTGTGTTTAGTAAGTTTAATTTGGTCATGTGTTTAATCAACTTATATAAAGATAATTAAAGTTAGGGTTCCGACATTAATTATATTGATCTAAACCTAGGCTAGAGGGGTTCCTCTAAGGATTTTATTGACATGACCACTTTATCCATAAATATTTTTATAAGTCATTATTCTTGAAATTCCTAATAACTAAAAATATTTCATTATTCATTTATCCAAAACTCTCTTTTTATTCTAATTTCTAATCATACAAAATATTTCCCAACTTTAACAAAAAACAAAAAAAAATTAATTAAAAATGTTATTACTAAGTTTTAAACAAGTTTCATACTAGATTTTACGATAACTAATTACATAAATAAGCTTATCTGAGAACGATACCGGGGGTTGGCTTCCACTAACCCCTTGGTTCTAAAATTTCTTGAAGGACTAGAACCAAAACATCACTACACCGACCGCAAATTTGGTGTCCATAGTGGTGGGAAAGTCAATTTTGAAAGTAAAGTTGAAATTTAAATTTTCAATTGAAAGTGAAGTTTGAATTTTCATTCCCAAATAAACTGAGTTTGATGATGGCATTGGGGAGTGGCGGGAAGGAAGAGGTTTTATAGTTTAATACTCCCTCCGTTCCTAAATATAAGAGCACTTTGACTTTTTGGGAGAATCCTAAGAAAGCAAAATGAACAATTTAATCATAACATATTTTAAATATTATTAGATCATATGTAAGTTCTTAAGTCAAATAAACTAGTTTAGTGAAAAAATTTGGGAAAATCAATCTTTAATTAATCTATTTAGTTTTCTTAGGATTCTCCAAAAAAGTCAACTTACTCTTATATTTAGGAATGGAGGGAGTAATAGATAGATAATAGATTTGTTTTTATTCAAAAAAAAAACAGAAAAAGAAACAGCAATAGCTTCTCCTACTTCATAGGCAACAAATAGAACTCCCAAGCACAAGCAACCAATCGTCTAGAACAGAAACTCCATCCATAAATAAACCAACCACACAAGAACAAACTTCAACAACATTCATTCATTTAACACTCATGCATTGTTATTAACCATTATCCTTTACTCAAACCAGCAATGCTCAAAACAGAGAAATAAAGACCCCAATAAACCCAGTTCGGCCAATGATAGAAAAGAAGAGCAGAAATTTGGCAAATTCACATGCATAAGCAAAAACATCAACAAGCATTCCTATAACTCACCTTTATAGCCATTTAAAGCATTCCCATTCAAAACAAACCACCCGACCAGTGAAAAGATAGAAACAGAAAACTCCAAAACTATTCAGCCATAGAGAAGGAAGGACAAAATTTTTAAAACCAACAGACACACACTCACAGTGGCTCATTCTAATTTAAATACTTTCCATACACTAATAAATTTCCAGTTTCAGTGAAGAATGGAGGAAAGAAAAGCCCAAAACAATGACAGCCCAAAATAGACTGAAGGAAGAAATCAGTATAACCATCAATCCAAATGAAAAGCTCACATTCACACAGAAAAACATTAATAATCTTCCATTTAGAAGACTAAGATAACAAAATGGAGTACCCCAAGGCCCAAGCTAGCAATCCATTCGGCCGAACCAATAAGATAAAAGCCTCAAATTTGAAAATTAACCAAATTCAAACAAAATCAAATATACAAAGCATGATTACAACTCTAATAGACTTCTAAATATATTCATTACAAATTTCCAGCCCCAAATCCTGAGAATCCCTTTGAATTGAACTATACCCAAACTTGGGTTTCTACACAAACTTCACAAAATCAAATCAACACCCAAATCACCACTTAGAACACTATAAGAACTCTATAAAATAAAGGTTAAGATACTCTTTATATGATTTACAATTCCAACTTGGGACCATAATATTTTATTATAGTGTAGGGCAATAGAGTCTTTTCCAACTCCCGGACTAACTCAAAATTTTCAGATTTTCTTAGACCTTACGCTATTAAAATATTTTTCTTAGAACTACACTATAAACTTCCCTTTATTCATTTGCCTATGTTAATGTCATATGACACATGGACTACTTAATGGCTTATTAAACGACATTTATCTTGAATTAATGCCCATAAACATTTTTGCCTCACTTTTGAAAGTTCATTGGTAGTTTTGCTCCAAATATTTTATAGGGTAAAGGAGCAAATCTGGCCCCCAAGTAACCACCAAGGAGCGCTGAGGACCCTAAACTAACCACAGGCCCGGATCTGTACCCAAAGTAACCAAGATGTTAAAAAAATACCCCGGTTGGACGGTCAACTACGTTTGACCGTTACCTTGCTTATTTGGATGCCACGCGAGCTCCTGCTGTGCCACCTCTGCATGCCACACGTGGCATGTTAGTTTAGGGTACTCAGCGCTCCTTGGTGGTTACTTGGGGGCCAGATTTGCTCCTTTACCCAAATTTTAAATTTGTATCCATCAAATTCTTTTGATAAGATTCAATTAAATACTTAAATATTTAGGAAAGGTAATTAGAATTAGTTAACTTATGATTAAGTTTGGCATTAGATAAAAGATGTTAATTAACACTATAAATGTTATATTATGTTACAACATTCAAATTTCATTTGTACATGCTTTCAGTAGGGAGTCAATTGTAACTATGTAAGCTGAGAGGGAGTATATCCTTAATATAGGGCTTACATAGTTACAGTTGACTCGTTTGTTGCGTTTTTTTTCCCTACTGAAAGCATGTACAAATGAAATTTGAATGTTGTAACATAATATAACATTTATAGTGTTAATTAACATCTTTTATCTAATGCCAAACTTAATCATAAGTTAACTAATTCTAATTTCCTTTCCTAAATATTTAAGTATTTAATTGAATCTTATCAAAAGAATTTGATGGATACAAATTTAAAATTTGGGTAAAGGAGCAAATCTGGCCCCCAAGTAACCACCAAGGAGCGCTGAGTACCCTAAACTAACATGCCACGTGTGGCATGCAGAGGTGGCACAGCAGGAGCTCGCGTGGCATCCAAATAAGCAAGGTAACGGTCAAACGTAGTTGACCGTCCAACCGGGGTATTTTTTTAACATCTTGGTTACTTGGGGTACAGATCCGGGCCTGTGGTTAGTTTAGGGTCCTCAGCGCTCCTTGGTGGTTACTTGGGGGCCAGATTTGCTCCTTTACCCTATTTTATATGGTGCTAAGTGCACTTTGGTGAGAATTACATGGATATTTTGTAATTTTGCGCTTGTTTAAAAAACAATAATTTTAAAATAATGATGTGGGACCCCCAAGATGAAAAGTAATGATATTTCTTTGCAAAAGAAAAGGAGAAGTAACGACATTACATTCTAAGGAAAAATACAGATAAAGACTCCCAAATGCCTAAAAGGACAAATAGGGCGCTTAAATTCCCAAAAGGACAAGTAAAGTAACAAACACTTAATTGACATTACAAAATGTGGGCAAATAACTCAAAATGCCCTTAAAAAACTAATTAAACAGTGATGCAGGATTATAAATCATAATTGTTATGAAACAGGCAAGTGCAGACAAGTTTTTTAAGGGCATTTTAAATCATTTTTCCACATTTACTAATGTTAATTAGGTGTCTGTGACATTCCTTATCCTTTTGGGAATTTAGGCACCTTATTTATCCTTTTAGACATTCGGGAGTCTTTTTTGTGTTTTCCCTACATTCTCTTAATGGCGGTGGCATTTTTGCGCTACTTCAAATAAATTCATGGTAATTTTTGCACCCAAAATTGACAGTCTTTTGAGAAAAGATTAAGGGTATTTTCGCTCATTGTCCGGCTATAATAAATGAGCATTTTAAAATTCTGACATAGAAGAAACCAAATAATTAAATAGTAATGGTGGTTGCTTACATTGCAACTTTGTTACAACTAAGTTCATATAAGAGAAATAATCGACCAAATCCAATAAAATCATTAAATTATACTCCCTCTGGTCCCTAATATAAGAACTAGCCGTCAAAAAAACGCTTCTTAAGAAAACATGTGAATGTTAGTTGGGTGTGGAGTTAATGCTTCTTTTCCAAAATTGCCCACATTTATTATGGTACTTTTAAGAGAGAGAGATACATAAGCATTAATAAATATGAAAGAGAGTTAGGGGTAAAGTAGGAAAAAATGCATTAAATGAGGAGAGAATATGGATGAGCTCTTACATTAGGGATCAAAACCATTCAAATTTTGGGCTCTTACATTAGGGACCGGAGGGAGTATTGAAGTCACTAGAAAACCAACAACTAGTGATTATGGGTGTTCAACAATTTCCCGTCCCGTCCCATCCCGTCCCGAGGCATTTTGGGACGGGAAATTTCTGTCCCGAAAAATTTCAGGACGGGACAAAATTTCTCTTCGGAACGGGACGAGGTCATCCCAATCCCGTCCCGTCCCGAATATATAATTATGTGTTTTGATATAATATTTTTTAAAAAAATGTATGTGTATGTATAAATATACATGACATTTTTTTTATGAAAAACACGGTAATAATACAATTTGACTTTATTATGTTGTATAAGATGTATTATAAAAGTAATATTGAACTAATTCATTTGTTTGTTACAAAAACAAAGTATCATATTTTTTTACAAGTAGATATTTTTAATAAAAAAATTCCAATTTTTTTTTCTTGAATTTCCCGTCCCGATCCCGATTGGGACGGGACACGGGACGGAAACTCTGTCCTGAGCCTTTTTCGGGACGAGACACGGGACAGGGTTGTCCCGGTCCTGTCCCGTCACATGAACACCCCTACTAGTGATATTAAATCAAATGTATCGGACGACATCAATGCAATTTAATAAATTGTTATTGAAAAGTTTGCAATGACATAGTTGTCAACTCAAAAGAGTTGCATTAACCACTTCTAGCATATCAGATTTTTTTTTTTTGATAAAACTGGTATATCAGATTTAATATTACATATATTTACAAAAATTTTAAATTGATTTAGTGATTTCAATGATTTAGTTATAATTAATTCTCTTTCATAGAACTTAGTTATAATTGATCTTGGAAGCAATTGAAAATTGAGTGAAATTGTAAGACCTTTTACTTTTTTTTTTATAAAAATAAGACCTATTACTTTCTTCCATCCCGAAAATACAAAATGTTATCTATAACTTCATTAGATAAAATATTTTGTTCAGTAATTTCATAAATATATAAAATTTGATAAATACATTGTACTACCTCCGGTCTAAATATAAGACCTGATTGACTTTTTTTTAGAGATTAAGGTTGCAAAATAAGTTATTAACTCATGACATATTTGATATTTTTTAAATTATTCATTAGCTTATAGGTAAAAAAACTACTGTATGAGAAAAAATTAGGTAAATCAATTTATAATTAAATTATTTTGTTTTTTTAAGGATTTTTAAAAAAATCAACCAGGTCCTATATTTAGGACCGGAGGGAGTATTATATTAGATTATCGATTATAATTAATTTGGTAAATCATATAATATTACCAAAAACATTATAACCATCTATCATTACCAAATCTTAATTGTTTATTTTTATTATTGGCATTAATAGGGATAAATGAAAAGTCTATCAACAATTATAAAATGTCTAAAGTTACTTCCTCAAATAGATTTTATATGGAGAGAGAAATTAAGTGAGTCAAGTAGCAATAAATTATTTTCTAAAATTTTCTTATCAAGTATTATTGGCTTCTTGAAATTATGTTCTATGTCTAAAGAAAGTAAACCAAAATGAAAAAAAGTCAAGGAGTAAAAATAGATGAAATGAAACCAAGTCGTATTATCCTAAACTCCTAATAATGCTTTTATGTTGGAACCTGTTTTCCTTCTTATTATGATGACATGTGATATTATCATGGTTGTCAAAAATGCGAGTCAACTCGTCAAAATCGGTGAGTTCACGTTTATACCTCAAGAAATCGTGTTAACTCGCATACAGAATCGTTATTTTTGCAGATTGAATTTTAGTTTCAGAATAGTAATGGTGGTTGATTTCCATTACTATTCAGTTGTTTACATTGAATATTACATGTAATGGTGGTTGCTTACATTGCAACTTTGTCCTATTTAAAGAAACTAGTATGGACTCCGCGCGTTGCGCAGACTTTCGACATTTAGTTGTTTTACATCTGAGTTTACAAATACATTATATTGTGTTATACATGGAATAAGTTTAACTCTAAGAATAAGTTTGATTAACGTAAATTAAATTAGTGTGCTACAAAAAAACTATAAATAGTTCGGAATTATTTTTATGCTTCTTTATTTTATTGGAAACTCTTTATTATCCATCATTAATTTTCCTTGACCAGAAATAAGTTACCATGATTTATTAGGCTATCTATTAAAAAAATAAAAGCATTAAAAGATATAAAGTTGAATGTGTTTCATGAAACAAAATCAATATTGAAGGAACAATTCCCAAATTTAGTTTCCATGATTTTTGGACAGTTGATTTTTCCAAATGATCTCAATTTAAATTACATGTAATATTTTAACTTGCTAAAAATCAAACTCGTCCGTGTATAAATACATCAGAAGAGTCAAACTACATCCCAAGATCCCCCATCAAATCCCCCCTCGCCAAAAACTAACTCATAATTTGAATTCATGGAATCCTCTTCAACAAATATATTTAACAAATATATAATCCTCTTCAACAAATATATTTAACAAATATATTTATAGTTAGGAAGAGTCGTTGTAGAGAACAAATAAAAAAGAAATTGCATATCGCTATCATTTGATGTAATATTCAAGGTTGTCAAAATCAAGGTTGTCAAAATCACGAGTTTAAGTAAACTCGTGAGAGGGACGTAAAATCGGAAACGTAGAATCATATCGTAGACTCGTAAGAGTCTACCTTTTTTTAATAATTAATTTAAATAATTAAAATTAAAGCTCATAAAAATGATAACAATTTATTTTAAGCAAATATAAATTCTGAAACTAAAATTCAATTCGCAAAAATAACGATTCTGTATGCGAGTTAACACGATTTCTTGAGGTATAAACGTGAACTCACCGATTTTGACGAGTTGACTCGCATTTTTGACAACCATGGTAATATCACATGTCATCATAATAAGAAGGAATTAAGATGTTTCAAATAAATGAGTCTTAAATGCGATGGGTGAAATAGTTTACTTTGCACAATCTAAGGAAGCAAATAGAATTAGGCAATTGTTAATTGGGGTTTAGGGAAAATTATAAAATATCAACGTAAGTATTTGGCATAACATAATGAAATAAATTTTTTAGAGTAAGAACATAGTTAAGGTAAAAAAAATTAAAGGTTCTGTTAGATGATTGAATATAAGGGTGGAAAAACTGTAAAATGTATACACAATTATTTGGGAACTGTTGATACATTGACTGGACCTACAATTGTTTTGTGAATTAATTGTAATACTACATTAACCTACAATATTAATTCTACATTCACTGGGAATTAAAATGTTTTAGAATATAAAATAGAAAGTATACTATGTGTAATATTTAAACTACTATAAAAATTAAATAAATATTCTAACCCCTTTTACTAACCATAGAACATCTAGATATCATATTTAACATGTTATCCTAACATTATTATGTAAATTGACACTCTATTCTTTATTTATGATTACTTTCAGTAAATTGGCTTTTAAAAATATATAAATTTAAACTATATGTAATACCTTTAATTTGACCCGTAATCAAACTCACCCATGAATAATAGTAAAAGAGCAGTCAAACTTCATTTCTAACTTCCCTCGTCCAACCCTCCTTAATAATAAACCAAATTTCCTCGAGCACCTCCTCCACCCGAAAGTTCACATGGACTAAATTTTTGTTATAATTAATCTTTCCAAATAATTTCAATTTATATTACATGCGACATTTTTAACTTCAAGAATCAAACTCGCCCTTGTATAACACAAAAGAAGAGTCAAACTCCATCCTCAACCCTGTTCAAAACCCCCTCAAAAAAATGTCAAATCTCCCCACAAACACCTTCTCATTCGAAATTTAGTTGGACTTAATATTTTCGATTAGAAGCAACACTGTAATAGGTATCAAATTTACAATAGTCAATCATACCAACAACAAAATAGGAATGAATATGTTGATCCAACAATTGAATGTTTGGGTTTCCTTTGATCATATGATTATCTAAATTTTGTACTCCATAAATAAGGTTCCTTAATTTTATCCTAATTAAAAATCATGACCATCTAATTAGGATAAAAATCATGACCGTCTATTAACTTGTTATAATCAAATTTAATTAATTTGAAATAATAATCACTTGCTCATAAATGTGACTTTTTTTATTGGCAAAAAAAAAATAAATGTGACTTTTTATGCATGAAAAATAAGAGAAAATGTTTTCACCATGTATCATGGAGTTTGATTCTAGTCTCAGTTTTCTTATTCCATTATCATATGCATAATTCAAGTCATAATCCACTCCACTTAATTTTGCTTCCAGGCTTCTGCCAACATGGATCTGAACTTTGAAGCCACTATCACATATACTGTGTTCATCCCAAATCAGTCCCACCTAAACCTCCTCTTCCATCAGCTGTAAATGCTCCATCTACGTTTAATTTTCACCAACCCTCCTTGGAGGTTGCCATCTCTCATTGTGATCCACTACCTTAACCACATTAAGATTAAGTTAACAACTAAAATTGATACATGGGGCAAAAAAACCATTGACTGTGCAATTGTAATAGCCTGCAATGTACTACACAGCAGATATATCCACATCGAAGGCATATTTTATGAGACATGCAAATATATTTTTTTTTTGGAGAATTTGTCCTATCTTAATAGGCTCACATAGTACTCATTCTATAATGTTAAGAAAATGCTAAGGCCATACTCCAGTAAGTTTCCTATATATTTTATGTTTAGAACAAAGTTGTTTTATGTCTTGATTCAATTAACGGGTGATTCACGAATACATATAAAGAAAAGAAAATGGAGACCTAAAAAGCTATAAATCCATTAATAGGCACATCCCTAGGAAAGATATGTGTGGTTTGTCCATTCTTTGCCAGCCTTATATGCCCACCTAAATCACTTTCAAATTAAGAGCATTTATCATGGTGACTTAGAGGACTGCATCACACCTTGATCCAAAACCATTTTAAGCTTCCATTATTGTAAGTATGCGCACATTAAACTTACCATTAATACATTTCTCTTACCATCATTTCAGAGATGGCTTCCATAAAAATGAGGTTCCATGGTATACGTGACGTAAAATAAAGGGCTGTAGAAATGTGTCTAAAATTTTGAGATAACCAATGCAATGATATGGCTTTTAGCCCTTAACTTTAAAAAGAAATTTTTCAAACTCCATACCTGATATTCAAGTAATGGTTAGACACACTTTGGCTTGCAAGACTCTTCAAGATATCTCTTTGAATCATCAGGATCTATCAGCCATATACTGACAAAACAAAATAGATGAAATAGTTATGAACATGGACAACTAAATAGCAAAGCAACGACCTACACAAAATAAACATAAGGTAGCTTAACTTAAAAGAAGCAATCGGTGCAACAGTTAAAAATATGAAAAACCAAATATGGGCTCTGCTATTAAAATAAAAATCTAGCATCAGGACCAGCAAAATCTAATACATCATCATACACCAATCTATTTTACAACAACAAATCAGCATTCTATAAAGAAAACATGGGAGTTATGATCTTATCAAGACATTTCAAGTCGCAATCAATGAGGTATGTTAGCTAAGTTATAAATCCATTTCCTCCCCACCTCTCCCAAACACCTAATAAAACCCAATAAATGGCATTAGTGAAGATTTAAATGACTCCAAAGTTTACAACAGAATTACAAAATGGGCATGAAAATGTCACACAAAACCCTATCAAGTGAAAAATCACCAATGGATCACCTCCTTTGAGCCTCACAACAGTAGTTATAGCTTCATCAAAACACAACGGAGCTCATGTATTTCGTCTTGCCAAAAGTATATCAGAATAACACAATTTAACTTTCAACCAACATCAAGGCAAGAAATGGATCTATAACAATAAGCAAATGTTTAATGCACTTCTTCCATTAAAATGTCTTCCTTCTCATTAACAAACAATATCTACTGAATCCTGAGAATGTGGATACCTACTCTATATTCGCATCATATTTTCCTTAATCAAAAGTTTGGCTTTTCGATTTTTTGCTTTGGCATAAGCTTTTGTTATATACCCAACGGAGGACTCTTTAAGAAGATCTAAAGCCATATATTGGGAAACAGCAGCTAACTCAAGTTGTTATCTAACAGGACCACATATACAACATATCAGAGTTGCTTTCAATATCATTAAAATCCTTTTATGTAGAAACAGAAAAAACACCTGAAAATTGAAATTGCAATAGCATTTTCTTTGAACAGGTGATCAATGGAAGACACTTAAAACACACATATACAACCAAAAAAGGAAAAAAACAACATTCATTAGAAATTATCAAAGTTTCTCTCTTTTTCAGTACATTCAAAGCTCAATTCTCAGAGAATCAAACTTTAAAGCATACTTAAGAAAGTTGAACAGGAGCTCTTCAAAAGCTAAAATCAAAAAGAAAAGAAACAACCTACTTAATCAAAACCGAAACAAATGAATTAACCAAAATTTCTCATTCAAATAGAAATGGCACATGCAATTCCTTATACCAATTGTTACCTATCTTGGCCATCCATTAATCATTTTCATAGTCCCTTCGATCTCTAAAAATTGGAGCAAGCAGAAAAAGTAATTGCATGCTAAGATATAATCTATTAGAGCATGAGAAGAATTTTTCGTTGTATACAAATAACCTACTTAATCAAAACGGAAACAAATGAATTAACCAAAAATTCTCATTCAAATAGAAATGGCACATGCAATTCCTTAAACCAATTGTTACCGATTTTGGCCATCCATTAAACATTTTCACAGTCCATTCGATCTTTAAAAATTGGAGCAAGCAGAAAACGTAATCGCATGCTAAGATATAATCTATTAGAGCATGAGAAGAATCTTTCGTTGTATACAAATAATTAATGAAACAATAAGAGTAAATAAAGGAAAAAAGCTCTCACTAAACTTAAAGCCACGTAAATCATAGATAACTTATCACCATAGACACTACAACATTTATCATCACATTCAAACTCCAAGGCAAAAGTAAAATCAAACCAAGAAGTATCCAAATAAAGGATAAAGGTTCTCATTAACAGTGGGTGAGAAATTTCGTCTGGACTTACACAAAAATGTTTTTTTACCAAGTGTATGTTGGTTAAATTGATTGAGAAAAATAAACAGGGTTACCAACCATATCTGTCTCTTTACTTGTGTCATCAACTCTTGTACAAAGTCATAAAACTACTTAAATGGAGTTGTTTGGGAGAATACTGTCAAAAAATAAAAAATATATTGAGAGAATGATAAAGCAAAAAACGAACAACGGGATCAAAGAAATCTTCAAGTTAAAAATTAAACTTTAGATATACTAAGCAATTTGAGGACTGTCTTGTATTGAAAGAGCATACTTCCCGAAGAAGAGTTTGGTGGTGATTAGAAAGTGAAAAAAAAGCAAGAGATCACACATAGAGTTCCTAAGCAATTGAGACAAATTACTTGTAACTTTCCCTTTAACCAAATCTGTTTAATTTTTGATGTTCCCCACATTAAAAGCTCGGTGCTTGTTATCCTTTAATGCATTAAACCTGTAATCTTGATCTTCTTTAGAGGCATAAGATTTCTCAAACCTACGGTTGAACAGAGGTAAAAATGTCCAAACAAATATCAACCATGAACTAAAAAAAAAATTAGTTCTGCTGTATTAGTTCTTCTATTTTTCAACCATAAAACTCAGATTAAAACCCCCAAATCGAGAATGATGTGAGGAAATAATTCTCTGCGAAAATGAAAAATTTTTAAGTGGCAAATCAAATCATATAAATGAAAATAATTCGATTTTATTTAGTGAGGAAATTATTTAGAAAAGGTCATCTTATTTCCACTTAATCATCATGGATTTGTTGTCAAATCTTAAAGGAATTCTAACAGTTGCGGTAACACATAAGTGAATGAATATGAGAAATGAATGGCAAAAAAGAGAGGGATGAACTCACAATTTGTGGGGATCGGAGCTTGGCATGAGTGAGCTTTGATTTGTAGATGACGAAGAGAGACATATAGATTATTCTTGTATCGAGCAGAGGAGGCGGTCGAGCTTTGACAACTCCTTAATGCAAACAACTTCAAGTCATCATCATTTGAACTTGAGTGAGTCAATTATTCGTCACTTGTAATCCATTATCAGATGCAAACAACAACTTAAAGAACCCAATATAGTCAAATACTCATTTTTTCTCCAACACTTTCATGTACTGATGCATTTGTACACTATGTATGTAGCCCATAAAGCATGATTAAGTGTAACAAATTAGTAAGTTGATTAATTATAATTTAGGAGCCAACTTTCCCCTTTAAACCCTAATGGACCTGATTGCACCAAACAGTGAGAAGGGAAGAGAACATGGAAGAATTATCCAACTTAAACAAACAAACATGCACTGCCAATAAACTACTACAAAAAATTAAAAGTTTTGCACCCCAAACACTCCTAAAGTCGTCGGATTGGATATCCCCAAAATTCGGGATTTTCAAAAATCTGATATTAACCTTGAAACAATTGCTGAAACATAAAGAACTGAAGTTTAACTTAGATTTTGATTACTTATTGGACCAAAGCAAGCAAACCCGAACTCTCAAACCGCTCAAATGGAAGAATGAAAGGCTAGAAGAGTGTAGAGTAGGCTCACCGGAACTAAAATCCGGTTCTGCATGTTGAACGGAGTCCGGAGCCGCCGGGAATCACCGTTGCCGTCGTCGGAAACATTGGGAGAAGAAGCAAAGCTGTAGGAAATGAGAGAGCGGCGGTAAGAGTGAGATGAAATGATCAGCCTATTTGTTGGATTAGGAGAGGAAAAGAAGAGTCCGAGAGAGTGAGGACTGAGAGAGAGATAGAACAGGAAAGCAAGAGACGCGAGTGATTGGTTTTATAATCATCAATATATCATATGAAAGTATTCCACCAGAGTTTTTGCGTTGGGGACGCTGCATAGACACAATTTACTGTAGAAGCTGTTGTATTTGATCGGCTCCAGACTCATTGTTCCTGTTCATTAGCCGTTTCAGTCGCTTTCGGAGCTGTTTTTGGGTTATATAATTTAGTTTAATTAATTAATAGTTTATAATAGTTTAGTTAGTTTAATGTTATGTTATATTTATTTTATATTATGTATAGCTTTGTATTGATTACTTTAATTTAGGCATGTTAATTTTGTTTATGTGTGTTGTTCCAGTGGAAATTATTTTGGTCTTATATATTTTAGTTTAATTAATTAATATAATGTTATGTTATATTTATTTTATATTATGTATAGGTTTGTATTGATTATTTTGGTCTTATATTTAGGATTGAATTTGGGTTTATCTAATAGGTTGTTCAAGTGAAAATTTTTTTGGTCCTATACTTAGGATATGTTATATTTATTTTATATTATGTATAGGTTTGTATTGATTATTTTGGTCTTATATTTAGGATTGAATTTGGGTTTATCTAATAGGTTGTTCAAGTGAAAATTATTTTAGTCTTATACTTAGGATTGAATTTGAAGTTACTTTAATTTAGGCATGTTAATTTTGTTTATGTGTTTATTTCTATTATTGGTTATTTGTTGCTTTCTTTCGTTTTAAATATATGGTCTAATTAATTATTTTTTGTTATTGTTCACTAAATAAGTTAATTGTGGATTAATTTGCCTAATTTTTTCTCTTAGACAACTATAGGTTGTTTTTTAGTTAATGGGTGATATAGTAATATTTCAGATATGTCATGGTTTAATGAGTTGTTTTGTGACTTTAAACTTTCCAGGGAAAATTATCTTGGTTAATTATTTTTTGTTACTGTTCACTAAATAAGTTAATTGTGGATTAATTTGCCTAATTTTTTCTCTTAGACAACTATAGGTTGTTTTTTAGTTAATGGGTGATATAGTAATATTTCATATATGTCATGGTTTAATGAGTTGTTTTGTGACTTTAAACTTTCCAGGGAAAATTATCTTGGTTTTATATTTAGGTTTGCTTTTGGGACTATGGGGTTAGGTTTTCGTTTGCCTCTATTTGTGTTTGGAGGGTTTTCCCTTTTTTATTTGCTTTCTCATTTCTCATTGTCGGCTGCTTCTTTGGTTCTTTGTCAAGTGCGCTCAGCCCTGTGGTTCACTTCCTTTGTCAATGGATGCTGCTCGTGCTAGGCTTCGTGCGCTCGCCGCTAAAACTGATTATCCGCATGTTCATCTTTGTGATCTCACTACCAAATTTCAGTATTTCACTGTTACTGTGAAGGTAGATGCCACATTCAACAATGAGACCATCGACGTTGAGTCTTCGGAGGATCGGCCGGCCAAGTTGCTATTGTCGTTTGATGTGGTGTTTTATGACCAGCAGGTTCGTGTTTCTGTGTGTGCGTTGCCTATTGATTAGTTTTTTTGCGATGTGAAACTTATCTCATGTGTTTTAGGGTACTCGGATGATTGGGAAGATGGAAGAACGTGCTATTAGGGACCGTTTTATGGGGATGATGTCTGTTGGGTCCATGTTTGAGATCAAGGGTCTTTGGGTTTGTAGGGGTGGTGAGGATGTTGCCTCACGTTATCATCTTCAGTTTAATGATGATACTGAGGTGGAGGAGATATCGTCAATATTTCCGGAGATTCCTTTTTCTCTTTATTCATGTGTTGATGTTGCTATGCGTAAGATTGGACCTGGGTGCTTCTTCGGTGAGTGTTTTGTGGTGCTTTTCAGGTTAATATTTTTATTTATGGTTGTTTGTTAGCTTATTTCGGTGTTTTTTTTAGATGTTGCTGGTTTTGTCAAGGTTTATTCTGCTGTGAAGGATGTGGAGGTTTTCGGATATCCTGACAAGGAATTGTTTGTGGTGTTGGCATCAGGTGTAAAGGGAGGTGTTTGGTCAGTTGATTTGTTCAGTTAACCTCAATGTTGATTTTTTCGTTTGTAAAGAATTTATAGTGTTTTATTGGATTTTGATACTTGCTATTTTTCTTGCACGAAAAGGTCTCAGGATGAATTGATGTGTGTTTTGAGGGGTAGCTGGGTGGCAGCAGTTCGCCAGATGATAGTGGATGCATTTGGGAGGATGGACAAAGTCTTTGTTTATCTCCGCTATGTGCAATTGAAAAATCCCTGGTCTGCAGAACCTGCTTTGGTCATTTCTTGGATGAATGCCACCACTTTTCAAGTTGACCCCAACATTTCATTTGTTCAAGCTTTGAAGGAGACAATGTTGGATGACCTTTGAGATTTTCTGCTTTTGTGTTATGTCTATTTGTTGGATTAATATGGATTGTGTCATATGTTAGGGTGTGGATGTTGTTGTAGTAGTTTATGCAGTAGCTTTTATTTTTGTGCCATGGTGTATTTGTGCTAATCTTGAGCTTATTTTGTGCTCCAATTGTGGTGCAACTTGCAAAAGCCCAGGATTGGTTTTATATGTATGTGGCAGGGTCTATGTAGAGCTGCATTTGAATTATGTATGTGAACTTTGTGTTATGTGTTTTTGTGTTTATGTTGAATTCAGGGCTTGATCCATTTTGATGTTTTCTTTGTCTTTTATTTTGATGTGTTGTTGTCTTTATGTTTTTGTCCTGTTTTTTTAGATTTAGGTTTATGTTCCTTTGGACCTTTTTTGTGTTTGTATCTTTATGTTTGTGGCTATCTTCATATTAAAGTTTTTTTTTGTGTTTTTCGGTTTATGTTTTTTAGATTTAGATTTAGGTTTATGTTTGTTCTTTTATTTTTTGTCTTTCTTTGAATTTGTTATGTTCTAATTTTTAGGTGTGGGATAATGGGTCATTATTATTTGGGTGGTTCCAGCTGCAACTTCTGTGATTTGATTTGACTTTGCACTATTTGGAGCAGGCAGTAATGGATGTGAGGCCCACTAACAGTGGCTGCCAGTTCTTTTGCAATTTTTTTTGCCTTTTTGCATTTGTACTTGGATTTATATTAGCTGTCACCCACATCTAAAGTTTATTTTTGTTCTTTACTTTGTATTTATCTGTTTGTATTTCATGTGTATATATAAAATGGAGTTATTTTAGTTTACACATTTTCGTGAGGGAAATTTTATGGGTTGTTTTAGGCAAATACATTTTGAGGTGGAGGGTGGGGAAGAATGGTTAGGTCTTCAAGGTTCCTCTGCTGTGCAGTACAAATGAGCAGAGGATGCCAGTGTATAGCCATGTCTTGTGTGTCCTTATCTTTTTATTGAAAAGGGTGGGGTGGAGTTTTTTGCTAATTTTTTATTTTTCCCCTCTTTTTTGCATTTACCCTTTAGATTTATATTGATTTATTTGCCTTTCACATTTTTTTTTGTGTTGGCCAAGAAAAAAAACATATATGCTTTTTAGTTTACAGTTTCTTTTACTTTTTGGGGCCCGAGGCACCATGACTATTTATTGCTCCTTAGAGTTGTATCGCAAGCAGGAAGTATTATTTGTGTGAGGGTGTTTCAGAGGCTGATTCAAGTGGTGCCTTTGTCTTCTTTTCTCCTATCACTGCTGCACGTTCTTTTTGGTTCCTGTGAGCTTCTGTTAGTCATTTTAATGACAGACTATGTTTTGCTGGATGAATTGAACCCGGGCTCTGATTTCTGGACTATTTTAGTTCGAGTGCTGAGGAAATGGAATCAATATGACAAGCATGACCCAAATGTCCTATTTTGTGTCAACATGCTCTTAATAGATGAAAAGGTGAGTTCATTGTTCTTTCATATGGTTTTTTTGAGCTGTACATTTGTTTTAATGTCAACATGCTCTGCTTTCTTCAGCCCTCTTTTAATATTTATTCAAGGTTGTACCTGATTATGCAGTTGCTTTATTTATGTGACCTAAAGTTTGGCCTATGCAAGTTGCATGTTCTTAGTTACTGTATTTATTGATTGTTCTTTGTTTTTGTGTACCTTATTTTGCTTTTTCTGCTTCTTGCTTGCCTTTATTTACAATCCTCTTAATAGATGAAAAGGTGAGTTCATTGTTCTTTCATATGATTTTTTGAGCTGTACATTTGTTTTAATGTCAACATGCTCTGCTTTCTTCAGCCCTCTTTTAGTATTTATTCAAGGTTGTACCTGATTATGCTGTTGCTTTATTTATGTGACCTAAAGTTTGGCCTATGCAAGTTGCATGTTCTTAGTTACTGTATTTATTGATTGTTCTTTGTTTTTGTGTACCTTATTTTGCTTTTCCTGCTTCTTGCTTGCCTTTATTTACAATCCTCTTTTAATATTTATTCAGCCCTATGGCTGAATATAATGCAAGTCATGTAGCTGTTTTTGGCCGTTTTCTTGCTTGCCTTTTTTTACAACCGTTTTTAAGTTTTGTCTTGCTTGCCTTATTTATGTGACCTAAAGTTTGGCCTATGCAAGTTGCATGTTCTTAGTTACTGTATTTATTGATTGTTCTTTGTTGTTGTGTACCTTATTTTTGTTAGAATCTTAAGTTTTGATGGTGACTAAGGTATGATATGGTCTAGTACTTAAGAGAACATAATCAACACTTAGGAGGGATTAGATGACATGGTTAGAATCCTGAGTTAGATCACTTGAGAATGCAAGATCACTTCCGGTTAGATTAGGACTTGCGCATGCGGATGAATGCTTTCATCCCCCAGCGTCAGCAAGTAAATCACTAGGGATTTAACTTAGTCCATGAGAATTAGGTACACAAAACCTTAAGACTAAGCTATGTTTCAATCGGAAGTGAGTTTGCTTCCTGTTAGAATTAGACTGGCGCAGAGCGACAGAATAGATATTACCCCAAGCGTCAGTAAGTCTACTTCCCCAAGTGAAAGCGCTTCCTGTTAGACTTAGACTGGCGCAGAGCAATAGAATAGTTAGTACCCCAAGCGTCAGTAAGTCTACTTCGCCAAGTGAAAGCACTTCCTATTAGATTTAGACTGGCGCAGGTTGATAGACTAGATATAACCCCGAGCGTCAGCGGAAATGCAACATCAAGTGAAGTTGCTTCCTATTAGATCTTGACTGGCGCAGACTGATAGAATAGATTTCACCCTAAGCGTCAGTGAATTCACCACGTCAAGTAAAAGTGCTTCCGATAGCTCAGTGACTAGCGCTGAGTGGTGGAATGAAATAGACTAAGCGAGAGCAAGTCATGGTGAACTAAATCCCTCATCAAGTGAATTTACTTCCGGATGTAGAAGTGCTTCCGGATACACCTTAGATTTAGGATCACCCACTGCATGAGACTATATGATTATATTGCTAAACTAACGTTCAAGTGCAGCACACTCAGTAAGGTTGCTTCCGGATGAGAAGTTGCTTCCGCAAGCAATCAGGATGTCTGAACGTTCAAAGAGATGCAGTGTCAGAATGCTTTTAACAGAGCAGAGGTGTCAGGACTACTTTTCAGAGATAAAGCAAGTCAACCTTGCTGAAGCATTTAAGAAGATGTTCCTTCCAACGGTAACAAGAGGATAACAGACACATTCAAACAACATTGTTACCTACCAAGCATGAGGAGTATGAGAACATAATCTGAAGATTCACTCAAGGTGTCAAAGCTCATACTGCCCACAAAAGTCAGAGTCCATAAGAGAGCTTCTGATAGCAAGAGAGGATCCAATAGCAAAGCACTCTTATCATTCATGGACAAGTGCTTGGAAGACAAAGTTCCTCTATGTGATAGCAAGCAAAATGTTAGAGTCCACGAGCTTCAGATAGCAAGAGAGCTTCCGATAATGAGTCTCTTAACATCCTGGACTTATGCTTGAGGAACGAAGTCCTCTCTGACAGCAAGCAAGAGTCGGACCGTACAAAATGTTCAGATGTCAGAACGACTTTTGTCAGAATAGTATTGCCAGAACAGTGTTGACAGAACAGCTTGGTCAGAGCACCTTTTTAGATAAAGCAAAGTCAACCCTGCTGTGCATTAATGAGGACAACGTAAACAAGGCCCCAACGTCTATAATCAAACGGTCTTATTGCCTCTCCAACGGTTAGATATTCAGAGGCTGGTATAAAAGGGATGTTCTTCATTTCTGAAGAAGGGGGCTTGAAAAAGAGAGAGAGAACAGAGCTTATTGTCTGAAACACTATTCTACATTCCTCTCATCTTCTACTCTCGGACTTTGATATGTAATATTCTTAGAGAGTGATTCATTTGTACTTAAGTGAGTAACATCATCCACTCTTTGAGAGAGTTAGTTTTGAGCTTAAGTGTTTAACAAAATCAGTTCATAGAGTGAACTTAATTGTAATCTTACATTTTGTAAGGGGGAGCATTTAGAAGTTTTCTAAATCTCCATAGGTTGCAAGTTAGCCCGTAAAACTTGCGTTTGTAAGGTTTGCAGGTGAACCCGTTGTAAAACCTGTGGGTTGTTAGGTGAACCCGTGCTCGTAAAACCTAAAGTGTAAAGGCTTCTCTTGTGCCCGGTTTAAACAAGAATAGTGGATTGGAAATCTCAGGTGTAGCCTGGGGACTGGATGTAGGTCTGGGTGACCGAACCAGGATAAATTTATGTGTGCATATATTTATACTTGATCATTCTATTTTGCATCACATAGCATACTGACTTGTGCATAGCATTATTTATTATCATCATCACCGAGCACAAGCAGTCTTTCGAAAAGAGTTTAAGTTTTATTCCCTCACCCAATTCACCCCCCCCCCCTCTTGGGTGACAGCCACGAATTTCATTTGGTATCAGAGCAGGTCACTTGTTTAAAGGATCAAACGATCTCAAGTGCAAAGACCTTGGCTGATTTGGGTTAAAATGTTTTCCAAAGGCTTTGATCATACCATTCCACCTGTGTTAGAAAATATTGATTTTTGTTGGTGGAAAGCAAGAATGGAAAGTTTTATAAAATCCACTAGTTTGAAAATGTGGGATATTTTTGAAAATGATTTTGATTTCAAACCAAGAGGAAACTGGACTGAAAGGGAGAAAAATTTGTTTTCCTTAAACATTAGAGCAATGCAAATTTTATACAAAGGCTTAACTGAAAATGATTTCCAGAAAATCAAACATTGCTCTAGTGCTAGAGATATTTGGAATACTCTTGATGTGATATATGCTTCTAACCCATCTCTTGAAAGCACAGCTGTCCAAAGCTCAACTCGTGCTCTTTGTGGATCATCTACTGATGAGCTTTTGGAAACTGATATTGAGGAAGCAGACTTCAGTGAAGAGAGTATCCATCTCTGCCTAGAAGATTCAGAAAGTGAGGTATCTGGATCTGAAATTGAACTCTCTGATTTGCAAGATGCATACAATGAGTTATATACTGAATATTGTAAACTCGCAAAAGAACTTCTAGGCTTAAAAGAAAAAGATAGGAAACTTGAAAAACTAATTTCTTCTTCTACATCTAAAGTTTCCGAGGGTTCTTTTAAAGAACTAGTGGTTCCGATAGCTAGCCCACTATCGGTAGGGAAAACTTCAACATGTCTTGAAAAATGTTTTGATTGTAAACACGTGTTGAAGGAAAAAGAAAAGCTTTCAAAAGAAACTGAAATTTCAAAGGAACAAAAAGCTTTTCTAAAGAAAACTAATCATGATAATGATAGGAAGCCTCATTTTGATTATCATTCCATTATCTGTCATTATTGTGGTAGATTAGGACATAATTCTCACACATGCAGTCTTAGAAGAAATTCAAATGTGAGAAATAAGTTTGTATGGATTCCTAAAGGACAAGTAAGGTCCAGTGCTAACCATGTAGGACCCAAGTACAAATGGGTACCAAAACATTCTCCTAGTGCCTTAGTTGTGCAGGAAAAATCAAGAGTTCCTCTTATCCCAAAGAAGAGAACTCGTGGTGATGCAACTGCTGAAACCCACTGGTACAATCATAAGAAGCTGTCGACCACCACAAGGGACAATGGTTCTGTCTCAAGGATGAGCTATCACAAAGTTCCATTCAATTATCCTGAGAAGAACAAGAGAGAGTGGATTCCTCGATCATCATTGGAAAGGCTCTTGAATCCTACCTCTCAGAAGAAAGTGCTTCGAACCAAGGATAAGTATAGAAGATCTCCTTGGGTAAACAAGGGATCACTTAGCAACGAAGCATTTGATAGTAAAATCTCCTATGCTAATATTAGATGGACTTATTGAGATTTTACATTAAGCATCCTAAGATGTGAACATTATATTCATCATTGAAGAAAGCTTAAAGAAATAAGTAATGTTCATAATCTACATGAGATCCATGACTATCTTGATCAAAAACCTTGTATATCCTTGTGCATATAGTCATGATAGATTCACCATGCCATACACATAGCAAGTAATCTCTAAGTGCATGTGAATTACATATAGCCTACAAACTGACCTTCAGATCCAGACTTGGATACAAAAGGAAGGAACTATCTGATATTTTGTAGGAAAGGCAATCCGGAGGTTCAGCAAGACAAGGGTGAAGATGAGTTATGGGCTAAAATGAACAAGGAACATGAACAAAATCAGAGAGAGATAGGCTAAGATAGCCACCCCTCGGACTTGACCAGGATGTCACTGCTGCCCTCAGAAGGGAAATTGAAATGAAGCGGATTGCCCAAGCAGGAAGGCTCGCCCTTGGGGAAGCCATCTGATTCATGTGCCCCCAACAGTCTGCTGGCACAGAGGCAAGCTTGAGATAGCACTGAGTGATCAACCTGCGGAGATACCCTCTGCTGAACCTGTGTCTCTCTCTGCGCCAGCACCTAATCTGAGTGAAGAGCTGTGTAAGAAGTATGGGTTCAAGAGGCGAGAGATGCGAGTAGTAGTGATCACCAAGTGAATTCATCCCTCTGCACCAGCTCCAATTCATCCTATTAGCCTCAACAGGACTCAGGACTGTACCTCATCTGAACAATTAGTCAAGTCTTGATAAGCATTCGTCACGCATAGATTTTGGTGCTGCTCTGAAAATAGAATCCTTGCATTGTCAACCAAAATCAAGCGAGCTACTGCTTGATGCGAATGGAGCTATGGTGATATCATTCTTACCCTCCTCTTTACTTGAATAATCTTTTGGGTAGTAAATGCATGATGAGCTTAACAGATTTTATTTCTCTGAAATTGATATGATTTCCCTTATCTGTGATAACCTTATTTTCTGTAAAAATGATCCTATCATATCAAATTCATTTTCTGATATAATGCATACTGATTTTACAGATTCAAGAAGTCTGACACTTTGAAACTGAACCTTCTTCAAAACCTACTAAATTTGTGCATGCTGAATCATTGTGTTCCAAGATTTCTGACATTGTTAAGAAGATTCAGAACTAGTTTCAGAATTTTGACACAAACAAAAAACCTTCTTCAGAGTTTTTCATATGGTGTCTAAATCGTTTTACTCATATATGCTTAGCAATTTTTTTTTGGGCGCCTCTCAGAAAAGAAAATAGTTTATACATTCACCTTGATTTTTGAAAGATCCTTTTTGAAATGCAAACTTTCAAAACAGATTCCGATCCTCTTTAAACTTACATGACAACCATTCCTCATGATAGCATTCAAAAGTTATTTCTGATTTTCCATTTCATATGGTATCTCTTGCATCAAGTTTTTCAATGCATAAGCAGCTATGGGTTCGAGAACAATACATCCCTCTTAATTACATCTTAAGTTCTCAATCTACTAATGATCTCGATTCAAGTTTGTGGTTTAAGAATGTTGACACAGATTATTGAAGCTTGAACAATGAGAATGACCAAGAGAGAATGGCAACGAAAATGCCTCTTATCAAGATGTGTGGAATGGCTATACTAAACCTGAGAAACTCTCGCCAATACACATGAGCATTTCTATCCCTTACATATTCTGTTGTGAAATTTAATGGATAGTCTCTCTCTTGTCTGACATGCATTAGAAATCTTAGGAAATGCCTTGAATTAAACTCTGCTAGATCTGTAAAACATGGCATAGTATCACAAGCATGCTATAATCTGTATTAATTTCGAGCTTGTTGATATCCTAAGAACAATGAGATCACACTGACCATATCTAGAAGAACTTGAGCTAAAATTTGGAAATTATTCTCGTAATCACATGCTGAAATTTGGCTGTTTTTGTAAACCGGATTTAGTCTTGAAATCAAACTATTTTGTGAGGACGAAGATTTCTCAAAATTTCATTGTGTTAATAATTCACATGTCTTCATGATCTAACATGAACATCCTTGAGGCATATTTATTGAACTATACTTGCTTACGAAACTCTGAAAATATGCCACCTGTTTGATACTCGCTATACTATCACATTGATATTTATCTATGAGAGTATAAATGGAGTTCATATCTTGATAGTGAAACTATGTGAACGTGTAGACAATTTCAAAATTAGTTCTCACATAATCATTGCTCTTATTTTCTTAAAACCAAATTAGCAAGCATGATTTCTTAAAATTATTAACTTGTGCTGACTAACACAGATTGACTTGAATGTCCTGAGTATGGTCTCCAATGTTAAATCTTAAGTTCTTTCACTGACCATCAGGAAGCGCTTGCTTCCTCAAGCACATGCAGGACCAATCATCAAGTCTGAGCAAGGTTGCTTTCGCAACAATCAGCGTCTTCGATAGCAGGCCAACTATTGAACCATGGGAAGAGTAGAGTGACTGCCCAGTCATGTCCGCTTGTGGTTGTAGTTCAGCTTGCCGAAGCGAATCATCAAAGCACTTGCGCTAGGGGTTTCCACTTGAGATAGCACACCTCTTGAAGATGTCAGGAAGCATGCTTATCTGCGTATGATTCAGATTCCTGAGTCTAATAGAGTATGAGTACCCCTCATCTGTGGTAACATCTACACCTTACCATTTCTTACATATGATGCATACATGGCATTGGTAAGGGTGTCAACTTAGGATGTTTCTCTCAATCTGCATTGACTTCAAAATCATTCACTGTCTTAGAAAATCATCCTAGCTCACACATCTGTATCCTCTAAATGACATGCTGGAAAGTAATTGATAACATACCTCTCTTATATGCTTCCTTTCTTGATTTAATGATGATTAATCTTAATATAGAAGAGAAGTAAGTGGACATTACCTGTTAATGATCCCTTGAAAATAGAGAGTCACATGCTGTCATCGATAATAAACTCTTAAGATGCTGTGATGCAATTTGTTTGGAAATTATTTTTGGCACTTTTAAAAACACAAATTTCATTTGATTTGATTTCATTTCATATGGTATCACAAATTTCATTTGGCATTCAATCATTTCCTTTGATACCACAAGTTCAAACTCACAGATCTCATTTGATTTCATTAGGTATCAGATTTCATCTCATTTGAATTTTAAAATCACATATTTCATTTGATATCATAATCATCATTTTTAAACACATCAAAATTACTTTTGATATCATGTTAATCAATTCGAGAGGATCAAAATTACATTTGGAAAGAATTTTCACCTTCAAAAAGAAAACTGTTTTGTATGTTTTGATCTTAATTTAATTATGATTAGATTTGATGTATCAATATCTCCTTTGAAAAACATGTTTAACTATCCTACATAGTGTTTAGGGAAAATACAATCATTTAGGATCATGAGCCATTATTGCTGTTCCTTGTTAATTCTCGTACATTGTATTGAATAGTCTAGAACAAATCTTTATTAGCGATACATAGGGAGAAATGTTAGGTAGAAAGCCCATTCCTAGGAGAACGATAAAAGTATCCCCATCCCTAAGGCTAGCTTGCACCTGTTGGATTTTGATGAAGCCAAAAGGGGGAGAGAGATGAGATGTCTAGAGATGAGATATAAGATGTCTAGCTAGAGATGAGATATGAGATGTCTAGCGAGAGATGAGACATGAGATGTCTAGAGCTGAGAGATAGATAAGATGCCTAGATTTTTGGGGAGAGAAATGGGGAAAGGAATATAGCTCTAGGATGAGTGATCTAAGTTTAATTATGTTCTCTAGTCATCTATGGGTTTGTCATCATCAAAAAGGGGGAGAATGTTAGAATCTTAAGTTTTGATGGTGACTAAGGTATGATATGGTCTAGTACTTAAGAGAACATAATCAACACTTAGGAGGGATTAGATGACATGGTTAGAATCCTGAGTTAGATCACTTGAGAATGCAAGATCACTTCCGGTTAGATTAGGACTTGCGCATGCGGATGAATGCTTTCATCCCCCAGCGTCAGCAAGTAAATCACTAGGGATTTAACTTAGTCCATGAGAATTAGGTACACAAAACCTTAAGACTAAGCTATGTTTCAATCGGAAGTGAGTTTGCTTCCTGTTAGAATTAGACTGGCGCAGAGCGACAGAATAGATATTACCCCAAGCGTCAGTAAGTCTACTTCCCCAAGTGAAAGCGCTTCCTGTTAGACTTAGACTGGCGCAGAGCAATAGAATAGTTAGTACCCCAAGCGTCAGTAAGTCTACTTCGCCAAGTGAAAGCACTTCCTATTAGATTTAGACTGGCGCAGGTTGATAGACTAGATATAACCCCGAGCGTCAGCGGAAATGCAACATCAAGTGAAGTTGCTTCCTATTAGATCTTGACTGGCGCAGACTGATAGAATAGATTTCACCCTAAGCGTCAGTGAATTCACCACGTCAAGTAAAAGTGCTTCCGATAGCTCAGTGACTAGCGCTGAGTGGTGGAATGAAATAGACTAAGCGAGAGCAAGTCATGGTGAACTAAATCCCTCATCAAGTGAATTTACTTCCGGATGTAGAAGTGCTTCCGGATACACCTTAGATTTAGGATCACCCACTGCATGAGACTATATGATTATATTGCTAAACTAACGTTCAAGTGCAGCACACTCAGTAAGGTTGCTTCCGGATGAGAAGTTGCTTCCGCAAGCAATCAGGATGTCTGAACGTTCAAAGAGATGCAGTGTCAGAATGCTTTTAACAGAGCAGAGGTGTCAGGACTACTTTTCAGAGATAAAGCAAGTCAACCCTGCTGAAGCATTTAAGAAGATGTTCCTTCCAACGGTAACAAGAGGATAACAGACACATTCAAACAACATTGTTACCTACCAAGCATGAGGAGTATGAGAACATAATCTGAAGATTCACTCAAGGTGTCAAAGCTCATACTGCCCACAAAAGTCAGAGTCCATAAGAGAGCTTCTGATAGCAAGAGAGGATCCAATAGCAAAGCACTCTTATCATTCATGGACAAGTGCTTGGAAGACAAAGTTCCTCTATGTGATAGCAAGCAAAATGTTAGAGTCCACGAGCTTCAGATAGCAAGAGAGCTTCCGATAATGAGTCTCTTAACATCCTGGACTTATGCTTGAGGAACGAAGTCCTCTCTGACAGCAAGCAAGAGTCGGACCGTACAAAATGTTCAGATGTCAGAACGACTTTTGTCAGAATAGTATTGCCAGAACAGTGTTGACAGAACAGCTTGGTCAGAGCACCTTTTTAGATAAAGCAAAGTCAACCCTGCTGTGCATTAATGAGGACAACGTAAACAAGGCCCCAACGTCTATAATCAAACGGTCTTATTGCCTCTCCAACGGTTAGATATTCAGAGGCTGGTATAAAAGGGATGTTCTTCATTTCTGAAGAAGGGGGCTTGAAAAAGAGAGAGAGAACAGAGCTTATTGTCTGAAACACTATTCTACATTCCTCTCATCTTCTACTCTCGGACTTTGATATGTAATATTCTTAGAGAGTGATTCATTTGTACTTAAGTGAGTAACATCATCCACTCTTTGAGAGAGTTAGTTTTGAGCTTAAGTGTTTAACAAAATCAGTTCATAGAGTGAACTTAATTGTAATCTTACATTTTGTAAGGGGGAGCATTTAGAAGTTTTCTAAATCTCCATAGGTTGCAAGTTAGCCCGTAAAACTTGCGTTTGTAAGGTTTGCAGGTGAACCCGTTGTAAAACCTGTGGGTTGTTAGGTGAACCCGTGCTCGTAAAACCTAAAGTGTAAAGGCTTCTCTTGTGCCCGGTTTAAACAAGAATAGTGGATTGGAAATCTCAGGTGTAGCCTGGGGACTGGATGTAGGTCTGGGTGACCGAACCAGGATAAATTTATGTGTGCATATATTTATACTTGATCATTCTATTTTGCATCACATAGCATACTGACTTGTGCATAGCATTATTTATTATCATCATCACCGAGCACAAGCAGTCTTTCGAAAAGAGTTTAAGTTTTATTCCCTCACCCAATTCACCCCCCCCCCTCTTGGGTGACAGCCACGAATTTCAATTTTGCTTTCTCTGATTCTTGCTTGCCTTTATTTACAATCCTCTTTTAATATTTATTCAGCCCTATGGCTGAATATAATGCAAGTCATGTAGCTGTTTTTGGCTGTTTTCTTGCTTGCCTTTTTTCACAACCGTTGCAAGTCATGTAGCTGTTTTCAGTCGTTTTCTTGCTTGCCTTTTTTCGCAACTGTTTTTCAGTTTTGTCTTCAGCCTTCTTTTAGTATTTATTCGGGGTTGTGTCTGATTATATTGTTCTTAGTTCCTGTATTTATTAATCGTTCTTTGTTTTTATGTACCTTATCATAAAAGTGATCATTTAGCTGTTTTTTATCTTGCATGTCTGATGCTTTTGTTTGCCAAGCTCCCACCTTTCTTTCTGATTTTATAATTTTGTTGTCCATTTTCAGTTTTGTTACCTTCTTTTATATTTGCTCACATCCCTGATGGTTTTGTTTTGTTGTGGCTGAATATCCTGTTATCTTATCTTTTTATATTTATTTAGGCTAAAGTATACTTTTGGTCCCTTATGTTTGCATCAAGTTTCAATTTAGTCCTTTATGTTTGGAAAGTACACTTTTAGTCCTTTTTTGTTAACACCGTTAGTTCAACTTAACGGAAAATGAAAATTTAACAATTTTAAATGATTATTTTGTAATGTAATTGGACCAAAAATGATAAATTTTGAAAATATAAGAATATTTACACTCAAATATTTTAATCTGAACATTTTTTCAGTATTTAATAACCATTTAAAATTGTTAAGTAACATTTTCCGTTAAGTTAAACTAACGGTGTTAACAAAAAAGGACTAAAAGTGTACTTTCCAAACATAAAGGACTAAATTGAAACTTGATGCATACATAAGGGACTAAAAGTATACTTTAGCCTATTTATTTATGGCTATGCCTCAACATGCTAATGTCTTATTTATGTTAGGCTGAGATTCGGTGTTTGCAAGTTGCATATCTTTGTGTTTGGGTGTGAACAAAGAACATCCTGTATTTATTGACTAATTTTTGTATGTCTTATCTTGGTTACTCTCCAGGGTACCAAGATACAAGCATCTGTTGTGAAAAAAGAAGCACATGAAAGATTTAATAAAGGAATCCATGAGACTAGGATATATCAGTTCCGGACCTTTGAAGTTGCTGTTAATCCAAACAATTACAAGGCAGCCAGACATACATACAGGATCACTTTTAATCCCTACACAATATATTTGCCTGGCGATGTGGCTGTGCCACGTTCTATACCAACTATTGCATATTCCTTTATATCTATATCTGAGATTTATGCAATGTCCGATAAAGAGAGTGATGCATATCTGATTGGTATTATTTATTAACATTAAATTTATCCTGTGAGTTGTTTGGGTCATAATACTTACATATTGTGTTATTTATTGTGGGTAGATGTCTATGGTTTTGTCAAGTGTATGGGATCCTTGGAAGATTTGAATGGAGAAAAGTATTCAAAGCAAATACTCACCATGCAATTGGCTGATGCTAAGTAAGCTGATTTATTTGTCTCCTTTGACTGCTCACCTTACAAAATTGCAAATTTTTTCCACTAACACCTTCATTATTTTTCCACACAGGGACAACTCAATTGAATGTGTTTTATTTGATAAATGTGCATCTGATACTGCTGCAGCATATCAAGAAGCAACAGACACAATTATTGTTGCTGTTCTTAATTTATGTAGGGTGTCTAGAAATTTAAAAGGTACTTGATTGCCCTTCTGATTTCTGTAATGCAATTTCCTATGAGAAACAATACTTCTGTAGTTCTGCCTCATTTAATTGTGTCTTGGTGTCATTTTGTCATGCAGGAGAAAGGCAGCTGACATCATCCTTCCATGCCACGCGTGTATGTCTTAATGAGGACATTGTTGAGGTGAAAAATCTGCTGGCTAGGTGAGTTTAGAGTTTATGATGTTTGCCAACTCTTTCTTTTCCCAAAATTACTTTCAATCAAATTAATTGGCTCCTGTCATCTTTTGTTTGTGAAGTCTGGAGGGGAGAAACCAATCCTATTGCTACGCAATTCTCACAGACAAGCTTTACTCAAAGAAGCAACGTTTCTAGGCAGGAGCCAATTTGTGCAGAGAATATTGTTCCGCTTGACAAAATAAGCGCTCAATCTGTTGTAATCATATATCTTTGCATGTTTTTTCCTTATTATTTTTTATTCCATGGTTTCCTTGCTAAGTTCAGATTGTAATGTAGGGTGATGATTTTTATGTCCAATGTGAGCTGGTGAAATTGGAATCAAGATTTGGATGGCAATATGATGGATGTGCAAGATGTGCGTCTATTCCAAAAACTCTGGATCCAACCGATCCAGCAAGTCCATTGTGGTGTTCTTACTGCAAAAGAAGACCTGCTAAAATAGAACCAAAGTAAATTCCAAATGATTGATAGTTAAACGTTATTTCCATGTTCATATAGCTGCCCTTACAAGAATTTTTCCTTTGTGAAGGTTGAAGGTGACATACACAGTGAAAGATGACACAGACTCTTGCTTAGTTACATTTTGGAATGTTGCTGCTACACAATTACTAAAGAAAACTGCAGTTCAGCTAATAGAGGAATTACCTGAGGTAAGCTATATTACAGTGCCATCTTCTTTCTTTGCTACTTTGATTAAAATTGAAAGTCTACTAACTTTGGTGCATTTCCATGTGTTAGCACTTAAAGAAAGATCGTGCTTTTCCTGATGATTTGAATCATCAAATTGGAAAGAATGTTATCTTGAAACTTAAACGTACTGCTTACAATAAAGATCATCCGGGTTCAAGTGTAAATGTCGCACAAGTAACTCAGTGCGAAGATTTACTCCAGAAAATTAACTCTGAGGTAATTTTAAATGACTGATGCTATTCATATCATGCTGTATTACATTTGGTTGCTTAGTTTCTTGATACTTATATGGCTTGCCTTTTTTTTATTTACAAAGGAAAATGAAACAGATAACACAGGTGGATCGTCCTGTACTGCAATAACTGATCCTGCTCCTTTGGTAGCATCTGTCTCTTCTTCAAACTCTGATATTGTTCCAACCATCAATCTTGCAGATGAAGAAACTCCGATAGCAAATTTGGCTCCACAAGTCCGTGTGAATGAGACAAGGGGCAGAAAGCGTGCAGCTGCCATGAAGGATGCAAAAAGGGAAAATGAAAAAGCAGTTGGGAAGTCAACAAATTCTGTTACTTCTGGAGAAAAGCTGCTAAAGAATATCAAACAAGAAAAATGATATGTTCCTACTGTGGTCCTGATCCATTCACTCTTATGAGTTATGGGTTGTGTAGATATTCTAATGTTTATGTGTCATCTGTTTTGGTCTGTGTTCTGCAGACAACCATGACAATGATATGTCAGTTTCCTTAACTTGTGTTGCCTTTTCGCATGTACAGTGGATGTGTGATTAGTTTTTGTCTATCTTCCAGGGACAAGTATGCTGATAATGTGTAAATTTCCTTGGGTAGTTCTATCTTTTGAGGGAATCCAAGTTTGTTCATGGCCCATTATGTCCTATAAATGATGGGTCATATGGATATCCTCATGTCATATTAATATGTATATTATAGTTTTGTATGAAATATACCCCTCTCTTTCAATATGTATAGTGAACCAGATGTTGTATATTTTCATCAAGTCCCTCTTATGTTCATGGTCCACTAATTTGCCGGGATCTAATTTGCGTAATTAATTATATATAAATGGTGAACCATGTAATAATCATCATACTTAGCTTTAATTTGTTTTCACCTGCATTTTTTCCATGGCATTCAGTAAAACACTTTTTCTTTTTGTTAGGTCATAGCATGTTGTCCACTATATGATGCATTAAATAAAAACTACCAATATATATCCTAGGATTTCCTTTCAAAGCTCTAGCTGAAAAAATGCAAATGCTTTCTTTCTGAGTAAGGTTACATTTTTGGCGTTTTGTGTTTGAAGAATGCTTCACAAGTATTTGGAATATTTTATAGTATTCAAAAGCTCATTTATGCTTGAGATATTTCCTATCTCCTATTTGATTCCTTCTCATATATATACAGCAAAATAAAAACATTAATTCCCTGTCATGTGATCACAATCATAAAAATTATCAATCAAGCATATTATAGATATTGGGACATTATATACTGACATATTTTTCAAAGATTGCATAACATATTATGCTTCCAGATCATATATTGAGATAGAAAAAAAAAATAAACACTATATGGGGAATATTTTATGGTGTTTGGAATGAACATTATATACTGACATATTTGATTATTTGAATGCTTGGAATATTTTATGGTGTTTATTTTAATGAAATAACAACATTCATTCTCTATCATTTATGCTTGAAATATTTCCTGTCTCCTATTTGATTCATTCTCATATATATAGAGCAAAATAAGAACAATTATTCTCTATCATCTGATGAGAATCATAAAAATTATACATCAAACATACTACAAATATTGCTACATTATATGTTGACATATTTTACAAACATTCCATGACATATTATACTCCCTGATCATCTATTTTGGTCCTAAATATAAGATATGTAATTTTTTGGTCTTTTATCATTGTTAAGTTTTTAATGCTTTCTCCACAAATAAAGATGTCTAATTTTTTTATCATTCTTAAATTTTTAAAGGTTTCTCCCCAAATTTCTAATGGTGCATCATCACATATGAACCAACGCACTCTAGGGCATAAAAAAATAAACTTTGTACAACTTTCATCAGAAATTCACGTGAAAGCTATCTCATATTCATCCCTGCCATGTTTCTTCCGATTCTCTGATTAATGGCAGCCACAGATATGGCTGATGACTTGCAAAGATTCTGTCCAGGTAATACCCACATGCTACTAGGAAAAGAACAAAAATTTGCCACGTGATCATTTGTCACCTTCCTCTTTTCTTTGGATCATGCACATGCTTAGCTATTTTTTTTTCTGCCAAAATAAAGCATAAAGGACACATTTTCTCCCTGACAAGACAATTCTTTTTCTTTTGATTAATATAAATGTTATTCACCCAATTATTGAGTCAATTGTTTTGCTTTTGATTAATATAAATGCTATTCAACCAATTATTGGCGGAGAACATCAATCCAAATTTCTATTTTTTTCTGATTGTCCTTCCAATTTTCATGTGCTTTTGCCATGTTTCTTTATGTGAATGGGATTTTTGGGTTTGTCCACAGTCATCCGTGTTGTTCATGCGTTTAGTCAGCCAGCTGTCATGGATGCAGAACATTCATTTGAAGATTTTTGCGAAAAGTTTCCTTTTATCTGACTATTATATTTATGATGAAATAAATTCTGATTAATTAAACAAGGAATAAATTTGTGATATTGCACTTTAAGGTGATGAAATCAATACTAATCACTTAGACAGACAATAAATGATTGCACTTTTAGGTGATACAATCAATATTGATCGGTTAGTCAAATAATAAATGTGTAATATTGCACTTAACACCATTGTCAACTATATTTAAATGATACATAGTATAAGCTGCACTATCACTTTATGTCTCAGCTTCTTTGCCCTTTTACTGTATTTTCACCCTTCCTATATTATTTCTCTTAATTTAAGCTAATCGGGGAAAATTACTGTGACCATCACACTGTTGCAGGAACATCACAGAGGCAACCTAAAAGGAAAAAACTTTCCTACCATTATGAGGTGCATCCAACCCAGCCGCAAGCTGCTCTTGATCTCTCATGTAAGCGAAGGGGGACTATATCTCAGGCACATGAAGTTCCAGAAACTCCTCTCCATCAAAGTGATCCAGGTAAATTTCCAAATTAGCTGCTGGGTCTGTTTCACTGAGCAAATGCATGTCAAAGTAGATATACCACTAATATTAACAATTTGCATTTGAACAGCAGTATATTTTGGTCACCATAATGCAGTCATCTTTATTTTGTAGCACCTTCTTGCATCCGTGTAAGCAGAAGATGGAGAGAGCTTGACACATATACTGCTGCAGTTACCCCTTCTAACAAGCCGAGTAAAAGGACCAAACAAAACATGAATGAAGATATGTCTACTATGCAAGGTGTCTTATGCAGCCTTTTGTTTTCGTGCAATATGCCAATTCAATCATGTATTGATTCATTTCTTTTCCTTTCACATTTTAATCAGATGCATTAATTCCTCAACAAGAATATTACAGAGATATAAACTTTCAGTTGGAATATGAGGAGGATTTTATCTTCCACAATGAATCTGAATCTGATACAGAAGAAGGTTAGTCTTATGCATATTTTTTTCCTTTCTTACAAGCATTGCAGCAATCCTTCTGAAATTGTTTCCTCTCCAGCTGCTGGCTTATTAATGATGCACCAGTTTCAAGATGGATCTTCCACAAATACAAGCAAAAAAAGGGCAAAAACAGCCAAAAAGAAAAAAATAAAAAAAATTAGTTTGCCCTCCTATAAAGGTACACAGTAAATAATGTTTGTTCTCTCCTATGGAAATGCTTCAGTAATACTCATTGCGCATGATTTTTGTTAGATGAAGGTGATCCAATTCATCAATGCAAATATTGTGGTGCTTTAATGTGGTATGCTGAGAGAATAAAGAAGGATGACAAAAAAAGGAATGCTACTACTTTTTCAATGTGTTGCTTGAAGGGAAAAGTGGTTCTTCCGATCTGTAGACCTCCTCCTCCAGCGCTGTTGGAGCTTTTTACAAACAAACATACGAGCCACTCAAAAAACTTTTTAGAAAATATACGGCAATATAATAACATGTTCTCTTTCACATGCATGGGTGGTAAAGTGAATCATTCTCTAAACTCAGGCAGAGCTCCATATGTTTACAGCCTATCTGGAATGAATTATCACAGTATTGGTACTCTTCTTCCTCCACAAGGAGCAAAGCCTGTCTTCTCTCAATTATATATCCATGACACAGAGAATGAAATTGCAAATAGAATCTCAGCTGTCAGGTTAGTAACTAAACTTTAAAATAAATCATCCATAGGCAATATTTTTGGTTTCAATTTATTCCACTTTATTCGTCATGTGTTTTCTGGTACCAATTTTAATTTCGCCTTCTTTATCATATTACTTCATAGTAAGCTTAGTCCTGCTATTTTTAAATTCACCTTATACAACCTGCAGTCAACGCCAACAAGACAAAAGTATAGACCCAGTTATAATTCAATTGATAAAAGATGAATTGGACAGATCGAATCCTTTTGTGACTCAGTTTCGGGCAGCAGCAACTTTTCTTGCTGACAATCTACATCAATCTTTGAAGTTGGTTTTACTTGGATCTAGAAAATTTGATGGGCGTACTTACAATCTCCCAACTTCTTCAGAGATTGCAGCTTTGATTGTAGGTGACATAGATCATAATTTTAATGTGCGTGACATAATTCTGCATGAAACTCGAGGAGGTGTGCAGCGAATTAACGAATTGCATCCAGCCTATTTACCACTCCAATATCCTCTACTATTCCCATTTGGAGAAGATGGATATAGGGATGATATAAAACATCGCACAGAGACTCTTACCTCAACTAAAGTGAAGACAAGAGTTAGCATTAGAGAATATTTGACTTACAAGCTAATGTATCGACCTGACCAGGTATCCACATTGCTTCATGCTTCAAAATTATTGCAACAATTTATTGTGGATGTTTACACAATGATGGAGGCTCAAAGATTATTGTGGGTGCAAACACACCAGAAAGATTTGCGAGTAGATCTTTATCAGGGTCTAACTGATGCAGTTATTAATGGAGAAACAGAAGCTTCATCTACAGGCAAACGAATAGTACTTCCTTCATCTTTCACTGGAGGTGCTAGATATATGATGGGAAATTACTGTGATGCAATGGCTATATGCAGAACACTTGGATATCCTGATCTTTTTATAACTTTCACCTGTAATCCAGCCTGGCCCGAAATATCACGCTATTGTCATTCTTTGAATATCAAATCAAATGACTGTCCACAAATCATTCCAAGGATTTTCTATATTAAGCTTGCAAGCCTCATGAAAGTGCTAAAATCTGGAAAAATCT
Source organism: Mimosa pudica (assembly GCA_029929735.1). Classification (NCBI taxonomy): domain Eukaryota; kingdom Viridiplantae; phylum Streptophyta; class Magnoliopsida; order Fabales; family Fabaceae; genus Mimosa; species Mimosa pudica. The sequence goes on from JAKELP010000020.1 coordinate 11,843,420, forward strand.
TTGGTGTAGTCAAAGCAGGTAAAATTCATTAGTCTGCTATTTCTTCTTTAATTGTTAATGTAAATGGCTGCTTCATCTATACATTTCCGCTATTATATGTTTGATCCTGCTTTTTTCCATATCAAAAATGTTAATGGAATTGCTTTGTGCATGCAGACGTTTACACAATTGAATTCCAGAAAAGAGGCTTGCCACATGCACATATTTTGCTATTCCTTGATAAAGATAGCAAGTTGTATGATCCAGCAAGTATTGATGATGTCATCTCTGCAGAAATACCTGATAAAGAATCTTATCCTAGGCTATATGATTTAGTGCAGAATTTGATGATACATGGCCCTTGTGGACCAGCAAATAAGGATGCTTCATGCATGCAAAACAAAGAGTGCTCTAAGTACTTCCCAAAGTCTTTTGTAGATCACACTGTGATAGAGGAGGATGAATATCCAACATATAGAAGAAGAAATGATGGCAGAACAGTTGAAGTTAAAAAGGTTATCTTGGATAATAGATTTGTTGTTCCTTATAATTCCACTTTGTTATGTATGTTTGAGGCGCATATAAATGTTGAAAAATGCAATCAATCACGTGCAATCAAGTATCTTTTTAAATATATAAACAAGGGCCACGATAGAGTTGTGGTCGGATTGTTAAATGCTTCCAAGCTTGATGAGATAAATCAATACCTAAATTGCCGCTATATTTCAGCTTGTGAGGCAGCATGGAGAGCTTTTGGCTTTCGCATACATCATAGAAATCCTTCTGTAGAGAGACTTAGTTTTCATCTTCCAAACAAGCAGTCTGTGGTATACGAAAATGATGATGACATTTCTTATCTAATCAACAATCCACGTGTTTCTGAATCTCAATTCCTTGCTTGGATGGAAGCTAATGCATGCTATGACAGTGCAAAAGCATTGACTTACTCTGAATTTCCAAATAAATTTGTCTACGACAGGAAAACTAGGACATGGACTGAAAGAAAACAAGGTTTTTCTGTTGGTAGAATTACAAGTGTCTCACCCTCATCTGGAGAACTTTATTATCTTAGGATTCTTTTGACAAAAATACGAGGACCAACTTCATTTGATGACATTAAAAAAGTAGAAGGTGTCATACATAAAACTTTCAAAGAAGCTTGCTTTGCTAGAGGTCTTTTGGAAGATGACCGTGAATATATTGCAGCAATTCAAGAGGCATCAACATGGAGCTTGGGGCATAGTTTGAGAAAATTATTTGTTTCAATGTTACTCTGTGGTGTCATCAAACAACCAGCATCTGTGTGGGCAAGCACACGCACATTATTATCAGAAGATCTGTACTATATCCCCAGAGGAAATCCAAGGAGCGCAGGTTACAAGTTTACTTTATCAATGCAATTATTTGTTCTTAGCTTTCTGGATTACCATTATTTGCAGCCATCTTTTCATGTTTATTCAGCCGCCATGCAAGTCCTAAAGTTAATCATTTTATTTTTAGGTCCTATGATTTATTGTTTTGGCCATTTCATTTTTTCTCTGCTTTAATTAAAAAAATACTATTTCTACTGCAGCAATAGCAATTACTCAAGCTCAAAAAGAAAATGCATGCTTGCATGAGATAGATCGATTGCTGCGATTAAATGGCAAATCATTGCATGATTTTAGTACTTTGCCTTTGTCTGATGATGTTCCAGTAATAGATTCTGTTAATCATTTGATTCTACAAGAATTAGCCTATGACAAGGAAGCATTGAAATGTGAGGCAATAGCTTTATTGTCAAAACTTAATGCAGAACAAATGTCTACATATAAGGAAATAATGGGAGCTGTAAATAAGAAACTAGGTGGGTTTTTCTTTGTTTATGGATATGGTGGGACTGGAAAAACTTTTTTGTGGAATACTTTAGCATCATCAGTAAGATCAGAAGGTAAAATAGTCTTAGTTGTTGCCTCAAGTGGTATTGCTGCTAATTTATTACCAAATGGAAGAACAGCCCATTCAAGGTTCATGATTCCTATTCAAATCACAGAATTCTCGGTCTGTAATATTACTCAGAATTCACCTCTGGCAGATTTAATTAGAATTACTTCTCTTATAATATGGGATGAGGCTCCCATGATGCATAGATTTTGCTATGAAGCTTTCAATCGTAGTCTTCAGGATATTATGCAATGCAAGCAAATATTTGGTGGCAAGTGTGTAGTAATGGGTGGTGATTTTAGACAAATATTGCCAGTTCTCACAAAGGGCACAAGAGCAGATATTGTTGATGCTTCTATAAATTCTTCACCTCTATGGAACCATGCTCGAGTGTTCACACTACATCAGAATATGAGAGTCGAAAAATCAAAGGACCCACTTCAGAATTCACACATAGATGAATTTTGTCAATGGTTGCTACAAGTAGGTGATGGTGAATTGGGAATTGACATTGATGGAGTTGCTGACATAGACTTACCTACTAATATTTTGATCCCAACATCTGAAGATCCATTGTCTACAATTGTTGCATACACTTATGACAACTTCTTTGAAAATATAGATAGCCAATCTTACTTTGTGGATAGATCAATACTGGCACCTACAATTCAGTCAGTCAATGAAATAAATGATCACATGTGTGGCTTACTTCCTGGGGAAGAGCATGAATTCCTTAGCTGTGATTCAATATGTAAATCAACAGATGATCCAAATATAGCTGAAAATTTGTACACAACTGAGTTTCTTAATTCTATTATTTGCTCTGGTCTTCCTCCTCATAGATTACTACTGAAGAAAGGGACTCCTGTTATGCTTATACGAAACATAGATCAACAAGCTGGCCTATGCAATGGTACCCGATTGCAAGTATCAAAAATTGGTGCAAATGTCATAGAGACTAAAATTTTGACAGGATCATCAGCTAAGCAGATCGTTTTAATTCCAAGAATGGACATGAATCCTTCTGACATCAAATGGCCATTCAAAATGCAACGGAGACAATTTCCAATAATCATATCATTTGCGATGACAATCAACAAAAGCCAGGGCCAATCATTAAAAAAGGTGGGTATTTATTTGCAAAGACCAATCTTTACTCATGGCCAACTTTATGTTGCATTATCAAGAGTTAAAAACATACAAGGATTGCATGTGATGTTACCTCATCAGGAGCAGCACAATAACAAAACAAAAAATGTTGTTTATAAAGAGATTTTTGCAAACATCTGAAACTTTGCAACATCTCAACTGGCAAATCCACATGCTTATGGCTTCTTTATTTTTTGGGAGTAATGATAAATAGCAGCAGACATATGTAAATGCTTATGTCCCCATTCTGTTTTGTAAATCAAATGTAATGCACAACAACTTCATTATCTATTCATTAACTTTTCTGGATAGTATTGCTGAAATGATCTATATCTCCCGTGCAACGCACGGGAGGATTCGCTAGTTGATAATAATAAAAATAGAAATTGGGGACTGAAGCAACACAAAACTTGAGGAAAACGAAGCACCAAAATTAAAAGATAGCTGACATCAGAAAAACCTGCAGCACGTCAACCCAATGTGAACCCACAAACATGGATCATAAAATACTCGATATATTTTATATGGTTTGAGGGAGACAAAACTTTATTCAAACCCCATATGAAACCTGATCCTATGTGAAAGGAAATAAAGTTCAACTACAAGATTTTAAGGGTTATATTTGATTGATTGATGAGTATTTTTACACCCAAAAAACATTTAAGGTGCATGATGTTTGAGAAAAGCTTACGAGTATTTTTCTTCTCCACACAACTTTTATCCATAGAATGTCATAATAATTCTCCAATCATCTAATTCTTTTCATATACTGAGGGGCATGGTTATTTTTTTTTCATTTGACTCAACTCATATTACTGCTTTAGCAATGAGCTTTTGCGCTCAACAAGTAGATGACAGAAACAAATTAGATTTAATCCAAATTAAAATTCAATGGTTGACGTTATTTAATTTTATATTTGTAGCAGTAGAATTTTGAATAAATATATCTTATTTAATATATGAAAATAAAGACTGAAAACCATCCAGTGAAAATAGATGGGAAAATCACAATCTGACCTCTCATAAAGAAATTAATCATAAATCTATTTTCCCAAAATAGATTAAAAATCAACCCAATTTCATCATAGGGACAAGCTAAGGAACCGACATCCAACAATTATAAATCTATTTGAAATAAGGTATACTCAACAGTCAACACTGCAAAGTTTTTTTCTCTCAAGAGTGCACACATAATTACCAAAATAAGTCAAAAGTGTCAATGCCGTTGATATACACTAAAGGGGTTAAGTTTTTCAAAGATCAAGAAACTAAAATGTACAAAAATACCCATGAACTTTAGTCCAAAAGTACACATGCATCATAAATGTTTTTACCCAGAAGTGGAGACGTAGTTACCAAAATGGTTCTTTAAGTATCTAGGTCATTACTTTTCACATGGTAGGCACAAAAAAACATAAGAGAAAGTGAATTTGGTATTGTAATAAGGTATTTTTCAAAATTTCAAACTTATGTATTTTTCTTTTAAACATAAGGCACAAAATTTCTTTTAAACTTAAAATATTAACATAGAAAATTAATTCACACGCATCTTATGTATTTTTCCAGCATAGGTACTTAAGGAACCATATTGGTAATTAAGTAGGCACTTTTGGGGAAAATACTTCACAGTGATGACTTAGCGTCATTAATATATATCAACGGCACGCGCACTTTTAAACTATTTTGTTAACTACATGGGCCTTTTTGGCCAACAAAAGCTTCACGGTAGTGGATACATGGGCCTTTGTATATTGAATTGGTCATCCATTTGACTGTTAGTTTGAACGATACAACCATGTAAAGCCATGACCCAAAGCACTCACTAGCTCGTCTTTCGGTCCGACTTTTACAGTAATAAGAGGGTGCAACTTGGACTAAACTATGTGGATATTTTTGCACATTCACTTTGTCCTGTCAAATGCCAAAAGGACTATTTTTTTTTTTATCAGACCAAAAGGACTAATGACTAAACATTTTTTGTCCCAATGAATACTTAAATTTGAATTTGTTGTAGTGAAATAAAATTTTAAAAAAAAAACTATTCTAAAACCTACATACTGACTATCAATTTCATAAGCTTTGAGAAATTACATTAAGTATAATCTTTTAAAGAATTATGATAATTAATATACCACTTCCCTAATTGTTCAGGCACAATGAATGGATTAGTCACGAATTCTTGTCCAAAAGAACAGATAGTTATTGTGAAAGGACCCCCCAAATGGCAAAGTCCAAAACATGGGGTTGGGTGGGTAGGGAAAGCAATTGGCAGCTTGTAAAGTGAAAAGACTAAACAGACTTTGTAATTTCAAATTTTTCATAAATTCAGTTGTCTTATTTATTTTGGTTAATTGTCAACATTAATCGCTCAAAGCCAAAGCCAATTCCCATTTTGAACATAAGTTCGGTTTCCCTGCGCACTTAAGGCTCCACATCTTTTGATCAAATCTTTCCTCATAAATTATAGTTTCATTCTCAATCGATCTCTTCTTGTTCCGCATGATTTCCAGTTACATATTTATTCAATTTATTTATGGGTCAAGTACATCCTCATTAACCATATTGCAGGTACATAAATTATCTCCAAGATTTGGAGATAATGATGAAATCTAAGGAATCGTTGTTATATTTCTAATGTAAAATGTTTTGTTTTCAATTTAAATAGGAAACAAAAATAAAATTGGACTGAATAATTGTAGATTTTGTGGAAAATTGAAAATAATAAAGTTTAAGATCAGAGTAATGTTATTTATTTATTGAAACTTTGAAGACTTAAGTATTTGTTATTTTTTCAGCACTTAATCATACTTTCTTTTTATATCAACATTGGCTAGATTGTAGAGAATGCAATAAATTATTAATTAAAAAAACAGAGAAAGCAATGAATGAAATATATTAAGGACTATATTTACCTCTAGTGCACTAGAACTAGTGCAGCCAGTTCACTACTCAGTACATGAAACATGGAACTAACTGTGCATCTAATACAGTAATTTCAAATTAGATCCCTCTCTGTCATCCCCACATTTATCAGTATTGCAGGGTGCACATGTTTTCTAGAATGAAAATGATTTTATGTTTTTTTCTAAACTTCATAATTAAATCAAAAACCCTAAAAAATATCACAATCAAGAAGCAGATCTTAACAATTCATTACCAAAATCAAAAAACCATCGATGAGCAACACCATTGTCAATCATCCATCAAACTTGAGAAAGACGGTTCATTTACTTCATAACACGAAAATTTTTCATTTTACCCTCAAAACAGTTTTGAAGCATTTATTCATTACCCATCATATAAGACAATGTTAGATGCCCAAATTTTAGGGTTTTAAAGGATAGAACAAAAGAGATAGCTAGAGGGAAAAGTTAGAGGCATTAATTGGAGGAAGAAGGATCAGAGAAGGGATAGGATTAGCAAGTGAGGAAAAGGGAGATATGGTGGGTGTCAACAGGATATGAGTTGAACACAAGAAGGGAACCGAGAGGGAAAAGGGAGAGGTTATGGGATAATAACCATAACTAACAGTGTTAAATGGTGGGTTAGTTTGACTTATCCACGTGGCATCTAATTATCTAATGAGAATTGAACTGGTTGCACTTGTTTGAATGCACTGGAAATATGTTTTTTCGATATGTTAAATACAATGATGATGTCCTAATAATTTGACTTAATAATCTATAAACTTTATAATTTATTTTTTAAATAGTTTAACTTAGTTCAATTTTTGAAGGCGAGGAATACATTTTGTAAAAAAAAAACTTAATTAAAATTTTTGTTGGATTTGAATGGTTTTATAAAGTCTGATTATATCTTAAAAAATATTTTTTGTACTCGTAGGTCATATCTATAGTTTGAGAGAGAATATTTTATTTGATCATATTTAAAAGTAATTTCATTAAATATTTCATGTGAATATATAATTGGGAAAATTAATTTGAGATTCTCCACAAGGGACTTAATACTAGAAAAGTCCCAAAAGTTGGGAAAATTAATGTAGGGTCCAAGGGACCTCGCTTTAATATATTTGAAAAATGAAAAAGACAGTTTTGCCCCTATCCTATTAACACTTGTCACATGTGCTCATTAGCTTGTCAAGGTTTGCCCAAAAAGTTGTTAAGTGTGCCCAGTAACTTGTCATTTTGCCCTGCCCATTAACTTAAAGAGTATTGACCATTAACTTGTTACACATGTCCAACTAGTTGTCACATGTGCCCAGTAACTTATCAAGGTTTGCGCAAAGAGTTGTCAAGCGTGCCCAATAACTTGTCATTTTTCCATGCCCATCATTAACTTAAAGATTATTAGTCATAAAGTTATTACACATGCCCAACTAGTTGTCACATGTGCCCAGTAACTTGTCAAGGTTTGCCCAAAGAGTTGTTAAGCGCGCCCAGTAAGTTGTTACACCTTGACAAGTTATTGGGTACATGTGACAAGTGTTAATAGGCTAGGTGCAAAATTGTCTTTTCACTTTTCAAATATATTAAAGTGAGGTCCCTTGGGACCCTACATTATTTTTCGGGTAAAGGAGCAAATCTGGCCCCAAGTAACCACCAAGGAGCGCTGAGGACCCTAAACTAACCACAGGCCCGGATCTGTACCCCAAGTAACCAAGATGTTAAAAAAATACCCCGGTTGGACAGTCAACTACGTTTGACCGTTACCTTGCTTATTTGGATGCCACGCGAGCTCCTGTTGTGCCACCTCTGCATGCCACGTGGCATGTTAGTTTAGGGTACTCAGCGCTCCTTGGTGGTTACTTGGGGGCCAGATTTGCTCCTTTACCCAAATTTTAAATTTGTATCCATCAAATTCTTTTGATAAGATTCAATTAAATACTTAAATATTTAGGAAAGGTAATTAGAATTAGTTAACTTATGATTAAGTTTGGCATTAGATAAAAGATGTTAATTAACACTATAAATGTTATATTATGTTACAACATTCAAATTTCATTTGTACATGCTTTCAGTAGGGAAAAAATTTGAACGAGAAATGACAAAAGAAAACTTGTTAAATTATTCTTAAAAATAGTTTTATTGCTATAAAACAAGAATTCCCACTTAGTATATCCAATCTATAGCCACTTAATATCAAACCTCATTCGAGTAATTTGAGTAATTACCTACGTTTCTCAACTAGTTATTTGAGATATATGAGTAGTTAATGGGGTTTTGAAATGTCTTAAAGTAATGGAAAATTCTAGCAATTAAAAGCGATACTCGAGTAGTTACCTATGTTACTAAACTAGTTATATGCGATACATGAGTAGTGAATGGATTTTTTTCATTTTTCCTAAATTTCATTTTAGACAAATTGACGACTATATCTTATTTGTGAAATGAAAAAAATTCATTCACTACTCATGTATCGCATATAACTAGTTTAGTAACATAGGTAACTACTCGAGTATCGCTTTTAATTGCTAGAATTTTCCATTACTTTGAGACATTTCAAAACTCATTAACTACTCATATATCTCAAATAACTAGTTGAGAAACGTAGATAATTACTCAAATTACTCGAATGAGGTTTGATATTAAGTGGCTATAGATTGGATATACTAAGTGGGAATTCTTGTTTTATAGCAATAAAACTATTTTTAAGAATAATTTAACAAGTTTTCTTTTGTCATTTCTCGCTCAAATTTTTTTCCCTACTGAAAGCATGTACAAATGAAATTTGAATGTTGTAACATAATATAACATTTATAGTGTTAATTAATATCTTTTATCTAATGCCAAACTTAATCATAAGTTAACTAATTCTAATTACCTTTCCTAAATATTTAAGTATTTAATTGAATCTTATCAAAAGAATTTGATGGATACAAATTTAAAATTTGGGTAAAGGAGCAAATCTGGCCCCCAAGTAACCACCAAGGAGCGCTGAGTACCCTTAACTAACATGCCACGTGGCATGCAGAGGTGGCACAGCAGGAGCTCGCGTGACATCCAAATAAGCAAGGTAACGGTCAAACGTAGTTGACCGTCCAACCGGGGTATTTTTTTAACATCTTGGTTACTTGGGGTACAGATTCGGGCCTGTGGTTAGTTTAGGGTCCTCAGCACTCCTTGGTGGTTACTTGGGGGCCAGATTTGCTCCTTTACCCTTATTTTTCCCAACTTTTGGGACCTTTCTAGTATTAAGTCCCTTGTGGGGGACCTCAAATTAATTTTCCCTTTATAATTTATTCTTTATTTATTATGTGTTGACTTTATTCTTATAAGGTATAGTGAATATTGAATATATATATATATATATATATATATATATATATATATATATATATATATATATATATAATGGTAGAAATGAGACCTTAATAGAGGGTGTCAGAGGGGTGGAATCCAATAGAGAAATAATCAAAGGCATGCAAATCCCAAATACCAACACATACTCACACACACACACATATATATATATATATATTCGTTTGGTTGTGGGAAGGAAAGTGAAGAATTGGAAAGTGAAAGGGGTAAAGATGGAAAGTAGGGGTAAATTAAGTAATGATGAAAAATAAAGTGTGTGAGGCCCAGAAAAAGTGTGAGATAGAGAGAGAAAACTTGTGGGCCCCAGGATATATGTAAATTACATAAAAACCTAAACTTTCTAAACTTTCTAATTCTTTAGCATTTTCCCTACCAACCAAACAAGCCATAAATTCTTATCACCAACTAGTAACTACCCATTTTTCTTAGCCCTCTTTATGTGGCACTTAGTAGTTTACAGTGAGTGTTAATTATAATTTTCCTTGTATGCTCATATTTAATAAGGGTACTGTGAGAGGTGATAATTAATATGATATTGGATTTGGAATTTAGTACAATTGGAAGGAAAATATAGTAAATCACTTAAATTTTAAGACATATTTAATGAATTTAAGTTTTTAACTAATTTTATTGGTTTGTGAGAATTTATAGTTGCTATTTAGGAGTAGGTAAAATTGGAAAGTTGTTACATTTCATGGCAATTTAATGTGCTTTTAGATTTGGGCTAAAGTGCAAAAATGTCCATGTAATTGTCACAAGGTGTAAAAATAGTCATATAAAATTTCTTGGAGTAAAACTACCTATCAAAATTTCAAAACTGGGGCGAACTGCCCATCAACATTAAATTTTCAACTTTTTCACTCATCATCCTTTGTCGCGCCATCACTCACTTAAATACGTGGCAAACTTATGTATTTATTTGTCCTTGTATGATGATGAAACGACAGAGGATGATGAGTGAAAAAGTTAAAAATTTAACGGTGATGGACTGTTTTGCCGCAGTTTGAAATTTGATAGATAATTTTACTAAAAATTTACATGAATATTTTTGCACATTCGTCACAATTACATGAGTATTTTTGCACTTTAGCCCTTTAGATTTTATTCAGTGCAAAATATATTGAAAGCTACTTAGGAGTGCTAAATACTAAATATTGTTTTAATTGATTTTGGCCTGACGATTACATCTTTCTTGCCAATAACTTCAATTTAATTGAGAGATTTTGTGGTACCTCAGTTTAATTACAGGATTTTGAGAGACATTATTATTTTAATTAACTTCCTCTACAACTTTTTTGTGAGTTAACTTATTTTAATAGAGGGGTTGTACATTTGAACTGTTCATGAATGAAGTGGCTTTTTGTGGAATATGGCCATTGCATTAAGCTTATGTGAAAAAAGCTTGTACAAGAAATTTTTAGAAAATTAAGCTTATGTGAAAAGATATTTAGAAAACTAATCATATCTCATGGATTGAGTTTAATTAAGATTAGGTCGCACAAAATTCTCTAATTAAATTGAGGTCTTCAGTTTTAACCAAAAAATTGTCTTCACCTCTCCAAAAATTGTTATCTTCTGATAAAAAACTTTTATTGACCAAAAGGCTAACATTTATAGTAAAACCAATATAATTTTCAAAAAAAAAAATTTGACATTTACAGGATAAAACTCAAGGCAAAAGAACTTAAAATAAACTATTTCAAAAGTGCTCACTTTTTTAAACACCACACGTTGATCTTGCTTCTATTTGTAATCGACTTAGCTAGGCATTGTTGTCCACTTTTCTTAATAAGAGTGTTTCCTGAATTTCAAAAAACATGTTTTCATACTTAGAGAGATTAAATCCATTTACATGTTTAATCAATTACTCATTGGTAAAACTTACGCAATTAAATAAAAGGAATATATGCTCCTCTTTCAATTAAATTATTCCACTTCTACGTGCTCCTTACCCATGCTTTTCAAGTTTTATCTAAGTTGCTTTAGTAATGATTATTACTTTTAAAAAACAATTTTCCATCCAGTGCTACATTAAAATTGCAAATACACCAAATTCGATTGTGTTAGCCCTCTTAAAAGTATTTGGGGAAGTTCATTTGTTGGGTCTTATAATTTTCTTTGATTTTAGTTTTTTATGACTTGGCTGTACTAGTATTGTTACCTTCTAGTTTATAAGAAAACAAAAATTAATTACACGTCCTAAAAAATTTCTTAAAAATAAAGTTATAAGAATTTGTAGTCACCTAGTAACAAAGTTGTGTTATTGATACTTAACGTAAAAGTCATTATTTACAATTCTATAAGACCTCTTCTTATTTGAGTTCCCTCCATAGGATTAGTATTAATTTTTTCATAAAAGCATTAGTGTTAGCTTCTATGCTATACATAATTTTGTAAACAAAACAAAATTCAAGTATTTAACTCTAGAAGAAAAAATTTCAGTCAAGAAAAAAAAACGCTAGAACAAAAATACGCCCATATACCAAATTCAAAATGTTTTCCCTGAAATAGCGTTTCATATCCAACTCCACGTCCCCCTAATGCAAGTACACAAGGTGTGCTTATTATTAAGGGAAAAGTTAGTTTAACCCTAGTATTTAATGTCAACTAGCCCCATTAAATCTTAAAACATTATTACACCCCTTAGAGGGTATGAAATATTGACTCATCTGTTCCTAAATATAAGGTCATATTATCCAATTTGATCAGATTAATATTGTTAGCTAAGTTAGTTATTGTCACATGATATTACCAATTCACCCTAATCATATATTTTTATCCCCACTCACTCTCTCTAGTTTATTTATTATTGAAAAACATTATCAAGGTTAATTTGGGAAAATGTTTGGAATATTTAGAAAATGTTCTTATATATTTAGGAATAAATTAAAATTCAAAAGTGCTCTTATACTTAAGAATAAGGATAACATTTTAAAGTCAAAGCTGCAAAATAATTATTTCCTTTTTCTTGTTGAGAGATAAATAGTGGCTGAAATAAATATAAGTATTTCTAGACAATCATATTATTTCCAAGGTAGACGAAGGTATTTTAAAATTTATAAATTAATCTACAACAACACTAAGGAAAAGAAAAGCATTTAAAAAAGGAATTGTTATTTTCTTAATTAGACAAATATGAGAATTTTTAAATTAAGTATACTAACTTCCATGAGAGTACTTATTGTACTGAAAATATATTTATTTGGTGCAAAATAAGCATCCTATCTTAGAAATTCTCCTATCTGCCTTGAAAATGCTACCAAAATAATGAAATTATAACTAAAACTTAATTGGCCAAGTTGATAAGTTGGCTTATCTCTTTTTTTGTTACCCAAGGGTACCCCACCCGCGTGTCAAGTGGGACTAATCCCTCACTCTTTTGCAATCTCATATAGGGAGTAGACAACTGGCCTGTGAATTGTTCCATTCGCAAGAGGTAGAGATCGAACCTCCAAACCACTTGTTTAAGCGACGAGAGTATTTAATATTCACGCCAACCCGCTAGCTTTATAAGTTGGCTAGCTATATAAGTTGGCTTATCCCTAATAGATTAACAACATGTGTTCAATCCTAGTAGCCTCTATTGGTGAGGACATAATAATGCCTTTGTATGGGAAGCATCTATCCAATGCATTCAGTTTTATTTTTATTATTATTCCGCCCAGTCCGTATTATAAGAGTTATTTGGGTATATGGATTTATTTCCTTTTTTTTCTAATTTTAACCTTATTTATCATGATACTATTAAGAGAGACAAATATATAAGTATTAATTAATATGAAAGAGAATTAGGAGTGAAGTAGGAAAAATCTCATTAAACTCTTATATTTTGAATCAAAATCATTCAAATTTTGGGACTTATATTACAAATGGGATGAGTTTTTATTACCAGAGCAATAAAATCATCATGGAAAATAGTTATTTTTAAAATTTTTCAATTTTATTGGAATTTATTTATTTAGCATTAATCATTCAATAAATAAATACTACCTAATTTATTTAACTCTTTTTGAGATTAAAGAAGACAAATATACCACTTAATTTTTAATGTATCTTACATGTTATCATATAATTCAATAGTTTTTAATTAATGTATATCAATTTTAAGAAAACAAATATAAATAAAAATATTTTAAATTGATTGATTTTACATTTTTAAGTCTCCACACAATTTTTTAGGCGATCTAGAACTAAGGGAGTATTCATACAACAATATATTTATATTCTTTTGACTGTGGGGGTGATGATAGATAATTAGATAACACTCACATATACATGCCTCACCTTTTTATGTGTGTCTCGACCACACATCACAGCCAGTCACCCACCAGTCTCAGTGTTGGCAGTGACTGCACTGCACCACCTTCAGCCTGCTGCACACCCAAACAAATACCCAAAACCAAAAACAATTTTTTTAAAAAAATGTCAGAAAAAATTAGTACATTAAAAACTAGTGTTGTAAGAACCTAACCGATTGTCGAACCGGTCTAACCGTCAACCACTTCATATTTCAAGCCAACGGTTATTAGTTTGACCGTCGGTCGAATCATTTGTCTGAGCAGTCCCACCGTGTTAAACCATGAGTCGAAGACCTGTCTGACTCACCTTCCTTCTTGTACAAGTAAGGCTTTTTAAAACCCCATCCTTTTACGAACCCCTATCTTGAACTGGTCTAACCATCGACCGCTTCATATTGATTCAACGGTTATTAGTTTAACCTCCGGTCCAACCATCGGTCTAAGCGATCCGACCATGTTAAACCATAACTGAAAGACTATCCGGCTCACCTTCCTGCTTTTACAACATTACCAAAAACCCCATCTTTTTACAAACCCCCATCTTTTAATCCCAATGAAAGCTGCCTTTGATACTCCCCAACACAGAATTACAATTCATTACACAATTGAATAATGAATAATGAATAATTGAATCCCCTCTCTCTCGTTCATTCATTCTCAGTCACACAGCCATATCCCTTTCTTTCCTTCTTTCATTTCATTCAAGAAAAAAGGGTAAAAGCAAAGTGATATCTCCAAAAGAAAACAAAGTCAAAAATAGCACAGTGAGAGAGTGATAGCTCAGTGGAAGCTAAGCTAGTGGTGTGTTAGTACACATAACAAGAACAACAAAAGAAGAAGTCTCTCTCTTCTCTCTTTTATTTCAGCAATGCCAAAAATAAAAATAAAAATAAAAAAAAATAAACTCACCCATGAAACCACACACCCATTAGATTCCTCCATAACATTGTGTGTTGAGGCCTTTATGGTGATGGGTTTGATTGATCTGAACACTACAGAGGAAGATGAAACGACGCCGTCTTCTTTATCTTCTGTGGCTTCTTCTTCTTCTTCTTCTTCTTCTTTGGGTGGTGTAATTACTGATTTGCCCCCGGCAGCTGCTTCTGAGGAAAACTGTGTGTGCTTGGAGCTATGGCATGCTTGTGCTGGGCCTTTGATCTCTTTGCCTAAGAAGGGAAGTGTTGTTGTGTATTTCCCACAGGGTCATTTGGAGCAACAGCTTCATGATTTTGCTGTTGTTGAGGCCTTTGATTTTAATGTGCCTTCTTGTGTGTTCTGTCGTGTGCTTGATGTTAAGCTACATGTAAGGTTTTTTTTCATTGTTTTTTATATGAAAAATGTGTTCTTTTTTCTGGGTTTCTTTTTTTTGGGAGGAATTTATGTTTTTGAGACCTGTTTAGCTTGTATTAGCTTAAAATGTGTTTCTTAACATTGTTTTTAATATGAAAAATGTGTTTTTTTGGGATGTTTGTTTGTTTTTTTTCTGGGTTTTCTTTTTTTTTTTTGGAGGAATTTATGTATTTGAGACCTTTTTAGCTTGTATTAGCTTGAAATGTTGTGTGTAAATCAGTGGTATTTTGGTATTTTGCCTTCTCTTTATGGATGATGAGTGGTTTCTAGTAATATTGTATTTGTTTGTAATGTTGTGTATAGCTGCTATTTTGGTATTTTGCCCTCTCTTCCTGGATGATGAGTGGTTCCTTGCAATCTTGTATTTGTTTGTAATGTTGTGCGTAAATCAGTGGGAAAATTTCTTGGTTATTCTGCTATTTCTTCAATTCTTTTATGGATGAATGTTGACTGGTGACTAAATTATGGCTTTTTGAGCAGGCGGAGGAAGGGAGTGATGAAGTGTATTGCCAGGTCTCGTTGGTTCCTGAGAGTAAGGTTAGGTTTTGTAATTTTAGTTTGCTGCTTGGTTGGAGAAAGTACTGGAAAAGGAAACAAGTTTCATCTCTTATGTTTTGCATTCTTGGTTCTATGTGTCAGATAAAATTTGTTAAACTCGCCTATAATAATGAAGTTGCTAAATTTATCTTAGCCTTGTAGTTTTGGAAACTATTGAGATCTCAGAATATTTGAAATGCACACATGTTATGCTATAGCATTCAGCATATGCTTAATGAATAAGCGAAGGACAAATTGGATACTACTGATTACTTATAAATGTAAATTAGTAAATTGATGAGCTACATAAATAGAGTGCCTTTTGTAGAATAACAAGCTTTGATCTCTTGCTTGCCATCCCATTCTTACTGCTTGAGCTTGCCTCAGGTGACTTATTTGAACTAACTTTATTTTGCATAAACTTTGCCTTTATTCATAGCAAGTGGAACGAAAACTCCCAGAAGGAGTACTTGATGCTGACGGTGAAGAGGAGGATGGCGATGCAGTGGTAAAGTCCACGACACCCCACATGTTCTGCAAGACTCTGACTGCTTCTGATACTAGCACTCATGGTGGATTTTCTGTGCCTCGTCGAGCTGCTGAAGATTGCTTCCCTCCCCTGGTAATGAATGGATTGCGTTGCATTCCAGTAACCCTTCTAATCAGTGTCAGCTAGATTGATTGCACCTTTGGTCATGGACTGTATATTCCTCAATCTTATTTTGATTAAAATTAATTTGTATAAGCTCTTTGAAGTGTGGTTAGTTTATCCAATTTAAAAAATTACACAGTAATAGTAATATATCATAATGGATGAATTGTTTCTTTAGGATTACAGCCAACAGAGACCTTCACAGGAGCTTCTGGCCAAGGATCTGCATGGCCTGGAATGGAGGTTTCGACATATTTACAGAGGTATTGTATTGAGTGTTTCTACCCATCAGATATTTTGGTACAGTAGTTTTCAGGGAAAAAATTATAGACTAGAATATCATGTGATTTATGAGTATTTTTATTCAATGTATGATATGGGCAGTTCAACCAAGGAGGCATTTGCTCACAACTGGATGGAGTGCATTTGTAAACAAGAAGAAGCTTGTGTCTGGGGATGCTGTGTTGTTTCTCAGGTATGAAGACTTCGGTTTGAAGCGCACATTCACATGTATTTCCTACTAGGACTAACCATCTAAATCTTCGGGCAGGGGTGATGATGGAGAACTGAGATTGGGGATTCGCAGGGCTTCTCAATTAAAATGTGGTGGTACTTTTTCAGTGCCATCAGCTCATCAGTTGAACCATAGCACTCTCATGGACATCAATGATGCTTTGTCAACAAAATGTGCCTTTAATGTGTATTATAATCCCAGGTATTTTTCCGCTTGTCTCAGATTTCTCAGCTGCTAGTTTGAGGTTAGAGAAATTTTGTAAGTTATGAGTGTAATTGTCGGGTGTAATGTTGATTTAACTGATAACCCATTTGAGGGGAGTGTTAGCCAATAACTCAGAGTTGAAGAGGTTATTTGCACACACTTTTCTCTATGCTTATAGGGACTATAGCATGTTCTCTTTCTATACTTTCTCCTCTAGTTTTAATACGAGGTTTGGTTTAAATGAGTTAGGTAGTACATTGCCTTCAAATAATACTTCTAACACATCTCCACTAGTTTTTATCATTTACAATATTATGTGCAGGTTCTTTCTCATTTTTTTTGGCCAAAAGGGTTTCGCCCCATATTTTTTTATATAATTTACTGGACACTTTTTGTCATCCCTTGTATGGTTTAATCACACTACAGTTTCTCCAAATGCTTTGTAGTACAATAATTTTCCCTTGAAGTTTCTATTTATTTCCCATTCTTCTTTCACCATGTTCTCTCCTCTTTGAATTTCTCGGCAACATTGCCTTTTGCTCGACTTTTTTCCTTACTACTTTTAACCTATAATAGTCCCATAAATTACTCTGCTGTATAATCAATTTAAAATCGGTTACTGCTATTTCCTGATTTTTCTTGGTCACTTCACGATTCTTGATGACAATAAGTTTACCGACTATGCTTTGTGTATGGGGCTTTGGGTTTGTCATGCTTGATGAACTCTTGCATACTAAAATATTCTATTACCAATGATGCTATCAATTACATATACCATCTTGGTTAAGTTTTCAGTGGTTTCATGTAATACTATAAATTTTTTCTCTTATTTTCTTTGTGGAGATGCTTTTTAATGACTTTTCTTTCATATATTTTCCTTTTGATTGTAGGGTTAGCTCATCAGGATTTATAATACCCCTTCACAAATTCTTGAAGAGCCTTGATCATTCATATTTGGTTGGAACGCGGTTCAGGATGCGTGTTGAAAGTGATGAAACTACAGAGAGGAGGTTTGTCATGATTGTGCTGCTGTCACTGGAATTATTCGTCTTCAAACAATTTCTTAGTAAAATTACTTTCTGGTGGCAGGTGCACTGGATTAATTGTTGGAATGAGTGATGTGGATCCTATTAAGTGGCCTGGATCAAAATGGAAATGCCTGGTGGTATGTCCTGATAATCTTCTATCTTTATATACGGCATTAGATGTGAGTTTAAATATGGTTATATACAGGTGTTGTAAAGTGTATAACTTGTGCTGTAAAATAAATATAATATTTCCATCATTTAAGAACCTAACACCAAAATTTCTGTGGATTTTCTTGCTGTGTACTCTTGTATCCCATATAATTCATTTCTTGTTAGTTGAAATCTAATGAGGAATGTTCCGTGTTTGAATAAAGAAGTGATCTTAATGAGTAAGTTTAGGGTGGTTTTGTTGACGCTATATTGAAGTAACCTTGTCTTCTTTGAAATGCATTGCTATGCTTCTTTATTAATAGCATAAAAATGCAAATGCCCCTTCAACAGTAATTGATTTGCCAACATGTAACTAAATTTTAAAAGTGATATATCACCTATAACTTACCCTTCTACCTTGACTTTTTTATTTCCAAATTACCTTAGCTTTGTTTAGGTAATGCGACATCAAATACTATCATTTTTTTTATGTAGAACTCTCAAATGTTTGGATGCTAATGACATCATCTGATGTGCCATCTCCACTGATGGAGTAAAGGAAAAAAAAAAGGCAAATGGATTTCAAGTCCTGAAGTTTGATTGTGGAAAAGAGTAGTTGCAAGTGGGTTAAAGTTGAATGAAGGAATATGTGTTTTTCATTATCTTTATATTCAATAGGGTTTCTAGCCAACATGCTTATGCCTATCTAAATTTCAGACTAAATGAAAAAAACAGCATCTATACTTATTTTGGAATGTGGTTAATAAATTGAGGCTGTTTAGCCTTTAATTACAATAGTTACTAATGTTTTAAACATAATTTTCTTGTGGATAAAGGGTAATGCTAGAAGGATGTAAAGCTTATAAGTTCTTATTAGCCTCAATCATGTTAAAAGTCATCTGTTTTATTGTCAGCTGCTGTTTTTGTTGATAGTTGTCTTAATTTCCAAGCAAATAAAAGAGTGCTAGTGACAAACCTTTTTTGGGCTTCATCTAATTAAATAACTCTGCATAGAATTGGATTTTTAGAGTCTTGTGTAATCAAAAGGCCACAGACATGACATTTGCCACCTGTCTGCATAAATTAGATTTTGCTTGAGTGCATGTATGATAAAACATCGTCACATGTTTGATTTGTAATTTCCTGCGAACGGCTTCCAAATGATTTTGTTGCATTTAATGGTACTTCAACATATACCATTTTTCTTTAGGTTAAAGTGGAATTTTGCGTAGGAAATATTTCTGTAGCAGCTATCAGCGCAGCACCCTAAAGAAAATTGTGGTTCGATGTGTCGTATAAATTTTTAAAACCAGTGCAATGTAATCCTTTTACAGTAGTCAATGTTGGGCGACAAAATGTTTCTTAGTTTGTACTTACAATAACTGTTTAGAAAAGGCAAACTTTGCACTGGTTTTGAAAGATTTTGTGTTTGTCGATTTTAAGGATGCCCATAAATTTCTTGGAAATACTTTTGGGCAAAAATACACTTTTAGCCCCTTTTGTTTAATAGTGAATATGACTACGTTTGGTCCTTATTACTAAATAGTTTGATTGAATCTCACACAACAAGAAATGGATGTTAATGCATCAAGTATATCTTGAGTTCATCAACTTCAATAAATTTACCCTTATATAATGAGTATTGAAAAAGATGTTACATTTTCTCTCACAAAGTTGTTTCATTCAATAAGAATAAAATTGGAAAACGGCGATCAATACTTCTTTGGGTTACCAAGATTGTTTGACCAATTGGACATCCAATAAGGACCAGATTGGTACATAAATTCTCTTATTGGCACATGATTTCATTCATTTTATTATAAAACTGATCTCAGCCATAAACTATTATCTTTTTTAGGTAAGGTGGGATGACATTGAAGTCCCTAGGCATAATAGGGTTTCCCCTTGGGAGATTGAGGCATCTAGTTCTGCTCCCACTTCCAATAATTTCCTGGCAGCTAATTTTAAGAGGAACAAGATTGGTCTGCCTTTAGAAAAGGCTGCATTACCAGTCCTGAGTAAGTGCAGATTCTAGCTTATCTCCATTTAAAGTGAATGGCTCTGCTTTGAACAAAAAATTACTGTACTGTTGATCTGAATGGTCTAACTTTCTTCTTTACTCATAAAATATTTCTTGATATATCTTTAATTTTTCCACCTGAAATTGAGGAGATCTTTACATGATCTATTATGTGTAATATTTGTTCCTAATTTTTCCTTGAGTTGGTTCTGTTATTTTTTCTCCTACATCACTTAATGTCAGGTCTAAATTACTTTGTTCTACAGATAGGATTGGAGGATCAGACTTTGGGGAATCATTGAGGTTCCAGAAGGTCTTGCAAGGTCAAGAAATATTGGGCATTAATACCCCATATGTTGGTATCAATGCTCAGGGTCACCAATTATCTGAAAGTAGGTGCTATCCTGGGTCAAATAGTTCAAGAATCATAGCAACAGGAAATAATGTCAGGGTCCCACAAGCAAGCTCTGACATTTCATGCCGTGGCATAGGCTCAAGTGAATCTTCACGATTCCAGAAGGTCTTGCAAGGTCAAGAAATACTTCCAAGCCAACCATACAGAACCTTGTCTGTTAATGAGGCTCATAGAAATGGTTGCCTTGGAATCTTTGATGGCTGTCAATTGCTGGGTTCAAGAAATCAATCGTCTACCCAGATGCTGGACAATTCTTCCCATATGCATCCGTCTGGGCCTGTTTCATCCCCATCATCTGTTCTGATGTTCCAGCAAGCAGCCAATCCAGTTTCCAATGGGAATAAAAGTAATCAAGAGTTGGAGAGAAAAATGCACTACCGAGATTTGTATGCTTCTGAATTGAAAGGTAGAAAATTACCACTAATTCCATCTTATGAGCCTGGTTCCTGTGGGCAAGTTCAGGATGGAACAAATTCTTTTGGGACGTCAAATTTTCATAATCATCTGATCACAACAAAATCAGATGATTCTCGTTGGCCACTGACAGGTGGCAGAGAGTTGGTTTCGCTGTGTAAAAGTAGCTGCAGACTCTTTGGTTTTTCACTGACTGAGGAAAATCATATAGCCCATGAAGAAGCAGGCTCATCCACTATCACTTGTCAATCAAATTCCGGACCTTCCTCCTTTATAAGACAAGTTGGGGATGAACTTCAGCTAGGGACATTCAGGAACAAGGCTGCTGGAGGCAACTGTACCACAGTAAGCACCTTAATCCAGTAAGAGATGCTATTTTACATAATATTTAGGAGATTGTGTAGTCTTCATAAAAATGATCATCTGATCTGCAATTAAGAGCATGAATTCGCCCCAATCCTTTTATTTAGATAACCTCCAGAGGACTGAGCCCATTTTATGGAGTTGGAGGCTGGCCCTTGGAAGTTGGAACTAGTCCTTTGTACCTTTTTTCCTCTTTCAAGCTAGTTTTTGCCTTTTGTATTCTATAAGGGAAAAAAGGAGAGCATGCACTTGCACAAAATGAAAAGTTTACCAGGTAAATAAATGGTGCAACTTGTTTCTGGCGCAACCTAATGTATAAACTTGACCTGAATGGATCAAGTAGTACTATATCAATGAACAAGCCTAGTCTCTTCCCAGTCCTAATGCATTATATTGGTTCTTCTTAAGAGAGTTCTAAATTCATGCTTGACTCATAATTACATATTGTATGCAGGGTGTGCTGCCGTATTGACAAGAATCTAATGATGCTGTTGTGAATGCTAGAAAGAGAATATGGATAGATGACAAAGTAACAGAGTTGCAAGAAAACTCAATATGCTAAGGGGAAAAACATGTATCTGTTTTCTACATTCCCTGTATTTACCTAAGTTGGGCCAGGTCCAAACTAAAAAAATGTGTGTATTAAATATCAATTTTTCAAGGCATACTCTTATTATGACCTACAGCCAATATCCGAAGAATGAAGCATCATTATCTTCATGTAAGTCATATGTTTTCAATCATTGTTTGACCATTATTTCAACCACTATATGAAATGGTTGAGCTAGGTACAAACGAGAACGTGTTATGACTTATGACTACTTCAATAAAGATTGGTTTAAGTTAATATTGTACTTGTGTCCTTCAATTGACTGAGAACTCTACTTTTATTAACAACAATATGAGGGTGTTATTTAAATAATTTGTTGATAATTTCTTAGGCAATATTTGAATTAAGTCTAGTCTTAAATCTAAGAGAAAACTACAGTAGGTAAGTATATGATTAAGGTTTCTACTCCATTTCTTCTCCGTCCTCTAGCTGCGCCTCTCTTACAATCTTCCTCTTCTTTGAGCAAAATCTTTTATTCCGTTCTACGAGTAATATGATTTTACATGATAGATGAAGGGATCTGCCTCACCAACTTTTTTTTTTTGTTGCATCTGCCAATTCAACTTTCCAGGATAATAGATGCTGCTGCCTTGTGAATAATTTATATATTCTGGTGAATTCATTTTATCAATTTATTTTTCTGATAAATGTTCCAAACTTATTTGGCTCTTTTTTGATACAGACTTATTTGGCTCTTTATTTTCTTTATTTATTTGTGATGCACATATTTGGGGGTTTTCTCCCTAATCAAGTTTAAAATAGTTTTCTCGTGCAATCTATCACTGGATGACGACTATTATTTTATTCTTTACATAATATTCCCTTCATTTCTAAATATAACATCACTTTTGAAATTCAATTTGTTCCTAATTTTAAGATCACTTTCTAACTTTTCTTAACTTTCCCCAAATTTCCTAATAATGTTTATCTATAATAACAAGCAAAAGAGGGAGAGTGGGGATAAAGATATATAGTTGGGATAAATTGGTAATATCATGTGTAAATAATTAACTTAACTAACTTCCTTAATCTACTCAAATTAAGGAAAATAATCTTATATTTAGGAACAGGGGGAGTATTGTTTACTCTTAAACAATTTTTCCTTGTAGTGTTTGAAATTAGTCTAATTTTAGATTAAAACACATTTATTCTTTGTGTTGGATTGATTTTAATACTACCTCCGGTCCTAAATATAGGACTTAATTGACTTTTTTTTTTAAAGATTAAGGTTGTGAAATAGGTTATTAAATGATGACATATTTGATAAATTTTTAGATTATCCATTAGTTTATAGGTAAAATAAACTAGTTTAAGGGAAAAAAAATTAGGTAAATCAATTTATAATCAACTTATTTTGCTTTTTTAAGGATTTTCCAGAAAAAGTCAATTAAGTCTTATATTTAGGACCGGAGGAAGTAGTAGTTGCTATCACTAGAGAAGGCTTTATGATGGGTGAAACGTGAACTTGTAAAAAGGATTGGAACATGTATGTTAAGTTGTTAACTTTTTTTTTTTTTGACCTTTTATGTTAAGTTGTTAACACTACATGTAAATATATAATACCAATCTATTCACTCTTCAAACAATTGTTAGTTGAACCCATATTTTTTTAATTCACTCTGCAGTTAGATCTGAAACTCTGGACCCCATTATTTCCAAAATTCTACTGTGATTGCACTTAGGTAAAGGTTTTTAAGGAATTTTCTCTTAGACTTGCTTTCAATTTTATTGCTCATGTCCAGATTACATATTCCACTTGGGTTTTTCAATTCACACATATCTTTTTAAACTCACTTTAAATTTGAAAAAAAAAATAAAAACGCATGATTCATAGTGGGATTGAAAAATAAAAGGTTTCTCACAGTCAACAACAAAACAGATGTTGAATTAAAGAGACAATAGGTAATACTGAAACTGACCTACTGTATTATTTAACTAAAGAAATAAGAATTACTCAACAATTAAAATCAAAACTTGAACAAAATTTCCAACAAGATCAGTAGGGAAATCAATTGTGGATCTGAGAAGATAAAAAAGGTAGTGATGTTGGAGTAGCCTAGCATCAATAAGAATATTCCATCACAAAGGATAATCATAACTTAGGAAAATGAAATGAGGGAAAAGCATTGGTGACAAAAGAATAATATTTCAAATACCAACAGACTTCTTGTATGTGATTCTATCATTGTCACAGCAACATAACATTCCACAACAACATCAATTCTGGGAATAACTTCTATTAGTTTAGTAAATCTTATAGATTCTCCTCAACATAAAATAAACCATTGGCCAGTAATTTGTTCCCAGATAGAATCAGGTGTATATGGGAAGCAATCTGGAAGTGACAGGTTACAAAAAATAAAAGATTTACAGACTTCTTGGTTGCCTTATCCAAAGCCATGGGAACAAAAACATGACTGGCATGACAATGTTCAATGGTAAATAAAAGTGGCAGCTGAGAACAACTATGTCAAAGTTTTTGCAGTGATTGTTGTCCCAAAATCAGGCATATTCTGCAAGAGCTTATCTTCAAAAACAACCGGTGACGAATTCTGGTTGTGTCCTGCTTCACTAGGATCAGAAAAGACCAATTCAGACAATTGATCCTTCTCAGCTTGAACACAAAGCTTCTCTTCATCCCATGTCCCTGCAGTTTTGAATCGGTATGTATACACAATCCGCCTCTGTCCAATTCGATATGCTCGAGACACAGCCTGCCTTTCAGCAGAAGGATTCCATAATGAGTCCAACAAAATGACCCTTGAAGCACCAACCAAATTGATCCCTTCATAACATGTCTTGGTTGATGCAAGCATCACCCTTGTCTTGCTTCTTGGATTGTTGAACACATCAATGGATGTTTGGCGCGTGCTTTCTTGGGTCTTTCCAGATATAATTAGTATCTCCTCTCCTTCTTTCCAACGAAAGCGAGATCGAATCTGTTCTGTTAGGAACTTCAATGGATCAACATACTGACTAAAAATCAGTACTTTTTCCTTCATGCGCTCACTTTGCTGGATGAAGTCTAACACAAACTTGGTTTTGATTCCAGCTTCTGTGGACAAGCCTAGCTTTTTTACTACACCATCTGCTGCCAATCTTTCTTTCTCCGGAAACTTGTCAAGCTCAGCAATAAATAGCTTAGGATCCACAGAAGCTAAAGACATCAAATGCTCAAATTTAAACCAGCTAGAGGATCCTGCTGTGTTCCTCCTTAACTTCTGGATGTAATCAAACATCAACTTATGATTTTGAGACGGCTTTAAAGTAACTACAGACTCCTTCAACCCGGGTAGTTTCTCTTGAAGAACAGTACCCTTATGGACATGCACAAATAGTCTGATCTTATCTTTGATTGCAGAGATTACCTCTAACTTTTCCCTTTGAGTCTCCACTCTATAATAAGATCTGAGCAAGAATTCCAAATTCCCTGAGCTTATTGAAGTTGGCTTGGCTAAGCTGAGAGTGTTATAAAGCTCCTTAAAGTTATTTTGAAATGGAGTTCCAGAAAGTAACACTATCCTCTTAGTCTTCACTTTTGACATTGTCTCCCACAAGAGACTCTTGTCATTCCTAGGTGTATGACCCTCATCAAGAACAACAACCCCGGAATCTTCAACCAATGCTTTTTTCACACTATCTGATCCATTCCTAGCAAGCCTATCATACAATGTATAGCTGATTCCCAGGATGCTGGGGGCCTCTCTCCATGACCTAATCTTCGCCCACCGAATCGAATCAATGTTTAGACGGCGATTGCCATGCTTATGAAGGCGACTAGTGGAAGAAGATGTCTCCTTTCCAGAGAGACAAGGATCATTCAGATTATGAAATGGAACAGGATCACCTACCTTACTCCATTTCACAAGCTCTCTCTCCCATGTGTTCAAAATAGAGGTGGGAGCTATGATCATTGGCTTGCAGTTGGGATATTTTCTCATGAAGGCCTTTATAAAGACTATTGTCAAAAATGTTTTGCCTGTTCCAGGAGCATGTGATATGATGCATCCACCTCCACCATCAACATTTAATTTCTTATCTAAGTCCTTAAGAATTGTTCCCCCAGCCAAGTTGGTCCATAGAAATTCAAACGCTTCTAGTTGATGCTGGTACATTCTCTTTCTTGCTCTTGGAATTATGTCCCATACAGTACCAGCTAAAGCACATGTAGAAGGTTTATCATGCCGACCACTATTTTCAAGACTGGAGTCATCTGAGAGACTGTCATCAGACTGGTCAGAATAATAAGAGTATCTTCTCCTTGGTCTTCCTGTTGGATATTTTCCCTGCATATGGGAGTAAATAATAAGTAATTTTAGATAAGTTTTTTTTAAAAAAAAAGGCTAAATAAAACACCATTTTTTTGACAACCAACACTAAGACTTGTACTAGGTACAGTATTGGTGACAAATGTAAATTACGTAAATGGACACTCAGCTCATTAAATTTTAATTTGATTAGGAATTATTTTTTAGCTGTACCCCACTTGAACAAAGGCCTTGTCATAAATTATCATCCCCACACTCTAAATCATACCAAATAAAGCAGTAATCTAATCAATCAAGTAATGCATATGTATTGCACAAAACAATGAGGTTCCATAAATTGGCAACGCGTGTATTTCTACATTATATTCCTCATAACTAAAAACGCACATGCTATAAAAAAAGAACATCAAACCCACACGTCTTGAATATCACCCGCTAAGGCATATAGCCTTATACAGAGTTGCAGCATGTACTTTCACTATTTCTTTTTATGCAAAACAGAACTTTCAGTTCTCAAAGTATTTTAATATATATTCAGTCCCTAAGTTTTAAAACGTCAAATAAATTTTAGACATTCTTCAAATGAAAAAAGGTTAAGGTGTAAATTTAATACCCAACAATTAGTCAAAGTGTGTACTGAAAATAAATAACAATTGCAATATGCAAATCTAGTACCTATTAATTAAGAAGATAGACAGATCTAGTATCCATTTAATTAGGAAGTGGTGAATTTTGGTATTCCATTAAAATGAAGAGACATCCATTAAAAATGAGTTATATGACATATGCACCCCTTCCTAATTAATGGATAATAGATCTACCCCACTTCCTAATTAATAAGTACTAGTCTATCCCTCAAAATTATTATTTATTTCCTGGCTAATTGTTTGATACTTAGATTTGTACTTCAACCCATAAAAAAATAGTACACATTTGGGTTTTTTCTACAAATATGGATATGAACAAATCAAAAGTCAAAAGCCCAATTTCTACAAACATATATGCACAAGTAAAGAGGGAAAGGTAATTATAAAAATAAGTAAGCCAACTCACAAATTCGGGGTCGCAATCCTTAATGTCTTTAATAATATGTCCACATTGTTTGCAGAATATCCCAATCTCTTCGTCCATTTTAGGCTCATGGTCCCCTCGTTCACAACGAGCAGCTACACAGAGTTCCCCTGCTGGAAGTGGGTCTTCAAAATGACCATTTTGACCCTATTCAAAGACACATACATTAATATTAAAAAAAAACAAACTTGCATCAAAGAAAAACACTCACACAAAAAGAAAAACTTCCACACTATCTACTCATGTCATGAACTTATCATCCAAACATAATCAAATATATGTAACAACAACAAAAAATTGCACCTTCAGGTTATATAAAATTTGCAAGAATGGTGTTTAAAAAATAAAAGGCACAAAAAGTTGTTACTTAAAAATACTAAAGCATGGCTACATAACTGAATAGCTTAGAATATAACACAAAAATAAGATTTGACTGATGAAACGTACCTGCTGCTCATTCCTAATTTTTTCATTATAGATATACTCATTCATCTCGTCCAACTCAGCAAAAAGCTTTTCAATTTCATCTTCCTCAGACTCTGATCCCTCTTCATCCTCCTCATCCTCATGAGGTTTGGATAAACATGGCTCTAAGATATCTTCTGATATTCCTTCTTCTACTCCACTGACATTTTCTGGCGATGAAGAAGACCCCAATTCAGGCTTTGACACCTTTTGTCTCTTCCCCATAACTTTGGCATTTTCATCCTCTTCATTTGAAGGAACAGAACTAGGTGACACCTCCTCATCACCTTTGATCTTCTCACACTTTTCCCTTCTTCTCCTTTTCAGTCTAACTTTTGGGCTCTCATAGTCCTCATCACATGAGAAATCTGAGCTCTCAAGAGACACATCTATGTTATTTCTTCTATTTCTCTCTTCCTCTTCATCATCATCATCATTAAAACTGATTGGATTATCAAATGTTCCTACTTTACTATCTCTAAATTTACCAGGCTCAGTGTTGCCACATTTAGTAACACTATTATAATAAGATCGTGTCCTACTAGCAACTCCCAAGCCTGTAGGTACACCTTCATGTGTACTACCATTAGAACATCCACTTTGGGACCTTTTGTACTCAGACAAAACCTCCAAAAACTTTTCCTTTAGTTTTTTGCCTTGTAATGGTTCCTTCTTTACCTCCTCCTCTATTTTACCATTAGCTTCTTCCAAGATTATAACATCATCATCATCAGATTCAGTGTTGCAAGAGTAAGATCCATCTTCAGATTTAACTTCACCAACCATATGTTGTTTCCATCTCTCATTATTATGATTCTCAAAGTTTTTATCTTTTTGTTTCCTAGACCGAGTTCTTTGTGCCACACTCGTGCCTCTATTCATAGCTGCAAAAAGCAAAGGTGTCACCTTTATACTTGTACTATAATCTTAGACTGACAAGAAACAGGGGACCCACAATTTTTTTCACAATATACAGAGTTGTAAACATTAATACGTACCTTTAAGTTACGAAGTCTTCTAAGAGATGATATGAAGAACTAACTGCAGCAATGTGAGCCTAGAAAATACAAAAGACAGAGAAGAAAAGGGTCAATTGTAAAAGAAGAGGACTTGAAACGTGCATGATAAAAATATCATATTTCTTTTAACCAAAGATGAGTATAGAAAAAAGATAAAGAATGATCAAGGAAGATCAAGACTTGGCTATGTACATATATTTGATCATCTTCTGAGACGAGGCCATTGATCAGGAGATATATTTATGTGGGATGATAATAAGTTCACCATACCTTATTAATAAGGTTAAGAAGAATGAATATGCCTATATAAGCAAACTCTTAACTTTTTTTTACAAAAAAAAAAAACTCATGGCCTCGCAAAAAAAAGACGCTTATTTATTTTATTGTTGAAGAAAAACTAACATGAAGGAGGGCCAAAGAGCAATAAAGGCCGTAACTTTTTGTTGAAAATCACTATGACAACCATGCTTACAATGTCTAAACCCCAAAACAAAGCTTAAAGCTTTATAACAAAAAGCACAGCATGATGATCAGAAAAAGGTGGAAAGATGGTGATGGTGTCACTACTTATTTGGGATAATGAGATCATAATATCTTACTAACAAGGTCAAGAACAACCCAACACATCACAACACAACACAAAACACCTTACATCACATAACATAACATAACATAACATAACACAAATACAGAACAGAACAGAACAGAACATCACTGATCCACCCTACAAGTCACATATTTCCAACATCGTCTTTATCATTGGTATTCTCAAATCACTCACACCCATCTTATTTTCCTCTACCTTTTTCTGAATGAATATAAGAAAACTCCAACTTTTTTAAGGAAAACCATAGCCAAGCAAAAAAGACGACGTGATTGTTATAAAAAAAATACGTCATTTTATTGTTGAAGAAAAACTTAAACATAAAGGAAAACGTGGGAAGATGAAGTCACTACTACTCACCCCACAGTCACCGAAAAGAAAGAAAAAGAACAAAGCAAATGAAACAGAAGCAAGTGAGAGAAGTGACTGTGACTGAGAACTCAGAAGTCGAACGTGTTGGGTTCCTTGGCGTCTAAGGAGGAAGCTAAATAGGCTATACCAATGATTACCTGACACGTGTTAGTTTGTGGGCCGTTGATAGTTTCAAGGGGTGGGATTGCTTGAGTTGGGAGGGAATCAGAAGTTGAAGAGGCTAGGAATTAGGAAATATTGGAAAGATATGGGATTAAATTTAATCAAATTTGTCAAATATATCATTTATTATAACTCTAAAAAGTATAATAAATAATAAATGGTCCGCGTTTTCCGTTCAGAAAAAGAAATATTCAACCAAAATAATATCTTCGTAAATTTGTATATAAAAAGAATATCTTCATGGTTATATCATATTTTTTTAAAGGTTTAATTGGGAATTTAAGAAGACTTTCATCTTTGAAGTTTAAAATTGGAAACATATTCGACCAAAAAATAAAAATTGGAAACATATCATCCATACTAAAAATTATAAATGTTATTCTTAAATTTATTATTTTGCCTTTTTTATACCAACCCTTCATTTTGTGTAACTTTTTTATGGGTTGTTTATCACTCCCTCCGTTGCTGAATATAGAATATATTTAAGGAAGTACCTTTGTTCTTAATATGAAACATTTTTCTAATTTTTCTCAATATTTCTCATATCATCCCTCTTGATACTCCTAATAAATAAATAAATAATATATAGAATAAAGATATGTAGTTACTAGTTAGGGTGTTTTAGAAATATCATGTAATCAATAATTAATGATTAGTTAGGGCAATTTTCATGTAACAAACCACTTGTTTATTTTACTTTGCATTTGTTGCTTACTTTTTTTTTTTCAGAATGTTGCTTACTGTTCTATATATACATATACACACATCATTAATTAATGTATATTTTTTTCTGATCAGAAATTAATTAATGTATATTGTTCATTATTGTTATTTATTATAAAAAAAAATAGGTGACATCTTTTTTTATGCTAAGCAGGTAAAATGTTTATATGTTGGGTTAAATATCAGTGTGACTAATAAAATATTTCGAAAGTATCAATTTGGTCAACAAACAATAAAATTTCTCATTCTGATCAATAAACAAAAAAATGACTTATTTTGACCAATGAACTAAAGAAAATACTAAAATACTCTTTTCCCCACTTGAGAATGTCACACAAAAATAGTTAACATCTTCCTTTTGGAATGATGGTAATAGGTTTTTGATCAAAAAACAAAAGAATGATGGTAATTAGGTTGGTAACATGTTTATTTAGTAAATAAATTAAATATTCTGAGTTGCACCACCTTACCTTAGAATCCGGTTTATTCAGGTGTACAGGTCAACAAAAAAATCTCAGTATCTCACTAATCGGGATTCATTTTTTTTTTCTCCTCCAGGATTATTCATTAAAAAAACTAAACTAGCCACTTTTTCCAACGATGTAGTATGCATTTACTATTTGTTTTTTTAGCATATATTGATATTACTTGATTAAACCTTTTTAAGAATTAAAAATAAATTAACAGTTTTACGATAAATACATTAACATTAACAGTTTAAAATGGTGTTTAGATATTAAAAATTGGTTAAAGTATGTTTTTGGTCCCCTAACTTTGGAGAAAGTCATGTTTTAGTCCATTAACTTTGAAAAGTGTGTTTTTAGTCCCTTAAATTTGGACAAAGTCATGTTTTAGTCCCTTAACTTTGAAAAGTGTGTTTTTAGTCCCTTAACTTTGAACAAAAGGTTTTATAAAAAAAAAAACTTTGAACAAAAGGATGTTTTTAGTTCTTTTAAAAAAGTCTAAAGTATGTTTTTGGTCCCTTCATTTTTTAAAGTTAAGGGACTAAAACATGAATTTTTCCAAATTTAAGTAACCAAAAACATACTTTGACCCAAATTTGAAAGGACTAAAAACACACTTTTCAAAGTTAAAGGACTAAAAATTTACTTTTTCCAAAATTAAGGGACTAAAATCACACTTTTTAAAGTTAAGGGACTAAAACATGACTTTCTCCAAAGTTAAGGGACCAAAAACATACTTTAGCTAAAAAAAATTTAGAAAGATGGACATATATAACATTGATAACAAAATATAACATTTTAATAGCTCAAAATGTAACATCCTAGATTTTTTTTTTTTACTATAAAATAAGTTAATAAATACCTGAAATTTAATCTTGCAAATAAATTTAGAAAGTTTAACATCTTTAAGGAATTTGTTAGAATTTTATTTCCATTATAGGTGAAGGAAAAAGGTGAGTATTTAATTTTTTTTTATTTAGCAATAATTATGAATGTTCATTATTTAGGAAATTTTTATGTTGTAAAATCCTGGAATTCAAATTAAAATAAATTAATGATCATGATAAATTTAAAGAAATAGAGAATTGAAAATAATATATATATGCTAAACTTGAACATTCTTTTGGGTAATTATCTTGTAAGCACTAAAACCCTAATAACTCATTCTTTATAACCTAATTCCCTCTCTCATACACAAGAGTATCGTACCATTTCCTCCAAACTAATATCACCATCATCATATTATTCTCCCTTCTCTATTTGATAGTGTCTTAAACTTAGTGGGCTAATTTTGTAATTTTCTTGTTGGGATTAAACTCTAGTATTCTCATTTAATATATAAACTAAATTCTTCATCATTCCCTTTCAATGGAACTAGCCGCACAAACACCTACACCTCCTCAATCTCACATTCTCCTTCCTCTTCATCGTCTATGTATTTCTTCCTCCCTTCTTTGATGCTTCCTTCCTCAGTGATGAATCTGAGTAGTTCAAGCACCCAAAAACTCATCACCATCATTGACCTCCCTCGTTTCCTCACGTCACCTTCACTGTTCTTCCTCGTCACCGGCGTGCGGCGGCCGGTGAGTTCAAGCGGCGCGAAGCATCACTTCCGGCGAGCTGCAGAGGCCGACAGTGAAACTCGGCGGCGAAGTCTATGGTGTTTTCCGGCAAGGAAACCGAGCAAGTTTGACTAGAAGTTTGGGTGAGCTTTTATTTTCATTTCCACCCATTTTTCCTTTGATTTTAGGCGAAATTTGAGAGAGAATCTGGGTTGGGAATTTTCTGGACTCAAATCTTCAAGTTAGTTAGCTATAAGTCAATTAAAGTAGGAATAATATTGCCTTGTATGTTTAGATTTTTGTTTGGGCTTGTAGTTTCACAAATTCTTCTCTTTTCCCTAATGTTCACCGATTGTGTTTTGTTAATAGCATTGAAGCTTTGAAGACTTAAAAAAAATGCTATCAGGATGATTAAAGTTATTTTCTATTTATGGCCATTTGTCCTGCCTTGGCCGAACTGGTTGATGGGGAAGTGATGTCTCAAACAATATTTTAACTATTGTGAATGAAAGCTTTTATTTTGTTTATTCCTCTTGGTTAGTATTATGTGTCCTGATTGTTTGCGTGAGAAGAAATGATGATGAAATTAAGTGTGATAATTGTTAAAGAACTCTTGAGTAGCCAAAGATAGCCAAAGAATCTGTTGAAGTTTAATTAATAAGATTAGGATGATTTAATTAGATGGATTGGGTAGTACTTTTAGGAACAAGAGCGGCGTTAATTAGTATACATGAGTTCTTTCTCATTAGTCAGTTGGAAGAGACATAGTTCGCAAATTAGAAATTATGACAATTGATTAATTATTATTTGTATGTGTTGTATCGTTGTTTGTAGAGATTGGTTGTTGACACTTGAGCACGTGGGAGCTTACGTTTTATTTTTGGTTTAAATGTAAGGAGGTAACTACTTCACTTGTCTGCGTGTGTGTATGTTAGTAAGCATTTAGGTAGTTAATAGGTATATGATTATTGTTGTAGTTATGGAATGCTTTTATTGGAATTTTTGTTTTGGTTGTGGTACACCGAGTAATATAATTATAATTATGTCATTCCGGAATGAGGTTCATTGCCCGTACAGCAAGGACTAAAATGAATAAAGAGAAAAACGTTATTGGGGAGAGCGCCCCCGGTTCAAGCGAGGGTATATCGACTATCGAGTCGTGAGTCCCTATTGAACTGATATATTTTGTTCAAGTGAGGGTATATCGACCATCGAGTCGTGAGTCCTTATTGAACTCATTATCGGTGTACTTGTGTATTGTGTTTGATGTGATTATTATTATTATTCTTTATGCTGAGTTTGTGATGTTTTGAGTTTGTGATGTGGCTTTAAATGAATACTTGTACTGCTGTATCATTTGGTAATTGATAGATACTTGGAATAGAAAATAGATAACATGTTCATGCAACACAGCATGTAGCACACACCACCTTGCCGGCATGCACATGCCTCGTGGTTTAACATTTTACAGGTATTAGATCGGGGCGGGAGTCATGGGGGAAAAGGATCCGGAGACACGGGAACTAGTTTTAGGCTCATATGGCATGCTTTCATTTTATGCTTCATATTCTTATTTATTAATATAATTTGTATATACTTTGAATTTATACCCCTGGATTACTGTAAATAATTATTTGTTAGATAACTGTAAATATTAATTAATACAGGGTTGTTTGTTAATTTGAAACTTACTGTGAAAGAATTTAATCAATACTAAATTTATTTAAATATCCATGTTAGTCAATTTTTATCTAACATGGATAAATCAGTTTTAATAATTTCTCAAATGATTTTGGTTGTGAATTTTATACTTCATTACAAAATTATATTTATTAATTTCAAATTACATTAAATCTTTTTCTAACCATGATAGTTCTTTTGAAACTCAAATTATTTTTCTATCATGGTTAGCATATTATCTTATATGTTATGAATATTTAGAAAAGTCGTTTTTCTAACTATTTTAGCTATTATATTAACTTTAATTCTTTTTCTAACATAGTTAGCACTAAAATTTTTTTTAATGAATTAAGTTAATTCTTTTTATAACTATGTTAGTTACTATTTTGTTTAATTGGATTCTTTTTCTAACATAGTTATCATTAGCATAAATGAAAAAAAAATAGCATAAAAAAAAAGGTTATAATATTCGGTCGTTACACAAAACCTTTTTAAGGATTTTCGATAAAAAGAAACCTTTTTAAGGATAAAGAATAAAATAACAGTTTTACTATGAATAAATTAACATTTTTTTCGATGAATAAATTAATAGTTTAAACAATAGTGTTTAGATATTAAAAAAATTTGAAAGATGGACTTGATATAACCTTTTAATATGGTAATACAAAAAACATTTCAATATAAACTCACATATCACACATCAAAAATTATTGTATATTGTTCATTATTATTGTTTTGTTATTATTATAAAAATAGGTAACATCTTTTTTTTGGAATGGCAAGTAGGTGACATACATGTTTATATTTAGTAAACAAACTAAATAATCTTAATTGCACTTGTTATTATTATAAAAATAGGTAGCATCTTTTTGTGGAATGAAGGTAATTAAGTAGCTAGGTAACATGTTTATTTGGTAAATAAATTAGATAATGTGAATTGCAATGCCTTAGAATCCGGTTTGACTTAGATAGAGAAACAAATCCCTTTCAATGCCAAATGCTTTTTAAAAAAATTTAATCAGTTATTCAAGTGTACGTATTTGTCAACAAAAATTGAAGGGCTTCGATTACTTGTTTCAGTTTCTTAGGGCCTGCTTGGATGGGAGGAAAATGGGAGAGGAAGAAAAATGGGAGGGAAAAGGGGCAAAGGAGAACATTTTCCCCTGCTTGATACTTGATAGGAGAGAAAATGGGAGGGGACAGAAAATGGGGAAGGAAAATAGTGTGGGTCTCATGCCCCATTTTCCCTCCAACTTTTCCTCCCAAAATTTGGGGATTATGGGACAAATTTGTTTTTCCACCATCTGCCCTTCGCTCATTCATTCATTCCCAAGCCTCTTCTTTGCTCAAACGCTCAACACCAGGTATTTCTCAAAAGCTCAAACCCCACAATCTTCTTCTCCATAGCTTCTCTTTCTGATGAGAGGTAAATGGGAGAGGAAAGAAAGTGGGAGGAAAGAAAACAGGGAGGAAGGAAAACTGAGAAGAAAATAAAATCTCTTCTCCTGCTTGGATGGAGGAGGGAAAACAGGGAGGAAAGAAAATGGGTAAATATTAAAATGACTAAAATACCCTTATTGTTAACACTTTTAAAAGAGAACTATATATTTTAACAAAAAAAGTTATTTTTTAGATAAATCAATAAATGGAACATCTCTTGAAATTAAATTAAATAAAGGGATATAAATATAATATCTATTATTTAATATAAATATATTTTATTATGAGGACAAAGGAAAAAAAGAAGTGGAACACCTCCTTCACAGTTGCCCAAATAATGCTTCCAATGTTTTTTTTTGCTCAGACTAATGCTTCCAATGTTGGGTTTTAGCTTGGTGGGGTTTTAGCTTCCATTGTCGGGATTTTGATTATTGCTTAGTGGAGTTTTAGCATAATAAGGAAAAAAAAGAAGACATCCGCAAAAGAGAAAAAACAGAGAATATTTGTGTGAGTGTATAGCAGTGAGAAGAAAAGAAGAAAGCTATTTGTGTGAGTGTATAGCAGGAGACGAAAAAGAAAAGAAAAAGAGCACGCAAGAGCAGGAGACGAAGAAGAAAGCTATTTGTGAGTGTATAGCAGTGAGAACTGGACACGCAAGGGCAGAGAGAGGGAAAGAAAAAGTTGTCCCTAAGGGTATGCTTGGATGAGAGGAAAATGGGAGAGGAAAGTGAAAGGAAAGAAAATAAAGAGGAAAGAAAACTGGGAAGAAAATAAAATCCTCTCTTGGCTGGTGGAGGGAAAATAGGGAGGAAAGAAAATGGGTAAATATCAGAAAGACTAAAATAACCTTAATGTAAACAATTTTTAAGAAAACTGAAGAAAATTCATCATTTTCGATCAAAAAAAGAAGAGAGTTCATCATTCATCAAATCCAGGATCAAACATCATTCAACAAAAAAAAAAACCCACCGATGACAACAACCTTTCGATTTTGAGAATCACCCAGGTTGTAGAATATGAAATCCTTCAAAGATTCAAGCACCCCATAGAAAAAAAGTGATGATTTTGAAGAAAAAATAGTGAAAGTTTAAAATTATAAAGAGAAATTGAAACCCAGATCGAAAAAGGAAGAAGAAGAAGAACATAAACAAGATGAACGGGATTGTAGAAATCTGAGAAGGGAAATTTTTAAGTTCAGAATTTTCAAGAAGGAAAAGGAACATAGATTGTAGAAAAAAAGGAAGGAGAATAAGATGAACAAAAATAAAAGTTTAAATCTTTTTTGTTCAAGTTCTTCCACACAGATAAGAAGATACTGATGTTGAAGAAGGAATGAAGTTTTTTTTTTGTGAAACTCTGTGTGCTGCGTAGAAGAGGAGAGGAATGAGCTGTTTTTGTGAAAAACTTGTAGCATAGCCACGAGAAAAAATAAGGGCAAAGAGTGCAACAAAAAATTTGTCCCCAAATCCCATTTTGGGAGGAAAAAGTTGAGGGGAAAATGGGTATGGGGTTCACACTATTTTCCTTCCCCATTTTCTTTCTTCTCCCATTTTCTCTCCTAACAAGCAGGGGAAAATGCTATCCCTGACCCCTTTTTCCTCCCCATTTTCCTTCCCCTCCCATTTTCCTCTCATCGCATACCCTAAATCCCCCCATTTTGGGAGGAAAAGTTGAGGGGAAAATGGGGCATGGGACCCACACTATTTTCATTCCCCATTTTCTTTCCTCCCTATTTTCTCTCCTACCAAGCAGGGGAAAATGTTTTCCCTTGCCCCCTTTTCCCTCCCCATTTTCCTTCCTCTCCCATTTTCCTCCCAAACAAGCAGGAGCAGGCCCTGAGGTATTTCTTGAGTCCATTCTATCTTCGCAAATAACCCTTTTTATCTTGGTGGATTCTTTTCGGCTATAGCTTGATTCAACGTCGTGGTTTTTGTGCTCGCAGGGAAGAAGGGAAGAACAACCTAAACTTGAAATTTTTATAACCAAACTGGCGTGTGATGTTCTGATTTTTCTTCAAAATTTTAATTTTTTTGTTTGCATAGGCTTGATTCAGCTTTGTGGGTTAATGAGATGGCATGGTGATAATGTTTGTATTTCTTCTTCATTGTTATTTGGAACGAGTTTTTGGTCAGTCTTGGTTTGGTGTTTCAGTTGGGGGCTTGAAAATGGCAGATTCAAGCTCAATTGGGATAATTTCATTTGTTAAGTTCTTGGTTAAAATATGTATCTTTCTTTTTTTTAAGTATTTACAATAAGGGTATTTTAGTTATTTTGATATTTACCCATTTTATTTCCTCCCATTTTCCCTCTTCCATCCAAGCAAGGGAGGGGATTATATTTTCTTCCTAGTTTTCTTTCCTCTCTGTTTTATTTCCTCTCACTTTCTTTCCTCTCTCATTTTCCTCTCATCCAAGCAGAGCCTTAGGCATAGCCGCATAGATATCGGGAAATCTCAGTATTTTATAAAAAAAATCCCAATCTCACCAATCGCCCTTTCAATTTTTTCTCCTTCCAAAATTATTCGTTAAAAAATCTAAACTATACGCTTTTTTATACAATAAACTATACGCTTTGTATCAATGATGTTATAAAAATCCTATTGCTGTGGATGACCAAGTCCCTCCTACTAGCTCTATTAGTTCCCTTTTAGGCCTAGTTTATTTGGGCTTTTACGGTTAGTACGATTCATGGGCCTACACCAAGTATTCTTCTGGACATTTTTTTTAAAAGAAAATTGAGACTATTTCAAACAAATACGTATACTCCCCACTATGAAATACATAACTTAATTATTTAAGTAATTTAATTAAGAATGTTGGTTAATATAATATGTTTTTTAAATTTAATCAAGTAATTTAATATAATAGTCTCTTCTTTCCCTCTGAGTCGAGTGATTGATGTTAAAGAAACATGAAATGGAGTAATTTGAGGGTATAATCAGACAAAAATCATAAGATCTTTAAATGGTTTACTCTGATCTCTTATTAAAAGAAAGGTATTTGGTGCTGCAAATAAGAAATTTTGGCATATTAGGGCATGAAATTGGTGGAACATGTACAAGAACAACCCTTCCAAACACCTTTATGGTGTATTTTGCTGTTAACATTCAGATTATGTTTTATTTTGACTCAACAACAACAAAAAGTCCTATCCCACTCTGTATGATCAACTACATGGACCTTAACCAACTTTTTGGTTATATTATTCACTAGCATATATAATATTATAAGTTCATCTAGCGTTCGTCTTGGTCACTTCTTCCTTTTTTAATTGAAATATAGGTTATTTTGTCTACCATCCTTCCTGACACATTTACTAGTGGTCTTGTTTGGACATATTCAAATCACTTCAAATGATTATCTATTATTTTCTCACTAATAAAAGGCAACTTGTTCTAATATATGATCATTCTAAATTTTATACTTTCTTGTATGATCATGCATCTATTTCAACATATCATTTTAGCTACTCCCATATATTTTCTGTTCATGTAGTCCCTTTAGAACCTGATTACCATATAATTAAAAAATTAGCAGTAGGAGTTAATAAAAACTATAGTTCAAAAACCTAGAACAACCCAAGTGGTTCAACAAGAAACCCAATAAATTAGACTGTTGTCCAACCCGGTGATATATGTGACTCGGGTTGGGGTAGGCTTACATGGAGAAAAACAAACCCCAAAAACTGGGGTGGAACCAGCTAGGGCTGCACAAAAGGCCGGCGGCCCGGTTGGCCCGTCATGACCCGATCCGGTCCTATGCCAAAAATGGTCTGTCACGAAGTGGCCCGAGACCAGCCCGATTAGGACATGACCGACCCGGCTATCGGGTAGGACAGGACCAGGGCATATGCTCCATGACCAACAGGACGGCCCGGCCCGATAATTTTATTATTTTTAGTAAAAATATTTTGATTAATTAACACAATTATCAAACTATTTCATAATTAATTAATTACTTATTTAATTTAAAAATAGTTGATTACAATTCTTTATTTTTCCTACATAATACATCAATTTATTTAATGGTTGAAAAGTGGAAGTTTTTTATTTAATTGTACAAAAAAAAATTTGGGACCAACATGGTCCGTCATGTGGCCCGGTGGTCATGTCCGGCCCGATCTCGGTGTCGGGCCAAACAGGAC
Source organism: Mimosa pudica (assembly GCA_029929735.1). Classification (NCBI taxonomy): domain Eukaryota; kingdom Viridiplantae; phylum Streptophyta; class Magnoliopsida; order Fabales; family Fabaceae; genus Mimosa; species Mimosa pudica. The sequence goes on from JAKELP010000020.1 coordinate 11,883,277, forward strand.
ATGACCGGGTCTCGGGCCAAAAATTCTGGCCCGACAATTATTTAGGACATGACCAGGGCATATAGGTGGCCCGGTCATGTCCGTCATTTGTGCACCCCTAGAACCAGCCACGCTTTTTAAAATAATTTTTTTTGTTATAATTCCACCTCATTATTAACTTTCACTGACTTCATTTTTGGAACCAGTTAGAATACAATTTTTACTTGCAACTGTTTAATATTTATTGGTGTTTTTATTTGTATTTGACCTATAGAATGTTATTAAATATCGATTTTGTGTAATCATTTTCTTTCATTGCTTCTTTATAAATATTAAAATATATTCATGTTCAAAGAATCAAACATACATGTGTATACATGTGTGTGTTTATATGGTAATGATTAATGTTATTGTACTTTGTTATTATCAGTAAAATTATATTTTTTATCAAAAGAACCAATTTCACCTTAGTTGACCCACAATCCAACTATTGTCATTGAACTAATGCATTAATTAGCTGACTCTAAGCTCAATGACATTTTTAAACCTTCCCCATAACAAAATGATTGCAAGTTTAAATTTGGGTGAATCCTGTTGATGATATTAAGGAAGTTTTACACATGGAGTTACAAGCACCACATAATTTTTTTTATCTTAAACAATCTAGAAGTATTATTTCATAACTTTTATGATCAAATTTAATGGATGGATAAAACAACTTTTGCCATATTAAATGAACGACATGCCAGATTAAATCCATATTGACTAAGTGATAACATGACTTGGATCAACATTCTCAAATGGCTAGGAAGCTTTATCTAAGGAGCACTCACCATCAAGAAATTATGATTATATATTAAATTTCATATAAGTATTATTTTGAAGCTTTGTTGTCTGTTAAGCATTATACTAATGTATCCACTTAACGTCGGTTTACTTGTCACTATTTAAAATAGACTATGAAACCACAAACTAATACACAATTGTGTTAAACTTCTTGGGTATTAAGAGGCTCAAGCCTTCAAATTTCACGAATCTAAGCAACTTTTTTTGTTGACATCGATCATACTTGAATACTTTGTTTGTGGACGATTTGTAAGTATTTGTGTATGATTATAAGTTTTCTTTTAAGTCAATGCATATGTCTTAGCCTTTTGAGAGCCCAATGCTCAACTCATCAGGTAAACTTTTAATGTACAAAGAACATACAACATTTTAATATATGTTATGTATATAATTAGATTATATATGAGTTTTTAACTAAAAGTAAATTAATTTTGAAAGAAATAATATAAACAATTTGAAGACACACACATATTTTGTTGCATCCTTAATTTTTTTAAGGCTAAAGTATACCTTTGGTCTCTTATGTTTGCATCAAGTTTCAATTTAGTCCTTTATGTTTGGAAAGTACACTTTTAGTCCTTTTTTGTTAACACCGTTAGTTTAACTTAACGGAAAATACTAACTTAACAATTTTAAATGATTATTTTATAATGAAATTGAACCAAAAATGATAAATTTTGAAAATATAAAAATATTTTACACTCAAATATTTTAACCTGAACATTTTTTCAGTATTTAATAATCATTTAAAATTGTTAAGTTAGCATTTTCCGTTAAGTTAAACTAACGGTGTTAACAAAAAATGATGTACTTTCCAAACATAAAGGACTAAATTGAAACTTGATGCAAACATAAGGGACCAAAAGTATACTTTAGCCTTTTTTTAAAATAGGGCAAAAGTGCTGATCTAATAATTAGTTATTTCAGTTTGGGCAAAAATAATAAGTGACTATTTCGTGGTGCATAAATAGTAATCAACTTTGTGACCCGGTACAAAAATAGTAAAATCGGTGTTTAATGTTAATTTTTAGTTATATGGAACCTTGTTGATATTATTTTCTAAAGTGAAAGTACCTTTTTGCCCTCCCAAATAAAAATCAACCTTCTTCCTCTCCCTTTCCTCTTCCCCTTCACCAATGACGATTCAAACCTCTGCCAGTACTTGTGGAACCATGGTCTGAATTATTTCAGTCATCATGTGAAACAAAGAGAGGAAATATTTTCAGGCAAATGAAAAAGGAGTTGACTTGTCGTCTCCTTCCTTTTCTTATGAAATACAGTAACATACTATTGAGTTTCTAATATGATCAAAAGAACTGATCGACTAGAAAACTATTGATATAAACAATAAAACAGAGGAAGCAATGGATATATATGCAGTGAAGGGATAATTAGTCATCATCATCATCTTCTTGAACTCCTCGAAATCAACGCAACCATTGTCATCAGAATCAACAGATTTGATCATATTCTTGCATTCCTCAACAGAGCTGTTCAATCCAAGGTGATTCAACACCTGGTGAACCTCAGGCGGAGAGATGAGGTCGTTCTTGTTCTAATCCTAGAGATCGAAGGTGTCTCAGAGCTCGGCGAAGTCATCTTTAGTGGAATTGGAGTGGCAGAAATCGGTGAATTTGGAGAGATATTGGTGAAGCATCTGTTGTCCTTGTCGAGATCCTTCAAGAAGATTTGAAGCTGCGACTTTGAAATGGCGGTGCCTATAGGGATAAGATTAGAAACACTTGGTTAAGCCTCCAAATTCGCCGCCCAAGAAGCTGCCCTCGCCGCCCCTAAGCTTCTCGTTCGACACCTCATGGACGCCACCCCATTGCTCTCTAAAAACATCACTATCTTTCACTATTTATGCCTAATCATCAACGTTGGTGGGCCCGTACTCCCCATCCCTACCGGCGGCCCCTGGCAGAGGTGGGAGGGCTTGTTCGAAGGGGGGGATGAAATTGTTAGAGTGAGGAAGGGGAGGATGAAGTAGGGTTCATTTGAGAGGGGCAAAATGATAATTTCACTTAAAAAAATAATATCAATAAGGTTCCACATAAGTATAAATTAATATATAGCACCGATTTTACTATTTTTGCACCGGGTCACAAAGTTGATTATTATTTATGCACCATGAAACAGTCACTTATTATTTTTGCCCAAACTGAAATAGTTAATTATTAGATCAGCACTTTTGCCCTTTAAAATAACATTTAACTCTTATAGTTAAGGATGTAGGGTATTTATTATTTTCATTAATGAAAACAAACATATACATATATACTGCCCTCTTCTTAAATGTAATATGCAAATAACCGTTTTATTATATTAGAAAAATACTAAAAGTAGAGTAAACAATCAATTTATGTGTCTCATAATATATTTCATTTTCTGAGTTTACTGCTATGCGTATGAGAAAATAAGATGAGAGGGTATAGTAATGAAAAGAGAGAACAAATAATTAATTGCAATTATGTATAATCAATGAAGGACAACAATGGAAAAAATAAAATAAATGTAGAGATAACCTAAAAGTGCACCTTATATTTTAGGACACATATATTAATAAGGAAATTGCACCTTATTATATTTAGGGAAATAATACTCAATTGGTCAACTGTAACGAATATGAATATCCACATTAGGCAATAACCAATACTTTAAGGTATAATACAGAAACTACCCCAATATCATTAATTGAAATAATCATCCTAATCCTACGAAGAATCTCTAAACCGTGTCGGTGATTGTGACGCAATGACACGTCAAAAATATTTCCTAAACGTCAGTCAGTGATTACTATCTGTAGTTTGTAGTACTATATAGTAAGTATTTACTATTTTTTTTGTACAAAAGTAAGTATTTACTATTAAGTCTCAACAATCATTCTCTTTGTAACCAAGCGTGGTTGGTGTAGTGGTTACCTCACTTCACCGCTTAACCAGAGGTCTCGAGTTCGAGCTCTGAGAATGCAGCCTGCCCCTTGGCCAGCACTTTACCCTTAAGTGGAGGCCCCGGTGCGGATCTAGATTAGTCTGAGCCCGTTGAGTCCCCGTGACATTGGGGCTGGCCCAGGATACCGGATTAAAAACTCAAAAACAATCATTCTCTTTGTGTGTGTACAATGCAGCAAGCAGTAAACCACTCCAGCGCACCTGAGCCATCGAAGGTGGTGAGAATGGTTTCAGAGAACGCATTGATCATTATAAGCAGACGTGAATGTTGCATGTGCCACGTCATCAAGAGCTTGCTTCTACCTCTAGGTGTCAACCCCACCTTGTATGAAATTCACGACGATCAAGAGGCCGCCACGGTGGCCGGCCAGCTCTCAAAGGTGGTTGGTAGCAGAGATGGCGGTGCTGAGGTGGAGTTCCCGGTGGTTTTTGTGGGTGGAAAGTTGCTTGGAGGATTGAAAGAAGTCATGGCTGCTCATATTCAAGGTGAATTGGTTCCTATGTTGAAGGCTGCTGGTGCATTGTGGCTCTAATTGTGATTTTTGATTTTGATATATAAATTCATTAGGAGTGAAATTCTTCAATTTTATATTATATATGTTTTTTTATCATTTCTCTCTTCATCATTTTTGTATTCATCAATCAATCATTAGTTCAATCAGCTAATCGGAATGCAAATTTATTTTGTTTTTCTTCATCAACATTTAGAGTTAGGTTTATCTTTGGAGAGATTAACCTTGTAGAACAAGTTTGTTTTATTTTTGGTATTTTTTTTCCAGATTAGTTTTTGGTATTTTTGGATCTTGAAAAGGAAGGAAATTAAGGAGGTGAGTTTAAAGAGAGGTCTTCATTCGCGTAAATTGTTGACTTTTGATTGATTATGTGATTGGACGTGGAGAAACTGAAGCAAATCTTTTTGAAATAAATGCACGTGTTAATTAGGAAATATAAGTAGAATAATGAGAAGTACATGTGCAAAAGTAATAAGACCTATATAAGGTAGGATTAATAATTTGATTTAATTTCCACCCAGTGAAGTTATCGCTTTTCTTTTATTATTGTTTTCTTCAAGATATAGTACTACTTGGCAATATTATCTATAGTTATAATAACTGTGGAAAAAAAGATATAACTTTTACAAACAAGTTTTTCAAGGGCAGTAATACAATGGAAGTTTCAAATTAAAACGGCGTAAAATTACCCTCCTGTTAAGAATGTTAATTTTTACACTTTAAGTTGACTTCTTGATACACATAGCACTCCATATGTACCACCTCATCATTTTCTTATGCTTCCTCGAAAAACAAAAATTATTTTGGTGTAATTTATAATTAAAGTGTATTTAAGTTTTTTAACTCTACGTACTTAACAAATACATACACGGTACTGATCATGAAAGTTTAAATATATGGAATAAGAAATAACCATCCTTTGAAAGTAATAGTTGAATAAATAGTTTAATGGGATAATTAATTAGAGGTCCCTCACAAGGGAGTTAATATTGGAAAAGTCTCAAAAGTTGAAAATATTAATGTAGGGTCCCAAGGGACCTCACATTAATATATTTGAAAAGTGAAAAGACAGTTTTACCCCTAGCCTTAAAAAAAACTGTCTTTTTAAGGAGGGAGGGGTAAAACTGTCTTTTCACTTTTCAAATATATTAATGTGAGGTCCCTTGGGACCCTACATTAATATTTTCAACTTTTGGGACTTTTCCAGTATTAACTCCCTTGTGAGGGACCTCTAATTAATTTTCCCTAGTTTAATATCCTTTTAAAATCAAATTATCAAACTAAAATGTTACAGAGTAAGAACACCAAATTACAATTTCGCCTCTCTTTTACCCTGAAGTTACATGAAAAAATAGACTTTAATGATATAAAAATAAGTATAATGCAAATGTTTTGCTCATCCATTTACTCACTTCCTTATTTGAGAGAGCTAGGGCCTAGGACTCTAGGAGCCATTAAGTTGAATGGAATATTCTGCGCATCACCAAGGACAATATAGATAATTGCTCGTGCTTAGTTTCCAGTTTTACGGTTTCCTGTTTATGAAAAAACAACTGAATATTTATAAAAAAAGGAAAATTAAATAAAAGTCTCTGGTAAGGGACATAATACTGAAAAAGTCCCAAAAATTGAAAAATTAAAGTAGAGTCCCTTGGAACCTCACTTTAATTATTTCTGAATGTATGGGCCCCGCGTTTGATAATAACAAAAATTCACCCACCTTTTCTCTCTCCTCTCTTCTTCTCACATTCAGAAATAATTAAAGTGAGGTCCCAATGGACTCTACTTTAATTTTTTCAATTTTTAGGACTTTTCCAGTATTATGTCCCTTACCAGGGACTTCTATTTAATTTTCCCTATAAAAAACTGCTAACTTCATAATATATAAGGTCGTATGTTCAAATATTACAACCAATAATTTGAAATGCACATCAATATGGTAATATGTAAATTCTTCTTTAAGCAATCTTAAATTTAAAGATAAGTTTGATGAGTTATACAAAGTCTTAGAACCCCAACTTAGCTAAACTCTATTTTCGTATAAAAAAATAAGTAGGGTAAGTACAAGTACCCTCCATTTATGTGTGTTAAGCTGGACACCAGCCATGATCATGTTTCAAGCCATCTCGTTTTTCCAAATCTAGTTGTGGCCAATGCTTATATGCAACTATTCTCTTTTGATATCACTATCCTATTGAAATTGATTCTGCTTCAATTGTTTTATCTTCAAAAAAGCTCTAGAAAAAAAATACAAGAATTGTAAATTTTTGTACAAATAGGTATGACTTGGACATAATTTACGTAAAATATAAAAATAATAACATGTTAATCATACAATAACAAAGCTTAAGTAGTGTTAGAATTTTTTTTATAACAAGGAAGGAAAAAACAAACATAAAATTAAACTACATCAGTGTAACCATCCTGCAGTAGCACTGTAACGTCCTCCTTCGATAAGAAATGAACACCTAAGCCATGGGAGAAGCTGCGCCTTGCCAACAGATCTGCACCTCATTCTCGTCACGCTCAACAAGCTTTATATCAGTCATTCAATTCTGATTCAACAACTCTTTGAGTAGCGTAAATAGCTCCCTATCCTCGTGCAGCTTGATATCTGCTCCATATACTCCTTAAATAACTTGACTCGCATCACACAAAACCTGAACCAACCCGTAACCAGAAGTCCAAGCACGACATAATCCCCATATACATCCCCACAATTCTGCTGCTAAACTCGCATTCCCTTTCATAGTGCAAACAAATCCTTCCTGAATATTTCCTCCAGAGAGCTAAATGATGCCCCCACATCCTATAATTTGTGAATTAGCAGAATAGGCCCCATCCACATGAATCAACACATACTCATTGACATTTTCAAGATCCCTCCTTTGTTGAAACAAAGTACTCCTTAAATTGGGCAAGACAAATTTCGCCCTATCCATACATTTAATAATGTCTTTGATCTCTGCTATGACTTCACACACACTTCTAGCTAGACAATCTTTGTTTTACCTTATCCTCCATAAATTGATACATTGACTTAGAAACTCTATCATGATGAAGAGGAACCCCCAAATATTTACCCAAAGTAGTGTTAGAATTTTCAATATATATGATTTTAGAAAAATGAATTGCATTAGACAAATGGATGCTCCTTTCTCCTTAACTTAGAACCTAATTTCAAACAACCTAAATGTAAGATGAATCTCCCATATTAATCATTCCCAGCCCCCAAAAGTATTCTTTATGACTACTTCCTTAATAAGGTAGTGAAGTTTTCTAATGGTCGAAGTAAAAAAACAATATTAACTGAGAGTGTTTAGCGAAATTATATCATGTTCATTATAATATATCTAACCTAATCAAAGTAGGGAAAATTAATTTGAGGTCCCCCACAAGGGACTTAATACTAGAAAAGTCCCAAAAGTTGAAATAATTAATGTAGGGTCCCAAGGGACCTCAGTTTTAATATATTTGAAAATTGAAAAGACACTTTTGTCCCTGACAACTTAATGGGCAGCCGTGACAACTCGATGGGCATAACTTGACAACTGAATGGGCAAATGTGACAACTTGTTGGGCATGCACAGTTAATGGCCTAAACTGTCTTAATGAGAAAAATCTGACAACTTAATGGGCAGCCGTGACAACACGATGAGCATAACTTGACAACTGAATGGGCAAATGTGACAACTTGTTGGGCAAAAGTGTCTTTTCAATTTTCAAGTATATTAAAGTGAGGTCTCTTGGGACCCTACATTAATTATTTCAACTTTTGGGACTTTTCTAGTATTAAGTCCCTTGTGGGGGACCTCAAATTAATTTTCCCATCAAAGTATAATCTAATTATATTAGTTCAATACTTCTTCAATTAAGGAACGCGTGTTCAATAAATTTTATAATTCCTCGAAGAATTGTATTTTATTTTCTAAATAAATGTATACTAATGATTAGCCCATTATAGGTGGGGGTCATTTATAAACCATTTGATTTAAAAGGCTCAATTCATAGCCCATTAATAGGCTCATGAAAAAGGATCAACTGAAAGCAGCTTGGGCTGTTACGGCCCAAATAATATTACTGGGCCCTGAGGAGGGGCGTATTATTGTGGCAAAGATACAATGACATTTTTTCTTATTTAGCTTTTGGAATAAAAAAAAGCTGACATTACCGACATGATATTTTTTTTGAGTTTTTAATCCGGTGTCCTGAGCCAGCCCCAATGTCACGGGAAACTCAACGGGCTCAGACTAATCCAGATCCGCACCGGGGCCTCCACTTAAGGGTAAAGTGCTGGCCAAGGGGCATGCTGCATTCCCAGAGCTCGAACTCGAGACCTCTGGTTAAGCGGTGAAGTGAGGTAACCACTACACCAACCACGCTTGGTTCATTACCGACATGATATTTTACAAACGAAATCAACTTTTCACTTAGTTAAAAAACATTCAAGTTATAAATGACTTGGTACAATAGCATTCTTTAACTAGATCAATGAAAGACTCAAGTGAAAAAAAACTATATCAGTGCAAGATGACTTGGTTACAATTCAAGTTAACCAGCATCTATTATTTGAAAACACTTATTCAACATTTTAAGTCTTTTTTGGTGCCTTTATTTTGGAATTTGATTATGAAATTTCATGCAAATATATATTACAAACGAGATTTTATATTACAAATTGAAAGTAATATATGCTTTTATCATTAGATGTTGCTTCCACATCTCACTCTATAATGTCATTAATGAATATATTATATCAGACTTAATAACGGAGGAGATTCTGGTATAAATATTTTTTTTGTGAAAATCCTATAAATTATTTTTTATTAGGCATTTTGTTTCCTCATAAATGAATGTATCAATATGTTAAAAACATATACACATTATTTATTCATTATTTATTTATATTTTATTGCGACTAAAATCCCTTTATTTTACTGCACCACAAGCTTTTATGCTTTTAACTTTAAGATAAAATATTATTATATAAAAAATATATGCAATGAAAAGATATAGAAATAATCTAGGGCAAAAACATTGATCTGATAATTAATTATTTCAGTTTGGGCAAAACTAATAAATGACTATTTCGCGGTGAAAAAATAATATATAACTTTGTGACCCGGTGCTGAATGATGTAAAAATGATAAAACTGGTGCTGAATGGTAATTTGTAGTTATATGGAACATTTCTGATATTTTTTTCAAAGTGAAAATACATTTTTGCCCCTCCCAATTAAAACCTTGCTGATAACAGTGAGCATGGGAAGATGAGGAGCAGAAGGAAGAAGTGTTGAATTTTAATTGTGAGGGGGTAAAAAAGCATTTTTACTTTAGAAAATATTATCAGAAAGGTTTCACAAAACTACAAATTAAAATTTAGTACCAGTTTTATTATTTTTGCATTGGGTCACAAAGTTGGTTATTATTTATGCACCGCGGAATAGTCATTTATTATTTTTGCCCAAATTAAAATAGTTAATTATTATATCAACGGCTTTTGCCCAATAATCTATATATATAATTAAAAAAATTTAAAAACAAGAAGGATGTTTGAATGAGTCGCACAGCTCTAATTAGTTGGCCTCATCATTGAAATGAAACTATAATACTCCCTCCGGTCCTAAATATAGGACCTAATTTACTTTTTTTTTTGGAGAGATTAAGGTTGCAAAATAGGTTATTAAACCATGACATATTTGATATATTTTTAGATTATCCATTAGTTTATAGGTAAAATAAACTAGTTTAAGGGAAAAAAATTAGGTAAATCAATTTATAATTAACTTATTTTCCTTTTTTAATGATTTTCTAGAAAAAGTCAATTAAGTCTTATATTTAGGACCGAAGGTAGTATATGGGGCCACTTGATCCTCATCAGCTAACAGTATCAGCTAACAGTGAGCATAATTTTGGTTATGTTGTAGTTTTATATATTGCCAAAAAAATATTTATCAAAAAAAAATATATTGCCAAAAAAGTTAAGCATTTATTATTTATTGGCTTATATCATGTGCTTTTATTTTAACTGAGCTTCTATCTTATGTTTTTTTTTTCGGATACTGTAATTATATTTACCTATTATTATGTGTCAATGTATTTCACGTAAGATTGATTCCTCATTTCCTCAGGCCTTTATACGGTTTGGTACATCATTTAGACATTTACCACTACCCAATCATGTGACATCGATGTAATAAAAAAAAAGCATGTGACATCGAATTACGGGAAAACTATGGTTCATGTTTTTTTTTGTCAGAAATAAACATATGCATTAACTAAATAAACGTCTCAGTTTACAAAGCTAAAAACAGAAAGCATCCAAGATTCAGCCAATGCCGTCTCTCACACGGCACCTTGAACTAGCAGATAAGTCATTAAAAGCAATAAGAACGAGAGGGGTTGGTGGTGGATCAAAAGAAGACCGCCACATCATCCCCTTTACAGCAGATTTGGCTATCCAGTCTACAGCCAAATTACAAACTCTAGGAACAAAAGAGAGGGAAAAAGAAGGATTGGTCTTCAACAAACAAGCTGCTTCCTCCGCCCACTTCTGAACTTGCCACTCCGGACATCCCCCGCTATCAACAACACAATTAACCAGGGGGAGACAATCTGACTCAAAGCACACCTCTGTAAGATTCTCCTGGCACACAAACTGCAGAGCCTCCACCAAAGCACGAGCTTCGCAAACCAATGCTGAGGTCGCCTGTAACATACTGCTACTAATACTATATTAATCTATTAATACATATCTACTTCAATACGTATCAAAAGATCCCAAACAATGATACCTAACTATGTTAGTAAGAATTCACCTAACATAATTAGAAAAAGAGGAGATCACTCCTTGAAATAACCATAACACAATAACAGTAATCTAACCATGTTAGAAAAGGATCACCTAACATGGTTAAAGAAACACATATCACTCAGAAACAGTAACCATATCAGAGCGGGACCCATCTAACATGGTTATATAAAGAAATCACATTAAATCAATCACATCATCAATGTGTTATAACCATGTTAGGAAAAAAGATTTCCTTAACACGGTTATTCCAAAACACCTATGTAAATAGTTACATCAAAAACAAATGTCTAACTTAAACATGTCAGAATCACAAGGCATAACCAAATATTGCCTATCACAACCATTTAATACTTCCATGTCAGGAAAAGGATTGCCTTTCCATTAACAAGCAATTCTCCTATAACAATAAATTCATCTGCACTCCATAAACAGGAAAACAAGATTGTCTTTCCATTACCAGACAATCCTCCTGTAGCAACTAACCCACATACGGTACATACTCAGTTATCACATTACCACAAGATCGATAATCAAACAACCAGCCAACAGAGACAGTTAATACAGAAATCCAACAAATCAGACGTTCAAATAACTACAAACAAATGCGGAAGCTGATGCAGCCTAGTCAAATGGCAATATATATATCCCTATAAGATCACCTCCGGCCTACTTACTGCATCAGTATGGGCCGGACGGCCCCTTCCCCTTCCTCTCTACCTCCATCTGTGCATGATCACCTAAAAAAAATAAAGGGAATGGGATGAGACAAAACAGTGTCTCAGTAATCACTACTTAACTGTGAGACTCAGATGTGAGGTAGCAGAGTGTCTACAGGGTACCACAGTTTTCAAAACCTGCATAAACCACGCAATACATACATACATACATACATACATACATACATACACACACATATATATATACAGAACAGATACATCCATCTCTCAATAGACAAAAATAAATGTGTGTGACACTGTGCCCGGTCTACAATCCGAAAAGCATAAAAAGGGGCCACTCTAATCAATGTGAAAATCCCTGGTTCCTTGACAATCTCAGGAACCCGTACAATTAACCTATCGATTTCCGCAAATCGATAGGTTACATCGGCCGACGGTACTAATAATCAGTGTCATGCAACATACAAAAGATTTATATAGATATGTGCATATATATAAAGTACAGTTTATTTAGAAAGGCACCCTATAGCCCTCGCTTGAATATAAAATAATTTGAACATATTTCATTTATATAAATAAGTAGAAGAGGATTTTAAAAATCCTCAACTACCTTCACCCTCAGTATCACAGTCAGTTAAGCGTGATTACCTGCACAACTTAGTAGCACTAGATATACACAGCTAACGTCGTCCTCAAGCTTCACTCGGGTCTCTGCCATCTACAATCATACGATGAGCTGCTGATGGTCAAGACACAATATGAGTGACTTTGACCACCAATTCAACTAATTTAAACAATTATTGAAGTAATGATTACTTCCCATATAAAAATAATCTATATCCTTTAGATCTCTAAAATTCCCTAAACCAATTACTTATAACTCCTACAATATTAAACCTTACCATTTCTCCTAACTCTTGTAAAATTAACTAACAATGTTAAAATCTACTAAAAGCACTTCATTACATCAATTTGACTACTCAAAAAGACTTTCCTATCTTCCATACCTTCCATTACCTTTCCAACATGCTCTTACATGATCAATTCCCCTTTTCTTCAACATTTTAACTTCCAAACTTACTTACAAACACCAATTCAACTAAAATCAACACTCCAACATCATGATATAACCTCAACAAGCGTTGATTAACCACTAATTCATTTAAATCATCTTTCATGAACAAAATCCCACTTCAAAGAGTAATAAAACGTTCCACAAATTCCCAAAATATTTCCCAACTTCAACAAACTTAAATACTTTGCAAGAATCTTCAATTAACCATTTAAATATTCAAAAACTCTTGTTTAAAGCTCCAAAGGTTTAATTATGACTCAAATCTTCACTTTAAAGAACCATAACCCTTACCAAAAATTTCCAAATGTTCAATCTCCTTTAAAAATTCAATTGCTCCAAGAATATTCAAATTCAATGCCTCAATATATCAATATTAAAGCATCCACATTCCGAAAATTTTAGTACAATCAAAACTCTAACTTTAAAGAATACCTACATATTCACCAAAAATTCCAAAGTAATTTCAACAAACATTAATTGCTTACACAAATCTTCAATTGACCCCTAAATAATCACTATTGTAGCTTGTAAATCCCAAAAGTCCCAATTTTTACAAAACCCTAACTCAAAAGAGGAAGTTTTTTTTGCGAAAAATCAACTACACAAGAGGCTAGAGGCTTACAAAGTGCAAGAATGGAGGAAGAAGAGGTTGGTCGTCGTCGGCCGCCGCGTAACTCGCTGGAGAACGGCCACTACGTGGTTGGCCGAGCTGAAAGAGAAAGAGGAGCTGAGGAAAAGATGCCATGAAGTTGAAAAAGGAAGAACAATATATGGAGCTACAAGAAAAATCGAACCTTTACCCATAAACCCGCCTTTCACGTCGCCGGAAAACGAGCCGCAGCCGCCGGAATTCGCTTCACGCGTCGGAAAGAGGGGAGGAACGAAAAGAATACACACCCACAGATCGAACACGCACTTGACAACTCTAAAGAAAGGAAGATGCAATAAAATGAAATGGTTGGGGTTTTTGGAGAGTGGAGGCCGAATGGGGGTGTGTGTGGGTAGAAGAGAAATGAAATTGGTGAGGGAGGAGGGAGGGGCGTCGGCTTTGTTGAAGAAGAAAGGGTTAAGGCCGCGTTTAGTTGGCACTTTCTTGTAATGGTTTGTATAACTTATACCGGAAATTACCATAATGTTCTCTTTTAATTTAAATCCACTAAAACTAGCCTTCATTCTCCTTAACTTTAAAAATATTTTGGATTCCATTATACTCTCATATTTCTAATTCTTCAGTTGTTTAATTAATCATTTAAACGCTTATTATTCCAAACCTCCAAAAATATCCAAAAAATCTCCAAAAATTCTAAAAACTCCAAAAATTTCTAATTTTTCCATTTATTATTTCCTAAAATATTCTCTAACCTTGTATTAAATTTTCAGAATGTTACATCGCCTCCACCACCGAGCCAAAGTGGGCCAAGATAATGCCATCAGCATCCCTGTGAATAAAGCCAAAAGCACCTACAGAAGAGGCAGGCAAAAAAGAACCATCAATATTAATTTTAGTTGAACCTCGCCTCGGTAGGGCCCAGCGTTCCTGAACATCAACCCTTTTAGACCCATGCATCCTCAAGTAACCACCCTCTGGAGTCCAGAGGTTAGTTGTTGAGAAGGAGGCAGAGATTAAAGCCCCTCCCGGATTAAAAGGTTGATGGTCATAAAGCTCAGAGCACCTGCCTTTCCACAAAAACCAGGGAATATTACAAATTAATGCTTGAGTCCATTTATCATCTTTGAGAGTATTCCACATATTGAGGATTCAATCCTCAACAGTCCTAAGATTCACATCAGTTATTCTAAGCACAAGGGGACTAGCAAACCAAGTTCTTTTAATACTATCACAGAGCAGTAGCATGTGCTCCAGAGATTCCACAGACTCGTGGCACCTCGGGCACATAGGGGAGGTTGAGCATTTTCTTTTAAACAAAGTTTCCATAGAGGGGAGAGCGTTGGAACAAAGTCTCCACATAAAGTGTTTCACTTTTAGTTGAACTCTCTGCTTCCAAAGAGTTACCCACAGCTCTCTTGGAGGGGATGAAGAGGAACTAGGAGCCTCCTGCACAAGTTGTTGCTTACTCTCACAAAGGAATCTGTAGCCTTTTTTGACTGAATACATACCATTAGCGGATACCGTCCAGTAAACTCTATCCCTCAGTCTATGAGGCCCTAGCCTAATAGATGTGATGCTTGTTTTGAGCTCCCTAGGGATGTCTAGAGATTCCACCTCCCAATGGCCATTCCTAATAAGGTCAGCTACAAGTTGCTGTCTATCTATGCTCAGACCACTCATATACTCAAGAAGGTTACCCTTCATATTAGGGATCCATGAATCAGACCAGATTCTTACATGTTTGCCATTCCCTATATCCCAGACTAAATGCCCTACCAAGCACTCCCTACCTTCTAACAAGCTACCCCATGCCCACGAGGCCCGACCCCCTTTTTTTGCCTCCATAAAGGAGTACTTTAGGAAATAGATGCCTTTCATTACTTGAACCCACCACTCATCAGGTTCTGTGATCATTCTTCAACACTGTTTGCCTAGGAGAGCCCGATTAAAGTTCTGGAAATCCCTGAACCCTAAACCACCCTCATCTTTGGCCTTTGTCATTTTATCCCAGGATTTCCAATGAATTTTATCTCCCCCTTCAGAAGCACCCCACCAGAATTTAGCTATAAGTTGGTCTAGTTGTTGGCATGTTTTCTTTGGATAAAGGAAACAAGACATAGAATACACAGGCACAGCATTTGCCACAGCTTTGATTAGAGTTTCTTTCCCTGCTTGTGATAGGAATTTTTTACTCCAGCCTTGTATGCGCTTACTGACTTTTTCTCTTACAAAAGCTAAAGCTTCTGTCTTTGCTCTCCCCCCAGAGGGTGGGTAGACCTAGATAAGTGTCAGGCGTAGTAGTATAAGGAATCCCTAGAGTGTCACTCACCATGGTTTTAATGTCCCCAGGTATGGATTCATTCATGAACAGATTTGATTTTTCCCAATTAATACACTGGCCAGAGGCCTCACAATATTCCTCCCAAATACTCTTCAGGACCACACAGTTCCTTCAAGTAGCCTGAATGAAGAAGAGAGAGTCATCTGCAAACAGACAATGAGTGATTTCTGGAAAGTGTCTAGTGATTTTTATCCCTTGAAGATCCCCTCTCCTTACATGTTCATTAACCATGCTTGAAAGAACATCTGCTACCAAGATAAACAAGTATGGAGAGAGGGGATCCCCTTGCCTCAAACCCCGCCCAGGCCTAAAGGAGTCAACTGTCTGCCCTTCCAACTTTATATGAAACTCTACCGATCTTAAGCATGCCATAATATAGTCAACCCACAGTTGCACAAACCCCAACCGTTTAAGCAAAGCCTCCATAAAATCCCATTCCACTCTATCATAGGCTTTGTTCATGTCTATCTTAATGGCTAACTCAGGGTTTGTTTTATTTCTCTTTAGATAGTGGAAAGCTTCATAGACTATAAAGATATTATCCTGTATTTGTCTACCTGGTACAAAGGCTCTTTGCTGCTTAGAGATAAGATGAGACATTAAACCTCTCAACCGATTAGCTAGGATTTTGGAGATAACTTTGTAGCTAAAATTGCAAAGGCTGATAGGTTTGAATTGGCCTACTACCTCTGCTACTTCAACCTTAGGGATTAAAACTAGGTTGGTCTGATTTAACTCCCTCATGCTCAGTCTCTGGCTAAAAAGGTCCTTAACCATATTTATCACTGCCTGGTTCACTACCTCACAAGAGTGTTGATAAAAGATCCCATGAAACCCATCAGGTCCTGGGGCTTTCACTCCACCTAAGTCATGGACTGCCTGCTTGATTTCTACCTCACTTACTGGGCGTACCAAAAGCTCATTATCTTGGTCTGTGACTCGAGGTTCCATATAACTTAGGACCCTATCTAGGTTACGCTCAGCACTCTCTTGAAATAAAGACTTATAAAAGGAGCTAAAGCATTCCCCAATCTCATCTCTATGTTCTAACCAGTTCCCCTCTGCACTCTTTATTCTCACGACCTTGTTCCTAGCTCTCCGCTGAAGGGTTGTTTTATGAAAGAATGATGTGTTCTCATCCCCCCATTTCAACCAATTCACCCTTTATCTTTGGAACCAATACTTTTCCTCTCGCTCCCATAATTGATCTATGGTCTTCTCTACCTCTTTTGCCTTAAGTCTACCTTCCACTCCCCATTCTCCATCCAAACATGCTCTAAATTCTGCCAATAACTTCTGAATTTCTGCTCTATGATTTGGGAACTCTCTTTTACTCCACTCAGTTAAGATAGTCTTCATCTTTTTTAGGTTCCCCACAATCCATGGACTATCACTCACACTCTGGTTTTGCTCTCTCCCCCACTCTCTTTGTATCAACTCATCATAATCAACATGGTCCATCCACATCAATTCAAATTTAAATTCTTTTTTTCCTTTAAAGCCTATGTAATCCAACTATATCAGTAAAGGAGAATGATCTGATCCTAAAGGTTCAAGATTGCATACCTGGGCAATTGTATCATAAGTTCTCTCCACGCACCATTACAAAGCGCTCGATCCAGTCTTTCTTTGACCAGGTAAATTGTAGGCCTTTAGAACCCAAATCATATAAGCTGCATACTTCCATAAAGGACTGAAAGTGTGATAAAGAGTGGCTAGTTCGATAATTACCCCCTTCCTTCTCCCCGTTGGACAAGAGATCATTGAAGTCACCAAAACACAGCCAAGGACTATCTTCTCCTGGATTGAATCTCACAAGTTGTTGCCACCATTGTCTTCTCTCACTTTCTGTTGGTGGCCCATAAACCAAAGTCACATAACCTCTCATGGGTTCCATACCCCTACCAATCCGTAGGTGCATGTGGTTCTTCCCTATAGCCAGTATATCCAACTCTAGACCCTCAGTCCACCATAAAGCTAAACCTCCTCCTGTATTCACTGGTGGAACATATTCAGCATAGTCAAAGCCTAATCTGCGTCTCATCCTCTCAATTTTCACCACATTTGCTCTGATTTGAGACAAAAAAAACAGAGGGGGCCGATATTTATTTACTAGAAACTTTAAATTCCTACCTGTCAAAGGCGACCCCGCCCCTTGACAGTTCCACCCGAGTAGACTCATGGCGCTTGGGTGGTCGATGAGGGACGACCACCAGACCTCTCTCCCACCTGAAATACATAATCACCACTCAATACCTGCTTCCATCGCTCCTGCCATGGTGTTTGTTCTTCCCAACTGGAGCCAGCGTCCTCCTGCCCTTTGTGAATTCTCGCCCTAGGCCACTCTAGTCTTCCCCTGACGCTGTGTTGGCTCTACACGATCCTCCAGACCTCGCCTTCTTTTCACTAACTACACATCTTCGTTATCCACCCCTTGATCTTCCATTTTCCTTTTCAAAGAGATATTGGCCATCTCCTTTATCAACACCTTATCTACATACTGATCATGCTGAAACACTGTCATCTCCTGGCTACCCTCACCCCGTTCATCGGATGGTAATTCCACAAAGTAGTCTCGGGTAACTCTCTCTTCCCTCCCTTCCTGCTTCTCATCCTCAGTAAACAACTGTCTTTTGGCATACGGGGTGCGCACCATCATCAAATCTGACAGCTGTCCTTGTGGAGGAGCCGCCAGTACTATGTTCTCATTCAATTGACCCTGTGAAGAGTTCTCAAAGACAATGCAGGAAGAATTTGAGATGTCAATGATGGGAGAGCTAACCTTCTTCCTAGGCCTGCAGATCAAGCAAAAGAAAGAAGACATCTTCATCTCCCAAACAAAGTACTGCAGAGAACTTCTCAAGAAGTTTGGGATGGATGAATGCAAGGAGTATGATACTCCTATGAGCACCACTGCCGCTCTCGATGCTGATGTTAAGGGAAGTTCGGTCAGCCAGCCAATGTATAGGGGCATGATAGGCTCCCTGTTATACTTAACGATTAGCAGACCTGATATTCAATTTAGTGTAGGCATGTGTGCTAGATTTCAAGGCAACCCCATGGAATCTCACCTAACATGTGTTAAACGTATTTTAAGATACCTTGAGGGAACTCAAGAACTTGGTCTCTGGTATCTCAGAGGTAACCAAGAGTTCTTGTGGGCTTATTCTGACGCTGACCATGCAGGCTATAAGACAGATAGAAAGAGCACCAGCGGACAATGTGCCTTCCTAGGAGGCTGTCTGGTGTCTTGGGCAAGCAAGAAGCAAACCTGTTTGTCACTGTCATCCACAGAGGCAGAGTATATTGCTGCTGCAAGCTGTTGTGCTCAAGTGCTGCGGCTGAAAAATCAACTAAGGGATCTTGGCCTGGAGGTTCCTGAGGCTCCCATTCTATATGACAACACAAGCACCATTAGCCTTGCCAAGAATCCAGTGCAGCACACAAGAACAAAGCACATTGACTTCAGACATCACTTCATCAGAGATCATGTTCAGAAGAAGGATGTCAAAGTGCAATTTGTTCCTACTCAGCATCAGCTTGCAGATATCTTCACCAAACCTCTGGGGGTTGATCAATTTACATTCATAAGAGGGAATTTGGGAATGGTAAACCCAAATGAAATTTAAATCTTCAGTATAAATTTGTGCTTTAATGTTTAAACTTGTAAACTATGCTAACTTAGGCATCGGAGTGTCAATCTTTAGTTTTTGCAGGTTCCCGAGTAAGGAAACTATAAGGACTAACAGTGTTAAATCTTAAGTCCTTCACATCCGGAAGCGAATCCACTTCGGAAAGCACTTCCGTCTACTCAGCATGGATGCTGACGCTTGCGCTTGGCGTTCAGCAACCGGAAGCGCTAGTGTTGGGAAAAGAACATGTCACCTCAGAAACAGTTCATCTTCTCCCACAAAAGTTGTGCCCCTTCTGACAATCAGAAACAACACGTGGCATCAGGTGCGCCGTTTCAATTTAAAATGTTTGTGTTTTGCCATAAGGAGCGTGTCTTCAATAAACTTGTCATTATGACACATCGCATCAAACATTACATTGCATAAATAGGTTGAATCATTCATTATCCCACACAATTACTTCCCTCCAAACCAAGACTCCCCACACAACTCTCCATCCCCAAGCCACTCTCACTCATTCCATCACTCTCCTTCCCCTACTCATCTCCTCACCCCCACCTTCACCACCCAGATATGGCCCTGAGCCTCCTCCCACCATTCCCTCCTCATCCTCCTCCCTGGCCCTCGCCCTCTTTGATGATGCCAAAAGGGGGAGAGATATGTTAACCTAGCCATCCCTATGGCTCGATGAGGAAATTGCTGAATCCCTGAAGATATTGAGATTGAAAGGGTGCCACTGCAAAGGGAAGGGTAAAGGGAAAGCTAAGTCTAGCATACCTCAAGACCCTGATTACCCTGCCTGGAATGTCAAGGTTAAAGCTGTCCATCTCCCTCATGGAGCGCCTTTGGTTTAGATGAGGCTAGTAATCTAAAGAGAGCAATTGCTGAATCCCTTGAAACGGAAAGAGTCAGAAAGGCTAATGAGGAAAGGGAGCTTCAACATATTCTTGCCCAGATAAAACAACAAGAGTTAGATGAAATGTGGGCCAAGTTGGATGAGGAGCATGAACAGAACCAGAGAGAGAGGAACAAAAGACACTTTAAAACCCAGCCTCTCATGCATAGCACAACTTTTTGTTCTTTCATTTTTCATGCATAGTTTTATCTGTCATGCTTGTAAATCTGCTTACTGTTGTTGAGTATACATATAGTTGATTTACATATTGATGAAGTTCACTTTTGAATTCATATCTGTGTGTTATTTAATTATCTGCCTTTAAGTGTGTGAATTCATAAGTTAGCTTAGTTTGTCATCATCTAAAAGGGGGAGAATATTAGAACCTTAAGTTTTGATGAAGACTAAAATATGAAAGAACTAGTTGATCACATAGGAAGAACTAGGTTAAAAGTTAATCCTAAGTTAAGTCACAACCGGATGCAGAATTACTTCCGGATGGATTAGAACTAGCGCTCGCGGATAGAGTACACATCTCATAGCGGAAGCAAGTGAGACACTAAGTCACGACCTAGTCTAAGCTGTTAGAGTATTGAACCTTGATGAAGACTGAGTTAGGACTGATTGATTACTTGGGAAGATTTGGATTAAATCTGAATCCTAAGTTAGAATACAAAGCGGATGCAAAATCACTTCCGGAAGACTTAGAGTACAACAATGTGACTCACGCTGACTGTTAGACTCCACATCCCATAGCGTGAGTAAATGACACACTAAGTCACTTAGGAAGAAATAGACTAAAATCAAATCCTAAGTTAGGACACAACCGGATACAAATTCGCTTTCGGAAGACTTAGAGTAAAATAACGTGACTGATGCTCACGGATGAAGAATACATCCCTCAGCAGAAGTCAATAACATGCTAAGTCAGAACCTAGCCTAAGTATGATTGCTTCCCATAGCAAACACACTTCTCACAGCATATATGGTTCTTACTGCACTTGATTATATATATTACTCTGTTGGACTAACATTTATGTGCAGAACTTAGTTCTACTTCCGGATGCAAATGAACTTCCGGATGCAAGTACTCTTAGCACTGGAATTCTGAGACTAACACTTGCAGAGCAAGATTGCCGCTTCCGGATGAACGATGATCATCCGTCAGCAAGAGTACAAGAGATAGAACGTACATATGCCCAGAAGTCAGAATGCTTTTTATCAGAGCAGAGTTGTCAGAGTTGCTTTTCAGAGATAAAGCAAGTCAACCCTACTAAGCATTAATGGACATTTATGAAGCCAACTGTAACAAGGGTTTAACGGCAATATTCAAACGGCATTGTTACCTACCAAGCATGAGGAGTATGAGAGATGATATATAAGGAATTGCTTCAACATTTATGAAGCACCGAAGAATTGCACTGAACACAATCTGCAAAATCATTCAAGCATTCAAAGCTCATACTACCCAGAAAACAAGAGAGCACTTATTGTATTCGAGAGTTATTCTCTAGTCTTCTTGTATCTCTTGTATTAAAGTCTCTTCATTTATTGAGAGCAATCATTGTACTTAAGTGAGTAACATCATCTGTTCATTGAGTGAACTAAGTTAGAAAATCCTTTCTTTACAGGTTGAACCCTTACAAGTTGTAAGAGGGAGCGAGTTAGGTTGTAAGGTTGCAAGTGAGCCCGCAAAACTTGTGGTTGTAAGGTTGCAAGTGAGCCCGCAAAACTTGTGGTTGTAAGGTTGCAAGTGAGCCCGTAAAACTTGTGGTTGTAAGGTTGCAAGTGAGCCCGTAAAACTTGTGGTTGTAAAAGGTTGCAGGTGAACCTGTTGTAAAACCTGTGGTTTAGTGGAACTCAATCTGGGTGATTGAGAACTGGACGTAGGTCAAGAGTAGGACCGAACCAGTATAAAAATCCTGTGCGATTTAATTGTCTGATTTTATTTGGTAGCACAATTCACCCCCCCTCTTGTGCATCCTCACTTTCAGTTTCTTTGGGTTCTCTTCTAACTCCTTACTATATTTTTGCTCTTTAGGGTTATGGGCAGCCATCTTATAAGGCTTCGCACAGTCCTCCTCAAGATGACCTATGATACCACATCTGTGATAAAACCCCTTTAATTTCTCATATTTCACCGCGGCCCACATCTTCACTCCCTCCGGTGTTGGCAACCACAATCCCGTGACTAATGGCTTCACTAGATCCACAGCCACCCTCACCCTCACAAAGTCCCTAAAGCAAATCCCTGCTTGTTTCGGTTCTTCATAGTACAAACATTTACCCACAGTAGCTCCCATTTTCACTATGTTTTTCTTCTTTTGGACAGCAAAGGGAACATCCTTTATTTGAACCCAGAATTCGCAGGTACTCATATCCAGTGTAGGAACCGTAGATCTCTCCCCCCATTCCTTAATATTCATCATACTCCCAGAAATTGCCCAAGGACTATCTCGCAATACTCTATCATAATCTTTCTTAGCAGTAAATGAGAACAAGTAAATACCTTCTTGCAGAACCCGGGCATGGACCTGCTCCTCAGTGCGAAATGCTTTCTTAATCAAGGTGATAACTCTTCCCGGATTGATGCCTCTGTTAGAAATAAGTTTCCCCACTAGAGACCACCCACTCTGCTCTTCCTGCGTCCCTTCTCCCCATTCCACTTCAGCATCAACATCATCCTCATACTCCACCTCCATTGCTAAGACAGCGCCCCACTGTAGCAGATCTGAAGGCAGCTCACTGAACTCCACCAACCCCTGTCACTCTAAGAAACCCCGGCTAGAAGAGCTGTCGACGAACCCCACTCCTCTGCGAAAGCACTGACTGAACAAGAAGACCTCACAATGACAGAGATCTTCCTCCCCCTCCTGCAGATCTTCCCGTTCTGACACACACCTTGGTACACCGTCTCCACCTACCTGATCTTGACCCTCGCCGATGAACAGTAACTCAAGTTGGGCAGTGAAGGAAGCGCCGCCTCCCTCCTGGGTTGGGCTCTCTTGAAAAGAGAGGTTTTTTCTCTCTCTAGAAGTTAGAGAGAGGGTTGTGAATAAATGCTATGGTTCATGTTATAATTGCCTTTTGAAATGATTGTTCAATTTTAGTTCCTAAGTTTTTTAATATGTTTAATTAAGTGAATTAATGGTGATTATGTATGCTATATGTTTTGAAACTAAAAGGCAAATTATTACATGTTATGGTTTATTTTGTTTACATGTTAGGTTAGCTATTTCTGACATTTTATATAAGAAATTATAACTATGTTAGCAGTAATTAAAATATTTTTTTGCCATAGTTAGTCTATTTGATTCGCAAGATGATTTTTTCCTTTACTATGTTAAATACTCTTTTTCCTAACACAGTTTACCAAATGATTTATAAGCATGCGTTGATAACTGTATTAGTATGTCATTTCTGACATGATTAACCTTTAGTATCTGAGTTATTTTTAAAATAACTACAATCGGTAGTACGTATCTTCTTTTCCTAACATTGGCATGAGATATTTTTAAGATATTTTTGTCCATTGACCTATTAATTATTATAACATTAATTTCATTCATTGTAGCATTTCTTATCTAACAACAAATTAATTTTTTTTTTTGTAAATTTCATGAAATTTTAAATTTTCATGTGATTTAGTGATAATTTTTGGCCTGAAATATTTTAGTGATAATCATATTTACAAAATTATCATATATCAACTTTGACTATTGGGAAAATTAACTTGGTTTCTAGGAAGCCAAATAATTAAGGAGAGTTCCCACAAAATGTCCAAATTAAAGTAAGAGGCTCTTAGGGACCTAAGTTGTATTATGTCCCTAAACAAAATTACCCTCTTACCCTTTTATGTAAATCATTATACAATGCCAAGATGTTGTTAGGGACAGGTCAAAAATTGTCATGAAGACAATTGTGTTTCGTTATTCCGGTGGTAAAATACCATATCAATTTATAATATTCCCTAAAAAATTGTCATGAAGACAACTATGTTTTGTTATTCTTGAGTAGTGACCTAGGCTGTTAGCACCTAAATTTTTACAATTTGTTGATGAGGCTTAAAAATGTTGTCATACAAGGTTTTTTAACCTTGACATGACCAAATGCTAACTATTGTCTTCATCACAACTTTTGGCATGTCATCCTAATTATAAGATCCTTTTGATTTACTTTGAGAAATTAATAATGTAAAACTAATCATTTTAAAATGTCTTTAGTTATCTTGTTTCCTTAAAACCAATTTATTCTACATATAAAATAACCTATAATATAATTATATGTGACATATATTATAATTTGGTGGTCAAACTTACTTCATTAATTTCACCAAAAAGTCTATGGAATCTTGTATTCAGGATCGAAGAATTACATATAAAAAGACAAGAGACTAATTTTGTTTTGGCACATAATAGAGCATAAGAACCTCACTTTAATTTGTATTTTGTGAGACCTCACACCTCTCTGTTCCATTGACGCAAAATTAACTTTTCGACCATCAATTTTTCTTATAGGCTTCTTGATACTAGTGTTATAAAAGTTGGACCGGAATGCCAGCTAGAGAGGGCTTCAAGTCATGGGTCACACCGTCAGATCGCTCCGAACGTTGGTCAGACTGATGACTGTTGAACTTACATGTAAAGCAATCAACAACTGGACCAATCCGGCCCTTCATTTCTTACAACTTTGCTCGACACCATTTAACCAATATTGTAAAAGCCAGACGAATGCATGAGACAAAGAGGGTTTCATGATCACATTTCGCATAATGGGATCGCTCAAATCGAACCCACGATGAGTGTTAGGCCAGTGGAGTGCGATTCTTGCTTCTTACTCACTCCGATCCTTATTATAAGTCACTAACCGCTCAAATCTCACATACCAAAGAATGAAAGTTACATTATTAAATGAGTAATATTTTATTTGTTTTTTTTCCATTTCTTCCCCCCTCTTTTCATCTTTCCAATACTCTTTTATATTGGAATTAAGAGTAGGGGAAAAAGTCTATGTAATCAAATAATTCTCTCTTTTTCCCATGGATGATGGAGGTATATTGCAAAAAATTTAATAAATAAATCATTTAATGATAGTTAGTGACTTATATTAAAAATAAAAAATTAGAGGCGATTGGTGAATTATGACTAAAAAGGATACAAGTACAAGTGTGCACTTAACTCCACTCGTCCCATTCCCACTAGGAAAAAGAACCTCTTTTCTTTTTGACCGCCAAAGCCCTCTCTTCTTTCCTCTTCCCCTAAAATTTCCTCTCTCTCTTCTTCCCCTCACTCCCAATTTAAACCCACTCACTCACTCTCAAACAAACCTACCAACCAACCACACCACTCTCTATAATACTAACTTGGAAACAAAAGTGAAATCCAAAACCCCATAAAGCAAAACCCCAAAGAGAGAAAAAGCAAAGCCATGCTGGGCCAGCTTTTCCGAGGCAGAGGGAACTCCTCCGACGGCTCACCGCCGCCCTCATCGGCGGCGGCCACGTCGTCGTCGTCGGCGGTGACGGGGCCGGCGAGGCCCATACGGCTGGTGTACTGCGACGAGAAGGGGAAGTTTCGAATGGATCCAGAGGCAGTGGCGACTCTTCAGCTCGTGAAGGAACCCATCGGTGTCGTCTCTGTTTGCGGCAGGGCTCGCCAAGGCAAAAGCTTTATCCTAAATCAGGTCAATTCTTGGGCTTTGACTTTGAATTGAATTTCCATGTGGGTTTAAATGGTGTTTTAGGGTTTGATTAGGGCATTGAATGTTGGGTATTTGGAGAATTAGGTTGTGGTTTTGATAGAGATTGCTTTTTGTTGGCTGAATTGTTGTTGAATGGTTTGAAGCTACTCCCTTTGTTCGTTGATATAAGAGTTGGTTACCAATGGGTAGTTGGTTGAGCTGGTAAGTGGGCTGCAACCCCCGTAAGAATCAGAACGCGTGTTCGATTCCCGGGAAGCGCTCTCATTGGGAGAGGGGACAACCTTGCCTATGTGTGCAACACTCCTACCCCTCGAGTCCGGATTAAACCGGGCGGTGATTAACCAAAAAAAAAAATATAAGAGTTGGTTGGTTTTTTTTTTTTTTTGAGAAATTAAGGAAGTGGAATGATCCACTTAATTGTAATGTATTTTGTATATTAGTATATCATATGTTAGGTTATGGGTCAAATAAACTAGTATAGAGAAATATATGAATGAAAATCAATTTTTTGATAACATATATGGCTTTCTTAGGACTACAAAAAGCTTAACTAGCTCTTATATTTAGGGACGGAAGGAGTATTTTGTTTTTTTTTTTTTGAGATGAGAGTACATTGGGGAGGTTGGATTTGTCATTTGGGGCTTCTGGAGAGGTTTTTTTTTTTTTTTTTGCTTTTCTTATTTATGTGTGACTATTATCTTGGAGATTGTGAGTTAAGGTTTTCTATGTGTGGTAATTTTGGGATTCTTCTTCTGTGTATATAGTTTGAAAGAGAAAGCAACTCTTTGGTCGTTTTGTGTACCTTCTAGCTAGTGAGATAGAGAATCTGTTTAGTGTAAGCATTTCAATCGTATATTGCTTTAGGAGGCTTGCTTTTTTAAGGAAAAGTAATTGGAAGAAGGTGAAAATGGCAAGTTGTGCTAGGGATTCCAAATATAAGTTTTGATGATTTAGAACAACCTGCTATCTCTTGTTTAACATGGTATAGATGACTTGATGGACCTGAATTCAATAGATCATGTTCAGTCACTCTTCTGATGGGTAGGCATGAAGGGAAATTTGTTGCCATAAGTTGATTAGTTTCAATTCTCTAATTTCCTAGAGTTTGTAGTTTGAAGTTTGGATGCATTCTACTTTCAACTTAAAGTAGCCTAGCATAGTGTTCCATCTTGGTGATGGACAAGGCTCTTGGTGATGGTGATGACATTTGTCTTTGTGCATTTTAGAATAATTAGTTTTGGACTAGGTTAATGTTGAGTTCTGAGGTGTTATGTTGTTTGGTAGCTTATTTGAGTCTGTGGGACTTATGTTTAGTTTTTATTTTTTCCCCATTTGGTTTAAATATTGGTTCCTATCTGATATTTTATATGTGATCCTTGTCTTATTGGCAATTGGATGCAATTAAATTCCATTTATACTTAGTACAGGAGTATATTCACTGCCTTTTAGTAGTTGAGCTCTAAATCTTGTTTGTTTAAATGTCAAAGTTAACACAGTTTCCGCTGGTAATATTATTATTATTAGTTAATAATAGTTAATATGACATTGTAGTGGGTTTTACTACATCTTGAATAAGATAATAAAAGGCGAAAGATGGGCAAGAGGCCTTAGAAAGATGCAGTACAATTTAAAGAATATGATGCATCTCTCATAACTTACAATTTTAGAACTGTCTATTTTTTGTGTAACCTTTTCATCTTATATAATATTTTAAGTTTTGAGCTTTCATTTTAATTAATTAATTTACTATTTTTTTACGTTAAGTTTAAAACTAGGCCTACTTTTAATTAGAAGTTTTTCTGTTTCGCCTCTTTGATTTTTAAAATTTTTCTACAAAATGGTAATATATTAGTTTCTGCCAAGAAGAAATTACCCAATCATTTAATGACTCACATGTTATTGGCTGTTTTATACAACTTGATATTACTGAACCCTTTTGCTTTTTCTCAAGTAATCTAAATATCCTTCAAGGTTAATTCTAATTCTTCCTATGCATATGTTCTTCAGCTGGTGTCCACTTCATCCTCCAAATTTTAAGATAGAATAAAACTGCTAAGTATAAAAAGAAACAGTGTCATATGATAGAATTAGTGTTGTATATGGTACTCCCTCCGTTCCTAAATATAAGACCTAGATAACTTTTTTTTGAAAAGATTAAAGTTGCGAAATAGGTTATTAAATCATGATATATTTGATATCTTTTTAGATTATCCATTAGCTTATAGGTAAAATAAACTAGTTTAAGAGAAAAAATTAGGTAAATCAATTTATAATTAACTTATTTTTTGCTTTTTTTAGGATTTTTAAAAAAGTCATCTAGGTCCTATATTTAGGAATGGAGGGAGTATTTGTTCCGAGAAAAGGTCATTTTCTCACATAAAGAATGCTGTAATACTTCAACATCAACTAAACCATTTAGTGTTCTAGATTTTCAATTGTACATCTCTTTCTTCTTCTAGTCCTTCAATACAACAACTGTGTCTAAGCTTCTTCCAGTTTTAGTAAGGTGTTTCCCATCCAATATGTTCCTACTTCTTTCAGGTGCCCAAAGTTTCTTGTGTCTCACCTAAAATAAGTGCTAAATTAGCCATAAGATGGGTGCTTTTTGGTGCCTGATTAACCCTGCGTTCTCATGCTATGAGAAAACAGTAAGGGTGGTTGGCTCCTCACTTTAGCACGTTAGTTGGTTAGGCAAGCACCTTTGACTGCAGTGGTCTGGAAATAAGAAAATGAGGCTATTTTATATTTTCTTCTAACTTCATGCCTTGCATATTCGTATTGCAGCTTTTAGGGAAGAGTAGTGGATTTCAAGTGGCATCAACACATCGGCCATGTACCAAAGGTCTCTGGTTATGGAGTGCACCTTTGAAGAGAACTGCACTTGATGGAACAGAATACAATCTTCTGTTGTTAGACAGTGAAGGAATAGATGCCTATGATCAAACGGTCAGATTTACAGTTTTCTAAGTGATAGATGTATTTATTTCTGTTATATAATTTCCTATTGGTAACTGTTATTTTGGTTTGCTGTTTCACTGGGCATCTGTTTCTGACTATTCTTATTTGGCTTGTGTAAATGTTTTGCCTGTTTGGTATTATACAGGGAACGTATAGCACCCAGATATTTTCGTTGGCTGTGCTTTTGTCTAGCATGTTCATTTATAATCAGGTTTGAACCAAATCTCTTTTAGTTTTAGATGGAAGGTTTTTCGGTCTGTTGCTTGGTATGGGTTTTTTTTTATCTCTTTTTTCTTATTTTTTTCAGATGGGTGGTATTGATGAGGCTGCCCTGGATCGACTTTCTCTTGTCACTCAAATGACAAAGCACATTCGTGTCAGAGCATCAGGAGGAAGGAGTTCCGCATCTGAGCTTGGGCAGTTTTCCCCAATTTTTATTTGGCTACTCAGGGTGAGATGTTTTTAGTCTCTCTCTTTTCTGTTGCTTTCAGATGAGATGATAAATGTTGTAGCTTGATGGTTTTTGGTTCGTGGCATTGTTTAACTACTTTACTTATTTTTCTCCTTTATTGCTTCCAGGATTTCTATTTGGATTTGACAGAAGATAACAGAAAAATAACTCCTCGTGACTATCTGGAACTTGCTTTGAGGCCTGTTCAAGGGAGTGGAAAAGACATAGCTTCAAAAAATGAGGTATTGTTTGTTTTATTCCAGTTCTCTGTGATTGCATGAAATTATTTTTCAAATGTTTCCAGTTGAAGTATTGAACAATGTACTTCGCTGGATTTATAACATAGCTTCCTCCTGGGTCTTTGATGGACTTTCGAGTTACTACCACTTTTCTGCCCATAACAGGGCTTAAGCAGGAAGCTTACTTTTTCTTGGTAGTCATTGAGTTGTTAAAATGAGCAATGTTTAGCCTGAGTGTTGGCTTCTAAGTTAGTCCTTTTTCATTTCAAGATTACTTTCTTTTAGTTTTCTTTGTTATGGTGAAATTGTTTGTGTCTTAACACATTAGTTTGGCTGAAGTGAGAAGTTTTCACAATGTGAAGGCTTCCTGCAACAACAAATTAATAGTTAAAAAGTTTATACGATGGCATGGTGGTGAAGTAAAACCTAATTAGCTTTGGGTAATTTTGTGCGTTTAAGAAAATCACAGGCTTTATGGAGCTGGACACATGAAAAGAAACTTCAGTTAAGTGATAGGAAATGGACAGGAAGTGATGAAATAGAGAAGTGTCACCTTTCTGTTGTTTGGATGTTACATGAGAGAAGAAGGGGCTTGGTTAGAGATTTTTATTTGTTTTCTATTAAAATATTGAAAAATAATAGCAAATATATATGGGCATTGCGAATCATAATGATCTCGGTATTCCGATGTTAATTTGGACCTTTCCTTGATTTACCCATTTCTCTGTCTGTATATTTATATCAGGAGATATTGATAACATGTTGCCCTTCTGTTTTGAAAAAATTATACGTTCCTCCCATGAACCTAAGCGCACATTCCCTGATCCTTCTTATTAGTTTTAAAAATAGATATGACAATATAAAATAGTCATTTTTCAATTCATCTAAGTTGTAATTCTTTTACAAGGACGATCAGCTTTTTCTTAGTAGAAGGCAAAAGAATAGTTCACTCTGTGCTCAATTTGTTGCTCTGTAGTTTCATCTGTTGTCTGTTTAGATTTCAATGATATTGTGCTGTATGTAGTTGCGTAGTGCTGAATGTTTATAGCGATTGTTTCCTTCAGCTCTTAAAGTATTGGGAAACTTGTTTTGTCTTTTCTATGATTGCTAATCATTTGATAATATCAATCACTAGATTCGGGATTCCATTCGTGCGTTATTCCCGGATAGGGAATGCTTCACACTTGTGCGTCCGTTGAATAGTGAAAGTGATTTGCAGCGACTTGATCAAATATCGGTTAGTAACTTGTCAACTATCATAGATGAGTTATTTTTTCTTTGGTATATACAGTGACTAATTATATTTGGAAGTTTTATCTTCAATATGTAGTTGAACAAATTGAGGCCTGAATTCAGATCTGGTCTTGAGGCATTGATGAAGTTTGTCTTTGAAAGAACAAGGCCAAAGCAAGTTGGGGCTACCATGATGACTGGCCCTGTGCTGGTTGGCATTACCCAATCTTATCTGGATGCTCTCAATCAGGGTGCTGTGCCTACTATTTCTTCCTCTTGGCAGGTTAGAATTATACTTCTAGATAATAATTTATAACTTGCAGCATGTAAGGTGTGCTTGTGATAGTATAGGAATTAGTTGCTAATTTACACGTTTTAGCATTTAAATTAAGCTTTTGCTTTTCTCATTATTTCAAACATACAAAACTTGTGAATGTTCACATAAGTTGTTAGCAATTGGAATATTTACTGGAATTTTCTCACTTTCATATACAATATAGTTAATCAGTTAATGGAACAAGAAACTTAGTATATTCAGAGTATAAATAGCTTTTGCTAACTTTTGGTTGAAGCTTTTCGTTGTTTTGATGTTCTGTTTTTACTTTTGTCCATTATATATTAATTGTTGGTTTTCTTTTCAGAGTGTTGAAGAAGCTGAGTGCCGCCAGGCATATGATGTTGCTTGTGAAACGTACATGTCTTCTCTAGATCGTACAAAGCCTCCTGAAGAAGTGAGTAAACCATATTCATGAATGCTGAGTGTTTGCATAGGTCATTTCCTAATTAATTTTTCTGCAGGTATCCATGAGAGAAGCGCATGAAGAAGCAGTTCAGAAAGCAATGGCTGCCTTTAATGACAGTGCTGTAGGGATTGGTTCAGCAAGGAAGAAATATGATGGCCTTGTGCAGAAATTCTGCAAAAAAGCATTTGAGGTAGTGGAGATTTGAAATTTGCTGTTAATGGCTGATTGTTGGTTAAATGGTTTTTTTTTTAGCTTATAATCTGAGATTATCTTAGTCTGCAATCACAATGTTTATTATTGCACGGATAAATTTAAAACTAATATTTCATAATTTGAATGGTTTATATTTCAAAACATGTGGTTGAGTTTCTGTTGATGTGCAATTTGAGATTAAATTTAGTTGCTATTTCTAAAATTACCTGAGAGCTGGTATGAGTTTAAGTTCTAAGTGGGATTTCTGATTACATGGTGAACGTGTTTTTCCTTGGCATTGTGACCTTGAACTAAATATAGAGATTAGTGTGAGAGTTAGTTGCTCAACGCGAATAAATTTTGGGAGTCAGCCAGACAGTGAGATGGTTTCTTTGGTAGAGTGCAGCACTTGGTTTCTTTTTGGACGACTATCTTAAACCTTGTACTCCCTTCGGTCCTAAATATAAGTCCATTTGTGAGCAATTGTTTGGTTCTAAATATAAGGCCCAATTCCCTCTTTTTCCCTATATAAAACGTTTCTTTTCACTAATGCTTTGAATTCTATACTTTTCACTAATGCATTGAATTCTATTCTGATCATTAAGCAGCAGTACTATTTTTGGGAAAGAATTGCAAGTTCTTTGCATATATTTGCAAAGAACCATCGTAACTACTTTTGTTGGACTTAACAATTTAGTTGAAAGTATCTTATATTTTTGAGCGGAGGGAGCTTTATCAAACAAGCACTATTTGGAAATCTCGTTAAGTTGTATGTTTTAGTAGTGATTAAAATTATTTCCCTGTAACCAGGATTATAAGAGGAATGCATACATGGAAGCTGATCTTCGATGCTCAAATGCTATACTAAGTATGGAAAAGAGGCTCAGGGCCGCTTGTCACTCTTCAGAAGCTAGCATAGATAATGTTGTGAAGGTAATTGTTGAGATTAAAAGAAGTTTCTAGTGCATCTTCTGTGGTCCTTCCTTTTGTAAGAAAGGCTGCTTTGTTGAACTGACAGCTGCATTTGATATTGAATGATGGATACAGGTTCTTGATGCTCTTATTTCTGAATATGAAACATCAGTTCAAGGTCCAGGGAAGTGGCAAAAACTAGCTCTCTTTTTACAACAAAGGTTTGTGGAGTTATTTTTCTGCCTTGTTTTATATTCAGTTATTTCTTTCTAATCTATATGTTGTTGACACCAGTTTTGAAGGCCCAATACTGGACCTTGTCAAGAGGCTGATTGACAAACTTGGATCGGAGAGGAGTACTCTTCAGACAACTTGCAAGATGATTGAAGATAATATGGCCCTACTTAAAAAGCGCTTGGAAGCCTCTGAGAGTCAAAAGTCTGAGTACATCAAACGATACGAAGATGCCATCAATGATAAGAAGAAGCTTACTGATGATTATATGAATCGTATCACTGAGCTGCAGGGAAATCGTCGCTCATTAGAAGAGAGATATTCTAGCTTATCTAAAACATTGGACTCTACTAAGCAAGAAACCATGGATTGGAAAAGGAAATATGAACAAGCCTTATCAAGGCAAAAGGCTGAGTCAGATCAAGCTGGTTCTGAAGTAGCAGCCCTCAAATCCCGAAGCAATGCAGCAGAGGCAAGGTTGGCAGCAGCAAGGGAACAAGCTCAGTCTGCCCAAGAGGAGGCTGATGAGTGGAAACGGAAGTATGATATTGCTGTTAGAGAAGCTAAAGCTGCTCTGGAGAAGGCAGCAACTGTTCAGGAACGCACAAGCAAACAAACTCAGTTGAGGGAAGATGCTCTAAGAGAAGAATTCTCCGGCACTTTAGCTGAAAAAGTGAGCTCTCTTTTTTCCCTTCACATTTCTTTTGCAAATATTTATCTGCCTAATACCGCTTTCATGCAGAGATTGTTACATTAAAGTCAGGATCCCTGGTTTCAGCTTATTTGTGATATATGTTGCTTGCAATGCCTAAGTGGTTTGTTCACTTTTGTGGACTATGCAGGAGGAAGAAATAAAGGAGAAGCGTGCCCAAATTGAGTATGTTGAGCAATGTTTAACCACGTTGAAAGTAGATTTGAAGGTGAGACTCTTGCTAAAAGAAAAAACTGTGTAGATTTCTTGCTCTTTTTGTTTCTTGAGTCTGCTAGAGCTTTTGGGTTATCAATAAATTAAGTTTATATTTCTTGTGATATGAAGAA
This sequence comes from Mimosa pudica, assembly GCA_029929735.1. Classification (NCBI taxonomy): domain Eukaryota; kingdom Viridiplantae; phylum Streptophyta; class Magnoliopsida; order Fabales; family Fabaceae; genus Mimosa; species Mimosa pudica. Next base: position 11,917,308 of record JAKELP010000020.1, read on the forward strand.
GGATAATAAGAAGGGGTTTTTTTTTTTTGGTTAAAGATATTTTGGAGTTAAGATAGGAACAAATACAGCGCGAATATAAAATCCTTCAACTATATTGAGACCACTCAAATCACGCCTAGTATGGTTGCATTACTTAAATCATTAATATTTCATGATTTATTGTACTAGAAGTAGTTTTTAGTTTTTACTGGCATATATTACTCCTTAGGATCTCTTACTCTCAGCTCTCAGCTTTTATTTCGCAAATGTTGCAACGATATTATACATAAAACCAACAAAAAAAGACCTCCTTTAATTTTTGTTGGGCCTTTGTCCAACCACCTCTTTATTAATTGTTTGAGTTCATATATTATGCCATACTGAAGTGATAACTGGAGATCTTTAGGTGCTTTCTTAAATAAACAATTAGTTTGGTGCTCCAAGCATTTGCATTGAGATGGCTTGTTTATTTGGACCGTTTTTTCTGCTCTTGGGATTGGATAATTACCTCTCTAGCTGTTTTTGCAGGCTGCTGAGTCAAAGATAAGGAGTTATGATGCTGAAATCTCATCATTGAGGTCTGAATTAAAAGAATTGACTGGGAAGCTGGAAACTGCTATTTCCAAGGCTCAAATGTATGAGAAGGATGCAATGGTATACCAGCAGGAGAAGATTCATCTTGAGCAGAAGTACCAATCTGAGTTTGCGAGATTTGCGGAGGTCCAAGAAAGGTGTAGAAATGCTGAAAAAGAAGCTGCTAGGGCTGTTGAAGTTGCTGACAAAGCACGGGCTGAAGCAGGAATGGCTCAGAAAGAGAAGAGTGAGATGCAGAAGCTTGCTATGGAAAGACAGTCACAAATTGAAAGGGCTGAAAGGAGAATTGAAAATTTAGGGAGGCAGAAGGATGATTTGGAGGCTGACTTGCTGAGAACAAAGGAGTCGGAGAAGGAGGCACTTTCCAGAGTTTCTGAGCTAGAGGAAAGGGTGGAACAAAGAGAGAAGCAAATAGATTCACTTTTGGATTCTAATGATGCAGAGAGGAAGAGTAATGTTCAGATTCTTCAAAATCTCTTGGAATCTGAACGCGCCGCACACGGTGAAGCAAGTAACAGGGCTGAGGCTCTCTCTCTGCAGCTGCAGTCTGCGCAATCCAAGATCGATTCTCTTCATCAAGAGGTGACCAAGTATAGACTCAATGAAACAGCTTTAGACGGTAAGCTCAAAACTGGTTCCCATGGTAAGCGCTTGCGAGTAGATGGCGAAGTTGGCATAGAATCTGTTCAAGATATGGATACAAGCCCAAGAATTTTGAGGGGAAGCAAGAGATCAAAGAGCACTTCCAGCCCTATTAGATATACACATCCAGAAGATGGTGGTTCCGTCTTTGAGGGTGACGACAACAATCATAGTCAGCAATCCACTGGAGAGGATTACAAGAAATTTACAGTCCTGAAGCTTAAACAGGAGTTGACAAAACACAATTATGGTGATCAATTACTGCAGTTGAAGAATCCCAGTAAGAAAGATATTCTTGCTCTTTATGAGAAATGTGTTCTTCAGAAGTCATAGCAACATATGTGGAGGCCTTATACAGTTGAAGACTTCTAACCCAAAAGAGGAACAACAAAATGTCTTTACACTTAGGTCTTGTGTAAGGGATCATGCTTCCATGTAGCTATCACTGATTGGTGTATAGGCCCACATGAATTTCTGTGGTATAGCTGAGATTAGGACTAGGATTGCTGTGTCAATATAGTCATGTTTGATTTGAGTGCTATAATTATTATTTTTGGTTTGTTTTCTTGGGTTTTGTTTTTAACGACCTTACTGCCGGCCATTGAATATTTAGTTCTATATTTATTTGCGGAGTGCCTAGTGCATAGGTAGACTTTATTACGTAGAACAAGCTTTTACTCCCGTGCGGTGCACGGGTGATTTACTCTATATGTTTTCAATAACTGTAATATACTACTGAGTAAAAGTAGATGCTAAATGGAACATAAAAATAATCCAAAGCAGTTGAAATGGTAAACCAAAAAGCTGAAAAGTGCTATAGAGTAAATAATCTGGAAAAACTACTAAATTGAGAAAGCATACAATATCCAAAAACATTGGATTTATATAATCCATGATAGAATTAGAACATGGATTTGTAAAATCCAAGCATGAAACGTACAAAAGTTGCAATAGTCTTGAAATTACAGTGGAAATGGGAACCAAAAATACATAGGATGAAGCCTTTGTTGCCAAAAGGTTTTGTATGGAAGACCAAACAGCAGCAGAACTAAGAAGATGCTGAAAATGGAATTGATACATTAAAGAAAACCTCCCGCGCGATGAAACATCAGCTTAAGACTTAAACTGCATTTAAAAAGCACCAGCATTTATGAAACATCCATTGCACACTAAAAAATGCCATATCGAGATTGGACTCTCGCGTGATGCGCGTGTGCATTAACTACCAATTAATAAGCTCACAAAGCAATTGTATTGCAAAAATCTTCTTGGGCTCAAAGCTGTAACAGAAAACAACAATCGACATACTGTGTAAGTCCACTGGATAATTTGGTATAGATTCTTCTAAGAAAGACAATCATATATGTCCATCTTTGACTTAAAAAGAAAATACAACTATATTGACAGCACAATAATGCTGATGTATTGAGTTGGGATAGAAAAAAATTAACCTTAGGACATCAACATCCTGACAATTATTAGGGGCAGGCAATCTGCTACATGAAGAATTGGATTGAAAATACAATACATCAAAATCACAATAGTCTGACATGATCAATTGAACCTGGAACTACAGCTTACCACACTAATAATGCAAAATACCTGGAAGTAAATGCAACAGTATTATCTATATGATATGAAAATGGTTAACAATAACATAGCATAACTCATAAAAAGTGGCAAGCATCTACATGGTACATATATATAATTTTGAAATGAGCCTGAGACAGTGTCCAGAGCAACAAAACAGGACTGCCAACTAAAATCATTTAAAAACAAAGATCCCCATTTTTAGTGACAAAGATTTGTAGCTAATCTCTAAAGAAATGGTATCTTTCTATAATTTGAAGCTTGAACTATTCTCATGAATAAGTAGTCCTCAGTAATAAAAATGGAAGACATCATCGACAATATCTGACAAAAAACAGAGATCATACAAAATATGAGTGATACTAATGGAAACTGTATAATTAATGCAATTCAATTATGACAATAATAATCTTCATAATTTAAAAGGGTGTTACCCTACAGAATTTTCTTTACCCTCCAATTTAAAGGAAGCAAAATGTCAACTACACATGTGCAGCTGATTAATTGACCCATTTGGAAATAGAAGAGACTGAGAAGACAACATATTTCAGGATAGACAAATAACCTACGTGGTGAGTTCAAACCACAAAGATAATTGGCTAACAAAGGCAGTTTTTTAAAAAAAAAACACACACACACACAATAATAATTAAAAAAGGTTACACTTCTTCTGATTGACTGAATAGAAAAAACATACAGCAAGCAATTTGTTTGTCAAGATACAGTAAGCATTCAAATCACCTCATTTTTTAATGAAAATCACCCATCTATAGTACAAAATAAGGTACCGTTTTGATAATATTATTACCTAGTGAGCCAAACAAAGCCCTTGCTGCAGCAGGGCTCTTTCTTTGCCTTGCCCTCCCTTGTCTGAGTTTGCAACATCTGCACCAAATTTGAATACAGTGAGGAATTTGATTCAAAGACCATTTTCAATCTCAGTATAAAGTAGTTTTAACAGCTGGGTGCTTAGTGTTAGACATGTTAAAAAGGGAGAAATTTGTCTATATAAGCTGGAGAACCTTGTTGTTGGAGAACCTTGCTGCTTATATAAGCTGCACAATACTAACCCATTAGGCATCCCCAGCAGAACTTTATCAAAATTAAAAGGCAACAAATTCTGAGACTTCTGAGCTTTAATTCAACTCATGATTCTATGAGTGGGTTTCATAAACCCCTCTCTCTTATCCTTCATCACTTCCTGCACCACATCTGCAGAATTCAAAAGAAAGAAAACATCAAGATGTGATCCTGAAAATTCAACAAAGAGGATGGGTGAGGAATGAAAGAACATTGTAATCTTTTTGGAGAACATTAGTTTATATGCACTTCACAGTGATGGTATTGCAATAGAAGCCAAATGCTATTTCATGTCATGATTGCAATAGAATAAAACCACCCTCAATGCATATTAAAAAAGACCAGCAAAACAGGACCACTAACCAAAATCATTAACAACAAAGATTCCCAATTTTAGGATAGTTAAAACCCACAATTTTAACACCAAATTCCAAAACAAAACAGATTGAAACCTCAAAACAATTTTTACACCGATTTCTAAGTAAATAACCACAGTAAAATCTGATGTTGAAGCAACTCAAAGTGAAATAGTAACCACAGTAAAAAATATATTTGAAAGGCATAAAAATGTTAATTTACTTACAACTCAGCCTCAGCAAGTGCTGTCCTTGATGAGGGGCTCCATTGGACAGGTTTCCTGCCTTTGTAGATATGGCCTTTCAAAGCCATATGGCCAAATACTTTGATCTAGTATAACATAGGATATGAATTATGAAATCAAGCACCCAAGAAAAAATTTATAACTATTAAAAACATATTAAGGATTATAGTGAAACAGCACCAAAAGAGATAGTTAAGGCCATCATTGAAGTTGTTATTGCTTTTTCAGCAAAATCGAATAATGAGTTTATATTGAGCAAGATTAAAAAACAAAGTTGGAAAATGGAAAAACGAAGCTGAAGCAAAAGGAAGATTAACCTTTGACTAATAAATGCCAGCTCCATTTCTTTGTTCTCATTTCATCAAGAGATGTTTCATTGTTGTTAGTCTTACCAAGAGCATCAAGACCCACCATGAGAATTGTCATAGCCTTCAAACAGTGGACCCCTATATCATGCACTCAACAGAAATGGATCACAAATAAAAAAAAAAATCACGATATGACACGACACAGCATATAAAAATCACTCATTGAAATGGGAAAATGAAAGTGAAATTAAGCATTCATTCTGAGGAAAAAGATGTTGTTTCCATCTTTCTATCATTTCTTCTATGGAAGAAGCAAACCAAGTGGGTCTAAACTTGAAACTTGAAAAGGGAATTTGTGATTCCTGAAGAAAAACAAAAGGTGAAGGCTTTCTCTCTTTTCTTCAACATCATTACCCACCACCGCCACAATTACAACCTCACGCTGAAGAGGACGTTGTTGGGGCTGACGTGGAGGAGGATGGCAGCGTCACCTCTCACCTGGACGGAGGTAGCGTTGGACGGCTCAGTTAACGGCGTAGGATGACAACTATCACAGGTTTCTCATGAAAGCCTCTGGATTTCATGAGAAAAAATGGGTGAAGAAAATGAAACAAAAATAAGTGGAGAAACTCGGGAAAACCATCCAACCTGATCTCCTCGCTTCTTTTTTGTTCAACTTCTTTCTCACCTCTGCATTTCAACATACGATCGTATAAAGTCTTGCGCAGACGATGATGCTGACGCTGGGGAGGTTGAAGAAAGTGAGGAAGAAGGAGCAATTTATGGGTTTGTTTATTGGAGAAAGAAAGAGAAAGAATGAAGCAGATGGCGAATTCTTGCACTCATCTGAGTTGATATCAAAGTCAGATAGGGGGGAGATTTGAATTTTGGATTAGAAATTGAATTTTCAAACGAGCCGATGGTGATAGAAATGGCTCTATGAACAGTGATATGTGTCTGTATCCAATCAAAGTGCAGAGGAGCCGAGGTATTGCTACGGGTAGGGGGTGGAAAACGGGGGTTTGATTTTTAATGTTAATGTTAATGTTAATTAATAATAGAAATAGATAGATATGTGTGTTGTGTATTTTGTAGGTTATGCTTTCTGAACTAGCAACCCGTAGGAATATGGTCTGGGGAGAAGGTGTTGTCAAATCACTCGTCATGACTCTCCAATCAGTCTTATCCAAAAATGTTGTTTAATTTGTGCAAATGATTCGACTGTTATAATTAAAATGTGATTTTTATATCTTAAAGAGCATTACTTTTTACACATGATATTTAATCCCTTGCTTGAAATCTATATCCTTTCTATAAAGTGCAAAAATGATACTACCCCCGGTCCTAAATATAAAACCTAGATAACTTTTTTTTGGAAAGATTAAGGTTGCAAAATAGGTTATTAAATTATGACATATTTGATATCTTTTTAGATGGGATAATTAATTAGAGGTCCCTCACAAGGGAGTTAATACTGGAAAAATCCCAAAAGTTGAAAATATTAATGTAGGGTCCCAAGGGACCTCACATTAATATATTTGAAAAGTGAAAAGACAGTTTTACCCTAGCCTTAAAAAAAATTACCCCACCCTCCTCCCCCCTACCCCCCACCCCTTCCTCCTCCCTCCTCCCTCCTCTCCCCCCCACCCCCAGCCTCCTCCCTCCTCTCTCCTCCCTCCTCTCCCCCACCCCACCCTCCTCTCTCCTCTCCCCCCCAACCCCCTCGGCCCCCCACCCCGTCCCCCCTCCCTCTTCGGCCCCCCACCCCCACCCCTCCTCCCTCATCGCGCCCCCACCCCCAGCCCTCCTCCCTCCTCCGCGATGAAGGAGGAGGATAGTTAAGAAGGAGGATGGGGTGAAGCTGGAGTTGGAGCGAGGTGGTTTTGGGGGGCGGAGCTGCTGGCGGAAATGGAGTCACCGGAGATGGCTTTGAAGGTGGTGGTGGATGGCCGGGCGTGGGGATAGAGGGGAGCAAGAGAGATTTTTTTAAAAAAAAAATATTCATTTTTAATTATTACTCCATTTATTATTTGTTTTTCCATGTAAGCTTCCCACTCACACCACACCATCGCAATTAAGGCTGACATGTCAGCTTATTTAACATCATCAAGTCCTTCTCAAACTATAGGGACCATTTGTTTAGACAAAATGAAACTTGAAGGACCAAAACCTCTCCTTTAAAATTATAGGGACTAAAACCAAAACTGATTCAAACTATAAGGACTGAAACCCCCACTTTTAAACTCCAGGGACTAAAACCCAAATCACACCAAACTATAGGGACCAAAAGTTGGTTTAACCCTAAGGAAAATAAGGTTTAGATATGAAAAGACTCTTATGCCCCATATTATTTATGCATCTTCGCCCCTTTGTATATTTAGAACTAGCTTGTTGCCCCGTGCGTTGCACGAGCCTTATGACATGTTTTTTAAAAGTTTATCAATAAACAAAACACAAATTAATGATAGAAAAATATAATGTAAGTATATACTTATTTCATAAACGTTTTGTAGTGACAATGTAGTACTCCCTCCGTTCCTAAATATAAGACCTAGATAACTTTTTTTTGGAAAGATTAAGGTTGCGAAATAGGTTATTAAATGATGACATATTTGATATCTTTTTAGATTATCCATTAGCTTATAGGTAAAATAAACTAGTTTAAGAGAAAAAATTAGGTAAATCAATTTATAATTAACTTATTTTGTGCTTTTTTTAGGATTTTTCAAAAAAATCATCTAGGTCCTATATTTAGGAACGGAGGGAGTATATGATTTTGAACTCGTAATTTATGTTTTTTTCCAATTAAAAGTGTAAACATGCATTTCATACATTTAATCTTGCAATATCCAACAAAACAATTATTAATAAAACAACATAATTTGTCTTAACAAAATTCATGAAAGACATATAGATGTTGGTTCATCCTTTTTGTACATTTTGGAATAATTTTATGTAAATTACATTTCTGGTAAAATTTAATTTGAAGCCTTATTGTTAGCGTCATTAATGATAATGTTCAAATCATATACAAAATTAACTCTCGAGATAACAGTATAAAGTTGCCCAGTAAGTACTCTCGTCCCTTAAGCAAGTGGTTGGAAGTTCGACCCCTAACTCTTGCGAATGGAGCAAATGCACAGGCCAGATGTCTACCTCTTATATGGGACTTCAAAACAGCGAGGGATTAATCTCACTTGACACGTGGGTGTGATACCCTTGGGTAACCAAAAAAATATAAAGTTGCCCATGTGAAAAACAAGGATGGTAAACATAAAAGAACAGTTATTAATTTATATTATATGTAACACCTCAATTACTATGAAAATAAGCCACACACTTCCAAAATATATCATGTTAGAAACCCCACCCCTAAAATATAACTACTTATGAGGCTTAAAATATTGTCACTTGAATCCCTATTAATCATGTATTCTTTTGGAATACTACTAATTAAAAATTAGAAAATATTAATTTATATTACATTTAATATTTCAACTACCATGAATATGAATCTCACCCCCAAAATATATCTTCTTATAATGGATAAAATTATTGACCCAAAGCTCCATTCATTATGTGATATTTATGAATTAATTGTGCATTACATTTACTAATTATATAGAAAAAACTAATGACATGAAACAATTGTTAGTTTAACAAATTTGATACAAAACAGTATGCATTATTAATATTAATTATGGAAATGTCTTTGAGCCGTGATATGAATAATAATCCTTTCATTTTTAATGAATAATCACATTTAATCTCCTCATGAAATGTCTGCAAATCATTCGAATATTCTCAAAAAGTAACGACATTTAAGTCACATATAAATAGTATGATTACTATGATTGAATAATTAATTGAGTTTTTTTTTCACATTTGGACTAGATATTCCAATTACAATCAAATTAATTGCGAAAAAAGAAAAAAATCTATAATAGGAAAGGATATTTGTTAGTCTACCAAGATGACAAGTGTACCAATTAAAATGCAAGTTGATGTTGAAAAACAGAGTTAAGTGGAAAAATATACCAGAATTGAATCAATGTATTTCATTAAAACTAATGAGAAAAAAAAATTCTACCATCCCATGTAATTCTTAGTTATTTCCTGATTTTTATTGATATACTTGATTAAAAGATCAAGCAAACAAACAAATAAAATTCATATTAATAGCATGTCAGACATTAATTATGTGATAACATATTAAATAACATGAATGAGATGATTTGCCATATAGTAAAAAAATGATTTGACACAATTGAAGACTCCTTAAATTGATTTAAATGTGTGAATACATGTTGAATATGTGAGTAATTTGAATTGATACAAATGGTGCGGACATTATAAGTTTATCTTTTTTTTTATCAAAACATTATAAGTTTATCTAAAATAGGCACAAATAAGGAAATTGATTTTCTGACATAGTGTTTAATGCAATTGATCTCGATTAATGTACAGTTAGGAAACTTTTTGTACAAATTGTTTTATGATTTGGTTTATAAGATAATTTGTCTTTTTTAAGTTTCATAATCATGATGATGACTAATAATGATTATAAGAAAGAATATGAATTTATGGTTAGTAGATATATTTTAAAAAGTATACATATATTAAATAATAAAATTTTGGTAGTTAAGAAATAATAAAGACAATGATGATAAATAAAGTTTCATGATTGTTAACTATTGTTTTCTTGTTATTGACACGTTCTCCAAGTTATTTTGACAGACATTGGAGCATTATAAACGAGTTGTGTTTCACATTTAAACACCGTTAAGATCCAACGTTGTGAGACGGACAAGGTGTAGTTAGATGTATCCGTTATTCTATGAAGGGGTAATTTTATACATTAGTTATTTTTAAACCTTATCCAGTACATAAGCAATTATTGGTAGTTTATTCTAGTAAGGCTATGTAAACCTAATAATGTGAGATACTCGTTGGCTAGAAAAAAGTGAGGTACTCAACATTGATGATTGAAGAATTATGTTGTTTCCAGAAGCTCTTATTTCCTCTCTTTCATTCTTCTTTTCTTTCTAGGATTAGCTAGCATTCAATCCCCGGGCGTTGCCCGGTGGCACTTACTCAAAGGTATTAACTTGCCAAAAGAATAGTGATTAATTAAGTATAGAGTGCAAGCTTCACAAATAGGCCCGAAACAATTTCATAAAACAATATAGAGGCACTTCAACATATGTGTAAGTATAGTCAAAAGTAGATTGTTCATCAGACAATAATTAATCAGATTGTTCATCAGGAAGACTCTCGGGTAAAGTCCTTCTATGATGATTCGAGAGTGCACAAATCTTCAAACAAGTGGTTTTTGTATTTAATGTCTGCTTGGAAGACATATAAATCTGAATTTGAAGCATCACAATGTGGTTTGGAGGTCGTCGTCACCACCATGCCCAAATATTTCAAATCATTGCGAACTTGGTAAGTTCAATCTGAAACTTGAATGCATCTACGAACAAAAGACATAGGCATAATGAATATCAAACAGTAAAATCATGGTGAAATACCAATGCATCTTGGCGTCTGAAATGGCGAAATACCAATGCATCTAGCATTTCTCCTCGCGCTTTGCGCGGAAGCAGTTCCTTCGCCCATATATAACAACCGATCAAATATTCACTAACATACATCAACAGATGTCACAAATGTCAATCAATGCATATAACAAATAGACACCAACAACCAGTTATGTTCATCCACATCAACAATCCTTTGGTTCTCCATGCAAAGGAAGGGTGAACACTGAACACCTTTGAGACTAAATTTAACACATATGCTGCAACCCCAACTGCTGCCAACTCAACCGATCCTGCATGAAAGTGTCCCTGAGTCTTGTTAACTATGCAGACAATGACTCTGAAAAAACAGAAGAGCAAATCCAACTTTTTTGCAATCAAAGCATTAGCATGAACTTTGAGCAGGAGGACAATTATTAAAAAACATTCCCAAAACCACCACACAAACTCAATCAATTGGAATGATTAAGGACACATTAAATCAAGCCTATCCTTTTAAGGGGTAAACCTTAAACTCACATATGCCTATGTTTTGCTTTCTATGACCAAAGTTCTGCATATTTACCTGCTCTCACGAGTTCTTGATCAATGTTGTAGAATCGACATTTCCCAAAAGAGCCATTTTTTGTTGTTCTGCATCAAACTCAACCTTATAATAAACTCCTGGAAGCACAAGACAATATCCCAAAAAAAACATAGCAATAAAGAGAATCAAACACAAGTCTCAAGTTTGAACAATTTCTTATAGCAATATCAAATTGCAAGAATGCATCTTACTTAGTTAAGAAATAATAAAGACAATGATGATAAATAAAGTTTCATGATTGTTAACTATTGTTTTCTTGTTATTGACACGTTCCCCAAGTTATTTTGACAGACATTGGAGCATTATAAACGAGTTGTGTTTCACATTTAAACACCGTTAAGATCCAACGTTGTGAGACGGACAAGGTGTAGTTAGATGTATCCGTTATTCTATGAAGGGGTGATTTTATACATTAGTTATTTTTAAACCTTATCCAGTACATAAGCAATTATTGGTAGTTTATTCTAGTAAGGCTATGTAAACCTAATAATGTGAGATACTCGTTGGCTAGAAAAAAGTGAGGTACTCAACATTGATGATTGAAGAATTATGTTGTTTCCAGAAGCTCTTATTTCCTCTCTTTCATTCTTCTTTTCTTTCTAGGATTAGTGGATTACAGATTCTGGTCCTCCAATTTCTAATGAACACTTTTAAAATTATTATGTTCTTTTAGAAAAAACCAGTTTGGCGGTATTAGTATCTTTGTTTTATCTAAATGTGTGGAGGCCACTATTTTTTTTCCCTTAGAGGCTGTAAAGATGACAGCTCATTCTCATGAATTATTAGCAGGAGCGAACCTGAAGAAGATCATTTAGCAAAAGTTTCTCACAATTTTCATTTAATTTTGTTCCAAAATTGTATCTAATATATTTTCTCTCTTAATTAAATACTTTAGCTTTGTTCTTTTACTAATGTTAAGTTTGTACACGAGTTAACAGCACTAACAGAGCAAAATAGAGTGTTTAATTAAGATAAAAATACATAGATACTAGATTAAAAATCAAGAGAAAATATATGCATTCCTACGACGTGTTTTTTTTCTCTCCTTTTATTTTTGTCAATTATATGGTTAGTAATTGACAGCTAATATATAATTACGATTTTGGATACGCCATGATATATTAAGAGATGGGTATTGTGTAAAACAATACTTCACAGTCGTTCATGAAACCCGTAAAATATACTTTCCCTCAAAACTTTTTTAGATTTTAAGACTATTTTAACTTTTTTAGAAAAATTAAGAATGCAAAATTATTCACTATAAAATGTCTACAATAATTTTTTCCCTCAAAACTAATTTATTCTTCTTATAAACTAATATACAATCCATCTATATGTGACACATATTATAATTTAGTACACTAATTTACTTCATTATATTTAGGAAAGAGGGAGTATTAGTATATAATGCACAATTATAATATATTACCGAGGTATATGTGATTTATTTTGTACTCCCTCTAGTCCTAAATATAATATATTTTTGGGATGATGAGTTTAGTTCTAAATATAAAATATCTTTTTTATTTATTTCCAACTTTTTCCCAAATTGAACCTAAGAATGTAGATCAATAATAAACAATTGAGAGAGAGAGGGTGGTGATAAAGGTAGAATGTTAGAGTGGATTGGTAATTTCAATGTGATAATAACTAACTTAACTAACATTATTAATATAATCAAATTAGGTAAATACTACATCCGGTCCTAAATATAGGACCTAGATAACTTTTTTTTGGAGAGGTTAAGGTTGCAAAATAGTTTATTAAATCATGACATATTTGATATATTTTTAGATTATCCATTAGTTTATAAGTAAAATAAACTAGTTTAAGGGAAAAAATTAGGTAAATCAATTTATAATTAACTTATTTTGCTTTTTTTAGGATTTTTCAAAAAAGTCAATTAGGTCTTATATTTAGGACCAGAGAGAGTATAACTTAACAGTAATTAGGTAAATTATGAAAAAACGTTAAAGTAAGCAATGTCAACATTTCTTCAAGGTTTACTTGTAACAATGGTTGTACTTCTAATAATCTGCTATTTCTTTAGGTTAACAGTGAAGTATTTTATTATACAAACTAATTTTCCTTGTCAATTTGATACTCATATCCATGCACGCACTTGATTGACCAACCCATTTTCAATACATCCGAACACTCCAAATCGATTAGTTCATCTTCTCTCTCGATCAATTATTAGGTGAGTTCTTTATACTAATATTTGAGCTTAATTTTGCTGAGAGTTCGTTATAATAAGTGTTTTGTCTTATTTTTGTGAATGTGTCTATTCTAAGTGTAGATACCAAAATCATCATCACTCCTTTTTTTTTTTAAATCACCGTTCAGTTTAATCTAGACTCGAGTGGTAGGAGCGTTGCCACATAGGCAATGTTGTTCCCTCTCCAAATGAGAGCGCTTTCTGAGATTCAAACACGCGTTCTCATCCTTACATGGGTTGTGGCCCACTTACCAGATCAATCAACCACCCCTCCTTTAACTCTCCCAAAATTAAACTTCATTCGGTTCCCAAAACAAAAAAACTTCATCGTGACAACTGCCAGAATCCTGAATGACTACGTTCTTCATATTCACATTTTGTTCATACCTTCTTCTATTTAAAGCTAAGGTCTGAGCTCTACTTCTCCGGCCACTATTTTGTACTCCAAAAGTTTTGTTCCTTTCTTAATTTTCTCCATCAACGAGCATTTTCTACAAGACAATCCCCTCCCATTGGGGATGGATCGGAGAGGAAAACGATAAGCAACCTCTTTCAAGCCTCAACTCTTGCAGTCCGATTCAGAGCTTATTGTAATAGTGATTAGAAAACACTTTCTCACTCTTGAAATGAAATTTGGAACACCTAAAATTTTAGTCTGGATAGCCTAAATTTAAGATCTTTAAATTTTATTTTTCAAGAATTCAAAATTTAAAATTTTTAAAATTGATAAAATTTTCCCAATAGAACCTCAAATAAAATGTTGAAATATTTTTAGGAACTCAAATTCTATGTAGTTAAATTGAAACCAAATAACCATAATATTAGATAGGCTTAATCACCATTTGTATGATATAATCAAGTCGTTCTAATAAAAAGAAGACAATAAATAAATAAAGTATGAATATGAATGTCCATTAAGATCAGTTTAACACCTTACGTTCATGTTAACAAAAAAGCACACTTCATATATAATAACGTCAACACAACAAATATGAATCATTTATCTACACTTTCTATCTATGTGTATCTCAACTTCAATGTTCAGAGTCAATCACATTTGATAATTATACACAAGTCCAATATACACATAATATTACCCACCTTACATGGGTTTTATACTTGAGTTCCTTCTTTTTCTAACAATCTCATTCAAATAAATACATTTACTTATTAAAAATACAATAAAAAAACATCGACTCTTGCATGCACTCACTGCACATATGCACACTAAGCAGATCAGATCACACATACAAAATACCCACATACAAATCTGATCTGATCATTACACATACATAATGAGTATATGCAAGAAAAATTCCCATAAATATAAATACATGTATATGTATAATTATATATTTCCTGTTAATGCTGTACTACCAAGAAGTTCTTGAATATCCTTGAGTTAACTTGCCCAAAAGTGAAGAAAAAGATAGATATATAATAGCATGTCTCTCTTTTATAAGATTCATGTCATATAAGTGAGACATACTATTATGTGTCTATCTATCTCTTTGTTTTCGGATTGTCGAAAACCATAGAGGCTGTATTCGAATCCGAATCCAAATACTAGGGACTTATATCTTTCGGTCAAGTCTTGCTTTGTTGGAATGATCCATAGTCAAACGAATGAAGGAAGAAGCATGGTCACCTTGAACAACCAAGTTGGGAATGAGTTGAGGAGAGCTTTCTGAGTTACCATGATGATGACCCAAATGCTCATAACTTAAGTAAGGAGGATTACTATAGTAGTCCACAAACGCAGCAGCTGCATCTTTACCTAATAAGGTTGTTGTATTGTCATGAATAATATCACTATTATTATCATTTCCTAGTATCATTTTTTGGTCATATATTGGATCCTTTAAGTTACCACATTGTCTTGGTTGCGTTTGGAAGAAAACCTTGGAGACAACAAGTTCTCCATCTTTCTCTTCCTCATTGGTTCCAAGGTGGTATTGATGCATCACCCAGTTGGTCTTTTCTGGTTTCTTTTGTCTTCCATAGTTTGTGTAGAGGACAAGGATTTTCTTAAAACCTTTGATAGAACCATTACATAAGACTGGTCTTGTTTTGCCTGTTTTGTGCCACCTTGTCTCGCTTCCTTCTTCATCTGTGTGTACCTTTCTTCTCTTTCTTGTCCCGGTTGTGTATGCTTTTGATGGCCTGTGAAAGAAGTGACGGACCTGCCCATCTTTGTTCACCCCTACATCAAAATACACCATTCATGATTATGTTTTTGTACATTTCTCGATTCCTAATTATCTCAAAAATGAGATATAGATAATTAATATATGATATTTAATAAAAATAAGTGTGTCTGATACCTAATACTACTATAAGAATTAGGTAGAAGGATGGATTTTGTCCTAGAGTACCTAAATTCACTTTGTTACCCACAGTTATCATTTTTTTTCTAAATTGTCAATATTATTTGCACATAAGAAGGAAGTTTGCATCAAGGGGTTAATTCAAGGCAAATAATTTTAGAGAACGCAATACACATTTTTAAGTAATAATAAATTTAACTAATATTCTAAATTTACTCAATTTGTTTAATATTGAGGAGCTGAGGAAGTACTCCCTCACATGGTAAATTAAATGTGGGAGATTGATAAGTAATATGTATGATTAAAAACTTAGTTCAACGGTTATTTACAAAAAAATAAGTGTGGCTTTTCCTAAATAAGCCATTTCAATAATTTATATTGGAAAATACAGAGTGACTGAAATAATCTCACATTTAAAACCAAAGAACATTCTCCTCCTATCTCTTTTTAAGGATACAAGAGAGGATTGGATGTACAAAATGGTTTCTTAAGATGATTGAATTGTTGATTCAAACATGAGAAACAAATTTTTTTATAAAATAAAAATATAAAAGACAAGTACGGCAGATAAACGCATAGATCGATCAGGTACCGAAAGAATAATCACACCAACACAATTCTAAGCGATTTGAAGCATTTTATTTTGTAAAAGTCAAACCTCACCAAATACAACCCTCTTCAAGAGTAAAAAGGCAGCAACATACACAGATTATGTTCCTTTAAGAGGTTTGAAAGTTACTTCACTTATTTAAGGATCATATATGTAGACTCTTTACCATAAGGAAGAAAACAAATTGAATTAAATCATCATTGGAAATTTCTTTCAGAAAACAAAGTTAATTTGTTGAAGAAAAATAAAAAAGGTAACATTATTTTTTATAAATATATAACAAATAATTTTATAACATCTACCAGTCTTTGAATAAATAAAAAAGCACTCTTATCTATATCTATCTTGATAGTTTTTGTAAGATAAGAGACTAATTTTAAGTTCGGTGGGCATTCCATTTTAGGTGATTTCTTTTATCACAATTAAACGGGTTTGTTAAAAGGGGTCACACTATGAATCCCATGTGCGTGTTTTCACGTTTCTTTCAATACAACATCTCACATCTCCACACTCCTTAAATACCACCAAAAGTTTCTTCCCTACGTTATAAATACAAGAAAAAGGTCAATTGAAAGAGATGTACTAAATAATTAATTGCAGTCCCTTTGATCTTAAATATAAGACGACTTTTAAATTTCAATTTATTCGTAAAAACTTTTTCTCAAATAATGAACTCCAATAATTATTATCTAAAATAAACAAACAAGAGAGGAAGAGTGGAATAAAGATATATATATATATATATATATATATATATATATATATATATATATAGGGTGAATTGGTAATATTATGTGCTAATAACAAATTTAATTAATATCCTTAATCTATTAAAATTATGAAAAGTGGTCTTATATTTAAGAACATAAGGAGTATATTCTTATGATATATTAATATACCCTTCCTTTTTATTGTATAAAAGTTGGTCGTCTAATTAATCAGTTATGTGTCTTTACTAACTTTTCTCTTCATTTCCTCTTTACCATTGGATTTACTTGTAATGAATAAAATCTAATACAATGTAAGAAAATATTATTTCATTATTGTTTAATATATAGATCTCTATCAATTAAAGTAAAGCACATCCACTGATTTATTTCCTATGCATAAAAAAAAGCACATTCACTGATAGAAATATGAGGTGAAGAGGAAGTGGACAGGGGGAGTTAATAGACACACGGGTAGCGACTAATTAATTGAGATATGGTTCATACTTTCCTTTTGATATCCAGACCTTGTTAAGGAGTAAATTTAAGTGTTTTAATATTAATGCCTACACTTATTGTAACTATAATGAGTTGTTGAAACCTAACTAAAATAACTTTTGTTAGGAGAGTTTCTTATTTCTTACTAGTTATTTTCTCCCCCAATTTTATAAATTTATGATATATTTCTAGATGGTATACGTGAGAATATCTATTCAAAATTAATGTGTATGTATGTCATATAACGTTTTAAGTATTGGCGCAGTCATTCTCCACGGCTTTTATTCATTATTAAAGAAAATCATTTTCATAATAAAAACTGACGATGAATTATGTGACAAATTCCCTATTGGCACATCAACCTGATGTAAAGGGAGAATTTAATAGAGCTTTACAAGAATTGACATTAGTTATTTATTACGAAAGTAAGATCCAGCATTTTTCAGAACGGTTTTCCTATGGTTTTTTTTTTTTGAACTGAAGTTTTCCTATGGTTTGATGCACGCTGTTTTTCTCACATAATTATTTTCACATATAAAATAAAAAAGGTTTAAAAAGAATCTTGATATACCATTGCTTGAGAAGCAAGATTGATATTTTTTGTAAAACCTGCAGGACTCGACTCTTCTGTTCCTCCTAGTCCAAGGTATATTTGCCTTTTCTTTTAATTACATTTTAATCCCATTCTCAACTATGATACGCAATCAAAGTATTGTTTTTTTAACATGTCACAAAATGATTTCCTAAGAATCTAATCATAATAAAACCTTCTTCAAATGGCAATCAAGAGGTATATATATCTGAAGCACGATTTAACAAAATGATAATGAAACAACATATAGTAATAATGTAAGACCAAAACAGATATCACAAAGACATAGCACAGCACATAAAGTGAACATCAATTATATACTCTCCATTAAATTCCTCTAGATCTAGAGACCTAGGCTACGATATTTGTAGATATTAAAAAAATTAAGTTGATTGTTTATCACAAATCTATTGTTTTCTTAAACTAATTAATGTGCTGGCACAATCCTATTATCAATATCCCAAAGTGACCAATCAAAACTTCAACCACTCAAACTTCGGGGTTTTTAGCTTATAAAACAAGTGTCTTCTTTAAAATTCGAGCTCGAGATCGACCTAAAGAAATCTAGAGGGACTTTATAGTCATTGAATATGATAGACATCAAAAGTTCAAGGAAAAAAGATATAAATTTAAAAGACAATGTGAATTAATGATTTAAATAAATAATGTTTTATCAAAACATATAGAGACACATACCTGGAAGCTTTTCAGGGTGAGTATAACATATGCCATTTTCTCCTTGAAGTGTTGGAATGAAATCATCTATGAGAGGATGAAGCTTGCGAACATCAGACAGAACCTTGGCCTCCAAATGCTCCAATATCTCCATATCATTTGGATCAAACTTCACTCCAGCTGGTAGGCCCGGAAGCTCATGAATCCCTCCACCCTATGTGTAAATAAACTTGTCAACTTCTTTTACTTATATAAATTTAAAGAGAAAATCTAACAACTCAAAATTATAAGTAGATCGAACTCATCAAGATTCTTTTATGTCGCTAGAGTAATAAACTTGAGGAAAACATACGAATACGATGCAAAAATATGTAAAAGAAATCCATAGGTACATACCTGTTCTTGGACTTGAATGTTATGGCCACATGAAGGACAAGTGATGGTTCGAATTTCGGAGGGTTTTATTATTGCGCCGACTTCATCGTTTCCACCAGAAGCTTCATCAATATTACTATTATTCATAATATTTATCACCTTACTATTACTATTATTATCGTTAAGCTCCTCTTCATCAGATGACTCATTATTGCACCATGTCATCTCTTCTTCTCTGAGGATTGAATCACCTGAGCTTTAACTATATCTTATATATTACTCCCATACACACAACCTAGCACAACGAGCTAACCAGTGAATGAATTGGAATAAATAAATCAAAACCATAAGAGAGAGATAAGAAGAGAGAGGAATAAAGAAAAGGTAAAGAGATAGGTATAAGAGTATATAGCTTGCTTGTCTCTTTTGGAACACGTTTTTGGCGCAAGTAAAGAGAGAGAGGGATCACCTTCTTGTTGTGAATTATTTTGTGTACGAGACGATTTCTTCAGAGAATGATCCAATGAATAATATTTGGTTCGTGGAGTTATGAGATGTTGGCAGCTCAGAGAGAGAGAGAGAGAGAGAGAGAGAGGGCAAAGGGTGTAAGCGATAAAAGGAATGTGAGAAGGCAAAGGGAGATATAGAAATAGGGAGAGAGATTGCTTGGACGTCAAGTTTCCGAGGGGATTCATTCTGTACATACGCGTGTATCACGCTATGCATGCACTTGCTTTCTCCATAACATGGATTAGTTTATTATACTTCACCTCGTAGTCGTAGGGCCCGCTAATCACTTTTATGTCGGAATATTATTTTCATGAATTAAAAAAACATTAGGTTAAACTATATAATGAAGAATCAACATGAGTATTATTGACACATAGTTATATACTCAACATTTTGGTAGGTTAAAAGCAAAAGTATATATACTCCCTCCGTTCCTAAATATAAGATCACTTTGTGGAAGTGGATAAGTTCCTAAATATAAGATCACTTTCTATTTTGTCTCAATTTTGGTCCAAATCACCCCTATACTTCTTAGCTCCCCCACTTCTCTCTCAATTCTCTATTTGTCTTTTAAATTTAAGTGAGGGATATTTTGGGAAGATCATATAATCCTAATTCATTGGAAAACCTTCCTTAATCTCTCTAAATTAGCCAAAGTGATCTTATATTTAGGAACGGATGGAGTAGTATATTAACCCGCGAGGTGTAATATTCAAAAGCTAAATTGTATTTAAGTCCCAAATAAAACATATAATTATAGGTAGGTCTCTTAAAATAAATTAGTTCATAGATAGAGACATGAAAAAAAGATTTTGATTGTAAAAATATGTCCTGACATTGTGCCTATTTAATCTAGTTGCCCTATATCGTTATTACCTTCATCAATAATAATATTCACATATTTGTTATTTTTTTTTTTCTTTTGTCAACCAAAACAAAACCCTAACTTATCAATTGACGAGTGAGGGATCAGAATTAACAAGAGAAAAATTAACGATAAAGTTGGCATATAATGACAATGAATAAGTACAAGGGCGAATGTGCTATTATACAATCAAAATCTCTTACCCTCGCCTTCTTAAAAGACTTCCTAATAATTAATTAATTTGGTGAATTTAAGGGATCTGCCTAAAATAAATTGCCTTGTATGAGATTCAAGTGAAATTTTCTCGTTTAATTTTGTTGCTTATTACTACTACTGTATTTGAAAATGACAGGTGAGTTGCAGAAGTCGCATACCCCACTTTGAATTTACTCTTCTTATTCAAAATTATTGTGTGAAACCATTGTAAAGTTCTTGAATACTAAAGACTTTCTTTACATAGCAATACCCGAACTTAAAATTTTTCCTCAAAGAAAATAAGCTTTAAATGATGCTTTAATGGCTTGAACGAACTATAATTGTAAACCTTTACAGTAAAAATAAAGTAAACTATTTTGTTTTGAAATTTTTTTAATTTAAAATAAAGTGTTGGCAATTTTTTTTCCAAAAAAGTAAACTACTACAATTACACTCACTTTATGTAATAAATCATCTTTAATGAATTAACTAATGACACAATATTATATACTTCCAAAATTCATATGATGAAAAAACGATTTTATAATTTAATTTAATTGAGTCATGTAGCATAATAAATTACATTGACTTCAGATTGTTGAACAAGCTGGCAGATGTCATCTTCCACTAATTACCATAACTGAAATTTAACACTTGTCTCACGGTATCAGGCAGGTGACTTGCTTTATCGTAAAGATTATGTATTACTATCTTTTAATTGAACTAAGACTAAATTGTAATGACTCTAAAGTAGGTCAATTCAATGAAAATGGAACCAGGAGTACTTAAGTCTTAAACTGGTTAAGACAATAGTTCAATTGTTAGTGGTCTAATCCTAATTGAACCAAAATCATGGTTAAATTGAACATCAATATGTAAACAACGACGACGTATAATCTACCACAATAGAGTTGTTGGACTACACTTTTTCATCTTTTAACACAAAACCACACCGTTTTTTATGCTTAACAGGGGCTAAGAAAATATAAACTTCAACACAATTGACACGTCCAAAACTTTTGATGCCGGATTTATGGTCGCCGAATTAAACATCAAATGTATCAAAATTACCAGAAATTAATATGAAATATTAAATTTCTTGTTTGCCAAATTACATGGCAAAATTTGGAAAAAACAATGAAGAAAAAAAGAAGAAAAGGGAGGTGATGAATAAGAGTGGAGATGGGGCAATCATGTGATTCTTGTGAAGACGTTTCACCTCTTCAAAGAGACAGTTGGGAATTTAGCTGTTGTGTCAAATTTGAGTGCCCTTAACGCTATATTTTCCTATTTTTACAGATACATACATACGAACTAACCTACAATTATGTAACTTTAATCTCCAATAATACATCATTCTTTTCATGTACTCCTATGGCAATATTAACGTTTCTTGCACTTCTCATTACAACTAAGTAAAAACTAGAGTTCTTAATAATATAAAGAGAGTTGACTAATTCGGTTTAACTAAAAAAACTTAATAAAGTTACTTTAAAATTTTATATTATTATTTTTTCTTTAAAATAATTATTCGTGACTGATAAATTGATACATGGTATATTGATACACATAGTGCAATATTATTGATAAAATGATACATGGTATATTTGTAAATGCAAAAGCTTATTTTAATTAGGAGTGTACTTTCATCATAGATGCAATATTTACATAAACGTGAAATACCAATATTTTTCCTATTGATTATAATACATACGTACATATATATATATATATATATATATATATATATATATATATATATATATATATGAAAATCAACATAAAGTTTTTATAAATAAATAATTTAATTCATATTATTAATTAACATGTAAGAATTAATTATGTAAATTATAATAATCTAACCTTCCTCTCCAATACATTCATTTTTTTTTTCACACACACATACATATACATAAACAAATATTGGATTTTGGTTTTGAATCTTTTGAAATATTTGATTGGACTAAATAAGTAATTTATAAACACCTCAAATTGATTGGGGATGTTAATAATTGATTGGAGTATAATGTATTTGTGTGCTAGGTTCAACGAAATTGTATTCAAATACTCCCGTGAATTTATGATCTTTCGGGACATTTGAGGCCGATCTAAGTTGGTCAAAAATGATATGATAATTTTACTTCTATAATTTTTTTATTTCTTCTTTTTACTTCTTTTGTAGTTTGAATGTGATTAATACATTTAATTCACTTGAAATCCTGTTCAATTTTAATTCGATTCAAGTTTAATTATTTTTGTGCTCGATTTCAATTCTATAAAATTTTATTCTTTTTGAAATTGAGTTGGTTAATTTTTTTTGTGTTATCATGATTTACTTTTGTCATCTACATTCATCTAATTAGTAATTTCATCGTTAATATGTACAACTTGGTTCAAGAAGTATAGAACATGTATTATAATGATAATTATAGAGTGTTTACTTAACATGCTATCCAATAATAGTCATAAAATAAAACTCAAACCAAATTAAAAATTTGTAAAATAATCCTTTTTACTCTAGGCAAAAAATGAAGAATATATAAATTTCTAAATATAGATTTATGAATTTGGTAAAAAAATAGATTTATGAAAAGCATGAATGTCCCTGCAGAGACGGTTGGTTCATTTAAGTTTCAATTTGGAGATTGGACTATATTAGACAAAATTGTGTAACTGCAGTCGCAATTTGCTCTAATATATTTCCTTGATAGATCCATCTTATTCTCCTTTCCCGTTCCTATAAATATAGGACCTGTCAAAGAATGTAGACTTCTTCTTAAATAATATAAAATGTATTATTATTTTTTTCTCAGTTTTCTTAAATTGTTCCTATTAATACTCTTCAATATATATATTAAATAAGAGATAGACAAAAAAATAATAAACAAGTAGAGAGTAAGGGTCGGACAAGGCTGGATGATTAGTGTAAGATTTTGACTAACTTAACCAGCATCCTTAATATAATCAAATTAAGTGAATACGTCTCATATATAGAAGTAGAAAAAGTGTTTGGATTATGGGTAAAAAAATACACAAGTTATTGACAAAATAAGGGTCACCCAGCATGAAGTATTTTTTGGACAAAAAATACATAAACATTTTCATATTGGGGTGAAAAATACACATGTTTTCATATTGATTCCAGAAAACACATTGATTATGCGTATTTTAAAACTTAATAAGAAAACTTATGTGTGTTTTTACCTAAAAAAAAAAATTTTGGTGCTACTTGACTTTTTGGGTAAAACATGTCTATTTTTTTTTGTTTTCCAAGGTACCCCACCCGCGTGTCAAGTGGTTGGGGATTCAAACCCTAATTCTTGTGAATGAAGCGAATCCAAGGGTAAGATGTTTTTTGACCTTTAAACCTATGCTTATTTGAAAATGTAGCTTACTCCATTATATAAATGGTTGTTTTGCCAACAGTTGATATGATACTTTTTTTTGCCAATGGTTGATATGATAATTAATGTTTATAATTCATTTTAATTACCTTTTGTTATAAAATATCCAATGAGAAGACAATTATGTATATATTTAAATGAAAACATATATAAAAACAATCTATCAATTTTACACATATTATGGTTATTGATTAAGATTAAAAATTTCGTTCAAAAAAAGATTAAGATTAAAATTAAACGTCTTCTTGAATTGAAACCAAGGTAGGATTAATCCCATAACTAATATACTCCCTCCATTCCTAAATATAAGATCACTTTTGAATATCAATATGTTCCTAAATATAAGACCATTTTCTGATTTTTCATCTTTTTCCAAAATTAAACCTAATAATTTTTATCTATAATAACAAACAAGAGAAAGAGAGAGTGAGAATAAAGGTATATAGTTAGGATAAATTGGTAATATCATGTCGTAATAACTAACTTAACTAACATCTTTAATCTAATCAAATTAGAGAAAATGATCTTATATTTAGGAACGGAAGAGGTAGTAAAATCCATTGCAACATTAAATAATTAGATTATGATACTTCTTCAACGTGTTTTCTGATTTTAGCTTAGAGCCCAAGAATGTTACAGTCAGCGTCATCTTCAAACGAATGGCGACTTCTTCTGACATACGACAATTACACGGAAACGCAACGCCGTCTTTTTCCTATTATTATATTCGTTAAGCGACAGGTCAGGGTGGGGTGGCGATTTGGTCAATTCGCATTGACAATTGTATGACGTGGAAGTTTATAAGTGGTTGAAATGTCGAGAGAGCAAATTAGTGAAATGATGATGAGCACAGGTGAACAAATCCCATCGTTAAGTGAATGTTTGAAAGGCACTAGCCGACACGTCTCGGTGAGCTTCTTAAAGAAGCCACGCAAACAAGAAAAGAAGCTTAAGAAGGAAGCTTCTCTTTGTTGTTTTTCTTTTGGCTCTTTTATTTAACTTTAACGTATAGGAGTTTTAGGACACAAATTAAGAAAAAAATATCTTACGGGTTATACGTGTGGTTAAATATTTTTTATGCATTGTATGAAGTTATGATTTATGCTAGTCTAAAAGTTTTATAAAAGTTGTTCTAGTTTCAGATTGTATATAGGTAATCAGCTATACATTCTTATGAGTCGTCATGGGTGCCATGATGACACTCTTTTCCTTTCAAGGATAGTTCAGAACGTCAGGCTTCTTATGCAGAGAGAATGGCCAGTTGCGATTGCTCATGATTTATATTTAACATATTATATTTAGCTGAGTTTTCTTATAGATTTTAGATGATATGTGGCAGCGCCGCCTAAATTGTCATGCAACTAATTTCATCATTCAGCTCCTCTTCAGAAATAAGAATATATAATTTAAATCGTGCCTAAGGATAATGTCTTTAAGGACTATTTCCTATTTCTTAACTCCCAAGTCCCAAGTACTACTTCACAACTATCATGGTTATGAAAGAACAAATAAGAATAGAAAAATCAACATTACTATGAATGTGATAGAGTCATTAACAATAACTACAAAAAAAATGATAACTTCGTCAAGCTTAGCTACAATTAAGGAAATAGGAAAATAAAATGTAGAAAGATTTCTCAAGTACAGAGTGATGGTGCTTACTGCTTTTCATAGATGATGAAGTCTCTAATACAATAATGAATGTCATATTACTAAGATGACAAGGTCAATTATGATTTGTTGTAATTGCTAGATTACCATTATCTTGTATACGTTTTTTTTATCGGGTCTTGTATACGTTGAAAATAAATGAAGAAAATTATGAGGAGAATAATTCGCTTCAGATATGACGCTCTTGCAATCCGTGTTTAGTATGATGGGCTTCACAGATAAATGGACTTTGATATAACGTATTTGGACCTTGTATATTTTCCGGGCCTCCACATGTACCTGAAATTTGATTTTTTCAATTTATTCTCCTATGTATTATATATAGTCTTGTACAATTAGCTAGTTTTTATGGTTTGAAGACATATATAACCCGAGACGCATGTGTGGGGGGTATCCATTAACTAGAGGATGACAAACTCTTCATAAATTGCAGCAAAATTTTGATCATCTGACAATGTCAAACAAAGCTATGAAATTGCGTATGAAATTTCTTGAATTACATATATTACATAAAAAAACATAACAAAAGTATTTATTTTACTGTCCCAACTTCTCCCACCATAACAAATTATTTACCCATTTCATTCTTAGATTTAGGCATTTAGTTTACTAGGTAAAGATTACAACTCAAATTACACCATTATCTACACCCATGCATACAGTTTATAAATTCATTTTGCATTTGACCTAAAGGTGACAAGACAACGATCATTTCGTGAAGTTTCAGGATTTGTTGGAGAATGTAAGACTAATTTGCTAAAAGATATTCATTGTCTTTTTATCTTTACTTATCTGTATTGTTCAGGTAGGTATTGAAACATTATTGAAACATTCAAGTGAGCTGTGTTTTTTGGCTATTAGCTAGATTGAAGAAACTATTGTTAGTTTCTTCTGCAATTGTCCCTATATGCAAGAATTTTATTCATGGATACTCGATTCATCTCTGGATATATCTAATGATTCGAGATGTTTTTTTAATGGAAACTTAACTTGCTAGTTTTCAAAAGCATATTAATATTACTCGGTCACTCTCATCTAGAATACACGAAATATATACAACTTTACACAGGAACTTTGAGCAAACCTAGAACAAGTGATTCAAGATTTCTAACTAATAAAAGATAGATGCCTCATGGCACTTATTAACTGGAAAGCTTTTCACACAATCTATTATCCAATATCCTTAGGTTTGCAGGAGGAGAAACAATTTTCATGAAAATATGATAACTTTCAAATGCATAACTTGCTTAGCAACAATCTTTTTAATTAAATGAAGAAATTTAAAACTTTCAAAGAGAGAAATTACAATCTAATAATATTTTTTCACTTCTGATCTAAGATTAAACTTTTATTGAGTTATTGAAACTTCTTCAACATCCGCAGCTTTCTTTAACCACATCATTGTCATCACGTACAAGAATATTCTCGTTGATCTCCACCTTTTGATCACATAGACATCTTGGAAAACTATACTTAACAATTTTTTTTGGCCGAAACTATACTTAACAATTATTTCCATCCTTTTCCATTTATTAAATAAATCTGATGTACATATTATATGTACCAATTCTTTGAACTCGACCATGCCAATAACTTTCATTATTTAATATATAACAAATCATTTATCTAAGAAACATGCAACACACGTCCATGCATTAGAAATCACTTGAGTAGTTTTCAGAAGATTGGATGTGACAAGATGTCAAATCGTTCAGCTTACATATTAAACTAAAAATTAGGAGGTACTTATTTCAATTCAAATGCAAGTCATTTGCAACCACTTCAAAACTAAAGAAGAGTTGTTCACCCAAAAATAAACTAAAGAATAGTTCTTTACCCTTTAAAAATGTTTCAGATTCTAAAAAAAATCATCTTACCCATATTAAATTAAATTTTGAAAGATAGAGAAATACGATCAATCACATTATAATTATAATGATTAAAATTGGTAAAAATACATGTTAGCCCCTACTTATATTATAGTAAAAAATCATATTTCAGAGGATGACTTATATTTTAGATAAGAGGTAATGTATGAATACAAGCATGATATGACATTATTGTGTGATGATTAAGATAAAGAGACATCATAACAGATTCCAATCTTACAGCATCAATTGGTGGGCCTGAATTTTAGAAAGCAGACAAGCCCAGCATGGTCATGAGAAGTCCATGGGCCCCATCGCAGGCCGACTATGGAATCACTCTCATCTTTTTGTGGTTTATATTTCTACTATGTAGCTGTATACCTTGAAAAATGACTTGTAGTTTGGTCACTTCCAATTTATTGCCATGGTTGGAAATATTATTCAGATTATGATATCATATTATTTAGAATTTCAATCAATATGTCCCAATATATATATATATATATATATATATATATATATATATATATATATATATATCCTAGTTACACCCAACAATAATATTCGATTTTGACCCTATAGATCGGATATCAAATAATTGTATAAGAAAATGAAAAAATGTAGGATCAAATAAACACCTAATCTACCTCTGTTATTGACTCGATGCTTTCATAAACAGGCTTGATTTATATTGAACATATCTTCGTCATCATGTTATATCATTGTTAAAATTGAAGTACGTGATAAACATATCCTAGTTACATGAACATATCATTGTTAAAATTGAACATATCCTAGTTACACCCAAAAATGTAGGATCAAATAAACACCTAATCTACCTCTGTTATATCATTGTTAATAGAATTCTTACTTAGTACGTGATCAAACACACATACACACACTCTCTTAAAATTGAAGTGAAAAAATCAATCCTTAGGATGAACTTGGGAATTTCGTATATTACGAAAAGATGTCAAATGAACTTAGCAATTGGAGATGTGAATTTTTAATATAAATTTAAAAATGTTTATGATTAGGTTGAAAATTTATGTGTTCAAGAAATTTCCCAATATATTTTTTTATCAATTTCTGATGAAAAATGTTAGATAATTGTTAACATGAATTTGAAAATCCTTACGAACAAGTCAAAAATCTCTCTAGTAAACTTGTGAAACATACATTAGTCTTTCCGAACATATACCATATCAATTCTTAATGGAAAAGTTAGAATAAAATTGTAAATTAAGTTAAATATGTTTTTATCCTTTAACTTTTGACAAAGTCACAATTAGTCCCTTAACTCTTGAAGGTGTGTTTTTATTCTTTTCAAATTAACAGTGTTAAGTTCACCCAAAAAATATTTGAGTTACACCAAAAAAAAATTAACAGTGTTAAGTTCCCAAATGAAAAATGTCACCGGTATAAATTTGAGAGAAAACATTAAAATGTTAACTTACTATTATAAAATTGTAAAATATTAAAAATAAGAAAATAAATAAAATCCTAATCTTCATTAACTATTTTAATGTTGACAAGTAAACATTTTCCATTAGATAAGTTAATGATGTTAATTTGAAATGATTAAAACACACTTTTTAAAGTTAAGAAACTAAAATGTGTTTTTGTCGAAAGTTAAAAAACAAAAAACATACTTTAACCTTGTAAATTATTAAAAAAAACTTGAAATTAATCTCTATGATTAAGTTGAAAGTCCCTATATATGTTAAATTACTGTTGAATCCTTATATGATGTATTTGACGATTAAGATGCATTTGTTTCTTTTTGTAAAATATGAAAATCTCATTGTATTCCTCCTAGAGTTTGATATGATGTTTCTCAAATTTGAGCGACTATATTGTCATTTTTTATTTTCAAAGAAATTTTGGTGAGGATTTTCCATGGAAATTAAAGTCCATTTTATTATTTTCACACACACAAAAAAAATCATTTTATTTGTTTCCACGCCCTTATTATTACCAATCAGAGTAAGCCTCATGGATTTGCACAGAATCTAAAATGTACATGGGCAAAAACGCTGATCTAATAATTAGTTATTTCAATTTGGATAAAAATAATAAATGACTATTTCGCGGTATATAAATAATAATAAACTTTGTGACCCGGTGAAAAAATAATAAAACCGGTACTAAATGTTAATTTGTAGTTTTGTGGAACCTTTCTGACTTTATTTTCTAAAGTAAAAATAACTTTTTACCCCCTGACAATTAAAACTCAACTCTTCTTCCTTCCACCCTTCATCTTCCCATGCTAACAAGTATAAGGAAGGTTTTAATTGGGAGGGACAAAAATGTATTTTTCACTTTGAAAATAATATCAGAAAGGTTCCACATAACTACAAATTAACATTCAACACCGGTTTTTTTCACCAAGTCACAAAGTTAAATATTATTTATGCACCGCGAAATAGTCATTTATTAGTTTTGCCTAAAATGAAATAGTTAATTATCAGATCAGTACTTTTACGCCATGTACATTTTTATTATTTAGACTTGTAGCATATTTCATTTAATTTCAACATATGATATAATCCCTTTAATGATAGAAAAGGACACACTTAAGTTAAGGCCATGTGTGAAGCAACAATTGGATTTCAAGTCACTTATACATCAAATCATTTTCCATGTAATTTTGACAAAGTTTCTTCATCGATCTGATGATAAAGATCTGCCTACCATGAACCACCACACACCAAATCCATCTACAAAACTTCAACTTTCCACCAATCCACTCAATTTTTTCAAACAAAACCATCCCACTATTTTCACATATATATTATAATCCAACAATACTCTCTCCTCCCACGTATTATATATATATATACACCCTTTCTTCACAAATCAATCATCCTCCAAATATGAGCTTTCTTGCTGATCATATTGCTTATGATATAGCCATCCTTGTTCTAGCTATATTTCTCTTTGTTCTGGCCATTGTTCTCTACTTCACATGCAAGAAGAAACCAGTTCAATCTGATGCTGAAAAGCAGCAAGAAGGAGGAGAAGGAGAAGATGAAGAAATACAAAAAGCAGTGCCTGTGAAGATCTGTGGTCGTGCGTTTTCATTAATGGACATTGATGCAGCAACTGATGGATTCAACCAGAGGAGAATAATGGCCAAAGATCTCGCAGGAATTTTATATGCTGGTATATTAGAAAATGGAGATCTTGTGGCTATTAAAAGGATTCATCCTCTTCTTGTTCTCAGAAATGCAGGATTGAGTGGCTTCTCATCAGCGATGAAATGCCTCTCTTCTGCTCAACATCCCAACATAGTTTCCATTATTGGATTCTCAGAAGCTCCAGGTAACAATATCATTTGAATTATATCTCAATATGGGGTCTTTTAGTATTTGTGAAATACTCTCCCCACTTCTTTCTCTTATTGTACGGGCTACTTGACCAATTTTTGACACACAACAACAAAGCATAGAAACATCAGCAGTAACAACAACAACTTGGTGGGATTGTCTTTGATCATGTTCATGAAAATGAAATTATATAACCTAATACAACCGTTCTCCTTTATTCGAACTTGAGACTGACTATAAACATGGACATAGTTACATAACAAATTTGGATAGATTAAACAAATGTAGTTAAATTAGTTGTTATGACAAATATGAGTTGATTTTTCTAAAATATCATTTCTAATCATGATTACGCTTGGATGAATAGCTGGCCTTGAGT
Organism: Mimosa pudica; assembly: GCA_029929735.1. Lineage (NCBI taxonomy): Eukaryota > Viridiplantae > Streptophyta > Magnoliopsida > Fabales > Fabaceae > Mimosa > Mimosa pudica. The sequence goes on from JAKELP010000020.1 coordinate 11,948,451, forward strand.
ATGTGTGAATATTACTTGGGATACTTTGGAGAATGAACTATTAATTTGGAAGGCAAATTAAATTTGATCAATGTCTTATCAAATCTTATCCCTAACAAATTCTTATATATTGAGGATCGGAGATATTATTATAAATTCTGGGTTTGGACGTATGAATAAAAAATCTGATTGGAGATATCTCCACTAACAAACACAACAAGGAGAAAAGGTCGAGGAGAGCAGTGTTTGGTTTGCGTGCGGGTGTCTTCAATACCATGTGATGTGTTGCTAGTAATCGAATTGATTGAGATTATTTAGATGCATTGTTTTGTTAGCGTTATATTATTCTTTGCTTTGTTTTTTCGAAAAATATTTGAGCAGCCTTTCATTTTTTGTTATTGTTTTATTTGGCGGAATTTCGGCAACATATATAACACAAAGTATCATGCATGGTTAATTATTAAAACGTTGTTTACATGAATATTTTTTATTCACCGATTTTCTCATGGCTATGACTCGCTTTATTTATATGGAAACCAAGAAGAAGGAGATGAAATAAAACAAATAGAATGGAACAAAAAATATTTAAAGATAAAACATGATTCAACAAAAAGATAAGTACAACCTATTGAGTAATAATTACAACGACATGCTGGATATTATAAAGCAGAAAGAACCTCTTTCCTTTTTGATAACAGGGAAAGTTCTCAATAATGTATCGAAATTATTGATACATATTATTGAAGTAGACTCTAACTATTTCATTTATTGGCAATGTTACCCTCACCAGGTGAGAGAATCATAGTGATGGAGTTTGTGGGCACATTAAGCTTAGAATTCTATCTTCACCAAAATCCAGATGGGAATTCACTCTTAGATTGGAATCAGAGATTGAAAATAGCAGCTGGAGCAGCAAGAGGTCTACGCTACCTTCATGAAATTGCTTCACCAAACATAGTTCATGGATGTGTCAAATCCTCAAACATCCTAATAGACATAAACTTCAGTGCTAGGGTTTCTGACTACGGACTCAACTTTCTTGCTCCCCAAGAAAAAAGAACCCTAATAGGGTATGTGGATGAAGAATATTGGATCACTAATATTAATGGAAAAGTAGGAGGGGGTAGTTGCAAAGAGAGTGATATTTTTGGGTTTGGAGTGGTTTTGTTGGAGCTTTTGAGTGGAAGAAGTTGTGAAGAAGGGTTGTTAGTGAAATGGGCATTGCCATTGATTAAAGAAATGAGGTATAGTGAAGTTTTTGACCCAGGGTTAGTGATTCCTTCTGATATTAAGCCCTTGGTTAGGTTAGCCAAAGTCGCTTCAGCTTGTGTTGGTAATTCAAGAAAATGTAGGCCCTCCATTTCTCAGGTGTCAAATATTTTGAACCATTTAGAGAGAGAGGTATGCTTTGTCACATCTCAACATTAGAGTGTCTCACGACCTAGCTCAAATCTAAATTAGTCATCATTAGTATCATCTACCGTACGATTAAGGAAAATGAAGATGACGGGTTTAAATTTATCTGGTACTCAGTTTTTTGCTTGTCATGTTTGATTTGAGTACTTTCCACAACAGTGTACAAATGTATGTAGTCTATAAGATGTTGCTGAAATCAATTTTGTATTAAAGGAATTATATTTTCGTGTCTCTTATGATTTGTGTATGCCCGTCCAGTCCTTTATATTCTGTATAATTTTTTATCAGAATATATTATTACCTATAATTAGCTCTAGGAAAAACCATAATTTTGTGATCATTTATAAAACAAATGTAGTGACATTATATAAAAAATGTATAATACAAAAATCAAATGGAAGATTTATATAGTCGAGCCATTTGACTTCATTTTTTTTTAAAAAAGAGCCATTTGACTCAATTGACAATTGCACACCATTTTTTAAAGGGTTAAAATGTAAAAATGCAATTGTCACGAATGTGCAAAAATACCCATAGTAAAAAAATTTTGGAGCAAAACTACTTATCAAATTTTAAAAGTGAGACAAAAATGTCCATCACTATTAATTAAGGTAACAACCGTTTATTATGTCATTAAGTGTCATGTGGTCGGCCATGTATCTTTTGACATGGGCAAATATTCGGCAAAAAACGTCTAACCAGTACAATGTCCACCGTAAAACCTAGGCAGATTTATCATTATTATTGAAGCAAATTGAAAAAATTGTTTTTAGTCAAATTTACTCAGTCACTACACCCTTAAAACCTACTTCCTGTATTGTTGTTATCTGAGCACGATGTCCACCTTAGCTTGGAGCTAGTTGCTGACCAGATTGCACTTGCAGTACCTAAGCGACGCCCCTTCAGATATGAGCTCACGACTTGGTGGCCTCAGTAAAGCAACACTTCTTCTCATTGTCGAGCTTCGCGTCGTTGCCATAGAAGATAATGATACCAAGTTTCTTCTTTTCCTCGTCTTCTTGTTGCGCTTCTCAAATTTTTCTATGGGCAGCCTTGAATTGAAGATGGAAGAATGGAAGAAGAGAGAAATAAGCAAAGATTCGATAAGATTATGTGTGATTTCAATTAGACTTCTTATTTTTATTATAATGAGTCACTGCATTCTAAAACTTCGATGAAGAGTGGTGGTTGTGGGTATGTCTTGAATGCTATCCTAGATCCACAATTTAACTTTTGGTTCCTTTTAGTCTCAATCTGAAGTAGAGTGGTGGTTATTGGTATTGTTTAATTTTGTTTTTATCTTTCACACCTTAATTGTTTTTTTATTTTGTTGTATTACTCATCAAAACACGGCGCAAGCTTATGCATTTATTTGCCCATGTCAAATGACACATGGCCGGCCACATGACACTTGATGCATGACATAATATATGGTTGTTACCTTAAATTAACGGTGATTAGCATTTTTGCCCCACTTTTGAAATTTGATGGGTAGTTTTGCACCAAAAAATTTTACATTGGTATTTTTACATCTCTGTGACAAATTATATAGACATTTTTACACTTTATCCATTTTTTCAATGTATAGATTAAATTTTAACGAGTTTCTGTACAGAAGCTACTTATTTTGACATATAAACAAGTATAGTGTGTGAAACATTTTAACTTTGATAGAAAGAAAAAAGTGATTTTGTAAGATCATTAAAATATTCAAAACAAAAACAATGGTAAAAAAGTTGAGATATTTGCATTAATTCAAAATTGTGGAAGGCATTTTCAAGAGGTGACAGGTTGATAAATCCAGAAAACATGTTTGAGTGTGAATGTTGAAATTGAAAGGTGGGACGGTGCATTCATTTGCAGATTGAGAGATCTCATCAATCCTTTGTTTCCTGTGGGATAGGTAAGTGGGGACTCCTTTGGGATGACAGCGAACCACCTTCGTGCATTGCACATATTTTATATATTATAATAGAAGTTCAAATTTTTTTACTAATGGGTGATGGGACATTTCAAAAATAAAATATGCCCATATTTTTGGATAAATATGCACATATATATTAATATTACAGTTAAACTTTTTATATAGCTAGCTAGTGTTTATGAGGTTTGTTAGTTTCTTTTGACAAAAATAGGAATAATGATATTTTTTGAGCTGTAAATTTTGAGGGTTCATTTGTACAATAATGTCCTTATTAATTATTTAATATTAACCACTCTCTTTTTTCCTAAATATATGATCTATTTGAAGATGTGAGCTTGTTTTTAAATATATGACATATTTTATTTTCCCCTCATTTTTCCTAAATCATTCATATGGATGCTCTTCAATAATTTACAACCAAGAGAAATGATGGTAGGAATGAAATTATATGGTTATATTTTGGTGATATTATGTGATTTTAAGTCACTTTACTGACATCTTTAATCTAAAATAAAGGAATTATATTAAGTTATTTAACTAATGAGATCAATTAGTTAATTATAATAAATGCGATTCAATTTTCTTAAGAGAAAATGTGCAAAAATGATACTAAACTTTGCCCTTATAAATATTTCTAATACTAAAGTCGCGAGGTATAAAAAAAGTACCCAACCTAGAGTTCAGGTGTAAACATAGTATTTTCATTTAAGAGAAATAAAATTTAGATATGAAGATACTCTTATGCCTCTCATTATATTATTCTCTTCTTCAACCTCCCTCCCTTCACCCACGATTTTCGGTCTCTCCCTCACCCACTCGTCGTGGTTGGATGTGGCGGTGCCAGCCTCTATGCTGCGGCACCGGCCAAGGTAAAGGGAGGGAGGTTGAAGGAAAAAATAATTTAATGAGGAGTATAAGAGTATTATTTTCATATCTAAATTTTATTCTCTTAAGTGAAAATACTATATTTACATCTGGACAAATACTATATTTACACCTGGACCGCAAGTTGGTACTATTTTTACACCTCCAGAAACTTAAGCATTACAAATGCATTTTTTGGTTAAGTTTAGTATCTTAATAATGATGTATAATTTTACTCCTATATTCCTGTTTATAAAAATACTCACCTCGATTATCTTGTCCATTTTTATGAGAAATATTAGATTTTTTTTGTTGTTGCTAATTTCTTATGTTATCATAATTTAATTTCACATATTAATGTTATTCCATTTTTGCTGAAGCAAATTGTCAAGAAAATTCTTGCTTCGAATATTTAACCTTTCTCAGATTTCACTCGCACTCACTTGCGACATAAATGATTTTTTATTCTCTCTCTTTCCACAATACTCTTCTTATATATTTTTTTTAAAAAAACTTGTTATTTTAAAATTAACTTTGTGAAATTGTTTTTTCTTAAAATTGACAACAGATATACAAATATGCCCTCAATATTCTTAGTCGGTAGCCATTGTTAGGTGATTACTTTAACATCATGGATAATATGTATGGCTTAAGGATATGAATTAGTTAGAAATGCATACGGTGGAATTGTAAAAAAAGCTAGACATGTCAAACAAAATCAACAGAATGGAGTAAGATTTATTTTTATAGTAGACATACCAGTGCGTGAAACTTTTAACATATTGGAAGGATTTTGAACTCTCAACTAATGCATTCACATCCTATATGACTTATCGATATTTAAACAATTGAACCATTTTTTAGCATATTAATAAGCGCTTATTTTGTTATAAGATAGGGGTATATAGTTGCCATCATAAAGTATTTTTATTTGAAGTCGTGCTTCCTATGCCAAACAAAGATGAATAAATTATTTGTTAGTTATGGATGGAAAAACTTTGTTGTGTCCTATACCAAACAAAGATGAATAAATTATTTGTTATTGATGGCAGGAAAAACTTTGTCACAGCTCTAATTATTATGTCTCCAATCCTTTTCCTCTGGTCCTTGGTCATACATCCTCATTCTCTCTTTATTTCTCCAGTCATCTCCAACCTAGTTTATCTCCTTTTGCTTCTCTAGTCTTCTCTAATTTACCTTCTTCATCTGCTTCTCTCGGTGGTTAGGCCTCATTTGTGCATCTTTCTTCCTTCCTTCAGTATATATATATTATCACTTCCATCTCTAGTCATCTTCTCTCCCATCTCCATTTTGGTCCTTGGCCATCTGACCCCCTTTTCTCGACCATCATATTTAGAAAGCTTGCCATCTTATTCCCTCATTCTCATCTAATCACCCTAGCATATAAATTACTGGAAGGATTCTTTGCATGTGAACACAAATATAAATCTAGACTGCAACAAAAATATCCAAAGTGGACTTTTAACACCTTTTTTACGATAATTTCAGGGGTAGGGTTCCAACACTTTGCTACCACTGGAACCACTGGCACCGCCGCAGTTGCAACCACAATGGCCACATTCACATACCAACATATCAATCTTAATTACTAAAATTTGAGATCTCAAAATCAAATAGATACAATTGAGAAGTGTTGTCCTTGAATTTGTAGTGGTTTTATATGCTAAATTAGGCTACTAACATGATTAAGATGAAATATTGGTCCAATAATTATGCAATAATTTAGACCATAGATTTTAGATTAGCATGAAAATGAGATTGGCCATAATTGAATTTCAATTACCGTTAGTTGATTTGTAGGGCTCTTTGACCCTTATTTATGGTCTATTTTCACTATTATGATCACTCAGGACTAAGTATAGAGGAGTCTGGATGGGAATAAACAAGTAAAATAGGACAAAAAGCTGAAAATTCAAGAATCATAGGGGCAAACTGGAGATTCTAAACAAATTGTTTCAAAAACGTCCTAGGAATTTCTGAATATTGTAAATTGGTTCATGTTGGTCGACGTAGCTTGCAACAGCCAAAACAACGACTAGTTTTGCCGGGGTGCCAACAATCTAAGCCATGGCCGAAACGTGAAATCATCATATTTTGGGCCCAAACTAGATCCTACCCAAAAATCCACTTAAAGACATGACCTTCCACAAATATTAGGTCGAAATTGGAGGTGAGAGACAATCTTTGAGCCCTACCTAATACATCTCATACTCTCATCTTCTCTCATTTATTTCATCTTCCTTCCATCTCTTCTCCATTTTTTTTTTTACCAAATTTCACCACCTATCCACCATGTTTTCTTGTGTATTACAGCTTGGAGTTGTTACGCTTTCTTCCATAAGGAGCGAACCTCTCTTTGTTCTTGAGATGATAGGATATTGAATTGATTTCATGTGCTTCAAAAGGAGTCTAGTTTCTTTTCCTTTCTTTTTGTATTTAATCATTCTTAAATTTAGGTTTATTATTTATATATATGAGACTTGAATTCGATGTAATGATTTGACACTGCTAGAAAGAATGACATTAACGACAAAAAACTTTGTTCATTAATACTGGTGTCGTTAAAAGTTGGGTTTTTAACGACTAAATTTTTTGGTCCTTAAAAAGTCAAGGATGTTCAAAGACTAAATAAAGTTTCTAAAAACTGTGGTTGTTGAAATTAGTTTTAACGACAAAAATAAGTTTATATTAGGTCAATAAAACTTTTAACGACCAAATATTTTGATAAATTCTATAATTTCACATATTTCATCTCAATTTCCCTTGAATGTACATGATTTTTGGTGGTAAATAATGGAGATGGATATAATTACACATAGAAAAAGGGAAAATTAGAAAGATAGACATTTGAGTGAAATTTGGAGTTATATTTGTGTCAAAGTGATTTTTGGAGCTCATCAACCCTCTTTCTCTTTTGTAGGAAGAGGTGTACAAGTGAAGAAGGCTAAAGAAAACATGGAATTATGAAGAAAAGCATAGGACAAGCTAAGCAAGTGACAAAAGAGCAAAAAAAGGAAAATTTCTCAATGTTGTTCGTTGAGCTTTCGTTGCCAAACAAAGGCGCGACGAATGATGTTCTTCCCTGCCTCTGTTCCGTTCGTTGAGCCTTCGTTGTGCAACTAACAGGCAACGGACAAAAACCAAAACTCTGCGTTTTGAGTGGGCTGAAAGTGAAAATTCAGAAGCAATAAAAGGCAGCTCGCAAGAAAGAAATGGGGGCCGACTTCTTGGAGTTCTAGGGCAACAAAAACACATTCTTCTTGGTCTTTTGGCTTGGATTATGCTTGGGGTTTGAAGATTTGGAGCTTGGGAGTTTGGTGGGGAGCATTAAACACATTTAAAGCTTCTCCATTTTGGTTTCCTCTTCATTTTCTTCTTCCTATTTTGTGAGCACTTATGACTCTTTACTCATTTTGGTATTGTAGTTCATATTTGATTATGAGTAGCTAAATCCATTTATCTAGGATTATTTTGAACCCTTGTATGGAGTAACTCTTTAAACTCCTATCCTTTTGTGATTAATGTATATATATGTGTTTATTTTACTCTAGCCCTAATGCCTCTAAGTGATTGATCACCATTTAGTTGATTTGTTCATTTGACTTATGACTTGAGAGAGCTAGGTTAAGTGTAGAACTTGAGTACAATAGTGTGAGAACTTGAAGTTTGCATGACAAATGAATAGTTTTGTTAATAAGATAGACATATACTTATTAGCCTCACATAGTCACATTAGGGTTGAAACTTAGAAATTGGGTTTTATTAATTATGACAAGAGATTGGATAATTAATGAAATTAAACACTTGTTCTTGACTCGACGGAGCGTTTACAAGTATTTTAGAACCCTAGGTTAACACATATATAAGCATTAAAGCAATTAGGAGAGGAGTTGATTAAAGGTTACAAGATACAAGGGGGATAAATAATCCTAGATACCAATTAATCCTTGAAGAAAACAAAAATATTTGATATCATTTTATCATTTTAGTTTTAGCAAATAGCTTACTTGTTTGACCTTCAAATCATGTTATGGTTAGCTCAACTTAATTTAATCACCAAACCTTTTGTTTGACCGGATTTGTATCTCAATCCTCGTGGGAACGATCTTTACTTTCACTTTATTACTTGGCGCGACCCGTGCACTTGCGGTGCGAACAAGTTTTTGGCGCCGTTGCCGGGGATTTGGAAACAAATCCCTTGGTCAACCTCAGGCTTGGTTATTAAATTTCGATTGAGCATAATATATATAATTAATTTTTCTTTTCTTTGTCTACTAATACTTTTGTTAGTACAATACTTGCCTTTTGTGTTGTTCTTCCTCTAGTTGTCCTACAGATTTATGCAACCAGTGCATCCAGACAGCCTGGAGGTAGTCCTGGAGTTTGAAAATTTCTTTGACGCGACCGACACTGAATCTGAGACTATGGCTGATGATGAGTATGATCGGGCTACTGTGAATGACTTTGCTACCAGAAACATGGGTGGTGCTCAGTCTTGTATCAGGATGCCAGAGATGCGAGCTCACAACTTTGAGATTAAGCCGGTTATGATCACTATGCTCCAGCTGCACGGAATGTTCCATGGGTTGTACAATGAAGATGCAAACAAACACTTGTTGTATTTCTTAGAAGTTTGCAATTCTTTCAAGCAAAATGGAGTTCCTGAAGATGTTTTGCGACTGAGGTTGTTCCCTTTTTCTTTGCAAGGGAAAGCTAGGGAATGGTTTGATAATTTGCCAGAGGGGTCCATCAATTCCTGGAATGCTCTTGAAAGTAAATTCAGAGCAAGGTTCTTTTCTGATGATAAGTCGGTTGAAGCTAGAGATGCGTTTCTGAGTTTCAAGCAATATCCTGATGAGCATCTCTATGCCGCTTGGGAGAGATATAAGATGTTAATGAAGCAATGCCCCAATCATGGGGTAGATAAGTGGGTCATCATCCAGATTTTCTGTAACCGCCTTAATCCTCAATCCAAGGCTATGGTTGATTCAATGACAAATGGAGGATACAGAAATGTCCCGGTCAATGAACTGTTCCGATTGCTTGATCAGTTAGCTGCTAATAATTCTCAGGGCACAGACAGGCGTTCACAGCCTCTATCCACTCTTAAGGAAGATGTCACTTCTTCCTCACAGATTGCTATTATTCTCTCTGCTATTAACAAGCGTTTTGATGTGCTTGAATCGCAGGTGCAGAGAAGTAAATCTCAGGGTATTTATTCTGTGCATACTACCTCAATTGTGTGTGATCAATGTGAAGATGTTCATCTCCCAGACCATTGTCCTCTTTATATGGCCTCTGAGTCTGTGAACTATATGGGGAAGTTTCAGAATCCTAACAACAACCCTTACTCCAACACTTATAATCCAGGGTGGAGGAATCACCCAGACTTTTCATGGAGTCAAGGGCAAGCTTTGAATCCTTCTTCTTCTTCGGGTGTCAAGCTTTCACACCCACCGGGTTTTCAATGTCAAACTAAGCAAATACCTCATAAAGAAGAAGAATCTAAAGTGGAGAAGATGTTTGCACAAATCTTGGCAGGGCAAGAAGCTGCGAGAATTCAGAATGATACTAGGCACGCGGGTCATGACGCCTCTATTAAGAATCTTGAGATACAAATGGGGCAACTCGCATCTCAATTAAACACTATGACAATTCATATGTCAAGAGGAAATCTCACTAGCGGCACAATTCCTAATCCAGAGAACAATGGTAGAGAAGAATGTAAGGTGATCAACTTAAGGAGTGAGAAACAAGTTGATAATGAGCCTAAGCCACAAGGAGTTAATAAGGAAACTCCAAGTGAGATGGTTATTGATGAGGGCGCCAATATTGATGAAAACATTCTAGTTGATGAAAGTGTTTCTAGGAAGAAAAATGTTGTTGAGAGCAAAGATAAAGTTCAACATAAGGATGATGTTGATAACAAGAAGAAACCACTTGAGGCAAAACCAAAATATGTGCCTCCCCCTCCTTTTCCCCAAAGACTAAAAAAGTATCAGGATGATGGACAATTCAAGAAATTCTTAGAAATGTTCAAACAGTTGCATATCAACATTCCGTTTGCCGAAGCACTTGAGCAGATGCCTAAATATGCAAAGTTCTTGAAAGATGTGTTGTCCAAGAAGAGGAGGTTCAGTGAATTTGAAACTGTTGCTTTGACTGAAGATTGTAGTGCTATTCTACAAAGAAAGCTTCCTCCTAAGTTGAAAGATCCTGGGAGTTTCAACATTCTATGTAACATTGGGAATAACTTCAAAGGAAAAGCTCTTTGTGATTTGGGAGCAAGTGTTAACTTGATGCCCTCTGCTGTTTTTAATCGATTAGGCTTAGGAGAGGCAAGGCCTACTACTGTGACACTACTCCTTGCTGATAGGAGTATATCTCATCCTAGAGGGGTCATTGAAAATGTCTTGATGAAAGTAGAACAGTTCATATTTCCAGCTGACTTTATTGTTGTTGATTGCAAAGTGGATTGGAACATTCCAATCATACTTGGGAGGCCATTCCTTGCTACTGCTAAAACCCTTATAGATGTGGAAAAAGGTGAAATCACTTTAAGGGTCAATGATGAGAAAGTGAGTTTCAACATGAACCAATTGAAGTTCCCATATGATTCTCCTCAATGTGCTTATGTGGATGTATGTGATTGTACTCATCAAGAAAAGTCTTATTCTTCATCAGTTAAAAATCTCTCGGAAGCATTGCCAAAGGAAGAAAAAGGTGTTGAAGATGTTCATGGTAGACAATCAATGAGAGTATGTGCTATGGATACTTATGGTCATGCAAGATTCAAGCCTTTAGTCCATTATATGTATCCAATGCATTAGACACTCCTTTTCGGCAGTCATCCAGTAAAGATCCTCCAATCTTGGAGTTGAAACTACCTTCTCCTCAATGTGATGAATTGGAAAAATGTGGTCTCAATACTAGTGAGATTGCAGAGCATGACAAAGAAAATACTAAGTGGTTCAATGACAAGAAAGCTCTTTCAAAGTCTTTTGAACTTGGTCAAAAGGTGCTCTTGTATAATTGCAAGATCAGATTGTTTTCGAGAAAGCTGAAGTTTCATTGGTCTGGCCCGTTCACTGTTGTTCAAGCCTCAAACTTTAATGATGTGGAGTTAGAAAATGAAAAAGGTGAAAGATTCAAAGTGAGTGGGTACCGGTTAAAGCATTATTGGAGTGGTGAGATAGATCATGCATCGGTCTCACTACCCCTCTCTGATCCTACTTGAAGCAGCGAAGAGTCTAGCTAAAGACTATAAATTAAGCGCTTCTTGGGAGGCAACCCAAGTTCTCAACTTTTCTCTTTTATTTTTGACTTTTAGGTTATTTCAGTTTATTTTGGTAGATTTGTGCTTGTTTTTCTCTTTTTGTAGGAAGGAAGGTTCCTCTTAATACTTTGGATTTTTTGGAGATGACATGCTGGAGCTTACGGTTTTGGAAGTAAAGAAGAAGTCTACAAGGGGGAGTACCTCTTAAACTTCACTTTATAGTCAATATTAAGCATTGTCATAGTTAATTGAATGGTTGATCTGTGGAAAGCTGGATTTTTGGATGTTGGTTCATGCCAATTGTTCATTTTGCACTTATTGAGCTGAAAGTGACTATTCATGTTTGATGTTTTGATTTGGTGCTCATGATTTTATTGTGAATGATTGTTGGTGTGTGAATAAATTTGCCTATGCTATATTGAGTGTGCTGTGGCTGAAATGGAAAAGTGGTGTGTGGGCTTTTTGCATTGTTTGTTATGAAAGGGCACATCTTGATTAATGAATTTTTGAGTGTGTGGACTTTGGCTTGTGTGTTAATGTGGATGCATTTTGATTGTGAAGTACAATGTAATTGATATAGATCTTAAAACGTGGTGTGATTGGAGTGTTTCTTGCACAATGAATTTTTGGTGTTGAATGGGTGATGAATTGAGTGGAGGAATAGGGTGATTTTGATGTATAGGAGGCGGTTAATTGTGATCAGGTCTGCAAATTCTGCAGAATTATGCAGCAAATGTTCTGATATTCGTCATGTGTTTGTCTTGGGACGAAGCCACAACAAACCCAGTCCTTCTTTGTCTGTTCGTTAATGTGTTCGTTGTGTGTATGTTAAGCGACGAAGGCTCGACGAAAGCGAGTTCCTCTCTGGCACTCTCTCTCCTCAAATGACGCTTTCTAAGCATATAAAAAAATTAATTAATAAAAAAAAACTAAATAAAAAAAAAAAATTCAAAACCCTAATCCCAAATCCCACTCCATCTCCTTCCTTCATCCTTCATCAACTAATTCACTCTCACCACCCACCATCGGCCGCCTTCCCCAACGCCGCTGCAACCACCGCAACCAGCGCCTGCCGCCGATTTCATCCGTCACTCTCTTTCTCTTTCAAATCCTCTTCCGTTCGCCATTCTCACACCACCACCCACAACTTCGTCTCAGCCCTGCGTTCTCCTCCTTCACCACTCAATCTCCGTCTTCATTTCCGGCGGCCGTTCATCGTTCGCTGTAGGCTTCACTTGTTCTCACTCTCGCTGTAGATCTCACTTCACTGAACAACTCCCTCCGTCTCTCTTTCTCTTCCAAACCCCACACCACCATCACCTCCGCCGTCACCCACGTCTGCGTCCTCCCCCCACACATCAGCGGCTTCACCTTTGTCTCAGAAAGCCCAATCTGCAAAACCCTCACTTGTTGCCTTCTTCATATTGGTACTTCCCCCTACTTGCTTTGATTTTTGTTTAGTTATTTAGTTAGATAGCTAGTTTAGTTTAGTGTAGTTTGTTCAACATCATGTAGAAATTTTTGGGATTTTTGAAGGGGTCTTATGTTAAGTAGCAATGTGAGAATGGATGGATAATGAAACACGAATTGTTTGGACTGAGATTTGAGCTGAATTTACTGGTTTATGTAGGACTAAACAGAGGTGAGTGTACATGCTATGTGAGGAAAATGTTTGTATTGGCCTTGTGGTGTTGGTGAACTGTGACATAGCACTGTTTGTTAGACTTCACTGATTTTGATACTGTAACTGAGCTTGGCCAGATCTGATTGAAGTGTAGAGAGCCTGAGTTTAATGTTTTTGAACTTGAATAGTAATCTTTGGGAGAGGGAATGATATGTAAGGCTGTTTGGCAACATCATTATCCCTTAAGCTTAGGTTTGGGACTGAATTTTGTGTGAGAGTTGTTTCTGGGAGTGCTAGCTGCCATTGGTGCTTAAATTTTTAATGTCATTATATTTCTTATTGTCTAAGAACTTGAGTGAATAAATTATGCTCATTTTGAAATAAATTCTGCTCAAGTTCTTTCATAATGAGAATTATTTTGATATTGTTTTTCAATTGAATCTTCACCAATGAGTTGCAAATGGCAGTCAGGTTTAGAGGGAGCATTGAAGTTGAGAAAAGGTTACATGGTCAGTTAAGTGCAAGTTTGGGGGATTTAGGCATTAAGTGTGTTGTGAGTTAGGCCTTAGTGAGAAACTTTAAGTTTATCCTTCTAGGCTGTGAATTTGGGATCTCTTGCTGGTTGCTAAGTGTCTTGCTTTGTCTTGTTTGTGTGTTTGTGTTGTAGTGCTTGTCTTGTGAATGTCTTGTGCTTGTTGTGCTAGATGCCTTAGTTTGGATTGTGTGTGATATTTTGTGGTCTTGTGAATGTCTTGCAATTGTGAATGACATGTGAACTATGAGCTATTCAACTCAAACTGATTGTGGTCAATTATGGTCACTGATTGTGCCTATGCACCTATTTATGACATTAATGTGACATGTACCTTTTGGATGTTTCATTTCATAGGTGATTTTTGTTTGACCCTTCTCTCTATTTGACAGTGAGGACACTGTATGGTTTAAGTTTGGGGGAAGGAATGTGATTATCTAACACTTTTGAGCATGCTTGAACTTTTTGAAAAGTTGTGAAAAAATTGTTACTTGTGAATAATAAGTGCACAGGGAATTTTTTGACTTTGTTATGATGATGAATGTGTGATATTTTGCCCCAAATTAAAGTTGTTGCATTTTTTTTTCAAAGAAAATTTGACCATGAGCTATCTTGAAAAGATGTATGAAAGTCCAATGATATGAATAAGTTGTTTGAATAAAGGGTATATAGAAGATGAACTTATATGCTTTGTTTGAGTGGATTGTGTTGTTAAGGCAAATCTCTCCTTAATTCTCTTGAACAACTTATGCACTAATGGAGTTAGAGTAATTGGATGATGGATTTTGTGAAGGAAAAATGTAATAAACTGATGCATGTATGTGTTCTCTCTCACTTCATAATTTCAAAATTCTTTTTGGAAAATTCACATTTTTGACAGGTTGCACATAAGTTTGAAAAATGATTGAGGCCATCATTAAATGCGATTGAGCCTTTCAAGTCATCCTTAACAATTTTTATCTCATTTGCACCCTCTTTGAGCCTTTTAATGAAAAACATGATGATTTTCTTTTGCAACCCACATTGAACCTAACCCATATAGCCCGAAAAACCATGAACTACCTGAATCTTGAGATAATTGACATTTCATTAGTAGTGAGGATTGGTATGGTTGATAAAAGTGTGTGTAAATGTAAAAAAAATGTGTTTGTGGAAGGGAAATAGTGGCTTTGAAAAGGAAAAGTTTGTACTCCCAAGTAAAAAAAAAATGAAAGAAAAGGAAATGAAAAAGAACAAAAAGAAAGAAGTATGAAAAAAAAGTAGCAATAAGACTAGGAGTACAAATAATGAAAATTGAGATGAGTTTGGGGGAGGTTTATGTTTCTTGAAAGAGAATTTTGTGAAAGAGTGACTATGATGAAATGTTTTCAATTATCTCAATATATTTGAATTCCTTTATCCTATTCTTTCAATTAACCAAACACTTAACCCTTGGCCCCATTACAAGCTTTAAAAGTCCTCTTGATTTTAAACTTATGTGCTACAAGTTGAAAGTGGGGAGAGAAGAAAAGAGTGGAGAAATTTGAAGAGTGAGAGTCTATACATGCATTGGAGTTTTACAAAGGACCGGAGAAAGATCTTGAAAATTTTCTTTAACTCCATCACACACACACTAATTCAAAGATTATGGAGAGCTTGTTCTTAACATCATGAGTCATTCATCTCTGCATATAATTCATGTATTCTATATATCAATTAGGAAGAACAACATATTAGGACAAGTAATTCAATTGAACTAGGGTTAGCATGTTGTCAAGGTATAAAAATTTCTAAATTGCTTGAGGACAAGCAAGAACTTAAGTTTGGGGGAGTGATAAATTCTATAATTTCACATATTTCATCTCAATTTCCCTTGAATGTACATGATTTTTGGTGGTAAATAATGGAGATGGATATAATTACACATAGAAAAAGGGAAAATTAGAAAGATAGACATTAGAGTGAAATTTGGAGTTATATTTGTGTCAAAGTGATTTTTGGAGCTCATCAACCCTCTTTCTCTTTTGTAGGAAGAGGTGTACAAGTGAAGAAGGCTAAAGAAAACATGGAATTATGAAGAAAAGCATAGGACAAGCTAAGCAAGTGACAAAAGAGCAAAAAAAGGAAAATTTCTCAATGTTGTTCGTTGAGCTTTCGTTGCCAAACAAAGGTGCGACGAATGATGTTCTTCCCTGCCTCTGTTCCGTTCGTTGAGCCTTCGTTGTGCAACTAACAGGCAACGAACAAAAACCAAAACTCTGCGTTTTGAGTGGGCTGAAAGTGAAAATTCAGAAGCAATAAAAGGCAGCTCGCAAGAAAGAAATGGGGGCCGACTTCTTGGAGTTCTAGGGCAACAAAAACACATTCTTCTTGGTCTTTTGGCTTGGATTATGCTTGGGGTTTGAAGATTTGGAGCTTGGGAGTTTGGTGGGGAGCATTAAACACATTTAAAGCTTCTCCATTTTGGTTTCCTCTTCATTTTCTTCTTCCTATTTTGTGAGCACTTATGACTCTTTACTCATTTTGGTATTGTAGTTCATATTTGATTATGAGTAGCTAAATCCATTTATCTAGGATTATTTTGAACCCTTGTATGGAGTAACTCTTTAAACTTCTATCCTTTTGTGATTAATGTATATATATGTGTTTATTTTACTCTAGCCCTAATGCCTCTAAGTGATTGATCACCATTTAGTTGATTTGTTCATTTGACTTATGACTTGAGAGAGCTAGGTTAAGTGTAGAACTTGAGTAAAATAGTGTGAGAACTTGAAGTTTGCATGACAAATGAATAGTTTTGTTAATAAGATAGACATATACTTATTAGCCTCACATAGCCACATTAGGGTTGAAACTTAGAAATTGAGTTTTATTAATTATGACAAGAGATTGGATAATTAATGAAATTAAACACTTGTTCTTGACTCGACGGAGCGTTTACAAGTATTTTAGAACCCTAGGTTAACACATATATAAGCATTAAAGCAATTAGGAGAGGAGTTGATTAAAGGTTACAAGATACAAGGGGGATAAATAATCCTAGATACCAATTAATCCTTGAAGAAAACAAAAATATTTGATATCATTTTATCATTTTAGTTTTAGCAAATAGCTTACTTGTTTGACCTTCAAATCATGTTATGGTTAGCTCAACTTAATTTAATCACCAAACCTTTTGTTTGACCGGATTTGTATCTCAATCCTCGTGGGAATGATCTTTACTTTCACTTTATTACTTGGCGCGACCCGTGCACTTGCGGTGCGAACATATTTTTAATTGTGGTCATTAAAACTTTACACATTTTTTAAAAAATAAATTGCCTATATTCAACTTGCATTTGAAAATTTAATTCAAAATTATGTTAACTAGATCCTAATTTCTCTAACAAAAAAATTAAATCACATAATATATACAAATTTATAATATAATGAATTAATATATAAATAATATCATTCTTTGGTTTTATTCTCGTTACAGCAAAATAAATAGGATCAAATCCTGACCCCTAACATATCTATTAATCCTAACCTCCCTAATAAAAAATTGAGAATAATATTAAAACAGATTCATCGTCAAAACAAAGTAAAAATAATAAATTACACTCCAGGTTTTAGAAACAGGTAACAATATCAATCAAGTTCATTATGGAATCAATAAATGTATTCACCTCATGCAAAATACATCGCAAGCAAGAACACTATGACAAGGGAAGGGACGGTGGTGGTCGCTTGGTCGGTGAAGGAGGGAGGGAGGAGAGTATTATTAAAGGTCGGACTCACATCTTCAGAAATAATATTGATTAGGTCACAAGAAACTCTACTTTAATTCCCTCAATTAGTGAGACTTTTCTTATATTATGTCCCTTATAAGGGATCTGTAATTAATTAGCCCCAGTGGAAAAGTTAGCTAAACTATGTTTTAACAATACTTTGTTACACGTAGACTAATATATCAATGACAACAATCCTCTCTATGCTCATATCATTTAGCCTGACTAATATATCAATGACAACAATACTTTGTAAATTTCCTGAATTCTTTTACAACTACTGTATAAAACAAGCTTATGAGGGTGATCTTCAAGGAGAAGACATTCTCTAAATTAATTGAAGGTGAATTGATTACCTTCTCTACCCATGAATCTTTATATTCCACAATAAATGGATTCCTGAATTTAGAGATCAGTTCCATCTCGAAGGCAAAGAGCTGGCATATAACAGACATCCAAAATCATATTTACAAGCATATCCACATAAAAAATTAAAATTACTCGTAGGTGAACAACTGTATTTGTATATGTTAGAATCTAAAGTTTTGATGAAGACTAAAACATGAAAGAGCATAATGAACACTTAGGAAGAATTAAATGAAAGTTAGAAATCCTAAGTTAGAACACAATCGGATGTAAAATTACAACCGGATGACTTAGAGCAAAAACAACGTAAGTAGCGCTTGCGGGTGTAGTACGCATCCCATAGCGGAAGTCAATTGAACACTAAGTCTGATCCTAGTAAACCGACTCTAAGTAGAATAGCTTCCCATAGCAAAAATGCTTCCCATTGCACTTGATTATATTACTCTGTTGGACTAACATTTGAGTGCAGAACTTAGATTCACTTCCGATGGCAAATGAGCTTCCGATAGTGAACACTCTTTGCATTACACATACTTGGACTAACACTTGCAGAACCAAGCACTTACTTCCGGTAGCCAAAATCCATCCGATAGCAAGTACAAGAGTCAGAGACCGTACAAGTGCTCAGATGTCAGAATTGCTTTTGTCAGAGTAGTATTGTCAGGACTACTTTTCAGAGCTAAAGCAAGTCAACCCTGCTAAGCATTAATGAGCATTAATGAGGACAACGGTAACAAGGGTTTAACGACTAGATTCAAACGGACTTATTGCCGATTAAACAACTGGTGTATTAGAGGCTACTATAAAAGGAACAACTTCATCATTTATGAAGAAAAACGACTCTCACCAAGAACAACACACGCAGTTATTGAGAGAGAACTAATAGCCTTCAAGCATAATACCCAGAGAATATTAAGAAAGCTTTAAAGTCTAAAGAGCACTTAATACCTTGAGAGTTATTCTTATTGTTATCATCTTGTACTCTTTGTATTTAAGTCTCTACATTTATTGAGAGCATTCATTGTACTTAAGTGCTTATCACAATCTGTTCATTAAGTGAACTTTGTAGTAAATCCTTTTTATAAAGGTTGAACCCTTGCAGGTAGTAAGGGGGAGTGAGTAAGGTTGCAAGTTAGCCCGTAAAATTTGTGGTTGTAAGGTTGGTTGCAAGTTAGCCCGTAAAACTTGTGGTTGTAAGGTTGCAAGTTAGCCCGTAAAACTTGTGAATTAGTGGAACTCAATCAAGGGATTGAGAACTGGGCGTAGGTCAAGAGTTAGACCGAACCAGTATAAAAGAGTTTGTGTTTGTCTCTATTTTTATCTTGTTTTTTGAGGCCACAATTCACCCCCTCTCTTGTTTCCTAAACCCTTTTCAGTATAGAGAGAATAATTATGAGTAAATTGGAAAAAAAATCATTAAATGATTTTATAAATTTAGCCAATCTCTTATAAAAGAGACAAACTCTTTTAAATTTTAGGTTTTTTTATGAATAAAGATAGAGGGAGTAGTGTTTTAATCAAATATGTGCACTTAATTAACATAGTGAGTAGCCGTTTGTACAAGTTTAATTTCCTAATAATTTCTTGTCTTATTACTTGCCAACCTTTTTTCTATAAGTACACTGGAATATGAAAGGGTTTGGAACTTTTTTTTCAGTTTATAATATCGGTGTCCTAATAAATGGAATGACAGTGATTTTTTTTGATTTCTCAAGTAGGGGTAGATAGCTGGCCTGTGAATTTGCTCCATTCGCAAGGGCTGGGGATCGAACCCCCAACCACTTGTTTAAGGGACGAGAGTACTTACCACTCACGTCAACCCGCCAAGTTGGAATGGCAGTGATTTTGTTACACTAAATTTATTTGGTTTTTTGACCATGAAAAAAATTATTTTGTTTTAAGATATGGGACTTCTAATAAATCTCCTAATCGTTTTTTTTCTTTTGAAGTGAATCAATCTCCTGATCAATGGAGTGTGATGGTGAATTGTGAATCCTTAGCTCTCATATTTCAATTATAATTATCACAAATCTAAAATTGAAATGTAACTCCTGCTCTTTGATATTATTGATCATATTATTCATTTTCTTTATTGGTCAGTAATGTCTTGTGAAGGTTTTTGCTTCATTAGAAATAAATTTATGAGGGTTTTCTTAATTACTGTTTCTATTATTTTCATACACACTGAATTTTACTATGTTATTGATGTTCCCATCCTTTTTACGGAATAGTTGAGTTTCTGTATTTTGTGTTTGTATTCGAACTAATATGAACAATTATTACATCTAAACCGTTAATTTTGTCATATAACGATAATGATGGGACGAGGAGAGAAAAGGAGAAAATAGGATGAAGAGAAAATACAAATTCAAACAGTTAGCACTTTAAGTCCTTTTAGTAACATTATCAATCATGCCTGGAAAAAAATACTACTCCCTCCGGTCCTAAATATAAGACCTAATTGAGTTTTTTAGAAAATTCTATAAAAAAGCAAAATAAGTTAATTATAAATTGATTTACCCAATTTTTTCCCTTAGATTAGTTTATTTTACCTATAAACTAATGTATAATCTAAAAATATATCAAATATGTCATGATTTAATAGCCTATTATTTCGTAACCTTAACTTCTAAAAAAAAGTCAATTAGGTCTTATATTTAGGACCGGAGGTAGTATTAATTAAAGGAAATTGTGTGGTAATCAAATGTTTACTACAAGTGTCGTTACACACTTGCAACAACCTTTTTAATACAATAGATCAGACCCAACCCTCGGTAATGGATTGGTTAAATTGCATAATTACATGCATATTGGGTTGAAAAATATATTAACAGTGTTGGGCCCCAAAATTATTCATTCCTCGAATTGAATTGAAGATCCACTACCGTTTTGAGTATGTATGTGCATGTTAAATGGTTAAGGGTCTCTTGATCAAAAAGGGCTAAGGGTCAAAAATACATTTATTTTTTACCCAAAAGGTAAAGAAACACATGTTTTTTTTAGAAAATATACACATAAGTTTTCTTATTATATTCCAAAATATACATAGGTTTTCATATTTGGTTCAAACACACAAATGATATTTTTTTTGAATTCAATATGAAAACTTACGTGTATATTTTACCTCAAAAGAATATTTAGTGTTGAGTGGCCTTACGGGTAAAACACATGTATATTTTTTTATCCTTGACCCTATAAAAATTTCTTTCCATTAAAACCTAGGTCAGTTTGATATGATTTGCATTAGTGCTATATACATTTAACTTCTTAAAAGTTTTATGTTGGACTTCCATCACATTTTAATATTCTTCCTATTATTTTTTTTCTTTTCATTTTTTCATTCACAAGAGCTTCGGATCGAACCCCCATAAATTTACTTAAGGGACGAGAGTACTTATCACTCATGTCAACCTGTCAAGTTATGATAAAAAATAATTCTAAAAAGTTGTCATTTTTCCCAAAGTAAATAAGTTTAAAAAATTTCCTGTTCTATGTAGAAATAGTCAACAAATTATTGGGAGTGGGAGGAGAATATAAAGACATACTCTTCCAATATTTATGAGCTATCAAGTTATCAACAATATCACTTGTTACGAGTATTTTTCAAACTCAAATTTTGTACAACCCATAATTTGAAGCAATTAACCCAGAGCTGTCAGACTAAAGAACAGAATAGGTGGTAAAAAAGCAGGCAAACCCACATAAGGTTCAGAAAACAAGTGTGCCATATTTTTATACATATTGTTTGTCAGCACAACTGCTCTGTACTGCCAAAATTGCATCACACAAACAAACCCGACCTTTGCAATAAATTCAATTCACCTTTCTTCCAATCACAAAGTAGTTGTACAAAAACAGTCATTAACCAAGATTAGAACAAAGTAACAAGATTCCATTTGTGGGTTTAAACCCAAGACATTTCCAAAAAAAAGTATTTTAAAAAATTTAAGTGCCATTAACCCCAAAGTTATTGTCCAAATTTGTGTGTGTGTGTGTGTGTGTGTGTGATAGATATGTCAGACAAAGGTAGTAATCAGCGCAAAGGGATGGAACTTGCAATTTAATGAGAGGGGCCACGAGAGAATGATACCATCCAACAACATCCCATTAAATCAGAGATCTAATATAGCTGTAACCAGCACATACCTGAACAGTGAACACTGTTGAAGGTTAAATCCTCTTCCATAGAACACAGCCAAAAGCATTTATGTGGTGTTAATTCCAGAGCATGCATTATTTTTTTATCATATGCAAGTTCGTTACTATTCTTGGGAGACAATTCAGGTACGATAAGGCAAACTCAGATTTTGTATAATAGTGAAGATCCTATTTTAAGGCAAATAGTTCTACAATTGCAGTACCTAGTGAATAAAGTTACACAAATTGAATCTTTCTATGAGCAAAAATATATATTATATATCATTACTAGTACCAGTAATGCAAACAACACGCATTCGAATTTGGAAAGGAACCCTTCATGTGGACCTATTTTACAGTGTGAGAAGGAGAAAATCCAACTAAAGAAATTAAATCCCCCCAAAAAGGTTTCAGATCTCTCTTTTTTTTCATATTCTCTAAGGCAAACCAGTGAGTGGAGAAAAACTTGAGGGATAAGTTGGCCAAAAGAAAAAAAAAAACTTGAGGGATATAGGCTCTCTACAAGTTAAAATAAAAAGGCTTGCATATTCTTTTTCCTCCTTAAGAACAAAACAACATTTGCCACAACTAGTTGAACTAAGCTACACTTCCATGATCAGAGCCATCTTCGTAGTAATATGGCGACAATTTCCCGTCTTTCTTCGACGCCTTTGTTTGGTTGCTATCCGCGCCTACTTCTTGCAACATCTTCACCACTCTTCTCATGGCAGGGCGGTTGATCGGAAGAGGGCTAGTGCACATGAGGCCAATGTTGAGGACCTTGCAGATCTCTTCTTTGAAACATGAATCAAGACTAGAGTCAAGTACATGATCCACACCTTTCTGATCTATGGTGGTGCATACCCACTTGACCAAATCTTTCTCCCCAAATTCCGGGTCTACCGGGCGCCTTCTTGTAACTAACTCGAGTATGACAACTCCAAAACTATATATGTCACTCTTCTCATTCACTCTCAGCGTGTATCCATACTCTGTTACAAATCAAAGACATTCAGTCAGTTTTAGACTCCAATAATGTGTGACAAATCAAGCAAAACATAATAATCGAGTATGCCAACTGATGCATAACAAGGAGATTAAGTTCTAAATAAAGCACACACAAATCAATTTTAAACAAATTAAGACACTTGGATACTTCATAATATTATGTTAAGGACACAATTTAATAAGCATGCATTATTAAGTTCTAAACAAAACACACACAAATCAATTTTAAACAAATTAAGACACTTTGGATACTTCATAATATTATGTTAAGGACACAATTTAATAAGCATAACATGATGAAACTTCTGTAATTGACTAACCTGGTGCTATGTACCCACATGACCCTGCAATGCTAGACATGGATTTAGCTCCCTTGGCAGTGGTTTCAACAGCCTTAGCAACTCCGAAATCAGCCACCCTTGCGCCAAAGTCGCCATCCAACAAGATATTGTTGGATTTCACGTCCCTATGAACAATGGCCGGGACACAGTCATGATGCAAATATGAGAGGCCTTCAGCAGCATCTACTGCAATCTTATACCTCGTCGGCCAATCCAACAATCCGCCCTTACTACCATGCAGCAGATCTCCGAGACTACCGTTAGGCATGTACTCATACACCAAGAGCTTGCAGTCCCTGGTAGTACAAGAACACCACAGCTTAACAATGTTCTTGTGCCTAATTTTGCCAAGAGTTTCGACCTCTGCCTCGAAAGCATTGTCTTGAACCTGTCCCTTCTCGAAATCGCCACTCTCTATGTCCTTCATGACACCTCCCCATAGTTTCTTCACAGCAACTGCCTCCCCATTGCTCAGCACAACCTTGTAAACTTTCCCAGATGATCCAGTTCCAATCACATTGTCATCATCAAGACAGTTCAAGATCTCATCTTCACCGAAACCCAGCTTGTGGAACGACATCAAAGTCCATTTCGATTTATCAATGCCTCTCCTCACATTCTTGAAGTTCCTGTACTTGAAATAGAACCAGACCACACCAAAGAGAAGCACCAAAGTCGCCACGATGAACATAGCTCGAAGCAACCATATGTAACCCGCATTTCCAGCATCATTCCTTCCATCACATAAACCTTTCAAATCCCCACACAAACCAGGATTACCCAAAAAGCTTGTCCTGTACATATCCTTAGCCAACTGAGGTGGAAGCTCACCAGAAAGTCTATTAAAACTCAAATTCAACTGATTAAGCTTTAAATTCTGCAACCCCCTAGGAACCTTCCCAGAAAGCTGATTATGTGAAAGATCAAGGAAATTCAGCACATACAAACTCCCAAATTCATCAGGAATCTTCCCACCAATATCATTATTAGCCAAATTCAACTCATTAAGCTTCTTCAAAGATCTAACTCCCTCTGGAAGTTTCCCAGATAGCTTATTATTGTGAAGATCAAGAGTTCCAAGCTGGCCAAGATTCACAATACTATCAGGCAAAGACCCAGAGAAATTATTATCACTCCCAGAAAATTCCTCAAGATTTTCCAACCATCCAATCTCATCAGGAATGGCCCCACTAAAATTATTCCTAGACAAAATCAACAAAGAGAGATTCCCAGCTCCAGCAATGGTTGAAGAAATCCCACCAGTAAACTCATTCTCCACAAGCTCCAACAGATAGACACGTGGCAGCCCCCACACCCTCGCCGGCACCTCACCGGAAAACCGATTGTACCCCAGCCTGACACGTGTCAAGCTCTGACACATCCCCAACCCCGCCGGAATCTCGCCGGAAAACCCATTACGTATCACCAACACCTCCTCCAACTCCCCCTTATCACACAGCCCCGCCGGAATCTCCCCGGAGAACCGATTCTCCGACACATCGATCCATTTTAACGCCGAATTCACCCCCAGCCTCGCCGGCAGCCTGCCGGAGAGCCCATTCCCGAACAACCTCAACTCATACAAATTCGGCGACTCCGCAATGCTCGCCGGAACCTCCCCAACAAGCCGATTCTCATAAAGATTCAAACTTTCCAACGGCAAACCACACAAATCCTCAGGAATCTCCCCAGTCAGCTCATTCATCGACACGTCAACCAATCTCAACGCAGTCAAGTTCCCCCATCCACGTGGCAGCTCACCGGAAAGAGAGTTATTATACAACTCAAGCTGAACCAAACTGGTCATGTCCATTAACTCACGTGGGATCTGCCCATAGAGATTGTTAAACGCCAAGTCCAAGTCTTTGAGGTTCTTGAGCTTGCCTATCTCACGTGGGATGGTGCCAACTAGGTTGCATGACGTCAGCCAGAGGACTTGGAGGTTGGTTAGGTTGGTGTATTGAAGTGGGATGGGGGAAGGGTAGAAGGGGTTGTAGGAGAGGTTGAGCATTTTTAAGGAGGTGAGGTTTGCGAGGGAGGGGGGGAGGGGGCCTTGGAGGAGGTTGGAGGTGAGGGAGAGGACTTGGAGGGAGGGGAAGTGGGAGGAGAAGGAGGGGGGGATGGGGCCGGAGAGGTTGTTGCCGGAGAGGTCGAGGTGGAGGAGGGAGGGCAGGAGGAGGGGGAGGGAGGGGGGGAGGGGGCCGGTGAGGAGGTTCTGGGAGAGGTCCAGGTGGAGGAGGGAGGGACACGTGGCGGGAGGAGATTGGAGGGGGAGGGAGAGGGTGTCGTTGAGGGAGTTGTTGGAGAGGGAGAGGGAGGAGAGGTGGGGGAGGCGGCAGAGGAGGGGCAGCGAGATGGGGCCCGCTATGTTGGTGTTGGAGAGGTCCAGGCTGGTGACGGTAACGGAGGAGGAGTTGACGGCGTTAGTGGGGGAGCAGGTGACGCCGAGCCAGGAGCAGGGGGAGGGGTGGCGGGGGTTCCAGGAGGAGAGGGAGGAGGAGGGGTCGTCGAGGGAGAGTTTGAATTGTAAGAGGATGAGGCCTTCTTGGTTGAGGGAGAGGGAGAGGGAGGGGAGGAGGAGGAGGAGGAGGAGGGACAGGAGGAAGAGAGGGAGAGGAATCATGGTGAGGAATGGGGGAGAGTGGAGTGAAGCGAGGAGAGTGTGGGGTATTGGGGGGAATTTATGTTATGGGAGGGAGGGGAGGAGGGGGGAGGTATGAGTAGTTTGGGGGCACGCACCCAAAGGGAGGGGAGGGGAGAGACGTTGACATAATTATGATGCTGTATGTATGTCTTGGTGTGTTACAGACTTACAGAGAAAAGTGTTTGTATGTGACTTGTGTCTATGGGTTTCATGTTTCATCATCTCTGCAAATTTTCATTTTCTTTTCTTTTGGATCGGTGAGGGAGTGAGGGTGGTTTTAAGGAGGGTTAAGGGACAACTTGGTTTGGAAAGGATTTTTCATGAGTATTTTGGTAGGGCTACACAAAAACTCGGAGGCCGGCCCCGACGGATGGAATTTGGTCAGGGGCGAACTGGTCTGGAACCATAACAATTAGGACATAATCAAACCTAACAATCGGATAGAATAAGAGAATGACATATGCTTCAGGAACACTAAGATGGCTTGACCCGGAAATATAATTATTTTTTATAAATAAATAATTCATTTCCTAATTTAAAAATACATTAATTAATAATTAATATTTAATATAATACCACCATACAAAAATATTTCATTAATTATTTTTCCCAATTTCTTTTATTTTCAATTTATTTCATTCTTTATTAATTATTTTTTTAGGATTTAAATGTTCCAATTCCGACAAGATGTGTCATGTGGTCCGTATAACATGCTCCTAACTGATCTTAGTCTCAATCACATGTGACTTGAGGTCAAAAAAAAAAATCACATGTGACTTGGCCGAGTATCGGGCAGAAAATGTTGGCCCAAAATATTTTAGGATAGGACATAGGACATATAGGTGGCCAGTTTTGTTTGTCATTTGTGCACCCCTAATATTTGGTTCTTGATTTTTTCTTGGGCTCATATGTTTCATAAATTTCTTCATGTTGTAATAGCACCTTAAGTTGTTGAAATTTAGGGTTAATGGTGACATTTAACGTTTAAGTACGTATGAAAAATCATATTTACATCTGAAATATATTTGGGCCCATATATACCCTTGAAGTATGCATTGAGGAATGAGGATTATATTCCCCCTTTATGATTAAAATATTAACGGTTATTATTCTTACATACTTTAGAGGCATATATGATCCTTTGTGCACATTTATGAGGTATATTTTGGCTAAAAATACTTGAGGGACAAATATGATCTTCGGTGCATAATTCAGTGGCACATTTGACCTTTAATGTGGACTATTCATAAAAATTCGCATAATTTACAATAAAATTGTTATTGAAAGAATCACATTTGTTACTACTTAGACACCACCAAAATGCCTTATAGTGTTAAGGACAAAGCTTAGGGTGTGATACATTGAATAGATTTAAATCATTTAGTCACTGAGCCAATCAAATGTTAGGGGTTAAATTATTTTCATGTTTTGTAGAGGACAAAGAATTAACATAAAAAATAAAAAATATATATTCTTCTTTAAATTCATTACCGTGTGTGTTCCATTTCTGTATGCTACTTTCTTTCCCGTGTTGCAGACTTCACTCATCTCTTTTAGGATATCAAAATCACATGGCTAGTGCGTACTGCGTAGTGAGTACAATCAATATATCTTTTGATTTTTGGTCAAAAAAAATATATATCTTTTGATAGTTTTGTTTTTTTTCCAGAAATTTTATTGGGTTAGTTTTGTTGTTAATAAAAAATTGACTGTGTTTTTTTTTTCAAAAAGAAGTTCCTTTCAGGTTAAGTTCTTGTTTTTGAAAACAATTAAGTAGCACCATTTGATTTGCTCACTAGGCCTAAGTTACCTAAGTTTGACCCCGTGTTAAACCTGCCTTGTGTACAAAATGATTTATAATTTTAAACAGAGGGGGTATTAAATAATCATATAAGGAAAAAAGTGCAATAAAAATAGCCAAAATGTATTTTCGTATGATGTATTTTATCTAAAAATTTAATATTCAAAAATACTTTTAAATAAACATATAAAACACAATTAATTAGAGAAGATATAAAATGTTAATAAAATGCCGTGCATAATTTCAATTATATAATTATTTGAAGAAAAACTTATAGAATTATAAATCGACTGAATTCAATAATAAAAGTTACAAAAATGGAAAAAAAATAGGTTAGTGTGCAACAGAGGAAAAAAAGAGTTTAGAAGTAGTCTCTCCACAAAGTGATTTTTTTTAATTCAGAAAAAAAACAAAGTGTTTTTTAACTCAAGAAATCCAATATCACCACGTTGGGGTTGTGGATTCATGTGAAAATTCTTGGACCCTTCTAAATCCAAATTACCCAGCAAGTAGCAAACCCATAATAAAAAAAAATCTGGAAATGTGTGTTTATTTATTTACTATTATTTTTTGAACAAAAATAATGACAGATTCGTCATAGACATTGAGTGGAGTAACAAACTTAAAGGGGAGCATGACATGAGTACTGCCGAGTCGCCATCAAACACGTTGCTCTCATGCTGCCTTTTCTTTTTCTTTTTTAAATTTATTTTTTATTTCTATTTCCCAACATTTTCTTTCATTTTATGAAATCATCAAATATAGTAGGAGTATCAATGAAACATTATTACTTCCGGCCAAAAAAAATAGAACATTATTACAATACAGAAGACTGAAACAATGCAGAAGAACGCATGCCAAGCTCACACATAAAACATCAATTTAAAACGTAAGTTTGACACACCACCTCCAACTGGAATAGTAGAAAAGGTTCAATTTCACTTAAATAAATTAACTAAATACTTGAATTTTGGAGATAAACAAATAATCTGGAGCGCATTATTATGAGTTACACCCAATAAAATTCAAATTTAATGAAATTATTTGTATAAAATGGTGATGACAAACAATAGCAAACACTTCTTTAGTCCTATGACATTATTTTTTCAAATGGTCAATGAAAGAAGAAAAGGCAAAGCTTAAGAATGAAATATATATGGAGCAGACAGAATGTGACATAACTGAGATTTTTACTCATGTTTCTAAATATCATTGACAATCTAGAAGGTTTAGCTTACCTTAAGATCGTAGTTAAGGCGTATATGCACTTTCAATGAACCCAATTTTAAAATAGGTAATAAAATGAATAATACATTATACCAAAAGTTAACTCAAACTAACACACACACACATATATATAACCAAAATTATTATTTTAGAGCGTACCATATATATAAGATCTGGTCTGAATAGTAATTTTTGTTCAAATATTTTTTGAAAATAAAATCAAATAATATTTTGAGCAAAACAGTATATATTCTCAACATTATAAAAAGTACACCTACATTCATCAATCGAATTTAATACTACTCTCCATCAAATTGTTAATTTTCTGAGGAGACTTTATTTTGAATTAAATAATAATATTTCATAGCTGTACTTTAGTAACCCCATTTTTCGTTAGAATTTTTGTGTGTGATTTGTAAATCTATTTTCAATTTTTCTGTAAATTGATGTATTTTTTGCTGTAAGCTTGATCGGTTTAATTGCAATCCAATTTTTTACCAACAGCAAATTTTAGGAATACCTCGCGCATGGCACCACAAACATAGCAACACGAGAATTCATGAAGAGAGAGAGGAAATATATTTCAAGACGATGGCTCAATATTTGACATGGCTCAAAACCCCAAAATGTTGCAATTAATGAGAACTTGTTTCAATGAGAAAAAATTAACGTTCAAATTAATGTCTTGTGTTTTGTTATTAATCTTCTAAGGTGAAGAAAAGACCACTTTGGGATGCCAATAGTGGCAAAAAAAAGAAGGCACTTTGATTTTTTACATAAAGTTTTATTTAAAATTGTGACTATATATTTGTTTAATGAGAACCCAATGGAGTATTATAGTGAGAGATGGAGGGATAGAATCAAGGAAGATACTTATATGGTGTTTAAAATAGTCAAGCCACATTAACTAAGTTTAACCAATTTATTAATGTTATTAGAATATATTGTACTTGTTACAATTTAGCTACCTAATGGTACTCAAAGTAAGAAGCTTTAGGATGAAGGCAACATGTCTAGTAATAATAACATGTTGCCTTGTTTAGTACCTATTTGAGAAGTTAATCTATCATTTACCATCGTATACTTAAGGAGAGTTTGGAGAAAACTAGGTCGAAAAGTGTACCATGGCATGAATGGCATACCATTGCCACATGAAATTCTTCAACAATTCACTTTCATAGTTGTTTGCACTGCAAGTGCACGGGTTGTGCTAAGTAATAAAATGAAAGTAAAGTATCATTCCCACGAGGATTTGGTTCCAAAACCTGGTCAAGTAGAGATTATTACACCCTCGCTCAATTTGAGTGATACAAATATCATGAGTGAAGGGTAACTATATTAAAAATAAGAAAAAGACTATAAACAAGTGATTCTCCAACTTCAATGATAAATTGGGACTTAAGATTATTTATCCTCCTTGTATTTCATAAACTTAAAATGGTCTCCTCTCACAATTGTTTTTAATAGCTATATATGTGCTAACCTAGGTTCACAATGTACTTGTAAACACTCCGTCGAGTCAAGAACAAGTGTTCAATTATATTAATTGCTCAATCTCTTGTTACAATTAATAAAATACAATTTTAAAGCTTTAACCCTAATGTGACTATGTGAGGTCAATAAGTATATGTCTATCTTATCAACAAAATCATTCATTTGTCATGCAAACTTCAAGTTCTTACACTATTTCATACAAGTTCTACGCTTAACCTAGCTCTCTCAAGTCATAAGTCAAATGAACAAATCACTAAATGGTGATCAAGCATTTAGAAGCATTAGGGTTAGAGTAAAATAAACACATATACAACATTAATCACAAAAGAAGAGGAAGAATCAAGAGTTAATCCATAGAAGGGTTCAAAATAATCCTAAAACAAATTGTTTAACTACTCATGTTCAACAAACCCAAAGGAAAAGATACAATAATAATCATAAACATTGAACAAAAGTAAGGGAAGGAGAATGGAGAAGAAGAACCAAGATGTGAAGCCCAAATCTTTTCAAAACTTCAAACCCCAACTCAATCTCCACCAAGATCCATGCCCTAGCACACCCACAAGGCCCCAAGGATGCCCAAGAAGTGAAGAATGCCCTTTTGAGTGTGTTTTGAGTCTATTTATATCTCATTTTTTGAGCTGAGATTTGCTACAACTTTTATCACTGCGTTGGCTGTAGCCAAGAAAGTTTGTTTGTTTTCTTAGTTGTAGCTAGATCCATTCTGACATGTGTTGGCTGCAGCCAACTATTTTTGCCTGAAATTCTTGTTTGTAACCAGACGCATTTTCAGCTTCTTTTATCTTCTTTTCCATTTCTATCTTTCCACTTCAAGTCTTCTTCAAACGCAACTCCAATGTGACCCACTTGCTTCAACAACCTATATAACAATAAAATCTATACCAAACCGAAGTTGACAAGAAGATGCTAAAAAATTCACATGTAAATCAACAATTTCAAGATTTTAATCCAAAGTCAACTAGATACATTTTCCTATCATATGTACTTCAAAACAAGTATGAGTTTATCCAAAATATGTAGGAAGTATAGGAAAATGTGCCAAAATGACATGAATTTTATGAGGTTAACAAAAGCAAATAATGACACATCAATAGGTATTTCCATGAAGCTTCCATTTATTGAAGGGGACAAAAATACTCTCAGCTGAAGGGTCAAATTTAAGATCCATGATTAAGGAAGAATTCCATTGAATGGGGTTCCAAAGAAAACAATTAAGTGTAAGCCACCACAACGGGGTGTATGACATTACTGGAGTTATACTGTTGTCGATTTTCCATATATGAGCCTATCCATAATGAAGGCACTACGAACTTGAATATCATTCCATAACCAAGCAAATAATTGTAAAGTCTTTTAAGCCATTGTGGTTGTGACCAGTCAATATATTTCTTTCCAACTAGAGTAGCTAGAAATGGTAATGAATTAGATGATAAAACCTGCCATAAATGTTTTGCAAGGAGAGACATATTCACCAATTCCATTGGCCTAATGCAAAGTCCTTCTTGATTGATAGGAAGTAAGAGTTGGTTTTTGTTGGCCATATGCATTCACTTAGATGGTCCTTCAATTCACTAGAAAAAACATTATAACGACTATCTTCTCACATTTCAATTGTTTTGGAAAATTGTTGCATGATATGATATGAATATTTAGTAATGCTAGAACTTATTTCAGCATGTTAATTAGGGTGACTGGCTTGAGATATATAGCATCTTTGATTTCCTGTAGGAAGTCCTTGAATTAATGTTATTTAGGACTTGCTGATATATAACTGATTTGTTTCTTTCAAGAACAACCCAAGTTCCCAAATATCCACCAAGTCTATCAGCAAACGATATATTTATATTAATTGACCTATATAACCTTAGAACCATTGGGGATAAAACAATGCTAGGTATTCACCATTTGGCTAGAGAGTCCATAATACTTATTTTAAAAATCATGAACCACTTGGAAGCCTAGGCTTAAGGGAAAATCAAGGAACCATTGGCATAGAGAAGATGAAATATAAGATTAGAAGCCCAACAAAGCTTGGTACCCTTACAACTCTACAAAGATTCATGTTGAGAGATCATGTAAGAGAAAACATAAACCTAATTAAAACATCATAAACCTTGATAAATCTAATTATATCATATGTTTGTATAGTGCACGTAAATATAATGAGTTTAATCGAGGTTTAAGGGTCATTTTTATCAAAATAATATTAAGTGACGTTAAAAAATTAAAAGATGAAATAAAAATATATAATACTGAGGTGGGTTATATTAAATTGATTTTAATTATTTTGATTGAAAGTTAAAACTGACATATAAATTTAAATAATTCAAATTTCAACATGGTACTTGTTCTTTTTTGGAAGAACATGGTACTTGTTCATTTATGACCAATTGGACAAGCAACTAAAAATATATTATAAATTAGAGAGAAAAAATATTAAAAAAGAAAAATATAAGTCTTGGCAAACAAAATAAAATGAAAAAATGACTTAAGGGCTCTTATATTCTACTAGAATTATGAGCCCAAGCAAAAGAAAATTTATCAATACTACAAAACCTCTTGAAATCACAAAGTTATGAATGATTATTGGGACTTGAGCATAATATAATTCAATTGTAAAATTATCAAATCCTCTTCATCGATTAGTTCGTTGATACTACATGTTACGATAGTTCTTAATACTCCCTCCGTTCCTAAATATAGGACCTAAATGACTTTTTTGAAAAATCCTAAAAAAAGCAAAAAATAAGTTAATTATAAATTGATTTACCTAATTTTTTCTCTTAAACTAGTTTATTTTACCTATAAGCTAATTGATAATCTAAAAAGATATCAAATATGTCATCATTTAATAACCTATTTCGCAACCTTAATCTTTCCAAAAAAAAGTTATCTAGGTCTTATATTTAGGAACGGAGGGAGTATAATTTTATTTAATTATTAATAACATGTTTTTTTTAAATATATTGATATGACTTATAAATAAAAATTATATTTGCCAATCAAGACATTTTGTCTTGTCAACGGAAAATGGAAAGTTTTTACAACTGAATTATATTAACATCAATTCCCTTATGAACTATTCATAGTTTTGACATTTCAAAAAATATTATAATATTAATTTACCTTTCTTAAGAGCGAAGCACAAACTTCCAATGTTCTATTAATCCATGTCTTAAGATAATAAACAACAACGATAATAATTGATTATACAAATCACACTGGTAATATATGTATCAATAAAACAAATATATCACCTGTGTGAGTAATAAACTCACATTTTAAAAATATAAAATTATATATATTTACGGGGACAAAAGTGTCATTGCCGCACTGGTAACATTTGGTCCACGAGGGTGAACTAATGGATCTATACTCGGAATATAATAGTAACTTGTAGAAGAGACAATAGAAAGTACATTTTGTAGTTTCCGAAGGATATAATGCTAAAATAGCAAATCATACTTTCAATCACAAAAGCACATGAAAATTCCGAAATTCAAGGTTTGCGTTGGAGGGGGAAAGCTTCCTTTAATATAATATACACTACTACAAAAACACCCTTTCACGTCGCTTTTTTAGGGTCTTTCACGTCGCTTTTATAAGCGACGTTAATACCAGCGACGTGAAAAGTCCACTTTTCACGTCGCACAAAAAAGCGATGTGAAAAGTGGACTTGTCACGTCGCTTATCTAAATACCCGACATAAAAAGTAGGCTTTGCATCTCGCATTCTTAAAAAAGCGATGTAAAACATCCACTTTTCACATCACATATATAAATAGGCGACGAGGAAACATGTATTCACGTCACTACGTTGGAGACTAGCGACGTAAAAACATGTATTCGCGTCAGTACATTGGAGACTAGGGACGTGAAAAGCGGCTTTCCATGTCACACTTTTAAAAAAGCGACGACGAAACATGTAATTGCCAATATTAATAACCCTATACAATACACACAAAATTATCCACCCTTAAAGATGCAATTGCCCTAAATGCCATAGTGAATTTCAACAAAAAAATATTATATTAATGAATTCAATCTCTATAGAATCATTTATATGTTCTAAATATAAGGATATGACAGAAGCACTAGAACAATACAAAATATACAATGTTTACATGAAAAGCAACAAATGAATAACTCAGCCTATATATCCTAATCGAGGTCTATGATTAAGGTAATGGTTGGCAATATATTGACGAACATGATCGATATCTCCACTTTGATGAAACCTTTGCTTTGAACCATAAAGCTGCAACACATAAATCAATGGTTTATAAGTTACAAAAACAAACATATGTGTGTGTGTGTATGCATTAGTATCAATAATCATATTGTAAAATTAATGATTTAACCTTGAAAAGGGGTTACAACACCATTAGAGTAGAGTAGAGCAACAAAGAGAGCTACCATCAAGGTTAATGATTCAATAATGTATTTACCATATCTATGTGCAGAAATTAACTAGACATGCATACAACAAAGCCATATCCAATTTATAAGCACCATTAGAGCAGAGCAACAAAGCATGCATACAACAAAACTAAAACTACAGAAACACTTTCACAAATCACCCAATTTAGAACAATCGAAGCAAGAGAAAGAGAGAAGAAAAAAAATCTTACTCAAAATGTAACCTCGTCGTGAGTTTCTGGGTGAGCCTTTCTATTGCTCTCAAGCTAAAGACTCATATGCTGATGATAGAAAATAACTAAAAAATAAACCATCAAAATCAAACCATTACTAAAAAATGAAAATCTTTCCCTAATCTCAAATCGAAACTTAAGCTTCATTTCTATGAAATTAATAGAAGCAGGAAGTAGAAATGAAAGGGAGCTAACATATAAAATAAATAACACACACAATCCATGTGAAGAACTGTAAAAAAAGCCTAAACTATAGCTACTCTAAGGGGATGGCACGCAGAGCATGAAGCCAAATCATGAGGTTCATGAATGAATGGTGCAAGGCCAATTATATTTATAAGGAAAGACAATCCAAAACTTTCCTATATTTCACCAAATTCAAGAAAATGCAAAATGAGCATTCAGTAAAATTTAAACATAGGAATAACTGAAAGAGGCATCAATCAATTATTAATAACACAAACCAATTCAAAAAGTGGTGGTGCTGCCAAATCAGTTCATGAACTACTTCAAGCATTAGTGAATGTTCTCAAGGTTTAGTTAGCCAATCTGGGTGTCAACACACGCAGATTAATGTTCTCAATCTAAAACATGATACACATGATAATGTTCCAAGCTCTGTGTGTTAATGTTCTCAATCTGGACGTCAACAGAAGTCTAATTAGTAATGATTATACCAATATAATTTGAAAAAAAATAACGAAACAGGTTAAGTCATGCTTCTCCCTTAATAGGTCTAACTTGTTTAGTAAGAGGTTGGTATAAGGGCTTGGCATGGCTTAAGCATGTTGAAAATTCAGGAAATCCATAGCTTTATTTTGAAGTTTTATAGACAATTCCCTAATTAATGAAGTCGTGTATTTCAGCATTATTTAGATTATGCCTTCAAGCACTTTCATTCCCTATAGCACTTCAACTTTTTAAGAACAAGCAGAGAAATTCTGACACATATTCATGAACAACTTTCAATTATATACAGTTATCTAGTATACATGTATCAACAACAAACACCTCACATACATTTTCATTGTATTGTACAATTGGACAGAACAAGTAAAGGATCATAATTTGCAAAACCATCCCGTTTTTAAGTTTGGAAATTTAACATATAAGACTATATATACTTCATCACGCCAAAAGCAACAGAACACCTAAACCATAAGACAAAATTTTAGTCAAAAGCAGAGCCCTCCATTACAAAACAAGAGCAAAATGAGAATCAAGGAAAAATTACAGCTTCAATCCAAAACCTGACTTGTAATTCCATGAATAACCATTATCTTTCTCTTGCTGTAAATAAATCACATTTTAAAGTACTTCTTACTGCCAGAATTCATTTGATAGTATAAGGAGAAGAATGAAACATTACAGTCAATTTGGCCAGTAGGAGAAATGAACCACCTCATTCTAAACCACATGCAACAAATTGGACCGCCCAAGCAAATCTCAAACAGCCTTTTTTTAAACTTCTTAGTGTCCTTTTTCAGTCGAAACCGAAAACAGCAAAATTCTTAAAAAAACCAGCTATGGAAGTGGGAATAGGGAGAGGAAAATGAGAAAATCACTTTATAGTCCTTCTATCCAAAGAAAATCATACATGTAACACCGATTTACCCTTCCTTTTAACTTGTATAGCCAAAACATGCATACAATTTTATAATCATTATTCGGCCCATTTCAGTGGCACCAAAAAGACAGAAACAAAACGAAAATCAATAAATTCCTTAAATCCCCAAACCATTGTACAATTATTCATTCATTCATGAAGATTAAAAGATACATCATGGTTTTAAGTATTTATGGGTTATGTATTTTTTGAAAAATAAAAAAATTGAGAAGAAAAAAGAGTTGAAGGAAAAAGAACCTGTGGAATGTATTATTTGGTGCAGATCAGTGTCCATTAATTCATCAACCATGTAAACATCATTGAAGTTCTCTCTCTGTGGAGGTAGTATAATATATTTGAGGGCCATCACCTGCACTTGAGAATTATTGAGCAAAAAACATAATTTGCAGGTTGAGTTCAGAAGATTAAAGACTGTGATAGCCAAGTACAAAGATGAATACTTCAACCAAGTTAAATGGCTATGGTCAAAAAAGACAAAAACGCTCTTGTACAGTGTACATCTAGTGAGAATTAATAAAACAAAACAACCGAATGAAGTAAAATGGGATTCATGGAAACTAACTTTAAGATCAGAACAAATGTTCTATTACAATATGTTGAAAGTGCAGTAATTTTTGCCTCTATAGGTTGATATGAAAATTCTTATCTGCATGTTCTAACTTACCAGGGTCAATAGCAATCAGAATACACATTAATGAAAAACATGAATAACTAAGATGAGGAAATTTGTAAAAAAGAATACCCATGAGCGAGATAATTAGAAAACACTACAAACTTTAGCTTGTTTATAATTGTCACAAATGCAAGTTTCTTAAAAATAAATAGTGCTTCAGCTTCAACTCTTACTAGTGCTTCACTTATCAAATAATATTTGCTCTTGATTAACTTTTACACCATGAAACATGACTATAATTGTATATAGTTCAACAAGCAATATCTTTAACAAAGAGCATGGGAACATGTAAATATAAAATATCCTTGTTTTCATATATTATTCAATATTGACCATTTATAGTAATCTACATGGTGGGAGTAAGACAAGAAGGATAAGTTCAATCATCTCCTTGATCAGAAGCTTTAAAATGGTGACATTTGTTAGAATGAGCCTTAATGTTGGGGCTACATTCAAATTAATAGAACCACTAGCAAAAGTTCACTCATTTTGTTTAGAAAAACTGTTAAGTTACAAATATCATTGTTCATTGAATATCTAGAGTGTTGCCGCCTATCTACATAACAGAATACCAGACTTTCACAATTAGGCAACAGATGGGCAGCTTGAAACATAATATATGCTTAACTTTAATCCAGGATAGCCTAAAAGCAAAACCCCTAGAAAGATAATCACAAATCCTTGTCTACTAATGGAAACCTGGTCAGAACATAGCTAGCCAGAAAATGTTTTACCAAACAGCATTGGTGTTCTCCATATATTCAAGTTATTTTAAACATGGAGCAGTGTACAAAAAAGCAACTATGGAATTGTAAAGTCAAAAAGAAAAGGCATGATATTAAGTAATTTTCCTGTTGCCGATAATTCAAAGAACTAGAAACTAGGAAATTTACAAAATAAGCATACTTCAAACAACTTTGTCTTCCCCTGGGAAATTAAAAGATGATAATAAAATATACAAATACAAGTAAACAGAGCAACGACTATACAGGCTTAAGAAAAACATTGTCGTTAGAATAGTAAATGTGATAAAGACTTCCAGCCATGTGAAAACATGATAAGCAATACAAAAATATAGAGTTCTTGTGAAACAATATATTAGATACTTAACGCTAAAACAATCACAAGCAGTGAACTGAATCAAAAACACATACATAAGTAATATCAAATAGTTCCAAGTCTACATCTTTTGATGAAAAAGGATGGTGTGAAACAAGCCTGCAGCCATTTGAGAAGCGGAGATTATCAAAATCAATGAAATTGTAACAAAATGTTACTAGTGTGCAAGTGCAACTTGATAGAGTAACGAAGAAATAAACTAATAAAATATTCAATAGAAAACCAGTAGTGAGTATATATACATTCTCTTAATACTGAATTTGGCACCAAAAAATAAGGCCAAACATCCCAGAAACAGCAAAGAAAGCAAGAGAATCTCCTAAAATTAAAAACAACACGTTAGTAAGTACATGAGAAGCAACAAATCTAGGTATAGGGGAAATACTGATATTTCACTTTCTACCTCTAAACCAATCATCGCTTCTCACTCCTTCCAATCGCCATGATGACCTTTCAAATCCCTTCATAAAGAACTGCAAATCAATAACATGTTCCGAGGATAAGCAAACGATAAACCCTCGACTATAATGTAATCCTAGATTGAACTACTTCAGAAACCCTAATCCCATTATAGTTTGCGAGAAAGAAGAGAGAACAAGAGCTTTGAGGTGGTTATTTCAGAGGGAAGAGAAGGGATTTATTGAACCCGAGGATGGGGGAATTGGTTTCTGGCTCCTTTCTCTTTGGCTCCCCTAAATGTAATGATGTTCTGAACGCAAAAAGGATTTATCGGCAACGAGGTGGCTAGGGTTCGACGGCGGCAACACTGGCGAGAAGGAAGAGGCGGAGGCTAGGTCTTGCTTATGGCGAGGAAAGAATTAACGATGTGGAGAGAGAGACTTCTAACGAAGAGGAGGGAATTGGAGAAGGGAGGTGATGCGAATTGAAAAGTTTGAACCAGATTCGCCATAAGCAAGAGAATCGCCATAAGCAACCCACGTCGCGACGTGGGTTGTCTTGACATAATAATTGACGTCACCTATTTCACAAAAGCGACACAAAATAATTTTATCTACGTCGCCTTTTCAAAACACGTGACGTGAATTATTTTCACTAAGGCAACTACGTCGCGTTTTAAAATAAGCGACGTTAGAAATGTCAATTTAATTACAAAAATGCCACCGCCTCATTTTTTACATCGCCTCTCCAAATAAGCGACGTGAATTAGCGACATTAAAAGTCATTTTTCTAGTAGTGATAATAATATATTCCTATGATTATATTATTATTATATTTTTTGATTTTTTGACACATCATCTTCTGCAGGTTCATCTCTTTTTAAAACATGTGGCAGACTTATGTATTTATTTTCTCTTGTGTGATGATGATGCGACAAAGGATTATGAGTGAAAAAGTCAAAAAATTAACTGTAATGAACATTTTTGTCCCAGTTTTGAAATTCGATGGACAGTTTTGCTCCAAAAAATTTTACATGACTATTTTTGCACCTTCTTGACAATTACATAGACATTTTTGTACTTTCACCCTAAAGCAATATTACCTCCAAACTAATGGTTAGTAATAATGTAGGAATGTGATTCTTATAAAGTGATATTATTGCACTCAAGAAAACCAAGGCAAAATAGTTATCCGAGGAAAATCTTTAGGGTTCTTATAATGTTGATCACAACTCGGTGTTGACGCCTCTGCGAGTTCAGGGCAACATTATTGCTAAATTTTTTCATACTTCCAAGTAAAGACCATCGTTGAAAACCATTTGCGGACAAAATATATCAAGTGAATACTTCCAAGGCATAATTAATATTTATCTTTATTAGAGAAATATTTAATTTAATGACACCTTTCATTACAGGCACCACGGCATCGTTAAATTACGTGTCTAACTTCTGGGTCAGGGAGCCCTCCTATTCCCCCATCTTAGCTGTCCATAATAATCCAACGGTCCACATGTAAGAGATTTAATTTGGGGGTGGTTACTAAGGAGAAAATAGTGGGATGTGTAGAACGTTTGATTATTTTGGACGGCTAAGATGAAGGGAATATGAGGGAATAGAAGAGAAAAGAATAGGAGGGGGTCATTGGCTGCTAACTTCTGTTGACACTTCCGTGAATACAGATTTATATAACTACTAATTGGTCCCAACACATTGGCGGGATTCAAACTCATAACCACATTGTTATGTGTTAAATTCTCTTACCAACTAGACCAACATTTGTTAGTAATGCAACATGTTACATATACTTTCCTTCTGAGGTTTTTTATTGGAGTGAGCACTGAGAGGTTATTGAGGATGAGAGGGAGTAATATCGCCACGATCATTGCGGCAGACATTTGGCAAGAGGAGAGGAGTGAATTTTGAATGAGAAATAGCAAACTCACACGAACTTGGTAGATGGGAATAAATAAATAGGGGCCCACAATGTTTTGTTTGTGCTTGTACTCATAAATATGTATTAAGTATGACAAGTTTAAAATTCAAATGGAGACACATGTTGCAGAGGTTGGTGTCTTGGTAATTCCAAGTTTAAATTCGCCCGTGACTTTCATTAAATTCCCTCAATTCCCTCCCCCACTAGAGTTTTGATCTGTTTACTACTTACTACTTCTGCCTCTCTTTAGGCGTGAAGGAGAGATTGTTTTGCAGTGTTGTGATACATGTCCAATAGAAAGACAGGAAGGGCAAAACCTGCCAACTTGCTCCAAAATAAGAGAGAGTTTCCATGTTCCTGCAAAGAACAGAAGGATACTGTCGAGATTACTAGAATCAATCCCCGGTGTTGAGAGAATAATTTTGAAGCGCAGACCATAGTCATTGAAAGGACTGTTGCTGTCATAGACAATGAATTTGCCCAATTTATTACCCAAAAATTTCGCCATCTCCTCATTGTAGAAAAACTTTGGCAATCCATGAACTTGAACCCATAAGGAGAGAGCAGGAGCAGACACATAAGACTGAGATGTATTAGGATCAAATGGATACAAGACTATGAAATATCCTTGCAAAAGCCAAGACCCGTAACGAAGCATAAAAATTAGATCCTCCTCAAATTGAAACTGTAGAAGGAAAGAATTATGAGACTGTTTGTCTACCATAATCCACCCCCTAAGCTTCCAATGACTAATAATTAGAGCATGAAGCTTGGATGCATGTATCTTACGATTATCCATAATCTTTGCACAACAAAATCTTTCCATACTTGGAGGACTTTTATCCACAGATGTAGATAAGACCAGCCCTCTAGCACAAACTTAAACAGGAGCACAGTGAGGACACAACCACAATTTCCTGATGATGAAGACTACTAAGGCATAGCAAAAATCGCTAAGGCAAAGCACACTATCACGCCTTAATAAATCAAGGAACAAGAAGACAAAATGAGCTGAGAATAAGCAAACCCCTTTGAGCTGAAATATTTGAGTATGAAAATGTTGGCTTCCA
Organism: Mimosa pudica; assembly: GCA_029929735.1. NCBI lineage: Eukaryota > Viridiplantae > Streptophyta > Magnoliopsida > Fabales > Fabaceae > Mimosa > Mimosa pudica. Next base: position 11,990,346 of record JAKELP010000020.1, read on the forward strand.
ATCAACCCGCGGATAGTGAATTTATTAAGCCTTGGATAGAAATAAAACCACTTCAAACCCAAATCAAATCTGGGTCAATAAAGATGTGAAGAGGGGGCAAACTCCACCGAAGGCAGCGGCCACAGTTCAAGGCAGATGTGGAGGAGAAAAAGATCCACGGCGATGGGGTGACGAAGGCAGAGGCAAAGGAGAAGGAAAGATCGGAGACAGCGGCTCAAATGAGGCGGTGGCAGCGGAGTTGATGAAAGTCAGCGGCGGGGTTAGTGAAGGTAAGAGAGACGAGCTCTCCCCAAGCTTTGAGTGGTTTTGATAGAGATGAAAACGACGTTGGAGATCATGTTGACGGCGGTGATCGGAGTATGGGAGCGGCGGCAGACGGCGGTCGGAGGTTGGCAAACGGCGGCAATGATAGGTGGAGAATGAGAGAGACACGTGCTCTGTGAGATTAATGAAAGAGAGACGAGCTCTCCGAGAGGGGTTTAATCCAACCGATCAAAACTTAAAGACAGGCAGAGAAGCATGATTATGTGAGGAGGAAGGAAAAAATCAATTTGGGGATTTAGGGTTTGTATAGGCGAGAGAGACAAAGCTCTCCTTTTTAACTTAACTTGGAGATTGTGGAGTTCATTGAATGGAGGAGGTAAGATGTACAGCTGAGATGATGGAGTGAAACGATGGTGACGGTGATGATGCGTGGAGACGGCGGCAAGGATGGGTTTGTGTGAGAGAGACCGAAGCTCTCCGATCCTAATGTTTAGATGGTTTGTGTTTTTAACTTTCGCTTGCGTTTTTTAAAAATTCCTCCCATTTGGACTCTTCCCTTTTAGCCTGCCTTTGCACCTTCAAACCAATGACCTGCTCTCTTGGCTGAAATCAACCCTTTTCTCTCTAGAGGATAATGAGCAACTCTTAAAACGTGTCATTACTTTTCTGAATGTGATTTGGAGGAGAAGAAATTTGTCTGCTCATGGAGGGAGACTTCCTACTCCTCATGATATCATTAGGGATTGTATCTCCAGTCTCTCTTTCACGCTTTTGGCTATGAGGCCTCAGGATTCACCCTCATCATTGCTACCTCCTCTTATTCAGCAAGATATAGATATTTCCTCTCAATGGCATGTTTTGGTGAAAAAATGGAAACTGCACCGTCAATCTTATTGTCGGATAATGATATGTCTGAATGGGTCTCTAGTTCAGGTTTTCACGTGGCAGCTCTCCTTTATACCTGGCCATTTGTTTGCTTTGGGCTGTTTCCGTTTTGCTTTAAACTGGATTCATCATTTAGATTCTCCAAAGCAAAGTCTCACTGTATGGAATGTCGGACGACGAACTATTGATTTCTCAAACTGGGCACCCTCAATGAAGCACACGGTCGCTACAGATACTGCATGGTTGTTGAGACATTTCTCACTTATTTCCATTCACTTGCTTCCTTCTAATATGTGTAATGTTTTTAATTTTTCTTTTAGAGACATTATTAGAACTATGTAATATTCTTGCTAATTAATATCATTTTGCCTTTTTATCAAAAAAAAAAGGTATATATGTTTTAATGCATTTGTATGTACATCGGTTGTGTTTTTATGGCCATTAACCATGAATCACATGTGCATGCAATTTACTGCTTCCTGATCGATCCTATTCATTTGCGACTCTTAGCAAGTGTTTTCACAGTAAAAAAAATAATCTCAAATCTAGGTAACTTTGTTATAAAATTTAACAACATTTTAAGATTATCTTATGTTAATTATCGTGCACGAGTTGTAAATTACAACTTTTGAGCCTTACAATAACAATTTTTGACCTAGTGATTACAACTTGTGGGAACTCATCTTAATTATGTTTCTTCCTTCGGACTTCTAATTAATTCTCTCTTTTTAAAAAATCATTTATTCATTTGGGAGCATTATGAAAAAAAAGAAATTGATTAATTTGGATATAATTAGATTATTTTGGAGAAGAAAAGATAGATATAAGTTTATGAGTTGCATAAATTATTTTGGAGAAGAAAAAATAGATATATAAGATAATTAGTTTAATATCTTATTATCATTTGGATCAAATCATTTAACATATAAACTGGTTCTTATTTGCACCAAAGGTACTTTCGTATCTTTAAATATTTATTAAACTTGTTAATGTGTGTCAATTATCTGAAGGACAAATATACTGAAATGGATGGAGTACTTCATTTTATTTTTCGTGTATAAAGAAAAGAAATGCAATCCAGGAAAAATCACATAATTTATGTTTTTATTCTACAGAGGAACAAGATTAAATTACATAGCATAATGGGAGTGGCTTCCCCCCTCTTCACTTCCTATCCACTTCTATTATCTAAAGTTTAGACTCTAAACATAAGTGCTTAGTAGGAAAACTCATTCCCCGTATTGGTTCCATTATTGACGTTAGTTTTGTTAAAAGTAGACTCTAAAATAATTTCCAAATTGTATAAAAAAATAATTTCCAAATTGAAGCGAGTAACAGAAAAGAGGATAGAAAATGAATGAATGTCCATCTAATATAACAGTTGTGACATGCATGCCATAATTCCGGATACTATTAATGGTATTGATATAATTGAATTCTTTTTTTTTTTGACCATAAAATTCTTTTAAATCATGGTTTCTGGTTTGTTATGTATTTTTAATGGCACCACCAAAAACATTAAATAATATGGCTGATAAACAAAACATTAAATAATAACACCCACCACACCAGCTCCAATTCTCCAAATCTATTTCTCTGAATTATTTTCACGTATTGAAAAAGTGGGTAGATAGTCAGAACAATGACATTAATTATGCATTACTATGGTAGATTCAAAACAATTCCTTCGAGAACTAACTAATTTTTCGATATCTTCTTCAGAATTGAGATAACTAACTTCTTTCCCCTGAATGTAAGAACATAAAATCTAATTCATTAATTTTGGTATATTGGAATATTTTCTTAATTAAAGCTCAGATTATTTTAATAATTTCTATGAAACTATCAACTAATAAAACTATCGACAAACAACAATGAACATGACTCGTAATGTGGTGTATCTAAAAACACACATATATTCAAGTCAAAACTCCATGAAGAGAAATTAATGTAGGAAAACCTCCTTATACACAATATTAGAAGTTTTATTTGTCAGCTCCACTTCTCCATCTATAACAAGAATTTTCAAACCGTATTTGTGTCTCATACAGGAGATTGAAACATACAACTGACCATGTATGAATACTGGATGTGGAAGGTATAACCAACGTTAAGCAAACTCTCACGTTGACTCTTGTTAATTATAAGTGCAAATTCAAGCATAACTGAGAATTGTCACCACATAAGGTGAAAGGCAAGGTTGAATCTAAATGTGTGATTATTATTTGTGGGATGAGCACACGAAGCGATGGACTATTAGCTTATATAATACTTGCTTCTATGACATGTTTCTCTAATCTCATGACTATCTATCTTGTCCATTGCATAGTCCATTAGATTTGGGGAATCTAGCTTGAGGTGAAGCTCATGGTTCGGTAAACCTGACATAAAGATTGAATTCAAAGATTCAGTCGAGTGCATACTCTCACAAGAAGAAATATCACCATTTTGCTTAGATACACCATCAGCACTCAAATAAACCTTCTCTTCACCAGGAAGCATGACAAGTAAGCATTATTAACTTCTTCACCATTTTGCTTAGATACACCATCAACACTCAAATAATGTGGATGTTAGAATGGCTCTGTCACGAAAGTATGAACTATCGTATAAATGTAGAATAATGCACTCCAACTAATAAGCTCCACAATTTCACACACAATTTCATCTTAATTTCCTTGTCTTTCTCATTTTTTTTGGTAAATAAATATATATATCATCAAAGCAATACTCAAAGGGGAAAAAACAATGAAAAATACATATGTGAGAAATTGTGAGTGTAATTGGCTGTTTGAATATGAGTAAATTGAAAAACTCATTAACCCTCTTTCTTTTTCGTGTAGGAAGAGGTGGACAAGTATATGTAACTAAGGAAGGAATAAATGAAGCAAAAGATTTCAAGCAATAGACAAAATAAGAGTAAGAAGAAATTTTATCGTTGATTTGTTTGTCATTTGCTAAGTTTCGAAAGCGCAACGAACAACTCTACATTCGCGAAAGGTTAGATGTTTGTCAGACATTTACCATTCAACAAATGCCCAATGAACAACTCTACATTTGGAAAAGGTTAGATGTTCGTTAGACATTTTTCATATGTTCACTTGACGTTTCACCAAAAACCGAACTCACGGAGAACACAAATTGAGCTACACATTTTGTTTGTTTTCTCAACATATAAAAGGAAAACTTGGGTCATTTGTGGGGAGCTTGACACAGATGAACTCAGGCGCCTTATAGAGCGTAGATTATTCACTTCATCGGCATTTTAGGTGCTAGGGTTTGGTTCTTGGAAGAGTTGGGAGGAAAGGATTGGAGTCTAGAAGAGATTTTGGCTTCAAATCTTGGTTTTTCCTCTCCATTTTCTCTTCCTTCTCTCTTGTTTTATGATTGTGCTATCATATGTATATATTATTTTGGATTTCATGAACATGTGGAGCTAATGTTTTGATTCTAGGATTATTTTGAACTCTTGTATGGATTCACACTAGATTCATTTTACTCTTTACCTACCTAATGCTTTTAAGTGCTTGATCACCTTTTAGATGTTAAGTTCACATGATTGATGCTTGAGAGGGCTAACTTGAGTGTAGAACATGAATAAAATAATGCAAAAACTACAAGTTTGCTTGATGAATGGATGATTTTGTAGATAAGATAGAGATATACTTATTGACTTTGCATAGTCACATTAGGGTTGGAGCTTAAAAATTTTGTTTTATTAATTGTAATAAGAGATTGAGAAATTAATAGAATTAAACACTTGTTCTTGACTTGTAAGAGCTTTTACAAGTACCATTTGAATCTTAGACTGACACATGTGTTAATTAATAGTATCTATAAGAGGAAGTTAATCTAAAGTTGAGAAATACAAAGGAATAAATAATCTTAGGTCTCATTTATCGTTGAAGTTAAAAATCACTTGTTTATAGTTTTGGGTAAAGGTGCATTTTTAGTACTCAACAATATTGCAAAGTGCACTCAACATAATAGACAATTTTTTGGTGCATTTATGGTAAGGAACAATTAATTTTGTAGCTTATTTAGTGTGACCGTCTATTTAGGTTAGTTTGACTGTTTGGAGGGCCAATTTTGACCAAAGTAGGTGATGTGGAATAAATTGACCTATGACGTGGTATGTACATGCGCTTAAAGCGCATGTAAACGTTATCTTTACATGCGTTTTTTACCGTCCTTTTTTAAGCGCATGTAAAGCTGCGCTGGTATAGGTGTAATTTGTAGTAGTGTGACAACACTCCATTTATGTGAGGATATTTGAACCATAAATAAAAAAAGTAACCCAATCCTACCGACAATTCCCTGCTACCTCTTTGCCGTTGACGGTGACGCAGAGGTGGCGGCGACAGCAGCAAAGCCCACTGAATCTGGTAATGAGAGTAGAAATGAAAAAGAAAGTAACAAGAGAGGAATATATTATATTATATATATTGGAGGGGCTGGGAGGTGATGTTGGTGGTTTGTGAAAGCAGAGAGAGCAGGAAAGGCGAGTGCGAGTGGTGAAGTAGTAGAGCAAACACAATTTCTCGTCTCAGATCCGCCTCCATCCCCATATCCTCCTCCTCCTCACTCTTCCCCGTATGCCTTCCTTTCCATTCCTCACCTTTATCACTACCCTTCTTCCATTCATCAATGGAACGCTTAGCCACGTCATCAGTTCTCATAAAAATCCCAACTTTATCACCACCCTTCACTGCCACGTCATCAGATCCCATAAAAATGCCAACTTTATCACTACCCACATCCCAATCATCAAAGGAACGCTTAGTAAAGGCCTTACGGATAAACCCAGAAACGTGATCAAAGAAAAAGCCATTGTTGTTTATTTTGTGATGGGGCGGTGGATCATGTGGGAGATCATTGGGGGATTCATCGATGAAATCAAGGGCGTCGATGGGGTCATCATCGGAGGAGGTGGAGAGGGACGACGTCGTTTGCTGCTTGTGGTGACAGTGGAGGGGCTCATGAGGGGAAATTTCCATTTGGTTTGGTCTTTGGTGGGGGAGGAGGGAGGCGGAGCGGTGGGGAAGGTGCGGGCGGGAAAGGGAGGGGGGAGGGAGGGAGGAGAGAGGGGGGTGGGGTGTGATTTTTTTTTAATTGAAAGTGGGACCCACATGATGAGGTGGATGACATTTAAGCTAATCCTAACGGGCGTTATCTGAAATTGACGGTGAAACTAAATAAGCTACAAAATTAATTGTTCCTTATCATAAATGCACCCAAAAATTGTCTATTATGTTGAGTGCACTTTGCAATATTGTTGAGTACTAAAAATGCACATTTACCCTATAGTTTTCTTGTTATTTTTTTAGTTACCTTTCACTCATGATATTTGTCTAACTCAAAAGGGGCAAAAGTGTGTTAATCAATACTTGACCGGGTTTTGGAACCAAATCCTCGTAGGGACGATACTTTTCTTATCACTTTATTACTTGGCACGACCCGCATGTACTTGTTATGTTAACACCAACTGTTTGAAATTCTCTCATCAGACCCCAAGCAACTATCATAAAATGGTTAGATCATACTCTAACGGGTAAAAATTCAAGAAGACTATAAAAGCATTAGAAGCTCAGGTTGGAAGATGGTCAACTGACTAAGTATATCTGAAATAAAAATTATCTAGAATTAATCGAGCCATAGAGTGAAAATTCATAAATGGGTATTCATGTTCTAGTTCACTCTTAGCTAGTAATTTAAGTGTCATATATATAAATCGAGCATTATGTTCTAAATATTATTATCATTTTATTAAGTGAAAAAATATGAATCTGTACTTCAGTGTGTATCATAATCAGTTTAAGAGAGTGAACACATTAACTCTTATGTTATTTAAACTTAAGAGGTGACAACCTTACAGTTGTAAGGGGTAGGCGCTGATCGAGTTCGCAAGTAAATTCGAGGCGAAAGGTTTATCAAGTAAGTCTGTGAAAACTTGAGGTTGTAAGAGTTTCTCAAGCGAACCTATGAAAACTTGAGGGTGTATATAGGCTTATTCTTGAACCTAGTTTAAACAAGATGATAGTGGATTTGGAAATTTCAACTGAGGCTTGGGGACTAGATGTATGTTAGGTAGATTGAATCAGAATAAAATAATGCTTAACTCTTTTATGTTTCAAATCTTAGATATTCTGGTTACGTTGTTGAAGTTTACTCAAGATTTCAAAGTTTCTTTCATCACTACAAGAAAATATGCCGCTAATCACATATGAAATATCGCGTAACAACGAAGTGCGACAAAATTAATTTTGTTTTTTTTAAATTTACGCATTTTGTCGCGCAAAACATGTGCGACAAAGTGCACATTATTTTTTTATAGATATAATTTATTAATATATTTGATTTTTTTACTTCTGAGTCAATGTGTTGTTCCAAAACTGAATGTGCAACAAACATATCTAAATAGTGTGTGTGTGACGATATTTTTTAATATATATATTTATTGCGCCATTAGGCATGACATTTATATATTATTTCATTAAATATGTCGCGCCATATGGTAGCACGACATATCTGACATAATTGAAAAATAAAATCGGCACATTTTAAATTCAAAATTTTTCCTTCTCCCTCCCCACTTTCTCCCTATATAAACTCCACTCCTCCTAAATTTCTCCTCCCCTCCCCACTTTACTTTTTCCTCCTCCTTCCTCACTTTCCTTTCTCCTCGCTTTCTACTTTCTAATTTTCTTCCTCTCTAATTTATTCTCCACATTCCACATTTAACTAATTCTCTGTAATTTTTTCCTAGATTTATTGTTCACAATCCTCCACACAGTTTAAGGTATACACTTTATCATCATCTTATATTCCGTATCTATTATATTTCAAAGTCATTTATTTCATTATCTAACACTTTTATTTTCAATATATTTTCCTCTATTATTCCTAATTTAAAAATTCTCTTTCTCCATTATTTGTCCAAAACTTCCTCAAGAAGATTGACAACTTATGTCGCTTAAGGTGGCGCAACATAAGTTACAGTTTTTTTAAAAAAATTGCATTGTATGTCGCGCAAAAAAGTGCGACAAAATTAAATATTAAAATGTAGTGTCATGCATTCGATGCGCGACACACATTTTCTACGGTTCTGGAAATCACGATTGAAAAAACGCGACACACCCCCTTTGTCGCCTTTTAAATGCGACTAAAGCCCAAAAATATATGTGACTAGCCCTTCTTTTAATTTCTTGTAATACATACCATCCTACATACACCCAATTTAATCCCTTCTTGGGGTGAACAACCTATACTTTCCAAATATATATCATACATAATGTAGAGCTGTCATGGACATCAACTCTAAAAAGGATGCATTGCATTGTTATGAGTTTTGTATTTGGGGAGCCTATGGTATGATTCATAAATTGAAAAGCCTTCCTTAGCTTCTTATTAGTAAACTAGTTTTTTGGTATTATTCGGTTATCCTTTTCACCATGCATAACTTATAACATAATGATTCACACTAAAATGAAAGCCTACACTAATTCTTTATTTCTTATGAAGCATGAGGAATGAATTGATTCACAGTTATGAGTCATATAGTGTTTTAATGAATTTTATATGACTCTATTTACTCATATATAAATTACACTTTTTCAGCTATTTTGGTGCTCGCGCACATACATACACGTACATATATAACTTAAGATAATGTCATGTCGACGGTGAAATGAAAGAAATGTTTTGGAAAATGGGAGGGACCTTCTTGTTTGAAAAGTTGTAATTAATGTGAGACCTAAACATACATAGGCTTGATCTGACCTCCAGAAAACAACAAGAAATAATAAGTGGCTAATTTTTAGTTAGGACTGTTGGGAGATCAATGATTAATCTCGACATACCACCCCTGGGAACAACATAAAAACAAACTCTTGAAAATGTCGTTTTGAAAATGCAAGGTCATGGAAATTAAATATTTAATGGCTTAACACATTTCTTCTGTTATTTATTTTCGAAATAATGCTATTCCCTGTGTCTACACACACACACACATTATTGTGGCCACTTTCTATTACAACTGCAGATGTGAACCGTGGTATCTTGAAAATGAGGTATTTGAATTTCAATAATGTCAATCAAATTGAACTATTTATCAGTGTATTATTATTATCTTAGAAGAAATAGGAGAAACAAAAATAGTGTAAAGGCAAGATTTATTTAATCAGAAAAACATTTAACAAAAATATAATGATTGAAAATTAAAATAAAACCATATAGTAATCAAATTTTAAATTATATATTCAAATATGTTTTTATAAAATAATGATACTAATTAAAACGTACGTCTTGTGGAAAGAATTCAATTACCCGTAAAGAATCTTGAAAAATTCAATCTTATTGAACAAAAAAAAAAATCACATTGAAGCATTAATTACTCCAATAAATCCAACAATACTCAGATAAATAGAATTTGAGAATATTAAATTAAATGAGAGATAATTATACAGAGAAATCAGTTCTTACTTGGGTGAGAAAAAAACTAGATGAGAAAGGTATATTGTAAGATGTTTCGCATGTATTGTCGCTATAATATACAAATGCACTCGTGTTTGTCTGCCTTATGATTGAGTATTATTATATATATTTTTGATGTTACTTGTCACTACTCCTGCTTGCTGTGTGAACAAACCTAGAAATTCCTCTTCTCTTACACAAAACACACACACAGTGTGTGTGAGAGTGTGTGTGTATATATATATATATATATATTGTTTTTTAAGCATACATAAAAAGCTTTTCATGATCATTTTGCATTGATAAAGGGTACAACAATAACACATGATCAACGTACAACTATCACACTGAATGCTTTTTACACTTCTGTACTTTACATATAACATGCAAAGGATTTGTTCAGGAAGTAGTGAGTGTATGTTGGGTGAGAAAGAAGCAACTAAAAGTTATGATGAAAGAGACAAACAAGCATAATGAAAAAGTTTGAGTCTTCAATTTTAATTGAAATACATGTATTAAATTTAGGCATGCATGCCATATATTACAAAAGTTATACAAAAAATTATATATCATTTGATGAGTGATTCAATTTGTCACACACACACACACATACTATTAGTTGCCTTTCCAAAAAGTATTGAACTTTATATTTTACAAGTACGTATCTGAGTTTAAATTTTGTTGTTGATTTTAAGATTTTGATGGCTTTTTTATAAGTATTTTAAAATGTTTTTACAAAGTCATAGAGCTTGATTTGGCTTCATGAATTTATATGATTCAACTCATCTTTGTAAGAATTAAATAATACGTAAAGAGAATTGTGATATGATAGCAGCAGGACAATTTTTCTCAAGTATTTTCATTACTTTGATATCTCATTTGATATATATGTTCTGATTCATGGGAACGACAAGTTAAATATTGTGGTTTAAAAAGTTGGTGGGCGCATGCATCTTTTTCAAAATGATGAGTGCGTGGCTTAAAGATGCTATGCATGCATATTTGACCACGTGTTCTTTTATTTAAATTAAACGTTTTTTCTACTTTAATGAGCGACCAAGAATAGCAAATCATGATTGAAAATCTACAGGTTTTCAAGTAATTATTGAAGGTATCTCAAATCACAATTTTTTTAAAATGGTCAATTATTTCCAAATAAAATGTAAAATTTACAGGGAAAAAAACTTTATTCAACCAATTCAATTTAGTATCTTGATAAATGTATTAAATACTGTGGCAGATTAGTTGAATTTCTTGTAACAGAGTTGTAAGTAAATTTAGTTTCTGCATAACTGACTTTTAATTTATAACACACACACACACACTACCATATACATACATATATCTCTCTGTGTGTGTGTAATATGATTGTGATAAATATTTTAAAAGAAATAATTCCATGTCTCATGTTAGAAACTTAATTAAGATTAAGATGTTCCATGAAATCAATTAAATTAATCTAAGGTTCTACAAAATTGTTATCGGTCAGATAACAAGTTATGGCGAGGTCAAAACTTGTTTGGCAAAGTTTAGAAGCTTGGATCATAACGCCACAAGTTGTTATTGACAAGCCATGGTCACTAACAATTTGTAACAACTGTTTTAGCAAAGATTTCAAATTAATTACATGATTTTGTAGAATTTTATCTTAATTAAGTTCTTTACATGTAACCTGTAAATACTCATCATATACACTTTGTACTGCGAGGCATAAAAGTAAAACCAAATAAGATCTCACCCACAATAAAAGCTTGATGTTTTCGCCAAGGTAAATGAGATCAGAGTTCCGGTAAATTGAAATGCATGAACATGACTGCTGAACTACCAGCATCAATGATGACCGCGCAAGAGTTAGTTAATTTGTGAATGAGAGCCAATTTCAGATGAGTGATTGCATAATCCTCTTATGAGTGGTTTGAAGAGCTAATAGATATTAAATAAAGCACAAAAGTGATGAGAAGAACTAGTACAGAAACCACATTCAAAACCCCACCAAGCTTATATACTCTCTCTTCTTCTTATTATAACTCATCAACCGCCTCTAAATTTTGGTCTTTAATACTCCCTCCGGTCCTTAATGTAAGAGCCCAAAATTTGAATGATTTTGGTCCCTAATGTAAGAGCTCACCCTATATTCTTTCCTCATTTAATGCATTTTTTCCTACTTTACCCCTAACGCTCTTTCATATTTATTAATGCTTATATATTTCTCTCTCTTAAAAGTACCATAATAAATATGGGCAATTTTGGAAACGAAGCATTAACTCCAGACACCCAACTAACATTCACATGTTTTCTTAAGAAGCGTTTTTTTGACGGCTAGCTCTTACATTAGGGACCGGAGGGAGTATAAGTCACCAACTAACATTAACTAACTCATTTATTAAAATTTTCCCAATATACCCTACCCTTAGCATTGAAAAATGAACATTGGAAGATGAGAAGAGAGAGAAGAAGAAAAAGACACATGTATACTCATAAAGATGAAAAAGGTAGTGGAAAGATAGTGGGTCATAGTAATAAAGGTGAGAGAGGCAAAAATGAAAAGGAAAAAAAAAGACCAATTTAATTATTCAAATTCCATTAACCTCCATTCCTTCATATGTACAATTTGGGCGGTTGGCGACTTATAGATAGGACCAGAGGGAGTATTATTTATTTTATATGGGAAAGGATTAAGATATTTGAATACCCGAGATTTTTCAGCTCTATTTTCATTTCATACATTATTTTAATGAAAAAAATGATCCCCCGGCCAAAGGAAATTAAAATCCTCATCTAATATAAAATTATGGATTGGATATTGAAGTCAGTGGTTTACTGAGGTACATGGATAAATAGGGAGAAGAAGGATAAGTACGTTTGTGAATAGAAAATCAGAGATCGGAATTCAGAAAATGGAGAGTAGAAACATAGGAAGGATGGAAACATAAGAACATTAAAGATCAGTGAGTTGACTCGGTGAAGCTGTCATTGCTCTCTCGTGTTCTAAAATGAGTGAATGATCAATAATGATGGGGTGTGGGTTCTTATTTGCTGAATTATTGTAGAAGTAATTTTTTTAACCGGAAGTTTGAAGTTATCCCGGGTTTAGGAAAGGAGTATATATTTTTATGTGAATGGTGTATATATCATAGAACCTATTCTATCTTTTTTTATATATATAAAATGATCAATTATATTATATATTAAAAAGATTACGTTAACAATTGGCCAAAAAAAAAAAAAAAGATTACGTTAACACAATTATACAGTAAATAACAACAAATTCATGGGGTCTATCCTATCGACAAGTGACAGTACTTTATCGGTTTGAACGGAACTGACATTTTTTTTTATAAAATTTACGTATATTTTTGCACACAAATATGTATATAATGTTAACCACATCGGGTATGGGGCCTCTTCACTTCCACTTCTTGACTTCTCTAAAAATATATTTTTGGGTCACACTTTTTTGTTTAAATTAACCATTAGATTCTACATAAAATTAATCGCATTTTTGCACACAAATAATTTATGAACAAAGTTTTCAATTTTATATGATTTTTTCAAATACTCAGTAATTTAATTTTATCTTTGAAAAAACATATAAAATTGAAGACAAAAACATTTTTCTTGGACAAGATATCAAAAGGTAACTAATGTAATGTTGAGTATAATGATCAAATCAAATATGTGACCCTAATAAAAATGATTTTTTTTAGAGAAATGGGGGAAGGGGAAGTAGTGACCCCTCTCCCAGCTAGATTTTTGACATGAATACACGAGTATTTTTAACCTTTACCCAATAGTATAAGATTGTATTAATTATTGTGACACAAATACAAAAGAAAGTATTACATAATTTCACATCTAAGTTTCTCTATCTTATTTTCTCATTTTGGCCAATAAACAATAAAAAAGCTCATTTTAATCAATGAACTACATGAAAATACTAAGATATCTTTATCTTTCTTCCTCCTCCTCACTCCTCCACCTCTTCCGCCCCATTTATGACACCTCCCTCTCCAACCACCACCCTAGTCACAGAGTCTGTCTGGACTATTCATTGAAATTCATCCAAAGACATTACTGTATTGACATAGAACAATTCGAAATTCGGAAACTTATAATTGATGTAAATATATCGGAGAAGAAAGGTAGAAGAAGCTAAGGATCGATGAATAATCTTGAAGTCTGAGAATTTGTGTTATTCGTTGAATTTCAGATTTTGCCGCAGATCCCTTCATTGACTTGATATTTTTTTCCTTGTCTTTGATTTGCTATTCTAGAATGCTGTGAGATAAGATTAGTGTGTGTCTATGCATATATAAACGGGTTAATTTAACTGGATTATTATCATGAAGAGTAATATTTGAGACCTTTTAACAGGTGACATCTCCTTGGAACTATTGTATGAGCCAAAGCACCTTCATGCCAATGATGACTTCAAATCTTCTTCATATTAAGGTTATAATAATGAAAAAATTAAAAGGGAGTTAAACTTTAATTCCTTTTAAGTTATTTAAATTTTAATTCAGCCTTATGATTTATAAAATCATTAATTATTCTTACAGTTAGAAGTGCTTTGTTCTAATAACGTATCCCATCCCATATATTTAATAAATTAATTACAAAATTTTAAATTCTCTAAAAATCAAACCGATAATTTAGTGAAATTATAAAGTCGAAATTTCTATTTTCTCAAAAAAAAATAAAACTTTTTTCTTCTGAAATAGTATGGGAAAATCAAGTGGTCCATTAAGTACAGGCCCAACGAAGCCGTTTTGTGATTCCTAGGTGATCTACCTTCCATACAATCATATAATAATGTACGAAACAATATTTAAAGAACTATAGTACGGCCCTTTTCAAAAAGAATAAAAAAAATAAGCCAGCTTCACTGAACAAAGAAAGGAGTTGACAATAAAATTGAAGTATGTGGGGTCAAGAATAAAATCTTTTACAAACTTTCAGGGTGTGGGATATCTCTCTACATATTATTATTTCATATGGGAAAACTAATTACAGGTCCCTCACAAGGGAGTTAATACTGGAAAAATCCCAAAAGTTGAAAATATTAATGTAGGGTCCCAAGGGACCTCACATTAATATATTTGAAAAGTGAAAAGACATTTTTGCCCCTAGCCTTAATAAAAAATTACCCCCCCACACCCCCACCCTCCTCCCTCACCCAACCCCCACCACCCCCACCCTCCATCCTCCTCCCTCCTCCCCCCTGACCCTCCGCCCCCCCCACCCCCACCCTCCTCCCCCTCCTCCCTCCTCCCCCCACCCCACCCTCCACCTCCCTCCTCCCCCTCTAGCTCCCTCCAGCCCGCCACCCCCCCCACCCCCACCCTCCAGCTCGCCCCCACCCCCAGCCGCCCCCCTCCAGCCCTCCCCCCCACCCCCACCCTCCCCCTCCAGATCGCCCCCACCCCCAGCCTCCCCCCTCAAGCCCGCCCCCCACCCCGACCCTCCTCCCTCCACGCCCCCCACCCCCACTCCAGCTCGCGAGCTGGACTGGGGGTGGGGGGCGTGGAGGGAGGAGGGTCGGGGTGGGGGGCGGGCTTAGGGGGGAGGCTGGGGGTGGGGGCGATCTGGAGGGGGAGGGTGGGGGTGGGGGGCGGGCTTGAGGGGGGAGGCTGGGGGTGGGGGCGAGCTGGAGGGTGGGGGTGGCGGGCTGGAGGGAGCTGGAGGGGGAGGAGGGAGGAGGGTCGGGGGGAAGGAGGGTGGAGGGTGGGGGGGGGCGGAGGGTCAGGGGGGAGGAGGGAGGAGGATGGAGGGTGGGGGTTGGGTGAGGGAGGAGGGTGGGGGTGTGGGGGGGTAATTTTTTATTAAGGCTAGGGGTAAAAATGTCTTTTCACTTTTCAAATATATTAATGTGAGGTCCCTTGGGACCCTACATTAATATTTTCAACTTTTGGGATTTTTCCAGTATTAACTCCCTTGTGAGGGACCTGTAATTAATTTTCCCATTTCATATTGATATAGGGAAGGCTACTAATACTATGGTGGATCCAACCCATTTGAGTCTGTTTCAAACAACACATGTAATTATTGTCATCCTATTCTTTTGAGCTCCACCTTCTATTGCTACTTTGCTAGCTTTCGCACTGCTTTACTCTTTTAATTATTTCAGGCACATACAATTTATAAGAGTATTATACTAAAAATTTGATGAAAATTTTGCTATCAGAAATTTATTGCCCAAGGTTTCTAGATAGCCAATTACAACTCATCTTAAAAAGATGCATATTTTTTAACTGTGCATTCATATCTTTATTTATTTTCAAATGAAGATAGATTTGATACATTTAATAACTAGTTATTATACTCTTTGGAAAAATAGGTTGTACCTATATCCTTAAATAAATTGCAAGTATATCTCTAATGGGACATACTTTTCAGTAATATTCGATATTTTCATTAGAAAGGCTTCCACATGTGTTTACTTAGAGTCCACTTATGCACTAATACTAAACAGAAGTTAAAATGTATTTAGTGGAATATGAAGAAAGCCATATAATTATATGCCGTATATATAATACAAATTAAACTTGTTAAGAATATATAGAAGTTTACATGTTGATGATTTCTTAATTGCTAACTATTCTGTACACAAAAAAAAAACATAAATAAATTGTATCCTTTAATTTTCATCCAATATTAACCTAAAATATAATATTTCATTTATCCATATCTGGATGCTAGAATTGATCCATACTCAAAGTTCAATCTATACCATTGAACTTTTCTTTTGGATGATAGCCTAAAATGATAAGAAATTTCTTTACATGGATATTGGGGACTCTGAAATTTTTCAATGGGATAATATTAACCCCATAAATCATAAAAATGTGTCAATTATCCCCTCTGTTAATATGCACCCATAAACGGTCGACAATGTTATACCTTGTCTCGCACAGTTATGTTGCGCCTCAAAAAATCACAACAAATGACCTTTATCGCAATTAAAGACACAACAACATACACTTTTATGGCGTGAGTCGCGACCACCATTGCTTCTTCTTACAGTGTAATGATTTTACCATCAAATCTATAAAATATCATAAATCTTCTTCATCCTCTCCTTTCCTCTCACCTCCACTACCATACTCCAACAATAGTTGAGTATTGTTTTAACTTCATATTTCCCTTTCCCATTAAATTATGCACGCATCCTTTAATTTCTATAAATGTAACTGCGTGAAAAGGAATATACTTATGCACTTTCAAAAGTTTTAATTTATTTGTTTCCTCTTCTCACTCGTAACTTTTTCTTTTCTCTTTAACTTTAATTTTTCTTTTTGGTACAAAGCTTCTCTTGTTTCCCACCCGAGTGATTAGTGGAGGCAGATTCAGAGAAGATCCTAGAAGAAGAATGTTTATTCCTGAATTTAATCTAATCTGATTATATTATACTCCCTCCGGTCCCTAATGTAAGAGCTAGCCGCCAAAAAAAACGCTTATTAAGAAAACATGTGAATGTTAGTTGGATGTCTGGAGTTAATGTTTCTTTTCCAAAATTGCCCATATTTATTATGGTACTTTTAAGAGAGAGAAATACATAAGCATTAATAAATATGAAAGAGAGTTAGGGGTAAAGTAGGAAAAAATGCATTAAATGAGGAGAGAATGTGGGGTGAGCTCTTACATTAGGGACCAAAACCATTCAAATTTTAGGCTCTTACATTAGGGACCGGAGGGAGTATGTGCAAGTTGGTTTCGTAAAAGCTCTATCTTAATCCAATTAATAAGTCAATTCTCAAAATCCCCCAACATTTATCTCAGTTTGTTTCCCGATCATCAATCCCTTCATCATAAACTTTGAATGTTCATTCCAGTACTAAATATAAAATCTACTCAAGAATTTCGGTTTAGTTTTAATTTGAATATTAAATCCAACATTAACTATCCATTTCAAACCATACATCTATTTATTACATCTGTTCATAGGAGCATTATTTTCATCCCGGCAATTAAATTGTATTTATTAAACGGTAGGAGTATTTTTAATACAGTGTTACAAATTCTCTATTGAATAGAAATCATCGTTTTAACTATTTTTTATTGAACTTTATGAATAGGTTAGAAGAACATTATAGAGTATATTTACCCTCGAGAGAATAAGACGAATTAATCATGTTCACCCACTTAGGATAGAAACGTGCATAGATTCACACACTACTTTGTTAACACACATTCACACACAAAATATGCAATTTTATCAATAAAATGTTGTGTTAAGATCATCTAATACAAATATGTTTTTGGAATGTTCTAAAATACTTATTAAAACTTAAAAATGGAACAAAAAAAACTAATACCATCTATTTTCTACAAACACCATCTATTTATTTCATAACCAATTCATTTTAGTTTTTGCTTAATTTGACATACGTTTGTGATGAAAATAAATGATGTTGGTTGTTTGTCACCAATCCATTTTCAAATGTTTATAGATATTTTAAAACCATCCAAAACGTATTTGTAACTAATGATACTTTACAACATTTCATTAATAAAATTGCACATTTTACTTATTTACATATATATTGTCACCATTCATTAATTAAATTACTTTTTGTGATCTAGCGTGTTTCATGATTTTTTTTTCACATAGTAAATTAGCTGAATCATAACTATCCATTGATTTGAGCATATACTCCTATATAAAATTATTCCATACCAGTGAATATACACCATATATACTCGTACGTACTTTGAAGCCTTTTGAAGTGAGTTATTGAGAATTGTTGGTATAATGATTAGAGGCTTATTATACAACGAATATTAAGTATAAATTATACTTATTTTGTGATCCGACATATGCAAGCTTAGATTTTAGTGATCTATAACAATCATTAAGACATCAAGTCTCTCCATAAGATGGTAATGATGTTGATTCTAACTTCGATTCAATTCATGGTATAGAATCGTCAAAGGCAAGATTAAAATGTTCTTAATTGAACTCTAATAATCACATATCATAAACAGTTTTTGCTTTTAACAGTTTTAAAATGGAAAATTAAACAAACCTAGATAGTATCAAAATATCCTCTATATTTATCAAATTCTCCTACTCTTGTAATTTTGTTTTGCCAGAATCTTCTTGTTCTTAGCGAAGGAGCTAGACAATTCATTTGCAGGAGATTATTAAACTTGTTAAGTTGGTTATTGACCACAACAAGTGAACAAACTAGTATTAACTCCTCTGGCCCATACGCTTTGTGTAGTCTGAGGGGGACGATGTGGGGAGGGAAGGAGGGAGGAGAGAGTGTGGGTGGGGCCCTGCTGAGGTGAGGGAATATTTTTTATTTTTAAATGTGGGACCCACATTTCCAGAATCTTACTCCAGAATGACCCTTTTATTTAAGTCCTAGAGGGTATTTTGGTATTTTCCTTTAGCTAATGGGCCAAAATGACCCTTTTATTTTGTTTGTACTCCAGAATGAGCCATTTTATTGTTTATTTGCCAAATTGAGCCTTTAGAAATAATTTATATGTCAAAATGATATTTAACCCATAAATCAAATTTTTTTCATAAATTGACAATTCCTGGCGTTAGATTTTTTAAAATAGAATATTTAATCATCGGTATCAAAATCCCTTTATTTATGTGTGTGTAAATAAACAAAAGAGATTATATAAAGTAAAAGAAAATAAATAATGCCATGAGGAAAGCATTTCAAGCAAGGAAGGCACCCTCTGCACATACAAAAATGGAAGTGGCTAAAGTTTTGACAGCATGCTCGTGGATTTACAGGAAATGTAATGTAAATGTGTATTGAATTGTAAATGAAATGAGATGAAGCCCATTATAAAAGGATCTTCTCATTCCATGAAGAGACTGACTTCAAATAATTCGATAATCTACTCTAAGATTAGTTTTATCTATAATTTTCATATTCTCTCCATCCTTCTTGCAAAAACAGCTCATGCTTGTTCAGCCTCTTCTTAAGTTTTACATTTGTAAATTATTCTTGTTTTACAGAATAATATATAACTATCTTTACAATATATCTTTGTCTCCTCATTACTTTCTATTACGACTTTGTAGTATTTGTTTATAAGCTATACTATACTCTAACACTCCCCACTGATCCTGGTTACTCTGAGATGAAATTTTACTTCATCTCAGAGCCAAAATGTAAACCAGGACCAGTGGGAAGTGCCAGAGTATAATATACCACATAAACAAATAATACTAAGTAATAGAAAGTAAGGAGACAAAGATATATTGTAATGATAGTTATATATTATTACAACTGTAAAACTTACACATATGCCGAAAAAGTACGAGCCTTTTTTTGTAAGAAGAATGGAGAGAATATGAAAAGTATAGAGAAAACTATACTTAAAGTAGTTTGTCAAAGTGTTCAAAGTATGCCTCTTCATAGAATGAGACAAGCCGTTTATAATAAGCTTCATCTCATTTCATTTACAATTTACTACAAATTTACATTACATTTCTTGTAGATCAATGAGCGTGCAACTTTAGTCACTTCCATTTCTGTAAGTGTAGAGGGTGTCTTGCACGATAGAAACTATTTCCTCATGTCATCATTTATTTTCTTCTACTTTATGTCCTCTATTTTGTTCTGTGTTCAACATATCATAATTTCTTGTATTCCTTCATGTAGTGTCGGCATTTGCTTTAATTTAGAAGTAACTCAGATCAATTTTGTAATAATCATCTTCATTTTCATTATAATTATATGGAAACACTAATGATTCTGATTTGGATTTTGCTTTAATATTGTTGGAGGCTTTAGAGTCTACTTCCTGTACAGCTGAGCAAATTCTTCTTGAAAAGTGAGATCCTACAATTCTTTAGAATTTTTCTTTATCCGCTAAAAAACCAGTAGGAGGGCGTACTAGCTGTAGACCTAGGAAGTTCCTTGTAGTATACTGATGTTGCCATATCAAAAAATTTTTCTTATTGGAATACCAGGTCTTAAATTTTACTCTATATCTTCTTGCTAAATACTGTAGAGAGGAGTCGAGTCAATCTCAGTCACCACTGGAAAAACCCAGCTAAGGATCCATGGAATTGTGAAATGAAAACAGAATTCAAAAGGTTTTTATGTTTCTCAATAGTTTATAATTGTTCTGAATAACTCATACCCTTCTAAAACAGCTTTAGCCAAAATACTCTTAACAGACCCAAGATTACTAAACCATTCAATGAACCATCTGGGAAAATCTGGTGGGATTATTAGACAATATTTCTCAATCAAAATAAATGAGCTATGGATAGTTGTAGTTCTTATAATAGAGTACATTGTACTAGACTTTTCTGTAGTCATCATTGTAATTCATTGAAAAGCCTTTGCCTGTATAAGGAGATTGTCCAAAATGTTTGAGGGACATGACATAGGATATGATTAATTGGCTGAAAGAGAGTTGGGTTTGAGCATCCACTTTATGGTCTATTCTTATTGAGTTAGTTTCTCTCAAAATATGTTCATAGTATGTTCTTTCTTTCTTTGAGTCCTCTAGAAGAAAATTTCATACTTCTTCCTCCAGATGGAAAGGAAAAATGGCTTTATTAGTTTGTTCTTTCCGATTACTGAAATAAAAGGCTTCTAAGGGGCACACATAATTCACATAGTATTTAGTAACATACTCAGTCAAATACTGAATACTTTGGGCATATGTAGCTATTGGTTGTGGCGATGGTTGGGTAAACTATATCTAAGAGGTGGACGCTGGTATGAGGGATTGAGACAGATGACCTCAATTGCATCGTTGTGACAATATCTGTAACATATCCTTGTGGTCTCATGGACCTTGTTTCTGTATTCTTATGTGGAGTCTTAACCAATAGTGCTAAGTCCAAAATGTTTCCTGTATTTTTTTATCTAGATCCTCCCTCGGAGGAAGAACATCTACGAATGCTCATGGATTTTGAAGATTTCGAGTTCCCTATACAAATTCTCTTGTTAAAATTTTGGAAAAGAGTTATCCATTCCCTTAACAAACTATATATCAAAATCAAAACATGATAACAAAGCTTGACATCTGGCAAAATATGTTTAGAAACCAAATTTTTAACATATTTTCCCGAAAAATCCTTTGCTTCTTTGCAATCTATTCTTAATAAATACTTTTGATTTAGGGTAATGGACCTAATCTGGCCCCCAAGTAACCACCAAGGAGCGCTGAGCACCCTGAACTAACAACAGGCCCGTATCTGTACTCCAAGTAACCAAGGTGTTTAAAAACTACCCCAGTTGGACGGTCAACAACGTTTGACCGTTACTATGCCTATGTGGCTGCCACGCGAGCACCTGCTTTGTCACCTCTGCTTGCCACGTGTGTATTTTAAAAGGACCTAATCTGCCCTCCAAGTAACCACCCAGGAGCACTAAGCACCCTGAACTAACAACATGCCCATATCTGCACTTAAAGTAACCAATGTGTTTAAAAACTACACCGGGTGGACGGTCAATGACGTTTGACCGTTACTATGCCTATGCGGCCGCCACGTGAAGACCTGTTTTGCCACCCGGCGTCTTGTCATCGCCAAGTAAGATATGTTCATGTGGGTCCCACCTATAATAATAAACAATTTCTCTCTCCCTCTTCATCACCATCACCACAGCCCCCTAACACCCACCACCCCCACCCACGCTATCCCCTCACCTCTCCAGCCCCCCACTGCCTCACCTCCATAGCCCCCCACCCACGCCACCTCTGCTTGCCACGTTTGAGGGGGTGGCGTGGGTGGGGGTGGTGGGTGTTGGGGGGCTGTGGTGATGGTGATGAAGAGGGAGAGGGAAATTGTTTATTATTATAGGTGGGACCCACATGAACATATCTTACGTGGCGATGACAAGGCGCCGGGTGGCAAAACAGGCCTTCACGCGGCGGCCACATAGGCATAGTAACAGTCAAACGTCATTGACCGTCCACCTGGGGTAGTTTTTAAACACATTGGTTACTTTAAGTGCAGATATGGGCCTGTTGTTAGTTCAGTGTGCTCAGTGCTCCTGGGTGGTTACTTGGAGGGCAGATTAGGTCCATTTAAAATACACACGTAGCAAGCAGAGGTGGCAAAGCAGGTGCTTATGTGGCAGCCACATAGGCATAGTAACGGTCAAACGTTGTTGACCGCCCAACCGGGTAGTTTTTAAATACCTTGGTTACTTGGAATACAGATACGAGTCTGTTGTTAGTTCAGGGTGCTCAGCGCTCCTTGGTGGTTACTTGGGGGCCAGATTAAGTCCATTCCCCTTTGATTTATCAAATCATATTGGAAATTTTAAAATACATAAAACAATAGATAAAATTTCTTTCTTAATGGTGGAATATAATACTTCGATTCACTTCCTACTGAACTTCTTGAATGGTATCTCACTACTTGTTCTCTCTTATCTCCCATTTGCTTTAAAATCCTTCTGATCCTTATGTCTGAGGTTGAAAAAGAGACCGAAAATCATGGGTGAAGGGAGAGAGCTTGAAGAAGAGAATAATTTAATGAGGGGCATAAGAGTATTTTTCATATTTAAATTTTATTCCCTTAAGTGAAAATACTATATTTGCATTTGGACCGCAAGTTGAGTACTAGCTATTTTTGCACCTTGTTAAACTTTAGTATTACAAAGGCACTTTTAGGTAATGTTTAGAATCATTTTTGCACCTTCTCACCCTTCTTTTTTATCAGTCAAGTATTATTGTTCTGAACTAAACTCACTATAATCCTCATTGATCATTATGGTTAATAGTGATCACTATAAATATTGCCTATTTGCTTTATTTTCTTCACTAATATTTAGATTTCTTATTTTCTGTTTTACAATTCTGTGTAATGACCAAATTGCCCACACTTTTAACAAACAATGTCCTTTAACTCTTTCTTACCTACCCCTTTTGTCTTATTTGATGACATGCATCTTTTTATCGTAATTGTTTGCTTTATACTTCTCACGTTCCAATCATTTAGGCTTAATTATAACCTTTACTTTCCTTGACGCTTAAAAATCTTTTGTTTTTCCTTTTTTGAGATGATGGGGTTATTTTTTTAATCCATATTGTTTACAAAAATTTCTTAACTCATATTTTTCCATTTTCTTTTCATTATTTATTTTACTTTGTAATTTTATATCTCTACATATTCGTAATCCTACTATATTTAGTATTGTAATTATCATTCCATATTTTAAATTCCTATATAGTATAGTTCCTCCATGCCTATTTCTTATTTCTTCTTTTAACGTTTTTTGAAAATAACTTAGTAATCCTGAAATAAATTTTTCTTTCCAAGATTTGAGTTGTCGTTTTGTCTTTGAACTACCTTGGGAATAAAATTATCTTTATACCACCTAAAATCCACTAATGTTGGACATCTTAAATTCATTAGTTGTTCCATGTATTTTGTCGCTCATAAAGGATTTTATAATAATATATGGGCAAAAGTGCTGATTTAACAATTAACTATTTCAGTTTGGGCAAAAATAATAAATGACTGTTTCGCGGTGCATAAATAATAACTAACTTTATGACCCGGTGCAAAAATAATAAAACTGGTATTGGATGTTAATTTGTAGTTTTGTGGAACCTTTCTGATATTATTTTCAAAGTGAAAAATACATTTTTGCCCCTCCCAATTAAAACCTTGCTAATATTAGTTAACATGGAAAGATGAAAGGCAGAAGGAAGAATAATTTAGTTTTAATTGTGAGGGGGTAAAAAGGTATTTTTACTTTAGAAAATAATATCAGAAAGGTTCTACAAAACTACAAATTAACATTTAGTACCGGTTTTATTATTTTTGCATCGGCTCACAAAGTTGGTTATTATTTATGCACCGCGAAACAGTCATTTATTATTTTTGCCCAAATTGAAATAGTTAATTGTTAGATCAGCGCTTTTGCCCATAATATATTAAAGTTGTTCTAAACAATCTGCAACTAGATATTTATTTTTTACTTGTTGAGCAGTCTTAAATCTTAATAGCATGTTTTTCTTCCTCCTTGAGAACATTTTCCCACCAACCCTTTAGACTTCTTGTAAAACGTAAAGTTTCTAAATGAAATATGTCAGGGTCTGAATTTATTTTAGCTCTATAACCTGTGATTGCCATAATCATTTCTTATACAAAATTCATTATCTCATGTTTATTTGCTATATCCATCTAGGTTCCATACATATATTGAAGTTCCATCGCAAAGGAAGCTCCAATATTTAAATGTGTTTCTTCCGTCTGTTAATTAGGAAAAGTTGCCCAGGATAACAATTCTTTTGCAAGCCTTGTTGATATTTATGATTAACTTTATTTATATGCAACGGAAAAAACTTAGGTCCAGCTCCTTATGTCTATTAAATTATGGGAAAAATGAGAATGAGGAACAAGAAGAAAATGAAAAATCGCGAATGAGTTGGAGATAGAGGAGGGAGAATAGGAATGTGAGAGAGAAGGCTGATCTGTAATATTGATTCATGTGTCAAATTTTAATTGGGGAACTAGAGGAAATGGATATAAAGAACTGAACCTAAGTTTTTTCCATATATAATTCATCTTCCTTAAATTGTTCTCCTATTTTTGAAATGGTATTAATATTTGAAGTTGACGGTTTATCTTTCTCTTTTATATTTATGTTTTCTAGTTGTTTTCTTATTTGGTCTAATAATTCTTTAGAGTCATTGTCTTTATATCCTAAATTAAAATTTTTTATTGCTTCCACAGGTACTGGCTCACACTTAAATATAGGTCTGTTGGTGTCTTAATTTCCTAAAGTGGAAGTAGATGGGTTCTCAATCTCAATTTCATTTTCTATTCTAGTTAATCGCTGTCCTATTGTATTTAATGTTTGATTAGTGTAATTTTATTTTGTTGTATTTTCTTACTTGATTTATCTTCACTGGACTCTATAAGTTTTGAGGGCAACGCCACTACTTCCTCATTTCCTACTTTAATTACTATCTCCTCCAAAGGGGATGTATCGAGAAAATGATCTTATCTCCACATTTCCAATTCTTTATATTATCTCTAGTAACGTTTATGGAAGGATGTATCGAGGAATATTTCATCATTTTATGAATGGTGTAATTCCTACGTACTTTGATCATTTTGTGGCTATATTAACAGCAGTAATGAAATTTTTTTTATTATGAAGAATGATCAAACTAATTAGATTGAAGAAGATTATTAGAATGATTAAATCAAGAATCAAGTTATTATAACTCAATTAATTAAAGTTAAAAGAAGTATAAATGAAGTCAAAATCATCAAACCATTCATGAGTTCCATTGAATATATCGCATGTTGTAGATGAATCTATGTTTTGAATGTGAGACAAAAGATAGCTAGCTGAAATCACAGATATTTCAAATCAGAAAAATGCAATTGAACATTTTCTTTTTGGCCGAGAAAAATTCAATTAATCAGCAACCGGTGAAAATCAAAATTGATAGATCAATTTGTGCATAAAAAGCAAGGATAAGAGATGTGGAGAGCTAGAAGACAGAATACTAGCAAGCAAGTGATATCTTGGGACAGATAAAATATGACAGATGCAAATGACCATTCGAAAAAAAGTGGATTCTTAAATGACCTCTAGATTATAAAGATGAATCTATGTGAATGACATTGACCTAGACAATACCCATGACTCCAGTCAGAATTGGCAGCAGAATAATATATGGCCTAAAATAATAATAATAATAAAAAGATAAGACCATTTGATATCAATATAATTTTTGCCAACCATCTGATATCAATATATTATTATTGAATAAATGCGTGAGAATCAGATTCATCGTCTCAGCTTCTTGAGAGAGATGGGTGTGTGCTTACTGTACTTTTCTACTAAATATATCCTCTTTGATATATGCAAGAAGATTTATTGGTATTAAAAATATATGCTAAAAACTTTTTAAACATCAAAGAATTATATGAAAAATATAGTATAATATACAAATGTACGTAAAAGCTACGCAGGAGTTATAATCGCAACCATCCTATCGTATTCCTGTAAGTTGAGTGACTCACATGTGATCCAGAGGATGACAAGAAGGAGGTGACGTGAAAGACGACAATTGACAAGAAGGAGGTGACGTGAAAGACGACAATTTTGAAATAGGTTAAAGTATACTTTTGGTCCCTTATGTTTGCATCAAGTTTTAATTTAATTCTTTATGTTTAGAAAGTACACTTTTAGTCATTTTTTGTTAATACCGTTAGTTTAACTTAACGGAAATTGCTAATTTAACAATTTTGAATGATTATTTTATAATGAAATTTGACCAAAATGATAAATTTTAAAAATATAAGAATATTTACACTTAAATATTTTAACTTGGACCATTTTTTAGTATTTAATAACCATTTAAAATTGTTAAGTAAACATTTTCCGTTAAGTTAAACTAACGGTGTTAACAAAAAAAAGGACTAAAAGTGTATTTTCCAAACATAAAGGACTAAATTAAAACTTGATGCAAACATAAGGGATCAAAAGCATACTTTAGCCTTTTGAAATATAAACAATTTCATGTATTTAATTTTTGTGTGGATATAATTTTACATTTACAATACCCTTCAAGCATGCTTGTTTTAAAAAGTAGATAATTGTTTAATAACGATTTAATGCCAATAGTAAAGATAGCTACCAAGTGTAATGGATTTCCTGAAGCACTCATTAAGTAATTTTATGGCACTCATTAAGTAATTTTATGTTCTCTTGAAGAAATTGAAAATCCCCTTGCATGTATGATTAACTGAGGTTTTAAAAATTATAAATTTGATGTTTTGAATAATTTAGGATTAAATTAGACTTATTATATACTAACTCTAATATTTAGACCATTGTTTGGTCAAAAACAATATTTAAAACACTGACATTTCTTTGAAAAATGTATGCTCCATATTTATCAAATTTGAAAATAACTATCACTAACTCTAAATTTTTTATACACTAATAACATGGCCTTATTAGCAGGAAATAAGTAGTGATCGATTATTCGAAGAAAAATTGTGAAAGATCTACATCCCTTATTAGCAGGAAATCAATCAAATTGGTTTTTGAGGAAATTCCTTGAGTAAATTAAATCTCAAGGAAACAGAAGAACCTACAAACATCAACATGAAAAATGAAGATTATAAGAAAATTTTATTGTCAACGGCACAAAGAACAACATGGCCTTGATCCTAAAGTGCGTTTTGGGCATTGCTAAAAATTTGTAATGCTAACCTTATGGAAGATAAAGTCAATAATATGTAAGACAATTATCAACAAATTCGGACCCTTACAATCACAGTTTGAAATGGCTAAACAAAGTTTGTTGTAGTAAAAAACCATGAAACCAATTTATTTTTGCATAAAAATAAGGAAATTAAAGAAAACCACCCAACAAGAGATGAGGAAAGTGGCACCGTGGAAAAAGCTCACACAGCAATGAGATAAGAGCTCCTATCACTCAAGAATTTGAGAAAAAGGGTAGAGAAGAGAGGTGGCTCTAATTTTTGAATCGTTTGGTAATAATTTATTTAAAGATTTTCTTGCTAACATAATACTTTCGTCTGATTCACTGATCGATTTAATTGCCTCCAACTCGTAGGATAAATTCTCTTATTGGTGGTGGTTAGTTATTGATGTTTACACTTAAATTAATTAACCTCTCTGTTTTGTTATGAGAAATGAATCAAAATTAAACAATGAAGAGCTTTAGTAATAGACTAGGGAGAGTACAATTTTTTTAAACACTCCCATAATTCGGAGTCCTTAGCAAACAGTTAATTCACACTCGAGGGGTGGAAGTGCTTCCCATATAGCTAGGCAAGGGTGTCTCCTCTCCCAAATGAGAGTACTTCCTAGGATTCAAACACATGTTTTCTTCCTTATGCGAGTAGATTGGTGAGCTCACTTACCATCTTAATCAACTACTAATTCGTGTTAGGAAGATTGCAATATTCAGTTTTGACTATAACTATTAATATAATAACAAAGTTAGAGGAGCTAACATTGGTACTTAAGTAAATTTAATGCTTAAATTAGGAGATAAAAACACAATATAGCTAAATCAAAATTGGAATAAAAGTGTAGGTACTAATAGATAAGTTTTTTCTCTTTGATAAAACTTCCCTATTAGGTAAAATAAAGCAGCTATAACAATAAAAAGGTAACAAAGGAAAATGCATCTAAAGGTGAAAATGGTACGGTGAAAATGGTACGCTACTTCATAGTTTCTTTAGGCTTTCGCTTTAAGTCATTTCTATTTGACAATTCAACAAAGATATATGCATGTTTGCAAGTTATAGATGGATGGATTGCTTCTATATTTACTTCTCAGTACACTTACTGATGTATATATTGTTATATACTGTTTTTAGTTGACTTAACTATTCCAAATATTATTTTTTCCTTCTCTTTATTTGTTGGTATAAAAATATTAATTAAGGAATTGAAAATAGGGTTAAAGGTCAAATCTAGCACTCTACTATTGTCAAAAGTTCACCCAACATAAACAAGAATTTGATAGCTCAAATGTAGCACACATCTATTCAAAAATGGCTCAAATCTATAGCATTTCCGTCAATTTTAACGGGTTAATTTGACCGTTAAGTTTGACCCGATCATGTCATGTCACCCAATTAGGTCACGTCACCTGCCATGTCACTAAATGGGTCCACTTACTATCCATATTATCCCAATTAGGCCCTAGAATATAAATTGAGAAACTATATTTTATTTTAGAACTTAAAAATATGTTAAACTTAAAGTTTATGGTTTCAAATGGATGATTTGTTGCTAACATAGAGATATAGTTATCGACATAATATTGTCACTAAAAGGTTGGTTTTGAGGTAGACATTGTATTAATTGTAGCAAGAGATTGTACAATTAGTACAAGTAGAAATTTGAACTTGACTTAAAAAACTTTTTTCAAATGCCTATGAACCTTAGGCAAACACATGTTTTTATATCATAATAATTGAGAGGGTTTTGAGTAGGTTTCATTAAATGAAATGAAATGGTGATAAATAATCCTAGACTTCTATTCTCTTTAATTTAAGTTCTAGTTTAGTTTTAATTAAATTATGTTCAATTTAGTTATTTTAAAATTTCAAAAGCCAAATATTTTCACTCGACCTAATTTGATAATAACATAATTATAAAAATTAATCCTCTTTTGCGTTAGTCTCTATGAGAATGAGAACTTTTCTATACTATTTTGACGACCTATTCACCTACGGTAGAGACTGGAAACGGCCGAAAGTTACCAACCCACGCCTGAACCATGGTTACTATCTAATTAATTTAATGGCGTATTATCAAGCAATGATAGGTGAGGAGGAGCGCAACCACATCCCATGTATGGTTGTAACCTCTTCAAGTCTTTCCTACGAACACATCATGGCCTTAAAGATATGGGATTCATGGGGCAAACATTTACTTGGCGAAACAATTAGACAAATTTTCTAGTCCTACTCATCACAAATTTTCTAGTCCTACTCATCCTAGGAGGCCTTGGAATAATCGGATTTAATGATTGGAAGGGAATAGGAAAAACCCAATAATTGACATTTGGAAACAATTCTCTCTTTCGATAAAAAAAAAAAAGAAACAATTCTCTCACTCCTGAACTAATATTCACGTCGAAATCGTCAAGCTTTCGCCGCGTCGTCGCCATGATGAAAGGCTTCCTTCTCTAGTCCCCTGTCATTATTTGCCACGGTGAACTCGACTTATTTTTTTTCTGTTTTCTTACATTTTCTTCAATCAGTGCTTTTCCTTTACACCTACAATAAGAAATTACGATAAAAGTAGGTGCCAAGAGTTCAATATCGTCAAAAACACCTATTAATTGCCTAATATGCTCAATTTAAAATAGAAATATAACTCCTAGCTAGGTTTATGAACACTAATCACAAAAACACATAATTCCACATGTAATAGATCAATTGACAAGTAATTTCTCATGTTTAGTGACATAAAAACACGTAAATAACTGGACAATCAGCTAAATAATTAGGGCTGTACAAATTTTTCCCGTCCTGCCCATCACATCCTGTCCCGTGGCATTTTAGGACTGGAAATTCTCTTCGTGAAAATTTTTGTGACAAGACAAATTAGGATGAGTCAAAATTCATCTTTGAAACAAAGCGGGACACTGGACACAGTTGTCCCAATCTTGTCTCGTCCCGAATATATATATATATATATATATATATATATATATATATATATATATACACACACACACACACACGCATGTTTGTGCTTTTATATAATTTTTTTTTAAAAAAATATTTGTGTCATTTGTATCTTCTATAAGTATATATAACATTTTATGGAAAATATGATCCAAATAAATTTGTACAAACCAATGTGTTGTATCATATGTATCATGTATATATGAGTAGCTTATTATGTTGTATGGGATGTATTATAAGAACAATATTGAACTAAAATTTTTGTTTGAGACAAACCAAAGTGTGTGTGTCTATATATATGTATATATATATATATATATATATATATATATATATATATATATATAAATAATATAAGTGTTATATTAAGGATACTTTTTAAATAAAAAGTTTCAAAAAATCAGGATTTTCACATCTTTTTCCAATCTCGATCTAAAAGAGATCAAGTTTGAAAAAGGATGGGACACAGGACAAAAACCTTGTCCCGAGCCTTTTTTGGGACGGGATACAGAATATAGGTGTTCTGATCCCGTCCTATGAGCACCCCTAAATATAGACATGAATTGTTGTTCATGTCTATTCATATTTTAGAAGGTTGTCACATTATCAGACAGATTAAGCAACTGGTTCTGGTTCTGGAAGTAAAGAATTAAGAAACGTAACATATTTAATAAAACTGACATATCAACGAACTCACACTATTTTCTATATTCCCTTCATAAAGTGAAAGTAAATCTTTTTGCTAATTATTCGTCCTTTTTGCAAAACTTGGATGTATTTCTGAATAAAAAAAATATTTAAGAAGTTGAAGGGAAGTTAGTAGCTACTAAGTTTTAACGTGTAAAAATAAAAACATTCTTTAATTATTTTTTTAGGTGAGAAAAGAGGTTGGTATGATTATGATAAAAGCATTTATGCTCTCATAATGTTGAAGGGATTATGTAGTGCACATTACTAACATACAATCAATGTAGTTTCCCCACAAGCCCTAAATTTGAGGGAAAAAGATTGTCAAACAAAATCAGTCGGTCCCAAAAACACAAAGACAAACGCATCGGATCTTTTGAAAAGAAAAAAAAGGTTCCGGTTTCCAATAATGATTGTGCAAGAGAAAAAATAATTCGTTATCATGGGGAAAGAAATGGACGACTTTCTTGAATAGTCAAATTTTCATTTGAATCATTTAAATTAATGTGAAATATAAATTCTATATAAATTATAGAGCCATGTTAGCAATAAGTTAATAATAATTGGACTTCTATCATGCTCTATGTAACGTTTTATTCTTTCAAATTAAACTTATTATTTTTTACTTTAATATTATTTTCAAGTTAACAAATAAAATTTTCTTTTTTCAACATTTCATTTGTAAAAATGAAAACTACCAAAAATATTTTGAGGGAATTCAATTACTCTCTTATTTATTAATAATAATATTCTACTTATATCGATCAAAGTTGAGTTGTTATTATGTACTCCCTCCGGTCCGTAATATAAGAGCCAAATTTTGAATATTTTTGTCCAAAATATAAGAGCTCATCTCATACTCTCTCCTCATTTAATGTATTTTTTCCTACTTTGCCCTAAACTCTCTTTTATATTTATTAATGTTTATGTATTACTCTCTCTCTTAAAGTATCATAATAAATATGAGCAATATTGGAAAAAAAACATTAACTCTAGACACCTAACTAACATTTACATGTTTTCTTAAGAAGCGTTATTTTGGTGACTGACTCTTACTATATTACGATAGAGGAAGTAATGTTTTTTTTTTCAGCATATTAAACGTTACTAACCACTTTGTCAATATACATGTTTATGATGAAGTGTGTTATTTACGCAATTTATTTGTTTGTAACATGAAATAAAGAATGGCCAATTAATCTTTTCACAGTCAATGGTACTCATAATGATTAATTTTTGAAGCAATTGAACGGATTCACATTTCTGACATTCGATTAAAGAATGTGTGAATTTCATCAATAAATTAAACTTAATTATTATTTTTGTTTCTGTAGTGTTTAGAAATTTATTATGTGACTTTTTTCAAAAAAAAAGTAAGATTATTTTCTCTCCTATTATGATCACCATCACGTAACATGCTAACACTTTGTAATTTTTTGCACACAAATTCGCTATCAAAATAACCAGTGATAATAAATTTCTGCATATATCCTCTAAGATGTTCTTTTTTTGTCAAGAAGATGTTCTAAATTAAACTTGAAGCAAAGATCAATGATTCGCCAACAACACTAAATTGCAAATTTGCAAATAATAAGTTGTCGCTGTGTATCATCAATTTGACAGTCTTGAAGACAGCTTTTCTTAATGTTATACTAGAAATTAATTATAATCATAATGAATAATCATAAGTAGTTCAGTAGTGGTGCTGTAAATATTGGTCCAATTTCCATATTCAGATCGTAATAAGAAGATATTTACTTTAATATGCTTCTTAAAGAAGTTTAAAGAACTTTAGTTTGTGGAGATTAGGTCCCTATAATCTTGAAATAGCCAAACTAAACTGTATGATGATAATAACGAGGAAAAATTTCTCAGAGGCCTTTAATCACAACAATCTAACAAGTTTATATAACAAGATTACTCACATTTTCTAACAAGTATCCTTCTTATTTGACATCATGGTGCATTGGATATTTCAATTGGTAAGTGATATAAAGCTAAATGGCTATGTTTATTTAAGGTGAAAACATAAATTTAAGCTATAGATTCTAAATCATAAAACAACTAGTTTATTTTGTTTTGAAGTACGAATTATTAAAAAAATTATAGCTAATTAGGCTGTTGAGTTTTGTAATACTTTCTCTGATCCTAAATATAATGTATTTTTTACTTAATTTGATTAGAATATAAGGATATTACTTAGGATAGTTAAAGTCATATATTATAAAAAATCATCCTACCATACAACTTAATTCCCACCCTCTTTTATGTGTTTATTAGTGAAGAGCATCAATATCGACAATTTGGGGGAAAAATTCAAAAAACCTTGGAAAGAGATCAAAAATTAAATGTCAGAATTATGTTATGTTAACTTTCTATCTGGTTGCAAAACATTTGTATCACCTAATGATATGTTGTGCTGCTAAATCATTCATCCAATGTATCTTTGGAACATAATTCTCACTGCATGGGAGGTTCAACTCGTGAATTTCAAGTATTATTAGTTTATGTATGTTTGATAACTGAAACTAAAGGGAAAATCCCAAATAAATCCCTCTCAATACCCAAAAGGAAAAGTGAGGAACCTAAACTTCCAAAAGGACTATGAAGGAACTAACACCTACCTGTCATTTTAAAATTTTGCAAAAAGACAAAATTGCTCCTATCCTGAAACAAATTGCGAGCAGAGGCCGGGTGTTAGGGAGAGTTTAGGGTGAGGTAGTAATTTGTGTTTTAGGATGGGGGCAAATGGGCAATTTTGTCTTTTCGCAAAATTTTAAAATGACAGGTAGGTACTGATTCCTTCATAGTTCTTTTGGAAGTTTAGGTTCATCACTTGTCATTTTGGGTATTGGGAGAGATTTATTTGGGATTTTTTCAAAAAAATATTGTTTTGGCATATGAATAAAGTGTGGGCATAAAGTGGATTTCAATGACGAAAAATCGCTTTCCTAATGTTATAATATCATTTCATGGTTCATTCATGCATAAGTTTTAAAACAATCCACATTGATGTTTTGTAGTAATCCACATCCACAATGTCATCAATAAAAAAAGTGTAATGGACCTAATCTGGCCCGCAAGTAACCACCAAGGAGCGCTGAGCACCCTGAACTAACAACAGGCCCGTATCTGTACTCTAAGTAACCAAGGTGTTTAAAAACTACACCGGTTGGACGGTCAACAACGTTTGACCGTTACTATGCCTATGTGGCTGCCACGCGAGCACCTGCTTTGCCACCTCTGCTTGCCACATGTGTATTATAAAAGGACCTAATCTGCCCTCCAAGTAACCACCCAGGAGCACTGAGCACCCTGAACTAACAACAGGCCCATATTTGCACTTAAAGTAACCAATGTGTTTAAAAACTACCCTGGGTGGACGGTCAATGACGTTTGACCGTTACTATGCCTATGCGGCTGCCACGTGAAGACCTGTTTTACCACCCGGCGCCTTGTCATCGCCACGTAAGATATGTTCATGTGGGTCCCACCTATAATAATAAATAAATTTCTCTCTCCCTCTTCATCACCATCACCACAGCCCCCTAACACCCACCAGCCCCACCCACGCTACCCCCTCACCTCTCCAGCCCCCCACTGCCTCACCTCCATAGCCCCCCACCCACGCCACCTCTGCTTGCCACATTTGAGGGGGTGGCGTGGGTGGGGGTGGTGGGTGTTGGGGGGCTGTGGTGATGGTGATGAAGAGGGAGAGAGAAATTGTTTATTATTATAGGTGAGACCCACATGAACATATCTTACGTGGCGATGACAAGGCGCCGGTGGCAAAACAGGCCTTCACGTGGCGGCCACATAGGCATAGTAACAGTCAAACGTCATTGACTGTCCACCCGGGGTAGTTTTTAAACACATTGGTTACTTTAAGTGCAGATATGGCTGTTGTTAGCTCAGGGTGCTCAGTGCTCCTGGGTGGTTACTTGGAGGGCAGATTAGGTCCATTTAAAATACACACGTGGCAAGCAGAGGTGGCAAAGCAGGTGCTCACGTGGCAGCCACATAGGCATAGTAACGGTCAAACGTTGTTGACCGTCCAACCGGGGTAGTTTTTAAACACCTTGGTTACTTGGAGTACAGATACGAGCTGTTGTTAGTTTAGGGTGCTCAGCGCTCCTTGGTGGTTACTTGGGGGCCAGATTAGGTCCATTCCCCATAAAAAAGTAATCCACAATGTTTCTCGATAGACCCTAGCTATTTCTTTAAAGTGTGTGTGTGAACAATTTACCAAGCACAGTTAAAAACCCTTGTTTTTTGCGTTCACAAAGTTTGTTTTAGTTTGAATCAAAGGTGTGGTTGAGGTAGTTGTAAAATTAGTGAATGACATAAAGTTTGTCACTTTAATTATAGAATTGTTTGTCCTAATGCATTTTAATAACCAAATGGAAGTGGGTTTAGTTAAAAAGGGGTTTATTTTATGATTTTGCGAATCCATGTGCTCTTTGATGAAGCTGGCATGATTAGTGCTCAACTAATGCTTCTAAATAAAGTATATCAAACTCAAAATTTGATGTTATTACTTCTTTTCTTCACTAATCATGTCTAAAAGAAATTATATAAAATATTCCGGTCAACTTCTTGCAACATAAAATCATTCTATATTGAAAAATGAGATTTGTTTTTCTCGATGACCTTACAAAATTTGGACCAAGCTGAGCCGAGTTGTACGATTTAGTTTTTAGAGCTGAGTTGTAAGATTGAGTCTTTAGAGCAAAGCCCATCAAACTTAAATTTCTTTTAACAATTGGGCCTAATTATTTTTGAACTGAACAATTGGGCCTAATTAATGGTCAGAAATTTCTTCCTTTTGAGCGTTAAATATTGGGCCGAGTTGTATCAAATTCAATTATAATAAACAGTCAGGCAAAACA
This sequence comes from Mimosa pudica, assembly GCA_029929735.1. Classification (NCBI taxonomy): domain Eukaryota; kingdom Viridiplantae; phylum Streptophyta; class Magnoliopsida; order Fabales; family Fabaceae; genus Mimosa; species Mimosa pudica. The sequence continues at coordinate 12,026,688 of JAKELP010000020.1, forward strand.
TATTAGTTTATTTCCAAAATTAAGTCAAAAAATGTATGTCTCCTCTGATGATCTATTTACATAATTTTGAGAGACTAAAAAAAACTAATTAACATGACTTCACATAAATACTTATGTGTTATGTGTAAATATAATATACACTCCCTCCAGTCCTAAATATAAGACATGTTTAACTAATTAAATTAGATTAAGAATGTCAGTTAGTTGAGTTAAAATAATATGGTATTACCGATACACTCTAACCATTTATATTTACCTCCACCTTCCATCTCTTATTTGTATATTATTGTGGAGCAATGATAAGGATAATATTGAGAAAAGTTGGTAAGAATTAGAAATAGGTCTTATATTTATGACCAAATTCTTCTCCCAAAAAAAGTTATATATTTAGGACCAAAGGTAGTAATATAAAATTAAAATTTACAAGACAAAAATTTACTTAAATTATATACTCCCCCTGGTCATAAATATATCACATATTTGATTAATTTGATCAATTTGAAGATATTGGCTTTGTTGGTGCTATGTTTGCATTTTTTATAAAGCATACACAATTATATTCTATTATTCCCTTCCCAATCTCTTACTTTATTATTATTGAATGAGCACCGATAGGTTATTTAAGGAAAAAGTTGAAAAAAATTAAAATGAATCTTATATTTAGGATTAATGCCAACTCCCCAAATAGATCTTACATTTAATTAAGACTAGAGGAAGTACTATATTAAGGATCAAAAGATTATTGCATTATAATTAATTAATAATGGGCTAAATTTTACAAAACGCCATGAACTTTGTGGCAATTGCAAAAAACCCGTGATGTTTTTTTTTAACTGAATGATGTTTCAAAGACTATATTTAACACTCTTGAACTTTTCTTCTTTTATCAAGCATCACATGCCGTAAACTTACTAATATCTTTTAATAGAAATTGGAATGTCAACTAACATGAGACACCTCATTTCCTCATTATATCCTATGTGAATTATACAAGGGTTATTCTAAGAATTGGAAGATGTATGCATGACAAAGAGATAGGGGCAATGAGGTTTAAGGTTTTCTTATGAATAAATTACAAGTTAACCTTTAAATAAAACATATTTAACTACTATAAAATTGTTAATATAGGTAGGATATCATATATGATGCCAAAGGATTTGAGTTGACTTATGAGATTCTCATATTAAATTTCTGTCAAAAGATAACAGTAAATTGATGATAAGAGGTCTATAAATAAAAAAAAGGAAGTTCCTTAAAGTTCAAGTGGTTTTTGTACAATTTAGGCTTAATAATAATTAGAAGAATGATTGAGTTTGAAAAGATAACACAGCAGTCAAATTTGCTTCCCCTTCTATATTTAAATTTCTAAGAATAATTTCGAGTTATTCCATAAATCAGTGTTTGAACATTAAAATTGTTTGTGAATCTTAGAGTTCCTTTTATGCTTTATTTTTTTTCCATTTTTTATCTCTTTTAAAATTAAGTATATAAATGTGTAGATAAAAAAATATAATATAATCATTGTCAAACAAAAATAATGTAATCTTGATCAACAAGATTCTTTTTAGTCATTGCGTCTCAGCAAACCATTTCTTCAATATTCGAATCTCAATTCTCAAAAGTTAATTATTGAACTCTCTCTCTCTCTCTCTATATGTGTGTGTGTGTGTGTCTTACGTAACATCAATAAGTTACATAGAGGCATGCACCATGTGGCAAAAGAATATAACAAACCATCTTGGGTTCGATAATTTAGCTAAATTTTGGCCTATTACATCATATGATTAATTCTCATTGAACAAAGTTTTAGTTCATGCTTTATCGCAAGTTATGAAGCTTGATAACGTATTACGTATTTGCCCAATCATAGTAATCTTAAAATGTAAAACATTTGGGCACTCAAACTTAACATATTACCTACTTCTAATTTGGGAGCTAAAAGTTTGGTTCAAAAAACCAAACTTAAATGCTATTAACTCAAGAACGACAAAAGCAAACAATATTAAATCATATCAAAGGCCTTATCATGTGAGAGCATTATCGTTTCTGGCAAGTTCTGGCACAGTTACATAAGCAACATAACTTGCAAGGCATGATGATGAACTCAAAACCACAAATAAGATTTTAGTGACCACTAATTTCATTCAGTTCTCAGTTTGTTTCTTGCAAGGCATGGCAAGCTTCCAATCTCTCTAGCTATATTTCCATAGCTTACCTCTGCCACAATTATATAGGCTTCCTTTCCACCAAACCTAAATTCAAAACAAAGGTGAAGACATCAGAACAGCAAAAAAGAGAAGAAAAAGGGCTTATAAGTAATGGGGATTAAATTCAGATGTGGTGATTCCAAGGAGCATGATGAAGAAAATCTCCCACTTCTGCAAAAGATGGCAGTGCCGGAGGCTGAGAGGAATCTGATTCAGAAAGCCATGAACCAGACGTTCCAGAGTTCAGCTCATTTGGCTAATCTACTGCCAACTGGTTCGGTCCTTGCTTTCCAACTTCTGTCACCGATCTTCACAAATCTAGGGACCTGTGATTCAGTGAGCCAGTTCATGACTGCAGGACTTGTAGCTCTCTGTGGAGTCTCATGCTTCCTGCTATGCTTCACTGATAGCTTCAGAGACAGCAAGGGGAGCATATGTTATGGCTTTGCCACCTTCAATGGCTTGTGGGTTCTTGATGGATTAACCACGCTACCACCTGAAGTAGCGGCAAAATATCGCCTGAGGTTTATAGATTTCATACATGCAGTATTGTCTGTACTGGTATTTACAGCAATTGCTATGTTTGATCAGAATGTGGTCAACTGTTTCTTTCCAGAACCATCAAATCAGATACAGGAGGTTCTCACAGCATTGCCTGTGGGCATTGGCGTTATATGCAGCATGTTGTTTGTTGTCTTTCCTACATAGAGACATGGAATTGGCTTCCCCCTTTCCACAAATTAACAGTTTCAAGTTCCTTCTGTTATCTTTGAATTACAGCCTTTGGAGCCACTTTCAAGTTGACTGGTTACTGAACTCAGATCCACAAAACTATTTTACAGATTTTTAAGTTTGAATATACTATACAATGAGTCAGGAGACTTGTACATAGAATTCAATATACGATATAGAATATTCAACCTTCCGATATACTCTGTTAAAAAAATACAATATCAGATATTGAATATTTTATGGAATCTCTAAGGTGTGCAAAATAATCTAAAATCATGAAATTTGAAATATGCATTTAAGTCAAGTAACTCAAATTGGAAAGGCTTGTCATAGGAATATTTGAGAAAACTACAACTGAGATAATAAGCCCGCATCTCTGCCTATCTATAACCATTCTAATTCTTCACTAATCAGGTTATCCACTCATTCTCTACAACTAAATCCAGCTTATCTTTCAAAAACCCAATTTCCCCTTAATCCCAATGACTTTTATCTTCTCTAATCCCTGGTCGTTAATGGGTTTTCTGAATTTCTTTCTAAATTTAATAGTTTCGATTTCAAACGGAGGTAGAGAAGCGTTGTGTTTGTACTCAAGTGATTTCTAAATATTCAACTAGAATCTACCCCTAAGTTTATTCCGAATCTTTTCTATCTATCATCCTTTGAATTTTATATTTGCACAGGTTGAGACATGACCATATAGAATTAAACTATTGGTGGAGACAAAATTAGAAATAAATTTAAAGTACAAATAAAGTAACATGATCATGTTTTAAAGATATCACGCAAAAACTTTTATACGAAATTAAGAAACTTTTCCAAGATCTAGTTCATTCCTGCAGCAAAAGCATGATATGTTATCTGCACTGAGAAAGCCGAAAGCATGTAATTCACCTTCACAACAGCAGATTCAGCAAATAAGTATTTAACTGTTTTCCCTCCATTTTCTGATTAAATTTATAATAACAGTTTAGAAATATATGTCAATTAAATTTAGGTATATATGCAAGAACCCACTATCAAATACCACATTTACATAAAGGAAAATCATTCACTTGTCAGCAATAACAATCAAACTATTTTTTCATTCCTGAAATTTAACAGCAAGACATGGAAAAAATTACTATCACAATGAAAACAAGATAAAAAGGAGTCATCATCAGAATTTTCCATGGAGAGATTTTGAAAAGCCATCCAAAATACTAGGGACAGCCTGCAAAGCTGATCAGATTCAGCAATCAATCATATGTGGGGAAAGCCTGATAATGTATGAGGAGAGCACTAATGGCTTTTAGTCCTAGATACAACTCAATCCACATTGAGTTAAGGAGATTGATATAGAAGATAAATAAGTATATGGAAGGCAGTTAGTCTTATTCTCTTATAGGTTACTAGCTGTTAAGGGGGTAGGAAGGGATTGTTGTCAATAAGGGGCCAAATAGCCTTTTGGCACACTGCGTATGTTCTTCCCTCACAATGTAGTTCATTGGTGATTGGAAAAGGACCATAGAGTTCAGGAGTAACAGTGGGAGGTGGGTTGCTGAAGAAAGGCTGGCTCTAGATACCACTGTTATGTAATGTGGAGAATAAAAGATGAGAGAGGAATAGAGACAGAACAAAAGGGTTTGAGAAACTCAGGGAGAAACTGAAAGGTATGTAATTTACTGTTCATCAATGACTAACTTACAGAGGAAATATGGGCTTTTAATCTATAAACAATAATCCCCTCCTACCCTTTAATGGCCAGTAAATTAACTGCCTTTCATATTATTTAACTTCTGTATCATTGATCATTAGAGATGAAGATGACAAGAACAGAATGTAAAAACATGTGAACAGATATGATCATCTATGCGATGATTTTATTTCCCATGTTATGAAAAGGATGGCATGTTATTGAAGCAGTAAATAAATGAAAAGGATGGCATGTGATTGAGTAAATTAACAGTACCTAAAGACAAGTTTAAAGTGCAGTTACAAAGAACTTCAATCATGCGTAATGAGTTTGAATGAAACAAGTGACCACACAAAATAATTGAGCTTACCTTGCCCAATGATTGTAGCAAATACTTACTTTCAAACAGGTTCATCATCAGAGTTTTTAAGGAGGTTGGGAAAGAAATGGAAACAGTTTGAAAGTCCTGCACACTCACTTCCTCACTTTGAAGCTTCACCGATAAATCATGAAGACTCTAATCATCACTTCATCAGGAAACTCCATTGGAGAAGCAAAAAGAGATATATAGGAGTTGAAAAGGATGTCACCATATGCTTAATAAGAAAGAATAAGATACAGTTGCTTGGGTCAATAAGATCTTTGGTCAGTCAGAATTATTAAAGTTAAACAGAATTCCTGTAAGGAAAAGATCTCTAAAATCAAAAGATCAATTAATCGGAAAAGAACACACACACACATTTGAATAAAATGTCACAATTATATGAATTCATTAGGCATACCCAAGCATGCAAAAAACTTAATTATGCAACAAAATAATAGTATTAGGGAAATAACTGGTTCATAGTTGCAGTCGTATTCATCATAATTGTCAAAAATACCTTCAACAGCCTTTGCACAAATACTACAAGTCATGAGGATGATTAATGAGCTTTCCGTGCATGAACTTTCAATAGACCTTCACATTGACATCCAAGTAACAACTTACCGTTTTTTCTTTCCACAGAAAGGAAGGAGCATAAACTGCTGAAAGTTTTAGTGCAAAAGCAGCAGACAATCACATACCAAAAATTTATAACAATTCAACTCTGAGGTACAAAAAATTCATGCCCCAGCCCCACCAGCAGGAGCTCAGTAGCTTCTCTCACCTTTTTCCGATCCCAAAGTCCACTTACCACTGCATCCCAGATTCCCTCATCTGGAACACAACCATCTATTATCATCTCGTCAAGAATTCGAGCAGCTTTGTGCTGGTCTCCTTTCTTACTATAGCATTTCACTAAACACTCAAAACTGGTAGCTTCAACAGATATACCCCTAGTGCGCATGCTGAGATACAAATGAAATGCATGTGTTGGATCAATCGAGTCGCAAAGGCCTTGGACAACCATGTTATGGATTTTCACATGACTGGTCCAAGTTAATCGGTTAGGTGAGACACCACCAAGAACCATCTCATCAATGAAGTTTGCAGCTTCCTGATAGCTGCCAACAGCACAGAAGCCACCTATGATTTTCCCATACAATCCTGCATCTGGCTTTAAACCTTGAAGCCTCATCCTGTCAAGAACCTCCACTGCCTCACTAAGCTTCCCTTCACCACACAGTCCATGAATTAATGTACTATAAGTAACCATATTAGGCGAATGATGTCTTTTGACCATCATATCTAATAGCTCTTTTGCTTGAGAAGACTGACCACCTTTACATAATCCATCCATTAGAGAACTATAAGTAAACACATTTGGCTCAATGCCAATCCTTTTCATCTCCTCAAACAATTTCACAGCTTCATCCACATTATTAGACCGACACAACCCTTGTATCAAACAAGTATAGGTAACAACAGAAGGCATAAGACCTTTCTGTCTCATCTCATTAAATAATTCCTTTGCCTGGCAGATTTCTCCCTGTCTACACATCCCATTAATCAAAGTACCATACGTATAAGAATCCGGTGGATACCCTCGATCTGACATCTCACGAAATATCCGTAAAGCAGAATTCATTGTTCCACTATTCTTGCATAGTGCTTTGATCAAAATATTTAGAGAAACAACACTCCTTGGAATACCCATTTCTCTCATCTCCCTATAAACACTAAGAGCCATCTTTACATGGCTTTCCTCCACTAAGATATCAAATATGGTGATGTAAGATTTCTGGGTGGGTCTTAACTGAAACTCCACCATCCCGCGAAAAATCCTCACAGCATCAAGGGGTCTATGAACACGTCCATAAGCTCTACAAATAGTCAATAACAAATCTTCAGTGACCTCACAATTTTCTTCCATCATCCTATGAAGCATACCTTCAGCTAATCTAAACTGATTGGCAGAAGCTAGCCTAGAGATCATGAGACCAAAAGTTGTGTGGTCATGACGAAACCCATTACTATATTCAGCTGTAGCTGAATCAAATATCACAATTGCCTTATGTATATCTCTTTCAGCTTTTATTAGCTGCTCAACAAAACTAGTTGTGATCTGTTTCGGCCATTTCATCAAAGTTTTACTACCCATCATCCTAAACTGAAGTATTCAACAGGTGTAATGTAAGGAGTGAGTTATCGTACCACAGGAGATAAATGACTCCAGATTATTGGCTGAGTAAAAGCCTGTTTGTTTTTTTTCAAAATCTCCTATTAGAAGAAAGGAATTGATTCAGCATAGCCTTGGGTTTACTAGAATAAATGCAACCTGAAAAGAGAAATTGAAATACCCTATGAATATAGGCTTCATGAAGCTGCAATATCTCAAATAAAGATTCAGAATTGTAAAACTTGAATGTGATATCATATATTTTTGGGCACTTCAAATGAAACTAAATAAAAACGTTCACTCTATAATTAATGGAGGCAAAAACGTTCATCTAATAATTAACCATTTCACTCCTGGCATAAATAATAAATGACTATTTCGTGGTGAAGAAATAATATCCAACTTTTTGACCCGGTGCAAGAATGTTAGACCGGTGTTGGATGTTAATTTGTGTTATATGGAACCTTACCGATATATTCAAAGTGAAAATACCCTTTTACCCCTGTCAATTAAAACCCAGCTCTTCTTCCTCCTTGCCTTCTCAATTAAAATGAATTTCATGTTCTATTCACAGGCATTTGGCCATTTGCAATCCAAAAATTCAAGGTCAACAAAATGTATAGTCTCAGTATTTCGCAAGGAAAAAGTGAGGATTCCATCATGGTAGATAGATTTATGAGTCCAGCTAGTAATCATCTATAATCCTAAACACAAGTATAAATGAAGAGCACAGAGATAGCTTAGCTTACCCGAGCAGTTATATGAAACAAGACAAGTCACAAACTGAAAGCGCCAACGACGGAAGTAAGAGACGGCCTGAGTGAGGAAGAGTCGGCGGTGAAGAAGTGGTGGGGTTAGAGGATATAGTTTTGACTTTTGACACCTAGTTGACATTTTCTTTTTTCTTTTTTTTTTGTTGGGAATCAAATTTTAGGAAGGAGTTTGGGCTCAACACAATCTAAGGGTAGGGCACCTAACTCATGATCCACTGGGGCCTGTCCCTGTGGGCTCTGGAGCATGACCAGCAAGCCCTTTATGTCTGTCCATATAGGTAGGTTACTCCCAACTTCACTTAGCTACGGAGATGTTTCCCCAAGGGCTACAATGGAGACACAACAAAGTGTCACTTCCCAGGATCAAACTCGCGACGTAGTGGTCAACCCGAGGCTCATTGTTCAATCCCTTCACCACTGAAACCATGGGCGATGGGTTTTCTTTTTTCTTTTAAAGAAAGCTAAATGAGTTAAATAAAAATTGATTTTGCTAAATTTTTATCTTTCATCTAGTTTATTTGATTTATAAACTAATATATAATCTAATAACATAATATAGAAAGTATATCATGATTAGGTTGTTCGTTTTTTGTTGAGTTGACAAGTGGGTTGCAACTCATAAGGATAAGAACACGTGTTTGAATTCTGCCTATTGAGAGAGGGGGCAACTTTGTCTATGTGCTTAACACTCCTACCCCTCGAATCCGTATTAAACAAGATGGTGATTGACCAAAAAAGGTTGTTCCTTTTACTTTCTTATGATTCTCAAAAAAGTCAACAAGATTTTATATTTATGACCGGAATGAGTAGTGTTTTGTAACTAATTATCATTCTTTTATTTTTTAAGGGAAAATCAATATGAAGTCCCTCACAAGGGATTTGATACCAAAAAGGTCTCATAAACTCCTCATATTAAAGTAGAGTCCTTAGGGACCTTACTTTAATATATTCTAAATACCTAAAGACTATTTTGCCCCTCATACTATAAACATACAAAAGTAACAAATAAGGAGTTGATGAGCAATAACTAACACGAGGTAATGATTTGCTGCCAATAAAAAATTCATTAACAGGTCTAACAAGTTCATGAGTAACTTTCTGACAAGTTAGTGAGCAACAAATAACGAGGTAATGAGCTAGTGTGACAATGTAATATGCCGCTAGTAACAAGCTCATAAGCAGGGAAGGAAGGAAATTAGAGGCAAAATGGTCCTTTGACATTTGAAATTTATTAAAGTAAGATCTCTGAGACTCTATTTTAATATGGGAGTTTATGAGACTTTTCTAGTATTAAACGCCTTGTGAAGGACCTCATATTAATTTTCCCTTTTTTTAATCTACATGTGATTTGAAGTTCTTGAGGAGAAGGGGAAGGGAATGATGTAGAAAGGTTGAGTTTTAATTGATATGGGTAAAATGACATTTTGCACTTTGAAAAATATTATTAGCAAGGTTCCAAATAACTACATATTAACATCCAACACGAGTTTTATCATTTTTGCACTCGGTTAAAATGTTAGATATTATTTTTACACCACAAAATAATTATTTATTATTTATGGTAGAAGTGAAATAGTCAATTATTATATCAGCGATTGTGCTCTAATGAATATGTTGATAAACTAAATGGCCACTTTTCAAATATAAGAATGAGATTATACTATACAATATAAATTTAAATATATTTTGTCAATGACTTATCATATCTTCATTGTTTATATTTATTGAGTCATCATCTTTCTTAAGTGAAATTAAGGGTGTCAATCAAAATTATTAGAAGTGTACTTTTCATATTTAAGGATTAAAATGATAAGGATACAAACATAAAAGATTAAAAAGAATATTTCAAATTTCACTAGAAAAAAAGAGTATTTTAATTTTTTTTAATAAAACTTGAAATTCCTTTACTATTCTTTTTCTCGCCACATTGTTTTGAGCTTTAGAGTCATGAGAAAATGTAAAGATACTTTTTAGAACTCCATAATATTAAAAAATTTATTTGACTTACTAGTTTGAGAAACATATTCAAAATGATTAATTAAGTGAAATACTAATTTGTTTTATTAGTATGTTGTCACTAAGGTTTAACATAATATTTATTCTTTCAATTTTGCTTTCTTTTTGTTTTAAATCCCTTTAATTGAAACTATGATTTGATCCTTAAATTTTCATTTTATTCAAATCATTAGTGTCCATAATTTAACAAAAAATTGGACAATTTTTGTTGAGACACTTAAACCCAGACCATTATTTGAAATTTGAAGAAGCGAAATCATAAAGAGGGTAAATTTGAGGGATAAAAATGAAAAAGCTAAAGATGGGAGCGGTAGGTTGGGAGGGTTCAGATTATTATAAGACAATTTCACACTTTCATTATTTAAAGGTAAATAACTCTTTTAGGGGCGAAATAGACTTTAAGATTCAAGATTAATTTAAAAAAGGCTTAAAATAAAGCATAAGCCTAAGTCTATAGTTTGTAAGGGCTATGCCATGTTAGGCTTGTAACAGATCAAACCTAATGTCTGTATTAAATGTCTAACATGTTTCCATCCCTACTGAAAAGACATATATTATAATATATTATATTATAACATATATCTCTCCCTCATTGTGAATACATAATTTTCAAATTTGCAAGCTAATCATTTGATTTTACCAGTTTAAATTCGTATAGTTGTGAATCTTGCTAAGTTCTCAAGAATTTAAAAGTATACTGAATTTACTATTTTCATATTCATATTTCTCTAAAAAATAATATTGTCAACTGGTCTTAAATCTCATATTATTTTTTATTTGACCATATCAATGACTTTATATATGAATTCCATAAAAACTTTTTAATTGAGTTTGACAAAGTAATGTTGATTTTTGCGTGTGTGTGCATAATATTTATATATATCAACATATACTATTATTCAATATATATATATATATATATATATATATATATATATATATATATATCAGAATATTCAAAATATAATTCAATTGTTATCGTCTTTTACTCTTATTTATCTATATACTTCAAACATATATTTATTGATAAAAATAAGTTTTTACTAATTTATTATTCAAGCTGACAATCAAAGTTTTCTTTTGAGTTTTACAACCTTACAAATAATTGGGACTTGGGAGTAGTAATACCTTTTTTTGGGTAGCTTAAGATCGTTGTGATCTTTTTTAGATGTTGTTTAATTTTTTCCTTAATTTGTTCAGTAATATTGATAACCTGCCCTTTTTTTCCACAAAACTGCTGATTTGAAATTGTCATCGCATCCTCATAATTGTAGCCAATTTTACATTAATGAAGACAGAGGCGAATTGGTTCACTGCATTTATCAAGAGGCCATAGAAAATACAGTACCACGTTCCTTAAGAATGATATAGTAATTTGTTTTCAGTTATGTAATGTCCAACAAAGTGATTTTATCAGAATCTTTTATATCTTCAATGACTATTCATAATTTTTTCAAGTTCTGGTGATTTCTTTCACCCTTCACAACAAACCAAACAGCAGCTTTGGCAACCAAACAAGAACTATCATTACTACTTTGAACACAGAGTAGTCAGTTTTATTCAATTCCTAACTGTTTCAATAGAAAGTGTGTAAAGCTGTATAATCCTATATATGAACAATTGAACAATGGACAGGAAAAAAGGTCCTATGAACAAACATGAAACTTTTCACAATACATTTACATCTCTCCATTACACAAGCAAGCAGTCTCATTCAATTCCCATAACAGTTTAAATGAGAAGTGAAGGAAAGCTGCATGATCCTATATATGAACAATGGCAAGAGAAAAAGTCCTATGAACAAAGATTAAAGATTTCTCTATGCATTTACATCTCTCTCTATTACACAAGCTTGTAGTCTCATTCAATTCCCACAGTACAGTTTCAATGGAAAGTGATGGAAAGCTGTATGATCCTATACATGAACAATGGCTGGGAAAAAAATTTATAAACAAAGACGAAAATTTTCACAATGCACCTGTAGACTCATTTATAGACAAGCTTGTAGACTCATTTTTTAACAGTTTTTTTTATGGAAAGTGATGAAAGCAGCATGATCCTGCATAAGAAGTTTGGCTAGAAAAGAAAAATCCTATGAACAAAGATGACACTTTTTTCAGTTCATTTGCATCTCTTTATTACACAAGCTTGTAGTAACACTTGTTACCCGACAGAAGGATCTGGTATCCCTTACTACAAGGGCACTTGAAGCTGACGCACAGGCTCTTATCAACCCACTCAACACTCACAAGTTCTTCTGTACCATCTTCTATTCCAGAATCATCCTGCAATAAACATTCGAATCAAATACAAAATCAAAAAGTATAGACAATACAGCACTTGTGTTTTTAGGTTTAAAAATTATCTTTACTCTAAATTTTAAGATCATTTAAGAAACCAGCAATATGCTATTGACTGCAGGCCCATGATCTGACATATACTAAATGGCCCCCTGCACCAAAAGAGTGGCTGAACAATAATTTTTCAAAGGCCAATATGATGTATAATCGTCAGTGAAATGAATTACAGTTTTGGAAACGGGATAATTAAAGCAGCATAGTACATTAAAAAATATTTAAAGGCCTGAATAATGAAACCTTTGGACCTGATGATGGATTTTGACTAAACAAGCATGACACTTCAATTTTTTCAAGTTCTCTGTGGTGTGTGAGAACAGTGATGAAACAAATTTGAAGATATAGAATGTCCACTACAGCATCCCTTTTTCATTTTAATACTGACTTTTGAATTCTGATAAATTATGATTCATATGAACCAAAGCCCATGTCACTATATGGAAGCTCTAGTTTGATAATAATACATACAATACGAGTGGTTTTTAGATTCAACAATGCTCTATTGACTTATTCAAAAAGAAAATTCAGAAGTCATTACATAATAACTATATCAGCAACCACATAATTGACTTTGTCTCTTGGAAAGAGTAATTCTATAAAACTGAGCCTCATTCTCTCCTTATAAATTCAATCTATTTCAACTTGAGAAACATGTCTAACCCTATAAACCATTCCTTGTTTGCAAAGAGTGCATTTAAAATTATCTAAAAATTGAATGCATGGAAAAACAATCCCCCCCCCTAAATACTCACCCCATGGTTCACAACAATTAACGATCAATATAAACTCATACCAAAACAAAAAGATTAATAAATCATTGTTTAAGTCTCTCAAATCACATAATACAACATGTGAATAGTTTTAAAATTCGCCAATGCACTAATGACTTCTGATTTAAAATGGATAAAATGAAAAAGAAGTTTTTACTTTTTGACCAGAGAAGTCTTAATACAACTACATCTAACATATTTCTCTGCTTGTCCACAATGTTGCACAATTCAATAGTGAAATCAAATACAATATAGAGCTTGGACAGAAAAAACAAAAGCTGCATTATGCATCTTCCATATACTGGTTAAGTACTTTGAAACAAGCATGAAAACTTGATTTTCCCAGGTTTTCTCTCTGTAGTGGATTTTTCTTAAACACTCATTCTTAGTTTCACATTAATTCAAGATCAACGTAAGTCATTGCTTAAGTCCAACATGTAGATAGTTTTTACATTCAACAATGCGTTATTCACATCTGAGAAGCAAACATTTTGCAAAAAGAGCAAAAATACAAAAAAGTACTATATCTAAGGATTTCCTTTTTATCTTTTAAATGCCCAAATTCTTTTTTGTAAATATTTAGATATTTAGATATTCTTCCAACTATAAACAAAAAACTAACAAAAGATCAAGAAAGAATAAAAAACAAACCTGAGTAACAGGCATGACATAATTGCCTTCATCAACTTGGGTAGCAGATGATGCATTATTCCCTTCATCAGCTTGAGCAGCAGATAATGCATTATTCCCTTCATCAGCTTGAGCAGCAGATAATGCATTATTCCCTTCATCAGCTTGATGAAAATCAAATATGTCTTTATTAGCCTCATTGCTCTCATCGACTTGATTAGAAACAGATGTTGATTTATTAGCCTCATCAATCTGATCCTCTCTCTCCTCTTCCTCCAAAACCTCGTCCCACCATTTCTTCATCTCTCTCAGCCTATCTTTCATCCTTCTCATTCTCTGCAAAATTTAAAAAAAACAAATAATCAAGACTCACCATAAACTACAACAAAATTCAATGCAATGCATTCAAGTCCCAAGGAAGAGAATTAATATCAAGCAAGTACCAATGACTTGTACATCAAGCTATTTCAAACGGTACTTTCACTTCTCATTGATAAATCATGAGACTCGTTTGATATCGATTCTCTTTCTTGACACTTGAATGTAATTCTCCCAATTTTGAAAACGAAAAAACAAAAAGAAAGACTCTATAACTTGCAACAGAATTGAATTTACAAGTTATAAATTGCAATTAGGTCCCAAGAATCAATATCAAACAGATTCCAATTAATTACTCCTTGCTAAATGCAATTTACAAAAAAAAAAAAAACTAACTTGCAACAGAATTGAGTTTACATAGTATAAACTTCATTTATATCCCTTCCAATCAATAAATTCTCTTTCTTGATACATAAATGCAATTCTCCCAATTTTTTTTTTAAAAAAAAGACTACATAACTTGCAACAGAATTCAATTTACAAAGTTTTAGCATTCGGCTCCCAAGATCAAACAGGTTCCAATAAATTAATTATCTTCTTGGCACTTAAATATAATTCTCCAATTTTATTTTTTTTAAAAGACTCCATAACTTGTAACAGAATTAAATTTACAAGGTTTTAGCATTCAGGGCTCAAGATCAAACAGCTTCAAGTATATTAATTATCTTTCTTGGTACTTAAATGCAATTCTCCCAATTTAGAAAAAAAAAAAAACTCTATTAACTTGCCACAGAATTGAATTTTACAAGGTTTTAGCATTTAGGTCCCAAGAATCAATATCAAACAGGTTCAAGTGAATCAATTATCTTTCTTGGCACTTAAATGCAATTCTCCCAATTTAGAAAAAAAAAACAAACAAAGAAAGACTCTATGACTTGCAACAGAATTGAACTTACAAGGTTTTAGCATTTAGATCCCAAGAATCAATATCAAACATGTTCAAGTAAATTAATTATCTTTCTTGGTAGTTAACTACAATTCTCCCAATTCAAAAAAAAAAAAAAAACAAGAAGAAAGAAAACGATAAAAAAAAAAGAAAATCTCATACCATTAAATCCGCAATCTCCTCCTTGGTGATATTATCAGAGTCCACATTATTATTATTAATATTAATATTACTATTACGATTACTATTACTATGATAATTCATTTTGCGAGAAGTAGAGCTGGGCTCGGAAACGCTGCGTTTCAAGGCGGGAGGCCTGGGAGGTAACGGAGCAGTAACGGCGTTAGGAACAGTGTAAGGGTCAGAGAAACAACGTCGAAACACAGGCAACGGAGAGCGTTCGCCGTTAATGACAGCGAGGCTTTCAAGGCTGAGAGGGAGGGAAAGAGAGGAGAAGGCACACGTGTGGGAGTCTTGGTCGCAGGGGAGCTTCTTGGGGCGTGAAGACTCGGACTGGGACTCAGGGGAACGGCGCTTCATGGGATTGAAGCCTTGTTGGTGGCAGCCGCACGTGTTGCATGGTGGGTGGGGAGGGGAGTGGTTGGGTGTGGTCAGGTGTAGCATGGAGAACTCTGAGGTGGGCTCCATGGTGGTCAAGTCTTTTTGTTCTTCTTCTTGTCGTTGTGGTTCTTGTTCTTGTTGTTGTTGTTGTTGTTTTGCTTGTTGTTGTTGTTGTGGTTGTGGTTGTTCCTGGGGGATCAGGAAGTCGGTGGCAGCCATTTTCTTGATTTTGTGATGAGTGGTGAGAGATCTTTGTTAATGAGAGAATTGAAGAGAGAGTGGAATTGCAGAGTAAGAGTCTTATATTAGATTTATGTTGATGGGAAGTAGTTGGAGCCGTTGAAGGGGAGGGAGTATTATACTATTATATAGTTCTATTAATTTTGTTTTTTTTTTGAATCAAAAGGAAATTCATTGATAATAAATATAAGGAAAAGTCTCAAATAAATCCCTCACAATACCCAAAAGGACAAGTGAGGAACCTAAACTTTAAAAAAGACCATGGAGGAACTAACACCTAACTGTCATTTTAAAATTTTGCGAAAAGAAAAAATTGTTCCATCCCAAAATACAAATTACTACCTCACCCTAACACCCACCCTCTTCTCGCAATTTATGTTTTAGGATGGAGACAATTTTGTCTTTTCGCAAAATTTTAAAATGACAGGTAGGTGCTGGTTGTCCTTTTGAAAATTTAGGTTCCTCACTTGTCCTTTTGGGTATTGGGAAGGACTTATTTAGAATTTTTGAAAAATGTCAGATAAATCTCTCCCAATATAAGTCGCTTACCATGTGGGATGTAGAGGGATGATGTTTTTTTATTACATGCAAAGGGATGTTTTAATGTGTTGAAATATTTCACTTCAAAAAAAAATTATATGTGTTGAAATATGAATATTGTCTTGATATTAAGTGATTTCTGTGTTTTAAGTGAATCAAAGTGTTGTGTTTGATGGGGAAATTAGTCTGGCACAATATAAGGAAGCAAAAATATTTAGGTGGACGTGAAACGCACTACTAAGAAAATGAATTGTATATACCAGTAGGCAATAGGTAGTTGGTTGAGTTGGTAAATGAATTACAACCGCATAAGGATGAGAGCTCGTGTTCGAATTTCGGGAAACGCTATAGGCGCCAATTTACTAGCGATATTTAACAAAAAAAAATGAATTGTACAATATACATGTTATTTCCTAGCACAATATGAGAATATTCTTTGCATGGAAATTAGACCATATGGTCTCTATATATGAAGGTAAGAGTATAATTACCTCACCACATCATCATAGAGACCTTAAAAGAAGAAAAAATGAATGTATCTTATCAAACAAAAAAAATCAGAACATTAATTTATCAATGATTTATGCTTAAAATGACAATATGTTGCATACTTAGAAGGTGAACCACCTATAGTACATGTTATTATCTAACACTTAAAAATCTCACAAGTAAATTTAAATTATGTAGTACATAAAAATATCATTAATTTATATCACATGTAATACTAAACTTGGGTGAGAATCAAACTCACTGTAAATTTGGTTCTTTTTTGTTGTTCTTCTTGTGGCTCTTGTTGTTGTTCCTTGGAGATCAGGAATTCCAACACCCTCGACAACAAATAAAAAAGAACCAAATTTTACTAGGTACCCCAAAATAAATATTATGGATAACCTATGAGTAGCGGATGTCAACCTATTTCAGATCCAAGGGAAATATCTATTTTGAATTGAATTTTTTTGAATTAAAAAGAATTTCATTAATAATAAATATTTGCAGGAGGTAGTACTTGTGGTAAGTCATACTTAGGGCCTGTTTGGATAAATGTTTAAAAGCTATTTTGGGAGACAAACCTAGGTTTTGAAGAAATTTTGCCAAACACTCCTAAAAGTTGAATAAGCTATTTTCAAAATCAAACCTAGGTTTGGGGTCCAAAACCTTGGTTTGAGGAAAAGCTATCTTTTTCAGCTTTTGGGTTGAAAATAGCCAACAGAGTTCTTATAGGATTTTCTAAAAAAGTCAATTAGGTCTTATATTTAGGACCGGAGGGAGTATAAAAAAGCAATATAAGTTAGCTATAAATTGATTTACATAATTTTTTCCCTTAGACTAGTTTATTTTACCTATAAACTAATGTATAATCTAAAAATATATCAAATATGTCATGATTTGATAGCCTATTTCGCAACTTTAACATCTCCAAAAAACAGTTAATTAGGTCTTATATTTAGGATCAGAGATAGTATTAAATACAATTTTAGCAATTAATGACTATAAAAACTTTATTTAACCTCCAATTTGTTTTACCAATTAAAAATTTATTTACTGCCTTAATTGAATTTTTTATGTTTTTATTGTAATTTTTGATATTTTTACAAATAATGATAAAATTTGATCATTTAAATCATTGAAATAATTTTTGGGAAAATGTCCTTTTTGGTAATTTGACATTCAAAAAGCTATTTTGCTGACACTTTATCCAAACACTTTCATTTTATCAAAAGCTATTTTTTAGAAAAGCTATTCTACTTAAAAGCTATTCTCAAAAAGCTATTATCCCATAAGTTATTCTCCAAAAGCTAATCCAAACAGGCCCTTAAACTCTCAGTAACTAGGCTACTTGCATAACCACTCCACAATTCTTTGGCTTTAATAGTATAATAGTACTCCTATTAATTGATAGTCACAAACTTTTAAACAGTATCTTTCTCATCAAAGAAACTCAATTGTTTGAGAGTTAAAGTTAGTTCTTGTGGATAAGAATGAACCTCAACCACAACTTCTCAAATTATCTTAAGTCTTAGAATTTTGCTACATTTGATGAATTGTAAGTGTAAGTGTAGTTGTTAAATGTGCTGAATTTTGGAGTGCAAATGGATGGTCTTATCCAAACAACAAAAGGGTGCAAGCTGCTGAAGTTTATGATTAAAATCAACGTTGATGCGTGCAGCCTACAATCAGATAAATCAAGAGTCAGCATTGGCTTTTTTGGTAAGAGATGAAAATGGGTATTTGCTGGATGGGGACACAAGGATCATAAGTGCTCAGTTTGCTTTTGAAGCACAATGTATAGTCATGTTGGATGTTGTCAAAGTTGCTGAGGAAAATGATTTATCAAATACAATTTTTGAGTCAGAAAATAAACAATTAATTTCATGCCTTTCTAAAAAAAAGGTATGACACCTGGTTGGAGGGAATTAATTATTATTGACAACATAATCTCATCGGATTCAGAGCGGAAACCATTATTTCAAATAGGTTCCAAGATAGGCTAATGTTGCAGCTGATTGAGTTGCAAAAGCTTCGGTGAATAGGTCATGTCCATTGAATTGGGTCTTAAGAACTCCTTGTCAACTTGTGAAGATTTTGGAGATGGATGCATCAAGGAGTACTCATGATAATCATAGAGAATGCTATTGTAAACTATGTTTTTTTGTTTAATTTTTCATTTTTTACTTTTCATTTTTTATTAGTACTTTCTTTAGATTGTTTGTTACAATGGGACTAGTATGGTGGACTTTGTATTGATTTATTTCATCAATATAAGATCCATTTCGATGGCAAAAAAAATGTAGTTATTAATTGTTCTTAATTCCTTTTTTGCTTAGTAGAGCATATATGTGAAGAAGTCGCTCATGTTTTTTTGACCGCCACCTCGTTGATCCAAACTGAATTATTTTCCCATTCTCATATATTTTGATTTCCTGAAAAAGGATGTAGAAAGGGTGAGTTAAATGCATATTTAAGTAAGAAATAAAATAAAAAATTAGATTAAATCTGGAGGGTTAAAATTGATTTTCAAATATCAACCGAGAATACTCAAATTAAAGCACCCACGCAGTATTAATATACATTGAAATGTATGGTTAAGTCAAATTAAAAAAAACAGCAACTACAATATAAGGACAAAATCTATAGAACTATTGAAGTATATTTTTTTCATTCTTGTGACCTATTAAAAAAGATGAAACTATTTATATATTATAAATTTGTTGACATTAAAATTTTTTAAATAGTTGTTATTGTTAGACTTGCAATCAAAAATCATAATTAACAAAATGTATAATAGGAAAACTTAGATTTTACCTCATTTGCCTGGTGAACTATCAAAGATCCACAAGTGATAGAAACGTTAGACATATTCATATCATACCACCAAGTGATGAAATTTAAAACTTCATCAACAGTGTTAGGGTTGTAGATAGCCATAACCACTTTTGCAAAAGCTACTACTTAGAATAGATAAGACTAAAAGATTGAAGCTCTCTTTGTGACTGCTACTTAAAATAGATAATACTAAAAGGATTGAAACTTTCTTTGTGACGAATAGAAGATGATGCTTATATAGAAAAACCTACCTACCTTTTGTCCTTGTAAATGAACACAAGTCAAGGAAGAAATAGTAATTATGTGTACTATTTCCGTGGGGAGCACACATCTAGGTTAGAAATTCATCTTTTGCCCCATTGTATTAACTACATATTTTCCTATGCATTCATATATGCCATATTTACACAAAAGAATATAGAATATAAATATATACCAATTATAATCCACACACACGTACCCTGACAAGATAGACTAATTTAGTTAGTTTATATGTATTTCGAAAACTTTTATCAATTTATTTTTAAAATAACATACGAAAAAGTGTAACTCATCAAAGTGAATTTTAAAAAATAACATAGAATTTTTTCTTATGTAATTTCTTTATTGTTCAATCACTCAAACCAAATAAACATATCATTCAATTTTGAATGAAGGAGAAGTGATCAATATTAGACTACAATAGATGTGTGTGTGTGCTTATAAAAATGTGTGTGTGTGTCTATATATATATAATAACAATTTTTTGTCTTTGTTATTATATATATTATTTGTACTTCAATTTTTTAACAGTATTATTTTTTCTTTAAATGAACTTGCCTTAAAAAAGAATTAAAAATTTAACCGTGATCTAAGAAAATCACACCACGTATGACAAACATGTTTGGAAATGTGTTTTTGTTTACTTTTGACAATTCTCAATCGATGAGGCCCATATATGTCGATATGTATGTTAATGTAAAGAATGAACTAAGATGTTGGGCAACAGTGGCTTTTTTGGTAAGAGATGAAAATGGGTATTTGCTGGATGGGGACACAAGGATTATAAGTGCTCAGTCTGCTTTTGAAGCACAATGTATAGTCATGTTGGATGTTGTCAAAGTTGCTGAGGAAAATGATTTATCAAATACAATTTTTGAGTCAGAAAATAAACAATTAATTTCATGTCTTTCTAAAAAAAACGTATGACACCTGGTTGGAGGGGATTAATTATTATTGACAACATAATTTCATCGGATTCAGAACGGAAACCATTGTTTCAAATGGGTTCCAAGAGAGGCTAATTTTGTAGTTGACTGAGTTGCAAAAGCTTCGGTGAATAGGTTATGTCCATTGAATTGGGTGTAAAGAACTCCTTGTCAACTTGTGAAGATTTTGGAGATGGATGCATCAAGGAGTACTCATGATGATCATAGATAATGTTATTGTAAACTATGTTTTTATATTGAATTTTTCATTTTTTATCAGTACTTTCTTTAGATTGTTTGTTACTATAGGACTAGTATGGTGGACTTTGTATTGATTTATTTCATCAATTTCATCAATATAAGATCCATTTCCATGGCAAATTAAAAAAAATGTAGTTATTAATATAACTCGTCAAGTTGAACATATCTACTAACATCCAATTGTTGTTTTTACAATTTAGACATGTTGATACAAAATATGGAACGGGTTGAGAAAAATGAAACACATAATAAATGAGCTATTTTGCCTAAACTCGTGTTGGGCTTATTCATTAACAGGTGGGCAAACCCATCCAAGAAATAAAAAGAGAAACACACACACGCACACATTATTTTGTTTTATTGTTTGTGATACTTTTACCCGTGCAAACTGAAAATCTTTGGGCACAATATAATCTTTAATATCAAAGGATTGTTTATCATGGATGTTAGAATTGGATTTTAAATTTATTTTGTAAATGTTTTTGGACTAATTTAGTTTGTGAATTTTGGGGGGTTTAGTTTGTGAATTTTGAATTTTTTTTGAATGTAGTTTGTCAGGAAAAAATGCTTGTTTTGGCTGAAAAAAAAGTTTATTCATTGAAGATAAAGAATCTAAAAATGAAATTGCATGTGAGTAGTAGTAGTAGGATGTGATTTCCATCCACTTAATGTGATGATTTGTTAAAAAAAATTCGTTAATGATTAATGAATGAATTTATATGAGGCCATGCAGATAAAAAAGAATTGTGAATCAACCGCAGCCTATTGCCTTTACACGAAAAAAATGGAAAAAATTGTATGGATCACCGGCAGCTAATTCAAAAAAAGGAAAAATATCACAGCCCCTTAATAAGTACTCCCTCCATTCCTAAATATAAGATTACTTAAGGGAGTAGAGTTTGTTCCTAAATATAAGATCACTTTCTAATTTGATTCAAATTTTCCCCAAATTACCCCTATACTCTCTTCACCCAAAAAATAGTGGTTTGAAGAAGTTGAAAATATTCTTAAAACTTAGTTGAGGATTATTTTGGAAATTTCATGTAATCCTAACTCATTGGAATGTCTTCCTTGATCTCTCCAAATTTGCTTAAGTGATCTTATATTTAGGAACGGAGGGAGTAAGAACCAATTTGACTTGATGAAATGATAAAGATTAAGAAAATCAAGAAAATTCCCAATAAAAATGCGGGTTAATTTTTTTTTTAAAAAAAATTGTATGCATATATATTTCAAAAGTGAAGAAAATCCCAATAATAATAATAATAATAATAATAATATTCCTTTTTAATTTTTAGGGCGAAGTCCCAAAAATGGTACATAACTATTGGCCAAGGAACAAAAATAGTACCTAACTATTTCAAGGTACAAAAATGATACCCAACTTTTAGCATGTGATTAAAATGATATTTTCACCTATATGACAATAATATTAGACATGAAAAGTCTAAAATGCCCTTATAAATTAATCGCCGCACGGTAAAAGTTTATTTAATTATAAGAGCATTTTGGACATTTCATGTGTAATATTATTGTCATATTAGTAAAAGGCGGATCAGAAAAGCAACATCCCTGGCAATAACATGTAAAACTGAAGGAGCCTAACAGTTGAAGTCAATACCACGCTTTCGAACATTCCAGATGGTAAGACGCTCCTTGGGTAAGTCAGACTGATGCATCCAGTTTAGAGCAAAACGAAAACAACCTATAGCAAAATGATTATCAAGAATGGTAGATCACTTCCAAGTAAAAGTTTGAAGAAGAGATCATTCAAAACATACTACGATGCGGCAGGAAGAAAAATGATGAAGTTTCCACCTTGATTTCCATCCATTTAATGTGATGATTTGTTGAGAAAAAAATATGTTAATGATTAATGGAAGAAATAATATGAGGTAAGAATATTAAAGTATATTTTTGGTCCTTTAACTTTGAACAAAAGCAAGCAAAAAAATCTTTGAACAAAATCAGTTTTTAGTCTTTTAACTTTGAAAAGTGTGTTTTTAGTCGCTTAACTTTGGACGAAATCATGTTTTATTCTCTTAACTTTGAAAAATGTGTTTTTAATCCTTTCAAATTAGACTAAAGTATATTTTTAATCCTTAACTTACACAAAGTAATGTTTTAGTTTCTTAACTTTAAAAATTGTGCTTTTAATGTTTTTTATCTAACAAAAAATGTTTACTAGGCAAAATTAAATGTTTATAAAACATTAGGATTTTATTTATTTTGTTATTTGCAATATTTTTCAATTTAATAATAGTAAATCAACATTTGAATGTTTCCATATCAGCATCTTTTGGCAATAAAAAAAATGTCAACAACTCAACACCTTAAATTTATACATTATATTTTGCGTTAGAGAAGTTAATGATATTAATTTGAAAGATTACAAACACATTTTCAAAGGTAAGAGACAAAAACACATTTTTCAATGTTAAGAGACTAAGACATGATATTACCCAAAATTAACGAATCAAAAACATAAATAACGCCTCAATCTAGTGCCTATAGTGCCTATTGACAACCGACCAACCCGAACTCAAAGGTATGAGTGTTGTAAAGTTGTTTCCCCACTCAATGAAGCAACTAATTCGAACACACCTTCATATCCTTCACTTATCAACTCAATCAACTACTCATTGGGACACATACATACTCCCTCCGGTCCTAAATATAAGACCTAGTTGACTTTTTTGGAAAATCCTAAAAAAGTAAAATAAGTTAATTATAAATTGATGATTTACCTAATTTTCCCCTTAGAGTAGTTTATTTTACCTATAATCTAATGAATAATCTAAAAATATATCAAATGTGTTATGATTTAATAGTCTATTTCGCAACCTTAACCTCTCCAAAAAAAAGTCAACAAGGTCTTATATTTAAGACCGGAGATAGTATTATATATGGAGAAAATCAAGTAGACACCACTAATAATAATAAAATTATTCTTTTTAATTTTCAATTCTCAAGCCACTTCCCAAAAACAAAACACAACAACCTTCTTCTCCAGGTTCCCTGGAATCCTTCCTTTTAGTTTATCTTATGTTTCACCTTTTCATTTCTCTTCTCTATGCTACCAAGAAGAATAGCTTCATTTTCATTTTCATTTTCTTGCTTTCCTCTTCTTACAAAAAACACTAATTTTACTCTTACTGCTCCTTACACTACCCCTCTTGTTACCACACTTGCTAGTAAAGACATGGATTCACACTTCTTAAATTCTATGAGGACTCAATGTAAGTCTGGAAGATTGAACAATAATGTTGATGATGCTTTTGAATATTTTGACATGATGCTTAGGATGAGGCCTTTGCCATCTGTGTTAGACTTCACTTTATTATTGGGTGTGATTGTGAAGATGAAGCATTATGTGAAAGCCATTATGTTTATTAGAGAAATGTCTTCATTGGGTGTGAAATGTGATGTGTATATTCTTAATATTGTGATAAATTGTATGTGCCATTTGAAGCGGACCGACTATGGGTTCTCGGTTTTGGGGACTATGGTTAAGGTTGGTTTGGTGCCTACTGTTGTGACTTTTACCACTCTTATTAATGGTTTTTGTGTGGAAGGAGACGTGGTTCGAGCGTTGAGATTAGTTGAAGATATGGAAAAAGTGGGGTGTCATTCTGATGTTCAAACGTTTGGTGTGATAATAAATGGACTGTGTCGTATAGGTGAGACAAATGCTGCAATTGAGTGCCTAAGGAAGATGGAGGAGAGAGTTGGGAAACCGAATGTTGTAGTTTACAGCACGATTATCAATAGTTTGTGCAAGGATGGATTGGTATCTGAGGCCTTGAATTTGTTTTCAGAAATGACTAGCAAAGGTATTCAGCCTAATGTTGTTACTTACAGTTGTTTACTCCAAGGTCTGTGTAATTGTTGTAGATGGAAGGAAGCTAGGGCAGCACTGAATGAGATGAGGCAAAAGGGTATTTTGCCAGATGTTAAAACTCTTAATATTTTAGCGGATGCCTTGAGCAAAGAGGGAATGATTATGGGTACTAAAAGCATAATGGGTTTTATGATTCAAATGGGAGAGGAGCCTGATGTTTACACTTATAATTCTTTAATTGATGGATATTGTTTGCGAAATCAAATGAATGAGGCGACAAAAGTATTTCATTTAATGGTTAGACAGGGCTGTTTACCAGATATTGTAACTTATAGTTCATTGATTCATGGATGGTGTAAAGTAAGGAACATTGATAATGCTATGCATGTCCTGGATGAAATGGTTAATGAAGGATTTGTTCCTGATGTTGTCACATGGACTACTCTTATAGGTGGGTTATGCCAAGTAGGTAGACCACTTGCTGCTAAAGAACTGTTTTTTAGTATGCATGAATATGGCCAAATTCCCAATCTTCAGACTTGTGCCATAATATTGGATGGACTTTGCAAATGCCAACTTCATTCTGAGGCAATATCATTATTTACTGCTATGGAAAAGTGTAACATGGATCTTAATATTGTGATTTACTGTATTTTGCTCGATGCAATGTGTAGTGCTGGAAAACTGGATGATGCACAGGAACTTTTTGCTAGTTTGCCTGCTAAAGGATTGCAAATGAATGTTTATGCTTATACCATAATGATTCAGGGACTCTGTAAAGAAGGACTAGTAGATGAGGCTGAAAACTTATTGTTAAGTATGGAAGAGAATGGTTGCCTTCCAAATAGCTGCACTTACAATGTCTTTCTTCAAGGATTGCTTATGAAGAAAGACACTCCAAGGGCAATGAAATACCTTGAAATAATGAAAGAGAAGGTTTTTGTTGCAGATGCTGCTACAACTGAAATGCTAGTCAATTCTGTATCAGCTTATCAAGAAGACATAGCATTCTGAGAAATTTTTAATGCATGAAAATTAATGCATTGTGTTGCACTGATTTGAGCAAGCAAGCATGCATGGCTTTGGCAAACCTGAAGGTATTTCTGTTTTATATTTGTGAAACAGTGGCTTTACCATGTAGACTTTTAGATATCAAAATAGTCAGATGATTTTATACATGAGCAGTGGTAGCCCTTATATAATACAAGGATCCTCAATCAGTCATACTGCATAAGATCTGATTGATCTTGAAAAAAAGGCCTATTCTATGACTAATTTCATTCCTGATTCTATGTGATCCTAATCATTCTCATGATTTCCTAATCTCTGTTTACAAGATATTTACAATAATTACCACAGTATGCAACTACAATTTGAATTTATTATGCATGATGGGCTATGAATGTGTCAACATTGTTTTAATTTCTCCCAGAAGGATTTGGTAAGCTACTAGCCACACTACTTGCTTTCTATTCCATTAGATTTTGAAGCATACAAGTAAAATTTTTTCCAATGATTTATAAGTGGTTGCGCAATGTACATGAAGAAAAATTGCATGTCCCCTTGAAAAGTATAAAAATATGTTTTTTTTTTTTTAAATTTATGGATATGTGGTGAATTTTGTGAAAACAATTTTCATGTACTTTTCTCTGAATAAAGTAGAAAGATAGAGAATCCTTCTATTTCATATTCCTTCTGGGTAAGTAAAATACCTATTGCAGTTGGCATGAAAACTTGGTTGGTCCACATGCAAAAGTAGAACACTTTATTTTGAAAATTTCTAATATTCTTTTACCAAATATCAAGGATTTAGTGTTCTTCCCTACCAAACAAACTATAATTGTTATGCTCTAACTTAAATTTTTTGTAACATGAACTTCTCTTGCTAAATGTCATTTACCTTTGAGTGCATGATTGATGGATTACATTGTGGCTTTAACTAGCAAAAGAAAAAAGTAAAAATAAAATTAAGCAGCATCTGCATCATATGTGATGTTTTTAGTCAACTTTGCACATAATCACTGAACTTCATGCCATATTGATAGTTGTCGTTCTTCAAAATGACTTGATAAATTCTTGGCTAGTGTGTTGACGGAGGTGAGGCTGCTTGACTGGAAACAGCATTTTAACATGTAATACTCAATTTGATTGCTTTTGAAAAGTCCTTTCTCTTGTCTCTTTCTATAAAATTGAAATTACAATGACTGCAATCTTCATTCAGGCTGAAGGATTTTTTTCTTATATAATAGTTACTCTTACAAAGGGGAACACTAATGTTATTTGATTTTTCAACAGGAGGAGTTCAAATTCAAGATTCTGGCACTGTTGATGTTCTCCCACCTGGTTCAAAGGGTATAATGGAAGATTGGATGTCAGGGTGACAAACTGATGAAAGGATACTACAAGGTAATTTATTTTGTTTACATTTGAACGGTTTTAGTCTAAAATGTATGTGTACTTTGCGTGCCTGTGTGTGTATTTTATTATGAATTATAACAACCTGGTTTCATTTACTGAAGCTATCCGTTGCTGTTGGTCTACATATGGCATGCTATCTGAGAATGAAACAGGAATGGAATCCTTTTGAGTTAAGGCTCCAAGATCTTACTATTTATCACCATCATAGCTTACAATTCTTATATTCTAAAATATGTTAATTTCACAATGAATCCGAAGAAAAGGGTCACTTTTGAAGGCTTGAAACTTGCAGAATGTTGGAAGCCAAACTTGTGCCATGAGTGTTCGAACCGGTGGCCTTGGTCGCCATTTTAGGATCTGATGTAATTTTGATGTTGTCCAACACAATGTTGGTGCATCCTACAACTTTGTCACACATCAATTGCACTGCATGCTGCATAGCTGAAGTTCCTTGGAAATTCTTATATGCAATGTCACTGATTTTTATAGTTTTAACCTCTCATAATGTGGGTATAAAATAGTTTTCTTTCCTGTATATGTGGGTATAAAATTCTCACCTCTCATAATGATTATGCATATTTGTTTATGTATTCTCACATCTCTTGTAAACTTATTTGTAAACTTGATGTGCATATAATTAATTCTGATGATGACAAAGTGTACTTATCTCAATTTATTTTCATGAGCTTCCATCTTAAGTCTTTCTAAAGACTCGTCCTTTAGGATTATTCCCCCTAAACTATGATTTTATCATCTTCAATTTTAATTCAGACATTGAGATTGCTTTTGGAACTGATCTCACAAATAAAGTTTTATTTATTTAACAAGCGGTATCTCCCGTGCGTTGCACGGAAGATAAAAGTTACAAAATAATTGGTATATAGTAAGGGCAAATGTGGATTGTAATTGAGTAAAGCAGTATCTGCTATTTGGTAATTTGTGATGCATAGCATATTAAAATTGAATTAAGTTAAAATATGAATGAGGCATTTTCTAGAGCTGCACAATGATCTTACAGATGAAATATTGAACAAAAAGATATCTGGAGCATGGCAAATACAGGGATGAGCACTTGACATATTCATAATATCAGAAATGCTGCATAAATATGTGATGTGAAATTCGTAAGGCAGCCACTGTCTAACTAAACCGTTTATTACATATCAGCAGCTACAAAGTAAACATGCATAAGAGTGAAATGAAAATAAGCACTTACATATTTTGTAGCAAGGGCAAAGTTGCTTAAGGATAAGTGAAACAACATATCGAGAACACGATGAACAAAATACATATGATCAATATCGATGAAATAGTATCTGATGTTTGAATACGTAAGTTTTTAACTTAATTACAGCAGGTAGCCAAAAAGTTGTGATGACTGTGCCCAAAAAGATCTGCACAGGTAATAAAAATGCAAAAACAGTAATAAGAGCAATCTGTTTGCTGCTAAACATTTGTGAAGATTTCCTTGTAGACCACATTTTTAGTTGTTTCACACTGAAGTTGATCTTCCTGAGCCAATGCAATTTTCAGTCCATGTCTGCTACGAACCCTAGAGAGAGCAACATAAAGTTGGCCATGTGTAAAAATTGGTCTTTCTAAATAAATACCAACTTTCTTGAGTGATTGACCTTGACTCTTGTTAATTGTCACTGCAAAAGACATGACAATGGGAAATTGTCTTTGTTGCATTTTGAACGACCATCTACTTTCAGAAGGATTCATGTCCATTCTTGTGATCAAAACTTTGTCTTGATTAATTGTGCCACCGAAGATTGATGCTTCAATAACAGTCTTTTTGATGTGTGCGCACCCACAATAATCTTTGACTCTCCATCATTGTGTAAACATCAACAATAAATTGCTGTAATAGTTTAGATGAATGGAGTAACGTAGACATTTCAGAAGGACGGTACATTAACTTATAGGCAAGGTATTCTCTTATACTAAGTCTTGTTTTTGTCCTTGTTGCTGCCAGAGTTTCTTCGCGATGTTTCACATCATCTCTATATCCATCCTCACCGAAAGGATACAATAAAGGATATTGGAGTGGTAAGTAAGAAGGATGTAATTCGTTGATGTGTTGCACAGATCCAACTGTTCCTTTGAGGATAATATCGCGGACATTGAAATCAAATTCTATGTCTTCAACAATTAAAGCTGCAACTTCAGAAGCAGTGGGAAGATTGTAGTTACGGCCATCAGTTCTTCTAGCTCCAAGTAGAACCAACTTCATCTTTTGAGTCTGAGGTGATGCAAGGATATCTGCAGCAGCCCGAAACTGTGTGACATATGGATTGACTCGATCCAATTCTTGCTTGATTGATTGGACTATAGTTGGAAGCAGTCTGTTTTTCTGTTGTCGCTGGCTGATAGTGAGCGAAACTTGAATTAATATTTAGTTTGAATGACAATTGTGACTAATTTAATGTGAATAAACTGAATTTTCTTTTGAAAATGTCAAGATTTACCTGACAGCAGAAATTCGATTCTGTATCTCATTGTCTGTGTCGTGGATATATAGTTGAGAGAACACAGGCTTGGCTCCTTGAGGAGGAAAAAGATTACCAATACTGTGGTAATTCATCCCGGACAAACTAAAAGTGTATGGGGCTCCACCAGAATTTAGTGAATGATTAATTTTGCCTCCAAAAGAAGTAAATGAGAACATGTTGTTATATTGACGGATATTTTCGATAAAATTCTTGGAGTCTTCTGTATCTTTTTCAAAGAAAAGCCGCTGTAACTCTTAAGGCGGGAGGTGTGCACACTGGCAGAACCACTTTACCATTCAAACAACACATTGAAAAATTGCTTGCACTTCTACTTTTGTCATTTTTTTGATTCGCTCAGCATACCACATCATTGAGCCACAGTTTCTACACTGATGTATAGGATCTCCCTCATCTGGTAATCAGGGAAGGATAACAGTGACTAAGAGAAGTTCTTTTCCTCTGAGAACTCAAACACTTAACAGCACATGGATTCACATCGTTAATATAAAAGAAACTGTGGAATATTTTGTAATTAAGTAGTGATATTCTCTGATTTGATTATGATTTGATTAGGAGATATTAGACATTATTACTAGTTATTAGTTGTTACTATCTTGTCTCCTTTTGTAGCCTATATATAGTCTCTTGTACAGAAGAATTATTATCAGTAAGAAATATATTTTCCTCTCAAATTTGTTCTCAATGTCCACATGGTATCAGAGCAACAGGCTCAAAATTTAAAAATTAGGGTTTGACAGCATGTATCGAGTGAATCTTTCTCTTCAAAGAATAGGGACAATTTTGTGCGTGATGATCGGAGCTCCATTAGCTCTCACCGCGGCCCCATCGGAAAGAGGATGTTCCGATCGGCAAAACCCCAGAACGCGGAGGTCAACGGCGGCGCGTGTGAGGCTCACGCGCCGGCGAAGCTCGCGGCTCCAGATTCCGGCGACCGGCGCGTGCCGGCGCGTGCCGGCGGAGCTCCGGCAGCTCATCCGACCGTTTGAGATCGACGTGACATTCCCGACCATATTCCAGTCACCAATCTTGTGTTCGACACTGGGAACTCCATGTTCATCGTTGGGCAGAAGCATATATGATGTGTTTATGGGTTTCTTCTTGGTATTATTCAGTATTTGGATAATATTTTTATCTCTGATAAAATCTTTAATATACCTTAGTGCTTTGAACCTGTTTTCTCATGCTTTAATCTCCTGGTTTCAAAGATTACTCATGAAAAACACAAAGTTGCAGTCTAAAGCCAAGGTATATATTGGGGAACCAGTACTAGCTTTTGTGGCACAAAGAGGAGACTTTCTATCTACTCTTAAAACATCAAGAGAGAAGGTGTTGTGGATAGTTGACTCTGGGGCGTCAGATCACATGACAGATTGTCATCAAATGTTCACCACTTATGTCCCATGTGCGGGAAATTTGAAAGTAAAAATTGCTGATGGAATTCTCGCCACTATTGCCGGAAAAGGGAGTGTTCGAATTTCAGAGTGCATTACTTTGGAATCCGTTCTGCATGTGCCAAAACTAGCATGCAATTTATTATCTGTTAGTCAATTGACGAAACAATTGAATTGTTCGGCCACATTTTTACCTACTTATTGTGTGTTTTAGGATCTATCATCGGGGATGGTGATTGGTCGTGCCGAAGAACGTGAGGGACTCTACTTCCTTGACAATGCCAGAGTGAGTAAACAGCCGATCACAAGTGTATGCAATTCTATATCTATATCTAAAAAGGAGGATACTATGTTGTGGCACAAGAGAATGGGTCATCCCAATTTTCAATATTTATCCCGTATGTTTCCATCCCTTTGTCCAACATCTAACCTTGATATACACTGTGATATCTGTGAGCTAGCTAAACACCATCGATCATCATACCCTAGAGCTCAATATGTTCCAACAAAACCTTTCAAACAAGAATCAGACACCCATTCTCTGAACCATTTATCGGGAGGAGCAACATTCCTTGCATTAGATAACCGATCATCATAATTAAGTGTAGCATTGAAATCTCCACAGAAGCACCACCTAGCTACACCAAAATTATCAACCCTCTCCAACTGTCTCCACAATTCACGTCTTCTTTGTACCTGTGGACTCCCATAAATAATAGAAAGACCACACTCATTGCTAGTGCCTCTTTTTATTATTCCATGTAACACTTGCTCATGCTTCTCCACAACTTCGAACTCAGCCTCCTTCTCCCAAAAAACCCAAATACCTCCACTAAAACCTAATGACTCAATGATAGCTACCTCATCAAAGCCAAGCCTTCTTCTCATTTGTTCTGCCTTATCACCCTTCTGTCTTGGTTCTAAGATAGCTATTAGACTCAAACTGTACTGACGTCTAAGTTCTGTAAGAAGCAGAGTAAGCGTTCTCCCCCCCGCTCCTCGTGAATTCCAAAACAAATAATTCATCATTATTAATAATACTATTTAAAATAATGAACCAAACAACTCAAGATTTTAGCACTCTTCAAACTAACGACTTAGTCGTAGTTTCCACGCCCATCATATTGTCTTGCACAAAAGAAAGAATATTCTCCCTAATTTCCAAAACTCCTTGCCCCTTCTTCGAACCTGGATCCAATGGATTATCAGCATACTTCGAAGGCCCAAATGATGTATCCTTCACCTCTCCTTGTACAACATGGGTCTTTTCAGCCTTTGATTCCATTTGTTGCTTCATTTTCGGCCCCACAATCACAGCCTTCTCATTGACAACATTAGTCTCAAATTTTGCAATCCTATTTTTAATAGCCACGTAATCATCCATGGGATTAGGAACAACTTTATTCTCTTTCTTTTGACCCATAACCTTCGGCACATTCACTTCCTTATTTATTGACTTTTTCAAAAAAACTTTAGGCTTGAGGTGCGTATGATTTGTTACCACCGTTTCAGGAATATTATGATTGCCCTCCTCATCATTATTTGAAATATCTTCATGATCAACCCCATTTAAAATATTATAACGAGATCCCTTAAATTGTGGAACTGAATTTGCACTTTCTCCCCTTATTCCACGCATCTTCCCTTCACGTCGTCCGCCAAACCTCCCCTTCCAACTCCGTTGAACCACCATCCAATCACCATATTGCTTCTCTTCTTCCCCTTTCTCCGACAACACATCATGAGACTGCTCCTTACCATCACTTCTATCTTGATCAATAATCATATTAGAAGCAATACAATGATCCTTATCATGCCCGTACTTGCCACACGCAAAACAAATCAAATGGAGGCCTTCATATTCAATCCTCTTTTCCACTCCATTAATCATGATACTCGGCAACAAGGGCTTAGTTAAATCAAGCATGACACAAATACGAGCAAATCTACCTTTAGTTCTTCTCAAGGTAGTGTTGTCGATTTTTACCACTTGACCAATTTGATTTCCGACTACATATAACATCCCCTTATTATAATAATCAAGCGGTAATTGGGAAATGCGAACCCAAGCAGCAATCTTTGACACTCTCTCCCCTTCTGGATTAAAGTCTGATCTCCATGGTTGAACACTAATATAATGATCAAAAATGAGCCATGGCCCTCCAGCTAAAGCCAAGTCATAAGTTTCTTCCCTCCTACAATTAACCAAGAAGAACCCTGAGCCAATATCAATCGTATCAACGTCACCCCATAGTTGTTCAAGCTTCCGTATCATAATCTCCTCTCGAACATTCATTCCCAATACCGAAACAAATAGGGATCGCTTCCATCTCCTAGCCATCCTCTTGCGAAGCTCCTCTGAGACAATGATATTAGGAACTTTCCCGGACCTATCAACGGTGATATCCTTCTTCCACCCCTCATTCCTCCACCATTCCTCATCTTCTTCATCCGTATCAATCATCCTATCATCAACCTTAGTACAAGCCTCTTTATAAGAACGGATGGGTTTAGCATCACCCCCTTTCATTTTGTCATTAGTCATCAAATCTTCTACTCGTGGAATGAGAGATCGTTCATTAGAACTACCCTCAGCTTCATGCAAATCATCTTTGGAAGACTGCACTTCTTCCCTTTTACCATCCTACAGCCCCTCAGTACCTGCTTTGTCCACCAATGAATTGACGGACCTCTCCCTGCTACGTGACCGTTCTCGTTCCCTGCTACGTGATCGCTCTCGTTCCCTGCTACGTGATCGCTCTTGATCTCTCATAGCGTTCTTGATCTTGTTAATTCTTGCTCTCGTTCTTGATCTTGTTTCACTTTCTCCTTCGAGAGTAGTAAATTTTTTTTTTTTGTAGTGTAGCATTTGTGTAAAAACACCCCTTTATTCTCTTGATGCCGATAATTGCGACTAACTTGATGATCTAGAAAACCGCAAGACATAGAGTTCAGAGAGATAAGGCTTTTCAAGGAGAGGATTAATTGCTGTGTTAGAGCCAATCAATTTTATAACCTTAGCAACTCCTCATCTTTGTGTCAGGGGAAAAAGTGTTATGTCATTAATAATAATAATAATAATAATAATAATAATTAGAATAAAATAGTTGATTTAGTTGATTGATTTAGTCAATTATTAATTGATTGGGTCAATTAATTAGATTGATTAGGTAATTAGGGTTTGAGATTTTTATTATTATGTTGTTGTCATTTACTTATTTTAATTATGGTTGCTAGTACATGTTGGGCTTAGGTTTAGTGAAGCCCACTTCTAATTAGGTCAAGGATTATATAACTTGACATTAGGTTATTGTAAAAGTCTTGTCTTTTGAATATGAGTTGATTTGTGTTTGACGGCCGACGGCCGGTGTCTCTCTTTGTCTCTTATGGCCGACGGCCTCTTCTCTCTTTGACCCATTTGTTCTCTATTTCTTGTCTTCAACCCTCTAAAATCATTCTTCATTGATGTTCTTGATTAATCTTTATTAACAAATAGCAAATTCTATAACAAAAAGCAAGTCTGTCTTGGATGATAACTATTATTGGATTATTGTTGTTTGTCAAATGTTGGACTTCTATATGATGTACTTTTGGCTGTTGTTCTGTTATTGAACGTTTGCTTTGCGATTCTGTTACACTTATTTTGCTTTTATGATTTCTGGCTTGGCTCCATTTTTATGCTTCGTAGAGTCTTTTGTGGTCTCAAAATTAGTGCTTTGAGGCTGTTCCTTAATAATTTTCATGTGGATATATATATATATATATATATATATATATATATATATATATATATATATATATATATATATATATATATATATAAACCTTCAAACGGTCATAGAGACAAAATTAACACATTGTTCTCCTAGGAACTATATCTAAAACATCTAATATCCACTTAATAATTAAAAAAAAGTAATAAAAATTTCTTAAGACAAAATAAATAGATTTATTATTTATCTTTATATGTGTGGACTTTGATACCAAGTAGGGGCTCTTAGAATTTTTTTCCTCTACTTGGTATCAAAGCTAAGTGTGAGTGAACGTATTTGACAACAGTTTTCATAATATGTTCCCAACATCTATAACACGTCCTAAGTAACTCCGTGGTTTTCATCTTTCTAGTGTACACTTGTAATGGTAAATGTAAAGTACATTTTGTGGAGAATTAGAAGTGAGGATCACTTGTTTGTTGAGTTTACTAATTAAATAGTACATTATTTTTTGCAGATCCTTATCAGATTCTTTTTTGCAGGTTCATGTTGGGCATTTGCCGCAACTGAGCAATAGAGGGTTTGGAAAAAATTACTTCCAATACCCTGGGCAAACACACCTTGGATAACAACTGTGTTGGTCACTAAGCTATCCGCTTCAACAAGAAAGAAGGGCAAACACACCTTGGGTAGGTCGCTAGCTATCCGCTTCAACAAGAAAGAACGGCAAGGGTAACAACTCTATTGGTCACTAAGCTATCCGCTTCCGTTTCAGTTCCCTTTCTTCTCTGGAGCTTTACGCTTTACTCAGCTTGCTGCCATGGCATTTTATTTAAAAAAGCTTATAGACTTTTGTGTTGAGACAAGGAAAGGTACATATCCTTCTTCTTCTCTTTTGCTTTCAAACTATAGTTTATGAATCTCACGATATTAGGAATATGTGATCTTTAACCTACATTATTAATTACTTGCTTATTCTATTTTTCTTGGCCACTCGGCCTCCATTCCTTTTTTTTTTCCTGAAGCTTCCCTTTCTCTAGGAATATCGGGAAAATTATATGGTGCTAAATTTTGATACTTTATCTGTTCATTTTCAGAAAATGAATAAATATAATTACCAGATAATTATATTTAATAATTCAAAAACTAATTAATTTTTGCATACAACCTGAACACGTCAATTAAACGATTAATTAGAACTCCCAAATCATATCAAAAGAAATCTTTATTAGTAAGTTGAGATATATTCCAGAAATCATTATCTATGACATGTACGTTAGTTTTATTTTATTTTATTTTTTTGCTCAGAAACATGTACGTTAATTAGTTTAAGCTAAGCATATGAGCTGAATATTTTCAGAATGAAACTTTGAAGTTTCATGTGTGTGTGTGTTTTTTTTATTTAAAACTTTGAAGGGGTGGCTAAAGTAAGTTTTATTTAAAAGAATGTGCGAGTGTGAATTCTTCTCACAATTAACAAACAAGACTTTTTCTTTTCTTTTGATCGAAAAGAAACTTTACAAAGTACGTATTCCCTCCGTTCCTAAATATAAGATCACTTTAGGGAGGAGAGCTTGTTCCTAAATATAAGATCACTTTCTAATTTGACTCAAGTTTTCCCCAAATTAACCCATATACTATTACCTTCACCCAAAAAATAGTGATTTGAAGAAGGTAAAACTTAGGTGAGGGGTATTCAAGATATTAGGAATTTGTCATCTTTAACATTATATTATCATTTACTTTCTTTTCTTGTTTGCTCCCATTCAGGCGTTCTTTGGTGGACACGTGTCTGGAAGGCAAGGAATGAGAAAAATCCCTTTAAAGGGATTGAGATTGAGTTTCCGCATCCTCCTCATTCATGGGACTGGAGAAACTATGGAGCGGTTCAACATCAACTTTCTCCCTCCGTTCCTAACAAGAAAAATCGTCCGCTCCCCATTCATGGGATTGGAGAAACTATGGAGCGGTTACTCCGGTTTAACATCAACTTAATTTTAGTAAGTTAAAAAACTTGGAACTTTCTTTTGTGAGAGAAGACAAGGGAATAATTATGTTGGTATTATACGGAGTATAAGAAAATCTTAGATGGTATTACCATAGGCATGTTTTAGGGTATATTAACGGGAGGACCGAATTTCTTAATAGGAGGAGAATGTAATGGCCCTAAAAAAATAAAATAGGATAATTATTTTATTCTTACTTGATATTATTCTTTATATCTTTTTTTATAAAGCTTTATATCTTGAAAATAATATGAAATAATCACTAAATCTTTACTTAGAGTTTTGATTCATTCTTGAGAATTTTAATCAAAAGTTTATTTATAATATAGTAGTTGTTTGCATTAGTGTTGCATTTTTGGGTTGGGAGATCCATCATCATCATCATCATCATTATTTTTGCTGACAAGTATGCTATAGTTGATAGCTAAATAAATGCATATTTTAGGATAACATTCATATACTTATAGCTAAAAATTAGACAAGATGGGCATTAAACAAATCTGATTGAAATTAATTATCAATTACATTTTGTTACAAAATTTATTATTCTCCTTATTCCGTAAGTAATATTCTAAATCATTTTGATTGATGAGTATGAATTGAGCTGATGAATTAGATCACATACTGAAATTTTGAAACTTTGAAATTATGATGATTCCTTATCTCATGGCCCTACATAAAACAGTAAAGTAGCAGACTTATCATATTTTTTCTTCTCTGTTAGGTTTATGCCTTCTCTTGAATACTAAAGTTCTTACATTGACCTGTGCAACAACAGTAGTTAAATCATTGTTCTCCTTTTGCATAGTATTTCTTTCCATTCAAAAAAGTTCTATATATTTTAATCAGTCTGATTTAATTTTCCCCTTTTTCAAGTTTTAAGATCTTCAAAAGTATTTTTGTGTCATCAGTCCTCTGTACCTCACCACTTTGTTTTATAACATTCTTCTTCAAAACAATGTAAAGTCAGTTTAATCTTTTCCTAAGATATCCAAAGCTTCTTCTTACTAGGTACTCCCTCCGGTCCCTAATGTAAGAGCTAGCCATAAAAAAAACGCTTCTTAAGAAAACATGTGAATGTTAGTTAGGTGTCTGAAGTTAATGCTTCTTTTCCAAATTTACCCATATTTATTATAGTACTTTTAAGAGAGAGAAATAAATAAGCATTAATAAATATGAAAGAGAGTTAGGGGTAAAGTAGGAAAAAATGCATTAAATGAGGAGAGAATATGGGGTGAGCTCTTACATTAGGGACCAAAACCATTCAAATTTTGAGCTCTTACATTAGGGACCGGAGGGAGTAGTTAGTTTAAAGATGTTAATCCTTCCTTTATACTACTACCTATGGAAATATCTTTCCTTCAATATTTTGAGGACGAAGAAGGAGAGAATTGTAACATGTCAAAATTCCTATAAGAATAAATAAGACAATATTTAGAATCTTGGGGTATTGTATAGTATTTAAAAAAATTTTAAGAATAAATTTCAGAATTAAAAGATATGTAGAGAAATTATACTGTAGTCACACTATCTCAAACTTTATTCTCACTCTTTAACCCAATCCGATCCTATCTTGCCCAACTTAATTTCATTCCTATGACTTATCCATTCATGTCTGTTGTTTAGTTTAATTTAATTTAACATCCTTGACTCTCCCGGGTCACTCCCAACCATTCATTTAGTTGTTAAATATCCTTAGTTATCATCATCACCGCCCTCCCCTCACTCTCTTCTCAATCTTCCATTCCACAATTAGAATTCAGAACCATCACTCTCCTTCTCTACTTCGTCCCTTTCACCATCATCTGCACCACACCCTTTCTTCATTTTTCTGCGAGTTGAGAGTGGATGACCCAAGTTGGATTTGGTTCTGGGGTCCTAATATTTCCTTGGTGAGAAATGAGTGTAAGCTTTACTTTAAATAGGTTTTGAATGAGCATTTGAGTGGTAGTTTGATGTTTCAGCGTGTGCCTCTATTTGGCTGTTCATTTACGTTTGAGCTTCACTATGAAATACTTGAGATAATCTATGATGATGAGTAGAAATGCTTAGATACTTTCTGTGTTTTTGTGTGTGTGTTTGGTTCTGCACAAGAAGGGAGAAAGAAAAGATGCTAATCAATGAGGTATGTTGTTTTGAGCTTTTCAGGTCAATTCTGAGAAATAGGCCACTATTATCCAATTCTGTTATATGTTCCAATCATGTTCAGTGATGTTGCTTCTGATCTCTTATTTTGATTGGAATCTTACTCGCTTAGTTTTTGATGAAACAGAAACCTATCTTGCATATTTAAAACACCTGTGATTCTAAATGTTTTTTTTTTTCAAGCTACGTGGAATATATCAATAAAGGGGGATTGTTTTTGTGGTTTTAATCTTGTATAGTAGCTTGCTAATGTATTATGTGTGAGCTGATACAATGTTTCAGCTTGAATTGAATATGAATATGAAATGTTTATGGCAGTGATAGTCTAAGCTAAAAACAATTGATTAAGGATGATAGTTACTTGCTGTTAAAATTTAGTAAATATTGGAGAAGTTGCTTAATGATGTTACTTTAAACTAGTGTTGGACCCCGTGCATTGTTTTGTCTGCAAAATTTTTAAAATTATGTTGATTTTGTAAAGTATAAATGAAAAAATGATTTAAAGTGAAAGTACTTGAAATTGATAGTTTTGTTTGAGAGTGGTATACATATAGATTTATTGCATTGACAAAATAAATAAATTGGCAAAAATAAAATTACAAAATGGATAAATGATTTGTAATGTGAAATTATTTCAAGATAAACAACATTTTTAATTGTGTTGGTTGTTTTTTTCTCTTTGTCCAAAATTAGAACCCTTAAACCATCAATGGATTTGACCCGTGAGATAGAAACACAGAGTTGTCCATGTGAAAAGACTGAGTTTGATAAGTATAGACCAACGTTTGCCATGGATTGTCCTTGACTTTTATGCTTTTATTTTTTTTCTTTGCAAAAGATTTATTAACTGGGAATAGCCTTTTTTTCATATTGAAAGGCAATTTTGAATCTCGGGGTTCATATCCATGTGGTGTATAAGTATCTCTATTCAATGCAACTGCCTTTATTTCAAGCCTACGGCAGAGACGCATATATGACAAGCTTTTTGTTTAATTTTTTAAGCCTAGGGCATCGACAGTGATTAGGACAGCGATTTAGAGAGGAGGGAGTGCGAAATCCTGTGTTCATTTTGTGAAATCCAAGTGCGAATTCGAAGTGGGATGCATTTGTATTGTAAGAAGTGAAGAGAAATGTCACATGGGCATCTAGGTGGCATTTGCACAGGTGCCGCGTGGAAAAAATATAACATGTGGGCGCCAAATCATCCAACTAACGGTCAAACGTTGAAGACCGTCAGTTGAAGATATTTTTGGACCGCTTTGGTTACTTTGGGTGTAATATTGTACCACTTGTTAGTTTATGGTGGTGGGTGGTCCAGGGTGGTTACTTTGGGTATAAAATAGGGTCATTGCCCTTATAAAATGCTTCCCCAACACAATTACAAAACAACATATATATTTTCTTTGACAATAATTGCCCAAGTTTCCTTGTTGCTATGCAAACCGTTAAAAGAAGTCTTCTCCAAATGAGGTAAGGTGGATTATCCTATAAACTGAAAAAGACAATGATACTACGAAAAGTTGTAGCTAATTGATGGATTTTTGAGACAGAATGATGACAATTGATAAATTGTCCATGCATTAATAAGATTTGAAAAGCTTATATTGTGTGTTCAACAACTATGGACATTTAATGTAATGTAGGATTTAAATTTCCAATTTCTAATTAGTATCAATGTAAAAGAAAAGATTATAATTTGATTAATTGACTTTACCAAAATGGTCCATTTTGATTGGCAAATCATAACTCATATTTGATCATACGAACACTGGATACCATCTTGGATGGTTCAAAAACATTTAATTAATTAATTTCAAATAAAAAATATTTAATTAGTGAAGGCATTATTGGGATAAATATAGGCATGTAACAAATGCAATAATGGCTAGTCATGATACAAAAGTTGCACCAAAAGCAGTCCATTTTCATTGGAAAATCAGAAGGCATATCAATTATATCCCTGGGAACTTTGAGAGAGGGAGAGAAACGAAGTAAGGGTTCAAAAGTTAGTGTGTGTATATAATTATATGGAATTAGTAATCCGAAATTTTATGAAATTAAATAAATACATAAGATTTAGGGAAATATATTTTCTCCATGAGATTACAAAGGTTAGTTCTTATCTTCCTATTATCCAAAGAAACAAAAAGGTTAGACTAATGAGTAGTTGGTTGAACTGGTAAGTGGGCTACAACCCCCGCAAGGATGAAAACGTGTGTTTGAATCCCGAGAAGCACTTTCATTGGGAGAAGGGACAACCTTACCTATGGGAGCAACACTTCTACCCCCCGAATCCAGATTAAACCGAGCAGCGATTAGTAAAAAAACAAAAAACAAAAAGGTTAGTTCATATTTTTTTATATTTATATCGATTGTTAAGTTTGAGAAGAAATCTATTATATATACTAAAACTAGTGACAACATTTCTATTGGAATAATTGCCATAATATGAATGCTCAATATTAATGGTCAATAATAAGCATGATTAGTAGTCTTATATGTTAAAAATAAATTATTAAAAATAACCATTAACACAACTCATCAACACAATGGTTAAGTTTTGTATTTTACTTAATATAATAAAAAAATAACTATCATCTGATTCTTAATATAAAATCAATTTGATTAATATTGAAAATCTAAGGAAACAAAAATTTAAAAATTTAAAAGTGTTTTATTTCTATGAATAAGTTTGATTAAGGTAAATTAAATTAGTGATGGAAAAATTATAAATACGTCAAAATATAATTGTTACATTTATTGAATTTATAGACAACTTCTTAATAAAATTCCTTGAAACAAAACTAATATTGAAGGAACAATTCCCAAATCAGTTTCATTGATAATCTCTTTTTTATGATTATTACAAATGATTTTTTAAGAAAAATATAAATTTATAGTACTTGTAATATATTGAACTCAGCTGAGAATCAAACCTCCCATTTATAAAAAGAAAAGAAAAGGTAAACTCTATCTTCTAAGGCCCTAAAACTAAAATTTCCCTAGACACCCCAAAATAATTTAGAAACCTAATATTTTTCACTAATATTGCTACGTAGAATTATTATATCTGATAATTGATAAAGCAATATTTATAACATGATATCAAAAATCCTACTTTCAAGAATATTGTGCAGGTAGTTATAAAACATAATTTCAAATATAAAACAAAATGGCAGAATTAATATTGTTTTACTCCTTTGTAAAAGCCGAAATATTCTATTAATAACAATTGGAAATAATATCATCTGATACGTATATCACTCCAGAAAGAGAACTATATGTATGGTGGCATCATATAAGAAACTGTGCTCACTTCTTCATTAAATGTATGAGGTTGATCATTCCTCTTCAGCACTCCAAACATAAAAGAAATCATCAACATTGCACGTAAGCAAGCCAGTGAGGCTTATGTTGCCCTCGCACGACGTGCTTGACAATCGTTAGGTGATGTGAATGTTGCTGCAATAATCAAGAAGGAATAGTAGGCTTTTGTTTTTGAGATTGGAATATGCAGTTTTTCTAGTCCACTCTCTATAAACCACCTGATCATCATTAAGATATGCTTATGTTGATCAGATTTTTGAGAAAGATTTTATATTGAGTTTGTCACGAAATGTCAATTGGTAGTTATTAAACTCTTACTCCCAGTTTAAGGAATTCTTCATTTGCAAGTTTCAAAAAACTGATCAAGAAGAGGATGAAATGTCAAGCAAGTAATCTATGTATGACTCAAGAAGTTCACCTTTGGTTGAAAAGAAATACTCCCTCCGTTGCTAAATATAAGAGCAAGTTGACTTTTTTGGAGAATCCTAAGAAAACAAAATGAACAATTTAATCATAACATATTTTGTATATTATTAAATCATATGTAAGTTTATAAGTCAAATAAACTAGTTTAGCGAAAAAAATTGGGAAAATCAATTTTTAAATACCTTATTTAGTTTTCTTAGGATTCTCCAAAAAAGTCAATGTACTCTTATATTTAGGAACGAATGAAGTATAAATTAGATAAGGTTGTGATATTATAATCATGTACACCTATATGAAGATTTCTTCTTTGATCCACCTTGTAGTGCCCTATAGATCTTTGGTTTGATATGAAATTCAAGTAAGCATGATGAGGAAAATGCAAAGTAAAAGGTACCTGAAATTAAAATATGAATTAAAAGCGATTAATGAACATGAGATGATGTACAAAATAGTTGAGAAACAAAGTTGACTTTGTGAGGTTGTTTGTACCTCTTGATCAAAATAATTGAGCTTTGGGAATTTTCTTGGTGAAGTTGACAAATAATGCTACCTCTTGATCAAAATAATTGAGCTTTTGGAATTTTTCTTGGTGATGTATGTTGACAAATAATGCTAAGAATGTGTCTTGTCCAAAAGTTTAGTTGCTCTAAAATTGGATCATTTTTTTTGTGAAAAAAATTGGATCATTTGAGTGTGTAGTATGTGAAGCATTGTGTAACTCCAAAAGAGACTCAACATCCTTCAAATAATCGTGGAAGGTGTTGAGGAATTTGTCTTTTAAAAACCTCAAGTGTTTGTGAAACGCACATAATATTATAAGATTTACTTTCTTTATCTTTGATCCCTTTTCAATTATAGAGAGTCAAAGAAGATAGAGTACAATACTTGAAGAAACATTATATCCATCAGTATATCTATTGCTTTATATTGAACCTTGTTGGTGAGGGACCTTGTTACTTTTAAATCTTTCCCAGCATTAATTAGATGTCCCTCCATGCTTTTATATTGAACCTTGTGGCTTCAGTCTAACGCATGCTCCCTCAAAATCAGTGATATCATATTAACAAACTAAACATCATTGTAGGCACAACCATATAAAATCTGTATTAATGATGGTACGATGACTCTAAGTATATATGATATTGGGAATATGAATCAAGTCAAGGACACTAAAAGAACTCAAGTAATAAGTATAAGATCATCATCAAACATAACACTATAAGAGGTAGGATTATCAT
Source organism: Mimosa pudica (assembly GCA_029929735.1). Classification (NCBI taxonomy): domain Eukaryota; kingdom Viridiplantae; phylum Streptophyta; class Magnoliopsida; order Fabales; family Fabaceae; genus Mimosa; species Mimosa pudica. The sequence continues at coordinate 12,070,786 of JAKELP010000020.1, forward strand.
CAAATTAAACATAACACTATAAGAGGTATCAAATTTTTATTAGTCCTCTATACCAACAACAAAATAGGCATGAATATGGTGATCCAACCATTCAATATGATGTTTGGGTAATATTTCTAGCTTTAGCCACTCCATGAAAATATCAAAAAACATGATTCCCCAATGAATCGGTAAAAACAATAGAGGGAACACCACAAAGTTCAAAAATAGTTTCAAAGGTCAACATGAAAAGAGGAAAATCAATTAAACAATGACACTTTTTAATGATATTTTTTATGAAAGTCAAACAAAAAATCCTTCTTTATAATCTGGAAAAAAATTGACAGCAAAAAATTAACAAATAAGCATTTCATTCTCGCTTTAAAGTAGCAAATATGTTCAAATAAAGAGAAAGTAAAAAATGAAAAAGAAATTACAAAGGCAATAAAAAGTTCACCGACAACAGCTTCCATGTATAGAAACATCATGGCTTTATCCCAATATAATTTCAGTTTGTTTCCATAAAATATTTAATAAAAATTAACCAACATAATAACAGTAAGCCTCTTTAACAGTTGTAATTAAAGTCCATTATCATATTATCATATTAAAAGTAGGACTTAGCCACAATTTCTTTTTCAATTTTTTGGTAACAAATTCTGCATCATTTTGCAGTGCTAAGGCATATGAGAGTGAAAATGAAAATTTAAATGGAGACATCTGACATAGCTATTATTGGACTAAAAGATTATGGGCTACGGGTTCAGCAGTGATTTCCCTTCACACTAAAATGATATGCAATTTTAATATCAAATACACCTAATGAGTTAGTAGTTGTCTTGAAAGCATTCCTCATTATTAATCATTCACATGCAGGGGAAACATTAACACTTGGGAGAGAGGCATGAGCATTGCTTGTTAGATAAAGTGAGGTAAATCATGTAATGCCATTGATTAGACTGAATTAGCCACCTAATTTTTGCTGATAAAATTGCTTGAGTTGGCACATGTTGTCACCCACATACCAAAATGTGGTTCATAAGTACTGAGCATAAGTCATTTTTAAAATGTATTATGTCATATGGAGTGTTCAATTTGGGAATATTCTGGAGAGTAGAATCATATGTAGTGTTCTAAAACGCATCTCACAATGCGGTTTTATTTTCAATAATTCCATCAGTCCTAAGTATGATATAGTAATGCTTTTATAGTGACCACTTTTATTCAAATGTAAGTCCTTATTGTTATAGCTCAATTTGTTCAAACGCCGACAATGTTGGCACCACATGTAAAAGCCTTATATCCTGAAATGGTTTGATTTTATTTGAAAATGAAAAATATATGAGTTATTTAAATGTAGTTGTTAAAACTCCCCATTCAATAAACTCAAAAAGCTGGCTGTTGATAAAGAAGAATGATAATCTGTGATTAACATAGTCAACACCATATCAGAGAATTGAGACAAAGTTTCTTGTCATGTTGTTTATTTGGCATGTTTAATTATACTATGTTATTTAAAGTTGGTTCTGCTAACAAATAAGGAGTTAGTTTTATGCTGTTGAAGAATACTTTTAACATTTTGTTTTTAGAGAATATATATCCAAAACATGTGGGATCACGAAAATTATAATACATGCAAATATAAGATTGTGAGCCTCAAAAAACATCCCCTTCAAAAAACATCTGACCATGCCAAGGATGCCAAACCTGCAAACTTCGCCTGATTCTTGCAATTATCACCTCATCACATATTTTTGCTCACACGCTAAGGATTCAAAATTAGGATTGGCATCTCCGGAGAGAGCAGTAAGCAGCAAACTCAAAACATAAATAGCCTCACATAACCTCTTTGTTGCAACTATATTGATTAGTTGACAACCATATGGATAGCTCCCCCCAATACAAAGACAATGAGTAGTTCCCTACCGCAAGTGCAATGTTGATGATGCGCTCAACGTATGGGAAGACATCATCAACAAACAATGGGACGTCCCTGAATGAAACTTGCTTTAACACAAACTTTTTGAACAATATCTCTCATGGTCATGCAAATTGCCTTTGTGTTTATGAAGCTAAAGTAAGAACCTTTTGCCACCCGTTTCATTATCTCAAGGATGACCTCGCGAGGAAGAAATAAAAGAGAGGGTGGAGAAGACAGTAATGCTACTGTGGGGAGCTGCTGCAGTTGAGACGCTTGGTAGGCTTCTTGGGAATATTAATGGTGCTGGTTATAGCAATGAGAAGCAGCAGGAGAGAAAGATAAATATGGGGAGTTGTCATGACAGGGCGCACGAATATATGTGTAACAGTTGGCAAAGGCTGTAAATGGCAGGGAGACGAAGGAATCTGATTCGGGTCATGAAATGAAACATTATTCGGGGTCTGAAATCAAGCATCAAACAATTATGTGTGCTGTAAATTCAAAATGGAAAATGTATTGCCATGAATAACGTATTGAAAGAAATCATTATAAGGGCTGTTAAATGTGTGCTGGACTGACTATTACTTTGGGGACTGAAATGAATCATCATTCCTGAGCTGAAATCAAGTGTTTAACAGAAAACATATAGCCATTAACATCTCTTTATTCGAAAAGATCATTATATAAACCGTTACATGTGTGTTGGACCATTAAATACTAATTAAATTTTGTTAACATTTCATAATTGAGCAAAATGGCAAAAGAAAGAGAAAACGTTAACATTTAATTATGAAGCATTAAAACTGCATTCAATTCACAAATGAAACACATATCAAACCACTTACAACTTACAGGTGTGAACACAAAAAAAGATTCCACACGCAAAACTTATAGTTATAGATAGATAGATTTTTTTTAATCAGGAATAGTTATATTAGATAGATAGATAGATTGTTGCTTAATTGCTCTGTGTTTGGGCTGATTTGGTTTTACAATGCTGGAATTTTTGTGGAAATGATTAATTTTTTCAAAAGTTCCAAATAGATGCATGTCTTTAAAAACAAGTTAGAAGCTAGGAAGCATGTTCATGTTCTCTCTGTTGCTATTGGTTTGAATGTGAATCATTGGGTTTGAGGGGCTTTTTTGGTTTTTCAATTATTGATAAGTACTCTATGATACTACTTTTTGATATCATATGAGAATGATGTTATATGTAATGGTAGATGTAAAGTACATTTTGTGGAGAGTCAGAAGTGAGGATCACTTGTTTGTTGGGTTTATTAATTAAATAGTACATTGTTTTTTGCAAATCCTTATTAGATCCTCTTTTGCATGTTCATGTTGGGCATTTGCCGCACTTAGAGCGTTAGAGGGTTTGGAAAAAATTACTTCCAATACCCTAAAACCTCTGTCAGCCCAACAGTTGGTTTCATGCAAGTATGCAACTCATACTATTGTGACTGCGATGGGATCTTTCATTGGTGTCTTTCGATATATCAAAGAGTGTGGTCGGGTCACATCTAGTTTCGATTACCCTTATACGGGTGAGGACAATCCGTGTAATTATTCCTGGGTAAAGATTTTACTAATCGTCTCAATTATTTAAATTAAAAACATGCTCCTATAAATTATTTGTTTATTTTTGTTTTAATATATATACATTTATTAATTTGTTTTGACAGAGACATAAAAGGACCTTACTTAGGTCAAGTTCCTTTCTTCAGGTTCTCAATTTCTTTTAATATAGGAGTGACATGTGTATGGATGATTGTTATAAAAGGACATGTGGCACTCCTATATTAAAAGAAATTGAAAACCTGGAGAAAGGAACTTGATGTAAGTTTTTCCCGACATGAAAAACCTAGAACCATACAAGGATTTCAAAGCTGGATATACACACAAATTTCAAATAAAGCTCTACGCTGCTTAGTTTACAAACAGCCTATAGTTATATCTCTTCTTATTGGCCCAAACTTTGATGCTTACAAGGGTGGTGTAAGTAATTCTAAGCTCTTAATATTAGGTTAGTTAATCATAAGGTTTGTAGATATTATTGCAAATTAATTGCTAGATGAGCTTATACATGCCCACTAGTTATCTTATGCCGATCCAGGAGAATTTACCTTTTCTGCACTTGACAAAAATAATAGAAATATCAATTTTTTTTAGTAGTCTGCTCATGTTTTGTTATGATATAATAATTTAGTTTTTACTATTTTTATATGACCTTTACGAGGGGAAGACATTCCCATGGTTGTTTGCTCCTAACCATGTGGTCCTAATTGTTGGTTATGGAATCACGGAGAGGGGGGAAGACTATTGAATTATCAAAAATAGCTGGGGAACCTATTGGGGAAAGGATGATTATTGTTATATGAGACGGAATACGAGATGATTGGAGGTGTATCTAAACTTAATTATAAAGGTGCATTTCCAACGAAACATTTTTCTCTTTCCATGTCTTTTGGAGACGTCGATACCTAATATGCTAGATACGTTCACTCACACCTACTACATCAAAATGTTTGATACCTAGTAGGAGTTAAAAACGCCTACTTGGTATCAAAATCAGTGGAGATAGAAGTAACCAATAAACATTTTTATTTATTTATATTAAGAACTATTTAATAATTTTTTGGAATCACTTAAATTCCCCTTGGAGAACAATTGTGTGTTAGCTATGTGTCTTTGACCGTTTGAAAGGTGTGTGTGTCTATATATATATATATATTACTTTGTTAAAAAACATATCATCATTGTTAAAAAAATGGGTCATAAAATCCTAATTGGAGAACTTAATTTGAGGATGGAGTCTTATTAGAATTCAAATAGTTGTTATTAAGAAATAATAGAAACTAAAGTAAAATGATGAATCGAAATTTAAAATAATGTCAACTACAATATTAATATTGAACCAACGATATGGTGAGAATTATATTTTGGACTTATTGACTTTAAATGGATTAGATTAATTAAATCAAATAATAATAAATATACACACATGCAAACTTCGCACTACTCAAAATACTAATATTAATTGTTTTGTAGAAGGAATTTCTTGTAACAAATTCCATTCAACAGCCCAAATAAATAAACTTTACATGGCATAACTTTTTTAAAATTGACTATCTTATGGAAACATGTTATTTTTAACTAGTTTAGGCATAACATGTCACCGGATCATTCTCTCTCCAAATGGTGAGAATTAATTTTCTTTGAATTTGGTATTAAATCAAAATTTGTATGAAAATTTTACTTTTTCTATGGAAAGATTTTCACTGTACAATAAGTTGTTGAACCTTTTTTAAAAAATATAAATTAATAAGTTTTAAAAGATGAGATTGATGAACAACAACTAAAATTATAAAATTTGATGATGTAATTAAAATTAATAATCAATAAACTTTTTAGCATATAAAAACTTTTAAAATTCTTATAATTTATATTTATATAATATAAATAATAAGCAACATAAATCTTTGTATATCAAGTGATCAACATCACTTTTTTTTCTCATAACTCAACATGGTTCATAAAACTCTTTAGTATAAAAGGGTACATCTATAGATGAAAATGACCTCCATAGATTAAAGATTGTGAAGAATTATGCATATGTAATAAATTCCCTTAGTTGAATGATTAAAGATTTGATGAGTTGTATAGGTGGTGCACGATTTCAACAACTATATATAAATACTTCGTTCCTTGCTCAGCACCAATTAACATTATTAGAACTATGATTGAAACTAGTTTTAATCAATGAAAACTAGTAATATATATATATATAGGTCTAAAACCGTACTTTCTAAAGTTATGTGATACGTATACCTGCAAGCATATAATTGTGAATATAAAGTTATGTGATATACATATACCAGCATGCATATAACTGTGAACCACAGCACCCTTTGTCTTGCGAGAAAAAAGAAAATCACAAAGCACTGGTATCTCACTAAAAGTTGAGTTTAAAATGTGGAATTTTTATTATTTATAATGAAAAAGTTCCAATCAGATGGATGATTTACTATAATTTTTAGGATAATATTAATAAGCGTGTTTTAGTAGAGTCTTCCCTCCTTTCCTTCCGAAAATACTCCCTCCATTCCTAAATATAATATCACTTTAGCAAATTTAGAGAGATTAAGGAAAGTATTCCAATGCATTAGGATTAAATGAAATTTCCAAAATACCCCATGACATGTGGAAGAGTCTTGTTAAAGAAATGGAGAGAGTAATTTGCTTGTAAAGGGAGTATAGGGGTAATTTGGGGAAAACTTGAGTTAAATTAAAAAGTGATCTTATATTTAGGAACAAACTCTCCTTCCTAAAGTGATCTTATATTTAGGAATGGAGGGAGTAACATATATGCCCCCTGCACAATATAGTTTACATATAGCCTCTGAATAATAAGCCAGCTTACTTTTCTTCTTCTTGGGTTGACACAAGAGATAAAATTATTACAGAAATTAAAAAATAATGGTTAGAGAAATATTTAAGAAATAAGTAAGCTCTCATATGGTGATGTTCTGTGTATTTTCAATAACTTTTGTAGTAACATCAAGCGAAGTGGTCAGATTTTTTTTACCAGAAATGAGAATTCAAATAAGAGAGAATAGGGAATTGAGTCTAAGAGATTGTCTTACAAGCTTTGACAAGTTTTGTTCCTTTACTTGGTATGCTTTGAAGAAAGGAGAGACGTGATGACACACACGGAGAGAGAGAGAGAGATGGAGGGAGGGAGAGGGAGGGAGAGGGAGAGGGAGAGAGAGGTGGTATAGAAGAAGGAAAAGAGGTCTTAATTAGTTCAGCCAAAAATGTCATCATTTTGTTTTAGAAACCAATGCAAATTTTTTCAAATTTTCTTAATTAATTCAGCCAAAAATTTCATCATTTTTAACAATTGGAATTAATACTTAATAGAAAATATCGATTTTTGGGTTTATTAAATAAATATATTTTCTAATCAACTTTATATTGTAGTCCCTTTGTTCTTAAATATAAGACTTATTTATGTAATTGATTAGATTAAAATTGTTAGTTAAGTTTATAATCACATTATCCATATTATCAAAACACCCCAACCATGTACCTTTATTCACTCACATCTTCCATCTTTTACTTGTTTATTATCAGGAGCATCATTAGGGATTATTTAGGGAAAACTTGAGAAAATAGAGATGTGTATGATATTTAGGAACAAATTTAAATCTACGAATTGGTCTCTTATATTTGATAACGAATGAGATACTTAAAAATTACAGTTTATGCTAAGGAAATGTTTTATACACACTAATAATACATCTTAAAGAAGTAAAATTCACATTATTTTAGGAAAATTAATGGAAGATTTTACTTTTTTATTTAAATTTTTGAAAACCATGTGATTTTCGCAAAGCTCACATGAGGTTTAAAGTGTGTATATTTTGAATGTCTCACTTGGTGGTTATCATGCATTCAGAGAAGAATTCATATATGAGAGAATGGGGAATTGAATGTTCGTGAGCTTTTATAAACAGGCCGTATCAGATACGGACAGCCCAGCTGCAATCTCGGCCCAAAACGCAACGGAGGCCCAACGCTACTTTGGTGAAATGGTTCGTTTCACATTCTTTTATTTAAAAACAAAACTAGCTTAAATCAGCTGAGCCCAACCCGAAAAGGCAAAACCCAATAGTGAAGAATGCAAAACAGAAACTTTAAGTTGCTAAAAAATATGAGCTTTCAAATTTTAATTCTCAGTCCATGATAAACTTGTGGTTCATGGTCGTTGAAACTGAAGAACTTGATTATCTCCAAAAGTTTGGCTTGGAACTGGAATTTTGAGGAATGGAAGTTCACATGGGCCATTAGTAAATTTTATTTCAGTTGTTTGCTCTATAAAATGAGTTGGAAGTCTCTTGCTATTCTAATTGGAAAAAAGAGGAAAATTCATACCTCCTACCATCATCGACTATTGTAACTTAAATCTTCCTTTCTACCTCCAATGGAAGAGCTGAAAATGAATTGGGGACAAAATCCTTAAAAATATTTTAAAATGTTTTCCTGGCACCAAAATATAAAAGAATAAAAGTTTCCAAATACATATAAAAAAACTTGGGAAAATTAATTACAGGTCCCTCGTAAGGAACATAATACTAGAAAACCCCTCTAACTTGTGAAATTAAAATAGAGGCTCAAGGGACTCTACTTTAATTACTTTTGAAAAGGTGGCCCCACAGTTAATACTATAATATTCACTCTCTCCTCTCTTCTCTCTCCCCTCCATGTTCTTCTTCTTCTTCTTCATCATGTCATGGCCGACCACTACCTCCCCCCTCCCCCCACCCAACTCACCACCCTCCTTCAACACTCTCCCACACTCCACATCCACCGGACCATTCCCCACCTTCTTCCCCACCACTCACCCCCACCACTAAAAGCTCCAAAAAACATCAATGATTGGAAATGGTCTAGCAATGATAAAGGTTCATGGCTTCAATTTCAATACATAAAGAGACTTGTTGTAGATGGTAGAGGATTTTTTTGATGGCCAAGGTGCTCCATGGTGGGACTGTTTCAAAAAATCCCAATGTCGAAATAGGCCAAGTGTAAGTTCTTAATCTTAATCTATCAAGATTTTCAATAATATAAAAAATTAATTTATTTTATTAATATTGGTAATTGTGTAAATTAAGCAACAAAGTGTTTCAACCAAAAACAACAATAATAATGCTTTGGAATGTTCAAAAGTATATATAAACCTTTTAAAATAAGCTCAAATCACCAAAACTAATTAATTATAATTAGGTTGAAATGTTCATTAACGAAAATAATTATGCATAGTTGAGTACATCTGAAAACATTACTATGAATTACATCAGATACTTGGTTGTTTTGATCAAAAAATAAAGAAATGCTTTGTTGTTAAATTACACCATAATTGAATTAAATTTTATAATAACTAAGAAACTATTCATAAATTATTCTTTAACTATTTGTTATGAATGGGAATAATTGGTGTAGGCATTGTCATTCCATGCATGTGAAGGGCTGAAAATCAACAAGATAAATATGGCCAACACCCCAGGAGGTCACAGATCTTTGAATGATTGTGATGGCTCCGTTGTCTTTAACATTTATCTTTGTTCTCCTCCTGATAGCCCAAATACTGATGATCTTAGAATAGCTGGATCATCTCATGTCACAATCCGAGATTCTATGATAGAAGTTGGTAAAGTTATAACCATTATTTTCCTTCATCAAACACAAAAACAGAGACTTAAACTAAAAAGGAATAATCAAATACTCCCTCCGGTCCTAAATATAAGACCTAGATGACTTTTTTGGAAAATCCTAAAAAACTAAAAAATAAGTTAATTATAAAGTGATTTACCTAATTTTCCCCCTTAAACTAGTTTATTTCACCTATAAACTAATGAATTATCTAAAAAATATTAAATATGTCATCATTTAATAACATATTTCGCAACCTTAATTTCTCTAAAAAAATTATCTAGGTCCTATATTTAGGACCGGAGGTAGTATATACTAGGGTTAAAGGTCATTCTGGACACTGAACTATTTTTAAAGTATCAATTTGCCCTACAAACAATAAACGGTCTCATTTTGGCCACTAAACAAATAAAATGGTCCATTTTGGCGACTAGGCCATTGGAAAATACCAAAATGCCCTTTATTAAAAAAAATTCTTCCACCTACCTCCTCAACTCCACCACCATCTCCCCTCTCCTCCGACATCACCTCCGCCCCCTCCTCCACCTGCCTCATCAACCCTATTAAACAACCTAATATTTCCTCTCAAACAGCCCCTTCCCTCCTTTACCCGTCATTCTTGTTTCTTCAAAACTCACAAAAATAAATAAAGGTCCAACCTTTGCAGATCTGTATCATATAGAACAACCATATGGGAATAAAAAAACAACACTCATTTCAGGGGAATCAAGAGAAACACAAGAAACCCAGTTTAATAAAACAAGATTTTACATAAATAGTGACAATTCAGCACCTCAAAAGGAGAGATCGACCGCAAGAAAAGCAAAGAACTTGGGATCTAATTCAATTTCTTTTTATGCGAATGAAAGAGAAATAAAAACAAGAGGAGTAGTTCATGAAGAGAATCTAAAAAGTGAGGATGAAGATGAAACCTTGAACATAGAAATTTACCTGAGAGATTGAAAGCCTAAAGAGAAAGAAGAGAGAGGATGAGAAGTCAATAATAGAGGCATACAATTCCTCTAGGTTGATGAGGTAGGTGGAGGAGGGGGCGGAGGTGATGTTGGAGGAGAGGGGAGACGGTGGTGGAGTTGAGGAGGTAGGTGGAAGAAGTTTTATTTTTTTAAGAAAGGGCATTTTGGTATTTTCCAATGGCTTAGTGGCCAAAATGGACCATTTTATTTGTTCAGTTGCCAAAATGAGACCGTTTATTGTTTGTAGGGCAAATTGATACTTTGAAAATAGATCAGTGTCCAGAATGACCTTTAACCCTATATACTATAATAGTCTATATTTCATCCCTTGCATTCACACTACATATCTGTAACACCTAGATTTTTCTTACTATATAATAGTAATTTAATCAATTTATATCACAATTATGTTAATGAAAACCCGAAAATACGAATAAATAAAAAATCTTTATTTTGAATGTTTAGAAATATTTTTCTCATTTAAAACTATTTAAAATCCTTCTTTTGTAAAATGAGTTTCAATAAATAAATTATATAGTTATGAAAACTCATGTGGATATTAATTAAATGACTAAATTTAAATCTTTTACATAATTCTATCAGTTTTCTTAATTAGTCGATCTATTTAAAATCTCATTTTGATTATTTAATTAAATACAATTATTTATTACAATTACAATTAATCCAAATTGGCTATCAAATTGGCTATCTCCTATTTATGTATATTACAAGCTTTTCGCTTATTGCATATTAATAAAACAAAATCATATTACAACAACCTATTTATTTCTAGCATCATTCATAGGGCCTAGAAAGCTTCCCTGCTACTCAACCTAACCTTCTACTTGCATCTCTGAAAACATTTTGAAAAACGGGTGAGATTCAAAGAATGTCAATAGAAATTTATTTCATTCACATATCTTTTTAAAACATTTTGAAAAACGGGTGATAGCATTTATTTTATTCATATATCTTTTAAACATGCTCAGATAATGATAGTGACGCTACCTGTTGGTGTCATACTACCTGTTAGTATAACACTCATACAGGGCCCCTACCTTAACAATATATTTGTTACAGGTAGAATATTTTATTGCATGTGCCTATTGCACCACCAACAACTACTAGCAATATTTTCGCTGTTCGTAGTAGGCAACACCTGCCAGGATTTTCTATGAAAAATAAATTCAACAATATGGCATGGGGGGAGCGACCCTCCTCATGTCCGGAGTACTCCACCAAAATATAAATGCAGAAATAAACCCTATCAAAATCTGAAGCAGTAATTAATTTATAATCATTTATAGCATGCTATTTTTTTTTACTGAAATAACCCGTTACCTGGCTCCAGTCAATACTTCTTCAATAATACAATCTGAACTTTTTTTTTCTTTTCAATGCCTTCAGACATATATCCATCATCCTTTCCTATTATTACATAATGTAATAATAGACAGTAATCAGAAACTTTTCTTGAAAATAAATTTCGACGTCTCTCTCATTTAGAATAATACTATCCAATTTCCCCTTCTACAATCATAATTTCTTAATTATTTAAATAATCCCTTTTCTTTTTCCTTTTTGGTTCTCAATGTCTCATTTATTCACATCTCAAGTCAAACATAGCTATATGAATAATCATGATTAATTCCAAAACATTAAATAGGTAAAGAAAGATAAATCATAGTAAATCACTTCAAAAATCAATTACTCCAGCAAAACTTCAAATAACAAGTGCATAGTACAAAACCACCCCTTGACATTAATTAGTTACAATACAGAAATGCAAAGACTTAATTAAATCACACTCATATTCAATCATCCTTAAATCTGAAATCAATCACACCAAAGTCCAAAATCAAATAATCAACTCCATTAATTCATCAATCAATCAACAACATTTCATACAGTCTTACATAATACCTATTCCACAACTATAGATATTTGAATTCCCACATACAGTGTTTGAAAATATTTCTAAATAATAGTAACCACCCTTTTGATTTTAATTCCCTTCAAAATCATGAATTTTTATTAATGTCACTTGAAACTAAATTATTCATTCTTCCAAAATTTCTCCAACACATATCAACAGGCAAAGCACCAAGAACTAGCCAAAACAAAGGACTCAAACTCCAAGCAAGAGCAAAAGGTAAATCATAGCAAGATTACATCTTTTCATCATATTCCAACATACTTATTCTTAAATAATTATTACCTATTCCACTCATTAAACGGGGAACACATAGAAAATCACAAGAGAAAGAAGCCAATCAATGTAAATTTCAAGCCAATCAATGTAAATTTAAAATCATTTAACAACTTACATGTATGTACGTAAACTAAATTTAATAATGATATAAAATGTTTAATTCATCCACCTCAAATTCCCAAACCCGGAAACCATTTGAATCCCCTCTCAATCTCCAATAAAAAAAATAATAGTAGAATAGAGATAAAAGGTTCACCTAAACTTGTTTATGCCTTTGCACGCTAACTGAGAGGTTGGAGACGTCATAAATGGTTGGAGAAATTTGTTGGAGCCAAGGAAGGAGAATTGAAGAATGCAATTGTTTGAGAGAGACGGAGAAAAGAAAAGAACGAGAGAGGTGGATGATGGCTAGGGCTAATAGGAAGGAAAGAGGGAAAATACTATATGGGTTAAACCAACTTTTAGTCCCTATAGTTTCCTATGATTTGGGTTTTAGTCCCTATAGTTTGCACCGTTTAATAGAGTTAGTCCCTATAGTTTCAAAAGGACCTGACGGTGTTAGTTTGTGCTGATGTGTCACTAACACCGTTAGTTTTGCTAACTTGGCCCGATGAATGGACATGGTGACTTGGAAATGCACTAACCACTTGTAATAGTTATGATATCATTCATTATATTGTACAATTTAGTCAGTATGGTAGAGTAATAATAAAAAATTTTAAAAGTTCAGGAATCTTTTTTTTGTCAGAAAAAAAGAGTTATTCTATTATCAGCCAACAAAGAAAATATTCAGCAAATTACAACCTGAGAAGTTTAAAATGCGAAATAAACATCAAGAAACAAAAGCAACCAAAAAACAGAATTATGAAATTAGTCACCTAATATCATTATATAAAATGTACTAGAATAGGCTTTTGGCTGAGATGGCAGTCAATTAAACGCCTTACATATATTTTTGTTTTATTTTAATTTCTGGTATTTTTTTTTCTTTCACATCATATAAAAAATAAAATAAGAAGAAAAAATAGCAGGATTGATTTCAAAATGGTTACTTCAATATCTGTTGGCGTCAATTTCATATCAACTGTTGGCGTGATGGCGTCAATATTTTTTGTTGGCTTCAATTTTCTTCGGCGGTAAACAATTAAATCTGTTGGCGTCAATTTCATGTAATATCACTCACATTATCAAAACACTTTTTCAGTTGTTGCTGTAATCCTGACTCGAGGCTATGACTCGAGGCTATGAGTGATTTACCCATTAAATTAAAAATGATAATGAAATAAAAAGTGTTGACTACAATTATAATGATTGAAAAGGATGATTGGCTGATTTATTGGATTGAATAGTTGAATTCTTTTTTGAAGTGAAATTAGACAGTTGAATTCAAAATTAAAGGAAATAAGTTTTAATTCAGTGAAAACTTTAAATTAATAAAAATGTTAATGAAATTATAAAGTGTTGACTACAGTTATAATTGAAAAGGATGATTAGCTGATTTATCGGATTAAATAATAGAAGTCAAAATTTAAGGAAATATGTTTTCTTAATTGAAAAGGAAATAAGTTTTAATTCGGTGAAAATTTTGAATGATGAACTGATTGATTTATTTATTTATTTTGTTTATAATGATTCAAAAGAAAGATGGGCCTATTTATTTAATGTAATAGATGAAGCATGAAAATTATGGAGTTAGGGTTGATTATTTTGAGCATCAAATAAGTAAAGAAAAATTAAAATAGCTCAAGTGCAAAAGAAACCGTTCAACCAATTCACCACTAAATATATGTTACATGTATTTTGATCAATATAATCATTTAACATGGTAGTTATCTCTTAAGTCTCACCATCTCTTTTGTAATCTTCACACCTTTCACCACCAAAACCTTTCTTGGCTTCATGGAAGGCCATTAGAATTTACCTAAAAATATGAGAAAATCAACTATTGCATTAGATAATTTCACCAATCAATCAATTAATTATTGCGAAAAATAGGGTGATTTAATAAATGCAAAAAACAATACTTTAATGAGGATTAACAATTGCCCAAGTTAACAATACTTAATATTAATATATATATATATAACTTTCAAACGGTCATAGAGACAAAATTAACACATTGTTCTCTTAGGAACTATATCTAAAGCATCTAATATCCATTTATTAATACCAAAAAAATTAATAAAAATTTCTTAAGACAAAATAAATAAAGAGGTTTATTATTTATCTTTATATGTGTGGACTTTGATACCAAGTAGGGGCTCTTAGAATTTTTCTCCTCTACTTGGTATCAAAGCTAAGTGTGAGTGAACGTATTTGACAACAGTTCTCATAATACGTTCCCAACATTTAAAACACGTCCTAAGTAACTGTTGAGATTTACTTAAAATAAGTTTACTTATTTTAGTTGAACTCCATTCCTTTTTAGCTCTCTAGTTTTAATCTTTCTAGTGTACACTTGTAGAGTTTAACTAACTTAAGCTAAAACACGCCTTGGGTAACTCTGTTGGTATCTATCCCATCCATTGTGCGCAGCTTCTGACAGGTTGTCGAGCTGCAATAGCTTAAACAACTTGCTTGGCGTCACACTCCACCTCCACAGTCCTCATACCACGTTCCCAACATCTATTCAGCCCCTCTTCTCTGGAGCTTTACTCAGCTTGCTGCCATGGAATTTTTTATAAAAATACTTATAGAATTTGTTGTTGACACAAGGAAAGGTACATATCCTTCTTCTTCTCTTTTCCCATATGATGCCCAACATCTTCTAAAATTATAGTTTATCAATCTCACGATATTAGGAATATGTGATCTTTAACCTATATTATTAATTACTTTCTTTTTTGTTTCCATTTAGGTATTGTTTGGTGGACACGTGTCTGGAAGGCAAAGAACAAGAAAAATCCCTTTGAAGGGATTGAGTGTCCGCATGCTCCCCATTCATGGGACTGGAGAAACTATGAAGTGGTTTCTCCAGTTCAAAATCAACTTAAATGTGGTAAGTGAAAAAACTTGGAATATTGTATTTAATAAAAGAATACAATGAAAAATTATTTATACTAGAAGGTAAAGGATAATTATATTCATGATAAGGAAGGTTTAAGATAATTGATTTGTGGAATTTTCTTTTGTGAGAGAATACAAGGGAATAATTATGTTGGTATTATCATAAAAATTTTATGATTTATGCTATAAGAAAATCTTAGATGTTATTACCATAGGCATGTTTTAGTTGTTTTAATTCTAACTTTCATTTTATTGTGATATGTATGATTTGTATGAGTTAGTTTTGTGGTGTACACTATATTTTATTGCTGTGAATTGAGTCGAAGCGGTGAGTTTTACATAAACTTTAGGGCAGCTGAATTATGAATTATGTAAATTTGACTTTCACGTTACCTACCTCTCTGAACCTAGCTTGAGTTTCTAGCTACTCTTATTACATACATGAACTTTTTATTATTTTTAAAAATCATTAGGAAATTTAATAATAAAAGTTATGCTAAATATTCTTACTTGGTTATAACAACTTTTATTTTATTAAACTTATTTGAACAAATATTTTTATGAATTTGGAGGACCGAATTTCTTAACGGGAGGAGAATGTAATGGCCCTAAAATAGTAAAATAGGATAATTATTTTATTCTTAGTTGATATTCTTTATATCTTTTTTATAAAGCTTTATATCTTGAAAATAATATGTATTAATCACTAAATATTTACTTAGAATTTTAATTCATTCTGGAAAATTTTAATCAAAAGTTTATTTATAATATAGTTGTTTGGTGTTGCATTTTTGGGTTGGGAGATCCATCATCATCAGTAGCAGCAGCATGATTATCATTATTATTTTTGCTGACAAGTATATAGTTGATAGCTAAATAAATGCATATTTTGGGATAAGATTTATCTACTTATAAATATTTTATAACTATTAGATTAAATTTTATATATTTATTTTTTTTTATTTATTTATTTATTTTTCCTTCCAATTGCATTGTAGTTATACACATGTATGATGCTTAGAAGTCTAAGGTAAGAATTTTTTAGTTCACAACTAATTCAAGTTTGCTTTTTTATTTTAAATAAAGAATATGCTAGAACCGTCCTAAAGTGAATATATACGCGCGTGCGCACACTCACAATATATGTAGAGAGCCTTGAGAGTTCATTTGAATGTAATTGGAATTCATCATTGTTTATCTATTCCCCTGTTGTGTAGTGTTTTTTTAAGCAAAGATGAGTTTGGTAATTTTATTTGAAGCATTTTATTCTAGGGAAAGTAAAATGAGAGCCGAATGATGATATCCCATTTTATTATGCACTGAAAGGGGAATGTTGTATTTTTTCTTTTTAATTATTGTCAAGCAATAAGGGAAAGGTAGACAATTGATTTTAGGAAATGAGATAAGTTAAAAGGGATGAAATAAAGGAATAAGGTCATTAACAATTTGTATGCTAAAGTTCAAAATTCAGTTATAAAACTTAGCAATTGAATATGTTTTGATTTAACTAATGTTTAGGAAATTTTGTTTGTTTTGCTTAGCTTGTTTGATCTATGGGATTTGAGGGAAAGATATACATGCATTGAAAAAGAATTGGACCTTTGTTGTTTTTATTGATCACTTTGATTAATCCATGAAATTTTTCTTATCCTCTGCTTGAGAGGGTACTGTTGTATGTAAGATTGGTAGTCTCAAAGTTGTTCCATATGCGGTATTACTGCGTAAGGGGTTTATTGAGGTTCAAATTGGTGATTGCTTTTCAAATTGTATGCTGAACCGAACAGGGAATTTTACATCTCTTAATGTAAAAGATAGGGTGTTGGGGTATATATGATAATTGGCAGTGTCTATGAACTAAAGTAAGATATAAATATGTTAAATTTAGATTTTATTGGCGTTTAGAAATTTTGAAATCCTTGAAATGTTGTTCCATTTAGCTATGCAACTCTGTAAATAAAAGCAAATCTAACAAAAATTTAATTATACTTAGAATACATTGGGATAGGTAAATGTGGTTGTATGCGAATGAATTTCTGTTTTCTTGGACTCTTCCTTGTCATGATTGGTTCGGTGTCATATAAAGAGAGGAGATGTTGCATTAAATGATTGTTTATGGTTGATATTTTTATATTTAACCGTGATTGTTTTTAATTTCTGAGTTGCTAGGATAAATACACATATGGTGCTTTAAGTTTGATCTTCAAATTTAAGGCCTAAATACATAAGTAAAAATTCTTAATCTTCAATGAATGATAATTTGCACCTTCTGAAATTGGGAAAATAGACAAGATGAGCACTAAACAAATCTGATTAAAATTAATTATCAATTACATTTTGTTACAAAATTTATTATTCTCCCTATTCTGTAAGTAATATTCTAGATCATTTTGTTTGATGAGTATGAATTGAGCCCATGAATTAGATTACATACTGAAATTTTGAAACTTTGAAATTATGATGATTCCTTATCTCATGGCACTAAATAAAACAATAAAGTAGCAGATGTAACATCTTTTTCTTTTCTGTTAGGCTTATGCCTTCTCTGGAATACTAAAGTTCTTACATTGACCTGTGTAACAATAGTAGTTAAATCATTGTTCTCCTTTTGCATAGTATTTCTTTCCATTCAAAAAAGTTGTATATATTTTAATCAGTAGTCTGATTTAATTTTCCCCTCTTTCAAGTTTTAAGATCTTCAAAAGCATCTTTGTGGCATCAGTACCTCACCACTTTGTTTTACAACATTCTTCTTCAGAATAATATAAAGTCACTTTAATCTTTTCCTAAGATATCCAAAGCTTGGTCTTCTTGCTAGGTAGTTAGTTTAAAGATGTTAATCCTTCTTTTATACCTATGGAAATATCTTTCCTTCAATATTTTGAGGACGAAATTATTTTAGAGGAAGAGAATTGTAACACCCCAAATTCCTATAAGAATAAATAAGATAATATTTAGAATCTTGGGGTAATATTTAGTATTTAAAAAATGTTTAGGTATAAATTTAAGAATTAAAACATGCATAGAGAACACTATCTTAAACTTAATTCGCAGTCATTAACCCAATCCGTTCCTATCTTCCCCTACTTAATTTCATTCCTATGACTTATCCATTCATTCTTGTTGTTTAATTTAATTTAACATCCTTGACTCTCCCGGGCCCAACCATTCATATATTTAGAATTCAGAACCATCACGCTCCTTCTCTACTTCGTCCCTTTCACCATCAACTGCACCACTCCCTTTCACTCACCTCTCTCTGTCTCGTCGAGCTCTTCCTCCACCTCACTCTCTCCTTCAACTCTTCTTTGTCATCTCATGGGGATTCCGATGCTTGAAATTCACGTGCAAAGGCTGAATCTGTCTTGGGTGAGATTCCTATTTTAAGTTCCTACCCTTTCTTCATTTTTCTGCGACTTGAGAGTGGATGACCCAAGTTGGTTTTGGTTATGGGGTCCTAATACTTCATAGTTACTCATGACGACATGAGTCTCTCACACTTAGTAAAATACTCCCTCCGGTCCTAAATATAAAATTGACTTTTTTTGAGATGTTAAGGTTATAAAATATATTATTAAATTATGACATATTTGATATATTTTTAGATTATTCATTAGTTTATAGGTTAAATAAACTAGTTTAAGGGGAAAAATTAGGTAAATCAATTTATAATTGACTTATATTTTGCCTTTTTAGGATTTTTCAAAAAAGTAAACTAGGTCTTATATTTAGGACCGGAGGAAGTATATTTTTAGATTATTCATTAGTTTATAAGTTAAATAAACTAGTTTAAGGGGAAAAATTAGGTAAATCAATATATAATTGACTTATATTTTTCTGTTTTAGGATTTTTCAAAAAAGTAAACTAGGTCTTATATTTAGGACAGGAGGGGTTTTGTAACATCCCAAAAATTTAAATTAGAAATAATAGGGAATTAATGACTTCATTTGGATATCATTATTCAATTAAAAGGCATTGTAAATAAATAAATGAGGACAAATGTATTTTTAAGGAAATAATATATCCATTTTCTTTAGAAATTAAAGAAAAATAGTTAGAGATTGAGTTTTAAATTACAAATTTTATGGCAAATACTTTGTAGGCTAAACATTATTTTGGTGAAAGGAAATTTGTAAATTTATGCAAGGAACCATTTTTATAATTTACCTTAAATTGAGCTGAAAATGTGGAAGTAAATAAATAAAGATAGGAGGGCATTTCTGGAAATTTCCCTAAAACCCTAACCTTATACCATCATCTTTTTACTTCCCTCTCATACCCGAGCCCACATGCGTCTCTGCCTCCCCCTCCCTTTCGATTTCTCTTCTTCCTCACTCCTTCATCTGCCGCTGGGAACGGCGGGGACGACGGTGGGAGCCGTCGTCGGCGCGATCTCCTCCCCACACTCTCTATCCGCGTTCAACTTCCCTCACCCGAGCCCCATCTTTCTCATTCTTTCTTTTCCGTCGTGCTATGCGTTTTCCGGTGAACCCACGACAGTTAACGGCGGGAATATGGTAAAGATTCAGTCTTGTCTTATATTTTCGCGATTTGTGTTTCTATTCTATGTTAGTTTCTTATTTTCCCTTCCACTCCGGTTGTTCGTTCTCCTATGGCAGTGGAGGATTTCTCCGGCGATTCATGGTGTTTCCAGCGCCCACCATGTATTCAAGCTTGATTTTGATTTCAGGTGACTGTTTTGCTTTCAATTTCTACCTCTTTACTCGCGATTTGGGTGAGATTGGGTGAGGGTCCGATTTTAGTTCTTGGGTTTGGTTTGTAAATCGGTAAATGTTAAAGCTTTAGCTTCTATTCTTGTTGTCTTTAATGAGAAATTGAACTTTGTTTGAAGTTGGAGAAAAATTATGAAAAACCCTAGGTTTTTGCTACTTTAGGGCTGAAGGGTTTTCTAGGTTTTAAGGGTAAAAAATTTCTAATTTGATATATGTAAGAGTTTAATAAGGTCGATTTCTTGCTGATTCTTGTGATTCCAAATATTGATCTTCATTGCTCTGCTTTTGTTTGTTATTGTCCAGGTTTCCTTTTCTTTAATTATTAACTGAGATTGAATTTTTGTTCCATACTGTGCTGTGTTAAATGTGTTCAAATGTAAGTGAGATTTTTGTTATAATGTTAGGTGTATTATTGTTACTTTGGGTGTGATTTGTTTGAGTTTGTGACAGTTTGGGTATAGGAATCTTGATAAGACATATGTAGGTATCTATTTGAGTTGAACTTAAATAAAACATGTCGGTTTCTTGAGGAAATTTTGTGAAATTTTATATTTTTCAGTTTCTCTTTCTTCTTGGATCACTATACTTTTCTATGGTCTTCGATTGTACATTTGAGATGAAGCTAGTCCGTGTATGAATGCCATTTGAAGCTGATTAAATTATTGAGAGTAAACGTATATGAATTTCAAAGTCTCATGCTTCCTTTTCCCTCTGGCCGAATTGGTTCATGGGGTTGTTGAATGCTTGAAATTATGATTAAGGGGCTTAAGATGAAAGAAAAAGAATTATGCTGCAAAAAGAGTTTAAACTTCAATCTTTATATTACTTCTTGTGCAATGAATTGTCGCTGTAAATGTTTAAGATACATGTAGATATATGAAATATGATATGGATATTGGATGCTTTTCTTTGGCTTGCTGATTTTGCTTAGTTTTAAATCAAGTGTATGGTAATTTGAACCGTATTTGGATAATTAAAGGGTTTAAACAAGGTATGATAATATGTTAATGAATTGAATTGTTATTGTCTCATGTTTAAATATAGAATTTTAATTTAGGATTGAAACTTAAGAGGCAAAAATCTGACTTTGATTAGTACTTGTTGAACTTGCTTTAGTTTGATGTCCTTGTTCTTGGACTGGTTGGATTTAGCATTTCTTATGTTGTTGTTGGATTTTAGTTATGAGTCATGTGGTGGTTTGTAGTTTCAAAATATAAAGGAAATGTAGGGATTTTTGTTGAACTAGATGGAGTAATTGAGAGATGCTTAATTGTGGATTATATGTGCTACATGAGTGGTTAAAATTGTGAATTTGATGATATATAATGTGTCGAAAGCTTTCTGCTTCTTAAAGGTAAGTGGCTGAACTAGTTTAATTGGTAGGTTTGATTTTAACGGGCTGTATATGAGTTCTTTCCAAATTTTGGTAAAATGCACACCGTGAGTATTAATGTAACAATGCTATTGTTTCTTTTTCTTGTTTGTCGAACTGATGTGTGGTATGGGAAGTGTTCCTAGAACGAACAAATCTGATTTTCTTGAAATCTATTTGATTTCAAAAAGAAAAGTGGATTTCTATGTGTGGTGTATAGATAAAGCATGTGTATGCTGAATATTTTTATATATATATATACTCATAAAAAGGATGAACTGTTATGAAACAATCTTTCAAATTCTAAATTAAAATATGAGGGAAAACAAGGTTTAAACTCTGATTTAGTTATGCAGGAAAGAGGAATAAAGATTTCTGGAAGTTTTATAATTACTATGCTGATTTTTGCTTGATTGAAGTGCCATGGGATATGATTGACTTCTATGTTTTGGTAAATGTTCTGTTGGGCAGCCATTGGTGAATTTGAGGCTAGTTAGAATTTAATCATGTGAAGATTTATGGAAGTGTTTTACAATCTTGTACGCTGAATTTTTGTTTGGCAAGCTTATGACTTAGAGAAATAGTTACCTTACAATAAAACATATAAGAGATTGGGTAGTAAATGGGACTAAGAGAGACGATAAGTATCATAAATAAGGATAGTTGCTCACTTTGTTATTTATAATGAAAATAGGAGAATATACTTGGAAGGAAAATCTACAAGGAATGGTAAGAAAAGACAACAAAATGCTAAGGGCGACAGGTAATCACACTTAACCTTGCTATAACATTGAGGGTGACGTTAGTTGGGATTTTTAAAATCCTTTCTCACCCTCTTTATATATATAAAGTCTTTGAAATGTTATTTTTATACAAAATAGGCTATAGGGTGCCTTTCCAATGTGATTATTTTCATATAAAAGACTTTGACACATTATATATGTACTATTCTGCTTGGTGGTTGTTATTGAGCTGGAATGGTGTGGAGGATATATATATAGGTATAATGTTCAGATAGTGGTTTGAGAGGTTATGAGGATAGAAAAGAAAGTTGGAAGTTGAGTTTGAGATTATGGAGAGTTAGGTTGTGGAAACCATGCTATGTTGACATTGTGGTATTTAAGGGAATTGTTATATTGAAGGGAATTGTGATTGAAATGTGGAGATTGTGATGAGATATTGACAGGATATGGTGAGCATTGCATGACACTGGTTTATATATGTACCATCTCGGATGATAACTGTCGATAGGCCAATCGACAGTTATTTGTACTAATGATCCTTTTCGGATTGATTAGACCGGGGATCATAGGTCAACTTATTGAGAGAAAGTGACCTACGGTTGTTTAGCATTGGAGAGCCCAACCGTTCCCGTTCTGTAATGGAAACAAAATTGGGGTTCCCTCTCTGGAGATTGCCAGAGAGGGAAATTGTCCCCTCATTATGGAGAGGGACACAGTGTCAAATTCATATAGTGAAGATTATATGCTGGGATGCCCCCTACATGGCACAATGCATCTATAGGTGAGTGTGAGAGTTATAGTGAAAGTACTCAGATTGGAGATGGAGACATGAAGTTTTGTTGGAATGAGATCGATTGAGGGATTTTGAGTGGGATATGGTAATAGAGATGATGATGTTGACCTTGATTTGGATGTGAATGAAGGGCTTGAGTGATGAATGAAAGAAAATTTGGTTATATATATATTATTGATTTTTAAACTGTGGTACCCTTTAGACGCCCTCACTACCGCACATCTCACTGTTATAGTGAGTTAAGCGGTGATTACTGAGACAAATTGTCTCATCCCACGATTACTGACATTTATGCAGGTATTCATGCACAGGCGCGAGCATCAGGAAAGGGAATTAGGTAATAGAAGTTAAATAGTTTATTTGGAATTGTATATTGCCAATTTGTATAGGCCTGCATTCGTTTCCGCATGTATATATCTATTTATTGTTTAATATCAACTAGTTTTGTTTATTAACCATGTTAGACAAATCCTTTCTAACATGGTTAGCAATAAATTATCCATGATAGCAGCTGTGTTGTATTAGTTCATTCTTTTCTATCATGGATAATATTTTAATCACTATGATATTCTTTTTCTAACTATGATAGAGATATTAATATTATCGAAATTCCTTTTTCTATCATAGTTAGTAAAGATATTATTGAACTAAAAGAGATGTCACAGGTTAATTAGGGAATTAGTAACAATATGTTACAGGTTTGGCCAAAAAAAAAGGACAGGAGGGAGTAACTTAGAAGGTGAAGAGTAAGACCTGAAAGTTCATCAACATCAATAGGCAATTGAAATATGGGCTTTGAGATGCAGTCCTTTTGTTTATTGAGACTACGCAGACTTGGGCTTATTATTCCAAAGGGGCTAAGCTAAGCAAGATCCATGAGAAAAACAGCTCGTATGGAAAAGACTTCACAGTTTCACATTTTCAGGAGCTTTCACTCAAAAAAGCAACTAATTAGGTCGCTGCTATAAATATAAAATGAAGTAGGGTGTGGCAGCTATTAGTCTTCCTGGTGGCTATTGTGAATTCATGTTTACGGAGGGAGGTATGGAGTTTGATAACTCCCCAATTTTATATAGATTTGACATATATTTTGGATATATTTGGGGAGTCATTGATGTAAATTGAAAATATTTTAATGTGATATCAAACTTAGTGCGTGATTTGGGGATTTGAAATAAAAATATTAATTTTAAAGTTTAAAAGAAAAGAGATAAAAAGAAGAAGAAAATACAGGTCCGTGGAGTTTTCAATGCTTATATCATTCAACCATTCTTCTCAGATATGCAGAGTGCCATTTGGAATTAATGATTTTATATTAGTCATGCTTTGACCAATTGAACAGGAAAAGGACAAAGAGAAAAAACACTACCCATGAGAAATGAAAGAAAGAGGGAGCACTTTAATATGCATTAAGCCCAAATCACTTTCCTCATGACAAGCCCGAGAAGCAAAAGAAAAAGGCTCATGTTTTGGGGCTGATGGAGGAGGCAACAAAAGGCTGCCACATACGTATCTTCACTCTTCAGGACTCCTCTCTACACACCCTACGAAGAACAAGAGGAGGGTGGAGAAGCCATAGTTTAAGTGAGGTTCCTTCCTTGCAGAGCCATCTTCATCAATTTATCTTCTTCCTTTGTGTGCTGTGAGTAAGAGCAACAAGAGGGGGAGAAGTCATAGTTTCATTGTGTAATTTTCATCATCATTGGCTTCTTCCCTGGACACACACGTGTAGCAAAAGGGAGCTGACCATAAAAAGAGAAGTAGGCAGTGGATCTTCTTCACGTCACTGTTTCGGCCAGCAAAAAGAACCAAAGCACTTGAGCAGCCCTTGTAATTTTCTCATCATTCCTCTTGTGTTTATTGGGCAATTTCTGGACATTATTAAGCATGTATTTAAAGTCTGATGCTGAAACTGGGATTTTCTCTTGTTAATATGTGTAGCTAAACTTATATTCTAGGTTTATTTTTGTATGGATTGATGCTTGAACATGTTACTCTCTCTTGTTCATTAATTTTTATAATTGTTGTGAATTTAGCTTGAGCTTTATTTTTACTAAGTGATGCACAACACTTAGTTTGTTTGTTTAGTTGTGGCTTGGAAGTGCATAACTATATAAAGAACTAGTTTAGATTCAAGCTTGTCTCGAAATGCTTTCCAAAGAGGAATGAAGAGTTTGTTAATGACATAGGAATATTCATTAACCAAGTTTTGCAAAATTGAAGTGGGTTGACTATAAAGCTAGTTGGCATAATATGTAGTATGGAAATATGCATGTTAATGTTAGCTAAGGTTAAGGTTTGAGTAAGCTCGGAAGAGTTATTCAAATACTTGAGACTTCAAGCATCAACTTAATATTCAGTAATTGACATTAGAGGAGGATTTATAGAGCATCATGAAGTACAAAGTGGATAAATAAACCTAGACCTTTTCCATTTTTCTTATTAAATCTTAAAAAGTGTCTTTCTTATTTTTATTTAAATATTTGTTAACTTAGTTTGAACAAACCACTTGCTTTTTACCTAAAGCCCATTTTGATCATAAAATTATTCAATGAACTTGCTTAAACATAGTCTCGGTTGGAACGACACTCTTACTTTTTCACTATACTATTAAACTTGACCCGTGCTCTTGCGGTTGCAAAATTTGCGAACAAAGTTCTGAGAGCTTCTAGGTAATCCTACTTTGTTTTCCTTGTATTTCCTCTTCTTTCCTTTTCCAACTCCTATTATTATCTGTACAGGATATGATTATCTTATTCAATGATGGCGTTGTGGGAGGGCTTGACAATGTTGTGAAAATAGATTTCAGTTAAATGAAGTTAGTTATGACACATTGAAGTTCACAAAGGTATATTCTTACATGTTTTCTCTCGTTCACTTCAATATTGAGCTGCTTACTTAACTATTCTGTGTTTTATTATCCTTTGGTTAAAAACTAGATAGAAAGATTAATAACAAAGTGATTTGCAGTGATTTCATGTTTGAGTCACAGTAAATCAATGTTTTGTTCCTTTGTATAATAATTTATAAAAATCATAAAAAAGCTATTAAATGTGGAAACCTTACATGACGGATAGGTACACAATAAAGGCGGGAGAAGATTAATCCATGTGAATTCTAGTTTATTCCTTAGGGCTTGTTTGGTTTCATTGAACACCTTCACAACATTAGCTGAGTGTTATTCCCCTTCGTGTGTGTGATTTGGCTTCCAAAATATTTCTTTTTTTTTCCTGTCTGTCCATTGTGTCTCTTATGTATGGGTGTAGTGTTTTATTTTGAGAATAAAGTGTGTTAAATGAAAATTATTTTTATTTTCGTTTATGCATATTGATTATATGAAGAAATTTCTAATCTTGTTGAATTATTCTTCCTCCTCTGATAAAGTTGGTTCTAAAAGAGGGGTTGAAATTCATAGTCTGTAGTAGGATATATTGAACCTAAAGATGACACAATCCTCTTCAATGACTGACCTAAATATAGTCTTGGTATGTACATATGGGCCATCTTCATTGCCTTCATTTTGTTCTTAATCTATGAACTACTCTTTGATCAGCCTACCCTTAAAAGAGGAACCAATCCTCTTCTTGGAGGATTGGAGGATTTTATAAGGCAGAATTCTACTTCTTTCGCATCAGCTTCATTTGTTTGGTCAAGTATGTTGTTATGTCCTTTAATACTTGCATTGTCATAGCTACTGTTTTTGGCCACACGTTGGGATTCTTTATCTTCAATTATAATTATAGAGAGATTGTTTACTAGGTCATGTCAGATCAGAATAGGTCCTCCACTTTTACTGATCCCAAGTTTTGAAAAAAAAAAAGAGTTTAATTATTAGAAACTCACTATGAGAGTGGATGACCCAAGTTGAGTGGTAGTTTGATGTTTCAGCGTGTGCCTTTACGTTTGAACTTCACTATGAAGTACTTGAGATAATCTATGATGATGAGTAGAAATATTTAGATACTTTCTGTGTGTTTGTGTGTGTGTTCGGTTCTGCACAAGGGAGAAAGAAAAGATGCTAATCAATGAAGTATGTTGTTTTGAGATTTGCAGGTCAATTCTGAGAAATATGCCACTATTATCCAATTCTGTTATATGTTCCAGTCATGTTCAATGATGTTGCTTCTCTTATTTTGATTGGAATATTACTCGCTTAGTTTTTCATGAAACAGAAACCTATCTTGCATATTAAAAAACACCTGTATTCTTAATGTTTTTTTTGTTTTCAAGCTACGTGGAATATATAAAAACAGGGGGATTGTTTTTGTGGTTTTAATCTTGTATAGTAGCTTGCTAATGGTACATATGTGGAGGTGTTAATGTATTATGTGTGAGCTGATACAATGTTTCAGCTTAAATTGAATATGAATATGAAATGTTTATGGCAGTGATAGTCTGAGCTAAAAAGAACTGATTAAGGATGATAGTTACTTGCTGTTTAAATCTAGCTAAGATTGGAAAATTTGCTTAATGATGTTACTTCAAATTGTTGCTTAATTTCGTTAAGTACAATGCTGGAATTTTTGTGGAAATGATTAGATTAATTTTTTCGGAAGTTCCAAAGAGATGCATGTCTTTAAAAAGAAGTTAGAAGCACTCACCAAAAAAAAAAGAAGTTAGAAGCTAGGAAGCATGTTCCTGTTCTCTCTGTTGCTGTTGGTTTGAATGTGAATCATTGGGTTTGAGGGGTTTTCGGTTTTTCAATTATTGATAAGCATGATATTTGATATCATATGAGAATGATGTTATATGTAATGGTAAATGTAAAGTACATTTTGTGGAGAATCAGAAGTGAGAATCACTTGTTTGTTGGGTTTACTAATTAAATAGTACATTATTTTTTGCAGATCCTTATCAGATCCTTTTTTGCAGGTTCATGTTGGGCATTTGCCGCAACTGGAGCGATAGAGGGTTTGGAAAAAATTACATCCAATACCCTGGGCAAACACACCTTGGATAACAACTGTGTTGGTCACTAAGCTATCCGCTTCAACAAGAAAGAAGGGCAAACACACCTTGGGTAGGTCACTAAACTATCTGCTTCAACAAGAAAGAACGGCAAGGGCTATTCGCTTCCGTTTCAGCTCCCTTTCTTCTCTGGAGCTTTACTCAGCTTGCTGTCATGGCTTTTAATTTAAAAAAGCTTATAGACTTTAGTGTTGAGACAAGGAAAGGTACATATTCTTCTTCTTCTCTTTTGCTCTCAAACTATAGTTTATGAATCTCACGATATTAGGAATATGTGTTCTTTAACCTACATTATTAATTACTTGCTTATTCTATTTTTCTTGGCCACTCGGCCTCCATTCCTCTTCTTTTTTTTCCTGAAACTTCCATTTCTCTAGGAATATCGGGAAAATTATATGGTGCTAAATTTTGATACTTTATCTGTTCATTTCCAGAAAATGAATAAATATAATTACTAGATAATTATATTTGATAATTCAAAAACTAATTAATTTTTGCATACAACCTGAACACGTCAATTAAACGATTAATTAGAACTCCCAAATCATATCAAAAGAAATCTTTATTAGTAAGTTGAGATATATTCCAGAAATCATTATCTATGACATGTACGTTAGTTTTATTTTATTTTATTTTTTTTCTCAGAAACATGTACGTTAATTAGTTTAAGCTAAGCATATGCGCTGAATATTTTCAGAATGAAACTTTGAAGTTTCATGTGTGTGTGTGTGTTTTGTTTTTTTTATTGGGGGAAGGGGTGGCTAAAGTAAGTTTTATTTAAAAGAATGTGCGAGTGTGAATTCTTCTCACAATTAACAAACAAGACTTTTTCTTTTCTTTTGATCGAAAAGAAACAAGACTTTCCAAAGCACATGATGGACATATCATATATAGCCTCATCAATCAATTCCTCCAGATTCTTTCACACGTGTGTGTGTGAGTTCTTCTCTCAATTTTAACACCCACGGAGTACAATTGGAGCTCCTAAGGATGTTATGCTTTTTGTTAGTATTGAATGTCATATGTCGTCCCAGCAATATTATACGTGTCATTTTGTAGTTGGCATCATTTCAAATATTCACTCATCATTTCCCATGAATTTCTATTAGTATTTCTTAAGATTTGAATTCTTAAGTCTTTCCCACCATCCTTTATCTCTAACATGCAACTCCCACGCCAAGTGAGAGAGAGTACGGATAAGGAGAAAGGGATCAGAGAGTCCAAGGTCATTGTTTCTTTTGGTTAGGAGGTTAACCCTTTCTCAAAAAGCTTGCTTTGCCTTTTTAAGCCAACAACTACTTTCTCTCGTGGAACCTTGCAATTTTCAAGGAAGGGAGGGAGGGAGGGAGATTGCTGCACATATATGGCCCCGGACAATACAAACACATGCCCAGGCCAAAATACAGCCCCTGATATCAAAATGTTAATTGGTGCTGATCAAGGAAGTGTTTACATGTACATATTAAATCACGCACCACCTATATATATTTTGTGAAAGAGCTTTCTTCTCAACTCATCAAATCTTTAATCATTCAACTTATTATAGCAAAAAAAGGAAAACTCTACTTTTTTTTTTATCAGCAAGGAAAACTTTACTAAAACACGCATAAGTATTCTGTGTTTTTTTTTTATAGCATCAGTATTCTAAAACACGCATCAGTATTCTAAATGATAGTGAATTTCCCCATATGAAGTAAACTTTTATCATTATAAATAATAAAATAAATTCAAGATTTCATAACCCCACATTTAGTGAGATGTCAGGGCTTTGTGATTCTCTTTTTGCTAGCTGGACAAATTAAAGGGCGTTGACATTCACAATTATATGCATGCCGTTGTTTGTGTATCACATAACTTTACAAAGTACGTACTCCCTCCGTTCCTAAATATAAGATCACTTTAGGGAGGAGAGCTTGTTCCTAAATATAAGATCACTTTCTAATTTGACTCAAGTTTTCCCCAAATTAACCCATATACTATTACCTTCACCCAAAAAATAGTGATTTGAAGAAGGTAAAACTTAGGTGAGGGGTATTCAAGATATTAGGAATTTGTCATCTTTAACCTTATATTATCATTTACTTTCTTTTCTTGTTTGCTCCCATCCAGGCATTCTTTGGTGGACACATGTCTGGAAGGCAAGGAATGAGAAAAATCCCATTTAAAGGGATTGAGATTGAGTTTCCGCATCCTCCTCATTCATGGGACTGGAGAAACTATGGAGCGGTTGAACATCAACTTACTCCCTCCGTTCCTAATAAGAAAAATCGTCCGTATGCTCCCCATTCATGGGATTGGAGAAACTATGGAGCGGTTACTCCGGTTCAACATCAACTTAATTGTAGTAAGTTAAAAAACTTGAAACTTTCTTTTGTGAGAGAAGACAAGGGAATAATTATGTTGGTATTATATGGAGTATAAGAAAAT
The DNA here is from genome assembly GCA_029929735.1 of Mimosa pudica. NCBI lineage: Eukaryota > Viridiplantae > Streptophyta > Magnoliopsida > Fabales > Fabaceae > Mimosa > Mimosa pudica. The sequence continues at coordinate 12,101,124 of JAKELP010000020.1, forward strand.
CTTAGATGGTATTACCATAGACATGTTTTAGGGTATATTAACGGGAGGACCGAATTTCTTAACAGGAGGAGAATGTAATGGCCCTAAAAAATAAAATAGGATAATTATTTTATTCTTACTTGATATTATTCTTTATATCTTTTTTTATAAAGCTTTATATCTTGAAAATAATATGAAATAATCACTAAATCTTTACTTAGAGTTTTGATTCATTCTTGAAAATTTTAATCAAAAGTTTATTTATAATATAGTAGTTGTTTGCATTAGTGTTGCATTTTTGGGTTGGGAGATCCATCATCATCATCATCATTATTTTTGCTGACAAGTATGCTATAGTTGATAGCTAAATAAATGCATATTTTAGGATAACATTCATATACTTATAGCTAAAAATTAGACAAGATGATTGAAATTAATTATCAATTACATTTTGTTACAAAATTTATTATTCTCCTTATTCCGTAAGTAATATTCTAAATCATTTTGATTGATGAGTATGAATTGAGCTGATGAATTAGATCACATACTGAAATTTTGAAACTTTGAAATTATGATGATTCCTTATCTGATGGCCCTACATAAAACAATAAAGTAGCAGACTTATCATATTTTTTCTTCTCTGTTAGGTTTATGCCTTCTCTTGAATACTAAAGTTCTTACATTGACCTGTGCAACAACAGTAGTTAAATCATTGTTCTCCTTTTGCATAGTATTTCTTTCCATTCAAAAAAGTTGTATATATTTTAATCAGTCTGATTTAATTTTCCCCTTTTTCAAGTTTTAAGATCTTCAAAAGTATTTTTGTGTCATCAGTCCTCTGTACCTCACCACTTTGTTTTATAACATTCTTCTTCAAAACAATGTAAAGTCAGTTTAATCTTTTCCTAAGATATCCAAAGCTTCTTCTTACTAGGTAGTTAGTTTAAAGATGTTAATCCTTCCTTTATACTACTACCTATGGAAATATCTTTCCTTCAATATTTTGAGGACGAAGAAGGAGAGAATTGTAACATTTCAAAATTCCTATAAGAATAAATAAGACAATATTTAGAATCTTGGGGTATTGTATAGTATTTAAAAAAATTTTAAGAATAAATTTCAGAATTAAAAGATATGTAGAGAAATTATACTGTAGTCACACTATCTCAAACTTTATTCTCACTCTTTAACCCAATCCGTTCCTATCTTGCCCAACTTAATTTCATTCCTATGACTTATCCATTCATGTCTGTTGTTTAGTTTAATTTAATTTAACATCCTTGACTCTCCCGGGTCACTCCCAACCATTCATTTAGTTGTTAAATATCCTTAGTTATCATCATCACCGCCCTCCCCTCACTCTCTTCTCAATCTTCCATTCCACAATTAGAATTCAGAACCATCACTCTCCTTCTCTACTTCGTCCCTTTCACCATCATCTGCACCACACCCTTTCTTCATTTTTCTGCGAGTTGAGAGTGGATGACCCAAGTTGGATTTGGTTCTGGGGTCCTAATATTTCCTTGGTGAGAAATGAGTGTAAGCTTTAATTTAAATAGGTTTTGAATGAGCATTTGAGTGGTAGTTTGATGTTTCAGCGTGTGCCTTTATTTGGCTGTTCATTTACGTTTGAGCTTCACTATGAAATACTTGAGATAATCTATGATGATGGGTAGAAATGCTTAGATACTTTCTGTGTGTTTGTGTGTGTGTTCGGTTCTCCACAAGGGAGAGAGAAAAGATGTTAATCAATGAAGTATGTTGTTTTGAGCTTTGCAGGTCAATTCTGAGAAGTAGGCCACTATTATCCAATTCTGTTATATGTTCCAGTCATGTTCAATGATGTTGCTTCTCTTATTTTGATTGAAATCTTATTCGCTTAGTTTTTTATGAAACAGAAACCTATCTTGCATATTAAAAACGCCTGTTATTCTTAATGTTTTTTTTTTCAAGCTACGTGGGATATATAAAAACGGGGGATTGTTTTTGTGGTTTTAATCTTGTATAGTAGCTTGCTGATGGTACATATGTGGAGGTGTTAATGTATTATGTGTGAGCTGATACAATGTTTCAACTTAAATTGAATATGAATATGAAATGTTTATGGCAGTGATAGTCTAAGCTAAAAAGAACTGATTAAGGATGATAGGTTACTTGCTGTTTAAATCTAGCTAAGATTGGAAAAGTTGCTTAATGATGTTACTTCAAATTGTTGCTTAATTTGGTTAAGTACAATGCTGGAATTTTTGTAATAATTATTAGATTATTTTTTTCGGAAGTTCCAAATAGATGCATGTCTTTAAAAAGAAGTTAGAAGCACTCACCAAAAAAAAAAGAAGTTAGAAGCTAGGAAGCATGTTCCTGTTCTCTCCGTTGCTCTTGGTTTGAATGTGAATCATTGGGTTTGAGGGGCTTTTCGGTTTTTCAATTATTGATAAGCATGATATTTGATATCATATGAGAATGATGTTATATGTAATGGTAAATGTAAAGTACATTTTGTGGAGAGTCAGAAGTGAGGATCACTTGTTAGTTGGGTTTACTAATTAAATAGTACATTATTTTTTGCAGATCCTTATCAGATCCTTTTTTGTAGGTTCATGTTGGGCATTTGCCGCAATTGGAGCGATAGAGGGTTTGGAAAAAATTATTTCCAATATCCTAAATCCCGTATCAACTGCCCAGCAGTTGGTTTCATGTAACTCGTACTGTTGTGTCTGCAATGAGGGATGTTTCATCCGTGCCTTTCAAGATGTCAAAAAGTGTGTTGGGATCGTATCTAGTTTTGATTACCCTTATACGGGTGAGGACAGTCCGTGCAATTATGCTTGGGTAGGGATTTTACTATCCGTCTCAATTATTTAAATTAAAAACATATAAATTATTTGTTTATTTTTGTTTTAAGATATATACATTTATTATTTTTTTTTGACAGAGGTATAAAAAGCTTACAACCATACATAGAATATACATATGCATATAGACCCATAAAAGTTGCTCCTCTTTTTCCCTTATCTTTTGCCCATTACAAAATTTCAACCATATTAGTGGTTCATGGTCAAACACTCTGAGAGTCATTACTAACAAACATCCAAAAGGTCTACCGAAACAAATTTAGATACTTGACTACCCATCTTCAAAATATTAAAACTGTTGTACAAGAAACATAATGACACCTTCAAATTTAAAAGTGAAACACATGCATATGAACCAAATTCTTTTTATACTTAGGCATTCGACAGCTCTTTTACCCAAATTGAATTGTTTGGAATACGAGATGGTTCCTCATACAACCTTCACATTTGAAAACATTTAAAACAATAGATATATCGTTACTATTCACGAAATATTCACCTTCATCCTTGAAGTTTGATACATATTGTATCATTGCCACATTTCTCAAAAGTTTATAGTCATATTCAAATCAATAAAATACTTGTAATGTCTAAGGATGATAATAGTTTTAATGATATAAATCTCATAATATATATAAGATACAACTCCACCTTAACCATTAACATATCATAAGAAAACAAGTTAGTCCAAATGATATAAAGTAAATATTGAAAACATTTTTTTTAAAAGCTCACTTTTATAGAGGAACTGACACGCGGCGAATAACAAGCGCAGCACAGAGGCCACGAAACAAGCGCAGCTCGAAATCAACAAGTCAAACGCAGCCCGAAGGCCACGAAAAACCAGCGTAGCTCTAGACTACGAAACAAGCGTGGACACACAGTCACACGAAGGTAAATAACCAAGCGTGGCAAAACCACGAAACAAGCGTGACACGAAGTCACGAAACAAGCGTGGACACAAAGTCACACGAGGGTAAACAACCAAGCGTGTCAAAACCACGAAACAAGCGTGACACGAAGTCACGAAACAAGCGTGGCAAAGCCACGAAACAAGCGTGACACGAAGTCACGAAACAAGCGCTTTGTGTCTAGTTCCTCAAAAATAAACGTTTATATAGTAATAAATAAATCAATTTGAAATCAGATATCAAATCTCGTCGTCCGTATGACTTCAAAATGTTTTGAAGCATGCTTGATGCCAATATTCCAATAACAATAACAGATATTCTAAGAAAAAGATAACTTTTTATCAAATAGTTTATAATAAAATACTTCAGTATGAAATTCCACATCAGTACCTTTAAAACTTTCAAATCAGTTTTATCCATAAGTATAAAATATACTTTGAACAAATATAGTAGAGAATAAAAGAACAGAATAAATTCTTTAATCATGCAACAAAGAGAATATAAATTAATTGGCACCCATATCCCACCACCCATGCCAAGAGGAAACAACCTAGTGGAAACTAAAGATTAGTAAATCATTTCAATCCTTGACCAGCTAAGGTGTCCTTTACCATCACAATTTAACCAACACTCAATCAACTTCCAGTCATTCATGTTACATACAAACCTATGGAAACTATCATTGACAATGACGCCAAGGCATAACTTAGTTAGGCTTTATATACCAATTACATGTCATGATTCTTAAATAACCCACATCCAGAATTTATCAGTCACTGCAGCAATAAACATAATTTCTTAACTCACATGCATGTAATCCTAGCAACTAAATTTACTTCAAACACGTGTAAGCAAAGATAAACTCCCAGAAACTAATTTGAGAAACTCCTATTACTTCCACATCCATATACTACCATATATCATTCATATCCTAATCCTAATGATCACATTTGATAAGTAATAGCAAACATCCATTCTCAAATACCAAACTTCAATTTCATAATTTAATTTTCCAAAAAGACAAAACTAAATCCGTCCTCAACTTCTAGTTGTCAATAAACCTCAAGCATCGATAGGAATTAAAGTAGATAACCAAGTTCCATTAGCCACTCTTTTACTTTATACAAATCTTATAACTAAAAATTTTTCTACAGAGAATCCATTTCCTACACCACATCTGCATAGCAAGTGAACATCATCAAACATAACACATACAACATTTCAAAATAAACACACCTTCAAAAACTCATATGCATAACCTTTTATAACATTTCTACTATCATTTACCAAACATGAAAACCCAAAAACCAGTCCAAATCAAAACCTTTAGGCAACAAAATCTGAAATTTGTGAAAATGACTCAAGCTCAACACGCTCTTCTTTTACACTTGACTTATGTGAATTCGAATAACCCATTTAGAAAGAAAAGCCCCCTTTTAACTACCTAACTTATAATCATCTCATAATTATCACATTTAACCTTTAAACATCACTCAATCAATCAAATCCTTGAATGAGCCCACATTATACATCCATTGGTTAGTTCATCGACATATGCCATGATTAAAGTTCAAGTAATTCTCTTTTCAAATCCTTTTGGTCATGGAGCAAAGAAAACAAAAAAAAACCAACATAACCTTCATAAAGATTTGAACATGAAATAAATATATGTATAAAAAAAACAGACTTATAATCTTAATGACAACCAAAAAGTCAGATTTAACCTTAACAATCCAATACCTGATTCTCCAATCATCAAAGAGGAACGAGATAGATAAAGCCAATGACCAACCATAAAATTAACAATACTTTTACTTCACCCTTAATGGTAAGAAAAGTCAAGTCAATTTCAATTAAATTAGTCCAAAACCATTAATATCTCAAATACATTTACAACACCTTAAGTCTCCTAGCAAAAAAAACCATAATTTTCAGACAATTTCTTCTCTTAGACATTTTATCAAACACCTTAAGTGCATTTCACAATCAAATGATATTATTAATCCTTCCCACTGCCACTAACTTAACCAATACTCAAAGTTTCAGCCCAATCTGTTAAGGTACACTACAGTTTAAATCCTAATTGATTAGAATGTAAATATCCCTTCTTACATTCAGCTTTCACCTTTAAAAGCATGCACCATTTTGTAATGCAATTACTATCATCACTTTCAATCACTAAACTTGTCTTATGTAGAAGGTATTTGAAATAAAATCCAAATGAAAACCCAAGTAAGACATTCATATATAGGAGTGTAATGCTGATTCTGTAATCATTCCCAAATAAATATGAGGTAGGGAAGGAAACAAAACTCACCTAAAGTCTCCAACTTACAAAACGCAGGACACAAGAAGAAAGGAAGGATTTGAGCACCGTAAATGATTTAAAGACAAGCAAATTGTGAAGATTCTTAACATTCTTTCATCGCCAAAATCGAAGAAATCATATGGGAAAATAAGGAATCTTTACCTGAAACTCACACGGCACCTACACCTACATGTGACATTGGATCATAATCTACCAAGATTTTTAGATGAAAAATGACGCTGGACTGAAGGGAGGCAGTGAGGAAACGAGAGAATAGAAAGTAATCCAAATGTGTATGTGTGTATATGTTTTTTATGAAGAGGGGGTACTATAGTCAAATACCCTTTTTAACCCTTTGTAAAATCCCATTTCTTGTCATATCTTCTCTCAATAAGATTAATTTATTATTAGTATTATCTATTTAAATTCCCCTTAAATTCTTTTATAATAGTTTTTATCTAGTAATTAAATTTCCTTTTTCTTATCTACCTAGTTATATTAGTCCTTAAGATTTTTAGGATGTTACAAGTCCAAATATATAAACATAACTTTTTTTAAAATTGACTATCTTATGGAAACATGTTATTTTAACTAGTTTAGGCATAACATGTCACCAGATCATTCTCTCTCCAAATGGTGAGAATTAATTTTCTTTGAATTTGGTATTAAATCAAAATTTGTATGAAATTTTCACTTTTTCTATGGAAAGATTTTCAGTGTACAATAAGTTGTTGAACCTTTTTTAAAAAATATAAATTAATAAGTTTCAAAAGAAGAGATTGATGAACAACAACTAAAATTATAAAATTTGGTGATGTAATTAAAAGTAATAATTTCGATAAAAAAAGTTAAAAGTAATAATCAAGGGCGAAGACCCAAAAATGATACACAACTATTGGCCAAGGAACAGAAATAGTACATAACTATTTCGAGGTACAAAAATGATACTCAACTTTTCTATGTGATCAAAAATGATATTTTCACTAATATGACAATAATATTAGACATGAAATGTCCAAAATGCCCTTATAATTAAATAAACTTTTACCGGTCGGCGATTAATATAGGGCGAAGGCCCAAACATGATACAAAACTATTGGCCAAGGAACAAAAATGATACATAACTATTGTAAGGTACACCAATGGTACCAACTTTTAACATGGGATCAAAAATGATATTTTCATAAATATGACAATAAGATTACAAATGAAAAGTCCAAAATGCGCTTATAAATTAAATAAATTTTCTTCCTCACTCTCTCCTTCCTTAGCTTCTTTCTACTACCAACAGTTCTTTCAATAAATAACTCGTCCACCGGCGGCTTCAACTCTCAACAACTCGTTACGGCGATCAGGCTGCAAAAACATGAAAACAGAGTTGCTGAGAGTTGAAGCCGTTCGGTGGACGAGTTATTTATTGAAGGAAGTATTGGTAGAAGAAAGAAGCTAAGGGAGGAGAGGGTGAGGAAGAAAATTTATTTAATTTATAAGTGCATTTTAGACTTTTCATGTGTAATCTTATTGTCATATTAGTGAAAATATCATTTTTGATCCCATGTTAAAAGTTGGTACCATCGGTGTACCTTGCAATAGTTATGTATCATTTTTGTTCCTTGGCCAATAGTTCCATATCATGTTTGGGCCTTCGCCCTAAATTAATCGCTGGCCGGTAAAAGTTTATTTAATTATAAGGGCATTTTGGACATTTCATGTCTAATATTATTGTCATATTAGTGAAAATATCATTTTTGATCACATGGAAAAGTTGGGTATCATTTTTGTACCTCGAAATAGTTACGTACTATTTCTGTTCCTTAGCCAATAGTTGTGTATCATTTTTGGGCCTTCGCCCAATAATCAATAAACTCTTTAGCATATAAAAACTTTTAAAATTCTTATAATTTATATTTATATAATATAAATAATAAGCAACATAAATCATTGTATATCAAGCGGTCAACTTCACTTTTTTTTTTCTCATAACTCAACATGGTTCATAAAACTCTTTAGTATAAAAGGGTACGTCTATAGATGAAAATAAACTCCATAGATTAAAGATTGTGAGGAATTATGCATATCTAATAAATCCCTTAGTTGAATGATTAAAGATTTGATTAGTTAGATAGGTGGTGCACGATTTCAACAATTAGATATAAACACTTTGTTCCTTGCTCAACACCAATTAACATTAATAGAACTATGATTGAAACTAGTTTTAATCAATGAAAACTAGTAATATATATATAGGTCTAAAACCGTACTTTCTAAAGTTATGTGATACGTATACCTGCAAGCATATAATTGTGAATATAATGTTATGTGATATACATATACCAGCATGCATATAACTGTGAACCACAACACCCTTTGTCTAGCGAGAAAAAAGAAAATCACAAAGCACTGGTATCTCACTAAAAGTTGAGTTTAAAATCTGAAATTTTTATTATTTATAATGAAAAAGTTCCAATCAGATGGATGATTTACTATCATTTTTAGAATACTATGCGTGTTTTAGTAGAGTCTTCCCTCCTTTCCTTCTGAAAATAACATATATGTCCCTTGCACAATATAGTTTACATATAGCCTCTGAATAATAAGCCAGTTTACTATTCTTCTTCTTGGGTTGACACAAGAGAAAAAGTTATTACAAAAATTAATTTTTTTTTTCAGATTTTCTTAATTAGTTCAGCCAAAACTGTCTTCATTTTTAACAATTGGAATTAATACTTAATAGAAAATATCGATTTTTGGGTTTATTAAATAAATATATTTTCTAATCAACTTTATATTGTAGTCCCTTTGTTCTTAAATATAAGACTTATTAATGTAATTGATTAGATTAAAATTGTTAGTTAATTTTATAATCACATTATCAAAACACCCTAACCATGTACCTTTATTCACTCACATCTTTCATCTTTTACTTGTTTATTAAATAAATATATTTTCTAATCAACTCTATATTGTAGTCCCTTTGTTCTTAAATATAAGACTTATTAATGTAATTGATTAGATTAAAATTGTTAGTTAATTTTATAATCACATTATCAAAACACCCTAACCATGTACCTTTATTCACTCACATCTTTCATCTTTTACTTGTTTATTATCAGGAGCATCATTAGGGATTATTTAGGGAAAAATTGAGAAAAATAGAGACGTGTATGATATTTAGGAACAAATTTAAATCCACGAGTTGGTCTCTTATATTTAATAACGAATGAGATACTTAAAAATTACAGTTTATGCTAAGGAAATGTTTTATACACACACTAATAATACATCTCAAAGAAGTAAAATTCACATTATTTTAGAAAATTCAATGGAAGATTTTTACTTTTTTATTTAAATTTTAGAAAACCATGTCATTTTCACAAAGCTCACATGAGGCTAAATGTGTGTATATTTTGAATGTCTCATTTGGTGGTTATCATGCATTGAGAGAAGAATTCAGATATGAGAGAATGGGGAATTGAATGGTCGTGAGCTTTTATAAACAGGGCGCATCAGATACGCACAGCCTGTAAAGTACCTCCTACTAAAGTAAAGATTAACCTTAACCTAAACCAAATTGCTAAACAAATCAATCCAAACAATGGAGTCTAACCATGTTAGTAAAAGATTCACCTAACATGGTTAGCAAAAGAATCTCTCTATAATTAAGAGATTACATATCTAACTATGTTAGAAAAGAGAATCTTCTAACATAGTTAGCAAAAGAATCATCATCACCTAATGAATCACACAATCAATATCATAATCTAAATCTAACCATGTTAGAAAAGAATCACCTAACATGGTTAGAAAAAGAAACTAACCAAACTATCTAACAATAAACCATATTAGAGCGGTGCCCATCTAATATGATTACACACACAGGAAAACATAAAACACTCAATACATCCTCCATCTACCACATCAACATATTAGGAAAACCGAGTTTCCTATATACATTCATTCAGGTTCTCATCACCTGTATAACAGAATATACATTAACCAAGCTTGACATATTAGTCAAGGTAGTTCCTGAATTATCACAGTAGCAGGAACAATGTTATATAACAACCAAAACATTACATTAAGTTACATTACAAGTCATACGGTTCACATATACAATAAAATTCACACAAACAACATTAATATATGCAGAAGCTGGTGCAGCCTAGTGAACTGGCGATATATATCCCTAACAAGGTCACCTCTGGCCTACTTACTATATCAGTATGGGCCAGACGGCCCCTTCCCCTTCCTCTGCGCCTCCCCCTGGGCATGATCACCTGTAAAAATAAAGGGAATGGGGTGAGACAAAACAATGTCTCAGTAATCACAACATAACTCACTGTGACACTCAGAAGTGGGGTAGTGGAGTGTCTACAGGGTACCACAGTTCAAAAACCTGCATACAGCACATAACATTTACAAATATATAGATATATATATCCAGAATAGATGCATCCATCTCTCAATAGACAAAAATAAACATGATTGACACTGTGCCCAGTCTCAAGTCTGAAAGCATGAAAAAGGGAGCACTTTAAATAGTGAAAACGTCCCTGAAAATGGGAGCACTATAAAAAGTGTACACATCCCTGGTTCCTTTACAATTCAAGGAACCTGTACTATTAACCTATCGATTGGCGCAAATCGATAGGTTACATCGGCCGACGGTACTAATAACCAGTGTCATGCAACATACAAAAGATTATATATAAATATGAACTTATATAAAATACAGTTCAGTTGAAAGGTACCCTATAACCCACGTTTAAGTATAACATAATCTGAATTCATTTTATTTATATATATATATAAATAAGTAGAAGAGGATGTCAGAAAATCCTCAACTACCATCACCCTCAGTATCACAGTCAGTTAAGCGTGATTACCTGCTAAACTTCTCTGCAGCAGATATACACAGATAACAGTTATCTTCAAAGTCCGCTTGAAAGATCACCGTCTACAATAATGCCACAATTTAAAAATGGGTCAAGACACTTTGTAAGTGACTTAACTCAACCTTTTAAATAACTTTCATTAATACTTATTGTATAAAAATACTTCAATACCAAAACCACATTCATATTCTTTCCTTTTCCAACTTCTCTTTACCAAATCTTTACAATATCAATACTTTCAACCTTAACTATCTCTTAAAGAATTTATAACATTACCACCATAACCAAACCATCCTTTAAAACATCTATATCTCTTTCAATCAATACTTTAACTAACAAAATTCCTTTCAAACATCAATCCTTCTAAAAAAACACCCTTCCAACATCACCAAACAACTTCATCAAGCATTCCTAGTATTTTGATTAAACTCCTTATGTTCAAAAATGATCAACTTACACTTCAACAACACCTACCAACTCCATAAATTCCTAATTGCTTCATTACCTCCAGAAATTCTAATTACTCCCAAGAATACTTCATTTCAATATCCCAATTTCAGTATTAAAACATTAATGGTCAAAAATTCCAATATTCTCCAAAACCCTAACTCCAAATAAGCAATTCTATCCAAAAATTCCAAAATCCAAAGGTGAAGATGCTTACTTAGTTTTCAAGGTGCAAAAGAAAGTACCACTGCCGTTGGCCGCCGCCTAGCACGCCGGAAAACAACCCCAGGCCGCCGGAAAAACTGGAAACCAAGAGTATAAAGGGATGAAGAGGTGGAGTTGAAAGGGAAGGCCTAACTTGTAAAAACCCAAAGAAAATACCTTCCCACCTCTTATCACCGTCGACCGCCGGAAAAATGAAGAAGCTCGCCGGAAAATTTCCCCAACCCGTCGGCCGAACTGGAAAAGGAAAGGGGAACTAAGAAAATTGTGTTGTGAAGTTGAAGAAGGAAAAACAACATGAGAATCACAAGAAAAATCAAACCTTTCCTTTCCAACCACCCTTCACGTCGCCGGAACACCAAAACCGCCGCCGGAATCCATGGCCGGTCACTGTTCGAGCTCGCCTTCAACGGACCCGAGAAGGAGAGAAGATAAAGAACATAAAAAATGGTTGGAGATCTTGGAAAGAGAGAGAGAGTCAAAGTGGTGAGGTGTGAAGAAGAAAATGGTGAAGGGGGGGTGTGTGCGTCGCGCGAGCTTTCAGATATAGGGGGGAGGGGTTCGAATTTGATGATAAGGAAGGGAGGGAGACCGTGTTTGGTTGAGGGGAAATAAGGATGATTTTGGTTATTTAAAGCCTAAACTTGCTATAGTGTACTCATTTTGATTTAAAACCACTTAAACCAGTCTCCAATCTTCTAAATCTTCAAAATATTTTTAGCTTTACCATTCCCTCATATTTCAAACTCTTCATTTCTTTAGTAATTATATGCATATTAATTACTCAAAATTTCCAAAAATCTCCAAAAATTCCTAAAAATTCCAAAATTCCTAATTTCTCCATTTATTATTTCCCAAAACACTCCTTAATCCTGTATTAAATTTTCAGGATGTTACAATTCTCCCCACCTTTTAGGAATTTTGCCCTCAAAATTCATTACCATCACATCTTCACCAAATGAAAACAATAGAGAAATGAGGTAAAATGTACCTAGGAATAGCTGTGGGTACTTCTCACGCATCTGTTCCTCAGCTTCCCAAGTCGCATCTCCTGGAGTCATACCTCTCCAGAAAACCTTCACAAGGCGAATGGTTTTATTTCTCAATTGCTTATCCTTGACATCCAAAATTCTTTCAGGCTCCACTCGATAAGTCATATTGTCTTCCAACTCTACTTCTTCAGGCTCAACAACATGAGAAGGATCAGGGTGATATTTCTTCAACTGTGACACATGAAACACATCGTGTAGTCTCGATAGCTGTGGCGGAAGAGCTATCCAGTAAGAAACCTCACCGACCTTCTCAATCACATCGAAAGGACCCATATATCGAGGGGATAACTTCTTAGCCCGAATTGATCTGCCAACACCAGTCATTGGCGAAACTTTCAAAAACACATGATCACCCTCTTCAAACTCTAGTGGTCGTCGTCGCTTATCTGCATAACTTTTCTGTCTACTCTGGGCCGTCAACAATTTCTCCCGAATCATCTCAATCTTCTGAGTCGTCTCATCCACAATATCCGGGCCAATAACAGCCCTTTCACTCACTTCCGTCCAACAGATTGGCGATCGACACTTTCTACCATACAAAGCCTCATAAGGAGTCATACCAATACTCGACTGGTAACTATTGTTATAAGCAAATTCTGCTAGTAGAAGATGCTTATCCCAACTACCAGGCAACTCAATAGCACATGCCCGCAACATATCCTCAAGGATTTGATTAACCCTTTCTGTCTGACCATCTGTTTGCGGGTGATACGCAGTACTGAACTTAAGCTTACTGCCTAAAGCAGCCTGTAGTGACGTCCAATATCCGGATCTATACCGCTGATCTCTATCTGAAATAATGCTCTTCGGTACCCCATGCAAACGCACAATCTCATCAACATACAACTGAGCCAACTTTTCCATTGGACTAGAAATCTGAACAGGCAAAAAGTGTGCTGACTTAGTCAACCGATCCACAATCACCCAAATAGAATCATGACCTGACTGAGTACGCGGTAACCCCACAATGAAATCCATAGATATATCATCCCACTTCCACTGAGGCACTTCAATACTCTGTAGCAATCCACCGGGCTTTTGGTGCTCAATCTTGACTTTCTGACAAGTCAAACACTTAAGTACAAACTGTGTCACATCCTTTTTCATCCCTGGCCACCAAAACTCTCGCTTCAAATCATTATACATCTTAGTGATTCCCGGATGCATGGCATATTTACTCCTGTGAGCCTCTTCCAAAATAGTCTGCTTTATCTCAGCACAATCAGGAACACAAATACGATGCTTAAACCGTAGAATCTCATGACCATCAATCTCAAAATCTAAGACTGAACCATCCTCCAATTCTTTTCGAATCTTACTCAACTTGTCATCCTTCTCCTGTGATACTCGCAAATCGGTACACAAGTCAAAATCAACTACTACCGCTCTCAAAATGGCCTGCTCCACCCCAGGAACAACTCGCATATCACGTAAAGTTTCCAGCCAAGCCTGTTCCTCAAGACTCATTGCAAAGACATGAGCCGATTTCCTACTTAAAGCGTCAGCAACCACATTGGCTTTCCCAGGGTGATACTTGATTTCAAACTTATAATCACTTAGCAACTCCATCCAACGACGTTGCCTACCGTTCAACTCTTTCTGATCCATCAAATACTTAAGACTTTTATGATCACTGAATACTTCAAACTGAGCCCCAAAAAGATAATGACGCCAGATTTTCAAGGCAAACACCACTGCACACAACTCCAAATCATGAGTTGGGTAGTTTACTTCGTGTGGTCTCAACTGTCTCGAGACATAAGCTATCACTTTGCCATTTTGGCATCAACACACATCCTAAACCCATCAACGACGCATCAGTATACACCTCAAACGGTTGAGACGAATCTGGCAAAACCAACACTGGAGCGGTAGTCAAAAGAGTCTTTAACTCCTGAAATGCTGCTTCACACTGCTCTGTCCATACGAAAGGGCGATCTTTCTTGGTCAAATTTGTCAAAGGACGGGCAATCTGCGAAAAACCACGAATAAACCTCCGATAATAACCAGCTAATCCTACAAAATTCCGTACTTCAGTTACTGATTTCGGAGATTCCCACTGCAATACCGCCTCAACTTTACTAGGATCCACCGCAACACCTTCAGAAGAAACCACATGCCCCAAAAACTTTACTTCGTTCAGCCAAAATTCACACTTAGACAACTTAGCATAAAGCTGATGATCCCTCAGAACTCTCAAAGCAATTCCTAGATGCTCACGATGCTCCTCTTCATTTTTAGAATAAATCAAAATATCATCAATGAACACCACAATGAACTTATCTAAATATGGCCTGAAAATTCTGTTCATATAATCCATGAACACAGCAGGAGCATTGGTCAAACCAAAAGGCATCACCAAGAATTCATAGTGGCCATAACGGGTTCTAAAGGCCGTCTTAGGAATGTCCTCTACCCGAACTCTTAACTGATGATAACCTGATCTCAAGTCAATCTTAGAAAACACGGAAGCCCCAACTAACTGATCCAACAAATCATCTATCCTGGGCAACGGGTACTTATTCTTTATTGTGACTTTATTCAGCTGACGATAGTCTATGCACAACCTCATGCTACCATCCTTTTTCTTAACAAACAAGACTGGAGCTCCCCACGGTGACACACTAGGTCGAATAAAACCTTTTTCAAGCAACTCTTCAATCTGCTTCTTCAATTCAGCTAATTCTACCGGAGCCATCCTATATGGTGCCTTAGAAATCGGACTAGCCCCTGGTTCTAAATCAATGGTAAATTCCACTTCTCGCTCAGGTGGAAGACCCTGAATATCAGCAAAAACTTCAGTATAATCCTTAACCACATCTATAGCCTCAATGCTAATCTCCTCCTCAGATTTAATTGAGAAGAAAACAGCAAACACCTGACAACCCCTCCGCACGCACTTCTCAGCTTGTGTGGCGGATAGTAACAAGGAACCACTGGAACCCCCAACAGATAAAGAATTTACTGCATATCTCACAGCCCGTTCCTTACAAAGCAAAATGACATTATTGGCTATCAACCAATCCATGCCAATAATCACCTCTATTCCTTTAAGGGGTAAACATACAAGGTCAATCACGGAATCTCGACCTTCATACTGAAGGTCCAAGCCTTTACATACGTGAGCAGTCACAAACACAGCTCCACTAGGGGTAGTTACTTTCAAATCATAAGATAATGCAGAAAAAGTAAGGCCAAGTTTCTTAGCACAGTCATAGGAGATAAAAGAATGTGTTGCACCAGAATCAAATAACACTTCAACACTATGACCTCGGATGGAAACCATACCTTGAATCACATTAGGAGACGTTGTGGCCTCCTCTCTCGTGGTAACATACACACGTCCAGGAGCCATAGGGCGACTGCTATGACTTGCCTGACCTTGCTGCCCCATCCTAGGGCAAAACCTGTAGGTATGGCCCAACTCATTACAGTTATAACATCTCCAACAATTTCCAGCATGAAAATTCCCACATCTAACACAAGGACTTCCCACGCTAGATGCTGAGGCAGCTGACTCCTGATGAGACCCCTGACTAGCACCTGCTCGACCTCTACCACCAAAAGATTGGGCTCTGCCACCCCTGAACTGATTTCTCTGCCCAGATCTTCCCTGATGTTGTCTGCGAAAACTACCCCTCTGGTTATACCCTTGCGTATGACCTTGGCCTTGAGATCTTCTCCCAGAACTCCCAGAAGTACTCGTACCAGCACTGTGACTTTTTGAGATACCTCCTGAAGGCCTTAAATAGCTAGTAGATTTAAACTGATTATCAACACGATCCACGGTACCTGAACTTCTCAAGTTTCTTGCCACAAGACAAAGATACTCACAAGAGTCCTCAAAACTAACAAACGGCCTAGCATACAGATATGGCTGCAACACAGGTCTAGCCTTCTGAATCAACTGAGTATGCTTCCATTCGGGATCATCTCTATATTACAAGTACGTCACATAGCGTGATAACTCAATAAAAGTGGCAACAAATTCATCCTCGTGCATATTGCCTTGCGTTAATTTATTAAATTCAAGTTCTTTCTCATGTCTGATTGTAATGGGAAAGTAATGCTCAAGGAATTTTTCTTTGAATTCAGACCACACAGTCATGGAATCATCCATACCCCCAGCTGACTTCCACCATCTTTTGGCATCACCGGTCAAAAGTAAGATAGCAACCCTGGCTTTCTGGTACTCATTACAAGCAACAGCTTGGAAAATTGTCTCTAATCTATCGATCCATTCTTCTGCTACTTCAGGTTGGCGACCCCCTTCAAAAGTACCAGGATTGTGCCTAGACACATCTTTCCAAACTCTATTAACAGCACGGTCTTCTTGGGTAACTTCTTGCTGGGTCCCGTGAGTTTCACTCTCATGGCCCAATTCAAACTCTCCTTCACTTTGATGCTGATGGCCCATATCTTGTTTAAATTTTTGTAACCTTTCTTCCATTGTCTCCAAAATCACATCCCTTAACTGATTCACAAACTCCGACCCAAAGTTTTGTGCCGGTATAGATTGTTGTGAATCTTGGAATTGATTATAACTATCTTCTTCTCCACCCACCTAGGGAATAATGATAATAATCATAAAAAGAATTAGTGATCATAATAAAAAGGAAGGGAAGGAAAGGGGTTTATATATCGCCATTCTATATGCAATGCAACAGGCAGGGTATCGTTTACCATAAAACTGATACCAAATCGTAAAGTACCTCCTACTAAAGTAAAGATTAACCTTAACCTAAACCAAATTGCTAAACAAATCAATCCAAACAATGGAGTCTAACCATGTTAGTAAAAGATTCACCTAACATGGTTAGCAAAAGAATCTCTCTATAATTAAGAGATTACATATCTAACTATGTTAGAAAAGAGAATCCTCTAACATAGTTAGCAAAAGAATCATCATCACCTAATGAATCACACAATCAATATCATAATCTAAATCTAACCATGTTAGAAAAGAATCACCTAACATGGTTAGAAAAAGAAACTAACCAAACTATCTAACAATAAACCATATTAGAGCAGGGCCCATCTAATATGATTACACACACAGGAAAACATAAAACACTCAATACATCCTCCATCTACCACATCAACATATTAGGAAAACCGAGTTTCCTATATACATTCATTCAGGTTCTCATCACCTGTATAACAGAATATACATTAACCAAGCTTGACATATTAGTCAAGGTAGTTCCTGAATTATCACAGTAGCAGGAACAATGTTATATAACAACCAAAACATACATTAAGTTACATTACAAGTCATACGGTTCACATATACAATAAAATTCACACAAACAACATTAATATATGCAGAAGCTGGTGCAGCCTAGTGAACTGGCGATATATATCCCTAACAAGGTCACCTCTGGCCTACTTACTATATCAGTATGGGCCAGACGGCCCCTTCCCCTTCCTCTGCGCCTCCCCCTGGGCATGATCACCTGTAAAAATAAAGGGAATGGGGTGAGACAAAACAATGTCTCAGTAATCACAACATAACTCACTGTGACACTCAGAAGTGGGGTAGTGGAGTGTCTACAGGGTACCACAGTTCAAAAACCTGCATACAGCACATAACATTTACAAATATATAGATATATATATCCAGAATAGATGCATCCATCTCTCAATAGACAAAAATAAACATGATTGACACTGTGCCCAGTCTCAAGTCTGAAAGCATGAAAAAGGGAGCACTTTAAATAGTGAAAACGTCCCTGAAAATGGGAGCACTATAAAAAGTGTACACATCCCTGGTTCCTTTACAATTCAAGGAACCTGTACTATTAACCTATCGATTGGCGCAAATCGATAGGTTACATCGGCCGACGGTACTAATAACCAGTGTCATGCAACATACAAAAGATTATATATAAATATGAACTTATATAAAATACAGTTCAGTTGAAAGGTACCCTATAACCCACGTTTAAGTATAACATAATCTGAATTCATTTTATTTATATATATATATATAAATAAGTAGAAGAGGATGTCAGAAAATCCTCAACTACCATCACCCTCAGTATCACAGTCAGTTAAGCGTGATTACCTGCTAAACTTCTCTGCAGCAGATATACGCAGATAACAGTTATCTTCAAAGTCCGCTTGAAAGATCACCGTCTACAATAATGCCACAATTTAAAAATGGGTCAAGACACTTTGTAAGTGACTTAACTCAACCTTTTAAATAACTTTCATTAATACTTATTGTATAAAAATACTTCAATACCAAAACCACATTCATATTCTTTCCTTTTCCAACTTCTCTTTACCAAATCTTTACAATATCAATACTTTCAACCTTAACTATCTCTTAAAGAATTTATAACATTACCACCATAACCAAACCATCCTTTAAAACATCTATATCTCTTTCAATCAATACTTTAACTAACAAAATTCCTTTCAAACATCAATCCTTCTAAAAAAACACCCTTCCAACATCACCAAACAACTTCATCAAGCATTCCTAGTATTTTGATTAAACTCCTTATGTTCAAAAATGATCAACTTACACTTCAACAACACCTACCAACTCCATAAATTCCTAATTGCTTCATTACCTCCAGAAATTCTAATTACTCCCAAGAATACTTCATTTCAATATCCCAATTTCAGTATTAAAACATTAATGGTCAAAAATTCCAATATTCTCCAAAACCCTAACTCCAAATAAGCAATTCTATCCAAAAATTCCAAAATCCAAAGGTGAAGATGCTTACTTAGTTTTCAAGGTGCAAAAGAAAGTACCACTGCCGTTGGCCGCCGCCTAGCACGCCGGAAAACAACCCCAGGCCGCCGGAAAAACTGGAAACCAAAAGTATAAAGGGATGAAGAGGTGGAGTTGAAAGGGAAGGCCTAACTTGTAAAAACCCAAAGAAAATACCTTCCCACCTCTTATCACCGTCGACCGCTGGAAAAATGAAGAAGCTCGCCGGAAAATTTCCCCAACCCGTCGGCCGAACTGGAAAAGGAAAGGGGAACTAAGAAAATTGTGTTGTGAAGTTGAAGAAGGAAAAACAACATGAGAATCACAAGAAAAATCAAACATTTCCTTTCCAACCACCCTTCACGTCGCCGGAACACCAAAACCGCCGCCGGAATCCATGGCCGGTCACTGTTCGAGCTCGCCTTCAACGGACCCGAGAAGGAGAGAAGATAAAGAACATAAAAAATGGTTGGAGATCTTGGAAAGAGAGAGAGAGTCAAAGTGGTGAGGTGTGAAGAAGAAAATGGTGAAGGGGGGGTGTGTGCGTCGCGTGAGCTTTCAGATATAGGGGGGAGGGGTTCGAATTTGATGATAAGGAAGGGAGGGAGACCGTGTTTGGTTGAGGGGAAATAAGGATGATTTTGGTTATTTAAAGCCTAAACTTGCTATAGTGTACTCATTTTGATTTAAAACCACTTAAACCAGTCTCCAATCTTCTAAATCTTCAAAATATTTTTAGCTTTACCATTACCTCATATTTCAAACTCTTCATTTCTTTAGTAATTATATGCATATTAATTACTCAAAATTTCCAAAAATCTCCAAAAATTCCTAAAAATTCCAAAATTCCTAATTTCTCCATTTATTATTTCCCAAAACACTCCTTAATCCTGTATTAAATTTTCAGGATGTTACACAGCCCAGCTACAATCTCGGCCCAAAACGCAACGGAGGCCCAACGCTACTTTGGTGAAATGGTTCGTTTCACTTTTTTTCTTTAAAAACAGAACTAGCCCAAATCAGCTGAGCCCAACCCGAAAAGGCAAAACCCAATAGTGATGAATGCAAAACAAAAATTTAAGTTGCTAAAAAATATGAGCTTTCAAATTTTAATTCTCATAACATGATAAACTCGTGGTTCATGGTCGTTGAAACTGAAGAACTTGATTATCTCCAAAAGTTTGGCTTGGAACCGAGATTTTGAGGAATGGAAGTTCAGATGGGCCATTAGTAAATTTTATTTTAAATATAACTTTGCCAGCAAAGAAAATATTTAGTTGTTTGCTCTATAAAATGAGTTGGAAGTCTCTAGCTATTCTAATTGGAAAAAAGAGGAAAATTCATACCTCCTACCATCATCGACTATTGTAACTTAAATCTTCCTTTCTACCTCCAATGGAAGAGCTGAAAATGAATTGGGGACAAAATCCTTAAAAATGTTTTAAAATGTTTTTCTACCACCAAAATATAAAAGTTTCCAAATAGATGTAAAAAAAACTTCAAATATACCTACTTAAATTTTAAAGAGTCACGGGTTCCATATAATGTCAATTTTCTTCCTTTAATTTTGAAAACCAGCTCTTTTGGTAGACCTCTTGGCCAAATTATCACATTCCCAGCAAGACAACTTCTCAACCTCTGATTCTCAGCTTAACAACACCGGTGGAGCGAGAATCCTTCTGTAAATACTGGTCTTTAATAGCTATTTGTATTTTTCTTTTAGGTCACATAGTAGTTGTAAATATAGAAGTTCATTTTGTAATAAAAAAAACTTCACCTCCTCCTCCATCTCTCTCCCCACCTCTCCCTTCCTTCACACCTTCGCCACCATTTCTTCGCCAGCCAACACCTTTGGCACATTCTTCGTCGCCTTTTCGAAGAAGCGAGCAAGGCCGAAGTGGAAGGATGGCCAAACAAGTGAGCAATGCCCCACGTTCATTCATGACTGGGAACTTAGGCATGATGGTCTAAAGGTTTGTGTGTGAGGGAAGGAAGGAGAATCAATGGTTATGGGTGAAGTCTCGAGAGATCTTCGTTTTGCTGGCCACCGCGGCTTTGATTACAGTGAGGGGCTACGAGGCGATTGGGTGAGATAATGACAATGAGAAGAGAAAACGAGGCGAGAAAGGTAAATTGGATTTGATTCTTATTAATGGGAACTTGGTATTTCTTGTTGCAGTTAATTACTGGTCCTAAGACATAATTGACTTTTTCTAGAAAATTCTTAAATAAGCAAAATAAGTTACTCCCTCCGGTCCTATTTATAAGTCGCTAACCGCCCATATTGTACAAACCAAGGAATGACGGTTAGTGGCGGTTACATCATTAAATTGGTATTGTTTTATTTTTCATTTCCATCTTTGTCCCTCCTCACAACTATTAAATGAATCATAATGAGGCAAGCAAAAGTAAATGAAGAGATCTTTTTTTTCAATGACACGGGCATATTTGGAAAACTTTAATTAATGAGTTAGTTAGTGGTAGTTGGCGACTTATATTAAGGACCAAAATTTAGTGGCGGTTGGTGACTTATAAATAAGACCGGAGGGAGTATTATAAATTGATTTACCTAATTTTTTTCCCTTAAACTAGTTTATTTTACCTATAATCTAATGGATGATCTAAAAATATATCAAATATGTCATCATTTAGTAACCTATTTTGCAACCTTAATCTCTCCAAAAAAAAGTCAATTAGGTCCTATATTTAGGACCGAAGGTAGTATAATTTAGCACTCTCATCATTCCAACTGGCTAGAAGATTTTGTTATTTGCATATACAGAGTCTGAAATGTGTTTTGCAACCTACAGTTTTCCAAGGTCCTTGCAACGCTGCCTCCATTAATTTAAGGTGAGTCAACTCATTCATTTCAATTATCTTTTTTGCTCAGAATTCATTTCAATTATCTTACTTCTCAGTGATCATGTTTCTCTTGCATTGATGACCTGGATGAAACCCTTCACCCTTTTAAAAAATGGCTAGAACATTTGAGGAAATTTGAGAAGTCACCTCTGATCTCACACATGAATATCATAAAAAAATATTTCATATGAATATTGGCAATATTATCATTTTTAATACTGTCTAAACTTTATAGTTATGCGTGAATATTGAATAGTTATTCGATTTTAATTTTAGTATAACATTGATGAAAGTTTATAATTTTTCTTAATTTTAGACTAAGATACTCCTTCCGATTCTTATTATAATTCACCAATTAACTACAATTTTTTATCCTTAATATAAGTCACTATCCGCCATATTAAAAGTTTTTCCACTTTAGCCCGGTTATTATTAGAGATTGAAAATTGAAAATGTGAAACACATCTTTTAATAAAGGGTTAAGTTGGAAAAACTGTCACATTTAACATAAATTTTAAGACATAATAATCATTCTTTGGTATACATGAGAAATAGATAGTTGGTAACTTAGTAATAAGGAAAGGAGGGAGTATAAAGTTTGTTAATAATAAATTATTTGAACATGATCATGGATTGGTTGGCGCGCAGGTTCGAGGAACTATAAAAACTCCAAAAAAACATCAATGATTGGAAATGGTCTAGCAATGATAAAGGTGTGGCCTCAATTTCAATACATAAAGAGACTTGCTGTAGATGGTAGAGGATTTTTTGATGGCCAAGGTGCTCCGGGGCGGGACTGTTTCAAAAAATCCCAATGTCGAAATAGGATTTTTTTAATCTATCAAGATTTTCAACAATATATAAAATTAATTTATTTTATTAATATTTGTAATTGTGTAAATTAAGCAACAAAGTGTTTCAACAAAAAACAACAACAATAATGCTTTGGAATGTTCAAAAGTAGATATAAACCTTTTAAAATAAGCTCAAATCACTAAAACTAATTAATTATAATTAGGTTGAAACGTTCATTAACGAAAATAATTATGCATACTTAAGTACATCTGAAAACATTACTATGATTTACAACAGATACTTGGTTGTTTTGATCAAAAAATAAAGAAATGCTTTGTTGTTAAATTACACCATACTTGAATTAAATTTTATCCATAAATGATACTTTGGATAGTAGCTTTATCCAAAGTGATTTCCATAAACGAAGGAAAGACTGTTGAGTCTCTTACTTTTTCCGATCGACTAATATGGCTGGAGAATGGAAACTATGATTAAGATAGTTTGTTAGATGAAGGGTAGTGTTTGGTGTAAGTAATAAAATTCTTCTTTCGAAGAATTATATTTTTGGGTTAAGGTGCATTTTTAGTACTCTAAAATATAGCAAAGTGCACCTAGTGTAATATACAATATTGTGGTCCATTTGTGATAACCAAGAATTATTTTCGTGGCTTATTTAGTAACGACGTTAAATAAGTCAAGTTTGACCGTTATGTGTCAAATTTTGACCGTTAAATTGTGGGGTAAAGGAGCATTTTCAGTACTCTGGAATATAGTAGGAGCACCAAACATAATATACAATATTTTAGACCATTTATGATAACCAAGAATTATTTTCATTGCTTATCTAGTAATTCGTTAGCTAAAACTCAATTTTTTAAGATAAAATCTGATGTGACATAATGATGTAATATATGTATGTTGAAATGACAATTTAATGAACATTTATTTTAAGTTTATAACTAGGGTTAAGGGTCAAATCTAGCACTCTACTATTGCCAAAAGTTCACCCAACATAAACAAGAATTTGATGGCTCAAATGTAGCACACATCTTTTCAAAAATGGCTCAAATCTAGCATTTCCATCAACTTTAACGGGTTTGACCGCTAAGTCTGACTTGACCATGACACGTCACCCGCCACGTCACCCAATTTTGCCACGTGGCCCGCCACGTCACCCAATGGGCCCACTACTAACCATTATTGGGTGATGTGGCAGGCCACATGGCAAAACTGGGTGACATGGCGGGTGACGTGTCATGGTCAAGTCAAACTTAACCGTCAAACCCGTTAAAGTTGACGGAAATGCTAGATTTGAGCCATTTTTGAAAAGATGCGTGCTACATTTGAGCCATCAAATTCTTGTTTATGTTGGGTGAACTTTTGACAATAGTAGAGTGCTAGATTTGACCCTTAACCCTTATAACTATGTAATAAGATAAAAGTAACTCTTCTTCTATTACATCATAGAGCCATTAATTCGGGTCGAGCCAGTATGACCAAACTGCTTTAACTCAGTAAGGCCAACCTATTTAGTTTATGATTATTTGCTTACTTTTTTGATATATGTAAAATACTAATGACTTATTAGTTTATACATGCATGATATTAGGATATTCTATGGATCTTTATAACTTTGTAGTGTTTAATTATTTGACTCTTTGAATAATATTGTGATTTAGTTGTTTATGGTGTTTAAATATTGTATATTATGTTTGGTGCTCCTTCTATATTCTAGAGTACTGAAAATGCTCCTTTACCCCAGAATTTGCGGTCAAAATTTGACACATAACGGTCAAACTTAACTTATTTAACGTCGTTACTAAATAAGCCACGAAAATAATTCTTCGTTATCACAAATGGACCACAATATTGTATATTATGCTATGTGCTTTTTGCTATATTCTATAGTACTAAAAATGCACCTTAACCCTATATTTTTCTTTCCAAGAATTCTAATTTTTCTAACAAAATATCCTCTCATTCTTGTTTCTTCCCTTCTTTATATAGACTTTACAATTCATTTATTTCATTTTTTCTTGTATTCCCGTGGAGAGTCATTTGACATGATCAAATCTTCCTTTTTATTTCAAATAAATGAGTTTTCTTTTCACTTTCATTGACACATCATGTAACATAGAGCAAAATTCAAAATATAATAGTTTCCATTCTATTACCATTGACATATCATATACACATCATTTTATTTCCATCATTTCATTTCCATCTTATGGCCATCATATCAAGGCTCAAACAATAATGTCAGAAAAATTTCTTCTTATTTATATCAAACGTGTATCAATGAGGAGTAAGTAGAAAATCAAATGAATGGTTTCAATGAATAATTATTAAGATAGGGACACATGTAATAATATAAGGAGGACAAGTGGTCCAATAAAATTCCAGATACCAAAAACTAAGTTGTATAGTTTATACAAATGTAAGTGATTCTTTTCTTTCAATATTAGGTTAGTTAATTATAAGATATTGATTGATTGTTAGATTGTTAATTATTTTGAAGTCATATAAAAATTTGAAAAAAATCCCGCTGAATCAATTTATAAGTTATTTATTTAGTAAATAAATACTTATAGAATAGTTATTTATTTCAACTCAAAAAATAATGGATTACAATACTTCTGTAAAGTTTTGGATCATAAAATAGTGGACTATCATTAGCTTTCAACTCAGTACTAAACCTGGGAGGCTGCTACATGTACACTTCCTATACCAAAACACCATTTAGAAATGCATTGTTGAAGTCCAGTCGATGTAATTTCCATCCTTTTTGTCATAGCAATTTTTAGGAGAACACAGACTATTACAGCTTTAACCATTGGACTAAAAGGATCTAATTAGTCACAACCAGCTTCTTACGAGTAACCTTTTGGTACCAAACTCCCTTTATACTTCGCTACTGTCCCATCTGCAAGAGTTTTAGATGACAAAGCTACCTGCATCATACAACTTTTTTGTCTGTAGTTGATTGGGACTAAATCCATAAGTGCATCTATCATACTCCTCGTGTAATGCTTTTGCCCAATTTGGATATGCAAAGGCCTCTTTAATCGAAGAAGGAATTTGAACATCTTTAGTAATAGCAAAATTTTTCAGTTTGAACACTTTGCTTTACTTCTAGTGACCATGAAATGATGGTTTTGAGGTGATTTAATAGTGGAATGAAGGTGAAATGTTTGGAACTAAAGCAATAGGAGATGAGTAGTAATTAATTTAATTTTTGCTTTATGTTATTTTTCAAAGTAAACATTGATATATAGACAAACTCCTAAAGAAACAAGTAGGACTATATGCCTAATAAAGATAAAGGTAAAACTAGATAATAAAACCGACAAAGTTGAATTTATTAGGATGGCCTACTTCCTAACATTATGGTAAATTGAATGTTGAAATATCTGTTGGATTTTATAATAGGAGCCATTTGCTCACATTTGCTGTACAGATAGAACCAGTCTTGTTTTTCTTCAAAAAAAGTTGCCTTGGAAGAAAATACTAGTGTTCGGTTTGAACTTTGGACTTGTCGGTCAAATTAATAATACACATTTATTTGCGGACTTCTCAATATACGGACAATTATATTTGAAGGAAAATATGGATATAAATAACAACAAAAAATAATGCCACAAATTTTCCATTTTTTAAAAAAGGTTGAACGGAATATCTGATTTTGGAAGAAGACAAACAATTTCAGATAATTTTCAGAAAATGAATAAATATAATTACCAGATAATTATATTTAATAATTCAAAAACTAATTAATTTTTACATACAACCTGAACACATCAATTAAACGATTAATTAGAACTCCCAAATCATATCAAAAGAAATTTTTATTAGTAAGTTGAGATATATTCCAGAAATCATTATCTATGACATGTACGTTAGTTATTTTTTTTTTTACTCAGAAACATGTACGTTAGTTTAGGCTAAATTAAAGTAATTTTAGTTAAAAGAATGTGCGAGTGTGAATTCTCCTCAAATAAATGTGTGAGTGTGTTTTGTTTTTTTATTGGGGGAAGGGGTGGCTAAATTAAAGTAATTTTAGTTAAAAGAATGTGCGAGTGTGAATTCTCCTCTCAATTAAGAAACTCACAATTAAGAAACAAGACTTTTTCTTTTCTTTTGATCGAAAAGAAACAAGACTTTTCAAAGCACATGATGGACATATCATATATAGCCTCATCAATCAATTCCTCCAGATTCTTTCACACGTACGTGTGCATGTGTGTGTGAGTTCTTCTATCAATTTTAATACCCACAAAGTATAATTGGAGCTCCTAATAAGGATGTTATGCTTTTTGTTAGTATTGAATGCCATATGTCGTCCCAGCAATATTATACGTGTCATTTTGCAGTTGGCATCAGTTCAAATATCCACTCATCATTTCACATGAATTTCTCTTAGTATTTCTGAAGATTTGAATTCTGAAGTCTTTCCCACCATCCTGTATCTAACATGCAATCCCACGCCAAGTGAGAGAAAAGTACGGATAAGTGAGAGAGTACCGATAAGGAGGCAGGGATCAGAGAGTCAAAGTCATTGTTTCTTTTGGTTAGGAGGTCCACCCTTTCTCATGGAACCTTGCAATTTTCAAGGAAGGGAGGGAGGGAGATCGCTGCACATATATGGCCCCGCACAATACAAACACATGCCCAGGCCAAAATACAGCCTTTGATATCAAAATTTAATTACAATATATTCCAAACGTACATATGCTTATATATTTTGATAAAAAAAAACATATGCTCATATATAAATGGCTTACGTCCTACTACTTCTTCAACTTCAACAGACCCAAGGAAATATCATAAACATTGATCAGTCTAACTCTGATAAACCCGTTATCTCATCAAGGTATTGAATTAAGGGAAATAAATAATAATAGGTACCATTTTATTTATACTTTAAGTTGAAGAAATAATTCCTTATTTATAATTTTTCTTATTTTTAAAATAGTTAATCTTCACACTTGATATTTGAATCACTCTCGATATTTAAATTTTACTTTATTACTTGTCACGACCCGTATATAAGGTAAAAACCGGAGTAACATAATAGAAAAAATTAAACACAGAAGTGAAACCAAATGATTGAATAATCACAACCGAATCATCCAAAATGTTATGGTTCGGTTCGGTTAAAAACCTAAATAACCAAATTACAAGTTGAATATTAATTCTCAAATATAATATTGTATTATGATAAAAGTTAAGTGCATTTTGAATATAATATCATCTATAAAACATATTATAGTATATACTATTAATAAAATTTATTCAAAAGTTTAATATATGTGTGTGTGTGAGTGTAAATATATTGATATCAAATATTAAATCATATAGACTAAATATTTTATTTTGAACGTAAATATATTTAATTATATAAATTTTGGTTAATCTATTGTAACCAAATTATTTTTTATAACTGAATAGAAAATCAAAATCATTCAAAACTAACCAAATTAAATTAATTGAATTGAAAAAATAAGAATTCAATTTAGGTTTTCAGCTTTAGATCTAATTATCACGAAGATGCAAAAATACTCATGTTAAATAACTTTTTTGAAAACTAAGTAGATCTATATACTCTTGTCTTGTAACATCCTGATTTTTTTATTGTAAAAAAAATGAATAAATACCCAAAATTTAATCTTGCAAATGAATTTAGAAAATTTAACATGTTTGTTTTTAGAAATCTGTTAGGATTAAGAAAGAAAATAATTAAGTATTAAATTTAAATTTAGGAATATTTATGAAGGTTATATCAAGAAGTATCATTTTAGGAAATTATGTTTATTAAATACTAGAATTTAAATTAACAAAAATAATTATGATTTAAGGAATTAAAGAGTTGGAAATAATTTATGTTTAATGCATTAAATTAGAAATTATAAAGTCATTGTTAATGATTTAGAAGTTTTTTTTTTTATCAGAAATTTAGAAGTTTAGTTAACTTTTGCACTACATATTAATAACAATGATTTGAAATATTGTAGTATTATTAATTTATAATGGTAGGATTGATTTAAGAGATTTCAATATTTTTAATACTACTTTCCAAATAAAAATGAATCTAAGAAAACATATTTCTCTATTGAATAATATATGCTGATTTTTGGCAATTATCTTGCAAATCTCAAACCCTAATATCCCCTTTCTAATAAGTCTATCTTCTCTCTCATATAACTTCATGGCCTAATATGTAGTTTTCTTGTTGGGTTAGAAACCTAATTTTCACTACTATTTATTTATTTATTTTTTCTCTCTCTCCATCCCTCATTTTGATCGGCCTGCCTCCCTCCATATACATGCATAAACACTTTTTCTTCTTCTTCCTCACTTCCTCTTCCCCTCCGATTTATACCTGTGAGTCAAGCTTCAACCTAGGTGAGCTTCTACTCTTCGAATCCTACTCTTTTCTTCTGACACGAGTGAGTTTTTAGCAAAATCGATTCTGGTTCAGGGATTATAGGATTCTTAAACCATTACAAATGAAGATTAAACATTTATTTTGAAGTTTGTTTCCTATTCTAGTTGGGGAATTGGATTTATGCTGTTTTGAGCTCACTGATTCCTCTGCTTTGCTGGGTGTTATGAGTTATATGATTATGAGTGAGAAATTTTGCAGTATATGTGTATTGTTTATGGGCTAAACTATTCTTCTTCTCTCATACTTCACTAACCGAATGGATTTATCTAATGATTTCAAGGTTTTGCTTTAAAGTCTAAGTGGAACTTTCAAAACTTATCATGGAACTTTCAAAACTCATTTCCCCATTCTCTCATAAATGAAACGCATACAACATCACCGGGCCCTTACTTTTTTCTTAGATCTTTCCCTACCACAGTAATTTGTTTTTTTATTTATTTCTGTAATAACTTTTCCTCCTGCCTCAACCAAGAAGAAGAAAAGTATATTGGCTTATTCAAAGGCTATATGTAAACTATTGAAGGGGGCGTATACTTTATTATAGCAAAAATAAAAAAGGAAAACTTTACTAAAACACGCATCAGTATTCTAAATGATAGTGAATTTCCCCATATGAAGTGAACTTTTATCATTATAAATAGTAAAATAAATTCAAGATATTTTAACCCCACATTTAGTGAGATACCACCAGGGCTTTGTGATTTTCTTTTTTCTAGCTAGACAAAGGGTGTTGACATTCACAATTATATGCATACTGTTGTTTGTGTATCACATAACTTTACAAAGTATGTTCTTATATCTCTCTGTGTATGTGTGTGTGTGTTCAATCATAGTTCTAATGTTAATTGGTGCTGATCAAGGAAGTGTTTAATTACATGTACATGAAAGAGCTTTCTTCTCAACTCATCAAATCTTTAATCATTCAACTATGGGACATTATTAGATCTACGTCCTCATAATCGTGAATCTATGTAGGTCATTTTCATATATGTGTGTGCGTACCCTTTTTATTCTAAAGAGTTTTATAAAGCGTGTTGAGTTATGAGAAAAAAAGCGAAGTCAATCACTTTATCCTAAAATTAATATATGTTGCTTATTGTTATATTTTATAAATAAATTATATGAGTTTTGTAAGTTTTATCTTATGTCTGTGTTGTAAGACTCAATTCTCAAAACTATTTACTAAAAAATTATCTCATCAATATAGTCTCAGCATTTCAAGAAAAATTAAGAAACCTGAAAATATTATGCTTCACTCAAAATAATTACATGAGCGAACCCCTAAAACTACGATTTGAAACTAAAATTGAAAGGATATAAAGAGGATGAAATTGAGAAAGATGTATTCTTTGCAATCATGCTGGCTAGTAGTTGAATATTAAGTGTGGATCAAAAGGAAGATTTTTCATGCGTAGAGATTTTTAGTTGATGTCTTTGATCTTTCATATCCACCAGCTTTGTTGCATGAAGAATAAATTAGAGCGATATCATAGTTTGGAATTTGGATAGAGAAGCATATTTTCATTAAAATGAATCCATGTAACATATTCCTTCTTCCCCAATGTTGTAGTATTCTTCCTTACTTAGCTTACATGCATTAAAACCTGTATATATATTTTCTAAATTATATATTTTATGTTTTTGATATGACCAATTCCCCCACCCACAACGACAAAAAAGATATAGATTTCACTGATCATAGACGTTGTCTTCTTCCACTTCTGATTCACATCTTGCTAGCCGTTTTTCCTTCATTTTTTTATCAAAACATTTCCATCCATTCTTTCTAGTGATAAACTTTTTGTCTGTCCAATTATTTTCTTTCTCAATGTTTTTATGATTACCTCAGAGCTGGTTTTCATCTTACTATTTTTATATCTAATGTTGAATTGTGTTTTCCCTTCCCCTCTGTGTTGCTCCCTGATTTTTGCTATGGTGAGTTTTATTATTTGAAATTCGGTGCCTCATGTTTAATGCGACATCAAAAAAGGGATTACGATAATGGAAATCTATTGATTGATGTAGTTGTGTGGAGTAGTTTACATCAATTGTTAAATAAGCTTCAAATAGACGATCCGTAGTTGTGTGGGAATAAAATCTAAGAAGCAAATAAGGGATTAGTGGCTATAGGTTGTTCTTTTTACTCGTGAAGTTCATCTTTGTGAATATTTGTTTTATTTTATTTTCTTAGATGTTAGGTAATTAAAATCAATTTTCTTTTATTTACTCAACTTGAATGCAAATAGGAGATTTAATGCCTAGTTATCAATTGTCTGAGTCTCTGTGGGATCGACCTTGATTTACCACTTTACTAACATACGATCCGTACACTTGCGGAATTTTTATCAAAATTTTTGGTAGCATCAAGTTTTTTTTTTAATTATCTATGATCTAAGAAAATAAATCAAACAAAATATTCACACAAAAGAAATTTTTAGTTGTTTTGTGGAATGGAACTGGGATTTTGAGGAATGGAAGTTCACATGGGCCATTAGTAAATTTTATTTCAGATATAACTTTGCCGGCAAAGAAATTTTTAGTTGTTTGCTCTCTAAAATGAGTTGGAAGTCTCTAGCTATTCTAATTGGAAAAAAAGAGGAAAATTCATACCTCCTACCATCATCTACTATTGTAATTTCAATCTTCCTTTCTACCTCCAATGGAAGAGCTGAAAATGAATTCGGGACAAAATCCTTTAAAATATTTTAAAATGTTTTTCTACCACCAAATTATAAAAGTTTCCAAATACATGTAAAACAACTTTAAATATACCTACTTAAATTTTAGGGAAAATTAATTTGAGGTTCCCCACAAGGAACTTAATACTAGAAAAGTTGAAAAAATTAATGTAGGGTCCCAAGGGACCTCACTTTAATATATTTGAAAAGTGAAAATACACTTTTACCCATAGCCTATCAACACTTGCAATATGTGCCCAGTAACTTGTCAAGGTTTGCCCAAATAGTTGTCAAGTGTGTCCAGTAACTTGTCATTTTGCCCTGCCCATTAACTTAAAGAGTATTGACCATTAACTTGTTACACATGCCCAACTAATTGTCACATGTGCCCAGTAACTTATCAGAGTTTGCCCAAAGAGTTGTCAAGCGTGCTCAGTAACTTGTCATTTTGCCATGTCCATTAACTTTAAGAGTATTGGCTATTAAGTTGTTATACATGTCCAACTAGTTGTCACATGTGCCCAGTAACTTGTCAAGGTTTGCCCAAAGAGTTGTCAAGCGTGCCCAGTAAGTTGTTACACTTTGACAAGTTATTGGGCACATGTGACAAGTGTTAATAGGCTAGGGGTAAAAGTGTCTTTTTCACTTTTCAAATATATTAAAGTGAGGCCCCTTGAAACCCTACATTAATTTTTTCAACTTTTAGGACTTTTCTAGTATTAAGTCCCTTGTGGGGGACCTCAAATTAATTTTCACTAAACTTTAAAGAGTCACGGTTCCATATAATGCCAATTTTCTTCCTTTAATTTTGAAAACCAACTCTTTTGGTAGACCTCTTGGCCAAAATATCACATTCCCACCAAGACAACTTATCAACCTCTGATTCTCAACTTAACAACACTGGTGGAGCGAGAATCCTTCTGTAAATTTTGGTCTTTAATAGCTATTTGTATTTTTCTTTTAGGTCACATAGTAGCATGTAAATATAGAAGTTCATTTTGTAATAAAAAAACACCACCTCCTCCTCCATCTCTCTCCCCACCTCTCCCTCCCTTCACACCTTCACCACCGTTCCTCCGCCAGGCAACACCTCTGGCACATTCGTCGCCTTTTCGAAGAAGCGAGCAAGGCCAAAGTGGAAGGATGGCCAAACAAGTGAGCAATGCCCCACGTTTATTCATGGCTGGGAACTTAGGTATGATGGTTTAAAGGTTTGTATGTGAGGGAAGGAAGGAGAACCAATGGTTTTGGGTGAAGTCTTGAGAGATCTTCGTTGGAGGGGAGAAGGCTTTGCTGGCCACAGTGAGGGGCTACGAGGGAGGTGATTGGGTGAGATAATGACAATGAGAAGAGAAAACGAGGCGAGAAAGGTAAATTGGATTTGATTCTTATTGATGGGAACTTTGTATTTCTTGTTGCAGGTAATTATTGTGTATAATTTAGCACTCTCATCAATCCAAATTGCTAGAAGATTTTGTTATTTGCATATACAGAGTCTAAAATGTGTTTTGTCATGATTTTGAAATAAAAACATTATTTGTACTATCTGAGATGAGTGATGGAAAGAATACTTTCTAAACTTAAAATATAGTTGAAGCTGGACCTTGTTCTTTTTTTTATCAGCAAATCTGAACATTGTTTTGAATTTTGACTTTGGTTACTTTTAGACTTGAAACATTTCAAAACAAATATTTCAATATATCATCTCATTTGAATTTTAAAAAAATTTCAAATTTTATAAAGTGCAATTAGCATATAAATGTTTTTTATCCAAAACATTCATCAGAAAAGCCTTTTGTCTTTCAATATTTTGAAGCATAATTGTGTGTGATTTCTAAAATTATGTGAAATGCGTAGGAATGTATAAGAAGTACCAAGCTTTTCTCTATCATTATTGTATTGATTGAATTTTGGGTATTTTGGAAAGGCTTTTCTGAAAGCATGGAAAGATGTTTGTCAATCAAGAAAGTACTATCCCACACTTCTGGTGCCTAAAGGAAGAACCTTTGTGTTGCAACCTACAGTTTTCCAAGGTCCTTGTAACTCTGCCTCCATTAATTTTAAGGTGAGTCAACTCATCCATTTGAATTTTTACTTCTCAGTGATCACGTTTCTCTTGCATTGATGACCTGGATGAGACCCTTCACCCTTTTAAAAAATGGCTAGAAAATTTGAGGAAATTTGAGAAGTCACCTCTCATCTCACACATGAATATCATAAAAAAAATTTCATATGAATATGGGCAATATTATCATTTTTAATACTGTCTAAACTTTATAGTTATGCGTGAATAATGAATAGTTATTCGATTTTAATTTTAGTATAAACATTGATGAAAGTTTATAATTTTTCTTAATTTTAGACTAAGATACTTCTTCCGATTCTTATTATAATTCACCAACTAACTACAATTTTTTAATCTTAATATAAGTCACTATCCGTCATATTAAAAGTTTTTCCACTTTAGCCCTTTTATTATTAGAGATTGAAAATTGAAAATGTGAAACACATCTTTTAATGAAGGATTAAGTTGAAAAAAGTGTCAAATTTAATATGAATTTTAAGAAATAATAACCATTCTTTGGTACATGTGAGAAATAGATAGTTTGGTACCTTAGTAATAAGGACAAGAGGGAGTATAAAGTTTGTTAATAATAAATTATTTGAACATGATTATGGATTGGTTGGCGCGCGTAGGTAAAAGCTACAAAAGACATCAATGATTGGAAATGGTCTAGCAATGATAAAGGTTCGTGGCTTCAATTTCAATACATAAAGAGATTTGTTGTAGATGGTAGATGGTAGGAAACCCTATTCCGACCAAAAAAGATATAGGAAACCCTAATCCCTCTTTTCTATCCTACAATTCCATCTCTCTGTTATCGTGGTTCCAGATTCAATCCCCATGGCAGGAGTATCCTAAGGTTCGTTTCTTCTCTTATACTTCTCTTAGAACTATTGTCTTTTTTTTATCTATTCATAAAATTTTACATGCGACTTAGACTTACGTAATTTAAACATCACAAATATAGTATCAAAACAACAATTTCCTCTTACACCCATATCAAAAATTTTATCTTTCTTTTAACATTTCATTCATTATTTTCCAAATCCATCTTATCAGCTCTTATTCTACTTGTTGTTACTGATACAAGCAACAAGAAACCATTTCCCGAAGGATTATACTTCTTTTCTCTTAGTTCTTTTATTTATTTTCTCTAATAGTGACTACTAAATATGATTTAGGAAGTAAGGTCATGGCTGCTATTTTTAGTCAATGGTAGTATTGAGAATTTAAATTTGCATTTTTTTTTAGTGTGGTTACTCTTGATTTTGCCCGCTTTCTGCTCTTACACAATATTTGAAGTCCAAAAAATTTGAACAACGTTTCTGTGTGTTTTTGTGTGTGTGTGTGTGTTTTAATTAGCAGTTAGCCTGTTAGCACTATTTTCTTAGCATCCCGAGAAATCAAATCCACTTTAGCTTTTGAGGTTGTTACTATTCTATTCCTTTTTCCGTTTTCCCGAGACTGCCTGAAAAAAAAATTGAGCCTTTCGTTCTTTGCATGCATGCCTATTGTTTGAGTGCTTTTGTCCATTGCTTGGTGTAGTTGAACCAACTAGTCCAAGTCAAAATCTTTGAATGACATCAATGAGCCCTCCAAGTGTCTAAAACAACAACAAGCACTAGTAATGAAGTCGTGTTGTCGAAACTTCTTGGTGAGGTGGCTGTCTTATATATAATGTAGCACGTTGCTCCAAACCTTAGCATATTTGTAGAATGGGTGATGGATCGCGCTATACAGAATCATTGGACGAGTCATCCCCCTTTTATTTCCCCTCTTTGAATATCTGCAATAACTTCACTTGCATGCCATATTGGGATTTTGATTCATTGATGCTAGTGGGTTCTTTTACATTCTTTTCCAAGTCATGAATGGTTTACCAATAATATGTGTGTGCAGATATAATTATATTTTCATTTAGCTTGATTTCTGGTCATTGGCTGCTATTTCAGCTGCCTTTCCAAGAATAAATGTAGCAAATAAGTTATTGTGTTTGAAATACTTGTGTTCCTTCCGATGGCAAAAAAGAGAGAAAGAAATACTTATGTATTATTTTTCTTTTAGGGGTGTTGTCTTTTTTTTCTGAATTTAAAAATATTAAAAAAATCTCTCTGGTATTAGGGAGAAAAATATTTTATGATAGGATAAAATTGTTAGAAATTATGAAAATAATATTAAGATTTCCTATTTTATATTAGTAGACTATTTAATTTGTATATTAGTCATAATATTAGCATAATATTCTTCTACTCTAAAAATTTCTTAATAATATAATTAATTCATAATCATAATTATGACTAAGATATACACATTGTCCACTAATACAAAATAGGAAATATTATAAAAATAGGAAATATCAATATTATTTTCATAATTTATTTCTTAAAAAAAAAAAGAAGAGAGAATATTTTATGGTGAAGGGTATGTATATATAATCAGGGATGGATAAAAAAGCTTTGTGGGTAGGGGAGAGTGCAGTTTTTATAATTTATTTCTGGCTAGGACAGAATCAGATGCCATAAATATTGTATATTGGATATTTCTAGATATAAGAAACCCTAATACCTCTTTTCTGTCGTGCAATTCCATCTCACTGTTCTCGTGGTTTCAGATTCAATCCCCATGGTAGGAGTATCCGGAGGTTCGTTTCTTCTCTTATACTTGTCTACATATAGGAGTATTTATTTTCTCAAATAGAATCAACTTTGTTTCTGTCTTCTCTTTTTGTTTATCTATTCATAAAATTTTATAGGCGATAACTTAGACTTACGTAATTTGAACACCACAAATATAGAATCAAAACAACCACTTCCTCTTACACCCATATCAAAATTTTATCTTTCTTTTAACATTTCTTTCATTATTTTCCAAATCCATCTGATCAGCTCTCATTCTACTTGTTGTTACATATACAAGCAACAAAAAACCATTTCCCGAAGGTTTAAATTTGCATTTTTTAGTGCTGTTACTCTTGATTTTTCCTGCTTTCTGCCCTTATACGATATTTGAACTAAAAAAAATTTGAAAAACGTTTTTGTGTGTGTGTATGTGTGTGTCTTAGCAGTTAGCACTATTCTCTTAGCATCCCGAAAAATCAAATCCACTTTATAGCCGTTGATGTTGTTACTATTAAATTCCTTCTTCCGCTTTCAGAAGGTTCGTTTATTATTTTTTTATATTATTTGTTTTTCCTAGTTAATATAATATAATAGCCTTCCGTTTCGGTTTAGGGTTAGGGTTTCTTTTGGAGGATTTCAATTGTTACTGCTCTTGCTTCTACCTTATATTTTCCTGTTGGAAGCCGCTAGAGATGTTGCTAATTTTGATACATTTTAATCTATGAAATACGATTATGTTGATGTATCTTTGCTGCCATGATGGAAAACTCTTGCTCTTTTCAACTTTGTTAGTCCCATTCTTTGATGTTTACTCTTTAAATGTTACTTTTGATGAAGTTTTCCTATAGGAAAGTTGCATATATACATGTCATTCATTCTTTGTTATTTCATCGTGAATTTTGCCATCTACCTGCGATTCATCGGCAGATTTGAAAACCTTGGCTTCTATTTCAGGCCATAATTTTTTTACTTCCAAAGCATAAATAGTTCTTTCTAATATAATATCATATCATTGTAATAATGGCAGTAGTAGCTGATTGAGTGGTTGCCCCTTAATATATCTCCACCCTCCTTGTTCAAGGTCAACGCGACTTCAAAATTTGACTTTTTTTTTGGCTTGGAAGCCTAAGCAATCCCCATAACCACTCTTCCTCCGTTCCTCTAGCAAGGCCTCCACAGCCAGCAGATCCGCTATCTCTAAATCTGCCATCTGTATTAAGTTTACACCAGCTAGTGTAAACTTGCTGCTGCCATGGATGTTGTAAAAAAACTTATAAAATTTGCTGTTGACACAAGGAAAGGTATATTATCTCCTTTTTCATCTCCTTCTTCTTCTCTTTCGCCATATAATGCCCAACATCTTTCCATTTAGGTATTGTTTGGTGGACACGTGTCTGGAATGCAAGGAACAAGAATCCCTTTGAAGGGATTGAGATTGAGTATCTGCATGCTCCTCATTCATTTGACTGGAAAAATTATGGAGTGATTACTCCAGTTCAAAATCAACTTGAATGTGGTAAGTTAAAAAACTTGGAGTATTGTATTTAATAAAAGAATAGAGTGAAAAAATTATTTATAGGAGAAGATAAAGGATAATTATATTCATGATAATGAAGTTTAAGATAATTGATTTGTGGAATTTCCTTTTGTGACAGAAGAAGACAAGGGAATAATTATGTTGGTATTATCATAAGAATTTTATGATTTATGCTATATGGTATTACCATAGGTATGTTTTAGTTGTTTTAATTCTAACTTTCATTTTATTGTGGTATGTATGATTTAGTTTTGTGGTGTATACTACATTTTGTTGTCGCGAATTGAGTTAAAGCGGTGATATGATTTAGTTTTGTGGTGTATACTATATTTTGTTGTCGCGAATTGAGTCAAAGCGGTGAGTTTTATATAAACTTTACAGCAACTGAATTATAAATTATATAAATTTGACTTTCACATTACCTACCTCTCTGAACTTGACTTGAGTTTCTAGCTAGTTTTATTACATACATGATATCTTTATTATTTTGAAAAATCGTTAGAAAATTTAATAATAAAAGTTATGCTAAATATTCTTACTTTGATTGGGCTTCTTCAATTCTTTTAGGTTTCTGTTCTACTCCGAGTAAAGATCGGCTCGGTTGAAACAACTTTTATTTTATCAAACTTATTTGAACAAATATTTTGATGAATTCAGAGGACCGAATTTCTTAACGAGAGGAGAATGTAATGGTCCTAAAAAAATAAAATAGGATGATTATTTTATTCTTAGTTGATATTCTTTATATCTTTTTTTATAAAGCTTTATATCTTGAAAATAATATGAAATAATCACTAAATCTTTAGTTAGAATTTTGATTCATTCTTGAAAATTTTAATCAAAAGTTTATTTATAATATATTGTTTGGTGTTGCATTTTTGGGTTGGGAGATCCATCATCATCAATAGCAGCAACACATTATCATTATTATTTTTGCTGACAAGTATATAGTTGATAGCTAAATAAATGCATATTTGTTGGGATAAGATTTATATACTTATAGATATTATAACTATTTGTTAGAATTATGTTTTTTAATATTAGTATTTCCTATTAGTAGAATCTTAATATTAGTCATAATTAGAAATCATAAGAATTAGGGAAAATAAATGTTGGATAAAATCAGGATCAAATCTCTTTTATTTTATGTATCAAGCAAATCCATATAATCATGCGATAGGTTGGGCCTCTTGTACAATATAATGGAAGATAATAGTCAGAGAAATATATGACTATTTACCCATCCTTTTGTTTCCACATGTTACCAGAGTTAGGTTAAAGAAGTTTAGGTTTAGTATGATCCATAGGCAACTAAGTTGCCTTTGTAGTTAAAAAGCCTGAAAAAATTCCTCTCCTCTGTTTTGTCTTCACAACCCCAGATTTGCACGAGTCTGCTGCTTCATTTCATCCTGCAAGTCCCAGATTGAGTTCGTTTGAGTCTAAGTTTGTTGTTGTTGTTACTATTTCAGTTTGTGTCCGTATGCATATTTGAGTTCATTGTCATTTGAATATTTTGTTGTTGTTGTAGGCTTTCTACATAAAAAAATGAAAAAAAGTTTTTATTTTTTATTTTTGAAAAAGAAAATAAAAAAATCTGAAAAAAGGGTCTTTATTTTTTTAGTGAAAAAAGTCAGAAAAAATGTCTTTTTTTAGATTAAAAAAATCAGAAAAAAGAGTTTTTTTAATGGAAAAAAAGTAGTAAAAAGGGAGAGAGAAAAATTATTATGGAGTTGGTACTCCAATTATTGATGACGAGCAATTAACTCAATATGTTGAAGAGCATAGTACGATGGAGTAGTCATTCCCCATGTACTTGCCTGTCCTTGATTTTGAGTCAGTTGTGAAAGAAATGTTTTAGAAAAAAAATGGTATGGTTCAATTTTCTCAAAATTCCAAATCATAGCTGATGGAGAGTAAATTAAAATTGGGATAAAACATTAATTGTGTCTTTGGTAGGCAATTCCAAGGACGCCCTTATTGGGCAAATGTGTAGCGTAAAAGTTATTGTGTTTGAAATACTTGTGAATTTTTCGATGGCAAAAGAAAAGAGAGAGAAATACCTATGTATTATTTTTCTGCTAGGGGTGTTGTCCTTTTTTTTTCTGAATTTAGAAATATTAAAAAGATCTTTCTATTATACTTGTGTGTGTGTGTGTGTGTATATATATATATATAATGGGAGTATTTATTTTCTCAAATAGAATCAAGTATGTTTCCGTCTTGACTTTTTGTTTATCTACTCATAAATAAAATGTTACAGGCGACTTAGACTTACATAATTTGAACACCACAAATACAAATATAGTATCAAAACAACCACTTCCTCTTACACCCATATCAATATTTTTATCTTTATTTTAACATTTCTTTCATTATTTTCTGAATCCATCTCATTAGCTCTCATTCTACTTGTTGTTACAGATACAAGCAACAGGGAACCTTTAACCCAAGGTTTGTTCTTCTTTTCTTTTAGTTCTTTTATTTTGTGACTACTGAATATGACTTGGGAAGTAAGGTCCTCGCTGCTATTTGTATTCAATGGCAGTATTGAGAATTTAAATTTTCGCTTTTAATTGCTGTTATTCTTGTTTTGGTATGCTTCTGCCCTTATACGATTTTTTAACTCTAAGAGCCCGTTTGGTTGTAGGAATGTAAAGTGAAGAATTAGAAAGTGAAAGGGTGAAGATGAAAAGTATAGGGAACGATAAAAGTAAAGTTTGTGGGGGCCAGAAAAAATGTGAGATGGAGAAAGAAAGTTTGTGGGTCCCGGGATATATTTAAATGACCAAAATACCCCCACTTTCCTCACTTTCTAATTCCTACTCACTTTCCATGTGCAACCAAAAACTTTTTGCTGTGTGTGCGTGTGTCTTAGCAGTTAGCACTATTTTCTTCGTGGCTTATATGTTTGTAGGCATCACTGTTACCAATACTGCATTGCTATTGAAAATCATGCAAGCTTTGAGGAATAAAACATTCCCTTCTTCATACACCCCATATCAATTTTTATTTTACATCTTTAATCTTTC
This sequence comes from Mimosa pudica, assembly GCA_029929735.1. Taxonomy (NCBI): domain Eukaryota; kingdom Viridiplantae; phylum Streptophyta; class Magnoliopsida; order Fabales; family Fabaceae; genus Mimosa; species Mimosa pudica. The sequence continues at coordinate 12,142,549 of JAKELP010000020.1, forward strand.
TTCTTCATTTTCCAAACTCCTCCTTCCGTTTCTCTATGCTTCCTTTAACATCCATCTCATCACCTCACATTCTACTTGTTACAGATATAGACGACAACGTGGGACCATTTCGCAAAGGTTTTCCCTTCTTTTCTTTTACTTCTTATATTTATTTTCTCAAATAGTAGTGAGTTCTGAATATGATTTAAATTTGTAGTGTTGAGAATTTAAATTTGCACTTGCTCTTCTTTTTGCTTGCTTCTTATGCCCCTTCAACTCCATACTTGCTTTGATTTGGTATGGCTTGATACTCTAATGCGCCTGTTGCATATTTCACTTTGAATGTAGACCTGAACAAGTTCAATACTGAGCAAGAAATCAAGCAATTGTTTCATTTATGGAAGATTCATTTCAAACGAGAATACCAATCCCCCGAAGAAGAGGCGCAGCGATTCAAAATTTTCAAAGGACAGGTGAAGTATGTGAAAAAGCTTAATGCAAAGGCGAAGAATCCTAATTCTTATGGGTTGAATGATTTTTCAGATATGACTTTTTTTTGAATTCAGCGACAAGTACTTGATGAAGTGTGATTGCGATCCCGATCCCTCGCCTAAAGGCTGTACCATATGTTAAAGACGAAGCAAACCAAATGCCGCTCCCTTCCACCTCTGTTATGTTATGTTATTTATGGCTACTGCCTAGTGATTTATATTTTCTATAGCTGTTTTGCGTGCTGTCAGCGACAATTTGTTTCAGTCCAATTATGTAGTTGCAAGGGGCTCTATATGTATAAGTTCAAACCTGCCATGCTATGGATCTAGGCCCTATATTTATGTGTATGATTTAACATATTTTAATCTAATGAAGGACATCTTTTATGAATAGTCAATCAAATATCTAAACTAGATAATAATTATCTTACACTGTTTGTTTTAGTATAATGTTTGGTCCTTGTAATTTGTATTAATTTTTGGTTTAGTTCTTATGATTTCAAATAAGAGGGGTTTCATTCTAGTAAAGGTTAAAACCCATTAGTCCATGTAGTCTAATAGAGATTTGATTTACATATTTAATATTATTATGTCACTAACATCCTTAATTATACATTAAAAAATATAACTTTTGGTCTCCGAACTTAAACAAGTTTGGTTTTGGTCCCTAAACTATAAAATCTATGGTTTTGGTTCTTGTATTTTCGATAATTTTGACAATTAGTACTTTGTTGGGTTATTTTCGGAGTAAAAATGGATATCTACATGAAACAATTTAAGAATTGCTTAGATCAACTAAAGTTGAGAAAGAATTAATAAGGGTACTTTAGCATGGGAAAAAGAAAGTAGGGTTAATTTAAAAAAAATTGTTGCTTAAAATTTTTTATCTTAACATGAAAAGTAGATGAATCGATGAGGATGATATTAATGAATTGTAAACATTGCAATCTCCTTTTCTTGTTAAAGGAGTAAGCATAGGGGCAAATTAGCAAAAAAGATTGAGAAATTCCAAAAGAGTATTTAATTTTGGAACAGATTTACCTCCCAAATTAGTTATTATCAAGGTTGTCAAACTCGTGAGTTTAAGTAAACTCGTGGAGATTAGGTAAACTCGGATCGGTAAACTCGAATCGTAAACTCGTAAGAGTTTACATTTATCAAAAAACATGTATTTCTTTTATATAATTAAATAAGAATACAAAAAATAATAATAAATTAACTTGAATTTATTTTAAATACAGATAGTAGATTTAAATATATCAATATTCATATTATATCAACGTCAATAGATAAATTTCTATAAAATTCATATTTAATTTCATTGAATTTTTTCAATTAAAAATAATTAAAATGAGTTTAGTAGCAAGTTAACACAATTTTCTATAAGGTAGAAACGTAAAAACGGTGAATTCACAATGTAAACACGTAAGTTTCTACCGAATTTTTAAAGACTAAAAATTTAGGTGACTCGTGACACGTTTTGTTTAGGTATAGTGTAGTAAAAACGGTAAAATCGGAAAGTCAACTCGCGAGTTTGACAACAATGATTATTATATGATTAGCGTCATGTGTGAGTTTATACTTTATATGATTGCTATAGTGCCTCCAGTGTTTTCCTTGTATTTCCTAGGGCTGTTCAACAAACCTGGAAGCCCGGTCTACCCGATCGGCCCGATCCAGACTTGTCCTGTCCGAAAAGAAGAACGTAAACCCAACCAGCTGTTGGACTGGACCGGGTTCTGACCCAAAGTCCGGGTAGGACCGGGCCTCGGGCTAGCACATCAGACCATTAAGTCCAGTCCAACCCGGCCAAAAAGATATACTCCCTCCGGTCCTAAATATAAGACTTAATTGACTTTTTTGAAAAATCCTAAAAAAAACAAAATAAGTTAATTATAAAATTGATTTACCTGATTATTTTTACTTAAACTAATTTATTTTACTTATAAATTAATGGATAATATAAAAATATATCAAATATGTCATGATTCAATAGACTATTTTGCAACCTTAACCTCTCCACAAAAAGTCATCTAGGTTTTATATTTATGAACAGAGGTAGTATTATATATATTTTTATTAAACTACATATTTTCAAATTTTACATGCAAACACGTGGCTTAATGAGAGCCATACCAATAGAGATATTTTCTTTCCAAAGATTCAAAGAGTACCACGTGATCTCTATGGGTGTCTGACAAGTACTTGAGTACTTCTACAAAAAAATATTTTTAAATGCATTTTTTTCATTCTTCTATTTTCCTCATATGTGATGTTTTTGCACTCTCTCAACTCCCAAGAGCAGACACACGGCTCAATGCCTCACAGTCTAAGGCTATTCTCCTAGTTCCCTTTCCTCTCTCTTTAAACTTAGGTCTAACTCTCCTTCTTTCATTTAGCAACACGACATAAAAGTTTCAAATGTTAGTAATCTTCATTTCTTCTTCCTCTCATATTTCAGCGACTGATTTTCTTTTCCCTCACCTCATTTCCTCTTCAGTTCTTCTCTTCACCATCAATTTTCCTCTCTCATTTGCTCGACTTGCTGTTTGTCAAACTCAGATTCTCTATCTCAATCTTTGGTATGTTGGTCTTCATTTTAGTTAAAAGTCAAGTCTTTTTTTCTGTTGGAATGTTGAAAGTCTTTATTTCTTTTAGCAAAAAGCTAGAGTCTTTCTTCTACAAGATATTGTATGGTTGTAAGTCTTTTTTTAGTGAAAAGCTAAAGTCTTTTTCCTTAAGATGATTCTTTTTGGCCCAAGATGTTAGTAAATAGGTAAAAGTTTGATTTTTTTCATCAAGATGAAGTGCAGGCTATTTACAAGGACTGAACTAATCCAACTTGGACTGTAAACCCGGTCTAGTCTGGTCCAGTCTGCCCAACCCGATTATGGTCGGGTTTTCCATCCGGCTGGACGGGACTTCGGGTTAGAAAGCTCAGCCCGAGGTGGTTACTAGACCAGACCTCGGGCTGAGGGTAAACCCGGTGTACAGCCCTACTACTACCAAAATCATATTTACAAGCATATCCACATCAAAAATTAAAATTACTCATAGGTGAACAACTGTATTTGTATAGAGAGAATATTTATGAGTAAATCGGAAAAAAAATCATTAAATGATTTTAGAAATTTAGTCAATCTCTTATAAAAGAGACAAACTCTTTTAAATTTTGGGTTTTTATGAATAAAGATGGAGGGAGTAGTGTTTTAATCAAATATGTTCACTTAATTAACATAGTGAGTATTTCCTCTTCTTTCCTTTTCTAACTCCTATTATTATCTGTACAGGATATGATTATCTTATTCAATGATGGCGTTGTGGGAGGGCTTGACAATGTCGTGAAAAATAGATCTCAGTTAAATGAAGTTAGTTATGACACATTGAACTTCACAAAAGGTATATTCTTACATGGTTTCTCTCGTTCACTTCAATATTGACCTGCTTAACTATTCTGTGTTTTATTATCCTTTGGTTAAAAACTAGATAGAAAGATTAATAACAAAGTGATTTGCAGAGATTTCATGTTTGAGTCATAGTAAATCAATGTTTTGTTCCTTTGTATAATAATTTATAAAAATCACAAAAAAGCTATTATATGCGGAAACCTTACATGACGGATAGGTACACAATAAAGGCGGGAGAAGATTAATCCATGTGAATTCTAGTTTATTCCTTAGGGCCTGTTTGGTTTCATTGAACACCTTCACAACATTAGCTGAGTGTTATTCCCCTTCGTGTGTGTGATTTGGCATCCAAAATATTTCTTTTTTTTCCTGTCTGTCCATTGCGTCTCTTATGTATGGGTGTAGTGTTTTATTTTGAGAATAAAGTGTGTTAAATGAAAATTATTTTCATTTTCATTTATGCATATTGATTATATGAAGAAATTTCTAATCTTGTTGAATTATTCTTCTTCCTCTGTCTGATCAAGTTGGTTCTAAAAGAGGGGTTGAAATTCATAGTCTGTAGTAAGATATATTGAACCTAAAGATGACGCAATCCTCTTCAATGACTGACCTAAATATAGTCTTGGTATGTACATAGGGGCCCTCTTTATTGCCTTCATTTTGGTCTTAATCTATGAACTACTCTTTGATCAGCCTACCCTTAAAAGAGGAACCAGTCCTCTTCTTGGAGGATTTTATAAGGCAGATTTCTACTTCATTCACATCAGCTTCATTTGTTTAGTCAAGCATGTTGTTATGTCCTTTAATATTTGCATTGTCATAGCTACTGTTTTTGGCCACACGTTGGGATTCTTTATCTTCAATTATAATTATAGAGAGATTGTTTACTAGGTCATGTCAGATCAGAATAGGTCCTCCACTTTTACTGATGCCAAGTTTTGAAAAAAAAAAGTTTAATAATTAGAAACTCACTATGAGAGTGGATGAACCAAGTTGAGTGGTAGTTTGATGTTTCAGCGTCTGCCTTTACGTTTGAGCTTCACTATGAAGTACTTGAGATAATCTATGTTGATGAGTAGAAATGCTTAGATACTTTCTGTGCGTTTGTGTGTGTGTTCGGTTCTGCACAAGGGAGAAAGAAAAGATGCTAATCAATGAAGTATGTTGTTTTGAGCTTTGCAGGTCAATTCTGAGAAATTGGCCACTATTTTCCAATTCTGTTATATGTTCCAGACATGTTCAATGATGTTGCTTCTCTTATTTTGATTGGAATCTTACTCGCTTAGTTTTTTATGAAACAGAAACATATCTTGCATATTAAAAACACCTGTTATTATATTTGTTTTTTGTTTTCAAGCTACATGGAATATATAAAAACAGGGGGATTGCTTTTGTGGTTTTAATCTTGTATAGTAGCTTGCTTATGGTACATATGTGGAGGTGTTTATGTATTATGTGTGAGCTGATATAATGTTTCAGCTTACATTGAATATGAATATGAAATGTTTATGGCAGTGATAGTCTAAGCTAAAAAGAACTGATTAAGGATGATAGTTACTTGCTGTTTAAATCTAGCTAAGATTGGAAAAGTTGCTTAATGATGTTACTTCAAATTGTTGCTTAATTTGGTTAAGTACAATGCTGGAATTTTTGTAGAAATGATTACTTTATTTTTTTCGGAAGTTCCAAATAGATGCATGTCTTTAAAAAGAAGTTAGAAGCTAGGAAGAATGTGAATCATTGGGTTTGAGGGGCTTTTCGGTTTTTCAATTATTGATAAGCATGATATTTGATATCATATGAGAATGATGTTATATGTAATGGTAAATGTAAAGTACATTTTGTAGAGAGTCAGAAGTGAGGATCACTTGTTTGTTGGGTTTACTAATTAAATAGTACTCCCTCCGTTCCTAAATATAAGACCTAGATAACTCTATTTTTGGAAAGATTAAAGTTGCGAAATAGGTTATTAAATCATGATATATTTGATATCTTTTTAGATTATCCATTACCTTATAGGTAAAATAAACTAGTTTAAGAGAAAAATTAGGTAAATCAATTATTGATAAACTTTTTTTAGGATTTTTCAAAAAATTCATCTAGGTCCTATATTTAGGAACTGACGGAGTACATTATTTTTTGCAGATCCTTATCAGATCCTTTTTTGCAGGTTCATGTTGGGCATTTGCCGCAATTGAAGCGATAGAGGGTTTGGAAAAAATTACTTCCAATACCCTAAAACCCCTATTAGCCCAGCAGTTGGTTTCATGTAACCCATACTATCGTGGCTGCAATGGGGGATGTTTCATCCGTGCCTTTCAATATGCCAAAAAGTGTGGTGGGATCGTATCTAGTTTTGATTACCCTTATACGGGTAAGGGCAGTCCGTGCAATTATTCCTGGGTAGGGATTTTACTATTCGTCTCAATTATTCAAATTAAAAACATATAAATTATTTGTTTATTTTTGTTTTAAGATATATACATTTATTAATTTTTTTTTACAGAGGTATAAAAAGCCTACAACCATACAAGGATTTCAAAGCTGGATATACACACCAATTTCAGATGTAGCTCTACGTTGCTTAGTTTACAAACAACCTATAGCTGTATCTCTTCATGTTGTAGCTCTATTACACGGGTGATGTAAGTAATTCTAAGCTCTTAATATTAAGTTAGTTAATCATAAGATATTTCTGTAATCATTATTGCTAATTAATTGCTAGATGAGCTTATCCATGCCCACTAGCTATCTTATGCCCATCCAAGAGAATTTACCTTTTTTGCACTTGACAAAACATGTAGGAGTGAAAAAAATATAGAATTTACCTTTAACTTTTCTTTAGTAGTTTGCTCATGTTTTGTTATTGTATAATATTTTTATAGGACCTTTACGAGGGGGAGATATTCTCATGGTTGTTTGCTCCCAACCATGCCGTCCTAATTGTTGGTTATGGAACCACGTAGAGAGGGCAAGACTATTGAATTGTCAAAAATAGCTGGGAAACAAATTGGGGAATGGATGGTTATTGTTATATAAGACGAAATAGGGGATGATTGGAGGTGTATCTAAACTTAATTATAAAGGTGCATTTCCAACAAAACGTAGTCACCGAAGTCATTAAGGTTTGTCCTTCTTTTCTTTTAGTTCTTTTATGTATTTTCTCTAATGGTGACTACTGAATATGATTTAGGAAGTAAGGTCCTGGCTGCTATTTGTATTCAATGGCAGGGTTGATAATTTAAATTTGCTTTTTTTTTTATTGCTGTTACTCTTGTTTTTGCCTGCTTCTGCCCTTATACGATATTTGAGCTCTAAAAAATTTGAAAAACGTTCTGATGTGTGTGTGCCTTAGCAGTTAGCACTATTTTCTTCGTGGCTTTTAAGTTTAGGCATCACTGTTACCAATACTGCATTGCTATTGAAAATTATGCAAGCTACGAGGAATAAAACATTCTCTTCTTCCTACACCCATATCTATGTGTACTAAAACTTTGTTAATTACGGTGTACTATAAGTACTCATTACCAAATCTGTGTGATGTAGCAATTGTTTTCAGCATGTCCTTCCTTTAGTGCTATCTATTCATGACAATTGTTCTCTTTTGTTAACAATACTTGTGTTCTGATTTTTTTTTTTTTGTTTTCAAGCTACGTGGAATATATAAAAACAGGGGGTTTGTATTTTTGGTTTTAATCTTGTATAGTAGCTTGCTAATGTATTATGTGTGAGCTGATACAATGTTTCAGCTCAATTTGAATATGAATATGAACTGTTTATGGCAGTGATAGTCTAAGCTAAAAACAACTGTTTAAGGATGATAGTTACTTGCTGTTTAAATTTAGCTAAGATTGGAGAAGTTGTTTGATGATATTACTTTAAATTGTTGCTTAATTGCTCTGTTTTTGGGCTGATTTGGTTAAGTACAATGCTGGAATTTTTGTGGAAATGATTACCTTTTTTTTTTTTGAAGTTCCAAATAGATACATGTCTTTAAAAAGAAGTTAGAAGCTAGGAAGCATGTTCCTGTTCTCTATGTTGCTATTGGTTTGAATGTGAATCATTGGGTTTGAGGGGCTTTTTGGTTTTTCAATTATTGAGAAGTATGGTATTTGATATCATATGAGAATGATGCAAGTAATTGTAAGTTGTATAGCTGTATCTCTTCATACTAGCCCAAACTTTGATGCTTACAAAGGTGGTGTAAGTAATTCTAAGCTCTTAATATTAAGTTAGTTAATCATAAGATATTTTTGTAGACATGATTGCTAATTAATTGCTAGATGAGCTTATACATGCCCACTAGCTATCTTATGCTCATCCAGGAGAATTTACCTTTTCTGCACTTAGACAAAACATGTAGGAGTGAAAAAAATATAGAAACACTATTTTCTATAGTAGTTTGCTCATGTTTTGTTATGGTATAATAATTTTATTTTTACTATTTTTATAGGACCTTTATGAGGGGGAGACATTCTCATGGTTGTTTGCTCCCAACCATGCAGTCCTAATTGTTGGTTATGGAACCACGGAGAGAGGGGAAGACTACTGGATTATCAAAAATAGCTGGGGAACCTATTGGAGAAAAGATGGTTATTGTTATATAAGACGGAATACGGGATGATTGGAGGTGTATCTAAACTTAATTATGGTTGTTTGCTCCCAACCATGCAGTTCTAATTGTTGGTTATGGAACCACGGAGAGAAGGTACGACTACTGGATTATCAAAAATAGCTGGGGAACCTATTGGAGAAAGGATGGTTATTGTTATATAAGACGGAATACGGGATGATTGGAGGTGTATCTAAACTTAATTATGAATGTGCATTTCTAACAAAACATTTTTCTCTTTCCATGCCTTTTGGAGACGTCGATACCTAATTTGCTAGATACATTCACTCACACGTATTTTGTCAAATGGTTTGATTCCTAGTAGAAGTTAAAAGCCCTTACTTGATATCAAAGTCAGTGGAGATAGAAGTAACCAATAAACATTTTTATTTATTTATATTAAGAACTATTTATTAATTTTTTGGAATCACTTCAATTCCCCTTGGAGAATAATTGTGTGTTAGCTATGTGTCTCTGACCGTTTGAAAGTTTAATATATATATATATACTTTGTTAAAAAAAACATCTCATCTTTGTTACAAAAAATAGGTCTTAAAATCCTAATTGGAGAACTTATTTTGAGGATGGAGCCTTGTTAAGAATTCAAATCGTTGTTATTAAGAAATACTCCCTCCGGTCCTAAATATAAGACCTAATTGACTTTTTTGAAAAATCATAAAAAAAAGCAAAATAATTAATTATAAATTGATTTACCTAATTTTTTCCTTAAACTAGTTTATATTATTTATAAACTAATAGATAATCTAAAAATATATCCAATATGTCATGATTTAATAGACTATTTTGCAACCTTAACCTCTCCAAAAAAAGTCATCTAGGTCCTATATTTAGGACCGGAGGTAGTAATAGAAATTAAAGTAATATGATGAATCGAAATTTAAAATAATGTCAACTACAATATTAATATTGAACCAACTATATGATGATAATTATATTTTGGACTATTCACTTTAAATGGACTAGATTAATTAAATCAAATAATACTCTCTCTGTTCCTGAATATAATATCAATTTGATTAATTTGGGGAGATTAAGGAAGAAAATAAAATTACATGATCTTCCCAAAATCCCCTCAATTAGTTAACTTTAAAAGGAGGAGGGGTTTCAATGAAAAGAGGGAGTATAAGGGTAGTTTGGGCAAAACTTGAGATAAAATAGGAAGTGATCTTACATTTAGAAACTTGTCCACTTCCCCAAAGTAATCTTATATTTAGGAACGGAGGGAGTAACAAGCATACACACATGCAAACTTCGCACTACTCAAAATACTAATATTAATATTAATTGTTTTTGTAGAAGAAATTTCGTTTAACAAATTCCATTCAACAGTCCAAATAAATAAACTTTGCTTGACATAACTTTTTTAAAATTGTCTATCTTATGGAAACATGTTATTTTTATCTAGTTTAGGCATAACATGTCACCAGATCATTCTCTTTCCAAATGGCGAGAATTAATTTTCTTTGAATTTGGTATTAAATCAAAATTTGTATGAAATTTTCACTTTTTCTATGGAAAGATTTTCACTGTACAATAAGTTGTTGAACCTTTTTTAAAAATATAAATTAATAAGTTTCAAAAGATGAGATTGATGAACAACAACTAAAATTATAAAATTTGGTGATGTAATTAAAATTAATAATCAATAAACTCTTTAGCATATAAAAACTTAGGCGAAAGCCCAAAAATGATACATAAGTATTGGTCAAGGAACAAAAATAGTACATAACTATTTCAATGTACAAAAATGATAATCAACTTTACCATTTGATCAAAAATGATATTTTTACTAATATGACAATAATATTAGACATGAAATGTCCAAAATGCCCTAATAATTAAATAAACTATTACCGGACGACGATTAATTTATAAGGGCATTTTGGACTTTTCATGTCTAATATTATTGCCATATTAGTGAAAATATCATTTTTTATCACATGGTAAAAGTTGGGTATCATTTTTGTACCTTGAAATAGTTATGTACTATTTTTGTTCCTTGGCCAATAGTTATGTACTCCCTCCGTTCCTAAATATAAGACCTAGATAACTTTTTTTTTAAAGATTAAGGTTGCAAAATATGTTATTAAATGATGACATATTTGATATCTTTTTAGATTATCCATTAGCTTATAGGTAAAATAAACTAGTTTAAGAGAAAAGATTAGGTAAATCAATTTATAATTAACTTATTTTTTGCTTTTTTTAGGATTTTTCAAAAAAGTCATCTAGGTCCTATATTTAGGAACGGAGGGAGTATCATTTTTGGGTCTTCGCCTTAAAAACTTTTAAAGTTCTTATAATTTATATTTATATAATATAAATAATAAGCAACATAAATCTTTGTATATCAAGTGATCAACTTCACATTTTTTTCTCATAACTCAACATGGTTCATAAAACTCTTTAGTATAAAAGGGTACATCTATACATGAAAATGACCTCCATAGATTAAAGATTGTGAGGAATTATGCATATCTAATAAATTCCCTTAGTTGAATGATTAAAGATTTGATGAGTTGTATAGGTGGTGCACGATTTCAACAATTACATATAAACACTTTGTTCCTTGCTCAGCACCAATTAACATTATTAGAACTATGATTGAAACTAGTTTTAATCAATGAAAACTAGTAATATATATAGGCCTAAAACCGTACTTTCTAAAGTTATGTGATACGTATACCTGCAAGCATATAATTGTGAATATAATGTTATGTGATATACATATACCGTCTAGCGAGAAAAAAGAAAATCACAAAGCACTGGTATCTCACTAAAAGTTGAGTTTAAAATCTGGAATTTTTATTATTTATAATGAAAAAGTTCCAATCAGATGGATGATTTACTATCATTTTTAGAATACTATGTGTGTTTTAGTACAGTCTTCCCTCCTTTCCTTCTGAAAATAACATATATGCCCCTTGCACAGTATAGTTTACATATAGCCTCTGAATATAAGCCAGTTTACTTTTCTTCTTCTTGGGTTGACACAAGAGAAAAAGTTATTACAGAAATTAAAAAATAATGGTTAGAGAAAGATTTAAGAAATAAGTAAGCTCTCATATGGTGATGTTCAGTGTATTTTCAATAACTTTTGTAGTATCATCAAGTGAAGTGTTCAAATTTTTTTTACCAGAAATGAGAATTCAAATAAGAGAAAATAGGGAATTGAGTCTGAGAGATTGTCTTACAGGCTTTGACAAGTTTTGTTCCTTTATTTGGTATGCTTTGAAGAAAGGAGAGATGTGATGACACAGAGAGAGAGAGAGAGAGAGAGAGAGAGAGAGAGGGAGGGAGGGAGGGAGAGAGGGAGGGGAGGTGGTATAGAAGAAGGAAAAGAGGTCTTTCCAGACTTCCACATTTTGTTTTAGAAACCAATGCAAATTTTTTCAGTTTTTTTTTAATTAGTTCAGCCAAAACTTTCTTCATTTTTAACAATTGGAATTAATACTTAATAGAAAATATCGATTTTTGGGTTTATTAAATAAATTTATTTTCTAATCAACTCTATATTGTAGTCCCTTTGTTCTTAAATATAAGACTTATTTATGTATTTGATTAGATTAAAATTGTTAGTTAAGTTTATAATCACTTATTCATATTATCAAAACACTCTAACCATGTATATTCGCTCACATCTTCCATCCTTTACTTGTTTATTATTAGGAGCATCATTAAGGATTATTTAGGGAAAAACAGAGACGTGTATGATATTTAGGCAAATTTAAATCCACGAATTGGTCTCTTGTATTTAATAACGAATGAGATACTTAAAAATTACAGTTTATGCTAAGGAAATGTTTTATACACACATTAATAATACATCTTAAAAGAAATAAAATTCACATTATTTTAGAAAATTCAATGGAAGATTTTACTTTTTTATTTAAATTTTAGAAAACCAGGTGATTTTCACAAAGCTCACATGAGGCTTAATGTGTGTATATTTTGAATGTCTCATTTGGTCAAAAAAAGAATGTCTCATTTGGTGGTTATCATGCATTGAGAGAAGAATTCAGATATGAGAGAATGGGGAATTGAATGTTCGTGAGCTTTTATAAACAGGCAGCATCAGATACGCACAGCCCAGCTGCAATCGCGGCCCAAAACGCAACGGAGGCCCAGCACTACTTTGGTGAAATGATTTGTTTCACTTTTTTTCTTTAAAAACAGAACTAGCCCAAATCAGCTGAGCCCAACCCGAAAAGGCAAAACCCAATAGTGAAGAATGCAAAACAGAAACTTTAAGTTGCTAAAAATATGAGCTTTCAAATTTTAATTCTCAGAACATGATAAACTCGTGGTTCATGGTCGTTGAAACTGAAGAACTTGATTTTCTCCAAAAGTTTGGCTTGGAACTGGGATTTTGAGGAATGGAAGTTCACATGGGCCATTAGTAAATGTTATTTCAGATATAACTTTGCCCGCAAAGAAAAATTTAGTTGTTTGCTCTATAAAATGAGTTGGAAGTCTCTAGCTATTCTAATTGGAAAAAACAGGAAAATTCATACCTCCTCCCATCATCGACTATTGTAATTTCAATCTTCCTTTCTACCTCCAATGGAAGAGCTGAAAATGAATTGGGGACAAAATCCTTAAAAATATTTTAAAATGTTTTTCTACCACCAAATTATAAAAGTTTCCAAATACATGTAAAACAACTTTAAATATACCTACTTAAATTTAGGGAAAATTAATTTGAGGTCCCCCACAAGGAACTTAATACTAGAAAAGTCCCAAAAGTTGAAAAAATTAATGTAGAGTCCCAAGGGATCTCACTTTAATATATTTCAAAAGTGAAAAGACACTTTTACCCATAGCCTATCAACACTTGCAACATGTGCCCAGTAACTTGTCCAGGTTTGCCCAAATAGTTGTCAAGCGTGCCCAGTAATTTGTCATTTTGCCCTGCCCATTAACTTAAAGAGTATTGGTCATTAACTTGTTACACATGCCCAACTAGTTGTCACATGTGCGGATGTGCCCAGTAACTTATCAAGGTTTGCCCAAAGAGTTGTCAAGCGTGCCCAGTAACTTGTCATTTTGCCCTGCCCATTAACTTAAAGAGTATTGGTCATTAAGTTGTTACACATGTCCAACTAGTTGTCACATGCGCCCAGAAACTTGTCAAGGTTTGCCCAAAGAGTTGTCGAGCGTGCCCAGAAAATTGTTACACTTTGACAAGTTATTGGGCACATGTGACAAGTGTTAATAGGTTATGGGTAAAAGTGTCTTTTCACTTTTCAAATATATTAAAGTGAGGTCCCTTAGGACCCTACATTAATTTTTTCAACTTTTGGGACTTTTCTAGTATTAAGTCCCTTGTGGGGGATCTCAAATTAATTTTCCCTAAATTTTAAAGAGTCACGGTTCCATATAATGCCAATTTTCTTCCTTTAATTTTGAAAACCAACTCTTTTGGTAGACCTCTTGGCCAAATTATCACATTCCCAGCAAGACAACTTCTCAACCTTTGATTCTCAACTTAACAACACCGGTGGAGCGAGAATCCTTCTGTAAATTTTGGTCTTTAATAGCTATTTGTATTTTTCTTTTAGGTCACATAGTAGTTGTAAATATAGAAGTTCATTTTGTATTAAAAAAAACTCCACCTCCTCCTCCATCTCTCTCCCCACCTCTCCCTCCCTTCACACCTTCGCCACCATTTCTTCGCCAGCCAACACCTCTGGCACATTCTTCGTCGCCTTTTTGAAAGAAACGAGCAAGGCCGAAGTGGAAGGATGGCCAAACAAGTGAGCAATGCCCCACGTTTATTCATGGCTGGGAACTTAGCTAGGCATGATGGTTTAAAGGTTTGTGTGTGAGGGAAGGAAGGAGAATCAATGGTTTTGGGTGAAGTCTTGAGAGATCTTCGTTTTGCTGGCCACCGCGGCGTTGATTACAGTGAGGGGCTACGAGGCGATTGGGTGAGATAATGACAATGAGAAGAGAAAACGAGGCGAGAAAGGTAAATTGGATTTGATTCTTATTAATGGGAACTTGGTATTTCTTGTTGCAGGTAATTATTGTGTATAATTTAGCACTCTCATCAGTGCAACTGGCTAGAAGATTTTGTTATTTGCATATACAGAGTCTGAAATGTGTTTTGTCATGATTTTGAAATAAAAACATTATTTGTACTATCTAAGATAAGTGATGGAAAGAATACTTTCTAAACCTAAAATACAGCAAATCTGAACCTTGTTCTGAATTTTGACTTTGGTTACTTTTAGATTTGAAACATTTGGAAACAAATATTTCAATATATCATCTCATTTGAATTTTACAAAAATTTCAATTTTTATAAGTGCACTTAGCATATAAATGAATGTTTTTTTAATCAAAAACATTCATCAGAAAAGCCTATTGTCTTCCACTATTTTGAAGCATAATTGTGTGTGATTTCTCAAATTATGTGAAATGCGTAGGAATGTATAAGAAGGACCAAGTTTTTCTCTGTCATTATTGTATTGATTGAATTTTGGGTATTTTGGAAAGGCTTTTCTGAAAGCATGGAAAGATGTTTGTCAATCAAGAAAGTACTATCCCACATTTCTGTTGCTTAAAGGAAGAACTTTTGTGTTGCAACCTACAGTTTTCCAAGGTCCTTGCAACTCTGCCTCCATTAATTTAAGGTGAGTCAACTCATTCATTTGAATTTTTACTTCTCAGTGATCACGTTTCTCTTGCATTGATGACCTGGATGAGACCCTTCACCCTTTTAAAAAATGGCTAGAAAGTTTGAGGAAATTTGAGAAGTCACCTCTGATCTCACACATGAATATCATAAAAAAAATTTCATATGAATATGGGCAATATTATCATTTTTAATACTGTCTAAACTTTATAGCTATGCGTGAATAATGAATAGTTATTCGATTTTAATTTTAGTATAAACATTGATGAAAGTTTATAATTTTTCTTAATTTTAGACTAAGATACTCCTTCCGATTCCTATTATAATTCACCAACTAACTACAATTTTTTAATCTTAATATAAGTCACTATCCATCATATTAAAAGTTTTTCCACTTTAGCCCTTTTATTATTAGAGATTGAAAATTGAAAATGTGAAACACATCTTTTAATGAAGGGTTAAGTTGGAAAAAGTGTCAAATTTAATATGAATTTTAAGACATAATAACCATTCTTTGGTCATTGGCTGCTATTTCAGCTGCCTTTCCAAGAATAAATGTAGCAAATAAGTTATTGTGTTTGAAATACTTGTGTTCCTTCCGATGGCAAAAAAGAGAGAAAGAAATACTTATGTATTATTTTTCTTCTAGGGGTGTTGTCTTTTTTTTCTGAATTTAGAAATATTAAAAAAATCTCTCTGGTATTAGGGAGAAAAATATTTTATGATAGGATAAAATTGTTAGAAATTATGAAAATAATATTAACATTTCCTATTTTATATTAGTAGACTATTTAATTTGTATATTAGTCATAATCTCTTAGTCATAATGATAGCATAATATTCTTCTACTCTAAAAATTTCCTAATAATATAATTAATTCATAATCATAATTATGACTAAGATATACAAATTGTCCACTAATACAAAATAGGAAATATTATAAAACTAGGAAATATCAATATTATTTTCATAATTTATTTCTAAAAAAAAAGAAGAGAGAATATTTTATGGTGAAGGGTATGTATATAAAATCAGGGATGGATAAAAAAGCTTTGTGGGTAGGGGAGAGTGCAGTTTTTATAATTTATTTCTGGCTAGGACAGAATCAGATGCCATAAATATTGTATATTGGATATTTCTAGATATAGGAAACCCTAATACCTCTTTTCTGTCGTGCAATTCCATCTCACTGTTCTCGTGGTTTCAGATTCAATCCCCATGGTAGGAGTATCCGGAGGTTCGTTTATTCTCTTATACTTGTCTACATATAGGAGTATTTATTTTCTCAAATAGAATCAACTTTGTTTCTGTCTTCTCTTTTTGTTTATCTATTCATAAAATTTTATAGGCGACGACTTAGACTTACGTAATTTGAAAACCACAAATATAGAATCAAAACAACCACTTCCTCTTACGCCCATATCAAAATTTTATCTTTCTTTTAACATTTCTTTCATTATTTTCCAAATCCATCTAATCAGCTCTCATTCTACTTGTTGTTACATATACAAGCAACAAAAAACCATTTCCTGAAGGTTTAAATTTGCATTTTTTAGTGCTGTTACTCTTGATTTTGCCTGCTTTCTGCCCTTATACGATATTTGAACTAAAAAAAATTTGAAAAACGTTTGTGTGTGTGTGTATGTGTGTATCTTAGCAGTTAGCACTATTCTCTTAGCATCCCGAAAAATCAAATCCACTTTATAGTCGTTGATGTTGTTACTATTCAATTCCTTCTCCCGCTTTCAGAAGGTTCGTTTATTATTTTTTCATTTATTTGTTTTTTCTAGTTAATATAATATAATAGCCTTCGGTTTCGGTTTAGGGTTAGGGTTTGTTTTGGAGGATTTCAATTGTTACTGCTCTTGCTTCTACCTTATATTTTCCTGTTGGAAGCCGCTAGAGATGTTGCTAATTTTGATACATTTTAATCTATGAGATGCGATTATGTTGATGTATCTTAGCTCCCATGATGGAAAACTCTTCCTCTTTTCAACTTTGTTAGTCCCATTCTTTGATGTTTACTCTTTAAATGTTACTTTTGAAGTTTTCCTATAGGAAAGTTGCATATATACATGTCATTCATTCTTTGTTATTTCATCGTGAATTTTGCCACCTACCTACGATTCATCTGCAAATTTGAAAACCTTGGCTTCTGTTTCAGGCCATAATTTTTTTACTTCCAAAGCTTAAATAGTTCTTTCTAATATAATATCATATCATTGTAATAATGGCAGTAGTAGCTGATTGAGTGGTTGCTCCTCAATATATCTCCACCCTCCTTGTTCAAGGTCAACGCGACTTCAAAATTTGACTTTTTTTTGGGCTTGGAAGCCTAAGCAAGACCTCTACTCTAGCTCGGACCTCTGTTTCCATCGGGTTTTGGGCAGAGAGTTTCTTAGAAAATCCCCATAATCACTCTCCTTCCGTTCCTCTAGCAAGGCCTCCACAGCCAGCAGATCCGGTATCTCTAAATCTGCCATCTGTATTAAGTTTACACCAGCTAGTATAAACTTGCTGCCATGGAAGTTGTAAAAAAACTTATAAAATTTGTTGTTGACACAAGGAAAGGTATATTATCTCCTTTTTCATCTCCTTCTTCTTCTCTTTCGCCATCTGATGCCCAACATCTTCTCAAACTATAGTTTATCAATCTCTCGATATTTGGAACCTGTGATCTTTAACCTATATTATTAATCACTTTATTAATCACTTTCTTTTGTGTTTCCATTTAGGTATTGTTTGGTGGACACATGTCTGGAAGGCAAGGAACAAGAATCCCTTTGAAGGGATTGAGTTTCCGCATGCTCCCCATTCATTGGACTGGAAAAACTATGAAGTGGTTACTCCAGTTCAAAATCAACTTGAATGTGGTAAGTTAAAAAACTTGGAGTATTGTATTTAATAAAAGAATAGAGTGAAAAAATTATTTATAGGAGAAGATAAAGAATAATTATATTCATGATAAGGAAGTTTAAGATAATTAATCTGTGGAATTTTCTTTTGTGAGAGAAGAAGACAAGGGAATAATTATGTTGGTATTATCATAAGAATAAGAATTTTATGATTGATGCTATAAGAAAATCTTAGATGGTATTACCATAGGCATGTTTTAGTTGTTTTAATTCTAACTTTCATTTTATTGTGATATGTATGATTTAGTTTTGAGGTGTACACTATATTTTGTTGTCGCGAATTGAGTCAAAGCGGTGAGTTTTATATAAACTTTATACCAACTGAATTATAAATTATATAAATTTGACTTTCACATTACCTACCTCTCTACACTTAGCTTGAGTTACTAGCTAGTTTTATTACATGCATGATATTTTTATTATTTTGAAAAATCGTTCGGAAATTTAATAATAAAAGTTATGTTAAATATTCTTATTTGGTTGAAACAACTTTTATTTTATCAAACTTATTTGAACAAATATTTTGATGAATTCGGAGGACCGAATTTCTTAACGGGAGGAGAATGTAATAGCCCTAAAAAAAATAAAATAGGATAATTATTTTATTCTTAGTTGATATTCTTTATATCTTTTTTTATAAAGCTTTATATCTTGAAAATAATATGAAATAATCACTAAATCTTTACCTAGAATTTTGATTCATTCTTGAAAATTTTAATCAAAAGTTTATTTATAATATAGTTGTTTGGTGTTGCATTTTTGGGTTGGGTGATCCATCATCATCAGTATAGCATCAGCACATTATCATTATTATTTTTTGCTGACAAGTATATAGTTGATAGCTAAATAAATGCATATTTTGGGATAAGATTTATATACTTATAGATATTTTATAACTATTTGTTAGAAATATGTTTTTTAATATTAGTATTTCCTATTAGTAGAATCTTAATATTAGTCATAATTGGAAATCATAAGAATTAGGGAAAATAAATGTTGGATAGAATCAGGATCAAATCTCTTTTATTTTATGTATCAAGCAAATCCCTATAATCATGAGATAAGTTGGGTCTCTTGTACTATATAATGGAAGATAATAGTCAGAGAAATATATCAGAATATTTACTCATCCTTTTGTTTCCACATGGTACCAGAGCTAGGTTAAAGAAGTTTAGTTTTAGTATGATCCCTAGGCAACTAAGTTGCCTTTGTAGTTAAAAAGCCTAAAATTTAGTCTCCTTTGTTTTGTCTTCACAACCTCAGATTGAATTCCTAAATATAAGATCACTTTGGTTAATTTGGGGAGATTAAGGAAGACAGTAAAATTATATGATCTTCCAAAAATCCCCTCAATTACTTAACTTTAAAAGGAGGAGGATTTTCAATGAAAAGAGGGAGTATAAGGTAGTTTAGGCAAAACTTGAGATAAAATAGGAAGTGATCTTATATTTAGGAACTTATCCACTTCCCCAAAGTGATCTTATATTTAGGAATGGAGGGAGTATTATTTTTCTGCTAGGGGTGTTGTCCTTTTTTCTGAATTTAGAAATATTAAAAAGATCTTTCTATTATACTTGTGCGTGTCTATATATCTATATATATATATATATATATATATATATATATATAATTGGAGTATTTATTTTCTCCAATAGAATCTAGTATGTTTTCGTCTTGACTTTTTGTTTATCTACTCATAAAATAAAATTTTACAGGCGACTTAAACTTACATAATTTGAACACCACAAATACAAATATAGTATCAAAACAACCACTTCCTCTTACACCCATATCAATATTTTTATCTTTATTTTAACATTTCTTTCATTATTTTCTGAATCCATCTCATCAGCTCTCATTCTACTTGTTGTTACAGATACAAGCAACAGGGAACCATTGACCCAAGGTTTGTTCTTCTTTTCTTTTAGTTCTTTTATTTATTGACTACTGAATATGACTTAGCAAGTACGGTCCTGGCTGCTATTTGTATTCAATGGCAGTATTGAGAATTTAAATTTTCGTTTTTAATTGATGTTATTCTTGTTTTGGCATGCTTCTACCCTTATACGATATTTGAACTCTAAGGGTCTGCTTGGATGAGAGGAAAATAGAGAGGAAAGAAAGTGGAAGGAAAGAAAATGGGGAGGAAAGAAAACAGGGAAGAAAATAAAATCTCTTCTCTTGCTTGGATGGAGGAGGGAAAATAAGGAGGAAAGAAAATGGGTAAATATCAGAATAACTAAAATACCCCTATTGTAAACACTTTAGTAAGATAACTATATATTTTAACAAATATTTTTTTTTAATAAGCCAACAAGTGGAACATCTCTTCAAACTAAATCAAATAAAGGGAAATAAATATAAATTAAATTCAGGCCAAGCCAGATAAACTCCCTGTTATAAAAAAATCAAATAAACACCTCATGTGATGTATTAAATATAAATGACAAGTCTTTTCACTACAAGAAAATTGGTCTATTTTCGCGGCTAAGTTTTCACGGAAAAGAGAACCGCCAAAACATGGAGTTTATTAATTTTTTTTAAAAAAAATGAAGCACATGTTTTCGCGCAACAACGCAAAAACATGTAATTTTTTAGTTTGTTACATATATTCGCACAAATACGTGAAAACCTGTAAGAGTTTTTTTTAAAGCAAGTATTGCATTCTTCAAATATAGTATATTTATTTTTTTAAAAAAGGACACATTCAAATGTAACAATTTCTCGCATCATGGCGTGAAAAACATGTAAACAAATACATGTTCTCGCACCATGGCGCCAAAACATGCAGACATGTGCATGTTTTCGCACCATGGCGCGACAACATGTAAACAAATACATGTTCTCGCACCATGGCGCGAAAACATGCAAACATGTGCATGTTTTTGCACCATGGCACAAAAACATGTATACAAATACATGTTCTCGCACCGTGGCGCGAAAACATGCAGGCATGTGCATGTTTTCGCACCATGGCGCTAAAACATGTAAACAAATACATGTTTACGCACCACGACGCGAAAACATGCAGACAACTACATGTTTTCCCACCATGGCGCGAAAACATGTTCTTGTTTTCATGTCTATAAAACCCCCCTCTCCCTCCATTTGTTCATTTATCTCTCCCTCCATTTCGCTTACTCTCTGTTTTCCTCTCACTCCATCTTTTCTTATTGTCTCTTCCTCCCCCTTATTCACTGTGTTCAACTTAAAATATTTTCATGTGATGTGTTCTCATCAATATGCAACTAAGCTTCTTCTTCTCATTAACTTATGGTATGTTATTTTTCTTTGACATAATCAATTCGCTCAATTTATTAATTTAATTTGTATTATAATTCCCCCTTATTCACTATGTTCAACTTAAAATATTTTCATGTGATGTGTTCTCATCAATATGCAACTAAGCTTCTTCTTCTCATTAACATACAGTATGTTATTTTTCTTTGACATAATTAATTCGCTTAATTTATTAATTTAATTTGTATTATAATTTAAGTGTTCAAGATGAGTATATATATGGTCCATTTATAAGAGGAAGCAATTCAATATATGTTTGTATGTATATTTTAATTATTACAAATACTTCTCTACACAACTAATTTTAATCCAAATACTTTTCATCTATTTTTCTTAAAATAATTGCATTATAACAATTTTATAAATTGTCTTTATTGTAAAACATGTTAAATCTGTCTAATTGCGACGGATGATGATCCGTTACAATTAGACAGGTTTTTTTTAAAATTAATGGTCCACAAGTTTTCGCGCAAAAGCGGGAAAACTTGTTATACATGTTTTCAGGTTTTTGCCTGAAAACATGTATAACAAGTTAATGGTGCGCAAGTTTTCGCGCAAAAACGCGAAAATATGTATACCAAGTTTTCCCATTTTTATGCGAAAACATGCGCGAAAATAATACTCCTCCCGTTTGCTTTGTTGCGCGAAAATACATGTTTTCACACAGCATTTTTTCGCGTTTAAGGAAACCGTGAAAACATGTTGTTTTCGCATCTTTTTACGCAAAAATGTATACAACTAAAACTGCGGGAATGTCCATTTATTCTTGTAGTGTTTACTCAAAAAAATATAAATGACCAAGTGATAGAGAAACTTGAAAAAAAAAATTCATCAATTCAAATCTGGGGAGTGCTTCACAACAATAAAATTTGGTGCTTGGTTAAGTCATTTGATAGAGTTACTGGGACACTGTTGAGGATTTTTCTAATTCACGTGTATTTTCCTAATCAAATATATATGTGAAGAAAGAAAAAAAAAAGTAGGAGATTTAACGAGAGAGAGAGAGTCTGCGAAGCAGAAGCGCCAAATTAAAATGGTATAAGGGCAAAGAGTGGAAAAACAAATTTGTCGAGGAAAAAGTTGGGGGAAAATGGGGCATGAGACCCACACTATTTTCCTTCCCCATTTTCTTTCCTCTCCCATTTTTTCTCCTAACAAGCAGGGGAAAATGTTCTCCCTTGCCCCCTTTTCCCTCCCCATTTTCCTTCCCCTCTCATTTTCCTCTCATCCAAGCGGGCCCTAAACCATTTGAAAAACTTTCTGCTCTGTGTGTGTGTCTTAGCAGTTAGCACTATTTTCTTCGTGGCTTTGGTATTGAAAATCATGCAAGCTACGAGGAATAAAACATTCCCTTCAATCTTTCTTTTTCATTTCCCAAACTCCTACTTTCGTTTCTCTCTGCTTCCTTCAACATACATCTCATCACCTCACATTCTACATGTTACAGATATAAACGACAACGTGGGACCATTTCGCAAAGGTTTGCCCATCTTTTCTTTTACTTATATTTATTTTCTCAAATAGTAGTGAGCCCTGAATGTGATTTAAATTTGTAGTGTTGAGAATTTAATTTTGCACTTGCTCTTCTTTTTGCTTGCTTCTTATGCCCCTTCAACTCCATACTTGCTTTGATTTGGTATGGCTTGATACTCTAATGCGCCTGTTGCATATTTCACTTTGAATGTAGACCTGAACAAGTTCAATACTGAGCAAGAAATCAAGCAATTGTTTCATTTATGGAAGATTCATTTCAAACGAGAATACCAATCCCCCGAAGAAGAGGCGCAGCGATTCAAAATTTTCAAAGGACAGGTGAAGTATGTGAAAAAGCTTAATGCAAAGGCGAAGAATCCTAAATCTTATGGGTTGAATGATTTTTCAGATATGACTTTTTCTGAATTCAGCGACAAGTACTTGATGAAGTGTGATTGCGATCCCGATCCCTCGCCTAAAGGCTGTACCATATGTTAAAGACGAAGCAAACCAAATGCTGCTCCCTTCCACCTCTGCTATGTTATAGTATTATTTATGGGTACTATGCCTAGTGACTTATATTTTCTATAGCTGTTTTGCGTGTATAAGTTAAAACCTGCCATGCTTTGGATCTAGGCCCTATATTTATGTGTATGATTGATATGTTAACATATTTTAATCTAATGAATGACATCTTTGATGGATAGTCAATCCAATATCTAAACTAGATAATAATTATCTTACACTATTTGTTTTAGTATAATGTTTGGTCCTTGTAATTTGTATTAATGTTTGGTTTAGTCTAATTGAGATTTGATTTACATATTTAATATTATTATATGTCACTAACATCCTTAATTATACATTAAAAAATATAACTTTTGGTCTCCAAACTTACACAAATTTGACTTTGATCCCTAAATTATAAAATCTATGGTTTTACTCCTTGAATTTTCGATAGTTTTGACATGGTACTTTGTTGGGTCGAAGTAAAAATGGATATCTACATGAAACAATTATAAAAACTACTTAGATCGACTAAAGTTGAGAAAGAATTAATAAGGGTACTTTAGCGTGGAAAAAGAAGTAGGGTTAAGTTAAGAAAAAATTGTTGCTTAAAAATTATTTTATTATCACATGAAAAGTAGATGAATCGATGATATTAATGAGGTGTAAACATTGCAATCTCCTTTTCTTGTTAAAGAAGTATGCATAGGGGAAAATTTGCAAAAAAAATTGAAAAATTAAAAAAGAGTATTAAATTTTGGAACAGATTTACCTACCAAATTAGTTAGTATATTCAGATAGAGATATGAGAACTAATTATAAAAAAAAAAAAAACTAGAGATATGAGCACTTACTTTCTTACATGTTTAGCATCATTTGTAGAGTTTATGATTGCTATAGTGCCTCCCCAATCCCCATCATCATTATTAACATAGTTTTGTATGTACCCGTTTCTCGCTTGAATAATCTATATGCTTTCAAACATACCACCTCCTATCTTGTCTTTATTTCACTCCTTTCGTTGCTTTCATATAACGTTTTCATGTTATACAAATACATCCTTAGAGTTTTCTTAGCAAGAAAATTTTGATTACTCATGAATATTAATTTGTAAGCGGAAAAAGTCTTATATCTTTGTTCTCTCCTCTTGTATGAATGCAATGTATTCTTTTCCTTTCTGAGTACATCAGTATCATAACCTTAAGTAGTTGCACAAATATGCTGGAAAACAAGAACGATATCCCTTATAGTTAAGGGTCATAACATTCAAACCTTTTTCTATTAATCGTTAACGTAGCCTAAAATTCCTATTCTTAAAACGTAAAATCCAAAATGAAGCCGAATAAAAAGAATCAATTTTTAAGGCACGAAACTATTGGAACGTTGGAAGCAGAACTTGTGCCATAAGCATTCAAGCAGGTGGCCTTGGTCTTCGTTTTAGGATCTGATGATGTAATTTGGATTTTGTCCAACACAATGTTGGTGCATCCGACGACATTGTCACACATCAATTTCACTGCTTCCGACATAGATGAAGTTCCTCGGAAATTCCTATATGTAATGTCACTAATTTTTATAGCATTTTTATTGCTATTTAACTGATATGCCGAGTAGTGTTGGTCAATGAGCACTGGGTGCTGAACGTCTTTCAACATTATGTTCTCAAATGTGATCTTTCTGACATAACCTTGTCCTCCCTGGTTATGAACATGATTGTATTTATTAGTTAAACAAGATTGAATGATGAGAATGATATAGACAAAGTTAAAATAGTTAAACATTACATCTAGTATATGTGGGTACAAATTCTCACCTCTCTTAATGATCAGATATATACTTGTTTATGTATTCTCAACTCTTGCAAATTTATTTGTAAGTTTCATGTGCTTATAGTTAGTTTTGAGCATAATCAGGTGGACTTATATGTCTCTAATATATATATTTTTGAGCTTCCCTCCTAACTCCTAAGTTTTGTTTTTCAATTGAAGTTTCCAATTCATTGCTATGAAGTTTTCTGTTAAAAATCATTTTCTTTTTTTAATAATCTGTTTTGGTGTGAATGTACTTTACCTCCCAAGTCTTGATTCTTGCTCCATTTGTAGATTTGGTGAAGGTGCAATTTGTGACATGAATCTCTTCTACTGCGCCATAAGTTCCACCACCTCCCAGGCTTCCAATGCTTAATTATGTATATCACCAACATACACCACAAAGGCATTTATATATTATATATTAAACTCATGTAAATTTCTTGATTGGGACACAGAGACACATACAAACATTTAATGATCAAAAGGTAAGACTGATGTAAAATCACCTTATGCCATGACCAGGCCCACAGAAGACGCGAGTAATGTTCATAAAAGAACCTCCATTAATGGCCACACAATCATCACCTTCAGCAAAAGTGGAACATAGTGATTTAGTACTGATAAGAAGATCCAAATAAATGAGAATGAAACGTAATTACGGTAAGTAGCTAATTGACTATATTTTAAAGATTAAGAGTAGCCCAGCCCTGAATCTAGTGCAATTAAATCTAGATTAATTAGAAGTAGTGAAATTCTGAAAATAAAACTAATAAGGTCTTTGGATAATAAGAGTTACAAGTCTAGGCTATTTCCTTTGCTCTTTAATTTAAAGGTGTGGATACTAATGTCTAAGTTTACAGTTGGGATTATACTTGCAACCACTCTCCCATATTCGGGAACTTTTTTATGCTACAAGCAACTACAAAAGCAATTAATCCAAATTTACAAGTAGGATCTATCAATTTATTTCTCATTACTAGGCCCTCCAACATCTAGCTAGAGGAATCTTCTCACTAAGAGTTACTATAATGATATTGGTAAATGTGAAACGGATCATTTCTTGTTAAATAAAAAAGATACTAATTAGTAAGTTAATTACCAACTTCCATGATAGAATCTCGGATTGTGACATGAGATGATCCAGCTATTCCAAGGCCATCAGTATTTGGGCTATCTGGAGGAGAACGAAGATGAATGTTGGAGACAACTGAGCCATTGCAACCATTCAAAGATATGTGACCTCCTGGGGTGTTGGCCATATTTATCTTGTTGATTTTTAGCCCTTCACATGCATGGAATGACAATGCCTACACCAATCATTCCCATTCATAACCAATAGTTAAAAAATAATTTATGAATAGTTTCTCAGTTATTTTAAATTTTAATTCAATTAAGGTGTAATTTAACAACAAAGCATTTCTTTATTTCTTGATCAAAACAACCAAGTATCTGTTGTAAATCACAGTAATGTCTTAAGATGTACTCAAGTATGCATAATTATTTTCGTTAATGAACGTTTCAACCTGATTATAATTAATTAGTTTTAGTGAGTTGAGCTTATTTGAAAGGTTTACATCTACTTTTGAACATTCCAAAGCATTATTATTGTTGTTTTTTGGTTGAAACAGTTTGTTGCTTAATTTACACAATTACCAATATTAATAAAATAAATTAACTTTTTACATTATTGAAAATCTTGAAAGATTAAGATTAAGAACTTACACGTGGCCTATTTCGACATTGGGATTTTTTGAAACAGTCCCACCATGGAGCACCTTGGCCATCAAAAAATCCTCTACCATCTACAACAAGTCTCTTTATGTATTGAAACTGAAGCCATGAACCTTGATCATTGCTAGACCATTTCCAATCATTGATGTCTTTTGGAGCTTTTATAGTTCCTCGAACCTGCCAACCAATCCATAATCATGTTCAAAATTATTGTATTAACAAACATTTCAATATGTTATACTAAGATACTAAAATTAAGAAAAAATATAAATTTTCATGGGGAAAAGACAAATAAAGTCCTCATAATATGCAAATTAAAAGTACAATAAGGTCACTATATTTTTAAAAAGACAACCAAGGTCACATGCAATAAATTAACAAGGCTCTAGTTGTTAATGGTAATAAGTTGCTGTGGTTAATGAGAATGCTGATATAGTTAATTGTCATACTTTAACTATTAATTGTGGATGATGCTGTTGTTAAATATACATGTTAATGATGGGAATGTGCTGCAATTATTAATTTATTGTTTGTGAGAATGATTGTTCTTTTAGAAATTTAACAAATTTGATTGTCCTTTTCCTAAAATTTCATCAATGTTTTCCTAAAATTAAAATTATTCACGTATGAACTATAGAGTCTAGACAGCATTAAAAATATAATATTGCCCATGTTCATATGAAATTTTTTATGATATTCTTTTGTGTGCGAATAGAGGTGACTCAAATTTTCTACCGATTTTTCAAAAGTGTGAAGGGTTTCATCCAAGTCATCAATGCAAGGAAACGTGATCACTGAGAAGTAAGAAAATTCAAATGAATGAGTTGACTCACCTTAAAATTAATGGAGGCAGAGTTGCAAGGACCTTGGAAAACTGTAGGTTGTAACACAAAGGTTCTTCCTTTAGGCACCAGAAGTGTAGGATAGTACTTTCTTGATTGACAAACATCTTTCCATGCTTTCAGAAAAGCCTTTCCAAAATATCCAAAATTCAATCAATACAATAATGACAGAGAAAAGCTTGGTCCTTCTTATACATTCCTACGCATTTCACATAATTTGAGAAATCACACGCAATTATGCTTCAAAATAGTGAGAGACAAAAAGCTTTTCTGATGAACTTTTCGAGAAAAAACATTTATAACCTAATTGCAATTTTTGTAAAATTCAAATGAGATGATATATTGAAATATTTGTTTCGAAATGTTTCAAATCTAAAAGTAATCAAAGTCAAAATTCAGAACAAGGTTCAGCTTTGGTGATAAAAAAAAAGAACAAGGTTCAACTTCAGCTGTACTTGAAGTTTAGAAAGTATTTTTTCCATCACCCATCTCAGATAGTACAAATAATGTTTTTATTTCAAAATCATGACAAAACACATTATAGACTCTGTATATGCAAACAACAAAATCTTCTAGCCAGTTGGAATGATGAGAATGCTAAATTATACACAATAATTACCTGTGAATCATCACTTTGGCCATTCCCTGAGGCACCATACTTAAGGACATCAAAAATAGGATAAGCTTGTAAAGCAACAAAACAGCATAATAAGAGGGTAGCAAATAAAAGGCCTTGCACATTCATTTTTAACTAAACAAAACACTTGATCGTTTACTGAGAAAACTGAAGATATCAACGATAAGTTTTAATGGAAAGGTTCATGTGATAAAGGTTGAGAGGCAACTGGATTTATAGTCTTGAGGAAGGATCATATAATCAATCATTTAGGGTATTTTTGGATTTTCATTGATTTCTCATTTATTAATATCCCCGCATATATGAATATTTAATTTTCTTACTTTAATTTCAGCCTAGATTGAAGCGTTTCCATTATTTGATTCTTTAGAAATAGAAGTTTTACTGTTTAATTTCGATACAGAATTCCTAAGTCAAACTCTGTACACTAGTTTAGTGTATTTATTTATTAATCGTTATTATATTGTCGTCCTATTATTGGGAAATAAAATAAAATATTAACAATTGTATACTGCGGCATTCATTACTATTCCTTACTATCGGTTTTTGCCTATTATTTTGTTTATTATTCTTCTGTCTACAGTCTATAAATATAAAACCTAATCAATTTTTCTTTCTTGAGACTTGAGAGATTAGGGAAGTAAAATAAACCACCTAATAATTATATATTTTATATAACATTTGAATATATGTGAACTTATAATTTATGAGTAAAAAACCTAGTTTAATGAATAAATTCATAAAAAAAATAATTCTTCAATAATTTATTTCACTTTCATAATTTTTTTAAAAAAATTAACTAGATTTCATATTTAGGAATAGAAGGAGCATGTATGTACTATATGGCTAGAAGAAAAGCACCTAAATAATTCAATTTGAACGTAGATAAAAATTCAACTGAAATGGGCAGTATTTCTATTACACATCCATAGTAAAAATGTAATGATCATTACCATAGAGATATTTATCGAGTTCAATATATATTCATGGAGATATTTTCACATCCAATGGCCAAACATTGTTTTTTTTCTCAAAGAACATATAATTGGAATATAAATATACAAAACATATAAAGAATATAAAAAAATCAATTAACAATAAATAAACCCTAACAGTCATCATCGTCATCGTTGCCAACAAACCTACTATCTTTTTGATAAAACAACAAACCTACTATCTTCATCATTCTTTTATTAGAATTTGTGGCTAACAAAATAATGTTTGCATAAATATTATCAAATTCGCGAGTTTAAATAAACTTTTACAAAGAATGTGAAATCGGATTGTAGTCTTGAATTGTAAGCTCGTAAAAGTTACCTTTATTAATAATAAATACATATTATCGTATATAATTAAATAAAAATGCAAATGTAACAATAATTTAAGTTGAATATATTTTAAGTTCAAATAATTGATATTAAAGATATTACTTATTAGCATTCATATTTCATCAATATCAATAGAGAAATTTCTATGAAAATTTTATATGATAAATTCATTGAATTCGATCAAATAAAAACAATTACAATCAGTTTATGTGTACGTTAACACAATTTTCTATAAAGTAGAAAATAAATAGCGCATTTGACATGTAAAAACTTGAGTTTCGATCGAGTTTATCGTCATTAAAAATTAAATATGATCGTGACATGTTTGGTTAGGTAGTAGAGCCATGAAATTGGTAAAATCAGAGTATTAACTCGTGAGTAAGAAACATGGGTAAGAAATACCCCAAAATTTCCAGCAATTTTTAAGAACTATAGTATTTTTGTAAACGCCACAAAGAAACCTTACCACAATGTATCTTCCGGAAAATGTCGTAGTGCCTTTGCGGCGTTTATTAACTATGGTAAATGACAAAAATAAAAGTCGTCTTACAACGAGTTTTTTTGTAATGGATTGATTATGATTGTTTCAAATGCGACTACCTAGTGATCAGTATGTGGCAGGTTTGTGTCAAGGGACCAGTGACCTGATGGTTAGAAAGGTGAGATAAGACGTGCGCCCTACCCAGGCAAACTCCGGATTAGTCGGCACTCAAAGAGTAGCGGATATCGAAGGCTCTAAGCAAAAAGTATGTGGCAGGTTTGTCAATAAATGTATATCTACATATTAAGTTATAATATATTAATTTTATTATTATTTATAATATATTTTTATTAGTCACATTATTTTAAAATACTTTTTAAACAACTTAAATATTATTTTATCTATCAATCTGTTAGTGTATTTTAATTTGGGGCAATCCTAAAGTGGTCCAATTCATGTAACCACACTAGGTCATTGGACACTCTAAATATACACAGTTACAATTTCACCTTTGAAGAAACTTAAATGGTCTAATTTTCTCTTGACGCGACAGACCCATCAATGAGCTTCGTTCACGTGTTTAAATTACATTCACTAGAGGGTAAAATTGGACCATTTTAATTACTTCAAGTATGAAAATTGTATCCGGTGTTAATTCAAAGTGTAAGTGATTCATAGTGATTACTTGAAGGACAAAATAAAGTCATTGTCTTTATTAATTAGGTTAATAGCTTATAGTTTTGTGTGTGTGGCGGGGTTTGTTAATAAATGTATATCTACAACCTGGGGTGTGTGATTGAGTGAAAAGGACTCATTCACCCTTAACCAATTGTCTGAGGTTCGATCCCTGGCGTTGGGGATGGAGAAACATTAAATCTCCCAGGCCAGCTGTCCCACCCTTTGAGGTGCCTACAAATCGGCGGGGATTAGTCTCTCACTTGTCGAGTGAGGGACACTTTGATCATGTAAAAAAAATGTATATCTACATATAAAGTTATAATATATTAATTCATTCTCTTGGAGAAACCAAAAATACAATATGATTAACCTAGTAATTAAACGAAACCTTTTATTGATTAAAGAAAAAACATTTTAATTGGGTTTGGGGTAAAATTGATGAAAGTATGGTATGTTCGAAGAAACAAATTGAGAATAGACACCAAGTATATATTTTGATTAAACAAGATAGTATGTCAATCCTTGGTTAATGAAGATATAACAATCATCACCTCAATATTATTAGGAAGTTCTCACGCTAAATTGGGAAGCCCCTGTAGATATCCTTCTAGACTAGACTTAGGTTAGGTGAATCAATAACGAAATCTCGCATACAAATTCCCTTAACTCTAAATTAATTAAGTACAAAAACTTAGTGAAATTATCAATTGTAAGTGGCTCATAATATAACAAATGGAACCTGAATGGTCATTTAATTAATTCTAAGGATTTAATTTATTACTAGAATCCCATATAATGAATTATGACAATAATAAACGGAAGTCTAATGTCACTCATACAATTTTGGCAACTTCAAGCACTAATACCCTAATGCAATTACTTGATAAAATCAATCACTAATCAAGAATCCTCAATTACAACATAATAATAACTCAAACAATCATTAGAAGTCATTAATCTATAATTTCAACCAAAAGGTTTACGTGAAGCACTACTTACAAGAATAACAAAATGGAATTATTTTCCGATGTATCAAAAAAAAAAGAAGGGAAAATGACATATAAAGTCTGCCCAATTGGGACTTGTACAATTGAGGTGGGTAAATTGTGGAAAGCTCAAGTTGGGTCATTTGAACTTAAAACAAATTACCACATTTGGGGAAAAGACTAAAGTGCCCTTAAAATTAAAAATTTTTAAACCTTCTTCTCTCTGCAACCATCATCTTCTCCTCAAACCCTAGCCACCATCTTCTCCTCAAACCCTACCTAGCCCACCCCCACCCATCATTGGCCTCCCTGTCTCCCTCATCTCTCTGTCGTCATCTTCACCCATCGTCGGCTTCAACAAGGCCCTCTGCACAAGCGATTTCGTCAGAGCGAGTTCGTCATCTTCACTCGCCATTTTTTGCTTCTTTGTAACATGCCGAATAATCAGAGTAACATGCGTATTAACCACTGTCTCATGCATTTTAACCATAGAAACATGCAGTTTTATTTCCAAAACTTAATCAATGCAACAGTGAATGAACATCTACTTCATCATCTTCATTACATCTAAGTCCACCTGAACTTCTTTTTTCACCAATAAATTCCAGACAAGGTTTTAGGGTTATACAATACACATACATATTTTTTCTATTTCATACCCTAAAAGACATCATGACCAAATAAACTTGAAGAGAGTAGTTTTTGTTTCCCTGTAACATGCCGAATAATCACAGTAACATGCATATTAACCACTGTCGCATGCATTTTAACCATAGAAACATGCATTTTTATTTCCAAAACCTTATCAATATAACAGTGAATGAACATATACTTCATCATCTTCATTACATCTATGTCTACCTGAACTTCTTCTTCCACCAATAAATTCCAGACAAGGTTTTAAGATTATACAATACACATACATAATTTGTCTATTTCATACCCTAAAAGACACCATTAGCTTTTCTTTTAATTATGAATTATTATACACCACATACTTCATCATCATGATTTTTCTTTTTGTTTAGTGTGGGATTCATGTTTGGTTGTGTTGTAATATATTAGATTAGTAAAGGGCACTTTAGTCTTTTCCCCAAATGTGGTAATTTGTTTTAAGTTCAAATGACCCAACTTGAGCTTTCCACAATTTACCCACCTCAATTGTCCAAATCCCAATTGAGCAAGCTTTATATGTCATTTTCCCAAAAAAAAATAACAAAATGGAATTAAAGTTTAAATTATTTCTACCATTCTCAAACAAAACAATAAGATTAAGAATACAATAAAATGAATAATCAAGTCTAAGATTTCTAGAAACAAAATTCAATCATAAGTAAGAGAGAGTGGGAGAATAGAGAACTCCCCGATATTAAAGCTCCAAAAGTCAGGTAAGGTTGATTGAGCTTGATTGGAACCAGATTTGGGCCTAAAACAGTGCATATTCACGTTTTGGGTTTCGGCGGCCGACAAGAATATATATGTTTTTTGCAATCACGTTTCTCTGCTTCTTTAAGTCCGCTTGGCTTTATTGGCAAAAAACAAAAAGTCCGCTTGGCTTGGATCATTTCGACCCTCGTATAAAATAAAGAAAGGAAAAGGATTTAGAGACTCCCAAATTCATCTAACAACTTTTATCACACAAATTTTTGCCAATCAACCAAATTCCTAAGCTATTTTTAATTTAATGGTCTAAATATTAATTTAACATGAAAGTGATCAAAATTGCATATTTTATATATTAACAACCTCAATTTAGCATATAATGAGGATTTGTAAATCTATAAACCAAATGTGGTAAAAATGATTTTTTTTTTAATTTTAGAATTAATATAATTTAGATTCCAAATGAATTCCAATTAATTAGAGGATTTTCTGGAACTTGGGCAAAATTAAATTGCTTCTATAAGATTTACAATTAATTTTTGCAAAAAGACAGGCAACAACATATTCGCCGTCAAGGGAAACAATTCTTGGAAATACATTTATCAATTTATTATTCTATTTAACTTAGTAAAAATCTCAAGTATTTCTTTTAAACAAAAGACGTCCAAATTTTTAACATAAAAAATGAAAAAAAAATTGTTTAAATTTTC
Organism: Mimosa pudica; assembly: GCA_029929735.1. NCBI lineage: Eukaryota > Viridiplantae > Streptophyta > Magnoliopsida > Fabales > Fabaceae > Mimosa > Mimosa pudica. The sequence continues at coordinate 12,176,484 of JAKELP010000020.1, forward strand.
AATGATAATGAAGACTTGAGTTTGAGTGTCATAATTTCTTATTATAATATCATGCATAATATTAAAAGTTTCAATTTAAAGAATCCCTCTGTTGAGAAGTAAATTGACCTTTTGTTCTGTAACGGATGAGAGGCGTTTCATCGATCTATTGCTTGATTTATCTAACCTTCCAATCCATCTCACAAGAAAAATATTAAATCATCAACATGATTTCCGGGTTTGTAAATACATTTAGACGCTTCATAAATAAACTAAGTAGAGCAAGACGATCAAACCCAACAAAAGATTGCAAAGCACAAAGCCAAACACGCACTCTATATCCACATATATCATTTCAAGTTCAAGGTGATTTTACAGGAGTCCTTGGGTTTCCTCATGGTCTAACCCGATCATGTCTTGGAACAAAGAGAAGATCAACCTTTAAACATATAAATGCATAGATGAATATAGTCATTCAATGCATTACCAAGGACATGTTTTCGAATAAATGCCTGTGAAAGAAACCCACCCTTTTTAATGGGAGGATTATGTAGAGAGTTATTCCAACAGCATTTGGACGAAATTGAATTGAGCTACAATTCATGGATTAAGATATGGGTTAGGATCATGATATATATAATTAAGATACAATTAATTTTGCATCTTTAATTTTTTTCAAAATAAAGTTAAAATAATCTTATAATTAGGATCAGATGGGTTAGTTCATTATGTCTCTTCAATATACTCCTAGTGCTAAAATACATACTCCTAGTTCATTAATTTTTATGTTTGTTGTGCGAATAATTCATGGATATCATTAATATGATGCAGTAAGAGATTAAATACGTATAGTGTATACATCAGATTTACATCTTAAAGGAATTTATCCGAGTCTTTACATCTCAATCCGTACATCCATAAAAATGTGGGCTAAAAAATATCCAGAAAATGGTTGCCAATATGGTCCTATTGCTAAACCAAACTGGCCAAGTTAGAGAATGGAATCTCTTGAAACAAACTAAAGGCTGATGTGACTCGTAAGGATGGAAGTACACAAGCCCAATTTGCAACAAGGTGATGTATGTAACATCCAAGGAAATAAGTGAGGATTAGTGGGCATGCATATGTACATATAATTATTCAAGATTCTGTTTCAATCTTAAATGGTCAGTTTAGTTGTAAGAAACATGGGTTTTTAGGCTGTTACTCACATATGGATCTAGGCTGCTTCTTCACTGTTCTCTCACTACCGCACGGAACACGACATTTGACATGACATGTTTAAATAAGCCGGTAGATAATTTATTTATGCTTAATACTCCCTATATATAATAGTCATTACTAGTTTAAAAACTAATCCTATTATGATCCTCCCATGCTGTAATTACTAGTCCCTACGTATCTATTTTGTTTTTGTTGAATGGAAAATCAGATTAAGAGATTTTTTTATGGTCAGAAGAGTTTTTATGAGATAGTAAGCATTAAGAAAAGGGCAATGACCCTATTTTACCCTTCAAGTAATCACTCCGGACCACTGGACACCCTAAACTAACACCGAGTACAATTTTACCCTTGAAGTAACCAAAGTGGTCCAATTTTACCCTCTGACGAATGTAATGTTGATATATGTCATCCACGTGTCAACATTACATTCCACGTGTTAACATTACATTCGCTAGAGGGTAAAATTGTACCACTTTGGTTACTTCAAGGGTAAAATTGTACTCGGTGTTAGTTTAAGGTGTTCAACGGTCCATGGTGTTTACTTGAAGGACAAAATTAAGCCAATATTCGCGACCTTTATCTTGCTCGTGACTTCACGGGTAAAATAATTATGGTATCTCTGACCTCGTGACTTTTATCTTACATAGAAAATCACCCGTGATGAGAATTTTTTATAAAAAATAATTATGGTCAAGGGATATATAAAAAAAACTTATCTATGATCCAGTGACAATCTTACCTATATAGATAATACTTCTCTTGAGTCTAAATTAGTCCATTGTGAATAGATAGCGCATTACATTATTGAAAGATGTTTAACAAAAAAAAAAAAGAGAACTTCAATATAATCTTTCTAAAACACTTTAACCTATAATGTGTAAAAGATGTTTTTATTTCTTCATGAGGTAAAATATATGGGTTACTCTTATATTTTATGATAAAAGATGTTAAATATTCCCTCACCAACACATATTTTTAATAGTAAAAAAGGGAATAAAACACAAGATATCTTAAATGATGATTGCCTTGTATAAAAGAAGTGGCTAGAGTAAACATGACCATTGGATCCTTTCTCAATTTTGCTTGCATTTAATTTTATACTATTAATTCATTTTTTTTATTTTTAATAGTATGATGATGTGGCCTAGTATGAGCTCTTAGATTGATTTTCAATGGTTGAGATCTAGACGCAAAGGGATGCTGAGGGGCCGAGGAAATCCGCATCCTGTGACTATTCCAGTATTCCTTCCTTCTCTTCTTTTTACGCGCTAACTTCTCCCACTTCTCAATCACGTTTCTTTCTTTCTTTGTTTTTTTCAAGTAAAATTTGTGTGTAATTAATTAAAGAATATTACAAGTGTCTGAGGGCAGTACCGATACAATCACGTTTCTTTCTTTCTCGTGAATGCTGACGAGATCGTGTCTCTTCTTCAAATTACATCCATGATACTCATAGTTTTCACAAATGCAATTGAAGAGCATAAACCAATCCAAAGATGTGTGGGGACAGTTGAGAGAATTGATGAGGAGAAATTGGCAAATTAAAGCTCAACACATTTTCATGGAAGGTAAAAAAATGTGTGGACAGGTTTGCAAACAATGAGTTTGACACAGAGAAGCAATAATCCATCTATAAGTCTATTGAAGCCATTTTGATTAGAGATTGTGAGGGTCAAGAGACCCCTCATGGAATATTGTAACAAAAAAATGTATTTTAAAAGCAAAATAAAAACTTGATCCATAAACATTACGTTATGAAGCAAATAGGCAACCAAATTAAAGCAGATAGGCCGATCCTTAAACCCTCCTTAAGAAATAATTTGAAGCGACTGAAACAAATCAGCAACCTGACTAGTACATGGGATATCATTAAAATCAAAAAAATTACCTCAACAAGCAATTTTAAGTAACTGTGATTCAGTGAAAAGGGAAAAAAAAAAGAGAATTAGCCAATGTAAAATCTCAATAAAGTCATAAAACTGGAAACCATAAGAAACATTAAGATCATACAGAACCTACAGTGGGCACTGGGCAACATATTAGCCTTTTACCCATCGGATATACCAATCCATTTTTCTATAAACCGATCGATAGTTTTAGAGTCCGTTTGGTGTGATTGAAAGATGAAATGGAAATGAAGTTAGGAAATGGAAATGGTAATTTCCATATATAATGGGGCCCACAAGTTTTCTCTCTCCATCTCACACTTTTCCTGGGTCCCACAAACTTTTACATCTCATCATTACCTAATTTACCTCTACTTTCCATCTTTACCCCCTTATACTCAATTCCATTTCCATTTCCATTACACACTTTCTATCCAACCAAACGGGCCCTTATGGATTTTTGAATTATATGTTTTCTTTGATTGGGCATTTTGATTGTTATAAAAAACCAAGTTAAATACTCCACCAAATTGCATTAAAAAATGTAAAAAATAATTGAATGTTTTCAAAATATACGTATTTTATCAATATTAATATTACCTTTTTTTATAATGAGTCAGTTAATACGAGAGCTCTTTTGATAAGGATGGGGGATTATATTATTATACATACTTATTTGGTTGTAATGTATATACAAGACGTTTATAATATTTTTTTACACCAACTAAGAAAAACTTTACACCTCACTAATTTAGCATTGAAATTGAACTACTCTTTGACTTTGCCTTAACATCTATCACGCAACATTAGATCAAGGTCAATATATTATCAATCAATAGTAAAATTGTATATTGATACGAAAAATTTATTGATTTAACTTAAAAAAATAAAATAAAATATTCTCTCCATACCTTATAGAGAGGACCAGAGAATTATGTTTTTACTTTTTACTATTTTATTCTTAATAATAAGACTAAGTTGATTAAAATTTTTAATATTTCTTAATATAAAATAAAAAAATGTAATCATATATGTAATACACAAAAGTGCTTTCAAAAAGTTAAATGTATTCTTACATGTATTTTGCTAGCATATTTGATTAACTTATTAACAATAGTAAAATAATTGAAAAAGTGGTTTTAAAGATTCAACTCTAGAGAATAATATATGGAGCAATAGGAATTTTGTTTTTTTTGGTAAAACCTGGTTTCCTATCCAAAATTTAGGTTTTTAGGAAAAATATAAAAAAATATTCTACAAATGTTACCAATCTTTGTCTAATTCAACTAATAAAAACAAGGTTTTGCCCGTAAAAATATTTTTCAAATCTGATTATAGGTTCAAAATGCCTGAAAAAATAAGTTCAATATTTCTCAAAAACATTAACTACTTGAAGTTGAAAAATATAAAACAGTACTAAAACAGTACAGCCCCAACTTCTGAATCCACATTATCCACCGTACACTTCAAATCCCCTAACACCTAACTCATATTCGACCGTTCATCACTTACTAGAAAATGCAAAGACTTACAGTAGAATCAGATAAAAGCTGACATGGGAATCCCTCTCTTTTGACCGTCCTTCCTTTTGCTCTCTCACCTTTACCAACCCGCTGTAATATTTATTAATGCTTCATAATTTAAAGCAAAGTAAACAACTTTGTAATAAGTGAAACAAAAAGCTCTCCAGAGAAGCAAAGAGATCCCAGTACTAGGTAAGTCTCTCCATTATCTTCTACTCTACACTTCTGGGTTTTTTATTTTTAATGTGTGCTTGCATGTTAAGAGTTTAACATGTATAATATTATTTTGTGCCAACAAGTTAAAAAAAAAGTTATTTTGTGCTTATTCTTCTGCATGTATTTTGAATCCCCAGATTTCGTTCAGATCTTCTTGCAATGCTTCTGGAACGTCATTCATCCCCTGCTACTACTACAAGTGCCAAAAGAAAGCGAGGTAGACCTCGCAAAAACAATAATGGTGAGGCTAAAGCTGAGATCTTGACTCCTATGTCAGCAAATGGCCAAAGAAAACGAGGTAGACCACGCAAGAACGAGGTATCCTCTAAGCTGATCCTTCGGGTTGAGGATTCTTCTTTGTTGATGGTACTTCTTCCCTCCTTAATTTGATTATTGTAAGGCCTACTTGGAGAGTAGTTGTTGTTGGTGTTGAGTGTATGATTTATTTCTTAATTTTGTGGTTTGTTTGTCACATTTCTTAAGTTTCATTAGGTGGGTCTGCTTTTGTTTTTTTTTTTTTGGGATTTGGCATGAATGGTACAGGATATTTACAATGGACCCTTTTGATTTCTCTCTCTAAGTCCCTGGACAATCTGTTTTGGTGAATACAAGCGGTCAATTATATGATTTGTCCTGTGGTCCCTTGTGTTGTTTGATTTGATTCAAGTTTGAAATTAGTCCTTTGGGTTTGGTTTGTTGTGTTTGGAAATTACAACTTTAGTGTTTTTTTTTTCATTAACACCTTTAGTTTCACTTATTTAAAGGATTATTTCATAATTAAATTTGGGTCAAAAATGACAAATTTTGAAAATTTATAAGAATGATTCCACTAAAATTTTTTTAAGTTAGCATATTCTGTTAAGTGAAACCAACGGTATTGACAAAAAATTAATAAAAAAAGACTAAAATTATACTTTCCAAACATAAAAGTCTTAATTGGAACTTGATGTAAATCTAGGGAGTAATATTGTACTTTAACCATGAATTAGAGTATAAGATTCATTAATTAAAGTGCATTTGTTCATATGGTCTCAAAATTTTGAGACAAGAGTTCCAAAAAACTTAGTCTCAGAATGAGTGATCGTCTCGTTCGGGGCTGAGGTTTTATGAAAGCCATGTGTTGAATAATTTGCTAAAGAATTTACCTCTGCATGTCTTGAGAAATATTGAGTAGACTTGAGCAGTATGATTTTTTTTGTTGGCGACAAATAAATTAAAACATTGTATTGTGATTGTTCTTAAAAATCTTTATTGGAAGCTGCATTTTGGCAAGCTTGTTCCTTACATTTGATGCACATGTATAATATTAATTAATTCTTCAGTTTAAATAATGAAATTTTAGGATTATAGTAAGGGAGTTCCTTCACTTTGTTAATGATTTATAACTACTTATGACCAACATATCTATGTGATGTAGCAATTAATTATCTTCAGCATGTCCTTCCTTTAGTGCTATCTGTTGACAATTGTTCTCTTTGGTTGAATTTTCTTTTTGAAAACAGAAAACACCTGTTAAGGACCAGTCCACAGCCAAAATTCAAAAGTTTGTAAGTTTTCAATATCATTTACATAAATGCTCAATTGGTCAATTTATTACCTTACCATAGATGCGATCAATCAATTAATAATGCCTCTTTTTTATCATAATAGCAAGAAAAACTGAAGCAGTGCCTTGCTCTCATAAAACCCCACTTTACCATCAACAGTCCAATCACTGCCATTGCTGCAATTCAAGATCTTGAAAGGTTGGCAACAATGGACTGTTCAGATTGAAGCAGAAAAAGTCTGAAGGAGCTTATTGGAATAATTGTAATTACTATGAAGTTTATGGCTTTAGAAGCTTTACTTTTCTGTTTCGTTTTGGGTGTTGTGTGTGTACTCTTTACTGATCGACTTCTTATCTAAAAGGAGTACTATCTAACTTGGTTATTGCTGCAAGTTATTGGCTGTAACATAATTTTTAGCTGAAAAATTACAATTAAGCTTGTGGTTTGTTGACTCTAGCATTTTCAGAACTTTATTAGGAGATTACTTAGAAGGATGTTTGATGGTTGAAGTGGTTGATCTGGGGACGTGTATGAATCTGTTATTGCAATGTAGCTGTTAAAACATAGAATTTATGTATTGCTCAGATTTGAGGTTTCTAAGTAATTAGGACGTGGTTAAAATTTGTATAGAATGGTTAGGATAATGCTTACAGGCTATTTGAATTTGTAGATTAGAGCTGATTTTCAAACTTATGAATTGGGTAAATGTTACTTCTAGGGTTGATTTTCTATATTACCTTTTTCTAAATTAACCTGAATATGGTACAATTTTCCCCAACTAGACACACCCATTAATGGGTGTTGTTTACTTGTCAAAATTACATTCGTTAGAGGGTAAAATTGAAATACTTTGGTTACTTTATGAATGAAATTGTATCCGATGTTAATTTAGAGTGACTAGCGGTCAATGATGATTACTATAAGGGAAAAATAGGACTATTACCCTTATTAAAGCAAGTGATTTTCCATAAGACATTCTAGACATGTTTCATACAAGTATACAACATATATAAATGAGATTGTTTTAACTGACAAGTGGAATTAATATTTTACATTTATAAAAATTGATGTAAAAAAGGGAACAATTCACTTATCATGAGAGTTTACCTGAGTTTTTAAATAGGAGTCAAATAATATATTTTAGGGAAAATGACAAATAAATACGTCTGAATATTTAAAAAGACAAGTAATGAATTCAAACTTTCAAAATGACAAATAAAGAACTCCGAATTCAAAAATACTATTAAGGAACCAGTCAATTGTTAATTGGTATGTTCCAGTTGTTAATATGTATGTTACACTTGTTAATTTTTATTTAAGTTCTTTACTTGTCCTTTAGGAAATTTGAATTTCTTATTCGTTCTTTTGGACATTGGGAGGTATTTAGTTGTGATTTTTCTTTTATTTTTATTTGACTTAAGTCCTTATAAAAATAAATGGATGTTCAGATGGTCTTAAATCAAAAGAAGAACATTTTATAAAAGTTCTGAAATTTTTTAAATTACTGTTTTTATTGTCAATGCTGAATGCCTTAAATGAAACAAACTATAAATGCCAGATTCAAAGTTTCAAATAAAATAAGCTATATGGCCCTCTTTCAAAGTTAAGATGATTTGCGGGTAAAAATTTTTTAATAAAAATATTGTACATAAATATTTGGGTAAAACATGAAAAATCCCAACAATAATAATGACGATATTATTCTATGAGGAGAACATAAGCCAAAGCAAAGTTATGCTATTTTATGTGGGGAACCTTGCTACTTAATTATAATTAAGTTTTAAGTAGCTACTGAGTTAATATAACTTTTGGTTACTATAGTTTATTGTTTATGTATATTTGGGTTTAGGTCCCTATAAATTAGTGTAAAAATGCCCATGTAATTGTTATGAATGTGCGAAAATACACATGTAAAATTTTTTGCAGCGAAACTACCCATCAAAATTCAAAAATTGGGCAAAAATTGCCCATTAGTGTTAATTTTTTGACTTTTTGACTCATCATTTTTTGCCGATTTATCATTCACCAAAATAAAAGACAAGCTTATGTATTTATTTGTCTCTGTGTGATGATGACGCAACAGAGGATGATTATTGAAAAGTCAAAAAATTAATTGTGATGAACATTTTTGCCCCAGTTTTGAAATTTGATGGGTAGTTTTGCTCCAAAAACATTAATATGGGTATTTTCGCTCCTTTGTGACAATTACATGGGCATTTTCACACTTTAATCCTAAATTGAAAATAGAAATTTTGTTCTCTTAAATTTCTTCTATTTATAATGCTAGTTCCTATAATTTATAAATGACTTTGACGGTGTTAAATATGATATCGCTGATGTGGCTTGATTAATGGATAACCTGACCATACATGGTACCGGTAGTTAAGAAGGAGCTTTAATTAACACTTTGTTATAAGACAGTATTATGGAATGTAAATTCTTCTTTTTATTTTCTCTCCCCTAAACACACTCGTTTAATTTTTATTGATATAGATCCAAACTAGCTTGTCCTTAATTGCTTGAAGACCTCATGCATGTGTGTTTGGCTTGACTTATAGAAAAGTTACTTAACTTATTTTTAATTCAGTTTGAAAATAATTTAGATTGTGTAATGAGATTTATATTAGAATTAAGTGTGAAAAAGTTTGTTATAAGTGACTTATTTTCCATAAGTCAAATTGTGTATGTTTAGATTAGTTGTGGTTAGATGTGTGAAATAAGTAAGAATTTGTCTGATCCACATCATAAGCTACTTATAATAAGCTATTTCTTTCTACTTATGAAATAAACTACTTATTTTAAATAAACCAATTCAAAAAATAAGTTCAACCAAAAAACCCAAAAACACAATATCCTCAAAATATATTACTTTTTCAAAATAAGTAGTTTATTTGGGCAAAGTCACTTGTGACTTGTTTGCTATAATGGGAGGAAAGGGAAAATGGGCGGAGGGAAAAATGTGGAAAAAAGGTCTAAATTAGTATTGAATATTCTTTTATTTTACATCTTATCTTTTTTAAAATATCACAAAACTCTTGTTCAATTTTTAAAAATATAACATTTAAAATTTTCCTTTCCCTGTTATAAAAAAAAAATTCTTCCCCTCCCTCCCAAATCCCTGCCCACATACCTAACAAACCCTTATTATAGTGAAATTGTTATCTCTTTTGTCTCATTATTATATTGAAATTTTGAAAGGGAAAATCCCAAATAAATCCCTCCGAATACCCAAAAGGACAAGTGAGGAACCTAAACTTCCATAAGGAACATGAAGGATCCAGCACCTATCTATCATTTTAAAATTTTGCGAAAAAACAAAATTGCCTTCTTCCTAAAACATAAATTCCTACCCCACTCTAAACCCACCTTAACACCCACCCTCTTCTCGCAATTTGTGTTTTAGGATGGGGGCAATTTTGTCTTTTGCAAAATTTTAAAATGACAGATGAGTGCTAGTTCCTTCATGGTCCTTTTGGAAGTTTAGGTTTGGAAGTTTAGATTCCTCACTTGTTCTTTCGGGTATTCAGAGGGACTTATTTGGGATTTTCCCATTTTGAAAACCGGTTTATTAAATTTTGTAGTCTTTAACTCAAAAAAATGTTCTTCCCACCCGTCCCCACCAAATTCCTTGTACCGAATAATCCATTAGTGTTTTTAATACAATTAGTTCAAACAATATCTAATTATAGGTGTATAATATTAACAATTTATCTTCTACGAAAGGGCTACATACATACATATCCCAAGGGGCTCATAGCTAAATTCACAAATATCGTACCCTTCATCTCCTGAGATTTGTTTCATCAATCCTTTCATGAATAACCACTTGAAATATTTTTCTTTGATATGATCCAGCCATCTGAAACTTCAAATTTGGGAAAGACTATATTATTCCTTAATCATAACCTTTATTAGCTTTGTATCTTCTTACAATGAACTTAATTATCTTAATCTAATCTAACTCAATTCACCGCTTTGATTGGTTTACCTTGGATATTGTGCAGGAGTTTATCCAGAAAAAAATATCGTACATGGCAAAAATAGTTAAGAAAGCTGTGGCAAAATTTCATTTATCCGTCGAAAGTCATCCTACGATGTACTCCCTCCGGTCCTAAATGTAAGTCACGGTTGACTTTTTTTGGAGATGTTAAGATTACAAAATATGTTACTAAATTATAACATATTTAATAAATTTTTAGATTAGTCATTAGTTTATAGGTTAAATAAACTAGTTTAAGGGAAAATTAGTTAAATCAATTTATAATTGACTTATTTTATTTTTTTAAGATTTTCCAAAAAAGTCAACCGTGACTTATATTTTGGACGGAAGGCAGTACCATTATACAGTCAAACTTTGCACTTGGGTTCGTATGGACTTCAATACAAGAATCGGCTTACTTTTTCGACCTTTGAAAAGAAAATTTTAATTTATTGTAATTGTGGTATTCATCGAGATTGTGAATTGATATTGGGCCAATTGCATTGTGATTCAGCTTTTTTTTCTCAACAAGTTTTTTTTTTTTGATTTCTCAAAGGTATCCCACCCGCGTGTCAAGTGGAACTAATCCTTCGCTGTTCTGAAGTCCCATGTAAACTGATGAAGTGATATCATTAAGATAGAGCTCTAAGTTACAAAATACATCAGGTATATTGGTTATAGTTTCAATAGCAAAGACAAAGTTTAAAACGAACGCTATATAAAAAGAAATTGGTCACTTTGAAAGGCAAGAAAGTTGAGGAATATTGGAGGGTGAACTAGTGCCATGAGCATTAGAGCAATTGGCCCTGATCTTCACTTTCGGATAAGACGATGTAATTTTGATATTATCAAACACAAGGTTGGTGCATCCTACATTTTCGTCACACAGCAAATTGATTGCTTCTTCAAAAGCTGCTGTTCCTCGGAAATTCCTATATGTAACGTCACTTATTTTTATTGCATTTTTCTTGTCAGATGTTGTATATGCGCCATAGTGTTGATCAATATGAATTGGGGTCTGGACATCTTCTAATATTATATCCTCATATATGACATTTCTGACATACCCAAATCCTCCCTGTTAACATGCATGATTTAATTTGGTTATCAAAACATGACTAAAATGAGAATGTTGATGCTAAAGCAAAGAATGTATAATATAATTAACTAAAGTGATGAATTCAAGCATAGAGAAAAAATGAGAAACAAGAATACGAACACATTATACTTCTTCCGGTCCTAAATATAAGACCTAATTGACTTTTCTGGAAAATCCTTAAAAAGCAAAATAAGTTAATTATAAATTGAGTTAACTAATTTTTTTCCCTTAAACTTGTTTATTTTACCTATAAACTAATGGATAATCTAAAAATATATCAAATATGTCATCATTTAATAACCTATTTCGCAACCTAAATATCTCCAAAAAAAATCAATTAGCCCCTATATTTAGGACCGGAGGTAGTATATAAGTATGGAAATTGGTTCCCTCCTACATCATTTTATTTATATTCCTTCCTATGTCTCAAATTTTTTTGGAATACATATCGGCATGTATCGATGTTTATGCTAAAACTTATGTGCATTATCTATGTTCGAAAGTTCAAGTTGAAACCTTTGATCTCAACTCCTTAATGGCATAGAGATGGTATGATTTAAACAGTTTAAGTTTGAAGTATCTTTTTAATGCTGTAATTTTTATCTGGATTACGCTTAATTAATAATGATCATTTTTTTAACTCTTTTTGAGTGTATATGATATATTTACCTCCCAAGTCTTGATTCTAGCTCCATCTGAAGATCCGCTGAAGGTGCAATTTCTAACATGGACCCCTTCCACGGCACCATAGCTTTTACCAACTCCCAAGCTTCCAATGCTAAATATATACATTCACCAGCCACACCAAAAATAATTTTATATATTATTTATTGAACACTCATATATTTCTGTGTAAATTTAATTTCTTGTATGGGAATAATTAAGATGTGAGCTAGATCACCTTATACCATGACCAGGTCCACAGAAGACGCCAGTGATGTTTATGTCGGCACCTCCATTAATTGCCACACAGTCATCGCCTTCAACAAAAAATATGTTACCCAATTAGCAAAAAATATGTCTATATATATATATATATATATATTAGACACACACACAAACATATATGTGTGTGTGTGTGTGTATATACATATATATATTTGTGTGTATACATATATATAGATACACACACACACAAATATATGGATCATTAGAAATTTAGATTCTTTTTTAGTTAACTTGAAGTAGATGTAAAAAAAAGAGAAGATAGATTTGAGGACCCAATAACTTGACATCTTGTATCTACGCATTTCTTTTTCTTTTCACATGGATCCTCTTGTACGTAGAATAATCCCCCACTGAAGAGTTATAATGATCTTAAAAATCAGAAATCATTCAAGTTTAGTTTCTCAGAAATGAAATAAGTTAGTTAATTACCAAGTTTCATGGTAGAATCTTTAACTGTGACATTGTATGATCCAGAAATTCCAAGGCCGTCAGTGTTAGGGGTATGTTTAGGAGCAAGGAGATGGACGTTGGAGACAACAGAACTATTGCAACCGCCTAAGCCTATGTGACCTCCTGGGGTGTTAATCACATTCACCTTATTAATTCGAAGTCCCTCGCATGCAAAAAACGATATACCCTAAACCAATTAACCATATTCATTAAGAAAACATGAAGAACTTAAGAAGTCACCTTAATTATGGCGATTGTAACAACTTTCAAGTAAATTATAGTATTATTATAGAATTTATAATTTATAACTTACACTTGGCCGCTTGTAACATTTAGGATTTTTTTTGAAACAGTCCCACCAAGGGGCACCTTGGCCATCAAAATGTCCACCACCATTGAGAACAAGTTCTTTTACAAATGAAAATCGAAGCCATGCACCTTTATCATTGCTTGGCCATTTCCAAGCATCGACGCTTTCTGGAGCTTTTATTATTCCTTTAACCTGCCATCACATATATAGTCTGTCATTTTCTCCAGTTACGAAATGATTATTTTTATAAATACATATATAAATATGTATGCACATATAAATACTCCTATATGCATTCTATTGAGCTATAAATCACCATTAAACAGAGCTGAGAGATCCTTATTAATCATTATTTTATTACTTACTTTTAATCGCCTGAGAGGATGTCAATCATGTGTATTTTTCTCAATACATTCTTCTTTTAAAGCAATAGATTCAAAGAGGGAATAAGATACAATTTCTTTTATTTTGGTTTAATTTTATATGCGTAGAATCAGAAATTCATGTCACTTTCAAATTAATTCAATGACCTAAATAATTTTTTTTGTTTTGGTTTGGAGGACTATTGAGAAATAATGCATTAGACGGACTAGAAAAAGTACATTGTTATCTTATACACAGATATAATCGCTCATTCTTAAATTTGAATAAGACTCTTTTTGTTTTTTTTTTGAACACATAATAAGACTCTTTTTGTGAAATTAGGGGTATCCAAGAATTTTCTACACATCATTTTGGACATGTGAAGGGGTTTCCACATTTTGGTCCTCGAATCATGGAAAATATATAAAGAAAACCTTAGTTACTTATTGGATAGATTACCTTGAAGTTAATGGATGAAGCTTTGCAAGGACCCTGGAAAACAGTAGGTTGCAACATAAAGGTTCTACCCTTAGGTACCAAAAGTGTTGGCCGATTTCCTTCTGTTGCCTCACAAATATCTTTCCATGCTTTCACAAAGGCCTTCGTCCCACAAATTCCCAAATAATGGAGCAAAATTAATTATCCAATAAAATACAATTAACTAATCTTTTTTTATCGATGATCCAGGTATCCACCCGACAAATGAGAGACTAATCCACAATTGGTAAAGGGTGAATGACTCATTGTCACTCAACTACACACCCCATGTTACAATTAACTAATCTTTAATCAAGATAATGACAAGAAAAGATAATCCGCATATTTTACCATGCATTGCATGAAATTTAGATATGAAATGTCATTCTTGTTTTGGGAATGAAAATAAAGGGTATTTGGGGCATGATAACATGCATGATCCAAAACATAAATTTTCAATAAAAATTCTACGGTTATTAATACAAAACTTATCAACTAATTATATTCAATGAAAGATGTATGTGTGTAATTAGTAAGTAATATATGTTTTCTTTCTAAAACATGTTAGCAATCTTGCTTACATCTATGAAAACTTGACAAATTATGAATTAATTACACATTCAGAACCAAAAGGAATCAATTATCGAAATCGGTCTTTCATCGAAGACTTTGGAAATACCTTAACTCAAGCATTATCTGAAAATGACTTTTCAACATGTCATCCAAAAAACGGTTATGTCAAAACACAACTTTAGAAATTCCTAAACACACACACACACACACTACATTATGCTACTAATTAACTGATAGTTTAACTTTGAACCACAGTATTTGAGGATGGTGATATTTAATTTTCACAACACTTACTCCAGAATCATCACTTTGGCCATTCCCTGAAGCACCATACTTGAGGACGTCAAAAATAGGATCAGCTTGTGATGCAACAAAACAATGCAATAAGAGGACGGCGAATAACATGACTTGCATATTCTCTTAGAATAATTTAGAAAAAAAAACAACAATCGAGATGTATGATTTGTGTTCTCATCATGTAAGAGAACAACCTGAGTTTATGAATGTAATTGACTTCTTTTTTTATCAGAAAATGTAATTGACTTCTGGGATATTAATGTTTGGATTTTCATTGATTCCTCCAATTAATACCCACCGATATTAGTTTTTCATTTAATCTCTTGTTCAAAATTACAGTTTTCCATGAAGTTTCAGGAAATGGAAATTTTCTGGACATATTTGAAAAATGAAATTCGATGCTTTTATCCAATATGTTATCAGTTATCTGAACAGGAAACACTTAATTAGTTCAAATTTCAATTTGTTTTTAAATATAAAACCTTTTTTTTAGTTTCTGCCAAACTTTTTTCTCAAATTAACCATAATAATGCTTTGTAAAGTTATCTGAACAGTTTTCCATACTAGAAATTTCTGGAAATGGAAATTTTCTGGACACATTTGAAAACTAAAGTTCAATGTTTTTACCTATTATGGTATCAGTTATATGAGCAGGAAACACTTAATCAGTTCAAAGTTGATTGTTGTATATTTAATATTTGTGTATTTTTGTTAAAAATGATTTTCAATAAGGTAAAATGATAAAAACAATACATTTGACATGTAAACTCGTGCATTTTCACCGAGTTTAGAGGCCTTGTAAATTTAAATAACCAGTGACACATTTTATTTAGACATATACTCAATTTGTTCCTAAATATAATAATAATTTCAAATTTCAATTTGTTTCTAAATATAAAACCATTTTTTAATTTCTGCGGGGAACCCCTCCTTTTCTCTCTCTCCTTTTCTCCCTCCAATTCTCCAATCATTGCCCTTCATCTCATTTAATGGTTTTTTTTAATTGCTTCCCCTGGTATCCCACACCCTTCGGGTGCAGACTAATCCGGAGTCGCCAGCCGGGATTCCCGTAAACGGGGTGACTGACTTCCCGGGGTTTCGAACTTGGCACCTTTGGGCTAAATGGTGGGATCCACACCGTGAGGATCCACTTCAAACCATCAAACTATGCCCCCCGGGCCATCTCATTTAATGGTTTTAATGTCTCACTTATCCCACAACCCATTTCTTCTTTGATACATACAATCCCATCTTCTTCTCTCTCATCATTCTTAGATCAAGAAAAAAATCTCCCACATTCACAGATAAATTGGAAGGAACAAAAACTTGCAAAAAAATTTGAAATTATTTTCCTTTATTAATCATAAACTGCTATTTCATTCAAAAAATAAATTATATTATTTTAATCAATCACATAAAAACTTCCTATTTCAATCGATACTTCCACTGTTTCAATGATTGCAACTGCTTGTTTTATTTTATATCATAGTTTCTGTCATTTTCATTTTTTTGACATAAAACTTCCTATTTTATTCAAAAACCAAATTATATATTTTTAATCAATCATATAAAAACTGCCTATTTTATTCTTTCTTCATTTTAAATATGAAATTATTGATTTTTAGTTGGAATCACACGCAAGCATCAATATTATTTCCAAATTATATTATTTTTAATCACTGAGAATATTAATCAAATCGAATATTAACGTTTGGACCGATAATCATACTGTATCACTGAGAATCATGAAGAATAGTTTTGATACAAAAATAAAAAATTATTGATTTTTGCTTGTTTTATTACAATATTATTGTTTTTTTAACAACAATAAGTTGTTTGGTTAATTCATGTAAGAGATGTTGTTATAAGAAATAATAGGTTGTTTACATAAATGATGGGTTGACAATGAGAAAATCATGCGAGAGAGATTAATGGTTAATAAGATAATAAAGGGGGAAAATCAATAATTTCCTATTTAAAAATGAAAAATGAATAAAATAGGCAGTTTTTATGTGATTGATTAAAAATATATAATTTGATTTTTGAATAAAACAGAAAGTTTAATGTAAAAAAATGAAAATGACAGGAAACATGGTATAAAATAAAATAGGTAGTTATAATCATTGAAACGGTGGAAGTATTGTTGATTGAAATAAGAAGTTCTTATATGATTGATTAAATTATATAATTTATTTTTTGAATAAAATAGCAGTTTATGATTAATAAAGGAAAATAATTTCAAATTTTTTTGCAAGTTTTTGTTCCTTCCAATTTTTCTGTGAATGTGGGAGATTCTTTTTTTAATCTAGAAAAGAGAGTGTGATTGTGTGTATTAAAGGAGAAATGAGTTGTGGTATAAGTGAGACATTATAACCATTAGGCATTAGATGAAGGACTATGAATCTATGATTGGAGAAGGGAGGGAGAAAAGAAGAGAGAGAAAATGAGCCTTTATTGTGAGAAGAATATGAAATAAAATCGTAAATTTGACTTGAACATATTTTAAATATAAATAGTTATATTAAATATATAAACAATTTTATTTATAAACATCTAAAAAGAAACTTCTATACAATTTATATATAAATTCATTCTGATTTGTTGTAAATAGAGTCCCAAAAATGAACGCTATATTTAAGATGAGAATGTTACTAATTTTTCAGGCACATCTCCTCCATCCCACATAGTCCAACCATCATCGTGTTCACGGTTCGAGTTAAGATGTTACTATATTTAAGACACAAAAAACTAGTTAATACTTTTTCAGGCATTTCAACTTGGGTCCAAGTACTAGGTGAGTCTTTCCATTATCTTCTACTCTACACTTCTGGTTTTTTTTTTTAATACATTTTGGGCGTTTGATGAGAAATAGTTCCAAGTAAAAATGGTTTTTTTTTTTTATTTTTTCGCCTTCTGGGGATTCTCCGTTTACGTTGAAGATTTAAATATAAGCTAAGTTTTCACTGAAAAACAATGCGTGCTTGCATGTTAAGAGTTTAACCTCCATTTGGTTACCCTTGGAACTAGAGGAGTTCAATTTTTTTTTTCTGCTTTTGTGGTGTTTCATTTGTTATTATTGTGCCAACAAGTTAAAAAAAACAAGTTATTTTGATGCTTATTCAATTCTTCTGCATGACTTTATTATTCTTTGCTCTTCACTAACCTGCATGTATTTTGAATCCCCAGATTTCCTTCAGATCTTTTGCAATGCTTCTGGAACGTCATTCATCACCTGCAACTACTACAACTGCCAATAGAAAGCAAGGTAGACCGCGCTAAAACAATGGTGAGGCTAAAGTTGAGACATTGGAAGCCTATGTCAGCAATAGGCCAAAGAAAAAGAGAAAGGCCGCGCAAAAAATAGGTAGCCTCTATGCTGAAACTTCAGCCTGATGATTCTTCTTTATTGTCCTTAATTTGATTATTGTAATACCTACTTGGAGAGTTGTTGTTGGTGTTAAGTGTATGATTTATTTCTGAATTTGTGGTTTGTAATTTGTCAAATTTTTCAAAAGTTTCATTAGGTGGTTATGCTTTTGTTTTTTTGGGAGACGGAATGAATGTTACTGGATATTTAAAATTGACCCTATTGATTTGTCTCTCTTATTCTTGTGAACAATATTACAAACTGTGAATTATATGATTTGGGGTTAAAGTATAATTTTGGTCATTTATATTGTTTGCATCAAGTTTGAATTTAATCCCTTGCGATTGAGTTTGGTGTGTTTGGAAAGTAAGATTTTAGTCTTTTTTTTAAAACTATTAGTTTCACTTAAATTTAAAGGATAATTTCATAAATAAATTGGGGTCAAAAATGACATTCTGAAAATATAAGAATAATTACACTAAACTATTTAATGTAAGCATTTTTTCCATTATTTAATAACCATTTAAAATTGCTAAGTTAGCATTTTTTATTAAGTGAAATTAACGGTGTTAACAAAAAAAAAAAGACTAAATGTGTAGTTTCTAAATATAATGGACTTGATTGAAACTTGATATAAATATAAGAGACTAAAAATATACTTTAAACATAATTTAGAGTCTGATAATCATTAATTAAAGTGCATTTGTTCCTAAGGTCTCATAATTTCCAGATAAGAGTTCCAAAAGCTTAGTCTGTAATGAGTGATCGTCCTTTTGGGGTTTGAGGTTTTATAAAAGCCATGTGTTGAATGATTTGTTAAAGAATTTTCGTCTGCATGTCTTGAGAAGTATAGAGTAAAAAACTTGAGGTGTATGATTCTTTTTGTTGGAGACAAATGAATTACACTACAAAAAAAACGGCTCATTCCGGCGCACGCATGCCGGCGTTTTGATGAAAAACTCATATCCGCATGTACATATAGGTGTTTTGAGTAAAACGCCTAACTGAAACGCCGTTAAATTTGGCGCGCACTTCCCGCCTTTTTTCCCGCGTTTACCAACCGGCGTTTTGGTAACCCCAAAACGCCGATATATATATTTTATTTAAAAAAAGAGGCGCCTGGCATTTTTTATTTTTTTACAGGAAAAAAGCATATAGGCGTTTTGATCAAAACACCGGTATGCGATTTAATAATAATTAAATCGCATATAGGCGTTTTGCAAAACGCCTATATGCTTTTTATTATTTTTTAATGCATATAGGCGTTTTGCTAAAACGCCTATATGCATTTTATTATTTTTTAATGCATATAGGCATTTTACCAAAATGCATATAGGCGTTTTGCCAAAACGCATATAAGCATTTTGCCAAAATGTATATAGGCGTTTTGCCAAAACGCCTATATGCATTTTATTATTTTTTAATGCATATAGGCGTTTTGCCAAAGTGCATATAGGCGTTTTGCCAAAACGCCTATGTGCATTATTTAATGTTAAAATACATATGGGCGTTTTGCAAAACGCCTATATGCGTTATTTTAATGCTTTTTGTACCGGTGTTTTCCCAAAACGTCGGTCCGCACCTTCGTTCCCTATAAATAGCTCCCCCCTCCTTCTGCTATATCGCTCATTTTCTCCTGTTTTTCTTCTCATTCGTCTTTCCCCTTCAATGTTGTTGTTGTTTTTGATTTTATGGTTCTTGATGACATTTCTTTTGTAATGTTGATATCTGTTTGATCTTATGGTTTTTCTTTTACATATTGTTGTTGTTGTTCGATTATATATATTTATGTATCATGTTTATTGAATTATGTTTTTTATTCCTTATATTTATGTCTATTATTGTTATTGTCACTTTGGTGTTTATCTTTTGTTCATTTTTTACCATTTTTCGTCCTGGTTTTAAACAACCAAGACAAAAATTTTTTTTTTTTTTTTGAAAAAACGCGGACCGGCGTTTTGGGAAAGCGCCAGTGTGCGTGAATTAAATAATATTATATTATATCACACATTGGCGTTTTGGATAAAATGCCGATATGCTAATATTATATTATTTTCCTGGGTTTTGTTTCCGGCGTTTTATCCCCTTATGGGCGTTTTGCAAAACGCCGATGTGCCGCGTTCCCACGGCATATTTATAGGCGTTTTGCCAAAACGCCGTAGCGTCATTCTACCGGAAAATTTCGACGATTCGAGGCCAAATAAAACGCCGATAAGAGCCCGTTTTTTTAGTGTTAAAGCATTTTATTTTGATTGTTGTCAAGAATTTTGATTGGCAGCTACATTTTGGCAAGCTTGTTCCATAAACTTGATGCGCATATTTAACATTATACTTATTTCTTCAGTTTAGTAATGAAATTTTAGGATTTAGATGGGGAGTCCTTCACTTTGTTAATTACGGTGTGTGATTTATAACTACATTTGACCAATATATCTATGTGATGTAGCAATTAATTATCTTCAGAATGTCCTTCCTTAAGTGCTATCTATTCATGACAATTGTTCTCTTTGGTTGAATTTTCTTTTTGGAAACAGGGAACACCTGTTAAGGACCAGTACACAGCCAAAATTCAAAAGTTTGTAAGTTTTCAATATCTTTTTACATGAATGCTCAATTGGTCAATTTATTACCTTACCATATATGCGATCAATCAATTAATGATGCCTCCTTTTTATCATAACAGCAAGAAAAAACTGAAGCAATGTCTTGCTCTCATAAAACTCCACTTTACCATCAACAGTCCAATCACTGCCATTGCTGCAATTCAAGATCTTGAAAGGTTGGCAACAATGGACTGTTCAGATTGAAGCAGAAAAGCCTGATGGAGCATATTGGAATAATTGTAATTACTATGAAGTTTATGGCTTTAGAAGCTTTACTTTTCTGTTTCGTTTTGGGTGTTTTATGTTTACTCTTTACTGATCGAATGTTGTCTAAAAGGAGCTCTATCTAATTTGGTTATTGTTGCAAGTTATTAGTATGTAGAAAATCAGTGCTGTAAAGTTTATGGAAGAAAAGTGTTTTGTTTTTGGGCGAAGGCCCAAAAATGATACATAACTATTGTACTGGGAACAAAAATAATACTACCTCCGGTTCTAAATATAGGACCTAGATGACTTTTTTTTTAGAGGTTAAGGTTGCAAAATAGTCTACTAAATCATGATATATTTGATATATTTTTAGATTATCCATTAGTTTATAAGTAAAATAAACTAGTTTAAAGGAAAACAATTAGGTAAATCAATTTATAATTAACTTATTTTGCTTTTTTTTAGGATTTTAATTTTCAAAAAAGTCAATTAGGTCTTATATTTAGGACCGGAGGGAGTACAAAACTAATTCAAGGTACAAAAATGATATTCAACTTTTACCATGTGATTAAAAATGATATTTTCACTAATATGATAATAATATTAGACATGAAATGTCCAAAATGCCCTTATAATTAAATAAACTTTCATCGGGTGGCGATTAATTTATAAGGGCATTTTGGACTTTTCATGTATAATATTATTGTCATATTAGTGAAAATATCATTTTTGATCACATGGTAAAAGATGTGTATCATTTTTGTAATTTGAAATAGTATGTACTATTTTTGTTCCTTAACCAATAGTTATGTATCATTTTAGGGTCTTCGCTCTTTGTTTTTTAATCTTATTTGATGGAATGACAAGCTGCTTTAATGGTGGTGATACAATGCAAATTAAGATGTGGCTGTAACAGATTTTTTAGCTGAAAAATTGCAATTTAGCTTGTGGTTTGTTGACTCTAAGCATTTTCAGAACTTTATTAGGAGATTACTAAAAAGGATGTTTGATGGTTAAAGTGGCAGTACTAGGGACGTGTGTGAATCTGTTATTGCATTGTACTAGCTGTTAAAACATACTCATTTATGTTTGATGGTTAAAAAGGCAGTACTAGGAACTTTATGTTTCACATTCAATTCCATTTCTCATTTCCTTTGCACCAAACAGGCCTAAGTGTTTTTGATACAAGTTCAAACAATATCTAATTTATAGGTGTATAACATTTTATCTTCTACGAAAGGGCTACATACATATATATCCCAAGGGGCTCATTGCTAAATTCACAAATATGGCCTTCATCTCCTGAGATTTGTTTCATCAATCCTTTCATGAATAACCACTTGAAATCTTTTTCTTTGGTATGATCCAACCTCTGAAACTTCAAATAAGGGAAAGACTATATTATTCCTTAATCATTTTAGCTATGTATCTTCTTACAATGAACTTAATTATCTTAATCTAATCTATAATCTAACTCAATTCAACGCTTTGATTGGTTTGCCTTGGATAATGTGCAGGAGTTTATCCGTCAAAAGTCATCCTACGATTTACCATTAGAGTCAAACTTTGCACTTAGGTTCGTATGGATAAGAATCGGCTTAATTTTTCCACCTTTGAAAAGAAAATTCTAATTTCTTGTATTTGTGATATTCATCGAGGTTGTGAAGATCATCTTGGGCAAATTGCATTACTGTGGTTCAGATTTTTTTCTGAACAAGTTATAGTTGATACTAATATATATATAAATTGAAGTGATATATATCATATATATAGAGCTCGAAGCTACAAAATACATCAGGTATATATGTTATAGGTTCAATAGCATAGACAAAGTTTAAAATGAACGCTATATAAGAAGAAATTGGTCAATTTGAAAGGCATGAAAGTTGCGGAATATTGGAGGGTGAACTAGTGCCATGAGCATTCAAGCAATTGGCCCTGATCTTCACTTTCGGATCAGACGATGTAATTTTGATATCATCAAACACAAGGTTGGTGCATCCTACATTTTTGTCACACAGCAAATTGATTGCTTCTTCAAAAACTGCTGTTCCTCGGAAATTCCTGTATGTAACGTCACTTATTTTTACTGCATTTTCGTTGTCACTTGTTGTATATGCGCCATAGTGTTGATCAATATGAATTGGGGTCTGGACATCTTCTAATATTATATCCTCATATATGACATTTCTAACATACCCATATCCTCCCTGTTAACATGCATAATTGTATTTGGTTATAAAAACTTGACTGAATGAGAATGTTGTTGCTACAGCAAAGAATGTATAATATAATTAACTAAAGTGAGGAATTCAAGCATAGAGAAAAATTGAGAAATAAGAAAACGAACATATAATCTATATGGTTATGGGGTATTTCTTCTTAGAGCCAATTTAGACATAATCTCAACGGTGCAGATTTGATTTTTTTTTAAAAAAAATTGTGATAACTCTGAATAAAATATTATTATTTGAAACTATAACTACTAAGAAATTATTTTCATTTTAGAGTTTGTATCATTCAAATGTGGATCATCTTAATCAAATCTTAAAGTTTAGAGAGACTTATATTTGCGCACTCTTCCTTCACATATTATATATAAGTATGGAAAATGATTCCTTCCTACATCTTTTTTTTTATATTCCTTCCTATGTACTCCCTCCGGTCCTAAATATAGGACCTAGATAATTTTTGTTGGGGAGATTAAGGAAGACTTAATTTTAAATGTCTCTCCAATAACACCCCTCCTTAATTAGTTTAATTACTTAGTAGCTCTTCCTCCCCTATCAAAGGAGTTGTTAAGAAGAAGGGTAATTTAGGAAAAAGGTGACTAAAAATGTATCTAGGTCTTATATTTAGGACCAAAATGAAGTCTCTATCTAAGTCCTATATTTAGGACCGGAGGGAGTATTAATTTTTTTGAAATACATATCAGCACATATCTATTTGATGGTAAAACTTTTGTGCATTATGGTCGAAAGTTCAAGTTGAAACCTTTGATCTCACTTGCTTAATGGCATAAAATAGATACGTGCCGATAAAAGATGGTAGGATTTAAACAGTTTAAGTTTGAACTATCTTTTTAATGCTGTAATTATTATGTGGATTACGCTTAATGAATGATCATTTTCTTTTTTACTCTTTTTGAATGTATATGATATTTACCTCCCAAGTCTTGATTCTTGCTCCATCTGAAGATCCGCTGAAGGTGCAATTTTTAACATGGACCCCTTCGACAGCACCATAGCTTTTACCAACTCCCAAGCTTCCAATGCTAAATATGTTCATTCACCAACCACACCAAAAATACTTTAATTATTATAATTTATTGAACACACACTGATATTTCTGTGTAAATTTAATTCCTTGTATGGGAAAAATTAAGATGTGAGCTGGATCACCTTATGCCATGACCAGGTCCACAGAAGACGCCAGTGATGTTTATGTCGGCACCTCCACTAATGGCCACACAGTCATCACCTTCAGCAAAAAATACGTTACCCAATTAGGAATGAATGAGTAATAAGTAGTGTTATATATATATATATATATATATATATATATATATATATATATATATATATATATATATATATATATATATATATATATATCATTTTCATTAGAAATTTAGGTTCTTTTTGGTTAACTTGAAGTAGAAGTGAATAAAGAGAAGATAAATTTGAGGACCCAATAACTTGACATCTTGTATCTACGCATTTCTTTTTTTTTTTCACATTGATCCTCTAGTATGCAGAGACAATATAATAATCCCCCACCAAAGAGTTATAATGATCTTAAAAATAAGAAATCAGTCAAGTTTAGTGTCTCAGAAAATGAAATAAGTTAGTTGATTACCAAGTTTCATGGTAGAATCTTTAACTGTGACATTGTATGATCCAGAAATTCCAAGGCCGTCAGTGTTAGGGGTATGTTTAGGAGCAAGGAGGTGGACGTTGGAGACAACAGAACTATTGCAACCGCCTAAGCCTATGTGACCTCCTGGGGTGTTAATCACATCCACGCTATTAATTTGAAGTCCCTCGCATGCAAAAAACGATATACCCTACACCAATTAACCATATTCATTATCAATAAGAAAACATAAAGAACTTAAGAAGTCACCTTAGGTCACCTTAATTATGGCGATATTAACAACTTTCAAGTAAATTATAGTATTATTATAGAATTTGGAACTTACACTTGGGCGCTTGTAACATTTAGGATCTTTTTTGAAACAGTCCCACCAAGGGGCACCTTGGCCATCAAAAATTCCACCACCATTGAGAACAAGTTCTTTTACAAATGAAAATCGAAGCCATACACCTTTATCATTGCTTGGCCATTTCCAACCATTGACGCTTTCTGGAGCTTTTATTGTTCCTTGAACCTGCCATCACATGTATAGTCAGTCATTTTCTCCAGTTACGAAATGATTGTATTTATAAATACACATATCTATATGCATAATATTTGAGCTATATATCACCATTAAACAGAGCTGAGAGATCCTTATTTATCATTATTATATTCCTTATTGTAGATCGTCTGACAGGATGCAATCATGTGTATTTATCTCAATATATTCTTCTTTTATTTAAGTGAAAGTAATAGATTCGGAGAGGGAATATGATACAATTTTATTTATTTTAGTTTAATTTAATATGCGTAGAATCAGAAATTCATTATTTCACTTTCAAATAATTAATTAAATGACTTAAATAATATTTTTTTGGTTTTGGTTTTGTTGACTAGTGAGAAATGCATTAGACGGACTAGAAAAATTACATTGTTATCTTAGACACAGATATCATCGCAAGAATTTTCCACATTTCGGTTCTCGAATCATGGAAAATATATAGAGAAAAAATTAATTACTTATTGGATAGATTACCTGAAAATTAATGGATGAAGCTTTGCAAGGACCCTGGAAAACCGTAGGTTGCAACATAAAGGTTCTTCCCTTAGGTACCAGAAGCGTTGGATTGCCATCTGTTGCCTCACAAACATCTTTCCATGCTTTCACAAAGGCCTTCGTCCCACAAATTCCCAAAATAAGCAAATTTAATATCCAATAAAATACAACTAACTAATTATTAATCAAAATAATGACCAGAAATTTTTTTTAATAATCCTCGTATTTTACCGTGCATGCATTGCATGAAATTTAGAAATGAAATGTCATTCTTGTTCTTGGAATGAAAATATAGCGTATTGGGGCATGATAACATAACCCAAAACATAAATTTTCAAACGAAAATTCTACTGTTATTAATATAAAACATATAAACTAATTATATCCAATGAAGGATGTGTCAGTGTAATTAGTTAATACAATATGTTTTCTTTCTAAAACATGTTAGCTATCTTGATTACGTATATAAAAAATTGACAAACTATGAATTGATCACACATTTAAGACCAACCAATTATCGAAATCGGTCTTTCATAAAGACTTTGGAAGTAATTCAACTCAAGCATTGTCTGAAAATAACTTTTCAACATGTAATCCAAACAAAGTTTATGTCAAAAAAACATTTTAGTAATTCCTATACACACACACACAGAGAATTATGCTACCAATAATTAATTAACTTCTAGTCTAACTGTGAACCACAGTATTTGACGATGGTGATATTTAATTTACACACCACTTACATTTGAATCATCACTTTGGCCATTTCCAGAAGCACCGTACTTGAGGACATCAAAAATAGGATCAGCCTGTGATGCAACAAAGCAATGCAATAAAAGGATGGAGAATAACAGGACTTGCATATTCGTTTAGAATAATGTATGGAAAAAAAAACAACAATCGAAGTGTATGATTTGTGTGATTATTGTTCTCATGTAAGAGAACACATGGGTTTATATAGTCTTGAGGATAACTGACTTTTGGAATATTATTAATGTTTGGATTTTCGTTATTCTTTCCTCCTATAAATACCCACCGATATTTAGTTTTTCATTAAATCTCTAGGTCAAAATTACAGTTTTCCATCCTTGAATTTTCAGGAAATGGAAATTTTCTAAATACATTTGAAAAAGGGTAATGGACCTAATCTACCATCCAAGTAACCACCCAAGAGCACTTGGCACCTTGAACTAACAACTGACTCATATTTATACTCAAAGTAACCAAAATGTTTAAAATATACACAGAGTGGACGGTCAATTATGTTTGACCGTTAATTTGCCTATGTGGCCGCCACATAGGTTAAATTTTTTGCTACGTAGGATATGCCATGTGGGGCCCACATATAAATAATTCCCTCTAGGGGTGTAGGGCGGCGGCCGTGTTGGGGGGAAAGGGTGGGGCTGTTTGGAAGTGATGAAGAGAGAGGAGAGAGAATTGTTTTTTACTCCCTCCGTTCCTTAATATAAGATCACTTTGGGGAAGTAGATAAGTTCCTAAATATAAGATCACTTCCTATTTTATCTCAAGTTTTGCCCAAACTACACTTATACTTCCTCTTTTCAATGAAAACCCCTCCTCCTTTTGAAGTTAAGTAATTGAGGGGATTTTGGGAAGATCATGTAATTTTATTGTCTTCCTTAATCTCCCCAAATTAACCAGAGTGATCTTATATTTAGGAACGGAGGGAGTATTATGTATGGGCCTAAATGACATATCCTACGTGGCAAAAATTTAACCCACGTTGCGGCCACATGTGCAGATCAACGGTCAAACGTGATTGACCGTCCACTCAGGGTATTTTTTAAACACTTTGGTTACTTTGAGTGTAAATATGAGTTTATTGTTAGTTCAGGGTTCCAAGTGCTCCTAGGTGGTTACTTGGAGAGTAGATTAGGTCTATTACCATTTGAAAAATAGAATTCCATGCTTTTATCTAGTTTGTTATCCGAACATGAAACGGTTAATTAGTTCAAAATTGAATGTTGTATGTTTAATATATGTGTATTTTTGTTAAATAATCCCTCCAGTCTGAAATATAAGAGTTCAAAATTTGAATAATTTTAGTGCATAATATAAGAGTTTATCTCACATTCTCTCCTCATTTAATACGTTTTTTTCCTACTTTGCAACTAACTCTTTTTCATATTAATTAATGTTTATGCATTTCTCTCTTTTAAAAATATCATAATAGATGTGAGCAATATTGGAAAAATGCATTAACCTCAAACACCTAACTAACTTTCACATGTTTTCTTAAGAAGTTTATTTTGGTAGTTGGACTTTTATATTATGGACCGGAGGGAGTATGCATTTGTTGTTGTCCTTATTAATATATGACATCACCTAACAATTCTCGCAAACAATGTTTCCAAAATCATGAGTTTAAGCAACCTTGTGAGAAGAATGTGAAATCAAATTGTAAACTCAAATCATAAACAATTAAGAATTTAATTTACCATGTAAGAGAACACTCTGGGTTTATATTGTCTTGAGGAAGATGAATGTAACTGACTTTTGGGATTATTAATATTTGGATTTTTGTTACTGTTTCCTCCTATTAATACCCACCGATTTTTAGTTTTTCATTTAATCTCTAGGTAAAAATTACAGTTTTCTATACTTAAATTTTCAGGAAATGGAAATTTTCTCAATACAATACAGTTGAAGAATTAAATTCAATGCTTTTATCTAGTTTGTTATTTGAACATGAAACAATTAATTAGTTCACAATTGAATGTTGTATATTTACTTTTTGTGTATTTTCGTTGAATACTCCCTTCGTTCCGTGATATAAGAGTCCAAAATTTGAACGATTTTGGTACGAAATATAAGAGTTTATCTCAAATTCTGTCCTCAATTAATATGTTTTTCTACTTTGCCTTTCATATTAATGAATGCTTATACATTTCTCTCATTTAAAAGTATCAAAATATATTTGACAATATTGGAAAAATGCATTAACTCAAAACACCTTACTAACTATCACCTGTTTCCTTAAAAAGCATGTTTTGACGGCTGGACTTTTATTTTATGGACTAGAAGGAGTATGCATTTGTTGTTGTTCTTATTATTATAAGACATTGTTGAGTCCAGCAGTGTTGGCTACTGAACCCACCATGTTGGGCACCCCAGGGTCAGCTCTCGCATTTTCCCTGGTATTGACTAGCCCAACTCAGGTATTGTAGGGAGGCCCAAGACTCTCTCGAGTCCACGACTTAATGTTGCAGCATTTCTCGGAGGAGGCATTGTCATTGGCGCTCCCAGGGATCGAAGTTGAGACCTCCCACTTTGTAGGCATTCTAGATTCCTCGCTTATCACCACTTGAGTCAAGTGGTGATAAGCAAGGCACCTAGAATGCCTATAAAGTGGGAGGTCTCGACTTCGATCCCTGGGAGCGCCAATGACAATGCCTCCTCCCAGGAATGAACTCAAGTGGTGATATGCGAGGCATCTAGAATGCCTATAAAGTGGCTACTCTCAACAAAAAGGCGCTTTTTGAGGGGAGCACGACAGTATACTGAACTCTCAGACAAAGACAAATTTAAAAAAGTCTTCAAGTACAATGACATGGTGGCAAAGTAAATACATGGTTTTGGTGTTTTTAAGTTAAAAGGGTGGAATGTAAGTGAAATGCTTTTGGAAATGACTTCCAATGACTATTATAGCTTTTCTAAAGATGTTGGGAAATCAAATGCACTAAGTCATTTAGTTACTAAACTTTATGAATCCATGAGTCTAATACCTAATTGTTGGAAGGGCAAATGTACCCAATAACATGGTAATTTCTAAAAGGTGCACCTAGCAGCACGTCAATTTTTATTTTTTTGATTCAAATGGGCAAGCACTAACGGCTTGAGTTTACAAGCGGGATCGAACCCGCAACCTCCCACCTAAAGGGGAGATATCATACCGCAGCACGTCAATTTTGAAGGTGCAAATTTGACACTTGTAACTTGAAATGGGAAAATTTGTTTTTTCTTCAATTAAAGTTAAGTTTTCCCATGCTACTGGATGCCCTTTTAGAAATTACCATGCTGCTGTTGACAAATCCTAAGATTTGTATGAATTTATTGAGCTAAAATAGAGCTTTGAACATACTTAAGATGCAATATTGACTCTTAATGATTCTTCAATTTTAATTAGATTTTATATGCATTTTGATACATTTAGTGAGTCATTTATATTAATTGAAGGGATTTGTTGGTAAGACAATTTGCTTGGTACAAAGAGATGTAACCTCTTTTTAGGCAATCAAGTCATGTGGCTGCAGTTGGGTCAAGAGAAAAGAGAAATTTTGAAGCAAAACTTTGATGATGATTAGGATGGGCTTGTGAATAAAAGAAGAAGAAAAAAAAAAAGGCCCAAAGAAGTGTGTCCTGCCGAAAGAAAATTAATGTGTGTGTATTTGAGCTGCTCAACAAAGAAAAATAAAGGAAGAGAGGGGGCTGGACGCAAGGAATGAATGGAAAGGGGAAGAGAGAGAGCAGAGGACGCGAACAGTGAGGAACAGGGGGGCGCCGAACTGTTGAAGAAC
The DNA here is from genome assembly GCA_029929735.1 of Mimosa pudica. Lineage (NCBI taxonomy): Eukaryota > Viridiplantae > Streptophyta > Magnoliopsida > Fabales > Fabaceae > Mimosa > Mimosa pudica. The sequence goes on from JAKELP010000020.1 coordinate 12,206,985, forward strand.
TCCTCTCAAAATTGGAGATTTTCCCCTCATTTGCTCTTCATTTGTTCTCCTATTTTTCCTCACAAATTCCTCTCTCCATCCACCATGGTCACTCATAAATTAGAGCTTGTTGCTTCTAAGCTCTTCTTTATGAGTGACTAAAACACCCTCTTTGCTCATTGGGGATTATTTGGAAAGCTTGAACTCACATGCTTCAAAGGGAGTTATATTTCTTTTTCCTTTCTCTTGTATTTATGATTTTCCTAGGTTTAGGATTTTTATTGATACTTAGATTTGGACTATTATGTTTATTTGAGTTTATTTGTGATTTTGACTTGTAATGAGGTATTTGGACTCAACAATATGTATGGTCATACATATGTTCTTTATAATTCATTTTAGATATATCTATTTACTCATGGTATTGGTAGATAGTTTATTGAATTGAATTGTAATTGAACCTAATGCATTACAAGTTACTAATCACACTCTAGGGTAATCAATAATGTCTATTTGAATGAGTTCATGAGATTAGGTATTAGACTTGCTGGTTAGTGAGGTTTGGTAATTTAGAAAACCTAGAGAAAACTCAAAGGTGCTTAAGGACTTAACAATTTTTAATTAGTTGGGGTTCCAACTATTAGGTATTGGACTCATAGGTTCATGAGGTTAGGTAAATTAGTGAATTAGCATCCTAATTGACTCCTAAATATATTAATTGAGCGACGATAGTTATTTCCAATCATTTCCCAAGAGCAATCCAATATCATTTGACCAAATCTTCATTTTTCCTAATTCTTATTTTCCCTTTTACATATTACACTTTTTACTTATTTTTAATATTATTCCATGACAATTTTCTTTAGTCAAACAAGTTTAGCATTTAGTTATTAGGTAATTAGTTGCATTTTATAGGCTCCTTTTGAGAACGATATCCGGGGTAACTTCCGTTTACCTTGAGGTCCTAAAATTTCTTGAAGGACTAGGCCCAAGTCACACTACACCGATCGTCAATTTGGTGTCCTTCAGTTGTGTATCCCATTTAAATTACAAGTTCCAAATTTACACCTTTAAAGTTATCATGTTACTGGGTGCACCTTTACCCATTGTTGGAACCTCATCCAATCAGGCATTGTTAAACCCTTTAGTGCTAATAGACTTATTCCTTGCATGGAACTATTGATCTTACAAATGGAACCCTGAATCACATCCTTATTAACTCACTAAGTTCAATTCCTTAAAGGAAACCCATCAATGACTTTAATCTAATGATTTGAAGTCCAATGTTACTCAAGTAATCAATAAGTTCACTTTGAGTTTCTCTAAATTTTAAAAAATGTCAAACCTCACCAATCGACAAGTCTAATACCTAATATGTTGAACCTATTAAATTAGTCATTGTTAAGTACCCTATCTAATTCAATCATAATCCAAATCAATCAACCTATCTACCAATACCATGAATAAATAGAGAAATATCGAATGAATCATAAAAACACACACACACACACAGATATCAATGAGTATAAATCCCTCGTCACGAACCAAATCAACAACAACCTTAACAAACATAATCCAAATCCAAGTCTCAAAGTAATAATGACAACGTAAAGCTAGGAAATCATGAATAATATAAAATAAAGGAAAAGAAAGGAACCCCTTTTGAAGTTTAAGTCATCTCCCATCATCCCCAAGAGCAATGGAAAAACCTTATTTATTCATTGAGGAAGGAAGAGAATGGTGGATGGAAGGTGAGACATGGAGAGATGGGGATGGAAGGACAGAGAAAAGGGAAAAGGATGATGAAGGATTAGAAAAGGTGGAGGTAAAGATTAGATAAGATGAAGATAGGGTTGATAGATTTGGAAGTTATGGATTTTGTGATTGGTGTGCCTCCTCTTCTATTTCATTTGCTTTAGGTCTTGGTCATATGGGTTATGGGGCCCACCTGATCTTATATGAAGGGAAGAAAAAGAAATATCAAAAGTGCAATAAAAACAATCATACTAATTTCTTTTCTCACTTAAGAGTCTAGATATTCAATTTAGCTCAAAAGGACCCATATTACATCTTATTTATTTTAGTTTTCTCAAGTTAACACATAAAATAATGAGAAAATAAATATTTGTTAATAATGAATACATTCCAGAATATCATTCTCACGAGGTTCAGAGTCTTTTCAAATTAATTCCTAATAGTTATATCTACGCAATGTAGTGAATCACACATAAATTAGTTAAAATAACACATTATTGAAAGTATTTTTCAAAACTCAAATCAAATCACTACTGAAAATAAGGTCTTTCACGACCACAATATTGGGCTTTTCACGACCACAAATTGGTGGTCGTGGAATCGCGCGTCGTAAAAAAGTGTGTTTTCACGACCACATATTTGTGATCGTGATAAGTAGCACCTATCACGACCACAGTTACAAAACTGTGGTCGTGATAGGTGTATAGGAGGCACCAAATTTGGTGCCTCCTATACACCTATCACGACCACAGTTATGTAACTGTGGTCGTGAAATGTTTTATTTTTTTTTGAAATTTTGTGAATGCATTGTATAGCCATCTGCATTCTTGCAGATCATTTACAAACCACTTTCAATACAGCGACCACAAATCATATACTACTGCACAATACAGAATACCAGAGCAATTGCAAAAAACGTATCTCATCTATCAATCCCATAAATATTACCATACTAAAACAACAAAATACAAAAGACATAATCTAAGTTTTATATTTTTGCCTTACTAGTAATAAGTTCAAAATTCAGCTACAAAAAAGATGATAAAAGGCACAATCTAAGCATAGACAAACACATGTCTATACTAAGATGACTGCTTAAACAAGTATAACAAGCCTATACAAGTTCTGCCTCACATAGTGATTAAAAATTCTGCAAGTAAGTTTCGTACCAAGTCAATATCCTCATCTTTTTTAAACGGGTCGGTACAGAGTCCGTACAGTCTCTCAAAAAGCTGCAACATAATTAAACAATATTAAAAAAGACAAGACAAGTACTACTTACAATTACAAATCACTATTTTTTTGTAGATATGTTAGAAGCGTACCAGATGGAATTTCCTCCCAGGTTTAATTTGATCTTGATATACAATATCGAGCATGTATTTGCAGACATAATATCCGCACTCTGTAGTGCCCTGCTAGTTTGGACACTGATAAATCACAGATAATATCAGCAATATCATAGTAGTTCGGGTATGACTAAAAGCAATATAAATGAAAATGAATATAAAAATTGTTTTTACCTTGACGTTTATAACACGAATCGAAGTATGACTAGCTGTGTAATAAACAGTGCCTTGAGCAGCATGCCATTTTGATATTCCGCTAAAAAGAGAAAATTATAATAATAATGTTATATATAAGATAAAGATATATTATTATCAACTATAAAAGTAAAAAATAAAGAGAAACTTACTTTTGGAAGACAGTTATGTGATCATCGCTAATAGTTTGCCCTAAAGAGTCAAATCAAAATATCTTGAACTCTTTCAGGCAAAGTTTAGCCAGAGCCCAATGTCCACTGAAAGAAATAAGTCAAAATAAATGTTAATTAAACTAAGATATAATATTTAATATTGTGTAAAAGATAGCTCATTACCAATTCAAAACATGCCCGAAATAAAGAGTGTCACAATCAAGACTCATCTGCAGCTCGACATAACATTGCATTTCCCAAAAATGAGCTTTCTTATTCTTCTTAAGAATTTTCAAAGCTTTTTCATCAAAAGCCAGTCTAGAAGGGCATAGAAACTGGCAAAACTTTTCCTTGGGGCTTGATTGGCATAAGTGGTGGCAGTACCTATTAGACATGGCAAAATGGATTAAAACTTAAAGACTCATGGCGATAACCAACTATATTGATAAAAATATGAGAAACTTACCAGACGGCCAAATCAACCTAGCTTTTCTCAAGCTCCTCCATCATTAAGCCTTCACGTCTTGAGAACCTTGCAGCCAAATTTTCTCCTCTACTAGTGGATTGACGACTCCAACAGGTATTAAAAGATTACGCACCATTCCGGGTTGCATCGTCCACAACAGATTGAGATATGGGTACTTGTCACTGTCAAAATTCTAAAAATAAGAAACACATCAACACTACACACATAGATCAATAACATTGTTAATAAAGGTCAATTAATAGATAACTTTAGTACCTTTGGGAGAAGAATTGTTGGTGGAGCTTCTTAAGCAGTATCGAACACAAGCCTTTTAGGCCAAACAATATAGCCCTTCACTGCTTGGCATAAAGTAGTGATCTCTTCAGTACAGAATGGAACACGTGTCATATCCTGGCCCTCCATCACGGAAATAACTGTCACTTTTACTTGATCATCCAACAATTTCCAGCATGAAAATTCCCACATCTAACACAAGGACCTCCCACGCTAGATGCTGAGGCAGCTGACTCCTGATGAGACCCCTGACTAGCACCTGCTCGACCTCTACCACCAAAAGATTGGGTCCTGCTACCCCTGAACTGACTCCTTTGCCCAGATCTTCCCTGTTGTTGGCTGCGAAAACTGCCTCTTTGGTTATACCCTTGCGAATAACCTCGCCCTTGAGATCTTCTCCCAGAACTACCAGAGGTACTCGTACCAGCACTGTGACTCTTAGAGATACCTCCTGAAGGCCCTAAGTAGTTAGTAGATTTACACTGGTTGTCAACACGACCCACGGTATCTGAACTTCTCAAGTTTCTGGCCACAAGACAAAAATACTCACAAGAATCCTCAAAACTAACAAAAACGGCCTAGCATACAGATATGGTCACAACACAGGTCTAGCCTTCTGAATCAACTGGGTATGCTTCCATTCGGGATCATCTCTATATTGCAAGTAAGTCACATAGCGTGATAACTCATTGAAAGTAGCAATAAATTCATCCTCGTGCATATTGCCTTGCTCTAATTTATTAAATTCAAGCTCTTTCTCATGTCTGATTGTAGTGGGAAAGTAATGCTCAAGGAACTTTTCTTTGAATTCTGACCACACAGTCATGGAATCATCCATACCCCCGGCTGACTTCCACCATCTTTTGGCATCACCGGTCAACAGCAAGATGGCAACCCTGGCTTTCTGGTACTCATTACAGGCAACTGCTTGGAAAATTGTTTCTAATCTATCGATCCATTCTTCTGCTATTTTAGGTTGGCGATCCCCCTCAAAAGTACCAGGGTTATGCCTAGCCACATCTTTCCAAATTCTACTAATAGCACGGTCTTCTTGACTAACTTCCAGCTGAGTCCCATGAAACTCATTCTCAGGTCCGAATTCAAACTCTCCCCCTCTTTGATGCTCATGGCCCAAATCTTGTCTAAATTTCTGCAACCTTTCTTCCATCGTTTCCAATATCACGTCCCTCAATTGACCCACAAACTCCGACCCAAAGTTTTGTGATGGATTCGACTGTTGTGAATCTTGGAATTGACTTGAATTATCCTCTTCACCCACCTAGGGAATAATGATAATAATCATAAAAAGAGAGTTATTGATCATAATAATGAGGAAGGGCAATAAGGGATCAATATATCGCCATTCTATATGCAATGCAATAGGCAGGGTATCGTTAACCATAAAACTGATACCAAGTTGTGACATACCTCCTAATAACACATTATTAACCTACTAACTTTCACCTAATTAAACACATACTCACATAATCCAACAAATGATGTCTAACCATGTTAGTAAATATACATCTAACATGGTTAGAAAAAGGAACACGATATGATTTCAAATTAGATACCCTAACCATGTTAGTAAAAGATTCACCTAACATGGCTAGTAAAAGAATTTCTCTACTATAAAGAGATTCCAAGCATATGCTTAACACATATCTAACTATGTTAGAAAAGAGAATATCCTAACATACTTAGCAAAAGAACTATCATCATCCTAACAATCCATACGCTCAGTGTAATAACACCAATATAACCATGTTAGAAAAGAATCGTCTAACATGGTTAGAAAAGAAACCAAACAAGCTACACAAAAAAGTAACTAAATTAGAGCGGGGCCCATATAATATGATTATCTACAAAGACAACATAAAGTCACACGATACATAATCAATCTACTACATACTCAAGTTAGATAAAAGTGCTCCCTAACCACAATCCATCAAAACAACCATCTACATCAATAAGCCATCATCATACCGATAAAGTACAACTGTCATCGCAGTCATAATAGTCCCTGAGCTATCATAATAGCAGGAACAATATCTGATATCACCAAAAACTTCACATAATAAGTCGCATAATAAGTACTACGGTCATCAAATAATACAAATCATTCAAAATAACATTTATAAATGCAGAAGCTGGTGCAGCCTAGCGAAATGGCGATATATGTCCCTATAAGATCACCTCCGGCCCACTTACTATCTCAGTATGGGCCGAACAGCCCCTTCCCCTTCCTCTGCGCCTCCCCCTAGGCATGATCACCTGTAAAAATAAAGGGAATGAGGTGAGACAAAACAATGTCTCAGTAATCACCTCTTAACTCACTATGACACTCAGAAGTGGGGTAGTGGAGCGTCTACAGGGTACCACAGTTTTCAAAATCTGCATAAGCACATAATATATACACATATATACAGTACGGATACATCCATCTCTCAATAGACAAAAATAAACGTGAGTGACTCTGTGCCCAGTCTAAAATCTGAAAAAGCATGAAAAAGGGACCACTCTAAAATGTGAAAAATCCCTGGTTCCTTTACAATCCGAGGAACCTGTACAATTAACCTATCGATTTGCACAAAACGATGGTTACATCGGCCGACGATACTAATAATCAGTGTCATGCAACATACAAAAGATTTATATAATTATGAATATATATAAAGTATAGTTCAGTTGAAAGGTACCCTATAGCCCACGTTTAAGTATAAAATAATATGAACTCATTTCATTTATATATATAAGTAGAAGAGGATTTTAGAAATCCTCAACTACCGTCACCCTCAGTATCACAGTCAGTTAAGCGTGATTACCTGCTAAACTTCACTGCAGAAGATATACGCAGATAACAATTGTCCTCAAACTCCACTTGGAAGATCACCGTCTACAATAATGCCACCATTTAAAATGGTTAAGACACCTTCATGTGACTTAGGCTATACTTTTCACCAATATCAAAACAATATTGAAGCGATAATTTACTTCCATTACAAATACATCCTATAGGCTACCATATTTCTATTAATCATCCTTTTATAACTTCCAAATCCTTAACCTTCACCATTTCTTGAAAACCTTGAAAATTAATCCACCTTATTAAACACCCATTATAACACCGCATTCACATTAATTAAGTCACTCACAATGACCTCCATAACACCTAAACACTCTTCCAAACCCAATCAACCTTTAATCTACCAAAACCACTTCATATCAACACTTTAACTATCCAACTCTCTCCCAAATACCATTCTAGCCAACACTCACATTCCAACAACAATAAACAACCTTAACTATCACTACATAATCACCAATTTAATTCAAAGACTCCTCCTTTAGCTAACCCTTACTTAAAGAGCCCAAAACAAATTGCCAACAAAATCTGAACTGAACTTCTAACTTTAATGGACTTAAATACTTCCCAAAAATCTTTAATTCACCACTTATTCTTGCACAAATCCTAGGTTAAAGCTTCAATAATTAACTCATGGCCAAACCCTAACTTAAAAGAGGAAACTTTATGCGAAAAATCAACTTCACAAGAGGCTAGAGGCTTACAAAATACAAGAATGAAGGGAGAGGAGTTTACCCCACCGTCGGCCGCCGGGAACCTCGCCGGAAAACGCCCCCTTGGTGGTCGGCCAAACTGAAAAGGGAAGAGGAGCTAAGGAAAAGGTGCTGTGAAGTTGAAGAAGGAAGAACAACATGAGGAACTATAAGAAAAATCAAACCTTTCCCTCGCCGGAAAACTCAACCCACCGCCGGAAAACTCCAAACCGGAGCACCACTTCCAAGCACATATCGGGTTCGTGCTTCACGGGTTCATGGAGAAGAGAAGGAGATGAAATGAAATGAAGAAGCTTTTTGGTGAAGGAGTGGCCGAATGGTGTGTGGGTATGGAGAGGAAATGAGCAAAAATGGTGAGGGGAGGGAGTATGACCGACGCATGAAAAAGAGAAGAGAAGGAGGGTTCGAGAGGTTTAAGTTGAAAAGGAGAAGGGGCGTGTTTGGATAGGGGAAATAAGGGTTGTTTATGATAATTTGCAGCCCAAACTTGCCATAGTGTACTCTTTTAATTTTAAACCACTTAAACCAGCCTCCAATCTCCTTAACCTTCAAAATATGTTGAGCTTTATCATTCCCTCATATTTCAAACTCTTCAATTTCTTAATTAATTATATGCACATTAATTACTCAATATTTCCAAAATATCCCCAAAAATCACCAAAAATTCCTAAAAATTCCAAAATTCCTAATTTCTCCATTTATTATTTCCCAAACACTCTTTGATCCTGTATTAAATTTTTAGGATGTTACACTTGAAGAGCTTGTAACTGTGATGTCATCCATTAAAACTGTGATTTAAATTGGCTCACCGCTGCATTCACTCGTGCGTCCACCCGTGCATCCACCATTGCATCAATCTTCTCGGTGGACACACTACTACGAGACACCACTCGTTTTTTGGGCCTAAAAAATTTCTTTGCCCCAACTTTCCCAGAAACTCCTACAACTCGGCTAGGGTTGTCTAATCTCCCTAGTGAAGTTGCTAGGATGTCCATTCTGGGGTTCTGCGGTGTTCAAGACCCTTGAGTAGATTGCTCTTCCAGTTCATGCTGTTACAAAAGTGAACAAACATTAATTAAGATGCAATAATATCCCTTCAGTCCCTACGTAAGTGTTTAAATTCAATATATATAGTACTGTTCGCACCGCAAGTGCACGGGTCGCGCCAAGTAATAAAGTGAAAGTAAAATATCGTTCCCACGAGGATTTGGTTCCAAAACCCGGTCAAGTAATGATTATATCATTCTCGCTCAATTTGAGTGATACAAATATGATGAGTGAAGGGTAACTATTTAAAAAATAAGAAAATAAAACTATAGACAAGTGATTCTTAACTTCAAGGATAAAATGGGTGCTAAGATTATTTTTCCCCCTTGTATTTCATAAACTTAAGGAGCCTCCTCTCTCAATTACTTTCGATGACTATATATTTGCTAACCTAGGGTTCTAGAATACTTGTAAACGCTCCGTCGAGTCAAGAACAAGTGTTTAATTCTATTAATCATGCAATCTCTTGTCACAATTAATAAAACCCAATTTCTAAATTTCAACCCTAATGTGGCTATGTGAGGTCAATAAGTATATGTCTATCTTATCAACAAAACCATCCATTTGTCATGCAAACTTCAAGTTCTCACACTATTTTACCCAAGTTCTACACTCAACCTAGCCCTCTCAAGCATCAATCAAGTGAACACAACATCTAAATGGTGATCAAGCACTTAGAAGCATTAAGAGAAGAGTAAAATAAACACATATATAACATTAATCACAAAGTAAGAAGAGGAATTAAGAGTTAATCCATACAAGGGTTCCAAATAATCCTAGAATCAAAGCTTTAACTCCACATGTTCATGAGATCTAAAAGAATATAGACATATACTAGCACAATCATAGAAAAAGAGAGAGGGAAATGAGATGAAGGAGAGAAACCAAGGAATTGAAGCTTCAAATCTCTTCAAAAGATCAATCCATTGACACCCACTCTTCCAAAAGCATAATCCTAGCTCCCAATATGCCCAAGAGGTCAAGAATGCTTTTTGAGTGTGTTTATGGTCTATTTATATCTGATTTTTCGAGCTGATTTTCGCTGCCTTTCTTTTCACTGTGTTGGCTGTAGCCAAGAAATTCTGTTTGTTTTATTGGCTGTAGCTAGGTCCATTCTGACATGAATTGGCTGCAGCCAACCATTTTTTCCTGCAATTCTTGGCTGTAGCCAGGTGCATTTTCAGCTTCCATTTGCTCCTTTTCCATTTTTATCCTTCCACCTCAAATCTCCTCCAAATGCAACTCATGTAAATCAATAATTCCATGATTTTATTCCAATATCAACTTGACACATTTTCCTATTATATGTACTTCAAAACAAGTATGAGTTTATCCAAAATATGTAGGAAGTATAGGAAAATGTGCTTAAATGGCATGAATTTCATGAGGTTAACACACCCCTAAACTTGAACTTTTACTCGTCCTCGAGTAAAACAAGTAAGAGTTATATTCCTTAATCATCTAATTAATGGTCAAGCATGATGACATGATGATTTCCTCATTGGTTGCTCAAAGTTATAAATTTGGTCGGAGAGAGATGGAATGAATGTATATGTTTGTTTTGCAAGTTTAGCTTTTGAAAGTGTGTGTGTGAAGAGTTATAGAACAATCATCTTGTGATTGTCGTGATCAAATGCAACACTTCAACATGTATGAAACAACCTCAATATCAAGACTTCATAAGCTCAAAATCTCCTCTCTCTCCACCAAAGAATGATTCCACACAATTCCAAAATCAATGGGACTTTATAAGCTTGTAATGGGGCTAGGGGTTTAAGTGTTTAGCTATTTAAAAGAATAGGGAAAAGGAGTTCAAATACCTTGAGATAAATGAAAACATTTCACTACATTCTCTCATGCCCAAAATTTTATTCCAAGAGGCCAAACATTCCCCCAAACTTGTTTCATATTGATTCTTTGTACTCCAAGCCTTATTGTAATAATTTTTTTTTCATACTTCTATTTTTTTCACTTTTTTTTTCTTTTATAAAATCATCATTTCATTTTTTTTTGACTTAGGAGTACAAACTTTTCTTTCACAATCACTATTTCCCTTCCCACATTGTATTTACATTTACATACACCTTTGGTAACCATGCCAATCCTCACTATAGTGAAATGTCAATTTATCTCAACATTAGGGTAGTTCATGTTTTTTCGGGCTAAAAGGGTTAAGTTCAATGTGGGTTTCAAAAGAAAATTATCATGGTTGTTCATTATAAGGCTCAAAGAGGGTGCAATTGGGATAAAAATTGTCAAGGATAGCTTGAAAGGCTCAATCGCATTTAATGATGGCCCAAATCATTTCTCAAAAATGTGTGAAAACTTCTAGTTACTTCAAGAGATTCCAAGATGAGTTTTAAAGTCTTTCAATTGAGAATGAGCATACAAGCCAATTTGCTACACAATCTCCCAGCAAAAACATTCATATTATTCCATCATCTCATTGTGCAACAAAATTATTTTTTCAAAAATTGGTAGGAATTGAGATTTAAAATGCAAACCAATCATCCACAAATATTGACCACCATTTCCTAACAAATATATCACCGAGCAACCTTTCAATCATTGGATCATGGATCATATATTCACCATACTAGATAATTAATCAATATAACTCAACTTTCAACATTCTTAACAATCACTTGGTTCAAGTTTCAAAAGTGAATTCTATGCCACATTAGCCAAAAAAGAATCCAAAATATATCCTCACCCCCAAACTTAAAGTAGACAGTGTCCTCACTGTCACAAGTGGAGAATAGAGAAGATCAAAGCCGAGAAGTTCAAATGAAGGTAAAGGTTGTGTGGTGGTTGGAGGCGAGCTTTTATGAAGGGAAGGGGAGAAGAAACTTGAATGGAGAAGTTAGAGGTTACAACGACATGGTAGTGTGGAGACGGTGATAGGGATTGATGGGGATGGAGGTGAGATTTGAATTTCCATGGTCTTGTGAAGATGACAGAGTTGAGGTTTGGTAGGAATATTTCGGCTTACTGAAGAAGGTAGGAATGAGACAAGCTTTTGGGTTCATTGGCAATTTGTAATTTTGGTGCTCTCAACCTTTTGCCACTTTTTTTATTTTTATTTTATTGTTGGTTGTAGCCAACGTTTTACTTTGGTTTTGTTGGCTGCAGCCAACTCCTCGATCAGGTTCAGATCATATCAGTTCAAAACAATGTCTTCTCAAAACTAATTGCATATTAAACCAGACCAATTTTCTCTACTTTCAACCAACACAAAGTCAACTCCAAAACATCACAAATTCCATTTAATACTCAATATTAGTTCAAAACAACATTGACTCATCCCCAAACATCAACCATCACCAAAAATCAATAATCCATATCTTGAATTCAATGCAACATAAGCAAAATTTTAATAACTCATGACAGCAAAAAATTATTAGTAGTCCAAAACCCAAACTGCTAGATCATGACAGCAAAAATATCCCCTCACCTGGACTTACACACCATTCCAAATAGGACTAAAGCATTTACCAAACATAATGCCTATCCAAAAATCAACCACATATATCTTCATCAATTGCTTCCACCATGACAGTACCATTAAGGCTAATATGATCACATGCATTTGATAAATGACATCACATTTCATTTGCTATCACAAATTTACCCATTAAGAACATGATGACATGCCACACAAAGCTCAAGTATCTCATAACCAAGCGCCCATGTCAAGACAAATTCACAGCAGCATAAATTTCTCCTAATGACATATCAATTACAATGATGCCTAGAACTGATTTAAATCAGATAAAATCAATATATCAGCTGAGAATCCACAATCTGCAGAACATTTTAGTCCATCCTAGAGCACATCTAATCAATTTTAGCAACCTTTTCACAAGCAAATCACCCATCTCAAAACATGAACCTATTGTAACCTTATCATGAGATACAAAATCACTTAAAAACACATCATGAAGGTCACTTTACAACAATTAAGCATACATCCTACGACAATGCAGTTCATGAGAGTCAAACGGATTAATGGGCATAAATAAACATCATAGATCCAATGCAGCAGAGTAATTCATGCAATTCACCATAATAATGCCCAAAAATGAATCCAAGATGAGATTTAAATGTACTTCCCCTTGTAGACCTCTTCATGTCTTCCAAAACCGTAAGCTCCAACCACTCTCATCCTCTAGCCATCCAAGTATCAGGGAAAATCTTTCTACCTACAAAAGGAAAACAAAGGCAAATCTACCAAAAAAATTAAAAGAACATAAAACAAAGAAATGGTTTTAGAACTTGGATTGCCTCCCAAGAAGCGCTAAATTTATAGTCTTCAGCCAGACTTTCCACACCACTCACTAATCATAAGTATCAAAAACTAGGATCACCTTATCTTCATTTCTCCTCAAAAGACAAGGTTCCAATGACAATGGAAATTCATTCACACAAGACTTACATGATCCCTCAATCAAAAGTGATTTTGAAAAACATGTTTCAATATAGCACATGGTGGGCTCTAATTCAATTTCTTCACAATTATCCTCAATAGCCCCAAAATATTTTGAAAACCCAATAAAATCCACTTGACTCTCATCAGTAAGAGTCAAAAGTTCACTCTGAGGATTTTGAACAGAGATTGTAGGGATTTCAACTTGCTCACAACAATAAGGATTAGGCTCCAAACTTGGACCCTCATTCAGACACTCAACATTATTCTCTCCCTCTTCAACTTTCAACTCACAATCGCCCACAAAAACATCACAAATCATTGGTAACACATCATCACTTCCCATGATCAATTCTCCATTTGAGGTATTTTCTATACAATAGTCATTTAATGCATCAATGAAAACACCTCTTTGCCTTAAAGACTCAAATTGGGAAGTTAGTTCACCTAATTTGATTGCTAAATTTTCAAGAGCTAATGTTTGTTCCCTCCATTTTTCATCATCCCTAACTCTATACTCATTTTCATTATCAAGATAAAGTTGAAGCATATCCATTATTCTTGACATCTTCTCTTGACTCGAACTAGACTCATCTAAACTATTAGGTGATATTTGACATTGTGGTGCATATGAAGGGAAAGAATAATTTGGATCCCTAGACAATGAATGTTCATGATTCCAACTAAGGTTAAAAGAATTATTATGACAATTAGCTTGAACCTTAGCAAAATCATCCTCTACATAATCCATGGTTGAGACATGGGGACATTGATCATCATAATGGTTATTTCCGCAATAATTGCAACAAATGTACTCATATTGAGTTTGAAAAGCATTAGGGCCAAAACAAGATGTTGAATAACCATTATCATGTTCAAATTCATCCCTTACCCCATTAGTCCACCAAGGATAGTCCATGACAAACTTCTAAGAAAAGAAAATTAACAAACAATAAGACACACAAAGAGAACAAATATACACATGAACACAAGAAAAAAAATAAAAAATATACAAAGAAACACAAGAACAAATATATACAAACTCAAGCTTAAGCTACTAGTGCTATAATCAAGATTGACCAAGGACAGTTTTGGGACACAAATCCCCGGCAACGGCGCCAAAAACTTGTTCGCACCGCAAGTGCACGGGTCAAGCCAAGTAATAAAGTGAAAGTAAAATATCGTTCCCACGAGGATTTGGTTCCAAAACCCGGTCAAGTAATGATTATTGCATTCTCGCTCAATTTGAGTGATACAAATATGATGAGTGAAGGGTAACTATTTAAAAAATAAGAAAATAAAACTATAGACAAGTGATTCTTAACTTCAAGGATAAAATGGGTGCTAAGATTATTTTTTCCCCCTTGTATTTCATAAACTTAAGGAGCCTCCTCTCACAATTACTTTCAATGACTATATATTTGCTAACCTAGGGTTCTAGAATACTTGTAAACGCTCCGTCGAGTCAAGAACAAGTGTTTAATTCTATTAATCATGCAATCTCTTGTCACAATTAATAAAACTCAATTTCTAAATTTCAACCCTAATGTGGCTATGTGAGGTCAATAAGTATATGTCTATCGTATCAACAAAACCATCCATTTGTCATGCAAACTTCAAGTTCTCACACTATTTTACCCAAGTTCTACACTCAACCTAGCCCTCTCAAACATCAATCAAGTGAACACAACATCTAAATGGTGATCAAGCACTTAGAAGCATTAAGAGAAGAGTAAAATAAACACATATATAACATTAATCACAAAGTAAGAAGAGGAATTAAGAGTTAATCCATACAAGGGTTCCAAATAATCCTAGAATCAAAGCTTTAACTCCACATGTTCATGAGATCCAAAATAATATAGACATATACTAGCACAATCATAGAACAAGAGAGAGGGAAATGAGATGAAGGAGAGAAACCAAGGAATTGAAGCTTCAAATCTCTTCAAAAGATCAATCCATTGACACCCACTCTTCCAAAAGCATAACCCTAGCTCCCAATATGCCCAAGAGGTCAAGAATGCTTTTTGAGTGTGTTTATGGTCTATTTATATCTGATTTTTCGAGCTGATTTTCGCTGCCTTTCTTTTCACAGTGTTGGCTGTAGCCAAGAAATTCTGTTTGTTTTATTGGCTGTAGCTAGGTCCATTCTGACATGAATTGGCTGCAGCCAACCATTTTTACCTGCAATTCTTGGCTGTAGCCAGGTGCATTTTCAGCTTCCATTTGCTCCTTTTCCATTTTTATCCTTCCACCTCAAATCTCCTCCAAATGCAACTCAAATGTGGCCCACTTGTTTAGCATCAACAACCTACATGACAATAAGATCTATACCAAGCCAAAGTTGACAAGTAGATGGTCAAATATTCACAGGTAAATCAATAATTCCATGATTTTATTCCAATATCAACTTGACACATTTTCCTATTATATGTACTTCAAAACAAGTATGAGTTTATTCAAAATATGTAGGAAGTATAGGAAAATGTGCTTAAATGGCATGAATTTCATGAGGTTAACAAGTACTCACAATTCGGTTGACCACTGCTTCAGCCTTGTCACTGATATATTTTCCAGTTGATCTCTTCTTCCGGGTCGCTGCCCATGTTACATACTGTTGGAGGTCAGGTAAAGGTCTAAGACGGCCGAAGATGACTCAGCTTCCATTGCTTTTCGCTGCTCCTCCCACTTTTGTTGTCGCTCTGCTTCCACATATTCAGTCATCCAATCATACCCCCCACGGGACATAGTATGATTATACTCATTTTTAGCTCGGTGCTCTTGATTATACTCCATACCCATATTACTTAGCATTTTTTGGCCTCATACATTGTCTTCGGAACTGCATTGTTATCCTGGAACATATCGCTCAAAGCTGCAAGCATTTTCGAGAAACCCGTGTCTGCCCACCCATTTTCCGTCTTTATTTCTAACATTGTTAGAATGAATGTCAGACGACTATACTTCTTACACCCTGGAAACAAAGGTGTCTCAACATCACCACGCACCTTATCGTACTCGTCTGACACAACAAACTACTCCACTGCGATATCATTTATCATGTTGTCCATGTCAACGTCGCAAACATATTCATCATCATCATCATTATCATCCACCTCCGCTGCTTTTACATGTTCCACAGTAGTTCCCAATTCCCCATGCCAAATCCACTTCCTGTATCGGCGATTGATCCCTCACAAATAAGGTCATTCCTTATAGAGTCAAGGCTTTTTCGATCAACATTCACACACTTCACACAAGGGAACGGGTACTCGGCACATTTCTTTTGGCAAATTCAATAAACTCTTCCACCCCCTTTTGATACTCTTCACTAGTTCGCAAAGCATCCATCCAAGCACGATCCATGTGCCGAAATGTGTATAATATATACACTTCTTGCCTTCATTTCAAAGAATAGAAGACAATTGAACCAATAAGCCAACCATATGGCTAAAAGCTTTGATTACTTGACAATAATCTAAGCACTAACAATTTATTACCCTTAATTCATTCGCAAAACCATAATCCTTACAGTTAACATACTAGAAAAGGAACATCCAAGAATTCCTACAACCACCAATATGAACTTCCATATACAAACATATATCATTCCTATCTTAATCCTAATCACCTTTAATTGGCAAACATCTATGAATCAAAATTCATTCCTACCACACCATATCTTTTCTCATAATCACTGACAAAAAAAGAATAGAGCCATTGCAAATTAAAATCAAGCAGAAACATCTTTTAGAATTCCCAATGGGACAACCAAAGTCAGAACCGGGATTTGCAAACTCATGAAACTCCACAATCCAATTCAGTTAATATATATCAAGGCACATTTACATGAATATTATTCCACAATTCAATTAGGTTAGTATATGCACATTCACTGTGAATCAAAATGCATATGTATAAATAGTCAAACTCTTCCAATGTAACATTTAGGGTAAAGGAGCAAATCTGGCCCCCAAGTAACCACCAAGGAGCGCTGAGTACCCTAAACTAACCACAGGCCCGGATCTGTACCCCAAGTAACCAAGATGTTAAAAAAATACCCCGGTTGGACGGTCAACTACGTTTGACCGTTACTATGCCTACGTGGCCGCCACGTGAGACCGGTTTTTGCCACTTGGCGCCACGTAGGATAAGTGTGTGGGTCCCACATTAAATAAAAAAAAAAATCACCCTCCCTCTTCTTCAACAAACCCGCCGACCCCCCCCCCCCACACCCCACCCCTCCACCTCCCCCCACCACACACCCCACCCCCTTCACCTCCCTCCCTCCCTTCACCACCCGCCCCACCCCCTTCACCTCCCTCCCTCCCAGGGACCAAGAAACTCCCCAATTTCATTCTGACCCCAACTCTTCCAACCCAAACAAACAGCTCAACTATTCATGCTCAACTTTTATGACATCACTATTCTTCAAGTAAAAACTTAGCATGACAAAGTTCACAGACTTAAACAAAGCAACAATCAATCAGCTAACAAATCAAGCAACACAACATGCCACTGTAACACAAAGAAGTTAGCCAAAAAACACTAAAAATCAAAACTTTTCCCATAAAACCCAAGATTCGCACCTAAAGATTCAATTTTTCCCATACCCCACAAGCCAAAACCCTGAAGAACAGCAAAATTCATGCAATACATAATGAAAAAACAAAAGGGGTAAAAGGGGAAATAAAAAAAATTACAGTTGAAGGGCTTCAAGGAATTTATCATGCTCAGGCTCACTCCAACTCTCCCTAGACTTAGTAATAGTGTAAGGCTTGCGGATCTTCTTGTCGGAAGAATTGGCGGCAGATGCTGACGTGGCAGTGAAGGGAAGCGCCATGCCTGGAGAATCCCAGAAAAACCCTTCTGGGGGGTTTGGATTTTTGGACACCATTTTCAGAACAATGTTTTTTTTTTTGCTCTTTGAGAGAGATGAAAGAAAATTGCGGCTGTTATGAGAGAGATGAAAGAAACACGATCTGGTAAGGGAAGAAAGAAAAGGAAATCGAAGGGAGGGAGGGAGGTGAAGGGGGTGGGGTGGGGGGAGGTGAAGGGAGGGAGGGAGGTGGGGCGTGTGGTGGGGGAAGGTGAAGGGAGGGAGGGCGGTGAAGGGGGCGGGGCGGGTGGTGAAGGGAGGGAGGGAGGTGAAGGGGGTGGGGCGGGTGGTGAAGGGAGGGAGGTGAAGGGGGGGGGGTCGGCGGGTTTGTTGAAGAAGAGGGAGGGTGAATTTTTTTTTTATTTAATGTGGGACCCACACACTTATCCTACGTGGCGCCAAGTGGCAAAAACCGGTCTCACGTGGCGGCCACGTAGGCATAGTAACGGTCAAACGTAATTGACCGTCCAACCGGGGTATTTTTTTAACATCTTGGTTACTTGGGGTACAGATCCGGGCCTGTGGTTAGTTTAGGGTACTCAGCGCTCCTTGGTGGTTACTTGGGGGCCAGATTTGCTCCTTTACCCTAACATTTAAATAAATTTAAATCATAACAATAAAATCAGTAACTCTATTGAGCTTTCCATTGAGCTTATAAAATCAGTCAAACAATTTCAATGCTTAATGTCTTATATCAAATCAGTGCGCACAAACTAAGTTAGGGTCAAATGCTACCATATTATAAAGTTTTATCCTCTATATTATAAAGCTTGAAAAACGAAGCAAATAAAAAAATAAAAAAAACTCATCTTACAATGGGGAAGGCCAAGTGTGGCGGCGGAGGAGTGGGGGCGAGAAGCCGCCAACGGAGTGGCAGCGGATTGAAGGGGAAGGCTGAGTGTGGCGGCGGCTTGTAGAAGGCCGAGGGTGAAGAGGCCGAGTGGTGGGGGAGAGGCGGGGGCTTCCAATGAAGAAGAGAGGCGAGTCGGTTGAGGCGGCAGTATGAAGGCGACGGTGAGAGGTGAGAGGTATGAAGATGAAGAAGGTGAGAGGCGGCGGCGGTTGGTTGAGAGGTATGAAGAGGTGAGAGGTGAGAGGCGATGGCGGTTGGTTGAGGCGGAAGTGAGAGGCGAGTTGGCAGAGAGAGGCGGCGGTGGGGAAGGCGGCGGCGTTGGCTGTGAGAGGAGTGAAGGTTGTTGGCAGTGGTTTGAGAGGGAGGGAGAAGTGAGTGAGGGAGAATAAAAGGCGAGTGGGTGTTGAAGGCGAGTTGAAGTCAAATGAGTGAAAAAGGATTGGAGGGAAATAAAAAGGGTTTGGCGCGAGTGAGAAAAAAATTGTCCACCTTCCACGACTACAAATTGGAAGCTGTGGTCATGGAAGGACACCCTTTTATGACCACACTTTTAAAGGTGTGGTCGTGGAAGGTGCCTACCCTTCCACGACCACACTCTCTTAAGTGTGGTCGTGGAAGGGTAGGCACCTTCGACGACCACACCTTTAAAAGTGTGGTTGTGGAATATGCCTTTTCCACGACCACATGTAAAAAAGTGGTCGTGAAAGGTATTCGTCTGGACAGTTATTTACATGTTATACCACCGCGTTTTTTTATCAACGATCAACATTGACTTTTTAGTCGTTAATTATGGTCGTGAAAAGCCTATTTTCTAGTAGTGAATAGTCATGAATGATTAGAAATTTGAAAATCATCAATCCCAAAATATTTTTGGGTAACCCTTTTCAATGCTATCAAGTAAAACCCTATAAATCCATCTACTATAGACTTCAATTAAAATAACTAATATGCTGAATTCAACACAATTAGTTACTCTACCTTAGGTTGATTAAGCACAAGAGTTCAAGTGACTTTGTTGGTTGTAAGGAGCTCCTATTCTCTCAACTAGAATCATGCATTTCTTTTAACTAATGCTCCTAACTCATTGATGGAATCTCATTCAAAAATTTATAACTAGAAGGCTAAAATCCAATGCTACTCATAGCTTCGAATAGAGTAAACATCTTCTCTTTATTTTCATATATTTGACATCAATACTTGTCGAGAGAATCCTCGACGAGAAAGGGTTAAAGTTAAAAGAAACTTTTAAATAAAGGTCCAACTTTATAGAGTTAAAATAAACTTAGTTTAACAAAGTCAAAATAAAATAAAATTAACTTAGAAAAATAAAAGTCTACAACCATAGAAATCTACATCTATTTTCCCTAATGATTATCATTGAATTCTGAAAGAGCATCACCACAAAAAATAGTGAAAAATGTAGCAGAACAAAGTACTCCACTATAATAATGTCATCAAACTCATTCTATTGTTTTGGCAACCATGAATGAATAGATTTAGTGCCACTTTCATGCAAGAATCAATGAGTTTTAGATTTTAGTTGAGTATGAAAGTGAGGGAGAAATATCAAATATTGACAGATTATTAGATAACATTGACCTCTAATAAGTAATATTTTGTTGTTGTACGTCGTGATATATAGACTTGCTGGGAAGTGACCCACTGCACTTGGAGAGAGTACTAGTAGTCTACCACCATATAATATATGTTATGACATGGGCTCTACTTGCCATATGATATTTGGATTATTATACATAAAAAAGAATCAACATTGACTAAAAATTATAAAAAATACCGATGATGTTGCTTTGGATATACTCCCTCCGAGGCAAGGTTACTACTTAGTACTTACTACCATTATAATTAGGTTATGACATAGTCCTAAAATGTCGTCAAGTAAAATGTCGTCAAGTAATACTTTTTCATGTTCGGTCTTTTGAGGGAAGCTTTTTCATTTTACCCTCTTTATGATATACTCCCTTGGGTCCGTATAATAAGAGATTTACTGCCAAAAAAGCTATTTAGGAAAACATCTAAAAGCTAATTGGGTGTCTAAAATTAATGTTATTTTTCCAACTTTTCACATATTAATCATGATACTATTAAGAGAGAATACATAAACATTATCATAGGAGGATATGGACAAAGTAGGAAAACACATTAAATGAAATAAAATGTAAGGTGAGTTCTTATATTTTTAGACCCAAAACATTCAATTTTTGGGTTTTTATATTATGGACTGGAGACCATCGTTTTAGATGAAGGATGAAGTTATGATTTTTTTGTTTCTAAACAAATTTAATAACTTCAAGTAAATAATAACTTTTATAAAGTGGGTGAAAGGGGCTTGCAGACCAAAATGTTAGTCCCAAAATTTTAATCAACACTGACTATCACAACGGGTTTAGGATATCAATAATAAGTTTGAGATGTTACGATATTTCTTTAACGGGTTTAGGATATCAATAATAAGTTTGAGATGTTACGATATTTCTTTCACCAGAATTAAGATGTTACTCCCTCTAGATAATATTTTTTTTGGGAGATTAAGGAAGACTTAGTTTTAGATGTCTTTCCAATAATACCCCTCCTTAATTAGTTTAGTTACTTAGTAGTCTTTTCTCCCCTATCAAAGGAGTTGTTACGAAGAAGAAGGGTAATTAAGAAAAAAGGTGGCCAAAAATGTATCTAGGTCTTATATTTAGGACCAAAATGAAGTCTCTATCTAGGTCCTATATTTAGGACTGGAGGAAGTACTATGTTAAAGACACAACAAACTAGTTTAATAAAAAACAAAATATTGATTGACATGCTTTCCTAAATTAAATTTGATTACATTATTTTTGATCGGTTGACTTGGATAACTGTGCGCCGAACCACAGACAACACAAGTGGTGAAGAGACCAAACCCCAAAAAAAAATAACAGAGAGAAAGACAGAAGAAGCCATCAAAGGCGGCAACATTTTGAAAAATCTTATGACAAATATTACAAAACACACACACATGTCCAAATCCAAACGCGTGTACTTCTTGTCATATAAATATATGTACACACACTTACATACATGTATAAAATATCCCAACGCATCTCTTAAAACCCACTTCACCTTTCTGAAGCTCAGAGCAAAACCTCAGGAAAAGTCAATCCCACAAAGAAAATATATTAATTATTAAATCATCAACACAAATATATTTCTCTAAGTGATTATATCATTTGTTGAAGGAAGTGTCTTCAATATTGAATCTCATATTTTCATCCTTCCATGGATTCTAACTTCTGGGCCTCACGTATTGCTGCTGCCAAACACCATTATGCTCTTCAGAATCAGAATTTGAATCAGAATTCGCAACTGGGTATGTGTGGATTTTTTATTTGTAACATGTTTTTTTTTTTTTTGAAAAATCTGATTTTTTTTGGTGCTTTGTGGATTTCAGATCGTCTGGGAATCGATGATTTCGATGTGGATGATGAGGGTCGATTATATTTTTCTTGTCCATATTGCTATCAAGACTTTGATATCACATCTCTCTGTTCACATCTTGAAGATGAGCACACTTGTGAAACAAGAGTCACGGTACGTGATTTTATTATATCTTATGTTGTATTATTGGTCATGTGTTTATTTTGATGTGGTAAAATTCTGTTTTTCTCTATTTAGTAATTTTGTAGCAAAATAAAACTTTAGGCTATTGTATCCGGGGTGATGAAAAGTATGTACCATAATTAAGTAGGAATACTTTTGTCACCTTTGTGAATAATAAGTTTGATTATATACACGAAGATGAAAGATTAGTTAGGGGATGTGATGGACTTTTCAAAGTGAGGAAAGGAAAAGAGCATAATTAAATTTGCTTACTTTAGTTGTTAGTTCCGGAAGTGGATGAAGTTTTTTTTTTTTTTTTGAGGAACTTCAAGTTACAAGGTTTACTAGAAGTAGAAACTTTCTTTTTCTGGGTAGTAAGAGAGAGTTGTAGAAATCTTATTATTTAAGAGATATCTGTTTTTATGCTTTATGAATTGTTTTTCTTCTCCCCAGCCGTGGTTAGCTTTTAAAAATGATGATATCACTTTTATTTTGAAGTCTTTTCATGCTATGCTGACATACCTGTACTAAACACTTATGGTGTGCAATCACTTAATCCATCCACACACCTTTAACTAAGGGTATATTGTGATATTTTTTATTCTTTTTATAACTTTTCTTCTTGATGATCAATGTTTATGAGAAATGATTTTGTCATTCA
This sequence comes from Mimosa pudica, assembly GCA_029929735.1. Classification (NCBI taxonomy): domain Eukaryota; kingdom Viridiplantae; phylum Streptophyta; class Magnoliopsida; order Fabales; family Fabaceae; genus Mimosa; species Mimosa pudica. The sequence continues at coordinate 12,230,208 of JAKELP010000020.1, forward strand.
TAGAAAGTTTATTTAAGGTTGAGAAGAGGACCCAACTTGTCAACATGATTAATTGTAATATGCTTTATCTCAATTTTTTTTTTGGATAGTATGCTTTATCTTTAATTATTTCAATGATATTTCAACTTTTTAAATCACACAGAAATAAGAGATGTGTTTGGTATTAACTTATATAAAAAAGAGATCTGTTTTGCATGGTTCTCATAATGTAATGCTTCATTCAAGAAGAATATTATTTCTAGCACTTGCTACCCTGTTAATTGATCTGAATATAAGCAACAGAAATGTGTTGTTAACAATTTGATGTTGAACATGGAGCATTTTAACTAGCAGGACATGATTTTTATTCTTATCATCATTTCGATTTTTTCATTGATCACATTAGAATGTTACCAGCTCGAGTTTTGAAGAAGCTTATGACCATTGAACATCTGTTGTCTGACTTTGAATTTCTGTCTATCAGATCTGTCCTATTTGCTCAGTTAAAGTTGCTCGAGACATGCTAAGTCACATAACTCTGCAGCATGGACACATGTTTAAGATATCCTTTTTTACTTTTACTATTTTGATCTGAAATTGTGTGGCTGTCTAGCTGACCAGTTCATGAAATAAAAGTTAAACTATTTTTACTGGTTCCCCTTAACTGAGGATTACATGCAGAGAAGGCGTAGGTCAAGAAAAGTTGCTATCCCGAACAGTCAGGCATTGTCCCTTTTGGGGAAAGATCTGTGTGAGTCTCATTTACAAGTTCTTCTTGGTGGCAGTAATGCTGGTCACCGTTCAAACAGTTCTAGTGTATCTAATGCAGCTAATGATACACTCCTGTCCTCACTCATTTTGAATTTCCCTGCTTCTGAAGTGGAGGATATTTCAAAATCTGGGGTATCAAGTGCTGAAGATTCTTCTGCAAAGAATATTGCACCTGCACATATTTGGAAATCAAGGTACTTTTGGACTTCTTGTTTCCATCTCCATGTTTAATTAGAATGAGAAGTGTGAATTTTATTTGATTTGGTCAATAGCATTTGCCATTATCAAACCATATAATCTATATGCCACAAGAAGTTCAAATTCTTGTTCTGTAATGGTCATGTCAATTGATCTGGGAATATAAAATGTCACGGGGAGGCTTGTAGCAAGAATTATATTGACCTTTATGTCATAGTAGTTGCTAGTACAATCCCGCCTTCTGTTTCCATTAGAATGGATGACATTTCTTTTTTATCATGATTTGCTTGATCCGTTATTATTTTAGTAATACTTATTTTAGGCTATCCAAATCCACCTTTTTGTTTCAAAAAATAATCCTTGCGTGTGCCATTGGATCACCATCTCAGATCATTGATATGATTTGAAAAATGGCTCAGTGGGATAGATATAGATAAATAATAGAGCCCTCTAGAAACATATAAGAACTTTTCTCATTGTACTGCATCAAAGCTATGCTTTAAGATTCCAGAGTTTATGTAAATAGCATAGGTGCAAGAAGCAGTATTGTTACTCTTGATCAATGGTTCCACGCTTAACTCTCCATTCCATTCTCACACTGCCACTGCCTGCAGTTTTTATCCCTCCTTGAGTACCGAAGAACGGGAGAAAAGGATGAGGCAAGCGGCCGGGAGATCTGGATTTGTGCAGGATTTGTTTCTTTCGACTTTGTTAAGCGATTAGGTGAAACTAAGCTTTGTACTGAAAGAATAATCAAATGTGAGATCTATCCTTAAGGATCTTGTTGGAGGAAACTTCCGGTGGGATACAGTGGTTCCAGGACAAGCCATGTTTGCCTGTATTGAGGCAGAAGGCAAATGCTGGATGCTAGCTCACTCATTCCTCCAAAAGATGTAATCACCATCTCAGCTGTACAGATATTTATCATATTATGATAATAATACATGTTTTCTATCTTATCAATGATAATTTATGAATTAGATGTTGCTTTTATTTTTGAGTTATTTGCTCCAATTGCACCAGAGCAAGCAGATGATGTTAGAAATTAGGAATATTCCTTCAAGTGAATTATTTTTATTTATGGAGTTGTTTGAATCCTTGTCTGCTGAATTTGTATCTGTAGGACATGATCAAAAGTGCAAATTACGTCTCATTAGGGGATATCTTTTTATTCTGTTTAATTTAGCAAGCTAGTCTTGCCTTTTGATTTCACGTTTGTTTCAATATCATTGGAAGAGCTTGCCATATATCAGGTCTCAACTTTTGTCTGGAATTAGTGATGCTTTCACCAATGGTATTATTATTCACCTTTGATTCTGTGAAGATGGAATGGTTGCCACTTCAGCTTTTAGTCTCAGAGAAGGGTTGTTATTTATTGTGTCAACATCTAGTCACTAATGTTTTGATCATCCTTTAGCCTTAGAATTGCTGTCTAAGTCTTTGTTCCCTTTTGTTGACAATTAGAGAAAGGCACCATGGCCTCGTCAAACATTGCATGAGAGGTTCAATTACTTGGTACATTCTGGTTGTTGTTCAAGAGGACAATTTTTATTTGAACAGAAAAAAAAAAGAATTGGGCTTTCTACAAGTCAATTTTGCCCAAACCAATACAAATATTATCCAAACAGAATAGGATCGGAGAGGGTATATAATATACCATAATAACAATATTGGGTATATGATACTATAACAATATACCATATGTTATATGATTAAGTAATTTATTTAATCTCTTCAAAGAAAAAAAAATCGTTTTAGGTATTAGTAAGCCTTGTACTAATAATTGGAGGGGGCAATGTAGAAAACTCAAACAAGACCCGAACTTGAAACACCAAACGAATTCATAGGTGCCATAAAAATGGTGAAATTGAGTTGATGTCCCAAGGGACTTATTTAGGTGATATTAAATGGATCGACATTTAGTTGTCATTAAGTTATCAATGCACTCTCTTCAGATGTTATTTTCAAGAGCAATATTGATAACTCAAGGGTTGATATTGACAATTCAATGACAATTGAGCGACAAGTTATTTAATATCACTCATGTCTTTTGCGACTTCAACTCATCAATTTCACCATTCTTTTAGACCTAAATGTGATTAATTATCTTATGAAAGACTTCATTGTGATTAAAACAAAAGATGTAAAATACATTGCTAACTGAACTAGGAGAAAATCACAAGTATACATAATGCCTGTAAAAGCAAATTAGACGCCATCAAAATATGTCACTTATAACATACTCTCTCCGTTCCTAAATATAGGACCTAGATAACTTTTTTTTGGAAGGATTAAAGTTACGAAATACTCCCTCCGTTCCTAAATATAGGATCTAGATGACTTTTTTGAAAAATCCTAAAAAAAGCAAAAAATAAGTTAATTATAAATTGATTTACCTAATTTTTTCTCTTAAACTAGTTTATTTTACCTATAAGCTAATGGATAATCTAAAAAGATATCAAATATGTCATCATTTAATAACCAATTTCGCAACCTTAATCTTTCCAAAAAAAAGTTATCTAGGTCTTATATTTAGGAACGGAGGGAGTAGGTTATTAAATCATGACATATTTGATATCTTTTTAGATTATCCATTAGCTTATAGGTAAAATAAACTAGTTTAAGAGAAAAAATTAGATAAATCAATTTATAATTAACTTATTTTTTGCTTTTTTTAGGAATTTCAAAAAAGTCATCTAGGTCCTATATTTAGGAACGGAGGGAGTACTATATAACAACAGCACATGCAGTCTATTGTTTTTCATAAGTTAATCAACATTTGTTTCGCTTTAACCTAATAACTTTTTTAAAAAAACCCTAAACTTGAAAAACATATATCAAGGCCCTTTAAGTTACTGGACACTTGCCTGCTAACAATGTACATTCTATAAAATGTAGTATAAATTTAATTATTTGGTTGGAGAAATGGTTTGCAATGATCAACAAGAAAGTTGAGTTACCATTCGGTAAGACCCTTGACTTCTTTTGTGAAATATAAGAAGACAAATTAAACCACTAAATTATAACATATAACAAAATTAGATTATATAGTTAGTTTATGATTAGAAAAAATTAGTTTTGAGGAAAAAATATATTTATAAACTTTTAAAATGATTAATTTCTCCAAAAAAGTCAAAGGTCTAAAAATAGTCAAAGAGATTTTATATATAGGACCGGAGAGACTATAGGTTTTGAATGTAGACCGCATTCAGTATGATCATCCTTCGTCAAATCATCATCGTCGTCAACAAAAATAATCCTACACAAGACCCTTATCTTTAAATATATTTTTTGAACTTGATATTTTAACCCTTTTTAAAGCTTAGAGCATAAAAGGTTCTTAACCAACGAGCTGTTGTTCTAAGCGGATGATCAAAGTGCGGTGGCCATTTAACTAGCACTTCTTGTCATCTTTCATATCACTACACAGCCCAAAGAAAAATAAATAAAGTATATTTTTAAAGTAGTGCTGATACTAGATAAACCAAGAAGAAAGTGCTATATCGACCTTAGGCTTACATTCATTTACAGCTACATCCTTCAAGCACTAAGCAAAATCAGGTAGCCTGTAGAGGGAGAAAGATGAAAATGATTTAGATCTGAAATCATTCCTTTCACGGACAAGAGTAAAATGATAAACAATAAACTCAAAATACCACAACAACTATGGACCCGTTTGGTTCAACCCCAATAGAGCCTGTAATGGTGTGCAATGCAATGTAATGGTAATGTAATGTAATATTTATTACCAGGATTGTGTTTGGTTTGTTTTAAAAGAGAAGCTGTAATCAGTATTTTATTTGAATTTATGATATAATACAAAGTCCAATTTACCCTCCATCTCATGTGCTAAAATAGAATCTCATGTGCCATTTGTTAAAATTTACCTCGCCGTCGCCGTCTTCTTTTGATAAGTTTAATTGGCGTTCTTTTTTTTCTTAATTTGATCAGAAATTGGTGTTCGGTTCCTTCAAACTTTGTATTGATTCTTTCATATTAATCTATTAATGAATTTAACATGGAAAATCTTATCAAAGTGTTTGTGTAAGTCATTGGCCGATTAAAGGAGTTGCACCGATTTTTCCTCGCATCTGAGTATCTGACTTTGTGAGAGAATTGATTACATGGATTGTTTTTTTTTTTGGGGGGAGGGGAGTTGGAATATGTATCTGTACATATTGCTGGAAATTAAATTGAGATCTGAGATCATTCTTTAGTGAGGTTTTCGAAGTAAATGAAGTTCAAGTCCTCCCAAATGGTTGCTCATATTCGCTGCTGAAAATTATTGTGTTAATGAAGAACAGTAGCATGAAAACTCATATTCACTGCTGAAAATTATTGTGTTAATGAAGAACAGTAGTATGAAACCTCATATTCGCTGCTTCAGTGAGGGAGTCAAACTGAATGAAGTTCATGTTGATTGATTTTTTTGTTTCCAGATCTGTAAAGAATTGTTAATAAATGAAATCTGATTTTTTTTTTGCTCAGAAAATCTGAAATTGTTTACATTACCAAAAATTGTAAATTTGTTTGATGAGGATAATATGGTCTTTTTATTGAACTAATGGGGTTAAAATTGACATTTCCAATAACATTACATGGCTGCAATGAGGATTCATAGGGGGACCCCTATGAAAGAACATTACCAAAAAATATGCAATGTTGATTACAATTGTAATCAACATTACCATTACCAAGACCAACCAAACAAACCACATATGGTAATGTAATCAAGATTACCATTGCATGTGTGCAATGTTTTTGAACCAAACGGGCCCTAAATCTCACCGTTATGCTAATATGGGCCGAAATTTGTGAGCTAATCCGAACCATTTTAACCCAAACCCATTTTAGGGCCATAAATGGGCTTTTTGGGCTCGAACCCATTAAGCTTGAGAGCATGATAGGCTAACCCGTCAGATCCATGGCTAACTTGAACCTGTTTCCCACCTTTTCTTCTCTTTTTTGCTTCATTTTCTTTTTTAATTGATGTTTTCACTAAATATTTGCATTACAAAAAACAATGGTAGTGTCACTGCCAATGACAAAAGCAACAAAGTCATGGAATACTAAAAAAACAATTACGTCACCAACAACAAAAACTCGAAAATCACTAATGACGACAAAAACAACAAAGTCACCAACTACAACAAAAGCAATGAAATCATTGACAACTATAGAAAACTATAGAAACCAAGAAGTTGCTAATAATGGTAGAAACAACGGCGTCATCGTCAATAGCAGAAACGATGAAGTCACCGACTACGATGAAAAACAGCGACATCATTGATTACTATAAAAACAAAATTACTATCAATGACGGAAATAATGATTTATTTGTACATAACTTTGCAAAAAAATAAAACTTTAATTCATAATGATTACATATTAGTAAAAGTTTTGTTGCACATCTATGAAAGAAACTTTCCATAGGTATATAAAGATAAGCTATAGACCGTGGGCTCATCTTAATCTTCATCGCTACTTTGAGCTCCAAGAAAATCTTGAAGGCTGTAGAAAGAAAAAGATGAAAAGAATTTAGATATAATATTATTTTTCAATTGACACACAATAGTAAATTGATCAAAATAAAACTCAAAATTATATTCCTCTTCCTTTAAATGTAAGACATTGACTAACTTTTTCTTCCCATTATAATTCTTCTTCAAACTTTTCTCAATATCACATATTAACAGGGTATTCAGTAACATGGGTAGTTTCAGCACAAATGGTTCAAGGGAATTTGATGATAAAACAATGTAGATTTGTTGAAAATAACTAACGATCATTTAACTAATTTTCTTCATATTTGTAAAGTAATTATCTAATCCTTATATTTAGTAATAAAAGTACAAAACAAACCATAATAACATCACCTACTTAGTTAAATGAGCAGCCAGACCCAGGAGTGTTGAGTTCCATCTTGCCCCAAGTTCAGTCTTGCGTTGCAAATTCCACCAACATGTATCGACTTCAAAGTATTGATAACCCGTTGTATTCAAACCAGTAATATTGGGTGTTGGAAAACAAAGCGTTAAATCAACTTTACTACCTACACCAGTTGGATTTGGTTGACAATGTTCCTTATGGATGGGATAAACTCCTATGTAAACTCTACAACTCATCAGACCATGTGGAATCATCTGAGGTTTTTCATGAAATTCTTCATCAATAATGGGGTTGTGATGGCAACAGTCTTGGAACTTCCAATCTATAGAGAAACCTTTCCATACTTCATCTAAGCTGCCCTTAAAAACAATGCATGTAGTAATTTCCCAACGCCCCATGTCAAAGTATGCATCAACATCATGAGGTATATTTGCTGTTATGGTCACAGCTTCACAGGAGCTAGTCTTACTCCAACGATATTTGTGTTCTTTAAACCAAAATGGAAATCCACTCTTAAATGAAAACCGATAGATCATGTAGTCATAGAAAACATGAACTGGACCCTACATAACAATAGGATGCTTAACACAGGAAATACTATATAGATATTAAAGAGGGAATTGAACCTATGGACTAATTACTTTTCTTTTAATGAATGATGTAATATCTCTTCAAGTCAAAAAATAATAAATCAAAATGGTCTTGTAAGTATATTTCTGTTCTGTCTCTCTCTGATTCACAAATGACACTACTCTAGTCATTGATGCCACAAAAAAAAACAAATAAAAATTGTATTTTTATTAGTTGACATCTTTATGTGAAATTTCATTTTTCTTCATTGGGAGACCCAATAAAACAAGAAGTAAAATACTAAAAAAAATTAATTTTTCAAAGTTTCTGGGGATTACATATGTGCATGCAATTCACGTAGATTGATGATGAGATGTTAACTTTGTAGAGACATTGGTCTTAGCTTTGTTTTCGTTTTTCATTTTGAGCCAGTCTTAATTTAAAATGGTAAGACTAAAAAAGAAAATGTATAAGAAATATGATACCTTAAAAACACGGGAGGGATATAGATGATCAAGAGCTCTAGTAATCTTCAACAGGGGACAATAGCTTCCACATATAATCAAATTTGTAGGGAGCTCAGGGAATGATTTGAGCATGTTGCAATCACTAACATCTAAGTATCTGAGATTTATTAAATTAATTATGGACGATGGAATCTTCTTGATTCCAGTGCTCCTCACATCCAAGAAGACTAGACTTGTCAATTTTCTGGTAAATTCAGGAAGCTTTACAAGATTTATGCATCCTCCAAGAATAAACTCTTCTAGACTACTTGTTTCCAAATAACTTGGAAGAGTTATGAGATTTGTGCAATAGTCCAAACGTAGTTTTACCAACTTCTTCAGCTTTCCAACAGATTTATGGATCCGAAGTAGGCTAGTGCAATGAGTAAGTACCAACTCTTCAAGATTTGGTGTTGCAGAGAAATCTGGAGTTTCAATTAGGCAATCAGAATCACTCAAATCAATTTTCCTCATCTTACCTAAAGGCTGACCAAAACACAAGACAAGATAGGAAGAAGGGAGTGTCAGTGTTTTGTTTCCAATATCTTTAAATTCATATAAATAGACACACACACGTGCACACACACACACACACACAAACACACTCATTATTGCAGGTGGTGAAAGAAAAGTATATATACCGGTGTTCCATTCCATAGTTTTATGATTTTGCTATTGCATAATTGAAGGCACTCAAGTTCATATAGTTGATCAAATGATGGCAGAGATTCCAAAGCATAATGATCCCATATAAGAAGCCTCAATGCACTTGGAAGAGAATTGAGATGTTGCAAAAGATGCACCTTGCTTAAATTGAGCAGTCTAAGATTTCGCATTTTTGAAAAGCAATCAGGGTGCCACATTGCTTCAAATTCTAGTTGTATGTCCAGCCATATAGTCTGAATGTTTTCTGTCCCCTAATAAACATACACAAAGATTAATATGATTACTAGTATAATGTAGAAATAACAATTCAATACATTAACTAATTTTAGTGCAATCAAAATTCAAACACTTACCCTATCTCCTTTTAACAACAGATCAATGTCATCTAGAGACCACAATCTACTGCGTCGACTAGCATCACCAGGAGATTCTTGCAAAACGATGCTTCTTCCCATCTCTTGAAGCAAATCATGCATATATAAATATTCTTTGGAAGCATCAAGAAGGGAAGTGTCATAGAAAGTAGTTGGCATGAACATATCCCTTCTCAACATTTTAACAATATCTTGCATAACATCATGATGATCTTCTGCAGTTCTCCTTGAGATCAAATTTGACTCAGGGATACCTAGCAAAGATTTTTCTGTAAGAACTTGTAATCCAATTATTGGATGAAGGCCACATATTTTCAATATGTTCATGACCTTAAATTTGGCATCCCTATTAAAAAAACATGCAATATCTAAAAATATATTCCTACAGTCTTCATCTTCTAATCCATCGTAACTGATCCGAAGTTGATTTAAAATAACATGATGCAAATTTTGCCTCAATTTTTCTAATGTGTCTCTCCATTCAGATTGCTTTCTCCTACAAAGAAAAGATCCCAAGACTTCAAGTGCCAGAGGAAGCCCACAAGCATAATCAACAACTTCTTTGCACAAATTCAAGTAACCTTGGTTTGGCTCATCTTTTTTGAATGCTTTCTGACACAAGAGCTTCAGGGACTCATCTGGATGTAACCTCCCCACTTCATATGTTTCAAACTGCTCATACTGTGTCAACAATTGTAAATCTCGGGTAGTTATTATTATTTTGCTCCCTACACCAAACCATTCTTTTTCTCTAGCCAAACCATCTAATTGACTTCTATGGTTCACATCATCAAGAACAATAAGAACTTTCTTATGGCACAAGAAATTCCTTATAACCTCTTGTGCCTGAAAGGAATCATTTATCTCTGATTTTCCTAGTCCAAGACAAGAAAGTAGTTGCTTTTGTAAGCCAAGCAAGCCAACCTTTTTGGAATCATCCCTAACATTGGCAAGAAAACAACAGTTATCAAACTTGCTTCGGATTGAATTATAGACAACTCGAGCAATAGTTGTTTTGCCTATACCACCCATGCCCCATATCCCTATGAAGCATTTATCATCCAATCCTATCTTCAAAAGGGAGATTATCTTCTCTGCCTTTAGTTGAATATCTCCAACTAAATGTTCAACAATTGATGGCAATTTATCACATAACTTGTTCCATATGAACTTAGCAATGTCTTCCACATTCTCTGCTTCATGTCTGTGTAGATCAAATTATTATTGTTCTAATTAGTTAAAAAGAAGAGTCAATGTAAATATTGTAAAATGCATAATGGAGATGAAAGGAAACATTTTTTTCTAACGAAAACTAAAATCTATTTAGACATCAACTTCAGCTACTTCTGGCCTAGAAATTGGAGTTTGATCAAGGACACAAAAATTTCCTCCTAGCTTATGAAACAACTCTCAATGTACCATTCCAAGGAGTATGGACAAGTAACCTAGCTTAATCACCAATATCTATAAAGGGATCAAGCAAATCTTTCTTCATTAGCTACCTTAAAATCCATATATGCACAAAACTTTGTTGAATTAGCTTGGTGTATGATACAAAAGAACAAAGTAATTTGAAATGAGGTTTGGATGAAAATGATGGAAAATATGAGTTTTAAGATTTGAAATGGAAGGGATTTTCCTTGAAAAAAAAACTTTAAGATCCACATATACATATATTCAAGTTTCTTTGAAGTTAAATGGCTTGTGTATAGTATTAATATGGCTCCTACCCAAGTGATCCATGTTTTAATTCCAGAATCCTTGATGTAGTTATTAACATATTACTCGAATTTGAAAATATATTCTTATGTAAATTAAAATATGTTAATATAAATTGTCATTGAACCTAGAGGCCTGTCGTGACCCTATTGGGTGAGCAGAGTTCAACTAATCTGAACTTTTTTTATCATAAAAAAAAAAGAATGAGATCATCTCTTGCTCATTTCTCTATGTGGGTCTAAAACCCGTTAATTTTTGAAGAAACTTCATGGATATTGTAATTTAAAAATCATAAAATGAATCCACACAAAAAAATTTAAAATAAAGGATTTGTCCTCCTACATGCATGGTTGTCAAAATCGCGAGTCAACTCGGCGAGTCCAACGAGTTTGCGTTTATAGCTTAAGAGATCGTGTTAACTCGCTCACAAACTCGTTCTCCACATAAACTCGGTCGAACTCGGTCTTAACTCGGTCGAACTCGGTGAACTCGCCGTTCCAAGACCGAGTTAACCGAGTTAGATGTAATAAAGACAAAACCAAAAGATCAGAAGGCTGGAAACCCTAAAAACTGAAATAAAAACAAACTCTAGTGTAAATTTACAAATAAAATACACAATACTTATATAACCTGCCCTAGATGAAGAGTATCTAGACTTCATGCGGCTGCTTCCCCAATATTCTTTAACAAGATCTCCCCATTATTTCTTCTTTCTTGAGCCTCTGATTCTGATGGTAGATGCAGACTTTTAGAAAGAGCACATCTTTGTTGCTGGTTCAAAGTAGTTGAAGAAGATGATAGAAAGAAGGTGAAGAAGAAACTCGTTCGTTTCAGAAAGAAAGAAGACTGAGAACTTGTCAAGTGCTCTGAGCTTGTTTACTTTTTAAAAATAAAAGAAGTCCTTTATGTTGTTTTTTAAAATAAGTTTGTAATTTGTGTGGGGAAGTAGCCGTGTAGAAGTGGGTATAGTCTGACATTGCAGAATAAAGAGGTAAGGGGTATTGTCCTTTACTACTTTTTGGTCTCATTATTTTATTAGTTGATTTGTTGCACTTGTACAACCAAGACTCTTTGATCAGACCAAGAAAAACCATGAGTTCATGACTCCTTAAGGGATTATATGTAACTCGTAGAACAATGACTTCTTGATCAGACAAAAAAAAACAAAAACCGTGAGTTATTGAGGGAGTGTATATAGGTGGGGTGCTTTACTTTCTCTTCTGCCATCTAACTATTTACTTTTATTTTGAATGTAAATGACTACTTTTTGTTAAAATAATGAGTTGTTTCCGGCAAAAAAAAAGAGTTGTATATATGTGGTTCGGATTTGAAAATGTGTAGAAAGAAAAATGCAATATAAAGAGTTAAAAGAGCATGTAAAAGCTATTTGTCCTTTTCCCTAATTGAGCATGTATAGTTGTAAAGAGTTGACTATTATTTTATTAATTGTTTTTTTTGATAAATTATTTTATTAATTGTATCAAGAGGGAATGGGCCAATCTTTGGTGAGAATATGGAAAATCCAATAATTTGGTGTTGATCTAAATGTTGATCTAAATGTTGATTTCAACGTTGCTATATTTGTTAGCTTTAATTTTTTTAAGTCAAGCATGATAATTTTTGAATGTTGATAATTTAATGTCAATTATTTGAATGTTAATCTCTTTAATTTCAATTTCTGAATGTTAAATATGCTTAAAATAATTTGTTATAATTTGATTTTTATTATTTAAATTAATTATTAAAAAAGGTAAAATCTTACGAGTCTACGATACGATTCTACGTTTCCGATTTTAGGTCCCTCCCACGAGTTTACTTAAACTCACGATTTTGACAACCTTGCCTACATGCTCTTATTTAGGATGTCACCCGAATAAGAAAAAAAGTAAAAGAGAACAATTAATAAGTTGAATGGACCAAAGTATTACCTATCTCTGATGTCCCAACCAGACAAATTAGCAACTGTAGTCAAAGCATCTCTCCATCTTTGCACTTTACCATTTGGAAATATGCCTTCATATTTCTCAAAAGCTGTGGCAAAGCTATTTTGCTGATGACGTACATCAGATGGATCTACACCATAAAAAACTGGAAAAACTGTTTGACCAAAGTCTTGTTTGGTTTCCATAATCTTCACCAACTCATCCAAACACCATGAGGAAGAAGCATAGTTTTGAGAGAGGATAACAATGGAAAAAATGGATTGCTCAATGGCTTTAATGAGTTTCTCAGATATAGCTTGTCCTCTTTCTAGTTCTTCATCATCTCTAAATGTTACAATTCCCTTACGAAGCAATGCAAAGTATAAGTGATCAGTGAAGTTTGTGCGAGTGTCTTCTCCTCTGAAACTTAAGAAAACATGAAAATTCATGGGTGAGTTTGAAGATTCAGAAGAACTGGAAGCATAACTGATAAGTGCCATGATTGATAAATAACAGTCAGCTCTCAAATAATGAAACTCAAATCCTCTTGGTGATGCCAACATATTTTGCGGACTAAATAGCTCATTTCTTGTCATTGACTTGTTGACTATGAAATAGTAAAACATGACAGCTGTATGCGTGTATTGCTATAGCTTTTTTTTTTTTTTCTCCAACGCGTGTATTGCTATAGTTGCTATTTGCTAATTGCTACTCCCACGTTAAATAATAATCCTTTCCTAATTGTAAATATAAGATTTTTTCCTGATTAAATTATTCATGTTAGTTAAATTAGTTATTAGCACATGATATTACAAATTCGCCCGAACTATATACATTTATCACCACTCTCACCCTCTATTGTTTGTTTATTATCGAAAAACATTATTAAGGTTAATTTGAGAAAATTGGAAGCAATTAGAAACTAATCTTATATTTAATAAATTGAAATTTGAAAGTAGAGTTTAAGTGGAAAATGTGCATTCAATTGTAATGAAGGTGCAAAATACCCATGTAATATTTTTTGGATCAAAACTACTTATCAAATTTCAAAATTAGGGTAAAAGTGTCTATTACCGTTAATTTTTTGACATTTTCACTCATCATCATCTGTCGTGTCATCAGTCACCAAAACACGTGGTAAACTTATGTATTTATTTTCCCTTTGTATGATGATGAAGTGGCAGAGAATGATAGTGAAAAAGTAAAAAAAAAATTAACAGTAGTGATGAGCACTTTTGCCCCAATTTTGAAATTTGATGGGTAGTTTTGCTTCAAAATAAATTTTACATGGACATTTTTGCACCTTCATGAAAATTACATGGACATTTTTATACTTAAGTCCTTGAAAGTAATCTTATATTCATGAACGGAGGAAGTATATCACATATTTAATTAATTTGACTAAATTATTATTGGAAGAGAATCAATAAAAATAATTTAGGAAGAAGTAGATTAGATTAAAGTTATCTATTTAGAACCAGGTCAATTCCCCAGCGGGTAGAGCCAAGGGAGTATTTTGTCTATGCTAGTCCTCTTGTGTTTGTTGAAAATATGAAATTTAAATTATGTTGATATTTTCTATGAGAGCATGTATGGTTTCAGTTTTCAAAGTATTTAAATATGTTATAATTAATCTCTATTCTCTTTTCCATCATTTCTTATATATTATACTCTCTTTATCTGAGAATATAAACTACTGATATGTGAGATAGTTTGTCCGGTCCGGCTTTTAAAACATTAAATTTTTTTTACTACGTTTAAATTAAGTATTACCTTCTCTAATGAAAAATGCTAATTAGACAAAATTAAAATACTTAGACACCAAATAAATATTCACGTGTAGAACTTTTAACATCCTTTATTATAATCACATTTATATATTTTATAAGTAAATATTAATCACCTTCGATTTGAACATTCTGTTTTACAGTACACTAATCTAAATTCAAAATCAATCTTGAAGAAGAGCCATCACTTCGATGCTCCAATCAAAATAAATGATTTACGGGGGCGGCTTCAGAGTAAGCACTGGAAACACCTTGGTAGGCAACATGGAGTTGAGAACCATGCATCACTTTGTTAATTTTTTTCTTCGTGGGTGGCATCATGGATTCATGGCATGGAAGATCAACCATCATTTGATTGAAGTGTGGTTAGTGTAGTGGTTATCTCACTTCATCGCTTAACCAGAGGTCTCGAATTCGAGTTTTAGGAATGCAGTCTGCTCCTTGACCACTACTTTACTCTTAAGTGGAGGCCCCGATGCAAATCTAGATTAATTTGAGCCCTTTGAGTTCCCGTGACATTGGAGCTGACCCAGGATACCGAATTAAAAACTAAAAAAAAAGGTGGCATTAGAGCTCCACCAAATTCTCCTATGAGTCAAGATAATTTTGATCCTGGAAACCATCCACAAGAAACAGAACAAACATCCAACACCCTTGGTCTACTGATTCACCAATTTATTTTTAAAATAATGCACATACTAGTGCTGCATTAGAGTTTCATCATTCCCCTATTACTAAAGCATCATGGGAACCACCATTACCTCCACTAAATGATACTCAGCCATTGGGAATATTGGATTCCCTAGTTTACCCTTACTTATACCGGTTTAAACTTTTGAAAAATTACCATCAAAACAATCTCCAACTCCTATCAAAGCACTTAATATAATAATGCCTGAAAAACAAGCTTCTCCTAAGACCTTGTCAGACAACAAGAAATGACATATGGAAACTTCATAAGTGGAGTAAATTTTTATTTGAGTGCTTCAAAATTAAAGGGAAATTCCCCAAGGATTCAGAACTCCTTCCTGATTCTCCTGTTACTGCTTTACCAAGTTTCTGATTCATCTTCAAATTGAAACAACCAAGCAATTACGATCTTCATGCATCCCCAATTCTCTAATTAATTGGTGGATGAGCTCTAAAGAAAAATAAGGATGGAGTACAGAGGGATTTGGTATTTTCTTCCATCGAACAATAGTCTAGATTGGCAAGTTATTCCAAATACTCATGCAAATTTCAAATAGCTTTTCCTTCCGAGCATCTCATTCTACTACAGTACCAAAGAATGAGGCTCTCTGCTTATGCCAATCAACACGTTCAAGCCTAGCAACAAGTGGTCTGTGTTCATTTCCACTTAAGATAATGCAAAGCTTAAGACTACTCTGCAGTCAACTCAACCTGTTGTATAGCTATCAACGACCCTTTTATCGCTGCTCTAGAAACTATAAGATACTTGATCTTAATACAGCTCCAGCTGGTGAAATTGTTGCTTCTTCAGGAAAAAATTTTGTAGTGGAGAAACTGAAAGCTTTTACTGCTCCAACCAATCCAAAACAGGCAAGGGAACGATGGTGGTTTTAGGAAGGCCACCATTTGTTCAGAGAAGCAAGAGACTTTTAATCAATATAATCATATGGCATTATGTTTTTCAATACAAAATTTCCCCTCAACCCACTTCCTTTCCCTTCCTTCACTCAAGCAACATACTCCCTTCGGTCCTAAATATGAGACTCAATCAACTTTTTTTTTTGAGACCTTAAGCAAGCAAAATAGATTAGTAGTTAATTTTGACATATATTTTTATAGGCCAGGTAAAATAGTTTGAGGAAAAAAATGAGATAAATCAATTTATAAATGACTTATTTCATTTTCTTAGAATTTTCTAAAAATGTAATTAGTAGGTTTTATATTCAGGACATGAAGACATCCTTGAATTAAAGAAAATGTGATATCCCTCTTCTCTCCCTGCTTTCCTCATTATTGTTTCTTATGAGAGTATAAGATTGAAGGGCAAAGTAGAAGAATTTTTTCCACAGATTTAAAAGTTGTTATATTAGTTCGGTTATCTTGAAAATACATCGATTATTTTTGGTTCAATTTTAGATTTCAACTCAAACAGAGGTTTTTTATGACATTATTTCAAACACTGGTTTATGACAGCCCAAAATGCACTCAATCCCTCATTATCTAATTTGTCATTAGGTATAAAATAGATCGATAAAAAAATAGGAATAAAATAGAAATGAAATCTAATTTTTTTATAAACTAATGATAATGATTTCTCACATCTCTTATTTTAAAGTAGTAGGTAGACGTGCCTTTTAATAAAAAAATCGTTAGCAAGCGGCGAGAGGGTATTATTAAAATTTAAAAAAGATAAGGATATAAAGATGTTGATGGAATGATGGGTACAAAAAATGATTATCGGAATAATTGGGCAAAGGAAACAGCAAAGAGAATAATACAATCAATCACTGCATAAATACAATACTTCCGCGCCGACGTCCCTCCATTATGCTGCTAACCGCTCAACTTAAGTGATTGATTATATGTTTGTTGGAAAATAAAAGTGATGATATGCTTATCCATTCTCCATCGTCTATTATTAAACAATCCCGAATCTGAACGAATGGCTCAGATTTTGAGTCAATCCACCCCAAAAGTAGTAGCAGTTTTGTTATTTTTTCTTGTGGCCATGTGAGGTAAAAAGGGGAAATGATAGTAAAGTATCTTACAAATTTTAAATAGGAGGTTTTAAGGAGTTAAGTATAGACATTAACAAGTTGAGTACAGGCGCTAACAATTGCAAATCACCTATATAAAATTTTGAGATTTAAAATGTGTTTTTCTACTATCATTTCCCAAATGTTGTAATGTCCTCTTCTCTTTCATGTTGAAATAGGAAAAAAAAGTTTTATTTTCAATTATCAAAGCCTAACACTTAGTTATGGTTGGCTGGAGGTAAAGATGAATTGAGTTTACTTTTTAGCATATTAACTGTATAACCAATATAAAATATAAAATTTGACTGCACTTAAATCCTAAAAAGCCAAGGGTAAAACATAACATGTGTTTCACTATATGTTTGTCTTTTTTTTTAAGAGATGGTGTACATTTGTCTGAGTATTACATACAAATTTTTCTCATCATTATTATTTCACTAAATATTATTACATACAAATTTTTATCATTGTTATCATAATATTGCATGATTGGGAATCTAATTGATTTAAAGTATTTAACCCACACATGACACACCCCTAACTTCTGGCGGGCCCACGAATTGGCGGGTATATTATTTAGGGCCCGTTTGGTTCAAAAACATTGCACACATGCAATGGTAATCTTGATTACATTACCATATGTGGTTTGTTTGGTTGGTCTTGGTAATGGTAATGTTGATTACAATTGTAATCAACATTGCATATTTTTTGGTAATGTTCTTTCATAGGGGTCCCCCTATGAATCCTCATTGCAGCCATGTAATGTTATTGGAAATGTCAATTTTAACCCCATTAGTTCAATAAAAAGACCATATTATCCTCATCAAACAAATTTACAATTTTTGGTAATGTAAACAATTTCAGATTTTCTGAGCAAAAAAAAAATCAGATTTCATTTATTAACAATTCTTTACAGATCTGGAAACAAAAAAATCAATCAACATGAACTTCATTCAGTTTGACTCCCTCACTGAAGCAGCGAATATGAGGTTTCATACTACTGTTCTTCATTAACACAATAATTTTCAGCAGTGAATATGAGTTTTCATGCTACTGTTCTTCATTAACACAATAATTTTCAGCAGCGAATATGAGCAACCATTTGGGAGGACTTGAACTTCATTTACTTCGAAAACCTCACTAAAGAATGATCTCAGATCTCAATTTAATTTCCAGCAATATGTACAGATACATATTCCAACTCCCCTCCCCCCAAAAAAAAAAACAATCCATGTAATCAATTCTCTCACAAAGTCAGATACTCAGATGCGAGGAAAAATCGGTGCAACTCCTTTAATCGGCCAATGACTTACACAAACACTTTGATAAGATTTTCCATGTTAAATTCATTAATAGATTAATATGAAAGAATCAATACAAAGTTTGAAGGAACCGAACACCAATTTCTGATCAAATTAAGAAAAAAAAGAACGCCAATTAAACTTATCAAAAGAAGACGGCGACGGCGAGGTAAATTTTAACAAATGGCACATGAGATTCTATTTTAGCACATGAGATGGAGGGTAAATTGGACTTTGTATTATATCATAAATTCAAATAAAATACTGATTACAGCTTCTCTTTTAAAACAAACCAAACACAATCCTGGTAATAAATATTACATTACATTACCATTACATTGCATTGCACACAATTACAGGCTCTATTGGGGTTGAACCAAACGGGTCCTTATTTATTTAGGCGTGTTATGTCATGTAAATTGACATCTATAAATACAAGTAGCCCACTTTGGCATTTCAATTTTGGAAAGCACAACACAAGAACAAAAATGGTGGAGTTGTTCGTACTAGGTTGTACTGGCATCGTCGTCTTCCTTCACGGCGCCAATTTCTTCTTCCACCTTCTCTCTCATCCCTCTCCTCTTCGCTCTCTCAGGTCCCAATCTCTTCCCGTTTCTAATTTCATCTAATCATCTTTTTTTTTTTGGAAAGTTTGATTGGTTTGATTTTTAATGTCCAAATTTACTTACTACTTGTTTCAAACCAATTGATTCGGAGATACCCATGATTTTATTCATTGATTCGGAGATACCCATGATTTTATTCGAGTCGATTATGATTTTTTATGTTTCTGTTTTCTCTCTTTGAATTTATAAGTTTTTCGTGTGATTTTTATCTCAATTTATTTTATTTCTGATCGTTTATTTATGGTTTCTTGCAGTTTCTTGGGTTTTGCTGGGTGATCGATCTCTTCTTGAAGAAAACAAGAAATATAGAGAATGAATTAAATCTTGGCACTTAAGTCATATCTGAGACTTTTCTACTTTTCTGTGGTTAGTTCATAGTTGTTGTTTGTATGTACGGAGCTTTCATTATTTTTGTGAATATTTTAATGTGTAAATTTGTAAATACGTTGATGAAGGACAAAGAAGGCAAGTAATTAAATAACTACTGTAATTCATAGACTCTTGTTATGTTTCAATTCGAGACTTCACGGCTTTTCAAATGAATGATTGGGCTATATACCTAATAATTGATTTTTTATTATTTGGTTATAAGTTATATGACTAATACATTTTGACCTTAATTGTTACTTGCTTGAAGATATAAGAAATTGAACAAACAGCGTGATATCCTAATCATCAATCAACCATTAGTGTTTAATTTAATGAATAAACTAGCGAATTTGGATTATTTGTTGTTCTTTTCTTCCTTATAGGCCAATCTATCTTTATTAGGACTTAGGAGGCCGGTATCCGTGAGTCATTGATTTCAAGAGTTTCTTTGTGTGTACGAAACTTCTTTTCTTTTTCTGTACATGTGTGCACAAGAAACTATAAATCATCTATGTAGGAAGTTGTCATATATACATGTGATTAGGGTGCATTCACCGTAGTAAAATGATCATATACTCCTTTCCAAACATTCTTGAGTTCAAGTATTAGTTTAGGATGTGATTACGTTTGAGTTCCATTTCCATCTTAAAAAAAGTCCGGGTGCTGATTAAACCTTAAAATGTTTTGGGGTGCATTATGCATATCACACCTTAAAAATAGTTTAAGGTGCGATTTGCATCATTATATAAGAAAATTTGTTTACACTACAATATATCTTAACCCAAATATTTAACGGGCATACAAATGGTGAGACACACAAAAATAATGAATAACAAAGTAGAACAAAACTTTCATTTTATTTCTATTAATGGATTGCTTTTCGGTATTCAACTAGAATTCTTACATATAATCTCACTTTTCTACTAACAACTTATCACCTCATCTTTTACGAATGGTATAATTGATTAATGTGGGATGATTATAAGGAACTAAATAAGCTAATTTAATTATAACATGTTACATCATATTTCTAAAACACTTGCATAAATCATTAGATGATATATCAATTATAAGGGAGATAGATTACTTTAGAGAAAAATAGTAAATTAAAGAGATAAAATGAAAGAGAATTATATTTAAGAGAAAAGGCAATGTCAGTTTTGCTATTATATTTTTCAAGGTCCCCACTTTTGGACTTATTCCACAATCCCAGACGATAGTCCATAAGCCGCACTAAACGTGTAGTCTCTTTCTTCTTTTACCAAGTAGTCTAATACTTGTTATAATTCGATTCAAAAAAAAAATAATACTACTAATTATAATTTATAAACTCTTTCTTAGTAAATTATATTCTTTTGTTAATACTCTAAGCATATTAGGTTGATCACTCTGTCTCGAGTATTCACCAACTCATGTTCATTTTCCCACTTTGAATTTCATTTAACTACATAAGCGCCCTCCTATTAAAAATAATTTAGTTCAAGACACTTTCGTGTATCTCTTCTAATGAGAATTCAAATATTTATTTGTCATTATTTAAATACTCTCCACGTAAAGCTGTTAAATCTGGGAATTTTAATAAACTTATGACAAAATTAAATGTAAACTCGAGAAGTTTTAAACTTGCAATGTCAAATGTAATACCTTTTTTTGAACTGAGTCAAATGTAATATACCTTCAAATGTATCTATTCATAACGAGGAAATTCAATTCCACAGTTATGATGCTTATTAATTCAGCTTTTAACCTTTGGTGTAGATGGCCGCAGAGGAAAATCATGGCCTTAACCTAATTCTGACTTGTTTAGTTCTATATAAAGTAGCATTTTCCATACCTTTAGTATCAATATATTGTGGATTGTGGTGGAAAAGTATCATGGTGGATTTCAACATCTAAGAGTCAAGACAAATAATGCATAATCGAAAGAAAATAATAAATACAATTATGATGATAATTGATAGAAATAAAGTAAATTGAATAAAAATATTATGATATACAAGCTAAGTCAGTGATGTATAATAAGCAACATAACAAATAAAAAAAATTAAATGTCAGAATGTTATAATAAGGCAAGAAAATGGGAGAAAATGAAAAATAACATTTCTCCACTTTGTATATGTACTCTAATTATAGACATCTAATCATTAAATTCTAATCCTACAGTTACAAAGAAATAAAAAAAAATTACCATGGTACAACATTAACCTATTAGAAATAGAAGAAATTAAATTTGAGAAACTCCTTCCAAATTATTTATCAGAGAGGATATGAGATTTTTAAACATTAAAAATAAAGAATTCGAAGAATTATGAGTTATAAACATTTACTCATACATAAATGTATAATATTTATGTACTTTCAAAATAGCATATATGCATGGTTGTTTATTAATAAAAAATAGCATGCATTGTGGTCAAATTAAAAATTTAAGTGTTCAATTTAACACGTTCAAGTTGAATGGACAAAAATGAAATCTTAAAAATGTAGAACAGATTTGTACAAATTATATATATTTTGAAGAATTTTTTTTTGTTTTAAATATAAATGGGATATTTATGTAATTGGGGAAATCACACTAAAATAATTTACTTGTTAATAATAGCATTTTCACTTTTCATGGACTAAGACTTGTATGATAGATATTATTTGTTTCCTGTAGGATCTAATTAAGTATGGTTTCCCCTATTTGATTTAGAGTAAAAGATAAGGTCTACCTCATGTATTCAACTTAATTATGAGCTATAGCAGCTCGGGCATACATGGTGAATTCATAGAATTTTTTCAATCAAACTCTATAGAATGATGTCGTTGTTTGGGATACATGTATCAATGACTCTCACATAAGATACATAATATTGAAATTAAACAAAAGACATAAATGAAAAAAAGAAAAAGAACCATATCATGACATCTCTTTCTAAATGAAAGGATACTATATTCACAAGCCATTTATAATCGAAAAACTCTCCAGGCTCGAATCTCTATGCTACTCAAAATCCTCTCATCCAAGGCTCTTTGTACCAGATGAGAAATTTGAATCTGACTTTGAACAAATGATAAAGCTTTGGCCAATAAAACAAATGATAAAGCCAACAGTATGTACAACACACAAAAGCAACTATACCTTATTCATTTCTCTTGACATTCATATTGGTAGATCATTTGATATGATAGTCAACAATGAATATTTTGCCTTGATGGAGATTTTGCCATCATTTACACAAAGCCTAGCTCCTGTGACCACCCAATATCCCGGCAAATCCTCTGGACCGCGAACCGTTTCATTTGTGTCCACAAAGTGTAACATTTTCTGAGCTCTAGTTGGCACAGGAGGGCCACCCTGGTAAACTGCTGAATTTACATCCACTTTTGCTGGCTTTACAGGAGAAGGCAATTCCTTGCTAAGCCTTGTGCTAATCAATGCTGAGAAAAAACCAGATTTTTTAGTTCCAGTTGAAGTTCCATCCCATTCTGATCGGCGGATTGTAGCCGAAGCAACTGCTGAGAATCCAAGATTCAAGCAAAGAACTTTCTTCATTCCCATTGCCTTCACATCCAACCAGGCCTTTGTTACAATAGCTGCAGACTCATCTATATGTGAGCTGTTGTGTTGTACTGGCGCTGTGCACACATGTGAAAACATACGGCACTTCACAGCCTCATAGTAGCCTTTTGCAACTGGTGTATCAGCAGGTTCATGCTTATGATCATCAGAAATTGTAATGTTACCAGGAAGTTCTGAAAGATGTAGCAGATGGATTGCCAGTTGGCTGCTTTTCTTGCCTTCCAAGTATAATCTAATACCAGTTACCGGTCGATTTTTAGAGTCAACCTGCAAAATGTATAGTAAAGTGCAAATGAAGTGTTTTGTTCTTCAATCTTTGCTTGTATATGACAACTAGTAAATGTGTACAAAGCAACAGGAATAAGCCAAGTCAATCAGCAGAGACATTCATTATCACTTGAAAAGAAATACTTCCATACAAAGATTTTATGAAATTAGTGACGATTAAACAAAAGATTCGTGTGGCATGCTGTTCCCTTATCCTAAAGTATATCTTATCATTGATATCTTGGCAAGGTATAAGATAAAGGTGCTTAGGTACTCTTGCTGAGTGTTTTGTTTTAGTCAAACACTTGCTTTGTATTGGAAATTGAAAAATATTATGAAAATAACAGTGATGCTATGACATCTCAGAACAGACCTATCATTCTGACAATAGAGAAACACAAGTTTATTGGATATGGATCGACATTCAAAATGTTAGAGTCAATATTACAAGTACCTTTGTGGTATTAACATAAAGTTTGGGTCCTGTGAGACTGAACTTAAGTGAAGGTGACGTGTTCTTTCTATACCCAGCACCAAATCCAAGAGGCAGATCACCATATACAGGAGCCCATTGTCGAGGCAACTGATATTCAAAGAATTGTTGAAGCTCTTCTATTGGAGGTTTATCTGCTTGATGAATGAAAAGTTAAGCCTCTCTACCAGAAAAGAATTGTCTTTGAATTCATAGTCATCATGTTATATAGTGATTTTCCTTGTACACACACATATCACATGCCTAGGCTTCATCAAGGGGAATAATATCAGCTACTTAAAAACATAAATGAAATATATATCCACAATCAAGAAAAACAAAGTACTCCCTCCGGTCCTAAATATAAGACCTAATTCACTTTCTCTGGAAAATCCTTAAAAAAGCAAAATAAATTAATTATAAATTGATTTACCTAATTTTTTCCCTTAAACTAGTTTATTTTACCTATAAATTAATGGATAATCTAAAATATATCAAATATGTCATCATTTAATAACCTATTTCACAATCTTAATCTCTCCAAAAAATAGTCAATTAAGTCCTATATTTAGGACCAGAGGTAGTAATATAATAAAGGTCCAGAAAATTTTTCAAATTTAAAATATGTTGAGCTAAAAGAATAATGAGTTTAAAAGGACTCTGGGCTATCAATTTTTTTTTGGAACAGCTTAGATTATCCCAAAGAGTCTGGTTATTCCAAAAATATAAAAGAAGCCTTCAATCTTGCTAGCTCAAATGGCTGTGTATATATTCCATAAATGCAAAGGATGCATATTGCAATTCTTTTCACACTTCACACAGCTCAAGAAAATTATCTAGGATAACTCTAATTTGTAGTAATATCAACACAAACATTTGAAAAAGCCCAATAATAGAAGAGAAACCAAAAGGCATTATATTTTAGTTATCTACTCACATCTTAGATATAAATTCATTGCATGACTCAAAAAGCCATTGCCTGGAATAGAGTTCAGCAGCAAAGTAAGAGGCACAAATGACATTGATATGACATGTGGTGATTGTGATATGGTTGAGAGCCACTGGTTATGCGATTGGCCGATATCAATACCTCCCCTTCGAACAGAAATGCTCACAATATCCTGTATTGAAAACAATTTTCAAAAACATGAGATGAAGGAAGGATAAGGCATGCAAAGGCAATGAAAACTTTTGACAATTACTAACATCATTCTTGGTTAGACTTTTTACAATCGGCCTGCCAGCACCAGGGAAAGGCCTCTGAGCTGCCCAAAAGTTAGCTTGATGATCCTGCAAAGATGGTCTCAAATAGATTAAGAATCAAAAAGTGTTAAGGTTTTTCCATAGTTTTCAAGTTTTACATAATGGTAGACTATCTACTCCCTTATTGATATAATGATAAGGGCGAAGGGGCAAAACTAACCACCGTAAATTTCCAAATGGACAACTTTAGCACCCGTAAATTGGATGGTGCAAAACCGTACATTATAAATCAAAATGGGACAAATTTAGCCACGCCGTTAAGTTGAAGCTAACAGATGTTTTGATTTAATGAAGGTGGGCCCCACACCAACACAAACGTCTGTTAGCTCCAACTTAACGGCGTGGCTAAATTTGTCCCATTTTGATTTATAATGTACGGTTTTGCACCATCCAATTTATGGGTGTCAAAGTTGTCCATTTGGAAATTTACGGTGGCTAGTTTTGCACCTTCGCCCTAATGATAAATAATAAAAAAAGTAAAATTTAAGATGAATTCCTTCCTCTTTGCAATATTTATTACATCATTACATGAAGAGGTCAAACGTTTGGTAAAATAAGCCAATTTCAAATGCACTATCTGCAAAACAGGATTCACTCAGATGACTTCTGATTCTATGATCATATACAGTTAAAGGGATTATGATATATTTGACTACTTCAACCTATTTTGAAGATTTTAAAATAATCAAACATCACAGTTGCAAGGTAGTCTACCAAAAGAAAAATAATAGTGTTGGAAGCTGTAAGAGTCATTTAAAAATTGATGCAGAATTCAAAAGAATAAGCGATTCTTAGGTAGAATCGAAGACATAAGCTTACTACATTTAACATCAGTCATTGGGGCCTTGAAAAAGTTTTCATCATTTACAAACATCAAAATTATCATAAATTCATGGTTAACTATTCCTGCATGGTGTATACTTGAGAATCTCTAAAATATAGTCATAACTTCATCACACTTGAGCGTGTTCAATTTAAGTGTGAGTAACAAAATAGGATGCCAAAAGTCCAATTTCAGAAAATTTAGAGTTCATCTATTATACCTTTAGATTTCCTGATACATCTACAGGATAACTTAGCTTTGCATCATCAGAGAACCTCTCATCAGCTAATTGCTTGAGCAGTTTCTGCACTTCAGTGGGCTGCAGATCTGAACTTCTTAACTGCTTAATGTGAACCGCATCCTTACCCCCCATCTTCACCCCAACAATAATATGTGTTCCATATTTTTCAATGAATCTGGGAGTCATGTTCAATGTGGTTCACATAATGAGTTTAAGATAAAAATTATTTATATATTCTTACAAAATCAAAAAAGACGATTGAAACAGATTCAAACACAGTAAGAGGCTCCAATCAGTCAACAATCTTGATTTGAAAACCATGGCTGCTTATCCAAGTACTATGTATTATATTTTTTGATAAAAAGACAATTTCATTAAAATTAAAATGATTACAAACTAAGACTCACTTATATAACTATATAAGAGAGTTTGTTATTAATGTACTTGCAGGAAAATAGAGAGTGAACTGAAACATAAAAAGGAAGAAGTTATAAAATAGGCAAGCATAATCAAATCAGAACCAAAAACAACTATTGCTAACCAACTCCATTTGAAGTAGAATCTGCATTTGATGGTAGAATAGTTTGAAGAAGTGTCAGCCAAAAAATAGAGTTAAAAATACTATGTATTATGAACAAAGTGACAGCATATAAATTATGACATTCTGCATGGTTTAGTTACTTGAAGGATAAATAACAGTTTTTGTCTATTGTTTTAACTTAACGACAAAACAAACCGTTCCATTATTAAAGGCCTCATGATTAAATACAAATGATATTAATGTAATATATACATGATTCATATACACAGAAGAAATCACCAGTAAACTGCAGCATAAAAACTCATCGTTTCTTCACATGATAGATTTAATGAGTTTACTGACTTGCAAATTCATCTTTCAGTGTCCAAGTTCTTAATGATTTATATAGAATACACATAAAAAAGCCTCCCAATATAAGGTTAGCAAATACCTCTAAAGTTAAAATTAAAAGAGAGTATTCATGAGTACATCTCACTCATCTGCACAAGTAATAATTTCACAAAGAGAGCAACAGAGACCTTAATGTCCCATGTCTTCTTAGCATGACTTCATTATTTATTACAACCTCTAGTCCTAAGTATAAGATCTAGCTTGTCATGTAATTTGCACCACCAACTAGATGTTATATTAAGGACAAAAAGCAGTGTTTTAAATCATTGGTATCATCAGTGTTAAAACTAATGATGATAGTAGGGATGGAATAATGATAGTAAATGCTCACCCAGCAAGTGCAGCAGGATCCCATGAAGAAGGCACTTCGTTAACCACTTTGTCAGAAAGAGACATTTGTGTTTTATCTAACTCAACGTTATATAATGATATAAACCAGCCATCAAAAGCGAGGGCTTTTGTGGAAGATGCATCTTTTGACCAGTTTTGTTTCATGTCAAACATGGTGTTGAAAAGGCCAGATGGTATTTTTCCCAATAACGATAGCTCTTGATTGAAATGATTAGACATCTGCAATGTAGTAGATATAGTGAAACTGTAAGCTCTAGTTGATGCCAATACTCACTCTTGATTTTTGTTCCACAATTAGGGGAAACAAAAATGAATTCTCTAAAAAACAAATTGAAAGACATAAGTTTGATACATGCTCAACAAGAACTTCAACATAAATAATATTAACATGTGTATCATTTGAGGCCTTTCATGCATTTTTAAGATGGCATTGAGTCAAACACCCAAAAGTTCTGCCAGCTCCTCATTTAGTTAGTTTAATAACTCCAATTACTCAATCCGTCTTTTACTCAAAATTGAGGCCCTTGAAACATATTTTCAATTGATATTTCATAATTTCTTCCGATTTCTTATATATCAGTACTGACAATGCTTCAAATGCAACTTCCACACAATGTAGCATAGGTAATATGTGACACAATATAAGGAAAGAACAACATTTCGAATCTAACATCCATATATAAGGTGCATATGCATAATCAAAGAATTAAAACCTGAAAAGTAAATTGTAAAACCAAATTAAGCTTTAAACAAGAATTTCAAACATAAAACAAATATGCTCATAGCTCCCTCTTATCCTAAACAGAGAACCCTTTCCCTTACTCTTAAATATATGATCAATTGGTAAGATGCAATATCCACAAATCACACCCAAACACACTATTTAATTTATGAAAAAGAGGATCAGGAAACAGAATCCAATCGCCTTTTTATATAAAATTTAATAAAGCTGGACTTGATCCATAATAAAAAAAAGGTGGATATGAGAAAAGAGCATGATTTCTGCAAAAAATTTAACTTTGCCAACTACCTTTAATTGACCCCCTTAAACCACAAGATTCAATAAAATGTGCTAAAAAGCTAGGACATGTTTTTTCAGTAACAAAAAGTTTTTTTTTTTAAAAAAAAGTATAATTCCATTTCTTAAATATAAAGAAGCTATTTATAAGTATCTAATTAAACTTTCTTACAATTTTCTGAAACACTCAACTAGATCCTATATTTATATTCAGAAACTGAGTTGTAACTTATGTGTGTGATCATGAGGGTACAAAGAAAACATAAGAATTAGTGAAGAACAGAGAACAACAATGAAACCAACACATCGAAATGATAATCACCTGATTAAACGTGAGCACATCGGAACTAAACCTTGTGCGCTCACCTTTATCACACTTAATACAAGAAGGAACACCCGAAACAACAACACCACCAGGAAAAACAACATCGTTCACATGCTTCCCATCAATCTCAATCAACCTCTCATTCTTACATGAAGAAAACCGAATATCCCTACATATATCATAACCATGTCCTATAACAGAAACAGCCTTCTCCGCAGCCGATGTGGGATCCAAATCTGCCACACTTCCCATAGTAAATAATACCACCACAAAATATATTCCTTAAACTTCTCTAACTCTACAATAATAACAATACTTCATAACATAACATAACATCTATTTTGGGGTGTTATTAGTAGAACTGTGTTTAACTTTGAGCGTTGACTACGTTGAGAAAGTCGTTTGGAAGTGTGTGGATGCTTTCCACTTGGAGAAATTGAATGTGGAGGTCTTTGGTGGACCATGAGATTGGTTTTAAGCAATGTTTTGTAAGAACCGAACCGGACAATCAAACCAGTACAACCGTCAACCACTCCATATTTTGTCTCAACGATTATTGTTTTGACCGATGATTCGATTGTTTTGACCGATGATTCCATTTTTACAATAGCTTGTTTTAACTTTGTTTGTTTGTTAGTTAATTTATTGTTGGTTTTTTTTTATGGTTGGTTTGTTTGTTGTTACTTGTAAGATGGGGAATTGAATGCTTTGAATTCAAAGGTGGAAGATGGGACCTTTTGAGGTTAAGACAAACAGAGAGAGTGTGAAAAGGTGAACCATTCTGGAGGGAGAGGGATAATTTCGGTGGCTACTTGGAGAAGACTTGATCTGTGCCGTACACGTGGCAGCTTTGCGTGGAACTATGAGGACCAGGGGAAGAGTGTGTTCAAATAATGCTGCTCATTTTTAATTGACTAATTGACTAATTAACTAATTAATGATGCGTTGACTGTTATAGCTCCGGTCATATGTATAAATAGTTTAGTATTAAATCACACTTATTTAACAAACATGTAAATATTTTTGGCAAAAAAAGGAAACATTTAAAAACAATTAAATGTGTCTTGAATTATATTTTTTTCAATGTTACCCTTATTTATGATAAATCTATTAAGAGATAGATAGATATATATGATTATTAATCAATGGGAAAAGGTGTAATTTTATGAATGGACTTTTAGCAGAAGTGCGCTAAGCACAATTGACCATTTCAATGTGCAAATATATCAACCAACAATTTGACCAGGTGCAAATTTATCAAGGGCAATGACTCAATTTTGCCCTTCAAGTAACCACTCTGAACCACTGAGCATCCTAAACTAACAACGGGTACAATTTTACCATTGAACTAACCAAAATTGTCCAATTTTACACTCTGGCTATTGTAATGTTGACACGTGGAATGTAATGTTGACACGTGGACGACACGTGTCAACATTACATTCGCCAGAGGGTAAAATTGGACTATTTTGGTTACTTCAAGGGTAAAATTGTACCCAGTGTTACTTTAGGGTGTCTAATGGTTCAGGGTGGTTATTTGAAGGGCAAAATAGGGTCATTGCCCATTTATCAATTCCGTTAAATTTAACCCCTTTAACTGTTTAATTTTACACAAGCTGGAGGGTTGACTTATTATTTGAACACGTGGCAGACAAGTAATCATGACCTGGAAATTTTTAATGACATGGAGGCTCTAAATTTATTACTAATAAAACAAAAAATATAAGTAATCAATTAATAAAAGAAAAGTATAAATAATCAATCCATCAAATTAAAAAAACAAAATCTTTGTGGATCCCTACATGCAAAATCATCCACGATGAGTTAAAACACAATCAAATACATCGGCCAAAAAGAAACAATGAACTCCAATCAGACTTGCACTTTCTTGCCGAACCCTCAAAGATTATTTCTTCTAAGTTGATTTAGACTTGCGGAACTCCACGAACTTTACTTTCTCATCATTAACTAATTTACCTCTACTTTCCATCTTTTTTTTGATACAGACCTCTACTTTCCATCTTTACCCCCTTATACTCATTTTCATTTTCATTTCCATTTCCATTTCCATCATCCACTTTACGTCCAACCAAACGGGTATATGAAGACTTTTAAAATAGAAGAAATATCAACTTTTACTTTCTTACATTTTATTTTAAATAAAGACCTTATGTAAATCCTCTTTATAACACAATATTCAATATTCAGTTATCATATTTTTTTTTAAGTTATTAGTTTATAATCTTGCAAATTTGAAGGAATCATCTTTATTTCTTTCTTCACATTTTGGATCACAACATCAAGCTACAATACTGATTCCATATTTAACATTTTTTTTACTAAAAGCATTAATCATATTTCCATGTGTATCTATCACTTTGTGATTATTACACGTACCAATGTTAAATAATATATTAACTATGATTGAAATGAATATCTATTAATTTTTTTTTGGGTTATTACATCTTCCCATCGTCTCTCACATTTTTTTCTCCTCCCTTAACGATAAAATGCCTCAGGAGAGGAAAAGTCTCCTCATTTTTTTTGGGTAAAAGATAAAGTCCTCTGAATATGGATGATGCACTCTATTTGTTAATTGGAATGATGATGTTGTTGTAGTTAATAAGAATGATGTTGTGATTAATTGTCACGCTCTAGTTGTTAATATGGATGATGCAATGATTAAATATACATGTTGTTAATGAGATGCTACAGTGGTTAATTTAGTGTCTATGACCTTGGTTGTCCTTTTGGAAATTTAGCGACCTTAATTGTCCTTTTATATATTCATAGGGCTTTCTTTGTTTTTTTCCCTTATTTATCCCCTTATTTCTTATTTCTTATGACTACTTTTAGTTATCAATTTTTATCAGATATTTTAATTATTATCATAAACATGGACATTATAGAAATTTTATGGTGGTTGAAAACAAAATCATCCTTGTTTAATCTAACTCGTTTATAAAGCTCTGTAAAAAAATTATTAGGAAATCATATTTATTAAAAGAGGCATAATGCTAGTCTCCATAATTCTAGCGATTCTATTTTAATGATAACCAAATCGTTATTTAAAAACTAATTGATAAACTTTATATGATTTTAAGCTAATCATTAAATATAAAACATTTATTCTTTGATAATCTTAAATTTATATCTTGTATCAATGTTATTAACCTCTATTTTTCACAAATTTTTTTATTCCTATTGTTTTTTGTTTTTTTCTATACACACATGTAGAAGGATCTCTAGTTGGCTCTATCTTCTTTCCCCCGCCTCTCAAACTTTTTTGGGTGGTGGTGAGATCTCTTCTTTCATCGTCGTACGAGTTTTTTCATCGGCGTCTCCTTCTCCGGTTCATGCCGGGGAAGGAGACGTCTGTCATTTTCATTGGTCTGCTCTTATGTTTCTTTCATTTCCAAATAAATTGGTTCAGGAGTTTCGACGATAAGAGAAATTTCTTCTACTCAATCTTCATTTTATTTATTAGTTTTGTGGGTATGTTTGTTTCTGTGAGATCTACTCATGGAGCTTCTTTGAAAACCAATTTGATTGTTTTATTGCCGATAAGAGGTGTGGATCCTTTGGGATGGTTCTTTGAACAACCAGTACTCAATGACTTTTCTACCGGTGACAGTTCTATTCTACCCACAAATTCTCATGAAGGAAAGATGAAGAAGTTGATAGGGTTTTTGCGACGGTGTAACATCCCAAATTTTTATTAAGGATAATGAGAAATTATTGTGGTGTCATTTAGGAAATTTAAAGTTTTAAGGGAGGAATTTTAGGATATTTTGGGCAATTTATGAATATTAAATCTTAATTGGCTTGGAATTTGAATTAATATAGTTAAAAGAATAAATTGGGTGTAGAAGCTTCCACAAAAAGTAAATTGGAAACCTAAATAATATTGTGATAGAAAGAGAGGTAAAAATAATATATATACAAACTTATGGGCTAAAAACATAATTAAGAATAAACATTAGGGTAGTTAATTTGTATTTTCACCTAAAATGTATATATATATGCCCACCTTCCTTCTTCTTCATTTTGGGAACCCTAGCCGCCGAACATACACCTCCCTCCTTCTCCATTTTCGTTTCTGCAGATGCTCACCACCCTCACCGTTTTTCTATACCTCTCCAAGCTTCATCATCATCGCTCATTCTTCTCCTCACATCAAGCATGTGAAATCGCATGTGCTGCTTGTTTTTCTTTCATTTTCTGCTCGTCTTCTTCGTGCTTCAAGCTTCCTCCATCAGTTCCTTCATTTTTCTGGTGAGAGAGGCAACGTCCAGCCACGGGGAGCTCCGGCGAAGCAATTTTCCGGCGAAGGGAAGCTCGAACGGCATAGGGAAGCTTGGATTCAAGCATGGGTAACGTCATATTCTTTTTTTCTATACTTTATGCTTCGTTTTGGGCAAGAATGAGAGGAAGAATCAATTTAAGCTTTTGGGAACCTCTAATTAAACACATAAGAGTCTATTTTTGATGTTAGGTTTGTTGCAAAATCTGCCCTAAATGTTCCTCTGATGTTGGCCGAATTGTTTGACTCATTGGAGGCCATTGTTTATGATTTAATCTTGTATTTTCTAGATTTAGTGGATGTGAGCAGTTTGATAATGTGGTCATGATAATTTATTGGATTTTGGATAGAACATAATATGATTAAGCTTTTAAAATTAACATTTCAAAGGAAAAGCAATTTGTTACTATTAGGACCAAGTGAGCATAACATTTGTGTGTTTAAAATTGTTGAAGGATGCATTTATAGCTTTGAGGAAGGTTGTTATAAATAATGTTTTGTTTTGGATGTATATGATGGTCATGTGTAAAGAGCTTGATATTGATGTATTAAAATAAGTAACAAGGACATATTTCTAAAAATTAATATATGGTATAAAAGTGTTAATTAAGCTTAAGGAACATGATTTTGCTTAACAAAAAGGGACAAATCCAATTACTTGGGAGGTACTAGTTTTACTTCCATTATGATAAAATTTTGAATGTGAATTGATTAATGTGGTCGATTAGGTGCCATGTTTGTCTAAGTGGATTTTCGATAATGGTTTCTTTTTGATAATATGATTGAAGTTGTTGAAATGGTTCTTGTATTTGAGTTTTCAAGATTGTAGTTGAATTGGACTCTAAGGACATTGAAATAGACGTTCTATTTAGAGTAAGGGAATTAAAAGTCAAGATTTTGGAGGAATTAATACATATGTCACTAATAGTTGATTGTGTGAGATTATATAGATGTTTGGATGTTGCATGTTGGTTTGGGAAGTTTTGGTTTGAACTGGACTCGTGAGTAAAGGCTAAGAAATATGTTAACGATGATAAAAGAATATAAAACTGATTTTTTTAAGTGCAGCAAATTAAATATGCCTTGTTTTGTGGGCTGAATTATTCAATATTCAGTAATATGGAAGTAGAAGGAAATCTTGGTTATTATTTGAATGTATGACTGTTAACATGTTTCATTATGTTCGCTTGTTCTGCAAAGGTTCAGTTGAGCATTCTTCCTTGATTTTTTGGTGTTGTATGTGATTTGTATTATGGAATAAACCTGTGAATTGTGTGTATAACTTTGAATCATGTTTGGATGATGAATGTGAACTGCAAGGAAGTACTATGTTTTATGGCATGGTGGTAGTTTGATGTCAATGGTTATTTAATTGTGAACTTTGACTAAGATTGAAATATAGATTTTGTGGATAAAGAATATAAACAAGGGATTGGGTGGTAATACGAACCAGAGAGAGACGCTAGTTAATCCATGACATAGAATGATTATTAACCTACTATTATTACATGATGTAATAATAGGAAAGGATGTGCTTTGCGTATTCCTTGAGGCATGGTAAAGGGAAAAGGCAACAGAGTGCTAAGGGCGACAGGTAATCACACTTAACCTTACTATGACAATGAGGGTGACGTTAGCTGGGATTTTCTTAAAATCCTTTCTCACCCTCTATATATATATATATTATCTTTGAAAAGTTATTTTTATACAAAACAGGCTATCGGGTGCCTTTCAAACACGATTATTTTTGTATAAAAGGAATTAGAAACATTATATATATTATCCTGGCTGGTGTTAGTTCTGGTTATGATGTGAGAGGTTTATATAGTATTCAGTTAGGGATGTTGATAGTTAGGTTAAGGGAAGAAGTTGCATAGTTGAAAATGAGATATTGAAGGGAATGGTAAGAGTGTATGTTATTGATATTGAAAGAGATTGTGATATGGAAGAGAATTGTGATTGAAATGTTGAAAATTGTGAATGTGATATTGACAGGAATATGGTGAACATTGCATGACACTGCTTTTTATGTACCATCGCGCGATGATAATTGTCGATAGGCCAATCGACAGTTATTTGTACTGATCCTTTTCGGACTAGAGACCGGGGATCATGGGTCTACTTACTAGAGAAAGTAAGTGACCTACGGTTGTTTGGCATCAAAGAGCCCAACCGTTCCCGTTCTGCAATGGAAACAGAATTGGGGTTCCCTCTCTGGAGATTGCTAGAGAGGGAAATTGCCCCCTCATTATAGAGAGGGGCACAGTGTCAAATCATATAGTGAAGATTAGATGCTTGAATGCACCGTGATGGCAGAATGCATCTATAGGTGAGTGTGAAAGTTGATGTGGTAGTATTATATTGACTGGAGTATGGGGAGATGAAATTTAGTTAATATGGAATTGACTGGGGGATTTGAGTGACGAAAGGGAGGAGACTTGTCATATATGTATATATATATATATATATATATATATATATATATATACATATATATATATATATATATATTACTGATTTAAAATGTGTTACCCGTTAGACGCCCTTGCTACCGCACATCTCATTGTTATAGTGAGTTAAGCGGTGATTACTGGGACAAATTTATCTCATCCCACGATTACTCACATTTTTGCAGGTATTCATGCACAGGCGCAAGCAGCAGGAAAGGGAATTAGGTTTTAGAGGTTGTTTACATTATCTAGATTTGTATATTGCCAATTTGTATAGGTCTGCATTCGCTTCCGCATATTTTCTTACGAAAATGGAAAATAGGCTTAGGGATCTTGATTATGAATTATGAGATACTCCCTCCGTTCCTAAATATAGGACCTAGATGACTTTTTTGAAAAATCCTAAAAAAAGCAAAAAATAAGTTAATTATAAATTGATTTACCTAATTTTTTCTCTTAAACTAGTTTATTTTACCTATGAGCTAATGGATAATCTAAAAAGATATCAAATATATCATCATTTAATAACCTATTTCGCAACCTCAATCTTTCCAAAAAAAGTTATCTAGGTCTTATATTTAGTAACGGAGGGAGTATATTATAAGGAAAATACTTTTTTAACTATGATAGGGTTGTATTAATATGAAAAGTCTTTTTCTATCATAGTTAGATAATTAATATTAGGTTGCTTCTTTTTCTAACCATGTTAGGTGAATCTTTTCTAACATGGTTAGCTATTAATTATCCATGATAGTAATCGTATTATATTAGGAAATTCTTTTCTATCATGGATGATGTATAAAAAGGATTAGAAAACTCTTTTTCTAACTATGATAGAGATATTGTTATTATGGTTATTCCTTTTTCTATCATAGTTAGTAAAGAGATTAATGAATTAAAATAGATAATATTGGTTAATCAGGGAATTAGTAACAGAATGTTACAGACGGCGGCGGCTCACTCCTAGCCTATCCATGTTTATCTTTTTATGTTTTCTATGTATTTTTTTACAGAGCTATTTTGTATTGTAATTTTCTAGTTTAATAAAATTTTTATGCTTCTTGATAAAAAAAAATACACACATGTAGACACTTGAATGAAATACATCCAACTTCCATTTAAAGCTCAAACAAAATTTTAGAAATAAATATATAAATCTTATTAATTTTTTTAAATTCCATAATCGTAGGATATATATATATATATATATATATATATATATTAATTATTATATATATATAGAGAGAGAGGGAGAGAGAGAGAGAGAATTTTATGATTTGAATTTATGTATCACTTGTAATTGATAAATTTGATATTTACTTCTTGAGAAGTTAGTGAGCCGATTACAGTCTTTTTTAATAATATTTCTTTCTACTTAACGTAAAAAAAAAATAATTAGAGTATTCAATAACACACACACATATATTTTCCCTACACAATTATATTATATCATCATCATCATTGTCTCTATTGTCATCAATTATTGCTAATTTTAAGAACTCAAATATTTTTTAGTCATTACAAAAATGGAGGAAAAATGGAGGAAAAGATGTAGAAAAAATCGAAGCTCAATTTGATGGTCTTGATCGAAAAATGCAAGCAAATTGCTATATCTTTCTTCATTTTCCAAACATCCCTGTAACTCTTGTCCTCTTACATGTTGATGCATGTTTTGAATATTATGTATAAAATTCTCTTGAACTACAATTTTATTAGGATAATATATTTTTGTTTCCCATTTATCTTTCTTAAGTTGTTGATTTATTTGTTTAAAGGATATACATACTAATACAAAATCAATATCAATTTTTTTAAAAAGCAAATTATTGTTTTAGAGGTAACACTTGTCATCTCCATAAAGGATAGAGTTGAGAATTTTGGTCGAGCCAATTTAGGACCTTGCCTAAGGAGGGTCCAGTTTTCATTTTGTGTCTAAAATGGGGATTGGGCATAAAAGGGCCAGTAGCCCTTCGGGCACAGACTTTGACAGGCTGTCGGCCTGCTTAAGCCCATTTTATCCATTTTTTATTATTTTTTAAATACCATTTTAGAATTGAAAACTCCCTATCCTAAACCCTAAACATAAACACTTTAAACTTCTTAGACTCAAAAAAATTTGATCCTTTCTATGTTCGTCTTTCTAGCTATGCTATAATATAAGGTATCATAATTGTTACATGATATTTAGTTGGTCTTTCTATGTTTCTTGATTTTTTAGTGCTTAAGTGGAGGCATTTATATTTAGGCAGTTCTTAAGTTGGTAACTGTGTTCATATTTATGCTTTTACAATCATAGAACTATATTTATGCTTTTTTATCATAAGAATGTAAAAGCTCAAAAATGGATGAAGAACAATGGGCTAAAGTGCAAAATTGCCCACGTAATTGTCATGAAAGCGCAAAAATGCCCATGTAAAATTTTTTGGAGCAAAACTGTCCATCAAATTTCAAAATTGGGGCAAAAATGCTCATCACAGTTAATTTTTAAATTTTTCACTTTAACACCTTTGTGACAATTACATGGGCAGTTTTGCTCCAAAAAATGTTACAAGGGCATTTTTGCACCTTTGTGACAATTACATGAGCATGTTTGCACTTTAGCCCAAAAACAATTAGTAAAATTTTAGCTAGAAAGGACTGCTCAAGGCTTAACGCTGCTAGGGGTTGAGCTTCATGAGTGTTTTTTGTGTTGGCTGACCCCCTTTCCTAGCTCTTAAGGTCCGTTTGGTTGCCAAGAAAAGGAAAGTTAAAGTGAAAGAAAGTTGTGGGTTTTTGGTAACTTACATATATCCCAGACAACAAATTTTTACTCTTCATTTCACACTTTTCTTGGGTCTCATAAACTTTATTTCACCATCATTACCTATTTTACATTTACTTTCTATCTTTACCCTCTTACACTCGATTCCATTTTCATTTCCATTTTCATATACACTTTCAGTCCAACCAGCAAGTGGTGAAGTTTTAGTTTTTACTGGTGAAGTTTTAGTTTTCACCATGACTATCCTTTGAATGTTTTTCCAACAATTCGCAGCGTCAAAGTGTCACCATTTAAGCTAGTACCTTTGGTAGCCACCAACAGCCTTGGCGAAGATCCCCGTCCTATAGCCAGCGAGTCACTGCAAATGTCAAATTTTTGGTAGTAATAATCATTGCAAATCATTGATATATTTATAAATTAATAAATTACAAAATATTTAGCTTGTATAACATCAACATATAAATTTGATGTCTAAATTTGATTTATATTTTTAAATTTTTTTGTGGCTTTTAAAAAAATATACATATATATAATTTTAAACCGAATGAATTGTCATTGTAGTTGTTAATTGGGCAAAAGCGTTGATCTAATAATTAACTATTTTAATTTGGGCAAAAATAATAAATGACTATTTCACGGTGCATAAATAATAACCAACTTTGTGACCCGGTGCAAAAATGATAAAACCGGTACTTAATGTTAATTTGTAGTTTTATTGAACATTTCTGATATTATTTTCTAAAGTAAAATACCTTTTTACCCCCTCACAATTAAAACTCAACCCTTCTTCCTTCCCTTCATCTTCTCATGCTAACTAGTATCAGTAAGGTTTTAATCGGGAGGATCAAAAATATATTTTTCACTTTGAAAATAATATAAAAAAGGTTCCACATAACTACATATTAACATCAAACACCGGTTTTATCATTTTTGCACCGGTTCAAAAAGTTAGATATTATTTATACACCACGAAATAATCATTTATTAGTTTTGTCCAGACGAAAATAGTTAATTATCGGATCGACATTTTTGCCCTTATTAATTTGCTATAGTGACTTGTGGGTATTATCATGGCATATAAAATTATAAATAGGTCAAGCTTTTCAATAGGTGGGAGCTAGGAAAGTGACACACATCAAGAAACAGAAAGTATTTGCAAAAGGTCCTCTCTCTCTATATAGATAGCTAGCCAATGGAGTATTCCTTCCGGTCCCTAATATAAGAGTCAGCCGCCAAAAAAATCGTTTCTTAAGAAAACATGTAAATGTTAGTTGGGTGTCTGGAGTTAATGCTTCTTTTTCAATACTGCCCATATTTATTATGATACTTTTAAGAAAGAGAAATATATAAGTAATAATAAATTTGAAAGAGAGTTAGGGGAAAAGTAGAAAAAAACACATTGAATAAGAAAAGAATATGAGATGAGCTCTTATATTAGGATCAAAACCATTCAAATTTTTCTTATCAAAAAAAAAAAAACCATTCAAATTTTAAGGCTTTTATATTATGGACTAGAGAGTATTATTTTTGTTCAAAAAAGCTAACTATATTATTACTGCTAACTGCTAACTACTAGCTGTTATCTGCTAGCTGCTAGCTGCGAGCTGCGAGCTGCGAGCTGCTAGTCAATGCTGCAGGCAATCGAATGAGTGGCAGCGTTAACACAACTACCATGTTGGTGTAGTATAAATGCCTTAAACCTTATTATACTCCCTTCCACTGTACAACGTTAACGCAATCGAATGAGTATTTAATATAAGATTGACGTTTTTGGCGAAAATAAGAAAGTTAAAAAGTTAATTAGTTATCAACCCTAATAATCCTTATCTATAATAAACAAGTAAGAGTGGGAGAATGAGAATAAAAGTTTATGGTTATGGTCGATTAGTAATATCATGTGTTATAATAACTAACCTAACTAACACTTTCAATATGTTATAATCAGGAAAAGAATGTTATATTTAGGAACGGTGGAGTATTATACTCCCTCCGGTCCTAAATATAAAACCTAGTTGACTTTTTTTGGAAAGATTAAGGTTGAGAAATAGGTTATTAAATTATAACATACTCCCTCCCGTCCCTAATGTAAGAGCTAGCCGTCAAAAAAAACGCTTTTTAAGAAAACATATGAATGTTAGTTGGGTGTCTGGAGTTAATGTTTCTTTTCCAAAATTGCCCATATTTATTATGGTACTTTTAAGAGAGAGAAATACATAAGCATTAATAAATATGAAAGAGAGTTAGGGGTAAAGTAGGAAAAATGCATTAAATGAGGAGAAAATATGGGGTGAGCTCTTACATTAGGGACCAAAATCATTCAAATTTTGGGCTCTTACATTAGGGACCGAAGGGAGTATTTGATATATTTTTAGATTATTCATTAGTTTATAGGTGAAATAAACTAATCTATGGGAAATATTTTAGGATTTTCCAAAAAAAAAATCAGCTAGGTCTTATATTTATAAACGGAGAGAGTATTATATATTTTCTTGTAATTCTCTATTACAAGAGTAGGGCTCCTAATTTATGTGGAGCATGATAAGCAAGTCTTTTCTTTCTATCTACAAAGGTAGGTTTATAAATCTAATATACTACTATGAGCCAAATCAATTTATAACTAACTTATTTAACTTTATTACGATATTTTTTGAGTTAAAGGGCAAAAATGCTCTGAAAGTTTTCATGGATTGAAAAGCGTTAAGCACCCGGAAGTTTTAAAAATGGGGCAATCTAGCCCCTACCGTTAGAGAAGTTAATTTTTATTATTATTTTTTACATATATACACACATCGCAGTTAACATTTATCTTTTCATCATCTCATGTCAAACCATGCCAAGTCACTTAGTTTTCTGATGTCGCCGCCGCTACGGACTTTCTCAATCGCTTTTTTAGTTTCTACTTCACCATTCCGGAGAGGAATGGTCATGAGAAAGCTAAATGATCAACTTTGCGTGGATTTTGTTGACGTGAGATAATGAAATGATAAATGTTAACCTCTATGTGTACATATAACAAAAATAACAGTCAAAATTAACATCTCTAATGGAAGGGGTAAGATGGCTCCAATTTTATAACTTCTGGGCCAAAATTTCCCTATTATTAAAACTTCTATAGGGCTTAATTACTCCTTAAAAAACTTTCGGGTGCCATATGCCATTCCATGAAAACTTCTAGGGCATTTTTTTTCCTTCAACCGTATTGATTTTTTAAAAAAAACACAACTCAACCTTAATTAAGAATATGATGGATTAAATAAGGGCAATAGTTCTATTTTGCCCTTCAAGTAACCATCCTAAACCATTGGACACCTTAAATTAATACCGGATACAATTTCACTCTTAAAGTAATCAAAATGATCCAATTTTACCCTCTAACGAATGTAATGCTGACATGTGGACGACATCTGATTTGTGGGTCTATCCAATTAGGGGAAATTGGACCACTTTAGTTACTTCAAGGGTAAACTTATAACTGGTGTTAATTTAGGGTGCCTAGTGGTACAATGTGGTTTACTTGAAGGCAAAATAGGACCATTGGCAGTTAAATAATTAAGAGCACGTTTTACATAAGTGGATGCATTCTCTCCCTAAATATATAATGCTATTACGTTATTGGCGTTGCTAGGAAGCAGTAGAAGATGTGGAGGCTGAAGATAGCAGAGGGAGGGAATGATCCGTACATATTCAGCACAAATAACTTTGTGGGAAGGCAGATATGGGAGTTTCATGAAGAAGATGGAAGCAAGGAGGAGAGAGATAAGGTTGAAGAGGCTCGTCGCAACTTTTTCTCTAATCGCTCTCGTTTCAAAGCCTGTGGTGATCTCCTCTGGAGATTGCAGGTTCCTACCTTCTTCTTTTCTTTCTTTATCATCCAACTTTGTTTTTGTGCATATTATTTTCATAGGTAGATTTCCACGCTAGAGCTCATGAGTTTGAACCTTTGGTTCAAGAATGCGATAAGAATTCTTGATGCTATCCAATAAAGTATGAATATATCATAACACAATTTTTTCATAGCATGAAATCATTTATTAGAAAAATTTCTATTGTCCATTTCTACACATTTGATTCTTGGACTTTATATCTGATTTAAGAATGATCCAATACCTTTGAAAAGTTTATTTTTGAATCCTTCAACTACTCTATAATGTTGATCTCAAATAATGATGATTTTTGTAATTAATGATAGTTAGTACTACCTCCGGTCCTAAATATAAGACCTAATTGACTTTTTTGAAAAATCCTAAAAAAGCAAAATATAAGTCAATTATAAATTGATTTACCTAATTTTTTTTCTTAAACTAGTTTATTTAACCTATAAACTAATGACTAATCTAAAAATATATCAAATATGTCATAATTTAATAACATATTTTGTAAACTTAACATCTCCAAAAAAAGTCATCTAAGTCTTATATTTAGGACCGGAGGGAATATTTTGCAAACTTATATTAACATACGATAATGTTATGTTTCGTCAATATGAAAATTTTAATCATCATCTCTTTGACATTCCTTAAAGGACTAAAAAGATTTATTTTATTAATAGGGGCCAAACTGAAACCTTATATAAAGTTAAAGATCTCAAAGTATTCTTTTGCCTTCGTTTTTGATTTAGTATCGATATTTGAAGTGCAAAGTGAATGTTACAAGTAGAAATATCAAGCTAATATTAAGTTGCTTGATTTATCTGGCAGTTTTTGAGAGAGAAGAATTTCAAGCAAACAATACCAAGTGTGAAGATAAAAGATGAAGAGGAAATAACGTATGGAAAAGTTAAGAACACAGTGAAAAGAGGAGCCAATTACTTGTGCGCATTGCAGGCCAGAGATGGTCATTGGCCTGCTCAAATTGCTGGACCTCTTTTCTATCTTCAACCTTTGGTCAGTCTCTGCTTATAAAGCATATTTCCATTTAAACAAAAAGGATTTTTTAAATAATAAAAAATTGTGAAATATGGTACGCAGG
Source organism: Mimosa pudica (assembly GCA_029929735.1). NCBI lineage: Eukaryota > Viridiplantae > Streptophyta > Magnoliopsida > Fabales > Fabaceae > Mimosa > Mimosa pudica. Next base: position 12,273,349 of record JAKELP010000020.1, read on the forward strand.
TATTTGTTATGTATATTACAGGACATCTTGATACTGTGCTTCCTAAAGTGTACCAGAAGGAGATCCGACGTTTCTTTTACAACCATCAGGTAAGGTTTCAAATCTATTTCATTTTTATTAATTATTTAACTCGATCAAAAATTGGATAGAACTAATGATGGTATATATGGGTGGAATTGATCAAGAATGAAGATGGAGGTTGGGGGTTGCATATTGAGAGTCCTAGTTGCATGTTTACCACAACACTTAGCTACATATGCCTTCGCATCCTCGGAGAAGGGCCTAATGGAGGTGAATACAATGCTTGTGCTAAAGCACGAAAATGGATTCTTGATCATGGTGGTGCCACTTACATACCCTCTTGGGGAAAGACTTGGCTTTGCGTATGTTTATTGTTTCTTGCATTCATTACTATATTTTGTTTCTAGTCGAATTCCTTTACCGTACCTCTTGACTTCGTTACATCATTCATTTCCTAATAATATTGTATAGATACTTGGTGTGTATGAATGGGCTGGAAGTAATCCAATGCCTCCTGAATTTTGGTTGTTGCCGCCATATTTTCCGATGCATCCAGGTGAATCAATTAATTATATAATCGTTCTTTATGATTGATCAGTCATCTTATCCGTTTAATAAAATTGAGGATATGTATTAAAAAAACTAAAAGTGCACTTTTAAAATGTAAAAGACTAAAATGAAACTTGATGGTAATATGAAGGATAAAAATATATATTGTCTTATGTTAACTAAATAGTTCTTGTAAATTTTACAAGAAGAATATTGACTGAGATAAATTGAAGGAAGTTTGATTGATGTCAAATGGAAAGGGATGGTGTTGGGAGACATGCGCGTCATTTTGTGTGAAGGGAATATAAAATGATTTCACTTTTATCTTAAATTAAAATTACATTTTTCAAAATACATTATATTTAGTTGTCACTTGTCTATAAGTCATTGACTACATCTCTAATGGCAGCTATGAAACATTTGACCGTGTTGACCAAAATCTTACTTTTTAAATTGTTTTTAGAGATAGTTGATATCTTTCCTTGTTCATTGTGTCAATTAAAACTAAAACAATTGTTTATTGGAGAAAATGATCTTCAACCCTTAATTTTTATTCTAAAAGGTTTTGTGAACTTAAAGTATAACTATTATTATTAGTAATTGAGAGAATTAATTAAAGGTTCCACGAAAATATGTAATTAAATCGAGGTCTCACATATAGTTGTAAACAACATCTACCCTAACAAATCCTTCCTAGATAATTTGTATTATGTAGGATTTAGGTAATTTTTTAAATTATATAGCATGTGGCAAGAAAAGCCGAAAGCCATAGTTAAGACCGTTGGCCTACCATGTTAGTTTACAATCTAGCTAACGTATTTTAACCTTGCCACTACTATCATTTTCCATAGTCATTGTCATCAACTCCCATGAGCTTATGAAGAAAAATAGAAAGACGTATTTTTTATAACTTTCCCTTAAGTACTTTTTTATTTGATTCCATTCATTTTTGAGGGGATAGAGATTATGAAACATCTATTATTTTAAATTAAAGTGATAAAGAAACAACGGTACGATCCAAAATAATAAGTTGTAAAGTTTCATTAAGTCTTGTGGTTAATCTTGTATGATATAATGCGTAAAGTTTGACATGAGTTCATACTGCAAGCTAGTGTACGGGACGCACCAAGTAGTAAAGTGAAAGTAAAAATAATTTCCACAAGGATTAAGATACAAATCTGGTCAAGTAAAAAACTAAGTGATTAAATTAAGTTGGGTTATCCATAAAAATGATTTGAGAATTAAAAAAGTAAAAACTATTTTCTTAAATTGAAAAATGAAAAATGATGTTAAATATTTTCTCTTCTTCAAGGATTAATTGGAACGTAATTTAGGATATTTATCTCTTATATCTTGCAACCTTTAATCAACCCTTTCTCCAAATTGCTTTCTAGTTTATTATATGTTAACCTAGGGTTCTAGAGTACTTCTAAACCCTCTCTCAAGTCATAGGCAATTATTAAATCTCAATTTCTATGTTTCAACCCTAACGCGGTCATATAAGGTTAATAATTATATCGCATCCTTATTAACAAAATCATTTATTTGTCATAAAAACTTCAAGTTCTTATACTATTTTACTCAAGTTCTACACTTAATTAATCTAACTCTTTCAAGCATTACTCAAATGAACAAATCAACTAAATAGTGATCAAGCATTTAGAATCCTTAGGGCTAAAATAAAATAAACACATATATATTCATTAATCAAAAGGAGAGGAGTTTTGTAGAGTTACTCCATACAGGGTTTAAAATAATCATATATAAATGAATTTAGTTACTTATAATAAAATATAAACTACAATACCAAAATGAGTAGAGTTATAAATGCTCACAAGAGAGGAAGGAGAAATGAAGAGGAAACTAAAAGGAAGAAGCTTTCAATGTCTTTAATTCCTTCCACCAAACTCCCCAACTTCAAATCTCCAAACCCTATTCAAACCCAAAGATTAAAAGTCACCAATAAGAGAGAAATTTCGCCCTAAAAATGGTCTGAGTTCATCTGTGTAGAGCCCTCCTCACAAATGACCTAAGTTTGCATTTCATATTCTGAGAAAACAAGCAAAACGTGCAGCTCAATTTGCGTTCATAGAGCGTTTGTTGTTTTGGGATTGTCTAGCAAATGTCTGATCTTTTGTGAATGTAGAGTTGTTCACTGCGAGTATATTGTTTGGCAAACGTATGACGAACATCTAACCTTTGGTGAATGTAGAGTTGTTTGCTGTGCGTTCATTGCTTGGCAAATGAAAAAATTATCAACACTGAAATTTGCCTTACTCTTCTTTTGCCCATTGCTTGAAATCTTTTGCTTCTTTTATTTCTTACTTAGTTCCATGTACTTGTCCACCTCTTCTTACACAAAAGAGGGGTTGATTTTACTCATATTTAAACAAGCAATTACACTTACAATTTCTTACACATGTATTTTTCATTGTTTTCTTTCCCGGCCCCTATGAGTTTTGCTATGTTTTTATATATTTATTTACCAATAACATGAGAAAGACAAGGAAATTGTGATGAAATGTGTGTGAAATTGTGAAGCTTATCTATAAGCAACAACAAAAGTATTAATTATATCATAAATGTACAACTTGATGTGATTTCTGTGGTATTTGAGTCACTCTCCAATGATTTAACTTTCTTACCACTCTACCGCAACCAATGAATGCAGCTAAAATGTGGTATTTTTGTCGTACGGTCTACATGCCCATGTCTTACTTATATGGTAAAAGGTTTGTCGGTCCAATCACACCACTCATTCTTGAACTGAGAGAAGAACTTCATGTTCAACCTTACCACCAAATTAATTGGAACAAAACTCGCCACCTTTGTGCCAAGGTGTCCTATTATATCCACACAATAATTTGATTATTAATTAATTTTTTCATTAATACATGTACTGATATTCAAAAATTGTCTGATCTGTACATCACAGGAGGATCTTCTCTGTCCCCATCCTTTGATACAAGATCTTCTATGGGATAGTTTATATTTATTTACTGAACCACTTCTTACGCGTTGGCCCTTGAACAAGTGGATTAGAGAAAAGGCCCTTCATGTAGCAATAAAACAAATACACTATGAAGATGAGACAACTCGATACATAACAGCAGGTTGTGTGGGGAAGGTATTCATTTCTATATTTAATTATTAATAAATAAATTAACCGTCAAACCAGATGAAATAAATAAATTTATGATAACTAAGAGTAAGAGTAGAAATAATACTGATCAATTATACATGCTCGTCACAGTCATTATCCATGCTTGCTTGTTGGGTTGAAGATCCAAATGGAGATGCCTTCAAGAAACATCTTGCTAGAATTCCTGATTACTTGTGGGTTTCAGAAGATGGAATGACTATGCAGGTTTTAAAACACACATTATTTCGCATTAAAAGTTAATTTCATCCCTAATTAAAGGTTCTTTGTTACGTATTAAAATGTCCCATTAATAGTTTTTGGTGAGAATAACCTATGTCAAAGTATATATGTTAACAAAATTGGGATAGTAGTTCTTTCTAGCTATATATAAAACATTTCCTTATTTTTTCATTAATAAATTTTTTATTCAGGATGTTTCCCAATTTTTCCTTGTTTTTTTAAAAATCACATAAACTATTTAAAATTAAACAACAAAATAAATGTTGGAAATTTGATATTTATTATATGCAGAGTTCTGGAAGCCAAACATGGGATGCTAGCCATGCCATTCAAGCTTTGATTGCCACTGATCTTATTGAGGATATTGCTCCAACACTTGCAAGAGGACATTATTTCATTAAGGAATCTCAAGTTTGTTTCTTTAACTAATAATTTTATTCATTATTGTTGATTCACTAATACACATCTAGAGATCAGAGAGATAATTGATGTCTCTAATGCAAGCATCAATATATATATCCATCATTACTTGTCTTAATGACAACTTGAAACAATCTCATTAGGTTATAGACAACCCTTTTGGTGACTTCAAAAGCATGTATCGTCATATTTCTAAAGGAGCATGGGCATTCACTGATAGAGACCAAGGAGTGCAGGTTTCAGACTGCACAGCCGAAAGTTTGAAGGTGACTTTCAATTATTAATTATATGTCATCCTAATGCTCAACAAATTCATGTTGTTTTTCGGTATTACTACAAACATACATTTGTGTGTATGATGTTATTGTTTGGTTTAGTGTTGTCTACTTCTATCAAAGCTACCGTCAGGAGTTGTGGGTGAACATGTAGAACCTGAGAGATTATATGATTCTGTCAACATAATTTTATCACTTCAAGTGAGTACTACCTTTTGAATTTGAATCAAGTAATTGCTATTAAAAAATTGAAATAAAAACTTGGTTATGGTTTGTTTTTTAGAGTAAACGAGGCGGTTTAGCAGCCTGGGAACCAATCAAAGCTGGAGAGTGGTTAGAAGTAAGTATTACTACTGCCCCACACCTTAGATACGTCCCCCAGTTACACCTCAATTGTGGGGCCCTACTTAAGTTTTTGTTGTTCTTGTTTTATTTTACCATTATATTCTACACGAAATGAGTAGCATTTGATATCTTATGACAAAAATCTTTAGCTTTGAAATCATTAAAATATAAAATTAAAACAGTTTTCAGACTAATATAATAGGATTAATATAACTTTTAAATTCCTGAACTTTTAATCAATTTTTGTTTTAGTCAATGAACTTTAAAATCTTTAGTTTTGATTTCAAACTTTTGACAAATTTTGGTTTTGATCCCTGAATTTAAACAGTAATGTTTTTTTTACCATGAACATTCAGTTAATTTTAGTTTTAGTCCTTGATCTACTTAAAAAAGTAATTTTGAAATTTAGAGAGTAAAACTAAAATTGACTTAAATTTCATAGACCAATACCCAAATTGACCAAAAATTCAAGGACCAAACAAATCTATTTTAAAGTTCAAAACCTAATACCCAAATTGACTAAAATTAAAGTTCAAATACTAAACCCACCAATTTCAAAATTTACAGACTAAAATCAAAATTGAACTAATGTTTCATGATCAAATTAAAAGTTATAATAACCAAATAACATATCAAATATATCACTCATTTCTTATATCATGTGATTATTTTTAAAAAGTACACCATTACTAGTTTGGAGGATCCCAAAATAATAACGAGTAACTAACACCCTAAGCCTACCAATGTTCCTCTATTAGCATATATAATTTAATGAAATAACGCAATATAATATTCTTAATTTCGTGTATATACAGGTTTTCAATCCCATAGAATTTTTAGAAGAAACAGTAGTTGAGCATGAAGCTGTTGAATGCACAGGATCAGCAATACAGGCCTTAGTGTTGTTTGAAGAGCTGTACCCAACACATAGGAATAAAGAGGTTGGGAAATTTGTTACGAATGCTGTAAGATACATTAAAGAGATCCAAACAGAAGATGGTTCGTGGTGTGGAAATTGGGGGATTTGCTTCATTTATGCAACATGGTTTGCACTTGGTGGACTTGCTGCAGCTGGAGAGACCTATGAAAATTCCAAAACCATTCGTAGAGCTGTGAATTTTCTTTGTACAATTCAAAATGAGGATGGTGGGTGGGGAGAGAGCTATCTTTCTTGTGCTGCAAAGGTTGAATTCATTCAATAGCACTGTATATTTTGCGATTGTTATCTTCAGTATTTTGTTTGATTATTATTCTCTAACTAAAATGGTTTCTGATTAATAAGAATTTGTTGCAGAAATTTGTTCCACTTGAAGGAAAGCGATCAAATGTTGCACAGACAGCTTGGGCTATGTTGGGACTAATTCATGCTGGTCAGGCAAGTCAACACTTCAATGATTTAAGAATTAATAATGTACAAGGGACTTGGTGGGAGTGGAGATTAAATTTGTAAGGGTTTGATTTTAAGAAAATTAAGAAGTGGGTTATGAATTTTTTTAAAAAAAAGTTAAGTAAAAAATTTTACAAATCAAACTTGAAAACATTTTCCCTCCACTCTCTTTGTAGAAAACGGGTATGTTTGGTATATGACAGGTTTGCAGGGAGCGATGGGGAGGAAATATTTTTATAGTTGACCTCAAACAATCAGAAGAAGTGAGATTATATTATTTAAAGAAACATAATATATATATAGGATAAAAGAGTAAGAAATATTAATTAAAATTTATAACCCTACTTCTCTTTTTTTTGGCCAATATAGCCGTACTTCTCTAGTTTTTGTAAATTTAAGTAGAAGTATTTTCTTTACGCCCACCTTGACTTTCCTCTCCTCATACCAAATAAGAAAAGACAAAATTAGGTCAAACTTTTTAAGCCCCTTATAGAGTACTCCGTAGTTATATTTATTATTTTGATATTGATAGCTGTCATTTATAATGCATATGTAAATTTGCACACGAATAGTTGTAAACCTTTTGAAGTTCTAATGAATGTAAATTTAATATTTATAGTAGCTTTTTATATGGACATTATTTGTTTTTATATTTGGAATTGTTAAAATATGTACAAGTAATTGTAAATTCTCCTATACACTTGATCACACACACACACACACAAGTTTCGTATTGAATTAAATTCATATATTAATATTAATTGTATTCTAATCAGTCTCAATTTGTGTTTGTCAATAGGCAGAAAGAGACTCCAGACCTCTTCATGCTGGAGCGAAATTCCTGATCAATTCTCAGTTAGAAGATGGGGATTGGCCACAACAAGTGAGTAGTATTTTAATGATGAAACAAATTTAAGAATATAGTTGATTTTGCGATTAACTGATTTTTTTATTTGTATGATTAACTAATATATAATGGTTGAGGACTAACGTTAATTTCAGGAATTGACGGGAGCATCTTTAAAGCACTGCATGTTACACTACCCACTATATAGAAATGTATTTCCATTATGGGCTCTTTCGGAATACTACAAGCGATGTGTGTAAAAGCTTTTAAAATAAGAATGTTGAATTTAGACCAATTAAATTTCAAGCAAAGGTGAAGACGGGGCAAACGAGGGGAAGGGGACGGCAAGACAAGACTAAGGGAGGAAAGCAAAAAATAGAGAAAAAAATTAATGGAAATAAATATATTTATTGAATGTTAGTTGGCTTTAGTTTATTTGCTTGCAAACTATCAGTTTACCGCTTTCCCATTTCATTTTCTTGATGGTGCTAAAACTATGTAATCTTTTTTAATTAATATCATTTTGTCTTTTTATAAAAAATGAATAAATTATTGTGATAAGTTTATTACTCATTTTTTTGATTGAAAGGAGGCATTGCTCTCATTTTTAAAAATTCTGAGGCAACAATGCCTCGTTGAAAACTTTAGGACGCCCAAAGTGTATCTTTTGAAATTTCTGGGACAAAATTTTCTATCAATCTTTAAGAAATGTTGAAGCATTTGCTCAATTTTCTTTCATATTTAATAATTGCGTGTTCTGAAGTTTGCTGCATATTTAGGGCCCGTTTGGTTCAAAAACATTGCACAAATTTAATGGTAATCTTGATTACATTTGCTCAATTTTGTTTGGTTGGACTTGACAATGTTAATGTTGATTACAATTGTAATCAACATTGCATATTTTTTGGTAATGTTCTTTCATAGGGTCCCCTATGAATCTTCATTGCACCCTTGTAATATTATGTGATATGTCAATTTTATCATCGCCAATTTAACAAAAGACAACATTTGCCTTCATCCATCAAATCAAGCAAAACTTATTTTCCAGATCAATTTTCATTCTTCTTGCAATTGAATTGGGTAACAAAAATCAATCTTCATCAAAATATATCAAATCAAACGAAAGTACAATATAATCAACCAAAATTTCATCAAAACAATCAACCAAAACTTATTGGGCAAAGACCCAAAAATGATACATAACTATGGACCAAGGAACAAAAGTAATACATAACTATTTCGAGGTACACTTATGATACCCAACTTTATCATGTGATCAAGAATGATATTTTCACTAATATGACAGTAACATTAGAGATAAAAAGTCCAAAATACCCTTATAAATTAAATATATTTTCTTTCTCCTTATTCCTTCTTCCTTCTTCTTCTTCCTTCCACCACCAACAACTACACTGGTGGTGGAGGCTCACGGCCAACCACCACCGGCGCTGCCATGGCCGGCGTCGGCGCCGTACAATTAGAGAAGGACCATCACGCTGCTCAGATCCACATGATTGACGAGTCCCTCCGTTTCGCCGGCCTTCTAGAGGACCCACTCATTTTGAAAAAAAAGAGCAGCTCAAGAAGGGTCACGTGGCCGCCGGGGATGGAATCTGCGGCGAGAGAGAGGCTCACAGTTCTGAGTTTGAGGTGGTCACAAGTGGGAACTCCCTCGACTGCATAAGGTACCATGTACCATTCTCTGTTTTCCATCTCTGTTCTCTGTTCACTTCCACCACCACTTGTCATTCTTTCACACTCTCTATTCTCTGCTTTGCCTCCTTATTCTTAAAGATATACATTATTTCTTGGTGGCAGCGTCGGTGGTGGTTGGCCGTGAACCTCCGCCTGCCGGTGTGGTTGTTGGTGGTGGAAGGAAGAAGAAAGAAGAAGGAATAAGGAGAAAGAAAATATATTTAATTTATAAGGGCATTTTGGACTTTTCATCTCTAATCTTATTGTCATATTAGTGAAAATATCATTCTTGATCACATGGTAAAGTTGGGTATCATTGGTGTATCTCAAAATAGTTATGTATTAGTTTTGTTCCTTGGCCCATAGTATGTATCATTTTTGGGCCTTCGCCCAAACTTATTTTCAAGATCGATATTTAATCCTTCTTGCAATTGAATTGGGTAACAAAAATCAATCTTCATCAGAACGAAATTAGAATCAGAGGCAGAAATTTAATGAAAACAATAATCTATAATCAAAGGTTTGACATCTTCAATATCTTCTTAATCAAATATAAAAGTAGGGTTTGGTTTCAATTTGAAGCAACTCAAGGGAAGGGTAGCGATGAATTCTCCGTAGACTTGGTAAGAAATTCAACATTTTCTTCTCGATTTTTCAATTATAGTTGTATTTCTTCTGTTCTCTTCTCTTCTTATATACAACAAAACTCGAGTTGGGATTTTTTCTAAGAAACACGAATTGGGATTTTGCCGCGAAACATGAATTGGAATTTTTTTCTCTTCCCACTGTATTAATGTATATGTGATTTGGGATTTTTGGATCTATTTCTTATGTGAGTTTCAATTTTATTTTTTGTGAGATTTGGCATATAATTGTATAAGACAATTTTTATTCTATAAAAAAAGTATATGACAATTTGAATTATTTTTCAAGCCTCATCAATTCATTCTTGAGAATATTGTTGTATATATTTCAGCATAGGGTAAAGGTGCATTTTTAGTACTCCACAATATGGCAAAGTGCACTTACAGTAATACACAATTTCTCGGGTCATTTGTGGTAAGCAAGAATAAATTTTGTTGCCTCTATAATAACTCCGTTAAATAAGACATGTTTGACCGTTAGGTGTAACATTTGACCGTTAAAATGGTGACATGGCGAGGAATTTTTAATGACATGGCAATGACTGGATGGAACATGTGGCAATGAAGAATGCTGACTGGATTAATTTGTATGTCCAAATTAAATAGACAAAAAAAAAAACAAAAACATAAACAACACTGAAAAAATTGGCCAAACAAAAACAAAAACAGAAACTACACTGTAATAAGGAAAAAAAGAGTCAAAAAGCAAAGTGAAGAGAAAAATAGGGCAAATCCTCATTCTCACTCACTCAAATTTTCGAAGCATTGAGCTAGGGTTCCTCTGTCCAAGTGCGATGCGAGTAAAGAGGCGGTGAGGTTTACTACGGTGAAGCCGCGAGTGTTGGCGAGTTGAAGAGACGGTGAGGCGAGGTGAGCGCTAGGGTTCATTGTTGAAGGTTGGAGCTCTGTGGGCGAAGCTTGGCGAATTGAAGAGACGGTGAAGGCTTGACTCAACAGTGGGGAGCTTCAGAGGTGAAGAATCTTCAGAGGTAAGCTTGATGTTTTTACAGTGTTGAAGGTTTTTAGATTTTTGAAAAAATTAGTTTTTTAATAGGGCAAACAGTGGAATTCCTTCAAAGCCCTTGATGTTTTTTTGCATTATTTAATTCTTGCTTTTTTGCAGATGGTGACAAAAGACGGACAAGAGGACCACAACAGTGAAGGCGGAGAAGAGAACACAGTAGATGCCACGTTGGATAAGCTCTTGAAGAAGGTGAGTGACCTGTCCGCTAAGGCTATAGAAGGGTTTTCAAGTCCTGTGGTGGGTGAGTCTAGGGAAAATAGTGCGAGGAGTGGACATGAAAATTTGGTAGTGGAAGGAGGGGGTGTAGAAGAAGAAGCTGTAGTTGATAATGTAGAAGTAGGGGCTGAAGTAGTTCCTGATTTAGAAGAAGAAAATGTACCTGGTAATGTGGAAGGATATGTGGAACTATTTGATAATGGACCTGGGCTGTCAGATATTAGTGGAGGGGAGTCTAATGGAAATAAATCAATAGATGAGTCCAGCGATGAAGATGAGGATTATGTTGAAGAGAGTAGTGAGCCTGATTGTGATGAGAGTGTTGATGAGGAGTCTGGGGTAGTAGGTGGAGATAATAGTGAGAATAGTGATGAGGAAGGTGAGGAAGATGACCAGGCTGAATTGGATGATGTTATTATCCCTTCTGAAATAAGGGGTGTGGGTATTGAGCATGGTGTAGAAGGAAATGCTGTGGTCTTTGAAGTGGGCATGAGTTTTTTAGACAAGGCTGAATTGAGGAGGTCACTTGATACGTTTGCTATTCGCAACGGAGTTAATCTGAGAGTTGTTATGAGCAACAAGAGTAAGGTATTAGTTACATGTGAAGTTGATTGCCCCTTCAAATTGTATGCTTCCAAAGTGGCGGGTGAAGTAGGGTATACGGTAAGGACTTTGTGTAGGGAACACAATTGTTCTAGAGTATACAAGAACAGAAGAGCAAGTATGAGGTGGCTGGCAGAGGTGTTCAAGGAAAGGGTGCAGGAGCGGCCTCAATTCAAGGTTAGTGAGATGAAGATGGAAGTGGAACGTGTGTGGAAGGTGCATGTTAGCATACATAAATGTAAGAGGGCAAAGAGGATTATTACGCAAGAGCTTGATGGGAGCTATGATGATGAATATACAAAGCTTGCTGCATTCTGTGAAGAGTTGAGGGCCTCTAATCCGGGGACAGATGCTTGGACAGAGGTTAGTCGGGTAGAGAGTCAGGTGGGGGGAAAGACGAAGATAAAAAGGGTGTTCAAGCGCATGTATATCTGCTACAATGCAAGCAAGGTTGGTTCTGTACCTATTTTACACATGTATGCCTTGTCTCAAATGTGTGTGGTTCCAATTTAGTTAAATACTTAAGTTATGTAATTGCCTTGTCTCACATGTAATGCCTTGTCTCACATGTTTAATACATGAGCTACAAATCAGATTAATGTCTCACATGTATTTCTTTTTGTTGTTGGATTAGAGTTTTCTCAATCTAAGCTACAAATCAGATTAATGTCTCACATGAGCTATAAATTCTTTTTGTTGTAATATGATCCTATGTGTAACCGGATTGATCATGTATATGCCAGGTTGGATGGCATGCGGGGTGTAGGCCACTGATATGCGTTGATGGGACTTTTTTAAAGGGAAAGGCTAGCGGTTTATTGCTGACCGCTGTGGGAACGGATGCAAATGACTCAATATTCCCATTAGCTCTTGCATTGGTGGAGAAGGAGAACAAACATCACTGGAACTGGTTCATGCAATGCCTTCAAAGGTCTCTTCAACTTGATAATGGAGAAAAAATCACTGTTATGTCGGACATGCAGAAGGTAGTGTGTTGATTTAATTTAAGACTTCATAATTTAATGAAATGATGCAATTTAAGACTTCGTTTGTCACTGGTAGGGCTTGGTGCGGGCTGTGCGAGATGTGCTTCCAGAGGTGGAGCACAGACTTTGTGCAAGGCACATATATGCCAACTGGTCAAAGAGACATCGGGGCGCCAAACTGAGGGACCTGTTTTGGGATTGTGCACGGAGTACTTTCGAAGAGCAATTTAATGACAACTTGCGGCTAATTGAAGATGAGAGCAAGGAAGCTGCGGATGCACTTGTGGAGTATCCCGTGAAGAACTGGGTCCGTGCATATTTTTCAGACCGATGCCTATCTCCATCGGTGGACAACAACATGAGTGAAAGCTTCAACCAATGGATTGATGACTTTAGATATTTGCCGGTAATTAGGATGTTTGATGGCATGAGACAGAAAATGATGGACAAGTGGGCTAAAAGTGAGCAAAAAGTAAGGAAGTGGAAAGGAGACTACAGCCCTAAATGCCTGGAATTGTTTGAGTTAAATAGGAGATTGGCTACCAATTGTAGAGTGAGATTTAATGGGGATGAGGGATATGAGGTTGATGAGGGACGTGATAGGCATGTAGTTTGTCTTTCATGTCACTTGGTTATAAGGCCATTGCAACTGAGTACAAAATGCTAGTTCAGCTTTAATTTGGGATACACTGCTAGTTGAGATTTCTTATATAAAGTAGTATGGCTGTTTTAATTTAGTAGTATGAAAGGACAAGAAACTTGCTTCTTCCAAGGGAGGGGTTTGGTCTTTGAGCTGATATGCTGTTATAGTATGCTGTTTTAGCTGATATGATGTTATTTTGAGCTGATATGCTGGTATTTTGAGCTGATATGCTGTTATTTTCTTTAGGCGCCTGGTTCATCAACACCGCAGGTTCTGAGTGAGGGTGTGCCCGCCCAACCTGCCCATGATGCTGATCCACAAGTGAACTTCCCCGTTCCTAATGAGAAGAACAAGAGACTTGCTTCTTCCAAGGCATCCAGCTCATCCGGCGCTACAAGAAAGATTGGATTCAAAGGTAAAGATCCATCTGTCGGCTCACTTCCAGTTCAGTCGAGAGGCAACATGTGGATTGGTAACCCACTAAGTAGCATGGGCCGAGCCATGGTGACAAGAAGCATGCGCATGGACAAGTCCTCAACTCAGTAGTTCATCAATCATGTGTATTTTGTAATATGATCAGTTGACAAACTTTAATGTCCTGGTATATTTTGTAACTGACCATTGCTACAAGAACTGTGAGTGGCATGGTCATTACTTAGGAATGCTCATTACTTAGATCAACTGTGTGTAATTTAAACAGGGTGACCATTACTTAGGTTTATAATGGTGTATTTTGGAATGGGCATTACATAGGTCAGTATTTTGTATATTTTGGAATGACCATTGGTTAGGTCATTATTTTGTGGTCAAACAAGCCATTTAAACAAGGATTGTATATTTTGGCATGACAATTATGTAGGTCTTGTTGCCTCATTTTAATGAAATGTTGCTGAATTTTATACTTGCATTTAACTATACTTTGGCATGGATCTATACTAACCATATATTAACCATTGATTCCAAATGTTATAAACAGCTTTGTTTATAACCATATATTAACCATTGATTCCAAATGTTATAAACAGCTTAACATATATTGACCATTGATTCCAAATGTTATGCTGCTGATTAGTGCATAAAAACACAAACACATAAAGGGGGTGAAAGTTAAATAATATTAACGCAAACATTGGCATCATAATTCCACCAAGGAACGCCAACATTGCCATAAGTACTACATTTTTCATTACATTGACATTAGTACTACTAGTGGAAAGTTAAACTAGTACTACATTTTTCATGCCAAAAGTACATACCATTAGTCTAACAAAATATATTAACCTAGTACTACATTTTGCAATTACAGTGTTGAGGCGCACCCAAAAGAATAGTTCTTAATGCCCTCATCAGCCCTTAAACATCATGTAAGCAAGGAACACAAGCCATGCGAACAACACAACACCCTTCAACCTTTGGTACTTCATTTTCCACCTTCCCACCTCATCATCATTCAACTGCTGCCTACCCTTCAATCTTTTCAGTTCTCTTTCAATAGCATTAATCTCTTCAGTGACATCCAAGAGATTTTCAGGGGCAGCTTCTGTGAACCTACTACCAGTGTCATTTGGGGGGATACTTCCCTGCCTCAGCATTTCAATTTCATCCCACAGCTCATCAATAACATCCAAAAGCTCTTTAATCACAATGTATCCTCTCCCTTCTATTGCTGAATCATGCCATTTAAAGAAACTACATCTTCTTCTCTGCAAAATTAACATCACAAAACCACATATATCAGACATTGAAACCAGCTTCACACATTAACAAATCTTACATTTAGTCACATATCATTACAAATTCTTGTTGCATACTTGTATTTGGATTTTTTCTGTGGGTGTGTGCTTGTATCCATGTCTAAGGACTTGGTAATTTTTTCCACACATGAAGTCTCAAGGAAGAAAAGAAATTCAAAGGCTCTGACTCCAATTTTATTTGCATCTGCCCATTCGTGTGAGGGCCAAGGATTTAAACCAAAATTGTTAATGCTCCTAATCACTCTTAATCATTCTAAATCATTATGATGTTTCATGCTAATCACTTTTGTCTTGAGCATATAAGCAGCATACATATATACATAACACAACCAGCATACATACATAAGCTACAAAGAATATCCAAAAGCTAGTGTGTATAATACATAAGCCTCATCATCATCATTATGAAACCACAAAGCATATCCACAAGCTAGTGTGTCAAGCTTCCATTGAGAATCATGCAACAACAATTATAACCTCCCAAATCAGAGCATTAGAGCAAATAACCCAAATCGGAACCAATAAAATAATTACAGCCAATAAACCCAGATAGATCAGACCATGAATCGAGCCAAATAGGATTGAGGTTGCTATAAACATAACTAAATCAGAGACATTGACCCTAAATCGGACCCAACAACCCAAAAGCTTCCTCTTTTAACAACAACAAAGCCCTAATTGCTATGAACACATACAACCAGAATACCAAAAAAATCTCAGAGTTGCTATAAACACAAATTGCTCACCTGATCATTATAGTAGGGGCGACCATAAAACCGACGGCCGGGATTATCATCACTCCACGATGTCCACCGTGGCGCCACCACCATATGGTTGCACATAATAGGCTCCCCTTCATAGTGGTTCTCTCTACTGGGTTTGATTAGTTTCACTCTTCTCTTATTCACCCCTGTTGTCGACGACGACGATGAAGCCATTGCCGACCTGCTGACCCAGCTCGCCTTCACACCTCAGTCTTCTCTTCTCTTCTCTTCTCGCCGTCTAGGGGTTACAAGGCAATGGGGTGTTTTTTTTTAACCCACTCGAGTTGAATATTGACTGCCACTGTGGAGCATTAGTTGAGGGCCACCTGTCAAGAATTAATGCCAAATCAGCATGTAATTGACGGAAGTGAGCTCCACTTAACGGGTTATTATAGATGCAACGAAGTTTATTCTTGCTTACCACAAATGACCCGCGAAATTGTGTATTACTGTAAGTGCACTTTGACATATTGTGGAGTACTAAAAATGCACCTTTACCCTTTCAGCATATAATACATATGGGTGTTCTGTATATTTGAAAAACAAGAAATTGATTCATTTTTTGTATTATGGTATAATTGAAAAACCTGATTGTGATAGTATAAATATATGCATATATATTTTTGGCAACGGTAACCTCTACAGAAAGATCAACCAAGCCTAAGGGCCTGAGGGAAATGGTAGATGAGATTTTATTTTAACAAATGGGAGTAAATTGGACTTTATGTTATATTATAATTTTAAATAAAATATTGATTGCATCTTCCCATTAAAGACGAACTAAACACAATTCTTGTAATTAATATTACATTGCATTACCATTACATTGCATTGCACACCATTACATGGTGTATTGGGTTTGAACCAAACAGGCCCTTAGTGTTTGATGTTTAGTTTTCCTTGCTGTGAGTGAACCTCTTCAATAGCATTTGGCGTTACTTGAATGACATTTTAAGATTGAGTGGTTAAGATCATGAGTTCATTTACAAAATCACATTCTTGTGATTTAAATTTACTTTTAATCATCATAGCATAGGATAATATTTAAAATTAGGGAAAAGGTCATATTTTGCCCTTCAAGATAAGTAATCATCTTGGACCGCTGGGCACCCTAAATTAGCACCGGGTATAATTTCACCTTTGAAGTAATCAAAGTGGTACAATTTTTCCCTGACTGGACAAACCCACCAATGGGCGTTATCCACGTGCCAGTGTTAAATTTGCCCAGGATAAAATTGAACCACTTTGATTAATTCACGGATGAAATTGTATCCGATGTTAATTTAGGGTGCCCAATGATCCAAGATGATTATTTGAAAGGCAAAATAGAACCATTGCCCTTTTAATTAAGAAGTTATCTAAATATTACATATGCATACAAGATGAAATAGTGACAAATTAAACAATTAGGCGGGGAAAGTAATAATAACAATAATTATTTATACAAGTTAATGTTTAATCACCAATTTTCTTCAACTATTCAATTACTATATGCAATTCTAATTGAAAATAAATTATTATATCCGAAATTCAGGGCCTTTTTGGTGAATCTAATAAAGAGAAATTCATTAGACAAAGCAGAGTTATTGAGTCTTGGAACTTATTGGGATTTCTGTCAAAACTGTTGACCTTTCCCTATGAGCCATAACCAATCAAGAGCAACTCCAGCAAATATGCCAAACAAGAGAAACAGAACAAGCAAATTGCCCAATGCATTCTGATCGGGAGCCTGCAAATTAAAACAATCAATGATTTCCAAAAACAACTTCATGTAATTAAGATTGATGCATATACGATTCGTAATGTGTGTGTATGTATGTAAAGTTTTACTACTAGTTTTGTCTGTTTTGACATGGAAATATGTGAAACCATTTATTAAGTACTAAGTTTTCACTTTTCACTTCAATTTGAATGTAACGAATTTAATCTTTTACCACTTACTAAGTCATGAAGTCTAATATTATATTTATTGCAATGATATAACAGCATAATGGAAGACTTATTACTTATAGGGTAATAACCCTAATTTGCCCTTCAAGTAACCACCGTGGACCACTATCCACTATAAACTAACAGCAGACCCTAATTTGCCCTTCAAGTAATTAAAGTGGTCCAATTT
This sequence comes from Mimosa pudica, assembly GCA_029929735.1. NCBI lineage: Eukaryota > Viridiplantae > Streptophyta > Magnoliopsida > Fabales > Fabaceae > Mimosa > Mimosa pudica. Next base: position 12,291,023 of record JAKELP010000020.1, read on the forward strand.
TACCCCACCTGACGGTCAATGACGTTTGACCGTTAAAAAACTTCGCAAAATTGCATATTGACCCGTATGTTTTTCTTATTTATATTTTTTTCCCTATAGTTTTTTCAATTTTCGTTTTGATCCCTGTAGTCTAAAATAATATGTTTTGGTCCCTCAAGTTTGATTCTGTTAGCACATTTAGTCCCTATAGTTTAATAAGGACTTGAATATGGGTTAACAGTGTTAAATTTGCTGACATGTCGTCAACGATGTTAATTATGATGATATGACTAGATGACTAGGAGATTGAAATAGACAAGTAAAATTTAAATTTTGAATTTTCAAAAAGTTAAAATATTTTAAAATATTGATGTGGGGTGAGGGTAAGAGTTTCTTTAATTTTTCAATTTTTTAACTATTTTAGAATCCAAAATTTATATTTCATTTGACCACATCAATTTCCTAGTTATTTAGTAATGTAATCATAATTAACAACGTTAGTGACATGTCAGCATATTTAACAATGTGAACCCATGTTCAAGTTCTTATTAAACTATAGGGACAAATTGTGCTAACAGAATCAAACTTGAGGGACTAAAACATCTTTTTTAGACTACAGGGACTAAAACGAAAATTGAAAAAAAGCTATAGGGACAAAAATATAAATAAGAAAAAATATGGGGTCAATATGCAATTTTACAAAGTTTTTTAACGGTCAAACGTAATTGGCCGTCAGATGAGGGTAAAATTTGACCATGTTGGTTACTTGAAGGACAAATTAGAGCTTGTTACTAATTTAGAGTGCCCAGTGCTCCACAGTGGTTACTTGAAGGGCAAATTAGGGTCATTACCCTTACTTATATAACATTTAGCTAGAATTATTAGTAAGATTATTGGACCAAACGGACAAAATTCCACTAATCAAGTAACAAATTCACCTAGAGACAATTGGCCAATGAATTGACTAACAGTCAGCCTCAAACACCTTCAGAATTTACCCAAACTAGAACAGTATAAACTAATTTAACTTGTGTTATGTTTTAATATTACTTTTGTGTATAAAATCAGCTCTCCAATCATAAATATATGAGTTGGATAACTAATATGTAAAATTTAGAGAAATTATTTACGTAAACTATTTGGATAAAAATGTTCTCTAATTTTCTAGAATACCCTGTTAGTAATTTGTACAAAAAATGTACTACATTAATGGAAATCTCAATATGTTTAATTCATAGGAATATTATATGCTTTATATTAAGAACCAAAGAAAATCCACTGTAACATTTTGGAATAGGTAGAGTACTATACATATTAGCCTAATTATTGTAACAACTTAAGTCAAACGAATGAATATTAAATTTATAGTTTATTGTTATCCATTCAATAACTGATCATGTTTTAATTCAATTTTTAAGGAATAGTGTATCAATACCTTCATATGATCAAGGGTTTGAATGAGGGGAAGAGTACCATATTAATGTGATTATGGCAACAAATTAAGTCAAAATAATAATTCCTGAACCTATATTAATTAGTTATATCAGCTCAATAATTGAGCCTACGTTAATTAGATCATTCAGAATCGTGTAAGTTAACCTTCATATGATCAGTTCAAAAAACCTTCATATGATCTACATACCAAATTATTACTCCACCAAATTAGATCAAGGGTTTGATTAAACAAACTGACCTTATAGCCTTTGAGTGCAGTAGTAAGGACGCAAACAGTGAGATAGCCATTGGTTAATCCCAAGAACGAAACAAGGAAGATCATCCATCCTTGATCACCATATTTTGCAGTGAAATAGAAAGCTGGGACAAGCAAGAATCGACCAAGGATTGAAATTAGTATACCCTTTCTTGGTAGCATGGAATTCGGGCTTAATGGTTGATGCTTTTGTGGCTTTTATATAACTCTTACAATATAATCACCAACATATTATTGAGTTAATGAGCATACTATCAAGTTCTGGCATGGACAGGGCAAAATATTGATGGCCACAAATTTTTCGATCATCAAAAGAGAATTGCGGCCTAATATATGACTTAAAATTTAATTAGCTAGTACAACTCTGTTTTAACATATCAGCTCTTACCATTCTCCTAACTGATGGGATCCAGTATTCTCATATAAGAAGCCCGGGAAAATTGACAAAGTCAACACATATATCAGCACCAAGTCGACTGCATAATCCATGTTCTAACGCAACAATTGCTTATGGCTCTTACGCTCTTCTGGTTTAGCTTCAGATTCAACGTACATATTTTTAAATTTTTATTCAATTGACAATTGAAAAAACTTCAAATTTAGATTTCCTAAGTGTCTTTACTCTTTACAGTTTTAATGATTAAGAGGGAATATAATGTTGTAAAGACGATCGGTGAACATGTGTTTTAATTTGTATAGACTGATATAAATAGAAACGTATTTTATTTTAAGAATAACAAAAACTTGTGACATAGTGTAATGTTTGTTTGATGAATGTTGTGATAGCTAATTTCTACAAATTCTTGGAATTGGTCAAGGACACTTGAAGGACACCGATTTAGCGGTCGGTGTAGTGTGCCTTGGGTCTAGTCCTTCAAGAAATTTTAGGACCTCAAGGTAAGCGAAAGTTACCCCGGGTATCGTTCTCAAGGAGCCTTGTTTAATTCAACTTTCCTAGTAAATTAAATGCAATGCAAGATTTATTTGGGTGAAGAAAATATATTTTGTTGATTTTTGAAGACGGAATGAAGGATGCAAAACAAATAAATGTTTTTGGTATTTTTGAATAAAAGGGTGGAATGGAAGTGAATTGCTCTTGGAAATGATTTTCAATGACTATCATAGCTTCCTAAATATTTTGGGAGTTAATTAGGATGCTAATTTTCTAATTTACCAAACCTTATGAACCCATGAGTCCAATTACCTAATTAGTGGAACCCCAACTAACTAGAAATTGTTAAGCTCTTTAGCACCTTTGAGTTTTCTCTAGGTTTCCTAAAGTACCAAACCTCACCAACCGGTAAGTCTAATGTCTAGTCTCATGAACCCATTCAAATAGACATTATTAATTACCCTAAAGTGTGATTATTGATTGCAATGCATTAGGTTCAATTACAATTCAATTCAACAAACTATCTACCAATACCATGAGTAAATAGAAATATCTAATGAATTATAAAGAACATATGTATGACCATACATATTGTTGAGTCCAAATTCCTCATTACAAGTCAAAACCACAAATCAAACTCACAATAACAACCAAATCCAGTCCAATATCAAAATATAAATGGTAACCTAAACCTAGGCAATCAAAAATATAAAAAGAAAGGAAAGGAATTAGGACTCCCCTTTGAAGAACCAAAGCTCAAGCTATCTTCAAATCATTCTCAAGAGTAAGGAGGGTGTTTTAGTGACTCATAAAGAAAAGCTTAGAAACCCTAAGCTCTAATTTATGAGCACTTATGGTAGGTGGATGGAGGAATTGAGAGAATTGAAAGAAGAATGCAAGTAGAATGAAGAGAGGGAAAATGGGATTGTGAATTTCGGTGCCTCCCTCCCTCTCATGTCTGCCTCTGTACCTGCAGCTCCCTCTTCAATTCCTTCCTTTGTCCAGATCCAATGTTTGATTAATAATGATGGATCAAAATCATTTTTAAGTAGAGAACATATTAAAGAAGGGTTGGATAGTTTATAGGCACATGAGAGACGTCAAACTGTTACTTGATTTAGAATGATTTTAACTTATCATTCATATTTATTAAAATTTAGGATTGATGTCGTATGAGTTCTCATGGCACCAAGAAGTTAAAGAATGAGATGTATGGTAATTGCTGGAGGACAGGTAATAGTTTTGTTTATTATGATGTATAAGAATTGCATACAGTTTGTTTTAAAATTGCACTGAACCTCAGGGCCGAAAGGTCGCTCTAATCCTGTCAGAACATTGAGTTTATCGGAGTTCTTTATGACTAGAGTTTCGCTACTTCTAGTTCAATTGATATAACTGAAAAGTTATATTCAAGAGGTTGAGCCTCATATGCCACACAATCAGGAAAATAAATTCAAATTGTTGTTTGAGCAGCAGGATTAAGGTAATCTAAATCACAAATTTTTATGAGTTATGAATTGTTATGCATGATAATAAATGATAAACTGCTATTGAGATTCTTTGAATCTCACTGTTTTTCAAACAAAACTTTTACAAATAAGCAGAGAGAAAATAGTTGAGAATATGAAGGATGCTCGATAGGCCTGAAGAAGATGAGTGAAATAGATTTTGTGAGATATGTTGTATTGTACAAGCTCGTAGCTTGTGATTTATTAGGTAAAGTCTAGCACCTGTGATAGACAAATTATATTTAGATAGAATTGTAATAGTTTTTAGATTTAAATATAACAGGTATCTAGTTGCATTAAATTGTTCAGGTGTAGATAAAGTAAAAAAAATTAGTGGTATTGTTCGCACCGCAAGTATACGGGTCGCGCCAAGTAATAAAGTGAAAGTAAAGATCGTTCCCACGAGGATTGGGATACAAATCCGGTCAAACAAAAGGTTTGGTGATTAAATTAAGTTGAACTAACCATAACATGATTGAAGGTCAAACAAGTAATCTATTTGCTAAAACTAAAATGATAAAATGATATCAAATATTTTTGTTTTCTTCAAGGATTAATTGATATCTAGGATTATTTATCCCCCTTGTATCTTGTAACCTTTAATCAACTCCTCTCCTAATTGCTTTAATGTTTATATATGTGTTAACCTAGGGTTCTAAAATACTTGTAAACGCTCCGTCGAGTCAAGAACAAGTGTTTAATTTCATTAATTATCCAATCTCTTGTCATAATTAATAAAACCCAATTTCTAAGTTTCAACCCTAATGTGGCTATGTGAGGCTAATAAGTATATGTCTATCTTATTAACAAAACTATTCATTTGTCATGCAAACTTCAAGTTCTCACACTATTTTACTCAAGTTCTACACTTAACTTAGCTCTCTCAAGTCATAAGCTAAATGAACAACTAAATGGTGATCAATCACTTAGAGACATTAAGGCTAGAGTAAAATAAACACATATATATACATTAATCACAAAAGGATTGGAGTTTAAAGAGTTACTCCATACAAAGGTTCAAAATAATCCTAGATAAATGGATTTAGCTACTCATAATCAAATATGAACTACAATACCAAAATGAGTAAAGAGTCATAAGTGCTCACAAAATAGGAAGAAGAAAATGAAGAGGAAACCCAAAATGGAGAGGCTTTAAACTCTCCACCAAACTCCCAAGCTTCAAATCTTTAAACCCCAAGCATAATCCAAGCCAAAGAACCAAGAGAAAGGTGTTTTTGTTGCCCTAGCACTCCAAGAAGTCGGCCTCTTTCTTTCTGTTGCGAGCTGCCCTTTTATGCCTTTCAATTTTTCACTTTCAGCACACTCAAAACGCAGAGTTTTGGTTTTTGTTCGTTGCCCGTTAGTTGCACAACGAAGGCTCAACAAACGGATCAGAGGCAGAGAAGAACATCATTCGTCGTGCCTTTGTTTGGCAATGAATGCTCAACAAACAGCATTAAGAAATTTTCCTTTTTTGCTCTTTTGTCACTTGCTTAGCTTGTCCTATGTTTTTCTTTATAATTCCATGTTTTCTTAAGCCTTCTTCACTTGTCCACCTCTTCCTACAAAAGAGAAAGAGGGTTGATGAGCTACAAAAATCACTTGGGCACAAATATAACTCTAAATTTCACTCAAATGCCTATCTTTCTAACTTTCCTTTTTCCTATGTATAATTATGTCTATCTCCATTACTTACCACCAAAAATCATGTATATTCAAGGGAAAATGAGATGAAATATGTGAAATTATAGAGTTTATCACTCCCCCAAACTTAAGTCCTTGCTTGTCCTCAAGCAATTTAGAAATTTTTATACCTTGACCACATGCTAACTCTAGTTCAATTGAATTACTTGTCCTCATATGTTGTTCATCCTAACTGATATATAGAATACATGAATTATATGCAGAGATAAATGACTCATGGTGTTAAGAACAAGCTCTCCATAATCTTTGAACTAGTGTGTGTGTGATGGAGTTAAAGAAAATTTTCAAGATCTTTCTCCGGTCTTTTGTAAAACTCCAATGGATGTATAGACTCTCACTCTTCAAATTTCTCCACTCTTTTCTTCTCTTCCCACTTTCAACTTGTAGCACATAAGTTTAAAATTAAGAGGGCTTTTAAAGCTTGTAATGGGGCCAAGGGTTTAGTGTTTGGTTAATTGAAAGAATAGGATAAAGGAATTCAAATATCTTGAGATAAATGAAACATTTCATCATAGTCACTCTTTCACAAAATTCTCTTTCAAGAAACATACACCTCCCCCAAACTCATCTCAATTTCATTATTTGTACTCCTAGTCTTATTTTTTTATTTTTTTTTTTTTAGAGTAAGGAGTACAAACTTTTCCTTTTCAAAGCCACTACTTCCCTTCCACAAACACATTTTTTTTTACAATTACACACACTTTTATCAACCATACCAATCCTCACTACTAATGAAATGTCAATTATCTCAAGATTCGGGTAGTTCATGGTTTTTCGGGCTATAAAGGTTAGGTTCAATGTGGGTTGCAAAAGAAAGTCATTATGGTTTTTCATTAAAAGGCTCAAAGAGGGTGCAAATGGGATAAAAAATGTTAAGGATGGCTTGAAAGGCTCAATCGCATTTAATGATGGCCTCAATCATTTTCCAAACTTATGTGCAACCTGTCAAAAATGTGAATTTTCCAAAAAGGATTTTGAAATTATCAAGTGAGAGAGAACACATACATCAGTTTATTACATTTTTCCTTCACAAAATCCATCATCCAATTACTCTAACTCCATTAGTGCATAAGTTGTTCAAGAGAATTAAGGAGAGATTTGCCTTAACAACACAATCCACTCAAACAAAGCATATAAGTTCATCTTCTATATACCCTTTATTCAAACAACTTATTCATATCATTGGACTTTCATACATCTTTTCAAGATAGCTCATGGTCAATTTTTCTTTGAAAAAGAAAATGCAACAACTTTAATTTGGGGCAAAATATCACACTTCATCATCATAAAGTCAAAAAATTCCCTATGCACTTATTATTCACAAGTAACAATTTATTCACAACTTTTCAAAAAGTTCAAGCATGCTCAAAAGTGTTAATCAAAAGTGTTAAATGATCACATTCCTTCCCCCAAACTTAAACCATACAGTGTCCTCACTGTCAAATAGAGAGAAGGACCAAACAAAAATCACCTATGAAATGAAACATCCAAAAGCTACATGTCACATTAATGGCATAAATAGGTGCATAGGCACAATCAGTGACCACAATTGACCACAATCAGTTGGAGCTGAATAGCTCATAGTTCACCTGTCAGTCACACTTGCAAGACATTCACAAAACCACAAAATATCACACAATCTAAACTAAAGCATCTAGCATGACAAACACAAGACATTCACAAAACAAGCACTACAACACAATCACACATCAGTTTTCCCTAACATCTAAAATGAAATCATTAACAGCCTTGACGATTTCTCTTTTTGCACACTCTAGGATGCTTTACTCTCATAGTATCTTTAGTTGACGGCATGAGCTGCAAGAAGGCATACACACACACAAACAAGACAAACAAGGCACTTAGCACACTTAGCAACCAGCAAGAAATCCTAAAGTCACAGTCTAGAATGGTAAACTTAAAGTCTCTTATTAATGCCTAACTCACAACACCCTTAGTGCCTAAATCCCCCAAACTTGCACTTAACTGACCATGTAACCTTTTCTCAACTTCAGTGCTCTCCCTAAACCTGACTTCCATTTGCAACTCATGGGTGAAGATTCAATTGAAACACAATATCAAAATACTTCTCATTATGAAAGAACTTGAGCATAAAATTTATTTCAAAATGACCAGAATTTATTCACTCAAGTTCTTAGACAATAAGAAATATAAGGGTATTAGAAATCCAAGCACCAATGGCATACATCACTCGCAGAAACAATTCTCACAAAATAACTAGTTCAAAACTTTGCCAAAACAGCCTTAACTATCATTCTCTCTCAAATATTGGAATTGAAGTTCAAAAACATCAAACTCAGGCTCTCTACACGCCAATCAGACCTGGCCAAGCTCAGTTAAAGTCTCAGAATATGTTAAATCTCCCAAACATTGCTATGCCACAGTTTACCCAAAACCACAAAGTCAATGACAAGCATTTTTCCTCACATAACATACACAAACACCTCAGTTCAGTTCTACTTAACACAGTAATTGCAATCCAATTCTTAGCCTCAATAAACAAGTCATGTTTCTCTATAATCTCATTCTTACGGTGCTACTTAACATAAGGTCCTTTCAAAAATCCCACAAAATTTCTACTTGATTTTGAGCACACTACACTAAACCAAACTACACTAACTAACTAAAAACATAAACAACAAAAGCTCAAAAACAAGAGGAGGGAGTACCGATTTTCAAAGGGAGAAGGGAGTGACCACAGATGAGGATGAAACTGAAGATCGGACCTTATGAAACCAAGAGACAGCCGACGGTGATGCTGGGTGATGGCGGTGTGAGAGTGACAGAGAGGTGGCTGGCCGGAGTGGTTTTCGAAGAGAAGGAAGGTGACGGTGGAGCTGGGGTTTCGAAGAGAAGAAACAGCGAGACAAAATGGGTTGGAGGAGGTAAGGTTGGCCGTAGTGTGAGAGCGGCAGAGCTAGGCGGTCGACGGTGGTCTGAGCTGAAGGTGAGAGGTGAGGTCGACGGCGAGAGGAGTGAGAGAGAGAGAGGCCGAGAGAAACAGAGCGAGTGGGCGACGTGGTTGAGGCGGCGGAGAGGAATGGTGGAAGGGTAAGGCTGACGGCAAGGGAAAGAGGGCGGTCGGCGGCAAGGAGTGGCTGGGTGGTGGACGGCGGAAATTTGAAGGGAGGGGGAGGTGGTTGATTTTGTGCGATGATGAAGGGGAATTTGGTTTATTTGGGATTAGGGTTTATTTGGAGTTTTATTTTATTTTTTTTAATTTTTTTTTATTTTTTTTTTAGAGTTGCCTAGAAGTGTCAATTGAGGAGAGAGAGTGCCAGAGAGGAATTCCCTTCGTCGAGCTTTCGTCGCGATTCATACACACAACGAACACATTAACAAACAAAACAAAGAAAGACTGGGTTTGTTGAGGCTTCATCGCATGACAAACACATGACGAATATCAGATCATTTGCTGCATAATTCTGCAGAACCCAGAACCCCTTAGAACTGATCAAAATTAATCATCCCCTCTATACATCAAAATTAACCATCCCCTCACTCAATTCATTCACTCAATTTCATCACCCATTCAACACCAAAAATTTTTTGTTCACTTAATGCTCAAATCACACAAAAGCCTATGATCTATATTTATCAAACTATACTTAACCATCAAAATGCATCCACATTACCACATAAGCCAAAGTCCACACACTCCAAAACTCATTAATCAAGATATGCCCTTTCATAACAAACAATGCAAAAAAATTATACAACTCACTTCCACCATTCTAACTACAGCAAAACAGAACCACACACATAGAAAAATGCATTCACACACCAACAATGACTCACAACATCAAGAGCACCAAGTCAATACATCACACAAGCAACTTCACCAAAAGCTCAGAAAATGCAACAAGATCAATTGGCCAGAATCAATATCCAGAAATTCAGTATTCCACCATTCAGTCATTCAATTAACTATGACAATGCTTAATATTGAATATAAAGTGAAGTTTGAGAGGTACTCCCCCTTGTAGACTTCTTCTTTACTTCCAAAACCGTAAGCTCCAGCATGTCATCTCCAAAAGCATCCAAAATATTAGAAGGAACTTTCCTTCCTACAAAAAGAGAAAAACAAGCGCAAGTCTACCAAAATAAACTGAAATAACACAAAAATCAAAAATAAGAGAAAAGTTGAGAACTTGGGTTGCCTCCCAAGAAGCGCTTAATTTATAGTCTTTAGCTAGACTCTTCCTTGCTTCAAGCAGGATCAGAGAGGGGTAGTGAGACTGATGCACGATCTATCTCACCACTCCAATAATGCTTCAGTTGTTGACCATTAGCCTTGAACCTTTGTCCTTCCTCATTCTCAAGCTCTATAACACCACGATCAAGAACTTGGACCACAGTGAACGGTCCGGACCAACGAGACTTGAGCTTTCCCGGAAACAACCTCAGTTTAGAATTGAATAAAAGGACTTGTTGCCCAACCACAAAATCCTTAGGTAAAATCTTCTTGTCATGCCACCTCTTTGTTTTCTCCTTATACAACCTTGAGCTTTCATAGGAATTTAGCCGGAATTCTTCAAGCTCATTTAATTGAAGGAGTCTTTTCTCACCCACAACTTTGGCATCAAAATTGAGCTTTTTGATAGCCCAATAAGCATTGTGCTCCAACTCCACCGGTAGATGACAAGCCTTTCCAAACACAAGCCGGTATGGAGACATACCAATTGGAGTCTTGTAAGCAGTCCGATAAGCCCATAATGCATCATCAAGTTTCATGGACCAATCCTTCCTTGTTATGCCCACTGTTTTCTCAAGAATTTTCTTGATCTCACGATTGGAAATCTCAGCTTGGCCATTTGTTTGAGGATGATAAGGCAAAGAAACCTTATGCTTGACACCATACTTCTCCAAAAGAGCTTGAAATTTGTTGTTGCAAAAGTGAGTACCACCATCACTTATAATGGCTCTAGGAGTGCCAAAGCGAGTAAAAATTTGCTTTTTCAAGAATTTTACCACCACCTTAGCATCATTAGTAGGCAAGGCCACCGCTTCAACCCACTTTGAGACATAATCAACAACGACTAAGATGTACTGGTTGTTAAAGGACTTGGGAAATGGTCCCATGAAGTCTATGCCCCAAACATCAAATAATTCCACTTCAATCATGTTGTTAAGAGGCATTTCATTCCTTCTAGAGATATTACCCAACCTTTGGCACCGATCACACTTCAAAGAAAATTCATAGGCATCTTTGAATAATGAAGGCCAATAAAATCCACTTTGTAAAACCTTGGCCGCAGTTTTGTTACCACCAAAATGACCTCCATAGTCAGAGGCATGACAACACTTCAAAATCTCTTGTTGCTCAAACTCGGGAATACATCTTCTAAGAATTTGGTCAGCACACTGATGAAACAAAAATGGATCTTCCAAATAGTAGTACTTAACATCATGCAAGAACTTCCTCCGTTGGTAAGGTTGCAAATCATACGGGATTATACCAGAAACAAGGAAATTCACAATATCAGCATACCAAGGAGTCATAGCCTGACTAATAGCAAATAGTTGCTCATCCGGGAATGTCTCATCAATAATTTTGCCTTCTTCTAGTTGAGCATCAGTACTCAACCTAGACAGGTGATCAGCCACTTGATTCTCTGTACCCTTTCTGTCCACAATCTCTAAATCAAACTCTTGCAAGAGTAGCACCCATCTAATCAACCGTGCTTTTGAGTCTTTCTTGCTAAATAAATACTTCAACGCAGAATGATCAGTGTACACAGTCACTCTAGCACCCACAAGATATGATCGGAACTTACCAAAAGCATACACCACTGCAAGTAACTCTTTCTCAGTAGTGGTGTAATTTTCTTGCGCATCATCAAGAGTTCTGCTAGCATAGTAAATCGGGTGAAACACCTTATCCTTCTTTTGACCAAGAACCGCACCCACAGCATAGTCACTAGCATCACACATCACAATAAAAGGCAAAGCCCAATCAGGGGCCATCATAATAGGTGCAGACACCAGTTTCCTTTTCAATTCTTCAAATGCTTTCAAACATGCATCATTAAACTTGAATTCGACATCCTTCTCAAGCAAGGCACATAGGGGGCTTAGCAACCTTAGAGAAATCTTTAATGAAACGGCGGTAGAAACCGGCATGACCCAGAAAACTCCTCACTCCTTTGACATTGATTGGTGGGGGAAGTTGCTCAATCACAGAAATCTTAGCTTTATCTACTTCCAAACCGTTCTTTGACACACGGTGGCCAAGTACTATCCCTTCTTTCACCATAAAGTGGCATTTCTCCCAATTCAAGACCAAGTTGGTATCTTCACATCTTTTCAACACATTAGCCAAATTTTCCAAACATTCATCATAAGAATCTCCAAAGACAGTGAAGTCATCCATAAATACCTCCATAGAATGCTCAATCATGTCAGCAAAGATAGCCATCATACACCTCTGAAAAGTAGCCGGTGCATTGCACAAACCGAAAGGCATACGCTTAAATGCAAAAGTCCCATATGGACAAGTAAAAGTAGTCTTTTCTTGATCTTCAGGTGATATAGCAATTTGGTTGTACCCAGAGTAACCATCTAGAAAACAAAAGAATTCCTTCCCCGCCAACCTGTCAAGCATCTGATCAATAAAAGGTAGCGGGAAGTGATCCTTCCGAGTGGCGGCATTCAACTTGCGATAATCCATACAGACTCTCCAACCTGTGATAGTGCGAGTAGGAATCAACTCATTCTGGGTGTTAGCCACTATAGTCATACCGCCCTTTTTGGGGACGCATTGGACTGGGCTCACCCAAGAACTGTCAGAAATAGGATACACAATGCCTGCATCAAGCCACTTCAAGATTTCTTTCTTCACAACTTCTTTCATAATTGGGTTCAACCTACGCTGATGCTCAATGGAGGACTTGTGATTATCTTCAAGAAGAATCTTGTGCATACAAGTAGAAGGACTAATACCCTTTATATCTGCAATAGTCCACCCGATGGCTTTCTTGTGCTCTTTCAAAACCTTCACCAATTGCTCTTCCTGCTGGACTGTCAAATCAGAAGCAATAATCACTGGTAAGGTATCATTGGCACCCAAGTAAACATAGCACAAATGTGAAGGCAAAGCTTTCAATTCCACAGATGGTGGATCTTCAAGAGATGGCTTGAGCTTTGGCCTATCTAGAGATGCCAAATCCAAAGATTCAAATGACACACGATTTTTAGGAAAAGACATGGGAGCATCCATAATGGCCGAACATTCCAGCATGTCTTCACTACCATCTTGTACACCAACTAACACAGCCTCAACTGGATCATGATACACAGATTCATTGAATTCGTCTTGCATAACTTGCTCAAGGATATCAACTAAGAAACATTGCTCTGATTGATCAGGAGACTTCAACAACTTGTGCATACTGAAAGTAACCTGCTCATCTGCAACTCTCAATGTCAGCTCACCTTTCTCTACATCAATCAAAGTCCTTGCAGTTGCCAAAAATGGTCTTCCCAACAAAATCGGTATCTCCTTATCTGCTTCAAAATCAAGCACAATGAAATCCGCAGGAAAGATAAACTTTTCCACTTTTACCAAAACATCTTCTATTATACCACGTGGATAAGAGATGCTTCTGTCAGCAAGTTGTAGGGTCACAGTAGTTGGCCTAGCTTCACCCAACTCTAACTTTTTAAACACAGAGAGAGGCATAAGATTCACACTAGCCCCAAGATCACACAAAGCTTTACCCAAGAATTTTTCTCCAATATGACACGGAATAGAGAAACTACCAGGATCTTTTAGCTTTGGCGGAACTTGCTTGATAGCATCGGTGAAGCTAGTAGTTACCGCAACTGTCTCAAACTCGTTGAATCTCCTTTTCTTAGATAGCACATCTTTCATAAACTTTGCATATTTCGGCATTTGCTCTAAAGCTTCCACAAAAGGGATGTTGATATGCAATTGCTTAAACATCTCAAGAAACTTCTTGAATTGCCCATCATCATGTTGCTTCTTGAGTCTTTGAGGAAAAGGAGGGGGAGGCACATATTTTGGTTTGGTCTCATGTGGTTTCGCCTTGTCATCACCACCAATCTTTTGTTGCACCTTGTTTTTGCTTTCAACAACATTTTCCTCTCTAGACACGCTTCCATCAACTAGAATATTTTCATCAACATTGGCACCCTCATCAAGAACAATCTCACTTGGAGCTTCTTTGTCAACTCCTTGAGATTTAGGCTCATTATCAACTTGCTTCCCACTCCTAAGAGTAATCACCTTGCATTCTTCCTTACCCTTATTCTTTGGATTAGGGATTGTGTCACTAGGAAGATTTCCTCTTGACATGTGAGTTTGCCATAACGTTCAATTGAGAAGCGAGTTGCCCCATTTGTATCTCAAGATTCTTAATAGAGGCATCATGACCCGCATGTCTAGCATCATTCTGAATCCTTGCAGATTCTTGCCCGGCCAAGAGTTGGGCAAACATTTTCTCTACTTTTGATTCCTCCTCTTTAAGAGGCATCTGCGTAGTTTGACTTTGAAAACCCGGTGGGTGTGAAGGCTTAACACCTGAAGAAGACGAAGGATTCACAGCTTGCCCTTGACTCCATTTAAAGTTTGAGTGATTCCTCCACCCTGGATTATAGGTGTTGGAGTAAGGGTTGTTGTTAGGATTCTGAAACTTCCCCATATAGTTCACAGACTCAGGAGCCATGTACAGAGGGCAATGGTTTGGGAGATGAACATCTTCACATTGATCGCACACAATTGGGGTCATATGCACAGAATGAACACCCTGAGCTTTACTTCTCTGAGCTTGCGACTCAAGCATATCAAAACGCTTGTTTATAGCAGACAGAATGGTAGCCATCTGTGAGGAAGAAGTGATATCTTCTTTTGGAGTAGTAAGAGGCTGTGAACGCCTGTCTGTACCTTGAGAATTGTTAGCAGCTAACTGATCAAGCAGTCGGAACATCTCATTAACAGGGACATGTCTGTATCCTCCATTTGTCATGGAATCAAGCATAGCTTGAGATTGAGGATTGATGCGGTTACAGAAGATCTGAAGGATGACCCACTTGTCTACCCCATGATTAGGACACTGTTTCATTAGCAATCTGTACCTTTCCCATGCAGCATAGAGATGCTCATCAGGATATTGCTTGAAACTCAGAAACTCATCTCTAGCTTCAACAGACTTATCATCAGAAAAGAACCTTGCTCTGAACTTATTCTCAAGAGCATTCCAAGAATCAATGGATCCCTCTGGCAAATTATCAAACCACTCCCTAGCTTTCCCTTGCAGAGAAAAAGGAAACAGCCGAAGTCGAAGAACATCATCAGGAACTCCATTTTGCTTGAAAGAATTGCACACTTCCAAGAAATACAACAGGTGCTTGTTTGCATCTTCCTTGTGAAGCCCATGGAACATACCGTGTAGTTGAAGCATAGTAATCATGACCGGCTTAATCTCAAAGTTGTGAGCCCACATATCTGGCATTCTGATACAAGACTGAACACCACCCATGTTTCTGGTAGCAAAGTCATTCACAGTAGCCCGATCATACTCATCATCAGCCATGGTTTCAGATTCAGTTTCTGTCGCGTCAACAAAGGTTTCAAGCTCCAGAACTACTTCCAAGCTGTCCGGATGGACCTGTTGCATAAACCTGTATACAAACTAACGGACGAACAACACAAAGCCAATAATGCACTAACAAAAGTATTAGTAGACAAAGAAAAGAACAATTAATTATATATTATGCTCAATCGAAATTTAATAACCAAGCCTGGGGTTGACCAAGAGATTTGTTTCCAAATCCCCGGCAACGGCGCCAAAAACTTGTTCGCACCGCAAGTATACGGGTCGTGCCAAGTAATAAAGTGAAAGTAAAGATCGTTCCCACGAGGATTGGGATACAAATTCGGTCAAACAAAAGGTTTGGTGATTAAATTAAGTTGAACTAACCATAACATGATTGAAGGTCAAACAAGTAATCTATTTGCTAAAACTAAAATGATAAAATGATATCAAATATTTTTGTTTTCTTCAAGGATTAATTGATATCTAGGATTATTTATCCCCCTTGTATCTTGTAACCTTTAATCAACTCCTCTCCTAATTGCTTTAATGTTTATATATGTGTTAACCTAGGGTTCTAAAATACTTGTAAACGCTCCGTCGAGTCAAGAACAAGTGTTTAATTTCATTAATTATCCAATCTCTTGTCATAATTAATAAAACCCAATTTCTAAGTTTCAACCCTAATGTGGCTATGTGAGGCTAATAAGTATATGTCTATCTTATTAACAAAACTATTCATTTGTCATGCAAACTTCAAGTTCTCACACTATTTTACTCAAGTTCTACACTTAACTTAGCTCTCTCAAGTCATAAGCTAAATGAACAACTAAATGGTGATCAATCACTTAGAGACATTAAGGCTAGAGTAAAATAAACACATATATATACATTAATCACAAAAGGATTGGAGTTTAAAGAGTTACTCCATACAAAGGTTCAAAATAATCCTAGATAAATGGATTTAGCTACTCATAATCAAATATGAACTACAATACCAAAATGAGTAAAGAGTCATAAGTGCTCACAAAATAGGAAGAAGAAAATGAAGAGGAAACCCAAAATGGAGAGGCTTTAAACTCTCCACCAAACTCCCAAGCTTCAAATCTTTAAACCCCAAGCATAATCCAAGCCAAAGAACCAAGAGAAAGGTGTTTTTGTTGCCCTAGCACTCCAAGAAGTCGGCCTCTTTCTTTCTGTTGCGAGCTGCCCTTTTATGCCTTTCAATTTTTCACTTTCAGCACACTCAAAACGCAGAGTTTTGGTTTTTGTTCGTTGCCCGTTAGTTGCACAACGAAGGCTCAACAAACGGATCAGAGGCAGAGAAGAACATCATTCGTCGTGCCTTTGTTTGGCAACGAATGCTCAACAAACAGCATTAAGAAATTTTCCTTTTTTGCTCTTTTGTCACTTGCTTAGCTTGTCCTATGTTTTTCTTTATAATTCCATGTTTTCTTAAGCCTTCTTCACTTGTCCACCTCTTCCTACAAAAGAGAAAGAGGGTTGATGAGCTACAAAAATCACTTGGGCACAAATATAACTCTAAATTTCACTCAAATGCCTATCTTTCTAACTTTCCTTTTTCCTATGTATAATTATGTCTATCTCCATTACTTACCACCAAAAATCATGTATATTCAAGGGAAAATGAGATGAAATATGTGAAATTATAGAGTTTATCAGGTATCTACTAATTTAGCTATTTAATGAATTTATAAATCGTTACAGATTTCAGGGAACAATTATTTTTTTAAAGTTGTGTAGAAGTCCAAGTTTATGCAGGAAAAATATTTCATACAAGTTTTAAGGAGAAAAGTTTTAATTTATTCGTATTTTTGGGCTTCTAACATTTCAAAGTGGTTATAAATTGATTAAATTGCTATATTATAGGAAATAAAAAGTTAGGTGTGACAACATCCTAAGACCTTACTTAATTCTTCATTATCTCTAATTTGAAAATTGGGGTGTTACTCACTACACCGATTGAATTTCATTTTAACCCGTAATTTCGGTGTTCTTCACCCCTTAATTACAATGTATAATTAATGGAACCCCAATGAATTAAGCATTGTTAATCGCCACTTAGTAGCTAATTTCACTAAGCTTTCTCAAATATCAAACCTCATCAATCGGTGAGTCTAGTATCAGAAGATTGGAATCCCTACTTTTAAGACACTTATAAACCCTCTTACTGTGTAATGTGATTAATTAATGCAATTAGTTCAATGCACAAAAATCAACCCACTTTCATGCAAATTAGCATAACAATAGAGAATCAGTAGAGTCACAATGAAACATGTATGTAACCACATAGATTGATGAGCATAATGTTCAACTTCAATTAGCCTACCACAAATTAGCATCCAACATTGATTACAAACATAATTAAATCAGTTCAATTACAGATTTACAAAACCTAAACCTATGAATTGAGAATCTATTGCTAAAACACGGGATGGAACATCGAAACTCCCTTTGAAGCTTTGGAACTCAGGCATCTTTACCCATCTTCAAGAGTTAGAAACTTAGTCTCTCATAAGTTTAACAATAACCTCAAATGGGGAAGTGATTTAACTCTTTTTCGTCGTCCAAAAAGAGCTAAAAACAAATAAAACTAGAATTAAACTACAGTAGATAACAGCAAGTCCTAGGTCAATTCACAGTTTGGTTTTATTTCTTGCTTAGGTCAAATAATCTCAAGTTAAGTAAATTATCAAACAGGTTGTGTGCAGGTTTATATCTAAGACTAATTAAAACTAGTAAGACTACAACTAACAGAATTAGAAGTGTGAAAGTATGAATGATAAGTACCTCCTTCTCCAAGTACTCCGTGCTTATGTTTAATCGGACTTCATATACTTGTTTCACTTAATATAAACTAGTTAAATCCTTGAGATCTCTTTAATCAAAGAAGTCTTCAAGAGTTTAACTAATTTAATCAAGCCTTAAGCTCTTTCAAGCCAAGAACATACCAATAGCAACACTAAACACTAGATCTAGCATTTAGGAAACAAATTCATTCCACAAATGTAAGAGGAGCTAATCGCACACACATACATGTATGAAACTACAAGAATTAAGCCTCGGTTTTCATGTCCTTAACAATCAAGAGAGATTTCAAACTAACCTAAAGTAGAACACCTAAAATCAAGATGCTCTAACCTATATAAGCCTAAATCTAGACATACATAGGCAAAATTTACATATAACTTGAAACCTAAAAGAGAAAATTACAAGCATATGAAGCCATAGGTTAATTCTACAAGCACATTTCCTTGGAGAAGAAGGCTAGGCGATCTAGCCGGACATGGAGATGAAGGCGGATGAAGGTAGTTGTGGAGTTCTGGACATGGCGGAGGTTTTCGAAGTGAAGGAGATGAAGAAGATGAAAATGGAGTTGAGAGAGTTTGTTAGAGGAGAGAGAAAGTGAAAGTTGGGAATGAGAAAAAGTTAGTTAGAGTTTGTGACATTTGGGCTTTTATAGTGGTGAGTAACTTTGGGATTATCGCCCAAAGGGTATTTTTGGTATTTGGTAAAAGGTGAGAATGAATGTGGACTAGATCTCATCTCCATGCATTTCTAAAGGTTCCTCCTTTTTCTCCAAGTGATTGTGCTTCCCTTTTTACCCTTAATGAGGCCTCCAGATTTGAATTTGACCTTGGCGCCAATTTTACCTCATTTGGAAAGATGCTCCCCAAGTACCTTAAAGCTGCAGGGCTGACTTTGCCTTAAATTACACTGCACAAAAGACTTCTGAAAAGTAGCTGGCATTTCTGATCATTGTGCAGTCTGGCTCCTGTACTCGCTGGCGGATAGGCTTTAGCTTCCAGATGTAACTTTGCTTCCGGATGTGAACTTGCATCCTGATGTGAGTATGCTTCCGGATGTAACTCTTCGTCCGCCAGCTCCAGCACGTTCACTTCCGGATGTACATCCACTTCCGGATGTAAGTCTTCTTTCCTCAAGTAGCTCAGCTTCAGGATGTAACTTTACTTCCGGATGTGAACTTGAGTACTTGTCATCTAGCCTTCCTTCTTGCCAACTCATCTCCACTGAGGCTCCACCAATGGTATGTATGGGGCCCACTTGGGACCCCCCCTACATGAGAAACACATCACATAGTCAAAATGACCAAAATACCCTTGGTTCCATAAAATGCAAGCAATAAGGCTATTATTCTTCAAATATTTACACATAAGCATGTGCATGAAAATATACCAATAATGATCAAATATAACAAATAAACCACACTAATTAACCTCAAATGCACATGCTTAATGGTATGAAATTTAGTCCAATCAAATCCCCCACACTTAATCTTTGCACTCCGGGCAAAGTCATATAAAAGATTAACTCAATCATTAAGCATAGTGAAGGCAATTGGAATTATCATAGAATACAAGTTGACTTTTTGAACCTTTCCCTAGAGCTTCACCTGGCCAAATCTAAGAGTACAAAGTGAATGCAAGTTTAACAATCAACTAGAATCAAGGAGGAGTGCCAATTGAGATTTTTTTCCTCACCGGATAAAGTGTTTAACTCATTCACTCGAGTTAGGAAAAATGTCTAACTAGGGACTTGTGATCACTCTTTGATTCAATGCACTTGACCATCACCATAGGCTTGTAATAGCTCTAAGTTCTCCACCCATTATTATGCATGATACAACCAAATCTAGAGGACTTTAGGGGTTGAATGGAAGGCTAATAATGAATGGTGAATGATGGAAAGTAGTCAATGACCAATAAGATGAACAAGTAATCACCACATATGCATGCAATACAATGAATCCAAGTCCAACAAACATGCTACATTTTTTCAAAAGCACTTTGTGCTTTTCTCTTATTTTCTTCTCTCATGCCTTTGGCATATCATATATAAGCACTTTGTGCTTTCACATATTTTTTTTCCAGGCCTTCGGCCTCTTTTCTTCCCTTCATTTCTTTTGTTTTTCTTGGCCTTTGGCCATCTCTCCTTTCTTTCCTTTCAATGTGGCTCTCGGCCATCTTTTATTTCTCACAATATAGCATGCTTTACACTAGATACAACAATACAACACTAATATAAATGCAAGCATATGCTATAATCACTCATTCAAACATTGGTCAAGGTGATAGAAAAGAAAAGTGAATGGCCCAAAGAGGTTAAATCAAAGGATAATATTTGGTTGGCTTAGTGTTTGGGTCATGAGGGTTCAGAAAGAAACGCCCCTTTCATTTTCAATCATGTCATGCATTGTGATCTTGAACAAGAGCTAGGACAAGTTCTAGGAGGTCAAGTAACTATTGGCCCACTCAATTCGGTTGGAGGCTTCTCACTTTTATAGCTTACTCTAATCAGTCACTTCCTCCTCAAGAAAAGTTAAATGAGAAACTTACACCCTCTTTATACCTTAAAAGTGCCCCATGCAATGCCCTAAGTAATCATTCCAAAAATTCTACTTACACACTAGAGGACAATTCCATTTACTTTCAAGAGCCATAATCAAGTCAAATTTTCAAGAAAAATCATGCCAAATAAGTCCAAAAATCAAGTGTGAAAGCTTTGAATTAAACCACTTTAAAGCATATAATACACCTCCCCCACACTTAAAGCATGCATTGTCCTCAATGGACCAATCAAATCAAGTAGGAAGATGCATTTTAAAGGCAAAGCAGCAACATAAAAGGCAGGGCAGTTCCAACAAACAAATGGCTCATATGCATGTATTATTAACAAGACTACACTAAGCACAACCTAAAATATTATATATATTTTTTTACTCACTGACGCTCAGGAAGCCTAACTGGATCTAGACTCAAGCTGCTAGGCTTCCGGAAGCAAAGATGCTACCGGAAGCAAAATGGCTGTGGAAAGTCATGCTGGTTCAGATTCTAAGTCTTATCCCTAGCGGAAGCAAATATGCTACCGGAAGCAAAATTGCTTCCGGATGCACTGGCACTAGTGAAAGCAAAAACTCATCCCCTAGCGGAAGCAAGGTGAACTCAATCTGATCCTGAGTAGCAAAGTCTAAATGGAAAGCTTCCGGAAGCCAAAACACTTCCGGATGCAAAATCCTCTATTTCTCAATGACACTTCCTGAAGCTTATGGACATCCCCAAGCAATAGTGATTGATTTTTATTTTCTAACCTAAAACAACATACTAAAACAAACCTAAACAAAATCCTAAACACAAAAATACAATCCTAATTTTTCTAATACTAACACCTTCCCCCACACTTAAGAGTTTGCAATAAAAGAATAAGTGAGGAAAGGAAAGAAACGACCTTTAGGGAGGTTTGAAATTCTCCTTATACAATTTGAGCAAGTGGCCATTGACCTTGTACACACGGCCATCCTTGAGATTCTTGATCTCAACCATCCCAAAGTCATGAGACTTGAGCACTTCATAAGGTCCTTGCCACTTGTCTTTAAGCTTACCGCCTCCACAGAATTTGAATCTTACCCTATAGCACAAGACAAGATCTCCCTCCTTGAACTGCTTCCTCAAAATGCCACTGTCATGTATGGCCTTTGTCTTCTCTTTCAAAATTCTTGAGTTTTCAAAAGCTTCATTCCTCAGCTCCTCGAGCTCACTCAGAGTCAATTGCCTTTCTTGAGCAGCAGCATCCATATCCTCAATACAAGATTTAACTGCCCAATAAGACTTGTGCTGCAACTCAACTGGTAAATGACAAGCTTTTCCATATATGAGCCGATAAGGAGACATGCCAATAGGAGTCTTAAATGAAGTCCTATATGCCCACAGAGCTTCTTCAAGTCTCAAGCTCCAATCCTTCCTACTGGGTTTCACAATACGCTCAAGGATGTTCTTAATTTGTCTATTGCTCACCTCAGCTTCTCCATTAGTTTGGGGGTGGTAAGGTGTAGAAACCTTGTGATTCACCCCAAATTGGCTGAGCAATGAAGTCATGAGCTTGTTACAAAAATGAGAACCTTGATCGCTCACCAAAGCTTTAGGAACTCCAAACCGGCAAAAGATATTAGACTTCAGAAATTTCAACACGGCCCTCGCATCATTAGCCCTGGTTGGCACAGCTTCCACCCATCTAGAAAGGTAATCCACTGCCAGCAGAATATATGTGTAGCCGTTGGATGGGGGAAAAGGTCCCATGAAGTCTATGCCCCAAACATCAAAAGGATCACAATACAACATCGGCACTTGAGGCATCTCCTGTCTCTTCCCTAAACTTCCAAACCTTTGGCACTTGTCACAAGACTTGCAATACTCATAAGCGTCCTTAAACACGGTAGGCCAATAGAAACCGGCCTCCAAGATCTTCCTCGAAGTCTTTTTAGCACCAAAGTGTCCTCCACAAGCTAGTGAATGACAAAACTCCAGGATCGATGGGACTTCATCATCTTGCACACACTTCCTGATTATTTGATCATTACATAACCTCCACAAGTGCGGCTCATCCCAAACATAATAACCAGCATCTCTTTTCAACTTTTGAACTTGATGCTTGTTCAAAGATGGTGAAGTGACTTCAGCAACCAAATAGTTCACAAGATGAGCATACCAGGGATCCTTCTGTGCATTCAAGGCACACAACAAAGCATCTGGAAAGGTGTCACAAACAAGAGAAGAATCATCAACACCTTCCACATCCATTGGCAATCTGCTCAAGTGATCAGCTACTAGGTTCTCTCTTCCAGCCCTGTCCTTAATCTCCACCTCAAACTCTTGTAGCAGCAACACCCATCTCAAGAGCCTGGGCTTTGTTTGAGGTTTAGATAACAAATATCGAACAGCTGCATGATCCGTGAATATAATGACTCTGGAATGAAGTAAATATTGCCGAAATTTGTCTAGACCAAAGACAATGGCAAATAATTCTTTTTCAGTTGTTGTATAATTCCTTTGAGCTCTATCCAAAGTCTTAGAGGCATAAGCAATCACCCTCGGCAAGGAATCATGTCGCTGGCCGAGCATAGCTCCCAAGGCCTCGTTGGAAGCATCGCATGATAGCTCAAAAGGAAACTCCCAATTAGGTGCAACCAAGATAGGAGGAGAAATAAGCCTTGACTTCAACTCAACAAAGGCTTCCTTACAAGCACTAGAGAAATCAAACTCGGCCTCTTTTTGAAGTAGATGAGATAAAGGAGCAGCAATTTGGCTGAAGCCCTTGATAAATCGTCTATAAAATCCCACATGTCCTAGAAAGGACCTCAACTCTTTCAAGCAGGTAGGAAAGGGTAGAGAAGAGATTAATTCAACCTTGGCTTTGTCAACTTGAATGCCTTCTCTTGAGACTAAGTGTCCCAAAACTATGCCCTTATCCACCATGAAATGACACTTCTCATAGTTGAGTACCAAGCCCTTCTCCACACATCTAACCAATGCTTTCTCAAGATTGACCAAGCAAGCATCAAAACTATCTCCATAGAGGGAGAAATCATCCATAAACACCTCTATGCCATCCTCCAGCAAGTCATTGAAAATGCTCATCATACAACGCTGAAAAGTTCCTGGAGCATTGCACAGACCGAAAGGCATCCTCCTGTATGCGAAGGTCCCAAATGGACAAGTAAAGGTCGTCTTTTCTTGGTCCTCTGGTGCTATGGGAACCTGGAAGTATCCGGAGAAACCATCCAGAAAACAATAGTGTGATTTGTCTGCTAGTCTTTCCAACATTTGATCAATGAATGGTAATGGAAAGTGATTTTTTCTTGTAGAGTCATTCAGTCGCCGGTAATCTATACATACCCTCCAAGAGTTCTGAACCCGCGTAGGCACTAGTTCATCTTTGTCATTTTTCACCACGGTCAACCCACTCTTCTTGGGTACCACATGTATGGGACTCACCCATTCGCTATCGCTTATCGGGTAAATGATTCCGATACTTAGTAGCTTTTCTACTTCCTTTTTCACAACATCAAGAATTAAGGGATTGAGCCTCCTTTGTGGTTGCCTCACTGGTTTAGCATTGTCAGTAAGCAAGATCTGGTGCATGCAAGTGGTAGAACTCATGCCAGGAAGATCGGCTAAAGTCCACCCAATGGCCCCCTTGTATCTTCTTAACACATCAAGTAACTTCTCTTCCTCAAGAGAAGAAAGAGAAGTAGAGATAATCACCGGCAGCTTCTCATCCTCCATCAAGTAGGCATACTTGAGATTAGGTGGCAAAGGTTTCAGCTCCAGAGTAGGTGGCTCAATAATAGATGGAACCAGGGTGTGCATCTCAACTTGCAGCACTTGAGGCTCATAGAAATCATCATCAAATTTCGGCAGCTCATCAAAGTAATTAGAAAAAATCAGTGGCTGCTTCAGATCATCACAATAATTCAGCCTCTTAGAGTTTGAGGCCTCAGCACTCTTATTCAAGTCTTCATCTCCACTGCCGCTCAGGGAAGAAACATGTGTATCGTCAGCGAGCGCATGCTCTTTCAGATAAAGCTTCTCTCTCAGCTTGTGTAAGCGGCTTCTCCTTAAAGCTTCATACTCTTCAATATCAAACCCTTGTGAACTAGACTTCTCAATTTCCTTTGTGAATTCACAACCTCCATCCTTTGTTTGTCCTACAAAAGTGAGCAAACTTCCCTCTTCCAAGGGGTTGTAGCTTGATAAAGAAGATATAGAAGTGCAATCATCATCAAAATCATAGTTCACATACATGGAATCCATGAATTCAGTTACTGTACTTCCTATACTAGATGAATCATTAAAAACATCATGCAAGCATGTATTAGAAATCAATCTAGCACAAGAATCATGACAGCACATATGAGTATCAATTTTATCAAACATGTTCAGCTTAAAGGAATTCACATGCTCGTCATAAATCACATGCATCAATGAATCAACCACACTCAGCCCTAGGAGAGAATAGTCCTCGTGGGGATGTCTCATGGCTTCTCCTACATCAAACCTTATTATTTGATTCCCCACTTGCATTGTAACAAATCCCCCTTCTAAACTTATCACCATCTTGGCAGTTTTCATAAATGGCCTTCCTAGGATCAAAGAATCATCCATACTAGTGTCACTGGTCATATCAAGTACATAAAAGTCCACGGGGAAAACTAGTTCCCTAACCTTCACTAGAATGTCTTCTATAAAGCCAAAGGGTTTCTTTATGGACCTATCAGCCAGTTGAACTACAACACTAGTTTCACTCAGGTTTTTCAATCCTAGTGCAAAGTAGGTAGCCTTAGGCATGACGTTAATGGCTGCCCCTAAATCAAGAAGTGCTTTCCCAAAGCTAAGTTTCCCTATCTGACAAGGGATGGTGAAAGATCCCGGATCTCTGCACTTTGAGGGCAAGTACCCTTTCAAGAGAGACGAAACATTAGTCCTTAATTGGACCTTGTTACTTGCATTACCAACTCTCTTGTTAGTACACAGATCTTTTAAAAACTTGGCACATTTAGGCATTTGCTTTAACAATACAAGAATAGGTACATTCACTTCAAGCTTAGAGAATAAGTTGAGCATTTCCTTTTCTAACTCATCATCATGTTGTTTCTTAACTAAAGCATATGAGTTAGGAAAAGGTAAATGTTTAGGGTCAAGAGGCTTACCTTTAGGAGACTCATCTCTTTGTTGAATTGGTTGTTCTTGCAAAGAAGATTCTCCAACTTTGCGTTTTCCTTCAGCAATCTCCTTCCTCTTCTCCTCTTGTGAGCTCTCAGCTTTATTACTTTCCTTAGTCAGGCTCTCGGCCTCATCAGGTAAATCATCATGAGAAGGATTAAGTACAGCCTCTCCATTCATCTGGTCACCAACAAAATCATTCCGGAGGCTAGTATAACCTTCCTCATTTGATATACTCTTCTCGGCCTCACAAGGTATTTGTCTTTCCTCCTCTTCTTCCTCATATTCATAAGCATCACCATATTTCCGTCCACTTCTTAGGTGCATAGAATGAATGTTTTGTGGATTAATCACCACATTAGACAGCAATCCACCTTTCTTTGCGTCCTGCTCAGCTTTATCATTAAACATTTGAGAAACTAAGGTAGTTACATCTTTCTTTAGACCTTCTCCAAACTTTTCCATTAAACTTGACATCATCTGGTACATCGTATCTTGTTGAGATGTCGAAGAACTAGATGGAGGAGCATGAGCTGGATCATTATTCTTCATAAATGGAGGAGGAACATTGGCTTGTTGATTCGGCCTGTACCTTTGATCATTAGAGTTAGGCCTCCCTTGATATGAACCATAGCCTTGTTGTGAGGGATAGGCATTAGCAGATTGGTAGTTACCTCCCCCCCACTTAGGCTGTTGCTGTGGTTGGAAAGAGCTGGAATTTGTGGCTTGGTTTGAACCTCCCCCCCACTTGAAGTTCGGGTGGTCCCTCCATCCCGGATTGTACGTGGAAGAGTAAGGATCATATTTGGCTTGAGGCCTAGCATTGTTATACATGGCCGCCACTTCCGCTTGGGCTGGACAGTCTGAGGATAAGTGCATCGGCGAGCCACAGTGATCACAAGATGAGGCCACCAAGGCCATAGAATCATCAACACAAGAAGTAGGCGTCACAAAGCATCCGTCCATCCGACTGAGGCTCTCAGTCAACCTTTCAATAGAGTTGTACAGCTTGTCATCACTACTCACTGAGGCAACCTTTGGCGCAGCACCATACAAAGCATCACGACCATAAAAATTCTGGTGATTAGAGGCCATGGTTGAAAATAAGTTCCATCCTTCATTGGCGGATAAGTTGAAAAGTGAGCCATTAGAAGCAGCATCAACACTCATCTTGAGCTGTGGTACCAGGCCATCATAAAAATATTGCACCAAATTGCCTTTGGAGATGTTATGATTGGGGCACGAGTTCACCAAGGTATTGTGTAACAACCACAATTTTAAACCCTTTTTACGCCATTTTTATCACAAATTTTTTTTTTCATATATACTAACTATGTTAGAAAATAAATTTACCTATAAGGAAGACTAATATAGTTAGAAAGGATTAATATTATATTCCAAAATGATTTCTGATGACTAACCATGATAGAAAAATTAAATGCCTATATTATATATCTACCTATCATGGTTAGAAAAGAACAAAACTAAATTTTAATAATCATGAATATAATAAAGTCAATTTAATATATAATTCAAATATTAAGTAACAGAATTCAGTAGTTTCCCATCACACAGCCAAATGTATAAGTTTTGCAGAAATAATTAACTACAACATTTTCTGAATAATGAAGATCTATAAAGTATGCAAATATCAAATTAAATATGCAACATAAATCAAATGTATGAGGTTCCTAATGTGGCAATAACATGTGTCGGCATCTCACTTTAGTGAGTAGTCCCCGGATCCTTCCCTTGATTTCCTACTGCGCTCCTGTAAAATAATAAAACGTGGGGTAGACCCAGAATCGCAACTACAACCACTTGCTTACGTGCATGTGCATGTCAGCAAGGTGGTGTGTGCCAATACTGTGATAAGTGGTGTGTGCTACATACATTGTTGCATGAACATTTAATATAAATTAATTGTAAGTATCTATCAAATACCAACTCTCAGTAACATATATATCCTCATTATCAAACACAATGGATAACAAAGCAACATTACTCATTTATAATCAATAATTAAACATAAATAATATTACGCCAGAAAATCCAACAACAATAATAATCATCAAATACACGATAATATTTCAGTTCAATAGGGACTCACAACTCTTGGTTGATTTACCCTCGCTTGAACCGGGGGCGCTCTCCCCAATAACGTTTTTCTCTTTTTAGTCCCTGTGGTATAATAGTTCAATAGGGACTCACGACTCAAAGGTCGATATACCCTCGCTTGAACAAAACATAATGGTTCAATAGGGACTCACGACTCGATGGTCGATATACCCTCGCTTGAACAAAGAATCACAGTTCAATAGGGACTCACGACTCGACGGTCGATGTACCCTCGTTTGAACAAAACATATCGGTTCAATAGGGACTCACGACTCGATGACCGATGTACCCTCGCTTGAACCGGGCGCCATTCACAATAATATTTTTTATTCAATTTAGGCCTTATGGACCAACAGGGTACCTCATCCCGGGATGACATAATTATATTATTATATTATTCGGTTTATAAGACAATTCAGAATTCC
Organism: Mimosa pudica; assembly: GCA_029929735.1. Classification (NCBI taxonomy): domain Eukaryota; kingdom Viridiplantae; phylum Streptophyta; class Magnoliopsida; order Fabales; family Fabaceae; genus Mimosa; species Mimosa pudica. The sequence continues at coordinate 12,319,473 of JAKELP010000020.1, forward strand.
AACCAGAGTATTCAATAATCATCAGATCAACAGTAATAACATGTTTATCATCTATCCTACATGCTCACTAACATACACATACACGCAAACAAGTAGAAGTAGTTACCTCCTTGCATTTAAACCCAATAATGTTAACGTAAGCTCCCACGTGCTCAATTGTCATTAACCAACTTCTACAAGTAATAATTCAACACATACAAATAATTAAAACTTAATCAATTACCATGTATACTAATTAACATCGCTCTCGTTCCTATAAGTACTACCCAACCCCTTTTTCTTAGCTTAGCTACCTTATGAAACTACTTTGATTCTCAAGCTTTAACTAATAACATTCATGGGTTCTTGATAATTCCATGAATCTTTTAATAACTTAAATCCAGCACAAGCCACATCACCCATTAAGCCAACAATTAATAAATTAACCAAAGCAGGAAGAAGAGATCCACTTTTTATTTATTAATTATTATTCTTTTTTTTTTACCTTCATGGGTTACATATTAATTAAATCATCATATATCTAACCAAGCGAATTCAGTCCAAAAAAAAAAACAAACCAAGCGAATCCCAATACTACTCTACCCACATATATCACATTTACTTTCATCATCTTTTCTTCCCACGCAAAGAATCAAAACACATGACACTAACCAAGGAATACACAAAATACAAGCTTTCATTTACTATACTTCAAATATTATTTGAGACATCATTTCCCCCATCAACCAGTTCGGCCAAGGCTAACAAATGGCAATGAATAGAAAATAATTATAATTTATGAATCAACAAGGAAAGAGAATAATTTGTGAAACTACAACCCCAAACAGAAATCTAAACATACAAAGCTATATTATTCCTACTCTAATGGACTTATAGCCAACTAACTTGAAGATTTGAGACTAGAAAATTCCTAATCCATGTTCTCTCCCACGTCTCGTTTAAATCGCTGAAAAGGATAGAGGTGAATAAAGGAAACTTACCAAATCTAGTTTTCACATTTGCATCACCAAACGGAGGTCTCCACTGTCAGATTCGTCGCCGGAAAACCAAATAGAGGCCGTTTTCTTTGCCGTCGTCGTCTAGTGGGCAGAGACGAAGAATGATGAAAGTGACGAGAAAATGAGGAAGAAGAGGAACTAGGCTTGTTTGGTTTGGTTTATGGTAATGGGAAAATGGAATGGTTGAAGAGAGGAAGGAGGTGAGCAACGGGTTCATGAGGTTGAGAAGAAGAAGAAGATGAAGTTTGATGATGGGTAGAGAACGCATATGACACTGTTTTATTGATGTGTTTATGCGGCTAGATTAGAGAGAAGGAGAGGAAGAGTTATCTCAATAGATGCAACATTAGGGTTTTGAGGCTAATTACAAAAACACCCTCTTTGGTTAAAGTATTTCCGATTAGTGTGCTATTATCATTTTATATTTTAAATCCTTATAATTTCTAATTTGATTCCTAAAATTATAACATTAAATCATTTTTAGCTTACCTTATCACCCAAAATTACATCCCAATGAGTAAATCAATAAGCCATTAATAGAAATTTTTCTCTCATCTTATCCCAATTTTAAGTTACAAAAAAAATCCCCATAAAAATCTCCAAATTAAAAATAGACATTTCCTAATTTTTGTGTGTATTTTCCAAATGTTGAATTCTCCACAATAATTTGAAATCGCAAATTACTTGTAGCCCCTTCATTATTTTTATTATATATCTTTTTATAATATCTAGAATCTCAATAATTTCCTATAACTTTCTTTCCAAAAATTTAGAAATTACCCTAATTTATCTTATATAAGAAATTGAGGATGTTACAAATTTAAATAAAACAGCCTTCTAAGTTACTCCCAAAATAATGCCTTCCTAATATAAACATCATAAATATTCCTAAATTTAAATTTAACACTTAATTATTTTCTTTCTTAATCCTAATAGATTTCTAAAGACAAAAATGTTGAATTTTCTTAATTCATTTGCAAGATTAAATTTTGGGTATTTATTAATTTATTTTATAATTAAAATTTAGGATGTTACAATTCTACCCACCTTTTAGGAATTTTGTCCCCAAAATTCGCTATGTCTATCAATTATAAGAAATAATGCACAATGTAGTTCACTAGACACATAATGTAGCTTATTCAATACATCCCTAAGAAGTAAAACTACAAATTCTAGCCAAAATAATACTAAACATTTCTCTTATTTCTAAATTTCTATGACACCCTCTTTTTTTATGTCACCCCATCAATACTAACGAGAAGCATTCCCCACTATTAATGATAATTCCAATCTTGCAATTTTATTCCAATCCTCAAAACATCAAATTTTACTACTCCATGAATTTCTATTGTCCTTAACTATTTCAACAAAGAAAGTCATCTTCCCTTTTACATCACCCACAAGCATATTTCATCTTAACTAAAGATACATTATCAAACCATTAGACCAATTTCCTATGATATAAATGCAAATCTTAAAACCTATGAAAATATCAATCCACTAACTATTGAGTATCCTCTAATTTGATCAAACCATAAATTTTCCTCAATGTAACTAAAAAAAAACTAATGACACCTTAATCATTAAATCATTCTTTATACCTTCTAAAACAAGTGTTCCTTATCAAAAACACTATTCAATAACGGATCTAATTTTCTAGCCTCACATTGCAAATCCAATTGTTCTTCTTTTTTTTCTCTCTTTTTTTTTTCAGTCATATTCCAAAATCAACATCATCATCATCAATGTCATTATCAATCTTCTCAATTCCAATGAATCAATTAAAACACTTGCTAAAAGTTCACCCTAAAATATTGAACTCAGCTAGCTTTCTCATCCATGTAACTTAATCATAATCGCAACTTCTAAGCAAACTTTTTTTTTTCAGTCATTAATCAAGTCAAGTCCATTACAGTATAATCCAATCCTAAAAGTCACAAACTCCTTAAATTCCGAGTCCATTCCAAACCATAACACTACTACCCCTTTTAATTCGTCAGTAATATCTTCTAAATCCAATCCAACCATTTGCATTCACTAAAGTCACTCACAATTACCATTAAAACTACCAAAATTCAATTAAACCATATAAATATCCCTTATATTGAAATCTAAAATCGACACTGCCCTTCTCATATTCAAAGCTTAGCCAATTCGTCCTACCATCTATATTAATTAAAATTACTTAATAAATCAACACAATTCCTCAAACCGTAGATCTCATCTCGAACTCAGTTATACTATCTCACTTATTCATTTTCTGTCAATATATTTCCTATAACGAATGCTCAAATCCTCAAAATTTCAATCACTGCCAACTCAATCTAACTCAATTAACTTACATTCTACAATAAAATTCAATAAATTTACCATGTGCACTTACAAATCTAAAACAACAGGTTCAATAAACTTTAAGCTCCCCCACTAGAAACCCAATCATGAACTTCACTACTTTAAATCTGTCGAAATCTTCTGTGACAATAGATACTTAAATATCATCAGCCAATCAAGATATCACAATTCTTAGCATCTCACAAAATACTCTTGCAAAAGAGAATATCATTCTAATTCTAAATATTTAAACATCTATTACAATTCCTGTCAACAATTTTGAGGGAAGGATCGGGGAGTGTTATTACCAAATTGTAACAAATTGTAACAACCACATTAATACTAGTGAATATGCAATGCAAGAAACAACATAATCTAACTAAAGCAAGTATAGAATCTCACATTTATAAAATATCTTAAATCTCATATTTACTATGATATCTAATTACCTTCTTTTAAGCCACCTACTTAACTAAACCAAACCATGACATGTGGACTTGGTGATAGTAGCTTCCTGTTTGTAATTCATGCTGGCCAGTCATAACTTACAAACACAAATCTACCTATTACCTTATCCCATGACTTGCTTGGTGAACCGTAAACCTTTGCTCTGATACCAAATTGTAACAACCACAATTTTAAACCCTTTTTACGCCATTTTTATCACAAATTTTTTTTTTCATATATACTAACTATGTTAGAAAATAAATTTACCTATAAGGAAGACTAACATAGTTAGAAAGGATTAATATTATATTCCAAAATGATTTCTGATGACTAACCATGATAGAAAAATTAAATGCCTATATTATATATCTACCTATCATGGTTAGAAAAGAACAAAACTAAATTTTAATAATCATGAATATAATAAAGTCAATTTAATATATAATTCAAATATTAAGTAACAGAATTCAGTAGTTTCCCATCACACAGCCAAATGTATAAGTTTTGCAGAAATAATTAACTACAACATTTTCTGAATAATGAAGATCTATAAAGTATGCAAATATCAAATTAAATATGCAACATAAATCAAATGTATGAGGTTCCTAATGTGGCAATAACATGTGTCGGCATCTCACTTTAGTGAGTAGTCCCCGGATCCTTCCCTTGATTTCCTACTGCGCTCCTGTAAAATAATAAAACGTGGGGTAGACCCAGAATCGCAACTACAACCACTTACTTACGTGCATGTGCATGTCAGCAAGGTGGTGTGTGCCAATACTGTGATAAGTGGTGTGTGCTACATACATTGTTGCATGAACATTTAATATAAATTAATTGTAAGTATCTATCAAATACCAACTCTCAGTAACATATATATCCTCATTATCAAACACAATGGATAACAAAGCAACATTACTCATTTATAATCAATAATTAAACATAAATAATATTACGCCAGAAAATCCAACAACAATAATAATCATCAAATACACGATAATATTTCAGTTCAATAGGGACTCACAACTCTTGGTTGATTTACCCTCGCTTGAACCGGGGGCGCTCTCCCCAATAACGTTTTTCTCTTTTTAGTCCCTGTGGTATAATAGTTCAATAGGGACTCACGACTCAAAGGTCGATATACCCTCGCTTGAACAAAACATAATGGTTCAATAGGGACTCACGACTCGATGGTCGATATACCCTCGCTTGAACAAAGAATCACAGTTCAATAGGGACTCACGACTCGACGGTCGATGTACCCTCGCTTGAACAAAACATATCGGTTCAATAGGGACTCACGGCTCGATGACCGATGTACCCTCGCTTGAACCGGGCGCCATTCACAATAATATTTTTTATTCAATTTAGGCCTTATGGACCAACAGGGTACCTCATCCCGGGATGGCATAATTATATTATTATATTATTCGGTTTATAAGACAATTCAGAATTCCAACCAGAGTATTCAATAATCATCAGATCAACAGTAATAACATGTTTATCATCTATCCTACATGCTCACTAACATACACATACACGCAAACAAGTAGAAGTAGTTACCTCCTTGCATTTAAACCCAATAATGTTAACGTAAGCTCCCACGTGCTCAATTGTCATTAACCAACTTCTACAAGTAATAATTCAACACATACAAATAATTAAAACTTAATCAATTACCATGTATACTAATTAACATCGCTCTCGTTCCTATAAGTACTACCCAACCCCTTTTTCTTAGCTTAGCTACCTTATGAAACTACTTTGATTCTCAAGCTTTAACTAATAACATTCATGGGTTCTTGATAATTCCATGAATCTTTTAATAACTTAAATCCAGCACAAGCCACATCACCCATTAAGCCAACAATTAATAAATTAACCAAAGCAGGAAGAAGAGATCCACTTTTTATTTATTAATTATTATTCTTTTTTTTTTACCTTCATGGGTTACATATTAATTAAATCATCATATATCTAACCAAGCGAATTCAGCCAAAAAAAAAAAAACAAACCAAGCGAATCCCAATACTACTCTACCCACATATATCACATTTACTTTCATCATCTTTTCTTCCCACGCAAAGAATCAAAACACATGACACTAACCAAGGAATACACAAAATACAAGCTTTCATTTACTATACTTCAAATATTATTTGAGACATCATTTCCCCCATCAACCAGTTCGGCCAAGGCTAACAAATGGCAATGAATAGAAAATAATTATAATTTATGAATCAACAAGGAAAGAGAATAATTTGTGAAACTACAACCCCAAACAGAAATCTAAACATACAAAGCTATATTATTCCTACTCTAATGGACTTATAGCCAACTAACTTGAAGATTTGAGACTAGAAAATTCCTAATCCATGTTCTCTCCCACGTCTCGTTTAAATCGCTGAAAAGGATAGAGGTGAATAAAGGAAACTTACCAAATCTAGTTTTCACATTTGCATCACCAAACGGAGGTCTCCACTGTCAGATTCGTCGCCGGAAAACCAAATAGAGGCCGTTTTCTTTGCCGTCGTCGTCTAGTGGGCAGAGACGAAGAATGATGAAAGTGACGAGAAAATGAGGAAGAAGAGGAACTAGGCTTGTTTGGTTTGGTTTATGGTAATGGGAAAATGGAATGGTTGAAGAGAGGAAGGAGGTGAGCAACGGGTTCATGAGGTTGAGAAGAAGAAGAAGATGAAGTTTGATGATGGGTAGAGAACGCATATGACACTGTTTTATTGATGTGTTTATGCGGCTAGATTAGAGAGAAGGAGAGGAAGAGTTATCTCAATAGATGCAACATTAGGGTTTTGAGGCTAATTACAAAAACACCCTCTTTGGTTAAAGTATTTCCGATTAGTGTGCTATTATCATTTTATATTTTAAATCCTTATAATTTCTAATTTGATTCCTAAAATTATAACATTAAATCATTTTTAGCTTACCTTATCACCCAAAATTACATCCCAATGAGTAAATCAATAAGCCATTAATAGAAATTTTTCTCTCATCTTATCCCAATTTTAAGTTACAAAAAAAATCCCCATAAAAATCTCCAAATTAAAAATAGACATTTCCTAATTTTTGTGTGTATTTTCCAAATGTTGAATTCTCCACAATAATTTGAAATCGCAAATTACTTGTAGCCCCTTCATTATTTTTATTATATATCTTTTTATAATATCTAGAATCTCAATAATTTCCTATAACTTTCTTTCCAAAAATTTAGAAATTACCCTAATTTATCTTATATAAGAAATTGAGGATGTTACAAATTTAAATAAAACAGCCTTCTAAGTTACTCCCAAAATAATGCCTTCCTAATATAAACATCATAAATATTCCTAAATTTAAATTTAACACTTAATTATTTTCTTTCTTAATCCTAATAGATTTCTAAAGACAAAAATGTTGAATTTTCTTAATTCATTTGCAAGATTAAATTTTGGGTATTTATTAATTTATTTTATAATTAAAATTTAGGATGTTACAATTCTACCCACCTTTTAGGAATTTTGTCCCCAAAATTCGCTATGTCTATCAATTATAAGAAATAATGCACAATGTAGTTCACTAGACACATAATGTAGCTTATTCAATACATCCCTAAGAAGTAAAACTACAAATTCTAGCCAAAATAATACTAAACATTTCTCTTATTTCTAAATTTCTATGACACCCTCTTTTTTTATGTCACCCCATCAATACTAACGAGAAGCATTCCCCACTATTAATGATAATTCCAATCTTGCAATTTTATTCCAATCCTCAAAACATCAAATTTTACTACTCCATGAATTTCTATTGTCCTTAACTATTTCAACAAAGAAAGTCATCTTCCCTTTTACATCACCCACAAGCATATTTCATCTTAACTAAAGATACATTATCAAACCATTAGACCAATTTCCTATGATATAAATGCAAATCTTAAAACTTATGAAAATATCAATCCACTAACTATTGAGTATCCTCTAATTTGATCAAACCATAAATTTTCCTCAATGTAACTAAAAAAAAACTAATGACACCTTAATCATTAAATCATTCTTTATACCTTCTAAAACAAGTGTTCCTTATCAAAAACACTATTCAATAACGGATCTAATTTTCTAGCCTCACATTGCAAATCCAATTGTTCTTCTTTTTTTTCTCTCTTTTTTTTTCAGTCATATTCCAAAATCAACATCATCATCATCAATGTCATTATCAATCTTCTCAATTCCAATGAATCAATTAAAACACTTGCTAAAAGTTCACCCTAAAATATTGAACTCAGCTAGCTTTCTCATCCATGTAACTTAATCATAATCGCAACTTCTAAGCAAACTTTTTTTTTTCAGTCATTAATCAAGTCAAGTCCATTACAGTATAATCCAATCCTAAAAGTCACAAACTCCTTAAATTCCGAGTCCATTCCAAACCATAACACTACTACCCCTTTTAATTCGTCAGTAATATCTTCTAAATCCAATCCAACCATTTGCATTCACTAAAGTCACTCACAATTACCATTAAAACTACCAAAATTCAATTAAACCATATAAATATCCCTTATATTGAAATCTAAAATCGACACTGCCCTTCTCATATTCAAAGCTTAGCCAATTCGTCCTACCATCTATATTAATTAAAATTACTTAATAAATCAACACAATTCCTCAAACCGTAGATCTCATCTCGAACTCAGTTATACTATCTCACTTATTCATTTTCTGTCAATATATTTCCTATAACGAATGCTCAAATCCTCAAAATTTCAATCACTGCCAACTCAATCTAACTCAATTAACTTACATTCTACAATAAAATTCAATAAATTTACCATGTGCACTTACAAATCTAAAACAACAGGTTCAATAAACTTTAAGCTCCCCCACTAGAAACCCAATCATGAACTTCACTACTTTAAATCTGTCGAAATCTTCTGTGACAATAGATACTTAAATATCATCAGCCAATCAAGATATCACAATTCTTAGCATCTCACAAAATACTCTTGCAAAAGAGAATATCATTCTAATTCTAAATATTTAAACATCTATTACAATTCCTGTCAACAATTTTGAGGGAAGGATCGGGGAGTGTTATTACCAAATTGTAACAAATTGTAACAACCACATTAATACTAGTGAATATGCAATGCAAGAAACAACATAATCTAACTAAAGCAAGTATAGAATCTCACATTTATAAAATATCTTAAATCTCATATTTACTATGATATCTAATTACCTTCTTTTAAGCCACCTACTTAACTAAACCAAACCATGACATGTGGACTTGGTGATAGTAGCTTCCTGTTTGTAATTCATGCTGGCCAGTCATAACTTACAAACACAAATCTACCTATTACCTTATCCCATGACTTGCTTGGTGAACCGTAAACCTTTGCTCTGATACCAAATTGTAACAACCACAATTTTAAACCCTTTTTACGCCATTTTTATCACAAATTTTTTTTTTCATATATACTAACTATGTTAGAAAATAAATTTACCTATAAGGAAGACTAACATAGTTAGAAAGGATTAATATTATATTCCAAAATGATTTCTGATGACTAACCATGATAGAAAAATTAAATGTCTATATTATATATCTACCTATCATGGTTAGAAAAGAACAAAACTAAATTTTAATAATCATGAATATAATAAAGTCAATTTAATATATAATTCAAATATTAAGTAACAGAATTCAGTAGTTTCCCATCACACAGCCAAATGTATAAGTTTTGCAGAAATAATTAACTACAACATTTTCTGAATAATGAAGATCTATAAAGTATGCAAATATCAAATTAAATATGCAACATAAATCAAATGTATGAGGTTCCTAATGTGGCAATAACATGTGTCGGCATCTCACTTTAGTGAGTAGTCCCCGGATCCTTCCCTTGATTTCCTACTGCGCTCCTGTAAAATAATAAAACGTGGGGTAGACCCAGAATCGCAACTACAACCACTTGCTTACGTGCATGTGCATGTCAGCAAGGTGGTGTGTGCCAATACTGTGATAAGTGGTGTGTGCTACATACATTGTTGCATGAACATTTAATATAAATTAATTGTAAGTATCTATCAAATACCAACTCTCAGTAACATATATATCCTCATTATCAAACACAATGGATAACAAAGCAACATTACTCATTTATAATCAATAATTAAACATAAATAATATTACGCCAGAAAATCCAACAACAATAATAATCATCAAATACACGATAATATTTCAGTTCAATAGGGACTCACAACTCTTGGTTGATTTACCCTCGCTTGAACCGGGGGCGCTCTCCCCAATAACGTTTTTCTCTTTTTAGTCCCTGTGGTATAATAGTTCAATAGGGACTCACGACTCAAAGGTCGATATACCCTCGCTTGAACAAAACATAATGGTTCAATAGGGACTCACGACTCGATGGTCGATATACCCTCGCTTGAACAAAGAATCACAGTTCAATAGGGACTCACGACTCGACGGTCGATGTACCCTCGCTTGAACAAAACATATCGGTTCAATAGGGACTCACGGCTCGATGACCGATGTACCCTCGCTTGAACCGGGCGCCATTCACAATAATATTTTTTATTCAATTTAGGCCTTATGGACCAACAGGGTACCTCATCCCGGGATGGCATAATTATATTATTATATTATTCGGTTTATAAGACAATTCAGAATTCCAACCAGAGTATTCAATAATCATCAGATCAACAGTAATAACATGTTTATCATCTATCCTACATGCTCACTAACATACACATACACGCAAACAAGTAGAAGTAGTTACCTCCTTGCATTTAAACCCAATAATGTTAACGTAAGCTCCCACGTGCTCAATTGTCATTAACCAACTTCTACAAGTAATAATTCAACACATACAAATAATTAAAACTTAATCAATTACCATGTATACTAATTAACATCGCTCTCGTTCCTATAAGTACTACCCAACCCCTTTTTCTTAGCTTAGCTACCTTATGAAACTACTTTGATTCTCAAGCTTTAACTAATAACATTCATGGGTTCTTGATAATTCCATGAATCTTTTAATAACTTAAATCCAGCACAAGCCACATCACCCATTAAGCCAACAATTAATAAATTAACCAAAGCAGGAAGAAGAGATCCACTTTTTATTTATTAATTATTATTCTTTTTTTTTTACCTTCATGGGTTACATATTAATTAAATCATCATATATCTAACCAAGCGAATTCAGTCCAAAAAAAAAAAACAAACCAAGCGAATCCCAATACTACTCTACCCACATATATCACATTTACTTTCATCATCTTTTCTTCCCACGCAAAGAATCAAAACACATGACACTAACCAAGGAATACACAAAATACAAGCTTTCATTTACTATACTTCAAATATTATTTGAGACATCATTTCCCCCATCAACCAGTTCGGCCAAGGCTAACAAATGGCAATGAATAGAAAATAATTATAATTTATGAATCAACAAGGAAAGAGAATAATTTGTGAAACTACAACCCCAAACAGAAATCTAAACATACAAAGCTATATTATTCCTACTCTAATGGACTTATAGCCAACTAACTTGAAGATTTGAGACTAGAAAATTCCTAATCCATGTTCTCTCCCACGTCTCGTTTAAATCGCTGAAAAGGATAGAGGTGAATAAAGGAAACTTACCAAATCTAGTTTTCACATTTGCATCACCAAACGGAGGTCTCCACTGTCAGATTCGTCGCCGGAAAACCAAATAGAGGCCATTTTCTTTGCCGTCGTCGTCTAGTGGGCAGAGACGAAGAATGATGAAAGTGACGAGAAAATGAGGAAGAAGAGGAACTAGGCTTGTTTGGTTTGGTTTATGGTAATGGGAAAATGGAATGGTTGAAGAGAGGAAGGAGGTGAGCAACGGGTTCATGAGGTTGAGAAGAAGAAGAAGATGAAGTTTGATGATGGGTAGAGAACGCATATGACACTGTTTTATTGATGTGTTTATGCGGCTAGATTAGAGAGAAGGAGAGGAAGAGTTATCTCAATAGATGCAACATTAGGGTTTTGAGGCTAATTACAAAAACACCCTCTTTGGTTAAAGTATTTCCGATTAGTGTGCTATTATCATTTTATATTTTAAATCCTTATAATTTCTAATTTGATTCCTAAAATTATAACATTAAATCATTTTTAGCTTACCTTATCACCCAAAATTACATCCCAATGAGTAAATCAATAAGCCATTAATAGAAATTTTTCTCTCATCTTATCCCAATTTTAAGTTACAAAAAAAATCCCCATAAAAATCTCCAAATTAAAAATAGACATTTCCTAATTTTTGTGTGTATTTTCCAAATGTTGAATTCTCCACAATAATTTGAAATCGCAAATTACTTGTAGCCCCTTCATTATTTTTATTATATATCTTTTTATAATATCTAGAATCTCAATAATTTCCTATAACTTTCTTTCCAAAAATTTAGAAATTACCCTAATTTATCTTATATAAGAAATTGAGGATGTTACAAATTTAAATAAAACAGCCTTCTAAGTTACTCCCAAAATAATGCATTCCTAATATAAACATCATAAATATTCCTAAATTTAAATTTAACACTTAATTATTTTCTTTCTTAATCCTAATAGATTTCTAAAGACAAAAATGTTGAATTTTCTTAATTCATTTGCAAGATTAAATTTTGGGTATTTATTAATTTATTTTATAATTAAAATTTAGGATGTTACATATTGAACCGGCTCCAATATTCATAGAATGTCTCCTGAGCAAATTGTTGAACACCTGTAATGTCTTTCCGCAACTTTGATATCTTTGAGACTGGAAAATAGCGGTCTAAAAACACTTTCTTCAGTTGCTCCCATGAAAGAGTGGCATAATGAGTAGGAAGGTTCAAGAGCCACTCCTTGGCTTTGCCTTCTAAAGAGAATTGGAACACTCTCAACAGAACATCATCCAGGTCTGCGTTGGGAGGCTTCATGGAAGAGCAGGTGTGGTAGAGGCCTAGCAAATGTGTGTGAGCATCCTCATGCGGAAAACCTGTAAACTTAGGCAGATGAGCAAGAAGAGATCCTTTGATCTCGAAGTTAGCGGGGTTAGCATAAAAACCTTGAGGTGCAAATGATGCATATGATTGAGTGAACTCACGCATAGGTCTATCATCATCATGTAATTGCCTACCCCCCTCAAAATGATGTTCATCCTCTTGCTCTCGCCTATCACGTCTCTCACGTTCATGTTCATGATCTCTCGCCTCACGCTCACGTTCTCTATGGTCCTCTCGCCTTTCTGCCATAATGAAATGCTGGTCTAGGAGTGTGTTATTAGACGCTACAGATGAATTTTGTGGATTTGATGTGGATCCTACAGGTTGCTTACTAGCTTGTTTCTTTTGCTTGTTCTGCTTCTTAAGTTCTCTAAGAGTCTTATTAATTTCTCTATCCAATGGCACTAGTGATGTGGTAGGGTTCATGCAAGTCACTAAGTGCAATTATATGCAAAGTGAACAAAACAGTCAAGCAATTAGTCTCTGCAAAACAAATCAGCAAGACCACCACCAATACCAGCAGAATATACAGCAAAATCCAGAAAGTCAAAGACAAAACCACCAGTACAAACAGAATATATCCAGGCCAGAATAGCAAACACAATTTCTAGCAAAACTCTGAACAATTTCCTAACAACAGTTTGGCTAACTAGAGCAGCCAATTAAGCAACAAATAGCACAGATATGTTCAGAACAAATCAGAAGTATTCTCACAACCTACAACTAAAAATCACCTACAACAAAAACTAAGAAAAGGTAACTAAAAACCTAAGACAATAAAGAATTCAACCAAACCGGCAACGGCGCCAATTTGATTTAACTCTTTTTCGTCGTCCAAAAAGAGCTAAAAACAAATAAAACTAGAATTAAACTACAGTAGATAGCAGCAAGTCCTAGGTCAATTCACAGTTTGGTTTTATTTCTTGCTTAGGTCAAATAATCTCAAGTTAAGTAAATTATCAAATAGGTTGTGTGCAGGTTTATATCTAAGACTAATTAAAACTAGTAAGACTACAACTAACAGAATTAGAAGTGTGAAAGTATGAATGATAAGTACCTCCTTCTCCAAGTACTCTGTGCTTATGTTTAATCGGACTTCATATACTTGTTTCACTTAATATAAACTAGTTAAATCCTTGAGATCTCTTTAATCAAAGAAGTCTTCAAGAGTTTAACTAATTTAATCAAGCCTTAAGCTCTTTCAAGCCAAGAACATACCAATAGCAACACTAAACACTAGATCTAGCATTTAGGAAACAAATTCATTCCACAAATGTAAGAGGAGCTAATCGCACACACATACATGTATGAAACTACAAGAATTAAGCCTCGGTTTTCATGTCCTTAACAATCAAGAGAGATTTCAAACTAACATAAAGTAGAACACCTAAAATCAAGATGCTCTAACCTATATAAGCCTAAATCTAGACATACATAGGCAAAAATTTACATATAACTTGAAACCTAAAAGAGAAAATTACAAGCATATGAAGCCATAGGTTAATTCTACAAGCACATTTCCTTGGAGAAGAAGGCTAGGCGATCTAGCCGGACATGGAGATGAAGGCGGATGAAGGTAGTTGTGGAGTTCTGGACATGGCGGAGGTTTTCGAATTGAAGGAGATGAAGAAGATGAAAATGGAGTTGAGAGAGTTTGTTAGAGGAGAGAGAAAGTGAAAGTTGGGAATGAGAAAAAGTTAGTTAGAGTTTGTGACATTTGGGCTTTTATAGTGGTGAGTAACTTTGGGATTATCGCCCAAAGGGTATTTTTGGTATTTGGTAAAAGGTGAGAATGAATGTGGACTAGATCTCATCTCCATGCATTTCTAAAGGTTCCTCCTTTTTCTCCAAGTGATTGTGCTTCCCTTTTTACCCTTAATGAGGCCTCCAGATTTGAATTTGACCTTGGCGCCAATTTTACCTCATTTGGAAAGATGCTCCCCAAGTACCTTAAAGCTGCAGGGCTGACTTTGCCTTAAATTACACTGCACAAAAGACTTCTGAAAAGTAGCTGGCATTTCTGATCATTGTGCAGTCTGGCTCCTGTACTCGCTGGCGGATAGGCTTTAGCTTCCAGATGTAACTTTGCTTCCGGATGTGAACTTGCATCCTGATGTGAGTATGCTTCCGGATGTAACTCTTCGTCCGCCAGCTCCAGCACGTTCACTTCCGGATGTACATCCACTTCCGGATGTAAGTCTTCTTTCCTCAAGTAGCTCAGCTTCAGGATGTAACTTTACTTCCGGATGTGAACTTGAGTACTTGTCATCTAGCCTTCCTTCTTGCCAACTCATCTCCACTGAGGCTCCACCAATGGTATGTATGGGGCCCACTTGGGACCCCCCCTACATGAGAAACACATCACATAGTCAAAATGACCAAAATACCCTTGGTTCCATAAAATGCAAGCAATAAGGCTATTATTCTTCAAATATTTACACATAAGCATGTGCATGAAAATATACCAATAATGATCAAATATAACAAATAAACCACACTAATTAACCTCAAATGCACATGCTTAATGGTATGAAATTTAGTCCAATCGGGAAGATGCCCCTATCATGAAGGGGTAGTTGAGGAAGGAAGTGGAAATAAATGGAAGGAGATGGTAGAAATGGAAGAGGAAGAGAGTGGAGATGGGCGTGATGGTGGAGGAAGATAAAGGAGACGGAGATAGATTAACAGGATTGGGATGGATATGAGAGAAGATGAGGAGGGGTAGGTGGTGGCTAGATTTGGATGTTTGGGTTTTTTGTGTTGGGTGTGCCTCCACTCCTTATACTTTTTTTGGTCCCTTTAATTGTTTGTTTTAGGTCGTGGTCACATGGGCTATGAGACCCATGTATTTTAATATAAAGGGAAAAATATCAAAAGTGCAATACAACAATCATATTAATTTATTTTCACACTTAGGAGTCTAGTTATTCAATTTAGCTCAAAATTAAAGGACTTTTATTGCATCTTGTTTATATTAATTTCCTTAATTTAACAATATATATATATATATATGAATATTTGTCAATTATTCTTTGTAGATTGACCTCATAACTGGAGAATGCCCACTGGTTGAAGAACAGTTAAGGCAAATCAAACACACCAAATAGACAACATATAAACAATTACAATTGTCACGCCCGAAATTTTAAACGTGACCGGCACGAAGTTTAAGGTAACTAAACTTCGTAAGCCATTTCCATTAACCAATACTTCCAAACATTCATCATTTCACGCTTTTAATTATATCATTTTCATATTAATGCATACAAAGATAAATACACAAAGTAATTGAATGTATAGATAAGTATTATTGTTTACAATAATAATAAGAAACAATTTTTTTTTGTTTATAAACCTAATTATACCTTCCTTTGTCTTAAAGCACCAAAAGTTGTTCCACATTCTTCAATCTGAAATACAAAATATTATATAAATATTTGCAATTTCGTTACACTGACTTCGTATTGAAAATTCTCAAAAAATAGATTAATAAATAAAGATTTGGAATATAGTGAGGATTGGTGTGGTTGTCAAAGGTGAATATATAATGTAAATACAATGTGGAAAGGGAAATAGTGGTTATGAAAAAAAAAGAGAGAGAAAAATTTGTACTCCCAAGTTCCAAAAAGAAAAAAAAATGGTGATGAATGAAATGAAGATGTTGAAAAAAAAAAATTCTTTCACCAAGACTTAGAGTACAAAGAATCAATATGAGATAAGTTTGGGGGAATGTTTGATTTCTTTGAAGAAATTTTTGTGCATGAGTGAATATAGTGAAATGTAATTTATCTCAAAGTATTTGAATTCCTTTCCCCATTCTTTCAAATAGCTACAAACTTAAACCCCTAGCCCCATTACAAGCTTCAAAAGTCCCTTTGATTTTGAAATTGTGTTGTTCCCTAGTGGAGAGAGAGGAAAAGGTTAGGAAGTAAAATCTTGATATTGAGGATGTTTCACACATATTGAGTTGTCACTTTGGATTCTAACTAGTGCATGGACATCATCTTTAAGCTTCACACACACACAAAATTGTTGGCAACTTGTTCTTGAATTGTGAACTATGCATTCATCTCTATCCCTCTTCTTTCCCTTTAAGCATATCTCTTGAGCAACCGGTGAGGATAACATCTTGCATTTATGTTAAGTTGATAATTGATCAATCTTGTTCCATTTTATATTGATTTACTCGAGGACGAGTAAAAGTCTAAGTTTGGGGGTGTGTTGATACCATGGAATTCATGCTTTTTAGCATGATTCATATTCTTTTGCATACACTTTTGGAGTAATTATACACACTTTAAAGGCTAATTGATTCATGATTTTTGGTAATACATGTTTTTAGTGGTTTTGAATATTTTGGTAAGTTAATCATATAAGTTAAGTGTTTTGCAAGTCAAATGTGTTTAGGAAATTAAAGCCAGGTCAGGTGAGAAGTCAAGATGAATGAAAGGAGGCCAAAACACATTGGAGTAACTCATTTGCTTGGGAAGAAATCAATTTTCAGCAAAAACAGAACTGAGCCACGGCATGATTCTATGTGGAATTTCTGTGCTGCGGCTCAAATTGAACCTGAGTTACAGAGAATTAGTATGCCGCGGCATGCTTTTGGTCCACTGTACTGAGCCGCGGCATGGTCGCTAAAAAACTGCCACATCAGCATTTGTTCACTCGAAAATGAGTGTTTAAAAGCAAGAAAACGAAAATAGCTGGGAGTTCCGACTTTTTGGAGGCTTGCAAGCTTGTGGGTGTGCTAGGGTTTGGGATTTTGGAGAGATTGAAGCAAAGATTGGAGCTTTGGAAGAGATTTGGGGCTCCAACCATTTGGTTTTCTTCTTCTTCATCTTCCTTTCCTTTCTCATGTCATTTATTGCTATACATTCACCTTGTATTTGTGCTTTTGTATTGACTATGAGTAGCTAAACTCATTTATCTAGGATTATTTTGAACCCTTGTATGGAGTAACTCTTTAAAACTCCTATCCTTTTGTGATTAATGTATATATATGTGTTTATTTTACTCTAGCCCTAATGCCTCTAAGTGATTGATCACCATTTAGTTGCTATGTTCATTTGACTTGAGACTCGAGAGAGCTAGGTTAAGTGTAGAACTTGAGTAAAATAGTGTGAGAACTTGAAGTTTGCATGACAAATGAATGATTTTGTTAATAAGATAGACATATACTTATTAGCCTCACATAGCCACATTAGGGTTGAAACTAAGAAATTGAGTTTTATTAATTGTGACAAGACATTGCATGATTAATGAGATTAAACATTTGTTCTTGACTCGACGGAGCGTTTACAAGTATGTTAGAACCCTAGGTTAACACATATATAAACATTAAAGCAATTAGGGTAGAAGTTGATTAAAGATTACAAAATACAAGGGGGAGAAATAATCCTAGGTTTCATTTCAACTTCAAAGTCAAGAATCACTTTTAGCATTTATTTTCTACTTTCAATCAATAGTTTTAGTTGTTAATTTCTCAACCAATATTTGATTAGCTCAACATAATTAAATGACAAAGCCTCTTGTTTGACCGGATTTGTATCCCAATCCTCGTGGGAACGATCTTTACTTACTACTTTATTACTTGGCGCGGCCCGTGCACTTGCGGAGCGAACAAGTTTTTGGCGCCGTTGCCGGGGATTTGGAAACAAATCCTTTGGTCAACCCCAGACTTGGTTATTAAATTTCGATTGAGCATAATATATATAATTAATTTTTCTTTTCTTTGTCTACTAATACTTTTGTTAGTGCATTACTTGCTTTGTGTTGTTTGTCCTCTAGTTGTTACACAGGTTTATGCAACAGGTGCATCCGGACAGCTTGGAAGTAGTTCTGGAGCTTGAAAACTCTGTTGACGCGACAGACACTGAATCCGAAACCATGGCTGATGATGAGTATGATCGAGCTACTGTGAATGACTTTGCTACCAGAAACATGGGTGGTGCTCAGTCTTGTATCAGGTTGCCAGAGATGCGAGCTCACAACTTTGAGATTAAGCCGGTTATGATTACTATGCTTCAACTGCACGGTATGTTCCATGGGCTTCACAAGGAAGATGCAAACAAGCACTTGTTGTATTTCTTGGAAGTGTGCAATTCTTTCAAGCAAAATGGAGTTCCTGATGATGTTCTTAGACTCCGGCTGTTCCCTTTTTCTCTTCAAGGGAAAGCTAGGGAGTGGTTTGATAACTTGCCAGAGGGATCCATCGATTCTTGGAATGCTCTTGAGAATAAGTTCAGAGCAAGGTTCTGAAATTCGTGGCTGTCACCCAAGAGGGGGGGGGGTGAATTGGGTGAGGGAATAAAACTTAGGCTCTTTTCGAAAGACTGCTTGTGCTCGGTGATGATGATAATAAATAATGCTATGCACAAGTCAGTATGCTATGTGATGCAGAATAGAATGATCAAGTATAAATATATGCACACATAAATTTATCCTGGTTCGGTCACCCAGACCTACATCCAGTCCCCAGGCTACACCTGAGATTTCCAATCCACTATTCTTGTTTAAACCGGGCACAAGAGAAGCCTTTACACTTTAGGTTTTACGAGCACGGGTTCACCTAACAACCCACAGGTTTTACAACGGGTTCACCTGCAAACCTTACCGCAAGTTTTACGGGATCACTTGCAACCTTACAAACGCAAGTTTTACGGGCTAACTTGCAACCTATGGAGATTTAGAAAACCTTCTAAATGCTCCCCCTTACAAAATGTAAGATTACAATTATGTTCACTCTATGAACTGATTTTGTTAAACACTTAAGCTCAAAACTAACTCTCTCAAAGAGTGGATGATGTTACTCTCTTAAGTACAAATAAATCACTCTCTAAGAATATTACATATCAAAGTCCGAGAGTAGAAGATGAGAGGAATGTAGAATAGTGTTTCAGACAATAAGCTCTGTTCTCTCTCTCTTTTTCAAGCCCCCTTCTTCAGAAATGAAGAACATCCCTTTTATACCAGCCTCTGAATATCTAACCGTTGGAGAGGCAATAAGACCGTTTGATTATAGACGTTGGGGCCTTGTTTACGTTGTCCTCATTAGTGCACAGCAGGGTTGACTTTGCTTTATCCAAAAAGGTGCTCTGACCAAGCTGTTCTGTCAACACTGTTCTGGCAATATTATTCTGACAAAAGTCGTTCTGACATCTGAACATTTTGTACGGTCCGACTCTTGCTTGCTGTCAGAGAGGACTTCGTTCCTCAAGCATAAGTCCAGGATGTTAAGAGACTCATTATCGGAAGCTCTCTTGCTATCTGAAGCTCGTGGATTCTAACATTTTGCTTGCTATCACATAGAGGAACTTTGTCTTCCAAGCACTTGTCCATGAATGATAAGAGTGCTTTGCTATTGGATCCTCTCTTGCTATCAGAAGCTCTCTTATGGACTCTGACTTTTGTGGGCAGTATGAGCTTTGACACCTTGAGTGAATCTTCAGATTATGTTCTCATACTCCTCATGCTTGGTAGGTAACAATGTTGTTTGAATGTGTCTGTTATCCTCTTGTTACCGTTGGAAGGAACATCTTCTTAAATGCTCAGCAGGGTTGACTTGCTTTATCTCTGAAAAGTAGTCCTGACACCTCTGCTCTGACAAAGCATTCTGACTTCCGAGTATGTGACATTTACTCTTGTACTCTTGCTGACGGAAGATCATCGTTCATCCGGAAGTGGCAATCTTGCTCTGCAAGGGTTAGTCTCTGAAATCCAATGCCAAGAGTCTTTCCATCCGGAAGCTCATTTGCATCCGCAAGTGTGACTAAGTTCTGCACATACTGGTTAGTCCAACATAGCAATATATATAATCAGATATAGTAAAAACTATACATGTTGTGGGAAATTTGCTATGGGGAGTAGTTTACTTAGACTGTGTTCTGATTTGGTCTATGATGTATCTGGAAGCATTTTTACATCCGGAAGTAAAACTACTAGATGAAGGTTCTTGGTTCACTATAACTCACTCTCACTTAGTGTATTTCATCCCAACACTCAGCGCTAGTCACTAAGCTATCGGAAGCACTTTTACTTGACGTAGTGAACTCACTGACGCTTAGGGTGAAATCTATTCTATCAGTCTGCGCCAGTCAAGATCCAACAGGAAGCAACTTCACTTGATGTTGCATTTCCGCTGACGCTCGGGGTTATATCTAGTCTATCAACCTGCGCCAGTCTAAATCTAATAGGAAGTGCTTTCACTCGGCGAAGTAGACTTACTGACGCTTGGGGTAATAACTATTCTATTGCTCTGCGCCAGTCTAAGTCTAACAGGAAGCGCTTTCACTTGGGAAAGTAGACTCACTGACGCTTGGGGTAATATCTATTCTGTCGCTCTGCGCCAGTCTAATTCTAACAGGAAGCGCTTTCACTTGGGGAAGTAGACTCACTGTCGCTTGGAGTAATATCTATTCTATCGCTCTGCGCCAGTCTAAGTCTAACAGGAAGCAACTTCGCTTCCGATTGAACCATAGCTTAGTCCTAGGGTTTGTGCACCTAAGGTTCATGGATTAAGTTAAATCCCTAGTTATTTACTTGCTGACGCTGGGGGATGAAAGCATTCATCCGCATGCGCAAGTCCTAATCTATCCGGAAGTGATCTTACATTCTCAAGTGATCTAACTCAGGATTCTAACCATGTCATCTAATCCTTCCTAAGTGCTGATTATGTTCTCTTAAGTACTAGACCTTAGTCACCATCAAAACTTAAGATTCTAACAGGTTCTTTTCTGATGATAAATCTGTTGAAGCAAGAGATGAGTTTCTGAGTTTCAAGCAATATCCTGATGAGCATCTCTATGCTGCTTGGGAAAGGTACAGATTGCTAATGAAACAGTGTCCTAATCATGGGGTAGACAAGTGGGTCATCCTTCAGATCTTCTGTAACCGCTTTAATCCTCAATCTCAAGCTATGCTCGACTCAATGACAAATGGAGGATACAGACATGTCCCTGTTAATGAGATGTTCCGACTGCTTGATCAGCTAGCTGCTAACAATTCTCAGGGTACAGACAGGCGTTCACAACCTCTTACTACTCCAAAGGAAGACGTCACTTCTTCTGCACAGATGGCTACTATTCTTTCTGCTATAAACAAGCGTTTTGATATGCTTGAATCACAAGCTCAGAGAAGTAAGTCTCAAGGTGTTCATTCTGTGCATGTGACCCCAATTGTGTGCGATCAATGTGAAGATGTTCATCTCCCAGACCAATGCCCTCTGTACATGGCTCCTGAGTCGGTGAACTATATGGGGAAGTTTCAGAATCCTAACAACAATCCTTACTCCAACACTTATAACCCAGGGTGGAGAAATCACCCAAACTTTAAATGGAGCCAAGGGCAAGCTGTGAATCCTTCGTTTTCTTCAGGTGTTAAGCCTTCACACCCACCGGGTTTTCAAAGTCAAACTACACAAGTGCTTCAAAAGGAAGAATCCAAAATGGATAGGATGGAGAAAATGTTGTCACAACTCTTGGCAGGGCAAGAAGCTGCGAGACTTCAGAATGATGCTAGGCTAGCGGGTCATGATGCCTCTATAAAGAATCTTGAGATACAAATGGGGCAACTCGCGTCGCAAGTGAATGTGTTGACAAGAGGAGGTCTTCCTAATGACACAATTCCTAATCCAAGGAATAAGGGCAAAGAAGAATGCAAGGTAATCACTCTAAGGAGTGGAAAACAAGTTGATAATGAACCTAAGCCTCAAGGAGCTAACAAAGAAGCTCCTAATGAGATTGTTCCTGATGAGGGTGCCAATGTTGATGAAACCATTCTAGTTGATGGAAGTGTCTCTAGGAAGGAAACTGTTGTTGAAAGCAAAGACAAAGCGCAACATAAGGATGGTGGTGATGACAAGGCGAAACCATATGAGGCAAAGCCAAAATATGTGTCTCCTCCTCCTTTTCCTCAAAGACTCAAAAAGTACCAGGATGATGGACAATTCAAGAAATTCTTAGAAATGTTCAAACAATTGCATATCAACATTCCATTTGCCGAAGCACTTGAGCAGATGCCTAAATATGCAAAGTTCTTGAAAGATGTGTTGTCCAAAAAGAGGAGGTTTAGTGAATTTGAAACTGTTGCTTTGACTGAAGATTGTAGTGCTATTCTACAAAGAAAGCTTCCTCCTAAGTTGAAAGATCCTGGGAGTTTCAACATTCCATGTAACATTGGGAATAACTTCAAAGGAAAAGCTCTTTGTGATTTGGGGGCAAGTGTTAACTTGATGCCCTCTGCTGTTTTTAATCGATTAGGCTTAGGAGAAGCAAGACCTACTACTGTGACACTACTCCTTGCTGACAGGAGTGTATCTCGTCCTAGAGGGGTCATTGAAAATGTCTTAGTGAAAGTAGATGAGTTCATATTTCCAGCTGACTTTATTGTTGTTGATTGCGAAGTGGATTGGAACATTCCAATCATACTTGGGAGGTCATTCCTTGCTACTGCAAGAACCCTTATAGATGTGGAAAAAGGTGAAATCACTTTAAGGGTCAATGATGAGAAAGTGAGTTACAACATGAACCAATTGAAGTTCTCATATGATTCTCCTCAATGTGCCTTTGTGGATGTGCTTGATTCTACTCATCAAGAAAAGTCTTATTCTTCATCGATTAAAAATCCCTCTGAGGCATTGTTGAAGGAAGAAAAAGGTATTGAAGATGCTCATGGTAAAGAATTAATGAGAGTGTGTGCTATGGATACTTATGGTCATGCAAGATTCAAGCCTTTTGATCCATTTGATGTGCTCAATACAATAGACACTTCTTTGAATTCATCTAGCAAAGATCCTTCAATTTTGGAATTGAAATCATCTTCTCATCAATGTGATAAACTGGAAAAATGTGGTCTCAATGCCTATGAAAGCTCAAGGTTGTACAAGGAAAAGACGAAGAGGTGGCATGACAAGAAGATTCTACCTAAGGAGTTTGTGGTTGGGCAACAAGTTCTCCCGTTCAACTTCAAACTGAGATTATTTCCTGGAAAGCTTAAGTCCCGTTGGTCCGGACCGTTCACTGTAGTCCAAGTTCTTGATCGTGGTGTTGTAGAGCTTGAGAATGATGAAGGACGAAAATTCAAAGTTAATGGTCTGCAGCTGAAGCATTATTGGAGGGGTGAGATAGATCGTGCATCAGTCTCACTACCCCTCTCTGATCCCTCTTGAAGCAGAGAAGAGTCTAGCTAAAGACTATAAATTAAGCGCTTCTTGGGAGGCAACCCAAGTTCTCAACTTTTCTCTTTTATTTGTGATTTTTGTGTTATTTTAGTTTGTTTTGGTAGATTTGCACTTGTTTTTGTCTTTTTTTTGTAGGAAGAAAATTTTTCTTGATGCTTGACTTGCTTTTGGTGGTGATCGCTGGAGCTTACGGTTGTGGAATGCAAGAAGAGGTCTACAAAGGGGAGTATTTTAGCTTAAACCTCATCTTGGTTTCAGTTTTAAGCATTATTGTGGCTAATCACATGGATTTGTTTTGATGGACTGATATTGTGGTGTTAGATATGTTCTTCATCTGTTTAAGTCTTATGAACTGAGTTTTGATGTGATGAATGCTTACTTGTGTTGAAGTGATCCACATGGTTATGAGTGATTTTATTTGTCTGTGATATGGAAGGTGCATATGATTTTTGCTATTGATGAGCTAGACTAATGAGAAAAGTTCTGTGTGGATTGTGTGGATTTGGGCTAATTCTTCATAAAGGAATGTGTATTTGAATGAAGCTTGATATATGTTTTGATTAGAGCATATTTTGACAATGAGTTCATGTGGTTGGATCTTGGAGTAATTATTTGGTACTAACTTGGTATGAAGTGATGAGATGAGATTATGGGTGATTTATTGCATGGTTGAGCTTGATTTTTGGTGTGAACTAGTGTTGATAGTGTGTGTGAGAAGTATGGATGTTTTAGCATGGGAGTGTAGTGATTTTGGTAAGGGTGAGTGATTTTTGATGGATGTGCATGAATTTTGTCATGAAGAGATTTTTGAATGAGGGGATCTTCAATAAATTGGAATTGTGTTTCAAATGAGCTTTAAGACATGTGTTTGAGGGCTTAATAGACTCAAATTGTGGTGAAAGTGTGCTTTTGTTGTGTTTCATGTAAAATATATCAGCAATTGCAAAGTTCTTTTGTGCTGATATAGTTGCTGTCAGCATGCCGCGGCCTAAAGGTTTTGTGCCGCGGCACATTTCGCGTCATTTAGGCAAGTGAAGTGGCAGAGAAATATCATGCCGCAGCTCAAATACTTGGCCGCGGCATGCTTATTCTCTGCCAATTTAAGTGTCAAAATGCACTTAAAAAAATTGATTTTAATAAAACTTTCCCCCCCCACAACACAACCTACCTCCCTCTTCACCACACCAACACGGCAGCTCCCTCCCTTCACAGCCCCCCTCCCCTTTCACTTCGCCTTACCGCCGCCCTCTCCGCCGAGAACCGCCGGCCGTCGTTGGTCCTCATTTCCCTCTCAAATCGAGCCCTCTCTGTTCGCGCAGCCGGCCTCCGCCCCTCCGCTTCTCCGCCGTTCCCTCCTTCCCTCGCTGCCATCTCCGCCTCGCCGTGGCCGAGACCGGCGACGTGCTCTCTACTCCTACTTCATCGTCGTCGATCTCGCCTCCTCAAACCCCCACATCTCCAACCCTAATCTCACCCATCACCATCGCCGGCCTCCGCCCCGTTTCACGTCGCCGTCACCACCGTCGTTCAGCTCCTCCGTTCCTCGCCGTCAAGTTCGCCGATCTCCCCTCCTTTTTCATCTTCTTCGAGCTCGCCATCTCAACCTCACCAACACATCTCAAATCCTAACCCACAAGTTCCTCCTCCCATTACACCTCCGGCCACCGTGTGCCGCCGTCACTGCTCACGGCCAGCTACTACAACCAGTAATCCCTCCTCAGGTCAGGCCATCACATTCTTTGTTTTTGGTGGATTATCACTCCATTTCAGATTTTCTCACTTCATTGAAGGTGGTAAGAACTCCATACCTTTGTCTCTGCTCTATTTTGGTTTAGTTTTAGATTTAGGATTCTACTCTGTTCTGAATTGAAGGATTTTGCTGCTTTGACTGAGCTGTGGTGATTGTATTTTAAATGGATTTGAACAACGAAAATTTCTGGGATAGTAGGGAGTTCCATTTGGTGTGCAGTGAGAGATAATAGAGAGAAATAGTGACTGCTGTGACTGATTATTTTGGGGAATCGACTTTATCTCACTTAGTTGATCTCTTGAGAAGCTATTGAAGGGGTTTTTATTTTCTCATTGAACAATCTATTTGATACCCAGTTTGGAGCAAATGTATGCATGAATTCTTTCACTAACATGATTTTAATGAGATATCTCTGGCCCTTTCTTTATTTTGTTCTGATTTAAGGATAGGATTAAGTTTAGTGAAAAAGTTGAGATGCTGATTCTTAAGAATTTCTGAACACTAAGTGGTTGGTTAATGTGTAAGCTGATGAATTGGGTTGAGGTTGTTCATTGCCATGCGTAAAAGTGAAGAAGTTGTAGCTAAATGTATGTGTTAAACCTAAGGGAAATTATTGATTCATTTTACAGAATCGGAGCTCTAATTGTGATTTTTCCCGTCATGAACTTAAGCTTGGTGATTAAGGCACAGTAAGTCAGCTATGCATGGAAGTCAATATATATTTGAGTGCTCTGTTTGGTTAAGTTATAGATTGACAATTAGGGTCAACTTGTGGATCTTCATTGTTTTGTTGAAATGGTGATGATGAATTATGTGATGAAAATAAATGTATGATGAAGGCAGTTTCAAGTTGATCAGTACTTTGCTATTGAAAATTTGAGTTTTGAGTTGGGGATTTTCTGTTTAATGTTATGGCTGTAGAGAGAGAGAGTGTGGCTGTGAGGTATATATACATTCATCTTGGCTAATTTGTGAGCCTCCATCACCCTATCTGTTGGAAGGTCTTGGTGATCTCTTTGTTGTCAGTGAAAATTCTGTGTTGTACTCTCCTTAATGCTTGAGCATGCCTCACAACTTGTTTCTTTTTGCATATCAGTGTTATACTTTTGTGTAGTGGTACTTCAGCTTTGAATCTTGTTGTAGCTTTGACCACTTGCCTCTTTTATTGCTTCCTCCAGCAATTTTTGTACCTCTCATGAAGCACAAACTTTTTCCTTTTGTGATTACACTGCTGCGTGAGAGAAGGCCTTTAGTCTTTCCCTGATGACAGTGAGGACACTGTCCATTTTAAGTTTGGAGGTAAGGGCATTTTTGAATTGCATTTTTGAATTGAATAAATGAACATGCTGAATTATCATGGATTCCATTGTTAGACCTTTGAAACTTAGACTTGTATGTTC
Source organism: Mimosa pudica (assembly GCA_029929735.1). Lineage (NCBI taxonomy): Eukaryota > Viridiplantae > Streptophyta > Magnoliopsida > Fabales > Fabaceae > Mimosa > Mimosa pudica. The sequence continues at coordinate 12,346,619 of JAKELP010000020.1, forward strand.
AAATTTTTTGAAAAATATGTTTTAGATTGATCAACTATCTGCTGAAGTTCATGCATGATCCAATGATAGGTGTTGCTTAGACTATATGCTTAATTGGAAATTTTGGGATATTTTTGAATGTTTGAGAAACACTGCAAGTCTCGTTTCTGGCAATTTACCCTTTCTGCACTTAAGCTGGGATGATAGAAATTCTCTTTTTAGATGACAATTATAACAAATTGGTATGTGTGGCCATTTTTTGATAGATAGACTTTATAACCTTCCTTGGAATCTCTTGAAATTAGGGAATGATTCACACAATTTTAAAAAATGATTAGGGCAATTTTTTAAATGCGTTTGAGCCTTTTAAAGCTAACCCATGAAATCATTTCCACTTGCACCCTCTTTGAGCCTTATAATGAAAAACCATGATAATTTTCTTTTGAACCCCACATTGGACTTAACCCTTTTAGCCCGAAAAACCATGAATTACCTTGATCTTGAGATAATTGACATTTCATTATAGTGAGGATTGGTGTGGTTGTCAAAGGTGAATATATAATGTAAATACAATGTGGAAAGGGAAATAGTGGTTATGAAAAAAAAAGAGAGAGAAAAATTTGTACTCCCAAGTTCCAAAAAGAAAAAAAAATGGTGATGAATGAAATGAAGATGTTGAAAAAAAAAAATTCTTTCACCAAGACTTAGAGTACAAAGAATCAATATGAGATAAGTTTGGGGGAATGTTTAATTTCTTTGAAGAAATTTTTGTGCATGAGTGAATATAGTGAAATGTAATTTATCTCAAAGTATTTGAATTCCTTTCCCCATTCTTTCAAATAGCTACAAACTTAAACCCCTAGCCCCATTACAAGCTTCAAAAGTCCCTTTGATTTTGAAATTGTGTTGTTCCCTATTGGAGAGAGAGGAAAAGGTTAGGAAGTAAAATCTTGATATTGAGGATGTTTCACACATATTGAGTTGTCACTTTGGATTCTAACTAGTGCATGGACATCATCTTTAAGCTTCACACACACACAAAATTGTTGGCAACTTGTTCTTGAATTGTGAACTATGCATTCATCTCTATCCCTCTTCTTTCCCTTTAAGCATATCTCTTGAGCAACCGGTTAGGATAACATCTTGCATTTATGTTAAGTTGATAATTGATCAATCTTGTTCCATTTTATATTGATTTACTCGAGGACGAGTAAAAGTCTAAGTTTGGGGGTGTGTTGATACCATGGAATTCATGCTTTTTAGCATGATTCATATTCTTTTGCATACACTTTTGGAGTAATTATACACACTTTAAAGGCTAATTGATTCATGATTTTTGGTAATACATGTTTTTAGTGGTTTTGAATATTTTGGTAAGTTAATCATATAAGTTAAGTGTTTTGCAAGTCAAATGTGTTTAGGAAATTAAAGCCAGGTCAGGTGAGAAGTCAAGATGAATGAAAGGAGGCCAAAACACATTGGAGTAACTCATTTGCTTGGGAAGAAATCAATTTTCAGCAAAAACAGAACTGAGCCACGGCATGATTCTATGTGGAATTTCTGTGCTGCGGCTCAAATTGAACCTGAGTTACAGAGAATTAGTATGCCGCGGCATGCTTTTGGTCCACTGTACTGAGCCGCGGCATGGTCGCTAAAAAACTGCCACATCAGCATTTGTTCACTCGAAAATGAGTGTTTAAAAGCAAGAAAACGAAAATAGCTGGGAGTTCCGACTTTTTGGAGGCTTGCAAGCTTGTGGGTGTGCTAGGGTTTGGGATTTTGGAGAGATTGAAGCAAAGATTGGAGCTTTGGAAGAGATTTGGGGCTCCAACCATTTGGTTTTCTTCTTCTTCATCTTCCTTTCCTTTCTCATGTCATTTATTGCTATACATTCACCTTGTATTTGTGCTTTTGTATTGACTATGAGTAGCTAAACTCATTTATCTAGGATTATTTTGAACCCTTGTATGGAGTAACTCTTTAAAACTCCTATCCTTTTGTGATTAATGTATATATATGTGTTTATTTTACTCTAGCCCTAATGCCTCTAAGTGATTGATCACCATTTAGTTGCTATGTTCATTTGACTTGAGACTCGAGAGAGCTAGGTTAAGTGTAGAACTTGAGTAAAATAGTGTGAGAACTTGAAGTTTGCATGACAAATGAATGATTTTGTTAATAAGATAGACATATACTTATTAGCCTCACATAGCCACATTAGGGTTGAAACTAAGAAATTGAGTTTTATTAATTGTGACAAGACATTGCATGATTAATGAGATTAAACATTTGTTCTTGACTCGACGGAGCGTTTACAAGTATGTTAGAACCCTAGGTTAACACATATATAAACATTAAAGCAATTAGGGTAGAAGTTGATTAAAGATTACAAAATACAAGGGGGAGAAATAATCCTAGGTTTCATTTCAACTTCAAAGTCAAGAATCACTTTTAGCATTTATTTTCTACTTTCAATCAATAGTTTTAGTTGTTAATTTCTCAACCAATATTTGATTAGCTCAACATAATTAAATGACAAAGCCTCTTGTTTGACCGGATTTGTATCCCAATCCTCGTGGGAACGATCTTTACTTACTACTTTATTACTTGGCGCGGCCCGTGCACTTGCGGAGCGAACACTCATATTTATGAAAAACTTGTTTTCTATAGAGGAACTGACACAAGCGAAATAACAGGCGTGGACACACAGTCCACGAGGGTAAATCACCAGGCGTGACACGAAGTCACGAAAACAGGCGTGGACACACAGTCCACGAGGGTAAATAACCAGGTGTGACACGAAGTCACGAAAACAAGCGTGGTAAAACCACGAAACAGGCGTGGCAAGCCACGAAACAGGCGTGACACGAAGTCACGAAAACAGGCGTGGTAAGACCACGAAACAGGCGTGACACGAAGTCACGAAAACAGGCGTGGTAAGACCACGAAACAGGCGTGACACGAAGTCACGAAAACAGGCGTGGTAAAACCACGAAACAGGCGCTTTGTGTCTAGTTCCTCTAATAAAAGTATATATCGTAATAAATAGATCAATTTGAAATCACATATCAAATCTCATCAACCGTAGAACTTCAAAACGTTTTGAAGCATACTTGGGCCAATATACCCAAAAACAATAACCAATATTCTGGAAAAAATAATATCTCCTTATCAAATATTTTATAATAAAATACCCCAGCAAGAAATTTCAGCCGTATCTTTAAAACTTTCAAATCATTTTAATACATAAGTATAAAATATACTTTTAACAAATATAATTAAGAATAATAAAACAAAATAAATTCTTCAGTCATACAATAAAATATAAATGAATGGCAACCCATATTCCACCACCCATGACAAAAATTTTGTCTGTAAATACTCCTTTACATCTAAAATACATTCAGCAGAATGTAAACACTAATAACAACATAACAGAGAAATAACCCTGAACCAATCCATTTAATACAACAGAAAACAGAAATAACCAGAATTACAGGTTGATGCCCGAATGACCAACAATGAGATGTTAACCAGTATTTTTAAGCATAGATCTGGATATGTTAGAGGATACAGTTAAATATCTGAGCCTTCCAGGAAGGGAGATCGCTCTAAATCAAGTCAAGCTTCAATTTATCAAATGTGAATGGAGTTACAACAAGATTTTGACAAGAAAATGCAAGATATGCAAGAAAGTATGGGGAAAAGCTTGCTTAAGAGCGTGCAAAGTTGGAACAAGCTAAGAGCTTGTACAATTCAAAAAAAAAATGGAGGAAAAAAGAGAGAAAAATGGAGGAAATGAAGTAGAAAAAATGCAAGCTCAATTTGATGTCTTAAGTTATACATACTAATACGTAATGCAAGCTCAATTTTTTTTTTTTAAATTATGGTTTCAGTGGTAACATTTGTCACCTCCATAGGTCAAAGATAGAGTTGTGAATTTTGGCCGAGCCTATTTAGGACCTTGCCCGAGGAGGATCCATTTTTAATTTTGGGTTTAAAATGGGATTGGGCCTAAATAGCCAGCCCTTCAAGTGTAGACTTTGACAGGTCGGCTCGTTTAAACCCATTTTATTCACTTCTTTTTCTTATTTTTAAATACCATTTAAGAATTAAAAACTCTCTAACTACCCTACACACTTTAAACTCCTTAAACTCAGATACAAAAATTTGATCTTACTATTTTCGTCTTTCTATGCTATAATTTAAGGCATCATAATTCTTACATGATATTTAGTTGGTCTTTCTATGTGTGTCTTACTTTTTTAGTGCTTAACTGGAGACATTTAGATTTAGGGAGTTCTTAAGTTGGTAACCGTGTTCATATTATGTTTTTATAATCATAGGATTATATTTGTTTTTATTATCACAATACACAGGCTCAAAAATGGATCAAAAACAATTATCAAAATTTAAGCTAGAAACAAGATAAGGGCTGGTTAGTTTTGAAGTGGGTTATAAGGCATGGTCTGAATAAGCCTACTTCAAAAAAGGCGTTTCAGCCTAGTCAAATTTGATTGTTTAGAAAGATTACTTTGCAACGTGAGTTTTCTGAGTTTTCTCTCTCTTGGGATTCGCGCTGAAGAAAAGTTTCACTTTCATGGACGAGGATCACCTCCGTAAGATGCCACCGGACAGGCCTTCCGACGAGTTCGTTAAGCCAGTCATGAAGAAAAAAAAGAAATCCAACCCCCCCTGCTCATGTCAACCCCGGACACAGTGATGAACGACACAAACCCACAACTCGGGCCAGCTGGTCCCACCTCGATGGAACAGGAACCAAGTGAACCAGAAGTTAATGCACGGCCCCAACCACAACCAACTTCGTACAAGGAATCCTTAATGGGATTTAATGGAGTGGACAATGGAGGCTATGGTATTAATGATGATGAAGAACTGATGTCAGATGTATTTGAAAGGGAATGGGAACTACCCGAGCCAACTGAAGAGATCTTGCATCTCATGGACCAACTACCTGTGGTCCCTATCTCAGCAGAGGAATATAGTGAATGGTGCAAACCTTGGAACATGGCCTTAATCATTACAGTACTGGGGAGGAGATATAATGTCTACACCCTAAAAAACAACCTATGCAAGATCTGGAAAACCTCTGATTTTGACCTCATTGACCTCCCTAACAATTATTTCATTGTCAGGTTCTCCAACAAGGATGGCTGGACTCAGCAATATCAGAAAATCCTCTATGAAGGACCCTGGGTAATACACCAACATGCAATCTTAGTCCAACGGTGGACGCCGACCTTTGACCCATTCCACAACCCTCTGGGGAAGATTGCTACCTGGGTAAGAGTGCCTAACATCCCGATGCACTGCTACAACAGAACCTTTATCTCTAGATTGGGGAATCGGATCGGCAAAACGATGAGGGTCGATATGCTTTCCCCCTCGGAAGCACCGTCACCAACGGCAAGAGTGGAAAGAGGTCGTTACGCTAGGATTTGTGTGGAGCTCGACCTCCAAAAGAAGCTGGTTCCCAAAATCATTGCCGCTAACTCAGTCTATCACGTGGAATACGAAGGACTCGGCATGATCTGCTTTGGCTGCGGCCGATATGGTCATAGGAAGGAGGGATGCTTGTGGAGCCCCCAACCCACCACAAACCAGTCTCAACCGCCGACATCGCCGAAGGTCACCACCCCATCGCCGGCGACCAAAACCTCCCCCCCGGCGGAGGAAGCCTTTGGAACCTGGATGATAGCGGGGAGACTGAACAAGGCTCGTTCCCCCAAAACCCCTTCCCCATTGGGTGGTACCAGCGACCAGTCGAAAGGGCAAAAGGCAGTCAGAGATCATAGAAATGGCAAGTCAACCTCGAGATTCAGCGTACTAGCTGACTTGGATAGAGAGGAAAATGAGACTTTTGAGGGGTATGAGGTGGATATTCATAAAGGAGGGCCTGCGGTGCAGGGCACAGCAGGAGAACAGTGTCAGAGCACCCCCAGCATGGAGGGAGTGCACCCGGCGGATTTTAAGCAAAGGCAACAAAAAAAGGACAATGCACTAAATGCACAGCAGAAAGCACTAGGGGGTACAAAAATAAGTGGAAAGGAAAACAAAAACCCAAATGGGCCGAAGCAAAAGGGAAAGGCCCAATGGGAACCCAAAGGGGTAGTATCAGGCCCACCGGATAGTGGGATGGTGGCTAGGGAGCAGGCCCACAGGAAAACCAACCAAAAACGTGACCACATTATTGTGCTGGGAAGCTCCTCCCATACTGCCTCCACGTCGATTGTTGACCCACCCCAGTTGATGCCACCACCCAATGGTGGAGTCATCCTCCTCGACGGATCACAGCAACCCCCACCTTCCCCCTCCATGGGGCTTGTCCCCTTCCACCCCCGACCGCCAGAGGCCGGATTATCTGCAGCGGAGTTGGACGCATCGGAGGATGTGGAAATGACCTCGGCGGGCGAAATGCCAAGAACTACCTTACGAGGGGATGCCACACGAGGGGATGAGGAGGATGATCCTCTTGACTAGTGAGTGCATCCATTCTCTCTAGTTTGAAAGTTTATAATGATAATTGCTTCATGGAATTGTCGTGGGGCGGGAAATAGGCATTTTCCCCCTACTTTTAGAAACATTGTCAAAAAGGAAAAAATAGATGTCTTCTGCCTTATTGAAACCCGCATTAGTGGCCCTAAAGCTGATAGGGTGATACGTAAACTTGGTTATACCAACTGGATCCGCCTCGAAGCCACCGGTTTTGCAGGGGGCATTTGGATAATGTGGAATGAAGATGATATCCACCTCGAGTACAAACTCTCCACTACCCAACTCATCCACTGCCTTTTATCTGACAAGAGAACCAACTCCTCCTTTACCACCACCTTTGTGTATGGTGAAACTACAGCCCTGAGACGTGAACAGCTCTGGCAGAATATCAAAACCTTAAGCCACACTACCACCGATGCATGGGTCCTCTTGGGTGATTTCAACGCCTACCTCCAGCCTTCTGATAAACTGGGGGGCTCCATCCCTTCACCTACCCCTATGCGACAATTCAATGATTGTATCCAAGGGGCACAACTCCTTGAGATTCCCTATGAGGGTGAAAGATTCACATGGGAAACACAGAATGTTAAAGAGCGGCTAGACTGGGGATTCAGTAATATTCAGTGGGAACTGCATCATCCCAGTTATAAACTCAGCCATAGCCTCAAGTACAAATCTGATCACCGCCTTCTCCTGCTACGCGCCTCACCGCCGTTCCCTCCCAAGACCAAACCCCGTCGCTTCAAATACCAGGCTGCGTGGACCATGAAGACACCTTCGCTGACCTGGTCACATCCGCATGGGAGGCGAAAGGATGGAATGAGGGCAGAGACTCCTTTGCCACTCTCAGCTCTACCTGGTGCAAGGATAATATTGGTTGCATCCCCAAACGTAAGAACCAAATCATGAAACGGCTCAATGGCATTGATAAGGCCAGGCAGAACAGCATTTCCTCTGGCCTCTTCCGCCTTGAAAAACGGCTTTGGCAAGAATATGAACACTTGACCGCCCAAGAAGAGCTGAATTGGTACCAGAAATCGCGTTGTAAATGGCTTAAATGGGGTGATCGTAACACGCGGTTCTTCCATGCTTCCGCTACCATACGCAGGAAAAAACAACGGGTCGAGAGGTTACAAAATGAAGAAGGAATATGGATTGATGACCCCAATACCCTCCGCCAGCTCGCCCAAGAATACTTCCAGAACTTGTACTCCAAAGATGACCATGTGACTGACCCAAACTCATGGCTCGCCACTTTTCCTCCAATTAGGCCGCATGATGCGGCGAATCTCCATGGGGAGGTCACGGATATTGAAATTAAAAATGCTGCCTTCATGATGGGGGCCCTCAAAGCCCCGGGGCCGGATGGACTACATGCACACTTCTTCCAATCCCAATGGAGTCGAATTGGAACCAAGGTTTGCCAGCTAATCCGTGACATCTGGAAGGAACCGCATAGATTGGGGGAAATTAACCACACGCACATTATCCTAATCCCCAAGGTGGATAACCCCACTTCACTGACGGAATTTCGGCCAATCTCCCTCTGTAACGTCAGTTTCAAAATCATTACCAAGATTATTACTTCTCGGCTGAAGAACATCATGCCATATATCATCAGGCCGCAGCAATGTAGCTTCATCCAAGGTAGACAAGGCAGTGATAACACTATCATTGCCCAAGAAGCAATACATACAATGCGCCAATGCCGCCGTACTAAAAGTCATGTCGCGATCAAGGTGGATATGGAGAAGGCCTACGATCGTTTAGACTGGGGATTTCTGCAAGATACCCTCCTCAAATTGGGTATCCAAGATCACCTCATCAAGTTAATCATGGCATGTACTTCTCTTACCAAAATGAAGGTTCTGTGGAATGGGGAGGAGTCGGCACCCTTCCACCCCTCAAGAGGAGTAAGACAGGGTGACCCACTCAGTCCCTACCTCTTTATCCTGTGTATGGAAAGATTAGGACACCGTATCCTCCAGGAAGTGCAACGTGGTAAATGGAAAGGACTCCGTTTTAATAAACATTCTCCAACCATATCACACCTCTTCTTCGCAGATGATCTCATCCTCTTTGGGGAGGCCTCCGGAGAACAAATTCAGGTGATGAGGGATATCATGGTGAATTTCTGCAAGGTTTCGGGCCACCGTATCAGCTTGGCTAAGTCAAAAGCTTTCTTCTCCAAAAATGTTCATATCAATCGAGCTAGAGAACTCAGCCACCACCTTGGAATTGGTATTACAGGAGACTTAGGAAAATACTTAGGTGTGCCTCTTCTTCACAAAAGGCTCACCAAACTCCACTTTGCCCCTCTCATCCAGAAAATACAACAGAAAATGGCAGGTTGGAAGGGCAAGTTCTTGACAATAGCAGGCAGAACCACCCTGATTAAATCGGTCCTCTCATCTATACCTAGCTACCTCATGCAGTCCATGTGCTTGCCTAAGGGAACTCTGACTGAAATTGAGCAGATCTGTAGGAACTTCCTATGGAATCAGCACCCTGACCAGAAAAAGCTACACATGATTCCATGGGACACCATCAAAAATGAGAAAACCCATGGCGGCCTGGGAATCAAGGATCTTAAAGCCCACAACCAAGCCTACATTATGAAACTTTGTTGGGGTATCTTAACGAATAAAGAAGCCTTCTGGGTGAAATGCATTAGAGGCAAATATGGCTGCGGTACTGACCAATACCCCCTCGTTTGCAGGAAACAAAACTCCTCCCCCCTGTGGAAGGGGATCTCGGCGCTTTGGGCTCAATTCTACAAAGGGACAGGGAGGATTATTAAGGATGGTACCACCAGCAGTTTCTGGTGGGATCTTTGGTCCCCTCTCAATGAACCCCTCATCCACTTTGTTGAGGCAGACCTACACCTGCTTAATTCGCATGCTACGGTGCGCGATTTGGTCCTTCCCAATGGCTCATGGGATATTGAAAAATGGCAGAATCTCCTTCCCCATTGGATCATCAACACCATTAGGAGAATCCCCCCTCCAAAGGGCACTGAACCCGACCAATTCAGCTGGAGAGTAGCGTCAGATAGCAACTTCAGTGTGCGCTCAGCATACAGGTGGATCCATACCGAGCAAACTCATCCGAAACCTGTCCAGTGGAAAATGTTATGGAAACTCCCCGTTCCGGAAAAAGTGAAATACTTCCTATGGCAAGCTTTCCAAGAGAGATTACCAACAAATAGTGAGAGAACTAAGAGAGGAATATCACAGAGCGCGGAGTGTCCTTTTGAGTGCCAACGTGAGGAAAACACTATACACATCTTGAGAGACTGTGAGATCGCACGACATGTGTGGCTCCTTTTTGTTAATGCTAACGACCGTGCTAGTTTTTTCTGTTCTAATTTGCAGGTATGGCTTAAGGAGAATATGACACACAGCTTTGGAGAAGGGCCCTATCAACACTGGAGCTGGGCAAAAGTTTTCAGCATCATTTGTTGGCTGCTCTGGAAGAACCGCTGCACAGGAGTCATGGAGGGCACACGTCTCCAAGCACAGGAAATCCGACACCAGACCCTCTGTCATCTGATGGAGACCACCACTGCGGATACACTTAAGCACAAGATTTTTGGCTACCAAGGCTCACAAAACCCGGACTGGACCCCCCCACCAGATGGCTTCGTTCGTTTGGACACAGACGGCTCAGTCAATGGACAGCACCAGGCGACATGCGGCGGGGTAATCAGGGATACAACAGGCAATTGGTTACTAGGATTTCAAGAGAAACTGGGGTACATCCCTGTTACTACAGCAGAACTTAAGGGCATCTATGCAGGACTCAAGCTGTGCAAAGCTCAAGGATACACAAAGGTTGAGGCTTACACAGACTCCATGGAGGCTTACCAACTGATCATGCAGAACGGCAACCCTTCCCACCCTCTACGGCAGGAGCTTAATTCCATCAGGGAGCTGATCTACTCACACTGGGAGTTGGAAATCAAACACTGTCCAAGGGAGGCGATCAAATGCGCAGACCAGCTAGCAAAGGAAGCTCATGATATGGAAGCAGATACTAATATTCTTTCAGAACCATCACCAAGCTGCATCAATATTTTGATTGAAGACCAACGCGGTAGAAGCGGCCAAAATGTCGGCCTAAGGAACCTGTAATCCAAGTATACTTGGCCATGCAACCTCAAAAAAAAAAAAAAAATTTAAGCTAGAAACGGCTGGCCCAAAGCCCAAGCTGCTCGGGCAGAGCTTCATAAAAGGGTTTTTTTCGGCCGGCTGGCCCGCTTTCTTAGTTCTCCTCAAAGATTTAGCAACGACAAGAATGTCGGTGCCAAATATGATAGCTTTAACACCAGCATGCGGTGAAGTAATTTTAGTTTTAGTGGTGACTATCCTTTGAAGTGTCGTCATTGCAGCTATTACCTTTGGTAGCCACCAATAGCTTTGACGAAGATCCTATATATAACCGGCAAGTCACTACAAATGTCAAATTTCTTGTAGTGATAATCATTGCAAATATCATTGATATGTTTATAAATTAATATATTTCAAAAATATTTAGCTTGTATAACATATTAACATCAATATAAATTTGATGCCTAATGTGATTTATATTTTAAAATTTTTGAAGCTTTTGAAAAATATACATATATTCATATAATATCAAATTGGTCATTCAAAAACCTTGATTTAAAATCGAATGAATTTAAATTGTGGTAAGTAGTACTCCCTCTAGTCCTAAATATAAGACCTAGTTGACTTTTTTGGAAAATCCTAAAAAAGCAAAATAAGTCGATTATAAATTGATTTACCTAATTTTCCCTTTAAACTAGTTTAATTAACCTATAAACTAATGGCTAATTAATAAAAAAATATATCAAATATGTCATAATTTAATAACATATTTTGTAGCCTTAACATCTCCAAAAAAAATCAATTAGGTCTTATATTTAGGACCGGAGAGAGTATGCTATAGTGACTGGTGGTTATTTTCATGCCATATAATAGGCCAAGCATTTCAATAGGCGGGTGCTAGGAAAGGGAACAAGAAATAGAAAGAAATGCAAGAGTAGGGGTGTGCAAAATTTAACTGTCACTCAGTGATTTTCTAGGACGGGAAATTCCCGTTTTAAAAATTTCCGAGACTTGACAAAATTCATCTTCGAGATAGGACATGGGATAGGGTCATCCCGAACACACACACACGCTCAGTGATTTTTATATATTTTTTAAAAATACATGAGTCATTTATACATGACATTTTTTATAAAAAATACGATCCTAATAAAAAGTTAACTTATTATGTTTTATAATATTTATTGTAGAAACAATTTTGAATTAATTTATTTGTTTTCTAAAACCACAAATTGTTAATTATATTTGTTTTACAAGTAGATACTCTAATTAAACAATTTTAAAAATAAATTTCTGTATTTTTCTATCCCATCCCGATCGACGGGACATAAGATGGGAACTCCGTCCCGAGCCATTTTTCGGGATAAGACACAACCCGATCCGTCCTTTTTCGTGAGCACCCCAATATGCAAGAGGCGGTGCAATATAATTAAACTCTCTCTCTCTCTCTATAGATATATATCTAGCGAATATTATTGTTGTTCAAAAAAATGCTAGCTATATTATAACTGCTAACATGTAACTGCTAGCGAGCTGATATAGTTGCTAACTAGTAATTGCTAGTCAAATTAAGCTGCAAGCAATTTAATGAGTGGCAACGTTATCACAACTAGCAGGTTGGTGTAGTATAAATGCCTTAAACCTTAGTATACTCTCTTCCACTGTTTGTCAACGTAAGATTGAAGTTTTTGGCGAAAATAAGAAAGTTCTTGGCGTAAGGTTGGTGTAATGTCTCAAAACTTATTATTTAGCTTTTTATGATATATTTTAAAAAAATCAACTTGACCTTAATTAAGGATATAATGGAGTAAATAATGCTATTACGTATGTGGATGCATTATCTCTCTTTCTATCACACAGGCAGGTTTTACGTTTTGATAAAAAAAAAAGGTAGGTTTTACGTATGTGCATGCATTATATCTCTCTCTCTCTCTCTCTCTCTCTCTCTCTCTCTCTCTCTCTCTCTCTCTCTCTCTCTCTCTCTCTCTCTCTCTCTCTCTATATATATATAATGCTATTACGTTATTGGCGTTGCTAGACTGCAGGTAGAAGATGTGGAGGCTGAAGATAGCAGAGGGAGGGAATGATCCGTACTTATTCAGCACAAATAACTTTGTGGGGAGGCAGATATGGGAGTTTCATAAAGAAGATGGAAGCAAGGAAGAGAGAGATGAAGTTGAAGCTGCTCGTCGCAACTTCTTCTCGAATCGCTCCCGTTTCAAAGCCTGTGGTGATCTCCTCTGGAGATTTCAGGTTCCTTCCTTCTCAATTTCTTTCTTTATCATCCATATTGTTTTAGTCCATATTGTTTTCATAGGTAGATTTCCACGCTAGTCTCACGCTAAAGTTCATGAATAAACCTTTGGTTCAAGAATGTGATATGAATTCTTGATGCTGTATCTAATAAAGTATGAATATATCATAACACAATTTTTCATATCATAATATCTTGTATTGGCAAAATTCCTATTGTGCATTTCTACACAATTGATTTTTGGACTTTATATATATGGCTTTAGAATGATCCGATCCAATAACTTTGAAAAGTTTATTTTTGAATCCTTCAACTACTCTATAATGTTGGTCTCAAATAATAATGATGATTTTTTAATGATCATTAGTATTTTGCAAACTCATTAACAAACGATAATGTTTCGTCAATATGAAAATTTTAATCATCTCTTTGACATTCCTTAAAGAAGTAAAAAGATCTTTTTATTATGAGGGGCCAAACCGAAACCTTATATAAATTATTTAAAGATCGAAATGTATTCTTTTCTCTTCATTTTTCATTTAGTATTGATATTTTAAGTGCCAAGTGAATATTACGAGTACAAATATCAAACTACTATTAAGTTGCTTGATTTATCTGACAGTTTTTGAGAGAGAAGAATTTCAAGCAAACAATACCAAATGTGGAGATAAAAGATGACGAGGAAATAACGTATGGAAAAGTTAAGAACACAGTGAAAAGAGGAGCCAATTACTTGTGCGCATTGCAGGCTAGAGATGGTCATTGGCCTGCTCAAATTGCTGGACCTCTTTTCTATATTCAACCTTTGGTCAGTCTGTGATTATAAAGCATATTTCCATTTAAACATAAAGGATTTTGTAAATAATAAAAGATAGTGAATATATATGGTACGCAGGTATTTGTTATGTATATTACAGGACATCTTGATACTGTGTTTCCTAAAGTGTACCAGAAGGAGATCCAACGTTTCTTATACAACCATCAGGTAAAGTTTATATAATCTATTTCATTTTTATTAATTATTGAACTCGATCGATCGAAAATTGGATAGAAGTAATGATGATATATATGGGTGGAATTGATAAGAATGAAGATGGTGGTTGGGGGTTGCATATTGAGAGACCTAGTTGCATGTTTACCACTGCACTTAGCTACATATGCCTTCGCATCCTTGGAGAAGGGCCTAATGGAGGTGAATACAATGCTTGTGCTAGAGCACGAAAATGGATTCTTGATCATGGTGGTGCCACTTACATACCCTCTTGGGGAAAGACTTGGCTTTGCGTATGTTTATTGTTTCTTGCATTCATTACTATATTTTTGTTTCTAGTATAAACTTCTTTATGGTACCTCTTGACATTGTTACATCATTCATTTGTTAATTATATTGTATAGATACTTGGTGTGTATGAATGGGCTGGAAGCAATCCAATGCCTCCTGAATTTTGGTTGTTGCCGCCATATTTTCCGATGCATCCAGGTAAATCAATTAATTATGAATTAATTCTTTTAGATTTGATAAGTCATCTTATCTGTTTAATGAAATTAAGGGTATGTATTAAAAAAACTAAAAGTGTACTTTGTAAAATACTAAAATAAAACTTGATGGAAATATAAAGGATGAAAATATATATTACCTTATGTTTATTGAAGAATTCTTGTGAATTTTATAAGAAGAATATTGTCAACATTTCTACCATTTTGACTGATATAAATAAGAGACAGCTTGATTGATGTCAAATGAAAGGGATTGTGTTGAGAGATATGTGCGTCGTGTGAAGGGAATAGAAAAAATGATTTCACTTTTATTTTAATTAAAAATACATTTGTCAAAATACTTTTGATAGTTGGCATGTGTCTACAAGTTATTGACTATTACATTAATGGCTAATCAAATAGTACTTAGGACAAATCTGATCATGATGACCAAAATCATACTTTATAATTTTTCATAGGGATAATTGATATCTCTTCTTGTTCATTTTGTGTCGATTAAAAATGGAGCAATAGTTTACTGGAGAAAATGATATTCAACCCTAAGTTTTCTTCTAAAAGGTCTTGTGAACTTTATGTAAACCAAAACAGAGACATACAACACTGATATAATGTCATAGCAGCGAAAATATAAATGTACCTCTTGCCATTTCTAAATTCAATGATGAAACTCTTCAAGAACATGAAGAAGGAAAATAGACTGAAAAGGAACTTAGAAATCTGAAAGGATTCTTCTGGCTATTTCTTAGGTACAGTTGATGGAACTTTTCAGATTACCCAATAATAGTTCAGGAAACCTTTATATAAGCAAGTACATGTCTTTTCATCTCCATGACTGTTACTGCTTATTATGTATGACCTTTCATTTCTATTTAATTCACATAAAACCAAATAAAAATATATAATGGTCATAATTAAAATACCCTAAACCAAAATTATAAATAACATATGTAGACCACATAAAGGAAAAAACCTAACACTTTAAGCATAACCATTTGCATGGGTAATTGAGAGAATTAATCAAAGGATCCATGAAGAAAAACATAATTAAATATAATTGAGGTCTCACATATAGTTATAAGCATCTAGCCTAACTAGTCCTCGCTATATAATTTGTATTATTTAAGATTTTGGTAATTTTTTTAATTTTAAAGCATATGGCAAAAAAAGGCAAAAGCAATAGTTAAGACCGTTCGCCTACCATGTTAATTAGTTTACAATCTAGCTAACGTATTTTACCCTTATTACTACTATCATTTTCCCAAGTCATTGTCATCAGCTCCCATGAGATAAAGAAGGAAAATAGAAAGACATATTTTTTATAACTTTCCCGAAAATACTTTTTATTTGATTCCATTCATCTTTGAGGGGATAGAGATCATGAAACATCTATCCATTTTTTTATGTTTGAAACATCTATCCCTTATTTTATATTCAAGTGAAAATGAAACAACGGTATGATCCAAAATAGTAAGTTATAAAAGCTTCATTAAATTTTGTGGTTAATCTCGTATTATAAAGAATTCATGCGTAGATTTGATAAGTAACACCAAAAGTACTAATTATATCAGAAATGTAAAACTTGGTGTGATTTCAATGTGGTATTTAATTGAGTCACTCTCCAATTATTCTACTTTCTTACCACTCTACCTCAACCAATGAATGCAGCAAAAATGTGGTTCTATTGTCGTACGGTTTACATGCCCATGTCTTACTTGTATGGTAAAAGGTTTGTCGGTCCAATCACACCACTCATTCTTGAACTGAGAGAAGAACTTCATGTTCAACCTTACCACCAAATTAATTGGAACAAAGCTCGCCACCTTTGTGCCAAGGTGTCCTATTATATCCATACAATAATTTGATAATTAATTTTTTTTCATTAATACATGTACTAACATTCGAAAATTGTCTGATCTGTACATCACAGGAGGATCTTCTCCGCCCCCATCATTTGATACAAGATATTCTATGGGATAGTTTATATTTATTTACTGAACCACTTCTAACGCGTTGGCCCTTGAACAAGTGGATCAGAGAAAAAGCCCTTCAAGTAGCAATGAAACATGTACACTATGAAGATGAGACAACTCGATACATAACTGCGGCTTGTGTGGAGAAGGTATTCATTTCTATATTTAATAAATCAATTATCTGTCAAACCAGATGAAATAAATAAATTTATGATAACTAAGAGTAGAAATAATTCTGATCAATTATACATGCTTGTCACAGTCATTATCCACGATCGCTTGTTGGGTTGAAGATCCAAATGGAGATTTCTTCAAGAAACATCTTGCTAGAATTCCTGATTACTTATGGCTTTCAGAAGATGGAATGACTGTGCAGGTTTTAAAACACACATTTCCCATTAAAAGTTAACTTCATTCATAATTAAAAGGTTCTTTGTTACGTATATATTAAAACGTCCCATTTTTTATGAGAATAGCCTATATGTCAAACTAGCTATACTATATGTTAACAAAATTGGGATAGTAATTCTTTCTAGCTATAAATAAAACATTTCCTTATTTCTTTCATTAATAAATTTTTTAATGATAATATTTCCCAATTTTCCCTTGTTTTTATAAAAATCATATAAACTATTTAAAATTAAACAACAAAATAAATGTTGGAAATTCGATATTTATATGCAGAGTTCTGGAAGCCAAACATGGGATGCTAGCCTTGCCATTCAAGCTTTGCTTGCCACTGATCTTATTGAGGATATTGCTCCAACACTTGCAAGAGGACATTATTTCATTAAGGAATCTCAAGTTTGTTTCTTTAACTAATAATTTTATTCATTATTGTTGATTCACTAATACACATCAAGAGATGAGAGAGATAATTGATGTCTCTAATGCAAGCATCAAAATATATATTCATCATTACTTGTCTTAATGACAACTTGATAACGAGCTCATTAGGTTATAGACAACCCTTTTGGTGACTTCAAAAGCATGTATCGTCATATTTCTAAAGGAGCATGGGCATTCACTGATAGAGACCAAGGAGTGCAGGTTTCAGATGGCACAGCCGAAGCTTTGAAGGTAACTTTCAATTGTTAATTATATGTCATCCTAATGCTCAACAACTTCATGTTGTTTTTCGTTTTTATCACACAAACACATTTGTGTGTACGATTTTTTTGTTTGGTTTAGTGTTGTCTACTTCTATCAAAGCTACCGTCAGGAGTTGTGGGTGAACATGTAGAACCTGAGAGATTATATGATTCTGTCAACATAATTTTATCACTTCAAGTGAGTACTACCTTTTGAATTTGAATCAAGTAATTGCTATTAAAAATTAATATAAAAAATTTGTCATGGTTTGTTTTTTAGAGTAAAGGAGGCGGTTCAGCAGTCTGGGAACCGATCAGAGCTGGAAAGTGGTTAGAAGTAAGTGTTACTGCTACTGCCCCACGCATTTAGATACGTCCCCCAGTTACAACTCTATTGTGGGGCACTACCAAATTTCCTTTTGTTCTTGTTTTATTTGATCATTATATTCTACACGAAATGACAAAAATGATTAAAATATAAAATCAAAAATGATTAAAACATAAAATCAAAACAATTTTCTTACTAACAAGATGCAATTAATACAACTTTTGATTCCTAAACTTTTAATCAAGTTTTTGTTTTGGTCACTAATAAATTTAAAAATATGTAGTTTCGATCTCAAACTTTTGCCAAATTTTTGTTTTAGTCCCTGAATTTTAACATTATTGTTTGTTGACCATCAACTTTTAATAAATTTTGGTTTTAATCTTTGATCTACTTAAAAAAGAAATTTAAAACTTAAAGACCAAAATTAAAATTGACTTTAACTTCAAAGACGACTAAAACTCAAATTGATTAAAAATTCAAGGACCAAACTATATATTTTAAAGTTTAAAATCTAAAATCCGAATTGACTAAAAATTCAAATATTAAAACCACCAATTTAAAAATTCAAAGATTAAAATTAAAATTGACTAAAAGTTTCAGGAACA
Organism: Mimosa pudica; assembly: GCA_029929735.1. NCBI lineage: Eukaryota > Viridiplantae > Streptophyta > Magnoliopsida > Fabales > Fabaceae > Mimosa > Mimosa pudica. The sequence continues at coordinate 12,364,968 of JAKELP010000020.1, forward strand.
AAGATATAATAACCAAATAATATATCAATATATCACTCATTTCTTGTACCATCTGATTATATTTTGAAAAAGTACACTAACTATTTGGGAGGATCCCAAAATAAAGGGTAGCTAACACCCCAATCCTACCAATGTTCCTCTATCCGCATATTTAACGAAATAACGCATCACAATATTCTTAATATCCTGGATTTACAGGTTTTGAATCCCGTAGAATTTTTAGAGAACATAGTAGTTGAGCATGAAACTGTTGAAAGCACAGGATCAGCAATACAGGCCTTAGTGTTGTTTAAAGAGCTGTACCCAACACATAGGAATAAAGAGGTTGAGAAATTTATTACGAAAGCTATAAGATACATTAAAGAGATCCAAACAGAAGATGGTTCGTGGTGTGGAAATTGGGGGATTTGCTTCATTTATGCAACATTCTTTGCACTTGGTGGACTTGCTGCAGCTGGAGAGACCTATGAAAATTCCAAAACCATTCGTAGAGCTGTGAATTTTCTTTGTACAATTCAAAATGAGGATGGTGGGTGGGGAGAGAGCTATCTTTCTTGTGCTGCAAAGGTTGAATTCATTCAATATCACTGAATATTTTGCGATTGTTATCTTCAGTAGTTTGTTTGATTATTATTCTCTAGCTAAAATGGTTTCTGATTAATAAGAATGAATGTGTTGCAGAAATTTGTTCCACTTGAAGGAAAGCGATCAAATGTCGCACAGACAGCTTGGGCTATGTTGGGACTAATTCATGCTGGCCAGGCAAGTCAACACTTCAATGATAAAAGAATTAAATTGAAGTACAAGGGTTTGGAGGGATCGGAAGGGAGTGGAGATTAAATTTGTATGGATTTGATTTTAAGAACATTAGAAGCGGGTTATAAAATTTCTTTAAAAATTGAAGTAATAAATTTTATCAAATCCAACATAAAAATATCTTCCCTCCCTTCTCTTTGTAGAAATATGTTTGGTATGAGAGGTTTGCAGGGAGGGATGGGGAGGAAATGTTTTTGATAATTGAGATTATAATATTTAAAGAAATATAATATATAGGATAAAAGAGTAAGAAATATTAATTAAAATTTATAACCCTACTTCTCTAATTTTTGTAAATTTAAGTAAAAGAATTTTCTTTCCGCCCACCTTGACTTTTCTCTTCTCATACCAAATAAGAAAGGACAAAAAATAGGTCAAACTGTTTAAGTCCCTTATATTGAGTAATCCGTAGTTATATTTATTATGTTGATATTGATAGCTATCATATATAATGCATACGTGCATGTGTAAATTTGCACACGAATAGTTGTAAATCTTTTTTTACGTTCTAATGAATGTAAATTAATATTTTTAGTAGATTTTTATATGGACATTTGTTTTTATATTTGGTATTGCTAAAATATGTACATGTAATTGTAAATTCACCTATATATAAGTTTCGTATTGAATTAAATTCATATATTAATATTAATTGTATTCTAATTAGGCTCAATTTGTGTTTGTCGATAGGCAGAAAGAGACTCCAGACCTCTTCATGCTGGAGCGAAATTCCTGATCAATTCTCAGTTAGAAGTTGGGGATTGGCCACAACAAGTGAGTAGTATTTTAATGATGAAAGATATTTAATAATAATGTTGATTTTACAATTAAATGATTTTTTACCTGTATAATTAACTAACAATGATTGTGGACTTACGTTAATTTCAGGAATTAACGGGAGCATCTTTAAAGCACTGCATGTTACACTACCCAATGTATAGAAATGTATTTCCATTATGGGCTCTTTCGGAATATTACAAGCGATGTGTGTAAAAGCTTTTAAAATAAGAATGTTGAATTTAGACTATTTAAATTTCAAACAAAGGTGAAGAAGGGGCAGAAGAGGCCGATGTGGACGGCAAGACAAGACTAAGGGAGGAATGTTATTATTTGGCTTTAGTTTATGTATAAATTATTCACAATATGGATGCTATATGAAATTGGAGTTAATTTGGGTAAGTAATACTCCCTCCGGTCCTAAATATAGGACCTAGATAGAGACTTCATTTTGATCCTAAATATAAGACCTAAATACATTTTTGGTCACATTTTTCCTAAATTACCCTTCTTCTTCTTAACAACTCCTTAATAATAGGGGAGGAAGGACTACTAAGTAATCAAACTAATTAAGAAGGGGTATTATTGGAAAGACATCTAAAGTTAAGCCTTCCTTAATCTCCCCAAAAAAAGTTATCTAGGTCCTATATTTAGGACCGGAGGGAGTAGTATGCAATAATTGTTTGAAAATTGTTTAAGTGATTATTAAATTAGAAACATTGATTAAGACGTACATTAAGAAGGGATGAAGTGGATAGAAATAGGGGTAGCATGGTAGGAACGTGAGAGACGATGAATTATTATAAGTTAGAAATTATATTAATTTATCATATATGTAATAATAGGAGTGAGAGACGACGAATTATTATGAGTTAGATATTATATTAATTTATCATATATGTAATAATAGGAGTGGAGATTGACGTGAGCACTAAGACGTAAAGGAACATTGCTCTCTGTTTTAAAAAGGTTGACTATAAGGATTTTTAATTGAAAGGAGGCATTGCTCTCCTTTTCAAAAATTCTGTGGCAACATTGCCTCATTGAAAACTTTAGGACGCCCAAAGTGTATCTTTCAAAATTTATGAGACAAAATTATCTATCAACCTTTAAGAAATGTTGAAGAATTTGCTCAATTTTCTTTCATACTTCATAATTGCGTGTTCTAAATTTTGCAGCATATATAGTATTGATGTTTAGTTCTCTTGCTGTGAGTGAACTTCTTCAATAGCATTTGGTGTTACTTGAATGAAATTTAAAGATTGAGTGGTTAAGATCATGAATTCGTTTACAAAATCACATTATTGTGATTTTAATTACGTCTAATCATCATAGCATAGGATAATATTTTTAATTCAGAAGTTATCTAAATGTTACATATGCATACAAGATGGAAGTAGTGACAAATTAAACAATTAGGCGAGAAAAGTAATAATAACAGTAATTATTTATACAAGTTAATGTTTAATCACCAATTTTCTTAAACTATTCAATTACTATATGCAATTCTAATTAAAAATAAATAATTATATCCGAAAATCAGGGCCTTTATGATGAATCTAATAAACAGAAATTCATTACACAAAGCAGAGTTATAGAGTCTTGGAACTTATTGGGATTTCTGTCAAAACTGTTGGCCTTTCCCTATGAGCCATAACCAATCAAGAGCAACTCCAGCAAATATGCCAAACAAGAGAAACAAAACAAGCAAATTGCCTAATGCATTCTGATCGGGAGCCTGCAAATTAAAACAATCAATGATTTCAGAAAACAACTTCATGTAATTAAGTATTGATGCATATACTTTCGTAATGTGTGTGCGTATAAGCTAATTTAAATTGTATTATGTTTTAATATTACTTTTGTGCATAAAATCAGCTCTTCAGTCATAATTACATAAGTTGGATAACTAATTTTTTAAAATTAGTAAAATTAGTTATGTAAACTATTTGGATAAAAATGTTTTCTAATTTTCTAGAATGCCCTGTTAGTAATTTGTACTAAAAAAATACTACATTAATGGAAATCTCAATATGTCTATTCATAGGAATATTATATGCTTTATATTAAGAATCAAAGAAAATCCCCTATAACGTTTTATATTGTAACAACTTAAGTTAAATGAATGAATATTAAATTTATAGTGGGCAAATGTGCAAAAATAGTCACTGTAAATGTAAAGCTATAGGTGCCCATTTTTAAATTTACGGTGGTTATTTTTGCCCATTTACCCATTTATAGTTTATGTTATCCATTCAGTAATTGATCATGTTTTAATTCAATTGTTAAGGAATAATCCCCCCGTTATTAAATATAAGATCACTTTTAGATTTCAATTTATTTCTAAATATAAGATCACTTTTTAACTTTTCCCAACTTTTTCCCAAATTAACCCTAATAATGCTTATCTATTATAACAAGTAAGAGAGGGGGAGTGAAGAATAAATGTATATAGTTGGGATAAATTGGTAATATCATGTGTTCATAACTAAATTAACTAACTTTCTTAATCTACTCAAATTAGGGAAAATGATCTTATATTTAGGAATGGAGGGAGTAGTTATTAATACCTTCATATGATCATGGTTTTAATGGGGGGTAGAGTACCATATTAATGTAATTATGGCAACAACTTAAGTCAAAATAATAATTCCTGAACCTATATCAATTAGTTTTATCAGTGCAATAATTAAGCCTACGTTAATTAAATCATTCAGAAATAGTGTAAGTTAACCTTCATATGATCTACATACCAAATTATTACTCCACCAAATTAGATCAAGGGTTTGATTAAACAAACTGACCTTATAGCCTTTGGGTGCAGCAGTAAGGACGCAAACAGTGAGATAGCCATTGGTTAATCCCAAGAATGAAACGAGGAAGATCATCCATCCTTGGTCACCATATTTTGCAGTGAAATAGAAAGCTGGGACAAGCAAGAATCGACCAAGGATTGAAATTAGTAAACCTTTTCTTGATTCCATCTTCAGGCATTTTATGAGAGGAATGTATCTCGATATTAGATCCAGGACATTATACATTGCGATCAGAACAAGAGAGTACCTACAAATTCATATATAAAAAAAGAGAACAATGTGTCATCTATACAGGTAATTCAACTGTAACAAACACCTCATGCTATGCTTGGTAGCATGGAATTCGGGCTTAATGGTTGATGCTTTTGTGGCTTTATATAACTCTTTGAATATAACCACTAACATATTATTGAGTGAATGAGCATACCATCAAGATCTGCCATGAACAAGGCTAAACATTGATGGCCACAAATTGTTCAATAATCATCAAAAGAGAATTGCGGCCTAATATATCATTTAAAATTTAATTAGTTAGTACAACTTTGTTTTAACACATCAGCTCTTACCATTCTCCTAGCTGATGAGATCCAGTATTCTCATATAAGAAGCCCGGGAAAATTGACAACGTCAACACATATATCAGCACCAAGTCGGCTGCATAATCCATGTTCTCACGCAACAATTGCTTATGGCTCTTACGCTCCTCTGGTTTAGCTTCAGATTCAACCTACATATTTTTAAATTTTAATTCAATTGACAATTAAAAAAATTCAAATTTAGATTTCCTAAGTGTCTTTACTCTTTACAGTTTAATGAATAAGAGGGAATATAATGTTATAAAGATGATCGATGAACATATGTTTTAATTTGTATAGACTGATATATATAGAAATATATTTTTATTTTAAAAATAACAAAGACTTGTAACATTTTATTGAATTAAATCTACTTTTGGTCCAATAATTTGACCTGATTCGAGTTTTGGTCCCTAGATTTTTTTCTAGGGTTGTTTTGGCCCCTCACACTTGGTATGTTTGAAGAAGCTAATCCCTAAAGATTCAAAAGGGCCTACATGTCATTAACTAGTTAACTTGAATAACACGGCTAGATATTACAGATGTTAGCCCAACATAGGATATGGGCTTTAGCCCAATAAGATTACTTTGGTATTGTCATCAAGAAGAATGTATTATGTTAACTGATTAGTTAGTTTGTTAAACTTAATTTACACGTGTCATACTCCTATTTGCTATGCTGTAACAAACTTTGTAATTATCGTCACTGATTATATATAAAAGATCCAACTCAGCTCACTACTAGAAAATAGGCTTTTCACGACCATAATTAACGACTAAAAAGCCAATGTTGGTCGTTGATGAAAAACGCGGTGGCATAACATGTAAATAACTGTCCAGGCGGAGATCTTTAACGACCACATATACAAATGTGGTCGTGGAAGGGTCCCCTTCCACGTCCACACATTTAAATGTGTGGACGTGGAAGGGGACCAGCCTTCCACGTCCACACTTAGAGTGAGTGTGGACGCCACACATATATATGTGTGGACGTGGAAGGGGACCCTTCCACGTCCACACTCACTCTAAGTGTGGACGTGGAAGGGTTCTCCCCTTCCACGTCCACACCTTTATAAGTGTGGACGTGGAAGGGGACCCTTCCATGACCACATATACCCAAATGTGGACGTGAAAGGTGGGCAATTTTTTTCCCATTGGCGCCAAAACCCTTTTTTATTTCCCTCCAACACTTTGGCACTCACTACCACTTTGGCACTCACTCTCTGCGCCTCCCTTTTCTCTCTTCTTCTCTCACACTTCTTCTCTCATTATCTCCTCACCCGCCGCCCTCCCTCCTCCCTCCGCCCTCTTCCTCCCTCCTCACCCGCCGCCCTTCCTCCTCCCTCCGCCCTCTTCCTCCCTCCTCACCCGCCGCCCTTCCTCCTCCCTCCGCCCTCTTCCTCCCTCCTCACCCGCCGCCCTTCCTCCTCCCTCCGCCCTCTTCCTCCCTCCTCACCCGCCGCCCTCCCTCCTCCCTCCTCGCCCTCCTTCCTCCCTCCGCCCTCTTCCTCCCTCCTCACCCGCCGCCCTCCTCCCTCCTCTTCCTCCCTCCGCCCTCAACAACAGCAGCAACAACACCGCCTCAGCCGCCGCCACACTCCTAGGTGAGTTTTTTTTTTATTTTTTGTTTTTTTATTTTTCTCTCATTGTATTTTCTTTGTTTTTTTATTTTTTGTATTTGCTTTTTAATATAGTTTGTGCCCACTGTAAGACATTTTAAGCATTGAAATATTGTTTGACTGATTTTATAAGCTCAATGGAATTACTGATTTTATTTGGTTTTGGTAATAGATTGTTAATTGTTATTTTGATTATTGTGATTATATTTGGTTCATTTGCTGGCTTAAATATTGCTTCTATTGTTGAATATCAAATTCTAGCTTTTGGTTTGTGCATTTTTGTGGTAAATTCTGATTTACACTTAATTTGGTACACTGTTTGGTTGACTATTCTGGACATTTTAAGAGTGTTTTGGGCTGCTCTATTTAGCAATAATTGCTGGAAAAAGCTTGTTTTCTTTGCTGGAAGGGGTAGTAAAAATTGCATGCAAATAGACTCTAGTTTCTTGGAGAGGCTGTTTTTGGTTGTTGATTAGGACTGTTTTAGGTTGCCATAGATAGTCTTCTGATTGGTTCAATTGTCTTCTATTCTTTTTAATGAAGACAAGTGTATATACATATTATACACATTACTCCAATGGATCGTGCTTGGATGGATGCTTTGCGAACTAGTGAAGAATATCAAAACGGGGTGGAAGAGTTTATTGAATTTGCCAAAAGAAATGTGGCGAGTAAGAATGGAAAGTACCCGTGCCCTTGTGTGAAGTGTGTGAATGTTGATCGCAAGAGCCTTGACTCTATAAGGAATGACCTTATTTGTTAGGGGATCAATCGCCGATATAGGAAGTGGATTTGGCATGGGGAATTGGGAACTACCGTGGAACATGTAAAAGCAGCGGAGGTGGATGATAATGATGATGATGAATATGTTTGCGATGTTGGCATGGACAACATGATAAATGATATCGCAGCGGAGTCGTTTGTTGTGTCAGACGAGTACGACAAAGTGCGTGGTGATGCTGAGACACCTTTGTTTCCAGGGTGTAAGAAGTATAGCCGTCTGACCTTCATTCTAACCATACTAGAAATAAAGACGGAAAATGGGTGGGCAGACGCGGGTTTCTCGAAAATGCTCGCAGCTTTGAGCGATATGTTCCCGGATAACAATGCGGTTCCGAAGACAATGTATGAGGCCAAGAAAATGCTAAGTAAGATGGGTATGGAGTATCAGAAGATACATGCTTGTCCCAATGATTGTATTTTATATAGAAATGAATATGAAGGGTTACATGTGTGTCCAGATGTCAGGAGCCAAGGTATAAACAGAGGAAGGGTGCTGATGATGACGACGACGACGAAGAGACAAACAAACCAAAAAAAGGTGAACCTTCGAAAGTAATGTGGTACCTTCCAATAGTTCCAAGGTTTAGACGATTGTTCGCGAATGCAACAGAAGCAGAGAATCTGAGGTGGTATTGTGATCAGAGAAATTCTGATTCTAGATATCTTCGACATCCTGCTGACTCTCCTCAATGGAAAAAGGTTGATTCAGTTTTTCCAGAGTTTGCTAGTGATCCTAGAAACCTCCGTCTCGGCCTTTGTACAGATGGATTTAACCCATTTGGGAGTGTCTCTAGCAAACATAGTGCTTGGCCAGTTTTGCTTGTCATTTACAACCTTCCACCTTGGTTGTGCACGAAACGGAAATATCTTATGATGTGTATGATGATTTCGGGACCGAAACAGCCTGGGAACGATATCGATGTTTATCTTGCTCCGTTGATCGAGGACTTGAAGATGTTGTGGAATGAAGGTGTTGATGTGTTTGATGCATACAAAAAGGAGACATTCAAGTTGCGAGCTTTGTTGTTTACCACAATCAATGACTTACCTGCATATGGCAATCTCTCAGGATATAGTGTCAAGGGACATAAGGCATGTCCAATTTGTGAGGATGACACTAATTTCGTCCAGCTCAAGTATGGAAGGAAGACTGTTTACCTCGGTCATAGGAGGTTTCTTAATCGCCACCACCCATACCGTCGACTGAGGAAGCGATTTAATGGCTTTCCTGAGCATGCATCTGCTCCAATTCCGTTAACAGGTGAAGAAGTTTATCGTCGTGTTGCTCGTGTTACTGTGGAATTTGGTAAAGGAAAGAAGAAGAAGATGCAATCTTACGTCGAGCTGCAGATGGGCCTTGATTGCGGCACTCTTTATTTCGCCCCCGTTTTGAATTGGTAATGAGTTATCTTTTACACAATATTAAATGTTATGTCTTAGGTTAATTAACATTTATTTTCACTTATATCTTTCAGTGGACATTGGACTTAGGCTATACTTTGCCCGAAAGAGTTCAGGATTTTTTGGTTTGACTCTTTAGAGGGATTTATTAGCAACGATCACAGAAAAGTCTTCCACAAGTAAGTTTCTCTTTTTTTTTACTTTTATGGTTGATAATAATATATCTTTATACTATATATAACATTATTGTTATAATTTTGTCTCTTTTGAAGAGGAATATTAAAATGGCATGATGCTCAAGATACTGATTATTACACAGCTAGTCAGACTTCGATTAATGTTATAAACGTAAAGGTAAAAGCAATTTTTATATTCATTTTCATTTATATTGCTTTTAGTCATACCCGAACTACCATGATATTGCTGATATTATCTGTGATTTATCAGTGTCCAAGACAGCGGGGCGCTGTAGAGTGCGGATACTATGTCTGCAAATACATGCTGGATATTGTATATCAAGATCAAATTAAGCAAGGGAGGAAATTCCAAAAGGTATGCACGCTTCTAACATATATCTCCAAGAAAATAGTGATTTCTAATTGTAAGTGGTACTTTCCTTGTCTTTTTTAATATTGTTTAATTATGTTGCAGCTTTTGGAGGGACTTTATGGACTCAGTACTGACTCATTTAAACAAGATGAGGATATTGACTTTGTACGAAACGCACTTGCAGAATTTTTAATCACTATGTGAGGCAGAAATTGTATAGGCTTAGATTGTTGTAGCTAAATTTTGAACTTATATTACTAGTAAGGCAAAGATATAAAACTTAGATTATGCCTTTTGTATTTTGTTGTCTAAGTAAGGTAATATTTATGGGATACGTTTTTGCAATTGCTCTGGTATTCTGTATTGTGCAGTAGTATGGTATTGACAGTGGTTTGTAAATGATCTGCAAGAATGCAGATGGCTATAAAATGCATTTACAAAAAGTAAAAAAAAAAAAAAACCCCTTTCACGTCCACACATAAGGGAGTGTGGACGTGATACCCTATCACGTCCACACTTTCTAAGTGTGGACGTGATAGGGTATCACGTCCACCTACCACGTCCACACTTGATAAGTGTGGACGTGGTAGCCTCTTTCCTAAGAGGCTACCACGTCCACACTTATCAAAGTGTGGACGTGATAGCCTCTTAGGAGGCTCTAAATTTGGTGCCTCCTAAGAGGCTACCACGTCCATTTTTATCCAAGTGTGGACGTGATAGGTCCTATCTATCACGACCACAAACATGTGGTCGTGAAAAACACACTTTTTTACGACGCGGGATTCCACGACCACATATGTGTGGTCGTGAAAAGCCCAATATTGTGGTCGTGAAAGACCTTATTTCCAGTAGTGACTCTTCTCTTCAAGCTGAGATCATTTTCATCAGATATTTCTCTCTTCTTTCAGTTTCTTCACTTGGTACCAGAGCCTTTGCTCAAGATTCTGAAAATTTTCATGGCGGATTCAACAGCTGCCACTGCAACAGCGACGTCCTCTGCAACTTCGTCAATGACGAATGCTTCAGCCTCTGCATCAACGATGCAAACAAAGTCTATTCCTCTGTTGAATAGCCTTATGTAGACAGGATCTGTCAAGTTGGACAGATCTAACTTCCTCTTATGGCATTCTCTTGTTTTATCTACTCTCCGTGGCCATCGACTTGATGGACATGTTCTTGGAACAAAATCTTGCCTTCCTGAGTTTACGTCAGATGAACTTGGAATCTGGATTCATCCGGAATATGACGATTGGGTAGCTACTGACTCAATCATTTTCATTTGGTTGCTGAATACAATGACTGTAGATGTTGCATCACAGTTTCTTCATTGCAAGACTTCTTCTCAGATCTGGAGAGCAGTGACAGATCTTATGAGTGCGCAGTCACGATCTCGAGTGACAATGTATAAGTATGAGCTTCAATGTACCAGGAAGGGCTCAAGCTCCGTTGAAGAATATATGGCAAAAATGAAGTTAATTGCAGATAATTTGGCCATGGCTGGTTCTCCGATTGCTGAGTCGGATCATATTACTAAAGTATTAGCCGGATTAGATGCAGAATATACACCAGTTGTGATTTTCTTGTCTGATAAAGACAATCTATCTTGGATTGATACTCACTCTCGTTTGTTAACCTTTGAAAAACATCTTGAACATCTGAATAGTGTTGATAAAGTCAGTAATGCTTTTGCTAATGTTGCATTTGGTTCCAAATCCTCTTCTAATTTTCAGTCTCAGACTCAAAATTCCCGACCTTCACAAGGCCATGGTCAGGGACGAGGTCGAGGTCAAAGATCCTATGGTCAAGGTCAGGGACGTGGTGGTAGAGGATATAATGGTGGTAGAGGCTCACAGAGGTCTAAACCAATTTGTCAAGTCTGTGACAAATATGGTCACACTGCAAAGCAATGTTTCTATTGCTTTGGTCATTCTTTCTCCACTTCGGAGGGTTTATCTTCAGTTCAAACGGATCCTTCTGCTTATGTGGTAACTCCAGAATGTGTTAATGACCCTGACTAGTACATGGACAGCGGGGCAACTAATCACATAACTCATGTGGATGCACCTGGAGAACGTGAATCAGGTGAAATTTTTGTTGGAAATGGAAATAGGCTACAGATTTGTAAATATGCTTCTGCTGTGATTGGTAATAATGTTGTTTTGAATAGAATTTTGGTTGTGCCTGAAATGAAGAAAAACCTTATGAGTATTGTTGAATTGACCGATGATAATGATGTGGTGGAAGAGTTTAACTCCACTCATTGTTTTGTCAAGGACAAGTGCACAAACAATGTGCTGCTAACAGGGACAAAGAATAATGGACTATACAAAATCAATGGTCCACCAGTCTTTCAAACCGTTCCCAGAGAAGGATCTGGAGGCACTAGGATTGCATTAGTTTCTGTTTTAGATTTTTGGCATAAGAGACTTTGACATGCATCTTGTAGTGTTGTAAAGCAAGTACTTTCTGATTGTAAAATTTCTCTTTCTGTAGCTGAAAAACTTAGCTTTTGTGACTCTTGCCAGTATGGGAAATCTTTTTCCCTCCCTTTTCCTCGCTCAAATTCTAGAGCAGCTGCTGTATTAGATTTGATACATACTAATGTTTTGGGACCGGCTCCTATTACTTCCATAAATGGATATCGATATTACGTATGCTTTCTTGATGATTTTAGTAGATTTGCATGGGTTTATCCTCTTCATAAAAAGAGTGATGCTTTTGGTGCTTTCAAAAATTTTAAACTCATGGTAGAAAATCATATTTGATAAAAGAATTAAGATACTTCAAAGTGATTGGGGTGGAGAGTTTCGATCCTTTTCTGATTTATTGGTAGAGCAAGGTATTATATTTCGGCATTCATGCCCTCACACTTCCGCACAAAATGGTCGTGTTGAACGCAAGCATCGTCATGTGGTTGAAATGGGCCTGAGTATGTTGGCTCATGCTCATATGCCTATTCGGTATTGGTGGGAGGCGTTCGCTGCAGCTATACATATAATCAACCGATTACCTACCCCTCTTGTAGATACATCACCCTATGAAGTATTGTTCAAATCAAAACCTGATTATAAGGCATTAAAGGTGTTTGGTTGTGCTTGTTTTCCTTGCCTTCGTCCTTATAATTCTCATAAGTTACAATTTCGTTCTGAAAAATGTACTAATCTAGGACCTAGTGGCAATCACAAAGGATTTAAATGTTTAAGTCCGAGTGGTGAGATCTATATTTCTCGTCATGTGGTGTTTAATGAAGCTGATTTTCCTTTTATTAAGGGTATTTCTTCTCCATCAAATTCTGGTTTACCAAGCTGCTAAACTTGATGGAGTTGATTGTTTGCATCGTGCTGCTTCTTTGAATAATTCTTCTTTGCAGGTTTCAGCTTCTGTTATATCAAATCCTGTTTCTCCGGTTGTTTCTGCACAATCTGACTTAGACACCACGGATTTACCTTCTAATATTGCTGCAACATCTGACGCTCCTCCATCAATTGGTGTTCAAGCCTTGGTGCCTTCATCCTCTTCTCAAAATGTCCATTCCATGGTTACCAGATCAAAGAGTGGTATTTTTCGACACAAACATCCATTTGTGGGTGTTGTCATTTCTTCTGAACCTCGCTCTGTGAAGGCTGCCCTGGCTGATCCTGATTGGAGTTTAGCTATGAAGAATGAATTTAATGCCCTCGTGAGAAAAACACGTGGACTCTTGTTCCACCTACTCCAAGCCAACATGTTGTGAGTAATAAATGAGTTTTTAAGAAGAAGCTTAAGCTTGATGGTTCACTTGATAAATTTGAGGCTCGTCTTGTCGCAAAAGGGTTTCTTCAAGAACCTGGAGTGGATTTTGGTGATACTTTTAGTCCAGTGGTTAAAATGACTACAGTTCGTATTATTGTAACGTTGGCTTCATATCATCGTTGGGAGGTTCGACAAGCTGATATTAACAATGCCTTTCTTAATGAGTATTTGTCTGAAACTGTTTATATGAATCAACCTCAAGGGTTCATTGATGCTTCTAAACCTCATTGAAATGCGTGGCTGTCACCCAAGAGGGGGGGGTGAATTGGGTGGCAGAATAAAACTTATAAAATTCTCTCTTTTTGAAACATTACTCCTTGTGCTTGATGAGAGTGACGCTGTATTACCCCAAGCACAAGTGAGTATCTAGTGGTGTGGTGCTTGATGTGTAGATTAAACAAGTAGGGTGAGCACACACAAATTTATCCTGGTTCGGTCACTTCCAGACCTACATCCAGTCCCCAGGCTCCACCTGAGATTTTCAATCCACTAAACTTCTTGTTTGAACCAGGCACAAGAAAGCCTTTACACTTTAGGTTTTACGAACACGGGTTCACCTAACAACCCACAGGTTTTGCAACGGGCTCACCTGCAAACCTTACAACCACAGGTTTTACAACGGGATCACCTGCAACCTTACAACCACAAGTTTTGCGGGCTAACTTGCAACCTATGGAGATTTAGAAAACCTCTAAATGCTCCCCCTTACTTTTGTAAGATAACAATTCTGTTCTTCAAGCACAAGCTTTAGAACAGCCTCTATCAACAAGAGGATCTGATAATATGTTCACTCTATGAACTGATTGTGATAAACACTTAAGTACAAATGATTCTCTCTAAGAATAGATGATGTTACTCACTTAAGTACTATCAATGCTCTTATAACAGAAAGAGACTTAACAACAAAGAGTACAGAATATGTAGATGAAAAGGATCACTCGATGTGTTAAATGCTCTTTACTTTTCTGGGCAGCTTTGAATGCTTGAAGATGTTCTTAGTTTTCTCGCTCTAACTTCTCTCAAGAATATTCAAAGATGAACAGTTGTTTTATAAATGAAGTTTGAGCTCCTTTATATAGTCTTCAGGCAATCTGACTCTTGGTAGGTGGGAGAGCCGTTTGAATTTGACCGTTTTTCCCATGTTACCGTTTGCCCAATAAATGCTTCATTAATGCATAGCAGGGTTGACTTGCTTTATCTCTGAAAAGTAGTCCTGACACCTCTGCTCTGACAAAAGCATTCTGACACTGCAACTTCTGACATTCTGATTGCTTGCGGAAGCAGATTCTCATCCGGAAGCAATTCTACTGAGTGTGCTGCACTGAGTGTTAGTCTAACAGTATAAACATATAGTCACATGCAGTGGGAGTAACTTAGCCTAAGTGGTATTCCTTGTATCAGGAAGCACTTCTACATCCGGAAGTAAATCTTCTGGATGTGGCTTATGTTCACTGACGCTTAGTGTTAAATCATTCTATCAGTCTGCACTAGTGAAAGTTTATCAGGAAGTGATTCTACTGGATGTAGCTTATGGTCACTGACGCTTGGTGTTAAATCATTCTATCAGTCTGCGCTAGTGAAAGTTTATCAGGAAGTGATTCTACTGGATGTAGCTTATGGTCACTGACGCTTGGTGTTAAATCATTCTATCAGTCTGCGCCAGTATAACTCTATCAGGAAGCAGATTCACTTCCGGTTGTCTCTTAGCTTAGTCTAAAGGTTTTGTACATCTATTGCTCATGGACTAAGTTATTTCCTTAGTGACTTACTTGCTCTCGCTGGGGGATGATACATTCATCCGCGAGCGCTAGTCCTAGTCTATCCGGAAGTAAGTCCACATCCGGTTGCACTTTTACTTAGGGTTCTATGTTCACCTATTGCTTTCTAAGTTCTTTCATATTTTAGTCTTCATCAAAACTTAAGATTCTAACACTCATTATGTCTGCAAATTGAGGAAGGCGTTATATGGGCTGAAACAAGCCCCTCAAGCTTGGTATGATCGTTTGCGAGACACCTTATTGTCATGAAAGTTTCAGAATTGTAAATCTGATTCTTCATTATTTTTCTATAAAGATGCCACACAAATTCTTATTCTTCTCATCTATGTAGATGATATTTTGGTGACTGGTAGTGACTCAAACAACATTTCACAGTTTACTGCTAAACTTCATTCTATGTTTGCCTTGAAAGACCTTGGTCCAGTTCACTATTTTCTTGGCATTGAGGTATTTCGTGATTCTCGTGGTTTCGTTTTGTGTCAAACAAAATATGTTACAGATCTCTTATTAAGAACTGGTATGCTAAATTGTTCCCCGGCTTTACTCCAATGGTTGTGAGTCCTACGTTAGCTGCTAATGACAGTGCTTTGTTTGATGATCCTCAACTTTTTCGTAGTACAGTTGGGAGCTTACAATATTTGGTGAATACACGACTTGATATTTGTTTCTCTGTTAGCAAGCTCAATCAATCCTTGAGTGCTCATACTGTACTTCATTGGGAGAGCAGTCAAGAGGCTTCTTCGTTATTTGAAAGGTACTCTTGATTATGGTGTTCTTTTGAGACCTGTTATTCCTCTACAGCTTGTTGCTTATTCTGATGCAGATTGGGCTTCTTGCCCCACCGACCGACGCTCTACCAGTGGTTACTTTGTTTATCTTGGTAATTCTCTGGTATCTTAGTCTTCCAAGAAGCAGGCTGTTGTTTCTCGCTCCTCTGCTGAGTCTGAGTATCGTGGTTTGGCTAATACGCTGTTGAATTGTCCTGGGTTTGCAGTTTACTTCAAGAACTACGTGTTGCCTTTTCCAGTGCTTCTGTAGTGTGGTGTGACAGCATAAGTGCTGCTGCCTTGGCTTCCAATCCTGTGTTCCATGCTCGGACCAAACAAATTGAAATTCATGTTCACTTCGTGCGGGATCAAGTTCTTGCCAAGAAGCTTGGTGTTCAATATGTTCCTTCTCAAGACCAGCTTGCTGATTGTTTAACCAAGCCCCTGGGCACTTCTCGTTTTCTTTTTCTTCGTGCCAAACTCGGTCTTGCTCGATCGCCGCCTCGTTTGAGGGGGAATATTACAGATAATGCATATGTTAGCCCAACATAGTATATGGGCTTTAGGCCCAGTAAGATTACTTTGGTATTGTCATCAAGAAGAATGTATTATGTTAACTGATTAGTTAGTTTGTTAGACTTAATTTACACGTGTCACTGATTATATATAAAAGATCCAACTCAGCTCTTCTCTTCGAGCTGAGATCATTTTCATCAGATATTTCTCTCTTCTTTCAGTTTCTTCACTCTAGATGACTGGACAAACCAGAGGAGAGAGGCAAATGGAGATGAAGAAGAAGATCAAGAATTGTTTGTTTCAGAGAGTTTTCAAGAGATATGAAGATCTTCAATAGAGAAATACAACACCAGGAAATGTTGCAAGTTTTGGATGCTCCACTCATTTTTCTTTTATCCCTCTGAGTCTCCATCTTTAGGGTGTGAGGGAAATCTTATCATTGAAGATTGAAGTGTCACTATGCTAGATGTGGTGTTGAGATAAGGATTTTTCCAGAAATTTGAAGGGTTCTAAAAAATATATTTTTCTATAATTTTCAACTCATTTGTCTAGTCATCTAGCCTTGTCCCAGAACTTAACGGAATTAATGACACCTAAGCTCAAATTAACACCATTAAGTCATTTTAAAACTTCATGGACTAATTGTTTTAAATAGACAAAATTGCGAGATTAAATCTATCATTTTAAAAAACTCTAGAGATTAAAACTCAAATAAAAAAAGCTATAGAGATCAAAAGTGGGTTTAACTCCATTATAATATAATTTAAGCAAATAAAAATAATGTAGCGAGAAAAATATTTTTTGGTCTCTACAAGGCCAAAATGAAAGGGTAACTCAAAGAAGATGTTTGTAG
This sequence comes from Mimosa pudica, assembly GCA_029929735.1. Taxonomy (NCBI): domain Eukaryota; kingdom Viridiplantae; phylum Streptophyta; class Magnoliopsida; order Fabales; family Fabaceae; genus Mimosa; species Mimosa pudica. Next base: position 12,382,010 of record JAKELP010000020.1, read on the forward strand.
TTTTATTCACGTAAGCTAAAACATCGTCTAAGTTATTTATTAGAAATTACCCATTGTAGTACATTAATATTTAGAAATCACTCATAGCTAAAACATCGTCTAATGGAAGTGCAACAAAGCATGCAATACATTACTCAAGAAAGTAGATAGTAAAGAGATAAGAGTGATTTCACCTTGGGACCCACGTTGATAGCTATGTATGACCCACTTCTTTCTATCTCTAGAGTCTACTCTTTTTGCTTGAGGGTTAACCTAGTTCTAGCCTCACTTAGTGAGTGTGCGAGGAAAAGGAATATTATACTAGTCAATCTTACCACTACTTAATGCAGAGAGACTGATTCGAACTCACAACTTCATACCACATGACAAGCTCAGCTTATCATTCAGTTAAGTCGGCCCTTCCATGAGGTAATATAATAGATCGAAAGATTTTAAATAGGAAAATTTCATTAATTGGTCATATTTAGATACGATTATACATACCTCGGGGTGTACCTCAGTTGGAATGCCAGCAGCAGCAAGATCGGCAGATACAGTTTTAGATCCCTCAGATGCAGCCTTTGATCGGTAATACTTCACTATTGTCAATTTAGGGAAATAGAAAGCATATAGAATCACACAGACCAACTCAAAGAATGTAGAGATTGCAAAGAATAGCACTGCAATATCAAGCTTAGAGTCAGTCATAATGAATAAATTAAAAGTAATTATCAAATGTGACATAAGACAGAAAGACAAGCTATTATTTCACTAAATGTGTTTCTTGTGTGTGGAGATATTGATTTGACAATTTGAAATATGGAAATAGTTATATAGTCAAAAGTGAGACTTGTTATTTTTTATGTATCTATCTATATTTATTTCACTTTTCATTTTAAGAAACTTCAGAAATCTCAATGAAGAGTAACATACTAGCGCCTTTACGGAGGCCATCATGAGAATTCTCAAAAGCTGCTTTTGTAATCAGCCTCAAAGCAGAAGTTAGAACCCCTGAGGCCGCTAAGCCAGTAAAAAATGACTGCAAAACAATACACGCGTGCACACACATGTGAATTAAAACCCATAAAACAACTTCAAAGCTACAATAAATATCAAATAAATATGGCTGATAGAGCTCACTAAAAAATAAAGTTAAATGATTAATAAAGTCACGTGGTAAGAATTTAATCCCACAAGAGTTAGATACTCCATCCGGTCCTAAATATAAGACCTAGTTGACTTTTTTGGAAAATCCTAAAAAAGCAAAATAAGTTATTTATAAATTGATTTACCTAGTTTTTTTCCCTTTAGACTAGTATATTTTACCTATAAACTAATGAATAATCTAAAGATATATCAAATATATCATAACTTAATAATCTAATTCGTGACCTTAATCTCTAAAAAAAAGTCAAATAGGTCTTATATTTAGGACCAAAGGGAGTAACAACTAAAGAATATGGGATGAGATGCTTTTATACAGAAAATGGCAACAAATGATACTGTTAACTTAGTATTTGAACTTTGTATAAAAGAACAGTATTTGAACTTTTTTAGTTAATAAAGCCCTTTCTTAGAGTTAGAACCTCAAAGAAAATAGTAAAAAGGACAAATATAATCAAAACTAGTTCAAGAATATATATATAAAAAGAATTGACAAGGCATACTGATAAATCCTTGGATTTGTATGATTTTTATATGCTAAATTTGGAGCAATTAACATGATTAAGATGTAATATTGTCCATAATAACTCCCATTTTTTTGGGATTATTTTGTTATATATTTTGTTATAATTGGGAATTAATTTAAAGTTATATTTGATTGGAACAAGATGAATGAGTGCCAAAGTTTTGAGCTGCATTATCCTCACATCTTAAAAGAATGGGCTGTTGCAAGAAAGAAAGGAAAAGGCCCAAGATAAAAGAAAGGAAGAGGAGGCAAGAATTGGTTTTGTTGGGCTCAGGTGAGCAATGGGCTGATGAGTATTGAGTTGAAGTATTAAAGAAAGAAGAAAAAGAAGAAGCTGGGGGCAGCCACGCAGAGAAGAAAAAAAGAAAGGATTTGAGAGGGGGAGCTGCGCAGACACAGCGAAGGGAGGCAGAAAAGGCGAACGGTGTTTGGAGGGAGAGGTGGCGCCAAATTGTGGTGCTTCATGTAACATCCTAAATTTTTAAGAGGGGGAGCTGCGCAGACACAGCGAAGGGAGGCAGAAAAGGCGAACGGTGTTTGGAGGGAGAGGTGGCGCCAAATTGTGGTGCTTCATGTAACATCCTAAATTTTTAATTATAAAATAAATTAATAAATACCGCAAAATTTAATCTTGCATATGAATTTAGAAAAATTCAATATGTTTGTTTTTAGAAATCTGTTAGGATTAAGAAAGAAAATAATTGAGTATTAAATTTAAATTCAAGAATATTTATGAAGATTATATCAAGAAGACATCATTTTAGGAAATTATACTTAGAAAGTTTAATATATTATTAGGAAATTTGTTAAGAATTGGTTTTCATTATAAATTACTGAGAGTACTTAGTTTGATTTTAAATTGGGAATATTTATGAACATTTTTTTAGATTATGATATATTAATGTTACATAATGAAAATATTAGATCTTTAAAGTAAAAGAAAGCAAGAAAATCAAGTCATGAAACTTAGTCATTTTGATCTGGGTCAATCTCATGAAAGATAGAAACTGAAGAGGTTTATTTTGTAATTTCTAATTGGGAAATAAACCCTAAAATTCTCCTCCAGTATATATTCACTTTTTCCTCTACCTATTCAATTTCACTTAGCGACCACATACACCCTCTTCTTCTTCACCATGGTTCATCTTCTTCCTTACTCTCACTCTCTCAAATGCAAACACATCCTCTTCTTCTCCAAACCCCAAAACATCACCATCAATCTACCTCTCACTTTCCTTGCTTCACTCGTTCTCTTCCTCCCTGCCTACGTTCTCCGTCCTCGCCGTTCCCTTTCTTCTTCCGGTGTACTCACGGCGGCGGCGGAAGCCATATCCGGCGAAGCTCGAAGCGAGCCCCAACGGCGACGAAGCAGACGACGGAGCCGACCGCCACCTAGACCTGCTAACTCGTGCTTCGGGTGAGACTTTCATTTGATCTCTACCCTTTTTCCTTTCATTTTGAGCGAGAATGAGAGACATTCCGATCTGGGTTTTGAGTTCTAGGTAGTTTTAATCAACAAAAGCATAAACTTGAGAGAAATTATAGCTGTTTGTAGTGTGTATGTTGAAATTTGTTGGTGATGTTGTTTGTTATTTTCCTCCCCTGTTTCGCTGCCATTCTTAGCATTTATATATGTTGTGTTGTTATTGATTTGAAAGGGAAGCTTATTAGAAAAAAATGGGGGCTGTATAAGTTTAGCAAGGGTTTTAATGAATGAAGTATTACATTAGCTATATGGGCATTCTTTTAAGCTATATGTTGTTAAGATTTAATAGAGATAGTCTTGCAAGTATATGGTGATTGGAATCAGACATCTTTTTATCATTTCTATTGGTTTTCGTAGCTACTGTACAAGACTTAGTTCTTTGTATGTAAACTTTAATGAGTCTATGTATATATATATTAAACTAAATTAAGCCTCAAATGCTTATTAAGAAATTAGTATTCAGTTTTAGTGTAGGACTCTGTCAAGTTGTATTTGATAGCAAAAGATATGGAATGACTTTTTAATTATACTTATAAATTGTCATGAATCCCTTGGGAATTGAATCAATCAAACAAAAGATTATTGAGGTTATTTTCTTAAGCTTGCATGCTGATTTTGCTTGATGAATTGTGATGCTTAACTCTTATTGCTTCATGCACTGTTTTGGCAAAATCCATGTGTTTCATGATTTTTGTTGGAGTTTATTTGATTTTCTTTTTCCTTCCCGGTATGTCTATTTAGGCATGAAATTATAGGATGTGTTTGGGTGTTGCGTGTTGGCTTTTGAATTCACTTTTTCCTCTTTGACATTTGGCAGAATGTGGCAATTTATAAATTCTAAATTGATCTCCTTGCATTTTTGGTTAAATATTTTGTTTTATGTGATACTTGAATTGAACTCATCAAGAGTTATCTAATGTTTAACTTTGAGAATTAGATTGAATAAGCATAACTGATTATTTTAAGATCAAGTATGATTTAAAAAGAAAAAGGGGATGGGTAGTATTATTAGGAGCGAGAGCAACGTTATTTAGTATACATGAGAATGATCGTTTATATTCTTTATTGTATGGTATGTGATATTAGGAGAATATAGTAAATGAGGTAATTGAAGAGTCTACAAGCAATGATAAGGAAAAGCAATGAAGTGCTAAGGGCTGGAGGTAACTACTTCACTTGTCTGCGTGTGTGTGTATGTTAGTAAGCATTTATGTAGTTTATAGGTATATGATTACTGCTGATGTGGTTATGGAATGCTTGGATTAGAAATTCTGATTTGGTTGTGGTACACCGAGTAATATCATTATAATTATGTCATTCCGGAATGAGGTTCCCTTCCGTACAGCAGGGACTAAAATGAATAAAGAGAAAAACGTTATTGGGGAGAGCGCCCCCGGTTCAAGCGAGGGTATATCGACCATCGAGTCGTGAGTCCCTATTGAACTGATATATTTTGTTCAAGCGAGGGTATATCGATCATCGAGTCGTGAGTCCCTATTGAACTCATTATCGGTGTACTTGTGTATTGTGTTTGATGTGATTATTATTATTATTCTTTATGTTGAGTTTGTGATGTGGCTTTAAATGAATACTTGTACTGCTATATCATTTGGTAATTGATAGATACTTGGAATAGAAAATAGATAACATGTTCATGCAACACAGCATGTAGCATACACCACCAAACACGACATTAGCACACACCACCTTGCCGGCATGCACATGCACGTAGTGCAAAAATGTGCGTAGGCATGTAGTTGTTAGTTACGACATCAGGGTCTACCCCTCGTGGTTTAACATTTTACAGGTATTAGATCAGGGCAGGAGTCATGGGGTAAAAGGATCCGGAGACTCGGGAACTAGTTTTAGGCTCATATGGCATGCTTTCATTTTATACTTCATATTCTTATTTATTAATATAATTTGTATATACTTTGAATTTATACCCATGGATTACTGTAAATAATTTTATGTTAGATAACTGTAAATATTAATTAATACAGGGTTGTGTGTTAATTTGAAACTTACTGTGAAAGAATTTAATCAAGTGTTACTAAATTTATTTAAATATCCATGTTAGTCAATTTTTATCTAACATGGATAAATCAATTTTGATAATTTCTCAAATGATTTTGGTTGTGAATTTTATATTTCATTGCAAAATTATATTTATTAATTTCAAATTACATTAAATTTTTTTCTAACCATGATAGTTCTTTTGTAACTCAAATTATTTTTCTATCATGGTTAGCATATTATCTTATATGTTATGAATATTTAGAAAAGTCGTTTTTCTAACTATGTTAGCTATTTTATTAACTTTAATTCTTTTTCTAACATAGTTAGCACTAAAATTATTTTTAATGAATTAAGTTAATTCTTTTTATAACTATGTTAGCTACTATTTTGTTTAATTGGATTCTTTTTCTAACATAGTTATCATTAGCATAAATGAAAAAAAAATAGCATAAAAAAAGGGGTTATAATATTGGGTTGTTACACTTCACTTCTCCCTCTCCCATGCTAATTTTGTCTCTTTTGATCTTTATTTTCTCACTATTTTCCTCTTAAATTCCTCCATCCACCTACCATAAGTGCTCATAAATTAAAGTCTAGGGTTTCTAAGCTTTTCTTTATGAGTAACTAAAACACCCTCCTTGCTCTTGAGAATGCTTTGAAGATAGCTTGAGCTCATGGTCTTAAAAGGGGAGTTCTCTTTCTCTTCATATCTCTTTCGATTTATGATTTTTCTAGGTTTAGGTTTGTCATTTATATTTTGAGACTTGAATTATTATGTTTACTTGAGTTTAATTGTGATTTTGGTTTGTAATGAGAGATTTGGACTCATCAATATATATGGTCATGTATATGTTTATTATAGTTCATTTAATATCTTTCTATTTATTCATGGTATTGGTAGATAGTTAGATTGAATTGAATTATAATTAAACTTAAACCATTACTCGTCATTAATCACACTTTAAGGTAATTAAAAACACCTAGTTAAATGGGTTCATGAGATTAGATGTTAGACTTGCCGGTTGGTGAGGTTTGGTATTTTAGGAAACTTAGAGAAACTCAAAATGAACCTATTAATTGCTTGAGTAACATTGGACTTCAATCCTTTGGTTTTATTTTATTATGTGGGGTTCCAATATTGAATTAAAATCATAGGATTAATTAAGTGGCGATTCGGGGTTCCGGTCGTAGGATTAATAGTTTCTTGCAAGTAATAGGTCCACAAGTACTAAAGAGCTTAACAATGCCTAATTGGATGAGGTCTCAACATTTAGTTATTGGACTCATGGGTCCATGGGGTTTGGTAAATTAGGAAATTAGTGCATTTAACTCCCCAAAAATCCTTAGAAAGCTATGAGGGTCATTGAACGTCATTACCAAGAGCACTTAACTTCACTTTCGTCACACATTTTTATTAAAAATACCAAAAATATTTATTTGTTTTGAACCCTTCATTCTCATCTTTAAAAATCAACAAAAACATATTTTCTTTACCCAAAAATTCATCTTGCATTGCATTTAGTTTACTAGGATAGTTAGATTAAACAAGGCTCCTCTGAAAACGATACTTGAGGTAACTTCTGTTTACCTTGAGGTCCTAAAATTTCTTAAAGGACTAGGCCCAAGGCACACTACACCGACCCGCAAATCGGTGTCCTTCAAGTGGCGCCGTTGCCAGGGATCGAACCCGGGTTACCCGCGTGACAGGCGGGAATACTTACCAAAGCAAAATAAGTTATTTATAAATTGATTTACCTAATTTTTTTCCCTTTAGACTAGTTTATTTTACCTATAAACTAATGAATAATCTAAAAATATATCAAATATATCATAACTTAATAATCTAATTCGACCTTAATCTCTAACAAAAAAGGCAAATAGGTCTTATATTTAAGACTAAAGGGAGTAACAACTAAAGAATATGGGATGAAATGCTTTTATGCAGAAAATGGCAACAAATGATACTGTTAACTTAGTATTTGAACTTTGTATAAAAGAACAGTATTTGAACTTTTTTTGTTAATAAAGTCCTTTCTTAGAGTTAGAACCTCAAAGAAAATAGTAAAAAGGACAAATATAATCAAAACTAGTTCAAGAATATATATATAAAAAGAATTGACAAGGCATACTACAAAATATACTTTAGAAATCAATGATTAACAAAATTGTTTAATAGGTAGACCAAAAGGAATTTTCAAACAAGCTATTGAACAAAACTTTCGTTAACAATTTTGTACAAAAACTTATTAATAGATTGAGCACAACAAATTGATTTATTCTATATAGGTAACATTTTTGTAATTGTTGCGTCATAATTGTCACTAATGAATAGGAATGTCATTGATGCTTCATTGAGAAAGTACATAAGCCCACCTTTCTTTTTTTATTTTCATTTTTTAATTCTTTTGATATCACGAGATCTCACTAATTACAATCAATGTATATCTAAAAAAAACTTAAAAATTATCTAAAAGTCAAATTACTCACTAAAAATCACGAACCTGGATGAATTCAGGTCGCATTAAAGCCAAGTCACCAACCATACCACCTTGAACATGAGCATCTGCAACTCCAAAACAACCTGAGAGTGCACACACACCTAAGTAGGGCCCGATCCCGCCCCTCCCTGATGTTGCTAGATCTAGCTGTATTTAGTATAATATGTTTTAATTTACCGTCTCATGGAATCTATACATATTATTGATTGGTCATCAAGCAAAAAAATGAAAACACCACACTCCCATTCATTTGATTTATATCATAAGTCTTCTTACTAAATGATAGACATAACAGTAAAAGTAGTTCAAATAATTAAATTTATTAGAAAATTATAGGAATTTACAATGTCATCATTGTTAACTAATATACTCCCTCCGGTCCTAAATATAGGACCTAGATAGAGACTTCATTTTGGTCCTAAATATAAGACCTAGATACATTTTTAGTCACTTTTTTCCTAAATTACACTTCTTCTTCTTAACAACTTCTTCTTCTTAAGAATTGTCTTGTTTTTTTTGTGACTTAATTTCAAATATTGTTAGTATTATTGGTTCCAATTAAGGAGGGGTATTATTGGAAAGACATCTAAAATTAAGCCTTCCTTAATCTCCCCAAAAAAAGTCATCTAGGTCCAATATTTAGGACCGGAGGGAGTAATAAATTCCAACAGCAAATTAATATATACTCCCTCCGTTCCTAAATATATGATCACTTTAGGGAAGTGGATAAATTCCTAAATATAAGATCACTTTCTATCAAACTACCCTTATACTCTCTTTTCATTGAAAACCCCTCCTCCTTTTAGAGTTAAGTAATTGAGGGGATTTTGGGAAGATCATGTAATTTTATTGTCTTCCTTAATCTCCCCAAATTAACCAAAGTGATCTTATATTTAGGAACGGAGGGAGTACTTTCTCACTAGTGTTATCAAACATGAGCATATATATGAAGGAAGTGATCAAGTTTATTGCAGCTATTAAAGACTTTCACTATACTACTAAAAAACTTCTAGAAAGGGTCCCCTATAATATTGGCATGAGGTAGTAAAATTTAAGTATTCATTAATTTACAAGTTAATGAAGATGACACAAGAAAATAATTAATCAAAGTGCAGTGTACTTACAACGAGAACTAGGAAAGTGCTTGCAGTGAAGAGACTGTATCCTGCTATGTTTCTCATCCTTGTGTTGATGGTGGGTTCATAGCGCAGCAGAATTAACATTGTTATAAGTGCGAATGGTTGGTATACAAGAGTGAGTACCCTCGATGGATGGTATTTCTTCGTGGTCAAACAAAAAGCTATTAACGTTTTGAACTAAAGCCATTTTTTTAACTTAATAGCGTTTCAATAACCAGACATATACATATACTGTTATACATGTTTATTCTGAGATTCTTTTCAATACACATACACACACACACACACACATATTCGCGCACGCGCGCACAGGAGAATAGAGCTACCTCATATTTTCTCAAACTTCGCCGTCTGTACATCTCGCAGAATTGTGTTTGTGAAAAGTAATAAAAACATTTGATTGGGCCAAAGCAGAATGGTAGTAATTGAAAAATAATTTTGGGCCCAAGATGTTTTTTGTTGGGCTATTGTTACATGAACTAAAACTTTTTTGAGCTAAAACATTTTTTTATAACATGAGCTAAAACATATTTTAATATGATTGTTTAAAATGGAAATTGTTTATAAATAACATGTTTTAAATAAATTCTTAAATAGAAAGTCCTATAAGGAACTATATATTATTATATTTAAACGATTTTCGAGTTCAGGGATTTCAATTGACTCAATTTCTTTTTTTTTTAGGATAATTGACTCAATTTCTTAAACAAGAATTCATATGTTTATTCTTATATATGTTTTTGAAAAAATATATATTTTAAATATACTTTCGAGAAATAGTTTTTAACATTACAAAAAGACTTAAATATGTTTTTGGTCCCTTAACTTTGAAAAAAAGTAATGTTTTAGTCCTTAACTTTGAAAAGTGTGTTTTTAGTCCATAAATTTAAAAAAAGTCATAATTTAGTCCCTTAACTTTGAAAAGAGTATTTTTGGTCCTTAACTCTATATAAAACGATGTTTTTAGTCCTTTAAAAAAGTCTAAAATATGTTTTTGGTCCATTCACTTTTAAAAGTTAAGGGACTAAAACATGACTTTCTCCAAATTTAAGGGACCAAAAACATACTTTGACCTAAATTTGAAAGAACTAAAAACACACTTTTCAAAGTCAAAGGACTAAAAGATTACTTTCTCCAAAGTTAAGGGACTAAAAGAACACTTTTCAAAGTTATGGACTAAAACATGACTTTCTCCAAAGTTAAGGGACCAAAAACATACTTAAGCCTTATAAAAAATATCAAATCAAAGAATTTTTAATCTAGTCGATCTGAATTTGAAAGCACTTTTGAATACATCTAATAAGCTCATAATTATTTTTTTATCAGAATAAGCTCATAATTATAACACCATCCGTGTAATAAAAAAAATTATAACACCATTGGTCAAAAATCAAATGAAAAATTTTCTAAAATAGGTTAATCAAAATGTCACAAAAAAATAATAAAATAAAATAGGTTAATCAAAATGTTTCAATAAGCGGGAGAAAAACATGAGAAACTTTGAAATAGAAAGTAAGCAATACTATCCTTATGCAAATTTTCATTGATATTTCAACGTTATCAAAACGCTGCAAATGCGGAAACCAAATCCTTATTTTTCTTCATCATATCTTTTTTTTTATTTTTTCTGATTCACAATTAAAGAAAATCATTCACGTTCAAACTCTTTTGAGTCAAAATATCATTTTGACATTTTCTTCTCCAGAGAGGGATAACCCTATTGAGTATCATTTTCTTATTTCAAGCAAACACATGTATGAGTATCATTTTCTTATTTCAAGTAAACACATGTAACCCGCCACTGTACGTAGTAAGCTAAATATCATTTTCACTCAAAGAAAAACTCAGTCCCTCCATTGAAAAAGTTGAATCACACACGGCAAGAGACATAAACATGCAGAAGAAATTTGAATTTACTTACAGGAAAGATTGTATAGTAGTAATCTCCTATGGTCAGCATGCTGTTCCACGCAACAAGAGATCCCAATCCCAGGATGAAGCAAACTACCATGGCTTGAAAATTTCCCTGCATGGTTTGAATTCATTTCAATCCAACTTTTTTAACAAAAAAAAAGGAAACTGAAATCCTCAACCAAACAGACTTAGTAAAATATTGTAAACATACTCCCTGCTTTGTAATCATTGGAGCCCCACCACTTTCCACTGAGATCGACATGGTTCACTACACCCCAAGAAAAAGGAGAGGTAGAGAGAATTGGGTTCTATAAATTTGATCTGATGTTAGTAGTTGAGAGATTTGAGGAAGTGAAAAAAGAACAAAGAATAAAATTAATATATCATGAGTAATATTGAGTCCTGATACCTTAAAATACGCAAGACAGCTAGACGTTGATATATAAGTATAACGGATAGAAAAAAATAGGAAAAAAAATGCAATTGGGAAGTTATTGAATGTATTTTCGGTCCTTTTAATTGCAAAAATGATAGTGATGGACGGTTAGACGACACACGTATACATACAATGAAGCCTACTGTGCTGTTTTTATTTGTTGCATAGCAAAGTACTCTTCTTTGGGATTTACTTCTTTGTCATTATAATCGTGCCAACTGGACTTTTATAAATTGAGCTAATTACCAAATTGGTTGAACTTACCCCTTAGCTCGTCAAGTGTACTGTTATTTTTTAGCTAAACAAATGAGGTTAAATTATAAAAAAGGGGAATGTTTAAATTTGGCAATGACAATTAGTCATTACTAAAAGGGGCATTTGGCGCAAAATGTATTTTCGAGGAGCAAATTTACCTATTGATTTTTTTTAAGATGAAAAAATGCCAACGTCGTTAGCAAACCGGAGCACCCACACACAGAATTAACTGGCATACACATGGCGTCACATGGGAAGGTCAATGAATACGTTGGAAGGTATCATTCGTGAAATTTTTTGCTAGTTAATTTTTAATCTAGCCAAATTTTTTGCATTAAACCTGAAGGATTGGCTAAGGTTTAATATTAGTAACCCAAGTCAAATCTTTGGTGAGGGTTGGGGTGAACTTTTTTCCACTATTTGCTGGATGTTGTGGTCAAGACGGAATAAGAGAATTTTTGAGGGGCAATTTGAGTCCAATGCAAGTATCATTATAAAAGCCAAGTCTTCTTTGCAGAACTTGAAGCTAGCGAATAAGAAGATGGATAGATTTGCTGCCAAGGGAATCCAGTTTTATAAACCCCACACTAAGTGGTCTTGCCCACCGTTAGGAGTTTTGAAACTCAACATTGATGGAGCTTATTCATTATCAAATGGTGGTGGTTGTGGTGGTATCATTCGTGACCATACAGGGGCTTTCTTGGAAGGCTTTCTCTTCAAATCAGAAATGCGTGATTCATTTACAGCTGAATTGTGGGCCTTATTGGTTGGTCTTCGAATGCTTTGGGATAGGGGATCACACTTGGCAATCGTGGAGTCAGACTCGCTGGAGGTTATTAATATTCTTAGTCAACAAGATGTGGATTCTCATGCATGTGGGAATATGATTCGGGAAGTGCAAGCTTTTCTTTCTAGAGCTTGGAATATTTCAGTGCACCATATTCACAGGGATGCTAATATGGTAGCTGATCAGCTTGCTAAAGCTGCTATTGGAGGAATGCCAGGATATTTGTCATTGTCTCAACCACCAGAGTACCTTCTTCATGCACTGGAGCAGGATTGCAGAGGGGTCTCACTTGATGTCGATTAACTAGGCTAGTTAGCTTTCTTATTGTATAAAAAAAAAAGGTGCATATGTCACAAAAACCATTTCTCACGAGTAAATTTACCATTTGACCTTTTTACGGTAAAAAATATCAATGTCGTTAACAAATTGGAGCACGCCAACATACGGATGTTAATTGGGGCACACGTGGCGCCGTGAAGAATGGTCAACTAACACATAGCAAGTGTCAAAATCATATTCCCTCAATTATTGTGCGCTCAAAGTCAGATTCAACAATTATAAACCACCAACTTCCTTGTTCAAACATAGAGAGATCAAATTATTCTTATCGTTGGTTGCAAAACATAATCTTGTAGTACTCCCTTAGCTAGTTCTTTTCTAATCAACCAGTCTCTTTAATCTTGCCCATTCCCGACTAAATACACTACGTTATTCTAATCTCGCTTACATAAAAAGGAATTACGATGAGAAAAGAGGAATACCCAAATTAAAGAAAGATGAAAAGACATTTGAAGGGGAAGATGGAACCCGAAAATTGGTGCTATGGTTTGAATGAGGTGAAGAGTGAGTCAAAAATGACACACCTTGGAGTGGGTATTGGATGGAGTTAAAGTGGCAAAACCATAAATTGCACCCAAAAAAGTATTTAAGAGATAGGGTGCATTATTTATACTAATTCTACCCAAACCTTAAGTTACGTTCTCCAACTCGCCGTCGGGTTCCACTAAATCCCTCAAGATTATAATGAACTCTTGAGTACTTTTACAAATGATTCACCTAATTAATCATTCACCCTTACAACAGTAAGCATACAATCCTCTCTTAAGATCTCTCCATCTTACGAGTAACACTCACTTTAAGAAAATTATAGCAAGAACTTGTACACTGAATTAATAGACTTTGGTACACACTTAAATATAGTTAAAATGAATGAATATGTCCTAGAGTAAGTGAGTATTGATTGCAGTAAGTAAGCGGAAATTCTTCACCACTGCTTTTATAGTGTTGAGAATATGTTCTTCTAGTGTAGAATTGAGTCCCTTGCATGCAACAACTTCATTTCATCTCTCTTCATTAATTGTAGAAAGCAAATATGGTGTTTAATGTCTTTAAATTTGAGTCTGTGTCTGTCCACCATTAACTTCCTGACATAGGTCTAACATATAATGTACTTTAGTTCTATTTCTAGATTTTCATCGCCAATTTGACCATTGAGGCTCACTCAATCATTCCTTGTATTACTAGATCGATCATGCTAAGATCGTACTTAAATTAGCCCTACATAACTCAATGAAGTGATTAGAGACAAGATGTAAAATCCATTGCCTATTTGATCACATGACACTCTTGATCAATCATTTCTCAGTTGATCGAACATATCTTAAATTATTCAAGTCTTAACTTATTTGTCCTAGTCACTACATTATCCGTTACTGAGTAGTCCTGATATATCATATTGGGTTAGTGACTAATCCTAATATTACAATGTCTAAGTATAGGTTAGCTCAAGCTCCTCTAATATATCACAAAGTCTCTTAATTGATTAGGCGATATTTTTATATTTAACTTTATTCTAACTTTTATGTCAACCTTATCCTAATTGAATATGACTTAGTGATCTTAATCTATCAGATCCATTAGATTATTTTGAATTGTTATACACGTATATACATTAGATGCATTAGAGCTAGGGTTATTTACCACTGATGTAATATAAATATATTGTAACAATCTCATAGAAATATAAGCTGAGAATATTACACAATCATTTGCTCTATGAATTCTATTATGGTATCAGAGCAAAGCTTAGCAAAGAATGCATCCATGAAAAATTACCACTACCAACAATAATGAATAGAATTATTCATGCTATTTTTCAAGAGGAAGATGATATATATGCAATCTTTCATTTCATAATTGACTAATGAACTTTTCCTTTCCCGAGAAAGACAGGAGAAAACAGGTTGACATATGAGTATTTTAGTCGTTTTAGGGGTGTTTTTATTGGTGGGTTGAGTATTACACCAATTAACTAGTAGTTAGGATCAGTTGGGACAATTTACACCATCTAGTACATTAATGGTTATGATTCTATGGAGTTATTATAAAAAAATAATCTAATGGATCTGATGCATATACAAATTCAAATCCATTAGATTATTTTGTATTGTAATACACGTGTATAAATTATATGCATTAGAGCTATGGTTATTTACCACTGATGTACTATAAATATATTGTAACAACTTCTGAGAATATTACACAATCATTTTCTCTTTGAATTTTGTTTGTAGCAATGTTCATCCCTTTGTATTTCTCTCACATATAGGTTGTGTTAAGCTTATATTTTACTGTTCCATGCACGGGTCAATATATAGTGGTCAAATTTTTTTTTTCAATTTTCGCGCCCCTTTTCTTTTAGTACAGATCATATTCTCCCTACTAAACATCCCTTGTCTTTTTCTACACTCCCTCTTCCTTCTGCATTTCAAGTGAGGTAGAATTTTCAAAGACTTGTCCAATAGGATCGAATTTGTAGCTCAAAGAGATATTTTTCTGCTTTCTGGCTAAGAAACAAAACAGATTAGGGAAAATGATCTCAACTTAGTTTAGCTGAGTCATCTGGCTTTATTTATATTAGGTAGAGTTTGTTACAACTGAACCAATGAAATAATGACACGTGTTAATCAACCTAACTAACACATAAAGCTTAACTGAATACATTACTAAGCACTACCAACTTAACTAATACAGGCTATTACATAAATGGGCCTTATTGAGCCTTTATACTCTTAACATCCCCCCTCAAACTGGACGGAGTAGAAACAAGTCCAAGTTTGCCACGAAGAAAACAGAAACGTGACGTGCCAAGGGGTTTAGTCAAGCAGTCAGCTAACTGATCTGAAGTAGGAACATATTGAACTTTCAACCGTTTATCCAAGACTTGATCACGAACAAAATGAGCATCAATTTCAATATGTTTTGTCCGAGCATGTAATACAGGATTAGAAGCAAGGGCTGCAGCACTAATACTATCGCACCAAATCACAGATGAAGATAGAAGATGAATCTGAAGTTCTTTAAGCAACGATCGTAACCACATAAGCTCAGCTGTAGTATTTGTCAATCCACGATATTCAGACTCTGCTGAAGACCGTGAAACAACAATTTGTTTCTTTGAGGACCAAGAAACCAATGAAGCTCCCAGAAAAACAAAATAGCCACTAGTAGAGCGACGATCAACAGGACAAGAGGCCCAGTCAGCATCAGAATATGCAACAAGTTGTAAAGAGACAAAAGGTTGAAGAAGAATGCCTGTGTCAATGGTACCCTTCAAGTACCTTAAGAGTATCTTCACCGCTTGCCAATGTAGCATAGTAGGCGCACTCAGAAACTGACTCAGCTTGCTAACAGCATAGCAAATATCTGGTCTAGAGTTCACAAGATATTGAAGACTTCCCACAACACTTCTATACAAATGTGGATCCAAAAATAGATCACTATCATTTAAGGCAAGAGAACATCCAGTTACCATAGGAGTGGGACATGGAGTGCAATGAAGCATATCACATCGCGAAAGCAAATCTGTAACATACTTAGTTTGAGACAGAACAAAACCTTTCTCATCACGAACCACCTCAAAACCAAGGAAATAATGGATTGGGCCAAGATCCTTGAGAGAAAACAAGTTATTTAATCTGGCAGTAAACTTATTTATGCTGGTTATATTGCTTCCAGTAACCAAAATATCATCAACATAAATCAACAAAATGAGAATCTGATTATCATCTTTGTAGAAAAATAAAGAAGCATCAGACTTACAATTTTTGAATTTCCATGCCAGAAGAGTACAGCGGAGACGATCACCAGGCCCTCGGAGCTTGTTTAAGACCATAGATGGCCTTGGTCAATTTACACACAAAATGTGGCTTAGCAGGATCAACATACCCCTCAGGTTGCTTCATATATACAATTTCATTCAAAAAACCATTCAGAAAAGCATTATTGATATCAAGCTGACGAACCGGCCAATTATAGCATGAAGCTAGAGTAAGAATGACACGCACAGTTGTCATCTTAACCACAGGGCTAAAAGTATCGCCAAAGTCAACACCAGGTTCTTGAAGATAACCTTTAGCCACCAATCGAGCTTTATACTTATCCAAAGAACCATCACTACAAAACTTCTTTTTGAACACCCATTTACTTCCAACCACATGCTGATTAGAAGAAGGAGGTACAAGAATCCAAGTTTTATTCTTCATCAATGCATTATATTCATGATCCATGGCATGTTTCCAGTCAGAGTTTAATAAATCACTCTTTACACTCTTCGGTTCAGGAGACAAATCTAGTGTAGCAGCACCTACAAAAGGAAATTTATGCTTAAAAATCCCATTTTTAGATCTTGTCACCATGGGATGTTGAGGTGGAACTACAGGTGAGTCTGGTACATTCAGTGGAGATGACACAGTGCTATCAGGAGAGGCAAGCTGAGGCAAATTTCTATCAGAGGAAGCACAACTATTCAGACTTCTATTAGGAGAAACAATCACAGGAGTTCCAGAATCAGAATCAGGGATGCATGAAGGAATATTCTACAGAACTTCAACACCATTCAACACAGCAGAAGTAGTCCCAACATTCGGTAACAAAGTACTGGACTTAACAAAAGGAAAATCATGGGTGTTGAAAACAACATGTCTTGAAACATAGATCCTGCCACTAGGACTCAAACATTTAAAACCTTTATGACTTCCACTAGGGCCAAGAAAAGTACATTTCTCTGATCTAAACTGAAGATTATGATTATTGTATGGCCTTAAGCAAGGAAAACACGCACAACCAAATACTTGAAGAGACTTATAATCCGGTTTTGCACCAAATAACACTTCAAACGGAGACTTCTCAAGAATAGGCGTAGGTAACCTGTTTATAATGTGCACTGCCATAGAAAATGCTCCCCACCAATACCGTGTAGGCATATTGGCTTGAGCTAACATGCTTAGTCCCATTTCTACAACATGTCTATGTTTCCTTTCTACTCTACCATTTTGCGCAGAAGTGTGAGGACATGAATGACGGAAAACAATGCCATGTTCAACTAAAAAATCAGAAAATGAGCGAAATTCTCCTCCCCAATCACTTTGAAGTATCTTAATTCGTTTATCAAATTGATTTTCTGCCATAGCCTTAAAATTTTTAAAAGCTCCAAAGACTTCTCCTTTGTTATGTAAAGGATAGATCCAAGCATACCTACTAAAATCATCTAGGAAACAAATATAATATTTGAAACCATTAACAGATGAAATAGGAGCAGGGCCCCACAAGTCAGTGTGTATGAGATCTAATACAGCAGTAGCTCTTGACATAGAGCGAGGAAAAGGTAAAGCACGTGATTTACCATATTGGCAAGAGTCACAGAAATTGAGTTTATCCTTACAAGGAATCAAAATATTACAATCATTTAATACTTGTTTCACAGTACAACAAGAAGCATGTCCTAGTCTTCTATGCCATGAATCCAGAACAGAGAGAAAGGCCACTTGAGTGTCACCAAGATCCTTGCGAAAGGCAAGGACACGATCAAGCTTGTAAAGACCATTAGTTTTCCTCCCCGTTAGCAGCACCTTGTGTGTTGCTTTGTCCTTCACAAAACAGTTCATAGAATCAAAAATTACTACAACATCATTCTCACCAGTAAGTTCCACAACACTAACCAAATTTTTCTTAATTTCAGGTACCACCAGAATCTTATTCATATTAACATCATCACCTACTACAGCTGAGGCAGATTTATGAACCTTTAAACGAGACCCATTTACAACTAAAATATTACCTGAACCTCTTGTACCAGGAATATCTTGATGATGAGTGATGTGATTTGTGGCTCCAGAGTCCATGTACCATGCAGGATCACAAACCATATCAGGAGTGGCTACATACGCTGAAGAATCAGACTCCTTGTTGGAGTTATCATCAGAATAAGAACGATCAAACCTATGATAGCACTGCTTTGCCGTGTGACCATACTTGTCACAGACTTGACAAGTAGGCTTGGAACGTGAAGAACGTCCTCCTGAAGAACGTCCTCCTCTACCTCTACCATAACCACTTCGTTGCCCATTATTAAAATTGTTCTGAGAACGACCACCACCATCATTATTGTTGCGCCAGGGAGGCCTAGAACCTTGTGAAGAACCAGAATTAGAGTTGTTGCCATTGATAGCAACATTAGTGATTGGACCGAATTTTATGCCTTTAAGCATGTACAATTGAGCTTAATTAGTGTGATTTAATTGATATATTTGATCATTATTGACATATTTTATTGCGCATGCTTATTGGAATTAATTGGTGAATATTAGCCTTATTACTTGAATTTTGAGAAACCAAGGGTATTTTGGTCATTTTGACTATTTGATGATATTTTAATGTAGGGGGTCCCACGTGGGCCCCATACACCCCTTGGTGGAGCTTAGATGGAGCTTTTGTGGCAAGGAGGAGGCTAGATGACAAGGCATGTGACATAAAGCAACAATTACCATTTTTGGTAAAAGGACAAGACACTTTTGGAGCATCTTACTAAAAGAGGAAAAAATGGCTCCAACTTCAAATTCAAATTTGGAGGCCTCATTAAGGGCAATTTTGGAAGCACAATCACTTGGAGAAAAAGGAGGGACCTTTACAAATGCATGGAGCCAAAATCAAGACTACATTCATCTTCACTTTTCACCAAATACCAAAAATACCCTTCCTCCCTTCATAAACATAACCCACGGCCTAACCTCCCTTCTTACCCATCAAAATATCTTCTTGACAACTCATTCACACCATTTGACAGCTCATTAACTCCCTAAGCCAACTCATCATCTAACTAACTCACTTACTCAATCCCAACTAACTTCATTTGACACAATCCTTCCACTTTCACTTTCTCTCTCTTCTCCAAATTCTCTCAACTTCATCTTCTTCACCTTCTCCACTTCGTTTCTCACCTCCATGGCCACCATAACCTCACGCCTTCCTCCATCTCCATGAGCGGCTAGACGTCCTCTCCTCTCTCTCCAAAGGAATGTGCTTGTAGAAATTTAGCATTTGGCCTCATGTATTTGTGATATACTCTTTAAGGATTCAAGCTAGATGTAAGTTTTTGCCTATGTATGACCTTGATTTAGGCTTGTATAGGTTAGAATACCTTGATTTAGGTGTTCTACTTAATTGTGGCTTGGAATCTCTCTTTTGTGTTTAGCTCATGAAAACCTAAAGCTATACGTTTGTAATTTCATGACATATATGTGTGCGATTAGCTTATATGTGTGTTTGTGGAATGAATGTTCTTCTTAGGTGCTTGATTAGTATCTAATGTTGCTTAAGGTATGAGTTCAACTTGAAAGAGCATTAGGCTTGGTTAACCTAATTAAACTCTTTTAGATTTCTTAGATTTAAGAGATCTTGAGAATTTAGTTAGATTATATCAAGTGTAACAAATATATGAGGTCCGATTAACCAAAAGCACAAAGTACTTTGGAGAGGGAGGTAATTCGCAATTCATTTCTTCACTCTTTTACATTCGGCTAGTAGTTTCTTTTAGTTAGGTTTAATTAGTTGTAAACATAAAAATCACTCTCTAACTGTTTGTTAAATTGCGTGACTTAAATTGCCTCTTACTTGCAAGAATTCACCTAGATTGTGAGAAGACCTATACTCACCACTATTCTCTTAGTGGATTTGAGTGTTGAATTGTATTGATTAAATCTTTAAGGCGACATAAAGGTTAAATCAATTAGCAAAGGACTTAGTCACAGCATTCACAGAGGAAATATGTTCTAAGTGTCTTTCAAAGGTTAAAAGTCTGGAATGAAGACCAATCCAGGTTAAGTCATCCTTATCTGACAGGTAAATGACAATAGGTGTGTACTCCGAGTCCAAACCAGCTAAAACTTGAGTAATCAAATCAGATTCTGCAATTGGACTACCTGCCATAAAGCGATTGTCAGAAATTGCCTTCATCTTGCCAAGATACTCATCAATTGTACTCGTTCCTTTGCGAGTTTGTTGAAGCTCCATCTTGTACATTGTAACCCTAGAACGTGAGTGAGTACTCATCAAGGCCAGAACAGCTTTCCACAACTGAGCCGAGGTATTACAATGTAGCAATTGAGTCGCAACATCAGTAGACATTGTGCCTAAGAGCCAACTGAAGATGATAGAGTCAGTAGCTCGCCAATCATCGAATTCAGGATGAATTCGAATACCTTCTTCATCTGTGATGAATTCAGGTGGACATATCTTCGTTCCAAGAACAAAACCTTTGACGCGATGTCCTCTCAGCGCCGGAAGAACAAGAGAGTGCCAAAGCCTAAAGTTAGATCGATCCAGCTTGATCGATCCACTCTGATTCAAGCTGCTTAGCAGCGAAACCGTCTTAGATTGCATCGTCAGAGAGGAAGACGAAGCATCGGAGGAAGACGATGAAGATGATGATTTTTCCGCCATTGATGCTCGACGGAGAAAACGAAGATGAAGAACTTTCCCAGAGCTCTGATACCAAGAAACAAAACAGATTAGGGAAAATGATCTCAACTTAGTTTAGCTGAGTCATCTGGCTTTATTTATATAGGTAGAGTTTGTTACAACTGAACCAATGAAATAATGACACGTGTTAATCAACCTAACTAACACATAAAGCTTAACTGAATACATTACTAAGCACTACCAACTTAACTAATACAAGCTATTACATAAATGGGCCTTACTGGGCCTTTATACTCTTAACAGGCTACTAGATTCATTTGATTTGGCTGTTATCTTCTTTAGTATGTGCTTAAGAAGAAGTTTTCTTTTTTTTAATTTAATTATCAACAGTTTGGAGAAAATTATTAGAAGTTCATCCGAACTCTCGTCATAGTAGCTATATCCAAGTAAATATGGTTAGAAGCTTCATTATTTTATTTTGTCATTGTGTTCTATGATCCATATATTCGAGGTTTTTCTTCTATTTACATCTTGGGATTCTGCTTCATATTCTTTGGTTGAAAGGTTTTGTTGTTCATATTTTAAGTCAATTGACACGCATGCATCTGTACTTTAGGACTTTATGTCGATCAGTTTTTTGTTTTGACTTTTTTTGCCCCTCCTTTTGTCTTTTAGTCCTTGGTTTTTTTCTCCTTTTGGAGTTGTCTTCTTTGATTGTGTTTGTTGAACTGATGATCTTATTCACTAGATTACCTTACGTCCTGCTGTCATTACGAAGGGTGTAGATTTAGATATAACTTCTATTCTTAATGAATTTTTTGTGGTAGGTATACTTTGTTGAGAGACCCACACCACAGCAAAGGGATTGCCTTCACTGAAAAAGTGAGGGATGCTCACTACCTGCGTAATCAAGACATGAAATTTTCTGTTTTGGGATTTTTATAATTATATTTATTCACAGTGGCTTTCATTTGTTGTTCAGGTGAAGAAAATTATCTGACCGGATGGGGTCTGGATTTTCTCAGCAGCATTTTTCTCCTCTTCCCTCAGCATCTTCAATATTGGCCATTTGATTAATCCAAGAGCTTAGAAAAGGACACGTTACTGAACTCTAAAATAGTCCCCAAGTTTCAATCTACAACTTTACTATTGTTCAAAGAATTTTCTGCTTTCTCTTGATTTCAAATAGAAGAGGGGAAATGCATCTCTGATCCATACCACAATTTTCACAATTTGTTTTACTGAATGATTGTAAAGCTGATATGATAATACTAACATGCATTGTTCAGAACAGATATGCATATTGTATGACAAAATTATTTCGTTACTAGCATTACTTGTTGCTCTGAAATTTTTGTCTGTTCTTTTCTCATTTCCTCTATTTTAACAGCATAATCTATGGAACTTGGCATTTCATATGGTCTTAAGTGATCCATCATTAGCGACGGAGTATTGTGTGGCCTTTTATATGTTATAAATATTGATATTGTTCATTCTAGAAAATTTTGACTGACACTTGCTCTATCTCATTTTCTGTGCTAATTTTATTTGTATAAACCTGTCAATTTGATGTTTCGTTATTGTTTTTTTGAAGTCAATTTATTCATGCTTAGTGTAGTGAAATGGATGCCATGGAATAGTTAAATAATGAAGATGGAGGAATTATAGTCACTCATCTGTCTCAAATCAGTCATCGGTATTTTGTATAAACTCAACATCTGAACTTCTTCACCATCTTATTGCTTGCTTCGGTTAGAATGGGCTTCATATGAAGATAAAGAATGGCCCTTTTTCATTACATGTACTCAGGCATATGAGTGGTTTGACATACTGTATATTTCTTGGGTGTACATGGCCCGAATTGCCGGTCTCCCAAAATTTCGGGTTACAAAACAAAAGCCGTATTGGGTACAATATTAAATGCCTTCACTATATTTAAACATACGACTATACGAGCATTTACAAAGATTTTGCAGTCCCTATCAACACTATCCTAGTTACACATTTGTAGCCCAAATTCCCTAAACAAAATTAAGAGATTCCGTTACTGCACAGCCCAACAACTCCTTCTTAGGGCATTAAAACTGAACATTGAAAGTTGGGATCAAAACATATGGGCCTGTTTACTGGGCTTGGCACACTCTCTTGGGGAGACAATTGTTAGATTCCATGTTTTTTCCTCGATTATGATATGTGATATGGTGGGCATCATGGTGGGTCAAAATGCAAGAAAATCTGTCAAAGCACAAATGGGCCACAGGGCGTTCAACTTGAAAGAAAATATTTAAAAACATGGTTTCATACATTATGATGAATATAACTATTTTTCAGCTAAAAAAATGAATATAACTATTTCATACATACATTTGGGCGGTGAAGAAATTAGATGTATATGATTGAATTGTCATGTGGAAGATGGAAAGCCTTATAAACACAATTATTAGGTACAACATGTATTGTTCAAAATTTTAACTTATTTTGTGATAAAATTGAATAACAATATTGCATTAATACCCAAAAAGATATATTGCTCGAGAAAATTATTACTTTTGTTGTAGTAATTAAAATATAGGAACTATATTATAAGGAGTGATTGAAATGAAATGGTAAAAATACGGAATTAATTGGAAAAAGCAAATGATTGGGAGACTTGACATAAATTCACCAGAATTTTGATCAGTTAATTGCAGTGTTGGATGAAAAATGAGTAGCGCAATTGATCCCTTGATCTCAAATAAGAATTAACAATCACATTTAGAAAATAAAACCAAAAAAACAATCACAATTAGAATTAATTATCGCAATCCGAATTAATTATCCCACATCCTTATTGACCTTAGAAGCAATCGCAATTGATCTAGCCCCATCAAATTTCCCAACCTTAGTGATATCAGAATTATTGTTTATTTTCTTTTTTTTAATGTTACAGGTGTTAACTTTTGAACTATTGGATTAAAAGAAAGGTGAGGATGAAGAGAGGCTTAGAAAATAGAGACTTAGAAAATCCATTTCCCCTTCTCCCACCGTCAATTCTTCAGCTTTCCCATCTCTCTCTTTGGGTCTGTTTGGTATGAGGGATTTGGAGGGGAGGGGAGAGGAGGGGAAGAAAATTTTTGTAAAATGAATTTTTAAATAATGAAGAAGTGAGATTGTGATATTTAATAAAGATAAAATGTTAAATATAAGAGTTATATATATTGATTCAGAATTTCTAACCTCACTCTCAAATTTTTATAAATTCATGTTACAAAATTTTTCCCTCCGCCCATTTTCCTTCTCCTTCCCATGTACCAAACAAACATGAATTTCTTCAATTTTCTCTTCCCCTCTGGGTTGCCAGTGTGCTTCTCCACCGAATAAGGTGTATTTCTGTAGAGCATAAGCTCCGACCTCACATGCAATCCATATACTCCCTCCGGTCTCTAATATAATAGCCCAAAATTTGAATGGTTTTGGTCCATAATATATGAGCTCACCTCACATTCTCTCCTCATTTAATGCGTTTTTTCCTACTTTATCCCTTACTCTCTTTCATATTTATTAATACTTATGTATTTTTCTCTCTTAAAAGTATCATAATAAATATGGGCAATATTGAAAAAGAAACATTAACTCTAGACACCCAACTAACATTCACATGTTTACTTAAGAAGTCTTTTTTTGGCTGCTAGCTCTTATATTAGCGATCGGAGGGAGTATATCACATAAATCTTGTGGTTATGTTCCTATTCTTTATAAGGACTTGGTCTTAGTTTCTGCTACGCCTTTGTTCAACATTAAATAAATTAAATGAAATGTTTGTATGGTCTTTTCAAATTCGTAGATGATGAGTTTTGACTTTGGATTCCTCATTGTTGTCTTTACTTACTGTTAATTTGCCTATCGTGAAGTATACACCTTAGATGGTATATCACCTTAAATGTTGTGTGTGATGCACATGCTTTATTTGTCACAATGGAAAGAGATAGGAAAGGAAGATTGATTTGACTCCAAATATAGAAAATTTAGTTGACTTACAACTCTAAATAGTTGTTAATGTCTTTATAGCCGTCTGTCTGTCTATATATAAGAGGTATTTGCATGTACTCCCTCCGGTCTCTTATATAAGAGTTAGCCGCCAAAAAACACTTCTTAAAAAACTTATGAATGTTAGTTGGATGTCTGGAGTTAATGCTTCTTTTTCAATATTGCCCATATTTACTATGATACTTTTAAGAGAGAGAAATACATAAGCATTAATAAATATGAAAGAGAATTAGGGGTAAAGTAGAAAAAACGCATTAAATGGGGAGAGAATGTGAGGTGAGCTCTTATATTAGGGACCAAAACCATTCAAATTTTGGTCTCTTATATTAGTGACCGGGGGAGTATGTTTTTGTTTGTGTATTTATATGTATGCATGTTCTCTTTCCTTTCGTTGGTGCCTGTTGCAGTTCCATTTGAAATGGCCATCTATGGTTCATCCTGATTCACCTCCCCTTTTCTGTTACGTTGCTCTAAAGATAGATAGGGTGTATTCAATTGAACGAGTTGAGCTTTTGGAGGTGGATGTTGTTGTGTGTTGATGAACGGGTAATTTTTTTAGTTTACATTCGTTTTCCTTTTCTAATCTGAGGAAATAAACAAATGACCAACTAAACTTCATTGATAGGGTGCAAATATGGTTCAGAGGTTGGATAGTATCAGTATTATGGACAGATTTTTATGGTTGTTATATTCATCTTTCACTTTTGAGCTTGTTTGGCCAAAAGGTGACTAAGGTGGTCTTGGTATATATGATAAATTTCACTTGAAAATCGTTACGGACATTGAGCTCAGGGATTCTATTGGGATATTTCCTCTATTCTCTTATGAAATATGGACTGTGGCTCAACTGACTACTTTTCAAGTCGCAGATCATTACTTATTTGGTAATGAATCAATCAATATATTGTGCATTATTTTATAGTTAATTTTTTCATTTTAATCTGTTCTTTTTTAGATGTGCTTGGGTTTGTCCAATATGTATCTCCTATTTCAAAAGTTACTTAAGAGCTCTGGATTTTAGAATAAAGAAATGCGTATTTTTTTTTGTCGTGTGAAGAAATGAGGCTGGCGTGTACATATAATTTAATTGTTCCTATAGTTTAAATTCATTTATTTATCTTTAGTTCTTGTAGTATAATTTTACGATGTGTTTTCCAATCATGGGAAGATGGTTATGTGTATCTTGAGAGGCTCATATAGCTCATGGCCAACCAACTTATGATTATAACCACAATGTTATCCATGGGATGTTTTTTTCTTGTGAGATGTAGAGCATTTGAACTCTAAATTTAAATGGTAGTTAACTCTCATGTCATTGCAAATGATGAATGCTTTGCGAGCAGTTGGAGATAATAATGGCATACATGAGCTAGGATTATTTTTCAAACAAAGTTAAAATTGTGATTTTGCACAATATTTTTTAACAGTGATTGTTGACAGTGGGAAGAAAATAGTGCTATTGGATTAAATGGGTGAAGGATTTTGTATAGGTAGAGAGTTCTATTCATGTAATTAATGTAATGTAGGTAATAAATTGTAACCCAAAAAAAGTAAGGTAGGTAAATTGTTCCAATTAAAGTAAAGTATGATCGGACATTTAACTTGTATGCTTAAAAATAATGGTTTAGTAGAATAGATATTTAGTGGAATAGGTTGGCTTTTACTTTTTCACCTTGCTAAATTAATACTCCCTCCAATTTGCAATATAAGAGTTCAGCGCCAAAATACCCTTATTAAGAAAACAATTAAAAGATAGTTGGGTGTTTGAAGTTAATGTTTGTTTTCCAATATTGCCCATATTTATTGAAACACTTTTAAGAAAGAGAAATACATAAGCAATAAATTTGAAATAGAGTTATGGGTAAAGTAGGAAGAAATGCATTAAATAAAGGGAGAATATGAGATGATCTATTATATTTTACACCAAAATCATTCAAATTTTGGGTTCATATATTATGTACTGGAGAGAGTAGTTTTTCATATACTTGCAGTGTCTTTTCACAATGTATAGTGTGTCTTTAGTATTTATTATGGCCTGGAGGGAGTAGTTTTTCAAATACATGCAGTGTCATTTCACAATGTATATGTGTCTCTAGTACTCAGTCCTCCTTCTCCTATATTTCATTCCGCCTCCACTCCAGTACGTCATGCCGTTAAAGCCGCACACCGGCCTCGCCATAAAACACGTCACTGGGCACCACAACGCTGCCGTCTTGAGGAGGCTGTGCGTAGTGGGGTGGGGCTGCCGAAAGGAAGAGAAGGAAGTAAGGAGGAAGAGAAGATGGTGGGACCACCATTATAAGAGTCAATCAACATTTTTGCCACCTAGACCACTTGAGTGATGTGTCCAATGAATAAGCGCTTTTGTGTACATTTTTAATGATATGTCAAACGGTGTTAGTTTTTCCATCCAAATGTGACCCCATTTTCATACTTCCGGGGCAAATATGATCTCAAAAACCTTCGGGGGCAAATATGATCCTTTGTACAAACTTTGGGGGCAATAGTGATCTTTAACCCTATTTACATTTATTAATTATCAATGTAAAAAAAAAAAATAGGACCATGATCGTATTGTTGAGTGCTCTAAATGTTTTCTTTAAAGAAAAATGTTTACCCAAAAATGTATGCATCAGAAATAGATATTCTTAGAATGGTAATGTAAAATCGGATTATTAGAAATGATTTTTGGCATTTAAAAATATACTGAATTTGAATTAAAATAACTATGTAAATTAATTTGTAAACTACAATATCTTATCCTTGTAAATTGAATTCCTGGTCTGTCATTTTAATTATTTTTGTTAATAGCATTTCCCAATGATTATTTTAAAAAAAGGTTTGATCTCAAAACCCAAATAAAACATTTTCGCTAAATGCAAACCTAAGTGGTCCCCCTAATCTAAATATAAATGAAAATGGCTATCTACATCATTAAAGAAGCTAAGTACATATCACACCAACATTTATTAATGGAGTTGCAACTATTTCTTTCCCCTCTAAATACTCTATCCAGTCCCTAATATAAGAGTCAGTCGCCAAAAAATGTTTCTTAAGAAAACATGTGAATGTTAGTTAGTTGAGTGTATGAAGTTAACGCTTCTTTTCCAATATTGTCCATATTTATCATGATACTTTTAAAAGAGAGAAATACATAAGTATTAATTGTTAGAATCTTAAGTTTTGATGGTGACTAAGGTATGATATGGTCTAGTACTTAAGAGAACATAATCAGCACTTAGGAAGGATTAGATGACATGGTTAGAATCCTGAGTTAGATCACTTGAGAATGCAAGATCACTTCCGGATAGATTAGGACTTGCGCATGCGGATGAATGTTTTCATCCCCCAGCATCAGCAAGTAAATCACTGGGAAATAACTTAGTCCATGAGAATTAGTACACAACCTTAAGACTAAGCTATGTTTCAATCAGAAGTGAATTTACTTCCTGTTAGACTTAGACTGGCGCAGAGCGATGGAATAGATCTCACCCCAAGCGTCAGTGAGTCTACTTCCCCAAGTGAAAGCGCTTCCTGTTAGAATTAGACTGGCGCAGAGCGACAGAATAGATATTACCCCAAGCGTCAGTGAGTCTACTTCCCCAAGTGAAAGCGCTTCCTGTTAGACTTAGACTGGCGCAGAGCAATAGAATAGTTATTACCCCAAGCGTCAGTAAGTCTACTTCGCCAAGTGAAAGCACTTCCTATTAGATTTAGACTGGCGCAGGTTGATAGACTAGATATAACCCCGAGCGTCAGCGGAAATGCAACATCAAGTGAAGTTGCTTCCTGTTAGATCTTGACTGGCGCAGACTGATAGAATAGATTTCACCCTAAGCGTCAGTGAATTCACCACGTCAAGTAAAAGTGCTTCCGATAGCTCAGTGACTAGCGCTGAGTGGTGGAATGAAATAGACTAAGCGAGAGCAAGTCATGGTGAACTAAATCCCTCATCAAGTGAATTTACTTCCGGATGTAGAAGTGCTTCCGGATACACCTTAGACTTAGGATCACCCACTGCATGAGATTATATGATTATATTGCTAAACTAACGTTCAAGTGCAGCACACTCAGTAAGGTTGCTCCCGGATGAGAAGTTGCTTCCGCAAGCAATCAGAATGTCTGAACGTTCAAAGAGATGCAGTGTCAGAATGCTTTTAACAGAGCAGAGGTGTCAGGACTACTTTTCAGAGATAAAGCAAGTCAACCCTGCTGAAGCATTTAAGAAGATGTTCCTTCCAACGGTAACAAGAGGATAACAGACACATTCAAACAACATTGTTACCTACCAAGCATGAGGAGTATGAGAACATAATCTGAAGATTCACTCAAGGTGTCAAAGCTCATACTGCCCACAAGAGTCAGAGTCCATAAGAGAGCTTCTGATAGCAAGAGAGGATCCAATAGCAAAGCACTCTTATCATTCATGGACAAGTGCTTGGAAGACAAAGTTCCTCTATGTGATAGCAAGCAAAATGTTAGAGTCCACGAGCTTCAGATAACAAGAGAGCTTCCGATAGTGAGTCTCTTAACATCCTGGACTTATGCTTGAGGAACGAAGTCCTCTCTGACAACAAGCAAGAGTCGGACCGTACAAAGTGTTCAGATGTCAGAACGACTTTTGTCAGAATAGTATTGCCAGAACAGTGTTGACAGAACAGCTTGGTCAGAGCACCTTTTTAGATAAAGCAAAGTCAACCCTGCTGTGCATTAATGAGGACAACGTAAACAAGGCCCCAACGTCTATAATCAAACGGTCTTATTGCCTCTCCAACGGTTAGATATTCAGAGGCTGGTATAAAAGGGATGTTCTTCATTTCTGAAGAAAAAGGCTTGAAAAAGAGAGAGAGAACAGGGCTATTATCTGAAAAACACTATTCTACATTCCTCTCATCTTCTACTCTCGGACTTTGATATGTAATATTCTTAGAGAGTGATTTATTTGTACTTAAGTGAGTAACATCATCCACTCTTTGAGAGAGTTAGTTTTGAGCTTAAGTGTTTAACAAAATCAGTTCATAGAGTGAACATAATTGTAATCTTACATTTTGCAAGGGGGAGCATTTAGAAGTTTTCTAAATCTCCATAGGTTGCAAGTTAGCCCGTAAAACTTGCGTTTGTAAGGTTTGCAGGTGAACCCGTTGTAAAACCTGTGGGTTGTTAGGTGAACCCGTGCTCGTAAAACCTAAAGTGTAAAGGCTTCTCTTGTGCCTGGTTTAAACAAGAATAGTGGATTGAAAATCTCAGGTGGAGCCTGGGGACTGGATGTAGGTCTGGGTGACCGAACCAGGATAAATTTATGTGTGCATAAACTTACACTTAAACATTCTATTTTGCATCACATAACATACTGACTTGTGCATACCATTACTCAGTAACATCATCACCAAGCACAAGCAGTCTTTCGAAAAGAGTTTAAAGTTTTTTTTTATTCCCTCACCCAATTCACCCCCCCCTCTTGGGTGACAGCCACGCATTTCATTTGGTATCAGAGCAGGTCACTTG